>JARFIY010000209.1:0-2400000 GCA_036346155.1 Sinelater perroti | reverse complement strand
TCAGTCTGAAAGTAATCTTCACTGACACATTTGGTCATATTCCTCTTTAAGAAAGAACTTTTTCGTTAAGCCAAGGTAGATCTTTAATATTTAAATAAACTATTTATTTAGATTCATGATCAAGACCATATACACCGATAATTTTATTAATCATAAGCCAGTTGTGAGATATGCTAGTTTAACCGGAAATTTAGATTTGTGCTTAAACACTTAAAATCATTTTAAATTCATGTTAATAAAAAGTCATTGTTTAAGTCACTTTACTGCTATCAGTATAGTAAAAACAAGATAGCTCTAAGTTATCATACACTTTTCCTATCCTTCCATCGGGTGCTGCAGTTGGGAGGAAACTAGAGGCTTTACAAGAAAAGCCAGTGCTTGAAAGCTTTTGTAGTTAGACAAGCATTGATTTTGTTGCGGGTCTGCAATTTTATCTGTTTTCTTCCGTCAATTTTAATTTAAGGCTAGTGTTATTTCAAAGTGCTGTACTCTAAGGTGACTGACTCGTCGCGTAAGCGCCAGCTATGGTATTACGACGCCAGTACAACTCTTGGTCTTTACAAAATTTGTATATAAATGATCTTTAGGTTTCGCTATGGATGCAAAAGAAGAAAGAAAATGTCTGCTCTTGCAGACTTCATATTTCGTAGTACCTATGACCGACTGCAGTGCTTTGGAGCTTACATTACCTTAAGCAAATCTGTATGCCGCACAACAATCCAAATCTTGTAGACTGTGCAAATAGAAATATATCGTTGGAGAAATTATGTTAAAATTTGTCTCATCAAGGTTGATGTACAAGACAACTGTATATATCACAAAAACTCTATTTTTTATAATCTACTCTTTTATATTATTAAAATCCCATAAAATAGATTCCAACTATTATTCAAATGTTGGCGTGTACAGGATGCGCCATTGAGTCACTCATTCGGCGCAGCGCCATTAGCATGTTTGCGCATTCCAAGTGCTTCAATTATTTTATTTTTATTATTTCATTGTTTCTCTATGTTTCCTCAACGTTTAACGTGATTTTTGTGTGTTTGAGGCAATGGTGGCCACGACAAAGCATCGTAGAGCAATTTTGGACCTGAAGCTGCAAGGAGTCTCGTGAAAGGGCATCTCTAATCTGCTCCGTGGGCACTGTCTACCGAAACATCCAACTGTACATCTAAGACCTTAAAAGCAGTGGAAGACCGGTTACTGTTTTGACTCCGCAGAAGGTAAAGACCATATGAGAGCAGATACGCCGAAATCCTCATCACTTGATGCGGAAGATGAGCCAACACCTGAAGGGCTCTTTCACTTCGGTGTCAGAACAGCGGCCATCTTATCGGAACGGAATCTTGAGGCATGCTCACAAAATGCCGTACTCTCTTTGCCCGCATGCGGTCCGGAGAGCACCTTCGCACTGTCTTCTCCGATAAGAAGCTGTTCGCCATGGAGGCGGCTTTCAACCCCCGAAATTACCGTGTGCTTACCAAGGACACTGAGGAGGTTGATCAGAGAGGGGGAATTGTTCATAAGGCAGCTTATACCGAACAAGTGATGGTTTGGACCGCGGTGTGCTCTACCGGCAAGACGCCTCTGTTCTTTGTCGATCCCGGCGTCAAAGTGAACAAGGAGTATTACTTGAAGGCCGCCATGAAACAGCAGTTTATACCCTAGAGCGAGTCTCACTACAGCACGGACCATTGGATGTACAAGGCGAAGATCGTCCAGGAGTGGTGTCAGGCTAATCTCTCCGATTTAATTTCGGGTGCAGAATGGCCTGCCTCTTCCAATTGCAATACAATGCAACTTATCGTTGCACATAGCTTTTACACAAATATAGTATTAACGAAGAATGTCTGAAGAGATAAAAGTAACAAAGCTATGCAATTCAGAGATTGTTACTAATAAAAAAAAACATTACAGTATTAAAACAGGAAAAATGTTTTTATAGCATATTCATACGGTTCTAATGATATGCTTATGTCAGAAGACCATAATATCAAGTTTTCTTTTTAATATTAAGTTTTTGTTAAAGCTGAAAGTCAAAAATACCTATATACCCGCAAAAGTGCTTTTAAAGAGGGAAACTCAAATAGTTATATAAGACACGTCATTTTTGCTTGGTGTGATACAAAATTTGTTTACTGTGTTATTGACAACTTTGCTTTCTAGCATATTCTACAGATTCACTTTCACATTTTATTAATATATTTTTTGTCATCAATTAATAAGTGTCTTTTGCTAAATTAAATTATATGAATTTGATAACATTGTTAATTATATATTACATTAGCATATTAAGAACTATATCTTATATATGAATACTAGAAGAAAATGCAACTAATAAATATTTTATTCAATATTATTATACCTGTACAGTCATAATTTTGGAGTGCCTTATGCTGTGTCGTAGCAATAAAAGTAACAAATCCTGGGAGAAAACGCCCGATCTATTAAAAAAATTCCTTACTAAACCTGAAAAAATAACACTTCCGTTTCGCAACTCGATTGCAACCTGACAAATTACAAGCCTCAAGCCGTCGGCGCTCTAGCTGGTGAACGCTACAGAAACGTGCATATGCATTTCATTAATTGATTACAATGGGGGTGCAGTTCTTTAGTATATAATAACAACTACAAAGGCCATTTTTACACTTTTTCTAAAATTTATGTTTGCTGTTTTCAAACATATCTGCAATGCCACAATCTTTAAAAAGATTATCGCCTTAGATGCTACCAAACAACGACGGGCCCACAGCGAGCACCTTGTTTCTAACATTTTGGATGATGTGGTATTATACATGTAATGTCGCACAAACAAATTATTAGATAGGAAGACCACAGATGAAGTAATTATGCACACTAGTCCTATTAAATACGGCTGTTCGTTGAGGAGCTTATAGGGCGCAGTTTTAAAAACATAATTAAGTAGAAAGAAAAATTTGGGGCGGTGGAACAATTAAACAAGAACATTGCGAGTGAAAATAAATAAATAAAAAATAACACAATTGTTTAAATTATACAAACTATTAAAAAAAATAAATGCATTTGGTGCAATAAGGAAATGCTCACAAACTATGTAAGGTAACGCCGAAGAGATTGTTGTTTCGGGATTGTTGCCATTGAACCACGTGTTATCAATGATTATGACGTTTTTGAAGAAATTTTGCTTATTGGTTGCAGTCTAAAGCAAGTCACAAGCTTAATATTTCTTTTGCTCTGGTAACTGTAGTCGCAGAATTTGCACACTTTAGTTTTTACAATTTTCAGCTCATCTAATTTTTGGTCTATCAGCCGATAATCGTTATTGATTGTGCTTGTATAAATTCGACATTTAATGGAATTTTCCTAGTTACTGGTTTTCTAGAACAGATTGTACCAGGCCCTTTTTCGTACTGCACTCATTGCATCGTTTCAGTTTCGCCTAAAATTTGATGCAAATTTGCTGATCCTCATTCACGTATGCGTTATAGTCCGCTATCATCGGATGCCAAAAAGTTGAGCACTCATTAAAAAGGAAAAAGGGCGACTAAAAAGGTAGTGGTAAAACAAATGAAAAAATCGATAGAAAAAAGAATGGCGGGTAAGCATAAACAATTATGTTAAAAAAAAAAATTCTCTTGCTAATTATTACAAAACAGTTTAAAACCAAACTTGTTTCAAAATAACATATTGAAATTCATAGAAAAGTACAGAGTTCCGGAATAATGATCTTTGTTTTTGAATTGACCGCCGCATGCAATGAATATGTAGCCCATCAATGGCAAGGAGTAGTGAACACTGTGCGTACGCATTTCGGAGCAGGTTCCCACAGAATACTTCCGACCAAGAAAGCGTAATATTGTGGGTATACAATTTTGGACAGACTGATTTAGCATTCGAGTGGAAATCACCTGGTAGACCTCGTAGCGTTCAAACACCTCAGAATATTGCAGCACTGAAGCAGACCGTTGCCACAACAGCACAAGTATACTCTCGCCTTGACCGGAATATGCAGGGAATTTTTGTACGTGGCATTCTCATGTTCTATCTATACGAACTGATAATGATTCAGAAACTTAAAGAATGTGACGGGTACTCCTAGCAGATTGCTTGTGAGTACACGTTAGCAAATGCTGTTAGGCTCAGTAGTATGAAACTCATTTTCATTTATCGAAGCTATCTCAATAAACTAAAGTTTTGATATTGGGCCCCGTAAGATTCTCTGTAATTATACGAGCGACCTCTCCGCAATCAACGTGTAACTATTTGGTTTGGTATAGCAAACTTTAGCATCATAAGACAGTATTTTTAAAAAAGTGATATGCTGCAATGTTACATAATTTCTTGGAGTCCACACTCAACAAACATGGAAATATACCACTGGGATTCCAACAAGATGGCGTTGTCTCACACACGAAGGAAAATTCTCAAAACGTTCTGGGACAAGAGATCACCAAACCTCTTTTTGTGATTTCTTTCTTTGGAAACAACTAAAGACTGAAGCCATTCAACGCAAGCCGTAGACTATTGAGGCATTAAAAGATGCTGTTTGCAACACTATCGTATCTGTACCAGTAGAGAAGACTCGGTAAGCCATGAGAAACGTTAAAGTGAGGACTACAGAACTTTATCGTCATGCCAGCAAATATTTGGACGATATCATCTTCAAAACTGGTTCATGACTAAATCAAAAGCATTATTCTGTGCGATGATACAATAAAACGTTAAACAGAATCTGTGCTTTTATATAAATTACTTCATTTGAACAATCTAGCAGTGTTACCAATATGAAGCTTATTGACCGATCGCAGTGTTACAGTTACAATGTATGTATATGTACGTATTTTCCAAATATAAAGACAATAGTTGCGAATGAATATTGGTGAAAATGTACACCAAAAACTTTAAAACAAAGATACCAGGTTTTGGGTGCATAGCATTCAGTATAATAGCGTTCATTATTAGAACGTCCAAATCCCCCCAAACATTTTTTGCTCGTGAAAATATTTACTGACTCTTCCAGATGAAAATGATATGAAGGGGCAGTTGCAGATTTTATCTTAATCCTATTAAACAAAGACATGAAGGAAATGGCAATACAATAAATTAGCCTAACAAGCGGTAGTTTTGCAATTTTTTTACAAAATTTAAATTTTTTTCTATTTTTGTATTACTTTAAAAACAAATAAAATAAATTTTACATCTTTGTTTGACTCTTTGTATTTCAGATAAACATTGTGTGCATTTCACATGAATGCGTTTGCCTTACGGCTTGTTGCACAGAAATATAAATTGTGGACAATTGCGTTAACAAAGATATTGACTAGCGCAGCTAGTGTAAAGGCCTGGTTTGTTTTGTACACATAATTTCCGAGTATTTATGTACCGCCATTTCTCAGCGGCGCTGATTCGAGCACAACAAAAACGTTTGTTCACCGGCAGATAAAGCCCGCAATTTATACGGCATTGTGCCTTTGGAAATGAATGAGAACAGAAATATGTTGAGACAGTGTGACTGGCAATTATGCAATTGCCGAAGACAGCTAGCAACGCTGCGGTTCCTCTGGCGTTACGAAACGGCTGCCATAAATTTGGGCGAGAATAGCCGCGCGGCAGCAGCCACTTCGGGCTAATTGTATAAAAACGGCGTTTCGTCAGCAGGAAGAGCAGGGCCGTTTCCACCGGTGAGCTGTCGCAACATGCAATGCTTTTGCTAATTTACGGCTCCCTACCTGCAGTTATTCTTGGTTCCGTACGAGGACTATCCGGAAAGTAAGTGGGAGAATGAGACACAACAAATATTTGTTCTAAGTTTGTAATTCGCTTAGTAAAAATATATTTTTATATTTTGATTTCAAAGAATACAACACATATCTGGGCGAAAACAATAAAAAAGGAAATATGTAAATAAACACAGTACTAATGGTAATCTCAAGACAATATAATGAAATTAAGCCAGAATTAAGAAGTAGCATGGTCGGACAGGTGGAAAGTGTCAAATCTCTAGATAATGCTATGGTGGTTTCGTTAATTAAAAAAAAGTAAGAACTCCGTTATACTTAGCAAAAAGTCTTGACAACCCATTTTCGAGATGTTTAGTTTTAGGTTGCATCTCTAAAAAAACCGATTGCATGTTTAAGAAGGCATCTTTGATTGTGTGGCTTGCCAGAATAATGCCATCCGCGCAGCCTAGGAAACAGAAGGCCTTTTAATAAGATAGAAAGTCCCTAGAGCATCAAAAATCTCATCGAGAGCCATGTTAAACAGCGTGTATAAGAGCGGATTTCCCTGTTTGACGCCCTAGTGGATGGGGCTAGGAGGGGTGAGTTAAAAATAAATGCTTTTTATTAGAAGTTTAAATTTTGTGTCATATTAAATATGATGGTTGTTAATAGAAAGTTACACCAGCAAATTACGAGACAAAAGAAAGAAAAAACCATCTGCAAAAATATAGATACAAATAGTGGGAGAAGCATATAAAAACACAACAAAACGAGGAAACAGAAAGCTAGAGAAGAAATGAGGAGCTCTTTGAAAAGGAGGTTAACAAAATAAACCAAAATTTAAAGCGGAAGAAGGCTGCAGGACTATATAATATATATAGTGAATTGATGGAAGATGCATGGATGAAAGAATAAAGTGAAACGAAGGGTTTACGAGCTAATGAAACAAATATGAAGGAATGAAACTATGTAGGAAAATAGAGAGCTGGAATTATAATACAAACACTAATAAAAAAAAACATAATAGCATATAAAAATGATAGAACGTTGACACTACTGTATTACAAAAAGAAATAAAATCATAAAAGAGTGCCACAACGGATTCAGACTAGGGACGTCGACTATAGATGCAATTAATGTAATGAAGAAAATAGTAGAGAAGCGTTACGAACACTATATTCAAATAGAGATTTAAATAAACAACGGTAAATAAGATATGGGTCCTGTAGGATTAGTTACTATACAAATAATAGTAAAGACTGTTGAAAGTCCAATAATTACAGAGGAATTTATATAAACACCAGACAATCGCAAGGAGTAATTTAACATAGCAATGGAAAAAATAATAAGGAATTGTGACATAAAAAGAACGATAATTAAAAATTTGTATTCAAGTGATGGGCTGCGCAGTCGATATTTTTTTATAGCAAGGAAGAAATAATATTGTGCTAAAATGCGATAGAAATAAATATGAAAATTACCAGAAAAGTCACAAAAGTTCAGCAGACGAACACACAGAGATCTATTTTTGTATTTTCGACCGCTGCAACTCACTGCTCCATTGTACTTTACTTAGTCGCACCAGCCCTTTATAAAGCTAAAGCTTTGTGTTTTATCACTACAACCAAAAGTTTAGGTTTGGCCCGTTTTGCTGAGAAACTGAAAATTACAGAGAATAGCAGAACAAACCTAGATTAGAGCTGCCCGCTGCGAGTCTAGCTCAGAAACCAAATAAAGAGTATAAAGACATTTATTGAGAAATGCCCGTAAAGCTTGAATTTAATAAAACTCTTAAAACAAATCAATAGCAAGTCGATCTCTTTAAACAAGAATTGGAAGGCGGATGGAGTGCCATTTAAACCAGTTTTGGCATCAATCTTCTTAAGGTTTATTACAGATAATATTTTCATGCTCTTCTAAATGTGTAAATGCTGTATATTTTATTTCCTGTTTCATACATTTGTACGTTTTCTTTTCCGATGTATATTTCGTTTTGGATTACAAAGGTAACTTTCGTTGCAGCATTTATTAATTACATCTAAAGGAAGCTTCTGTTTAGGGCTCTTCATTGATCTGTAGATATAAATTAATTTGTCTCATATTTTTTTGAAGACACCTGTATAATAAATATTATTGCCAAAATAACAGCAGGATCATAGAAAGTAACAATTACAAAATGGGAGAGGTAGAAGGTTTTAAATAAGTAAAATTTAAAAAAATTGTACAGCCACATATCGCAAATGAATGAAGATTCAGGTATTAAGATGGTGACAAAACGGAAATCAAAACCAGACCGAGGAAAAACTATAGCTACTGTAAAAAGAGTAAATAATTAATGATATAACGAACATGAAGATTTCAATATGGTAGCGAGAAGCAACAAAGCTAATACTTACTTATCTATAGAGCCCATAGGTGGTTTCAATTCTGATAGGAATATACAGCCTTAGATGAAGAAGAAGAATTGTAACATAACCCTTTTTAATATATAAATATAAAATTGTAGTTTTACGCTCAATAATTTATGATGGTTAAAATACTAAAAATAATTATTATATAGATCTAAAACTTAATTGAAATTTTTCCACAATTTTGTAGACAAAGCTTTTACTGTAATTGTGCAGAGAGTGTAATTAGCAGAAAAATATTTTAAACACTAAATTCTCCTTCTCATTAGCAAAATAAGTAATTTTGCCATTTTACTAATTAGAACCAACATAAATTTTTATCTATCATACAAATACAACTATAAAAATGCTTCTTATCACTTTAAAATGTCGACCATCGCGGTGGTGCTTCTTAGTTGCTTTTCCAATCAATAATTAGCAATGAAATTAGGTTTTTATGGCAACAGATGTTTGTTTGATATTCCGAAAAAGAAGGCTGGAACATTCGTCCGCAATAAGTACGCTTTTAAAAGCCGCGCTAATTAATTAGCCAATTATGTCGGCCTTATCTTTTTATTTGCGATTGTCTGCATTTCGACATTACTTTAAGCCCGGTAGCAAGCGATTTCGGGTAAAACGCTTAATTAGTCTCCCGAACTCTCTCCAAAAATTACCGGGTCAATTAAGCAGATAGTTGTTTATAATTTGGCAGACAAATATTTTTTCTGGCAGAGCTAACGGAGCCAAATTGAAATTGTGCCGTTATATAGAGAGATTATTTTCGCCCATAAATTTTCTAGCAGATCAACTTTGTTTAAATTATGAAAGCACTGCAAATCACTTAGCTGATGAATTTACGCCAGTTTTCAGGAACGCTGTGCCAAAAAGCAATTTTCGCTGGCGTGGCGACATTTGTCGCCATTTGTCTCTGGAAATTACCAGAGAATTCTCCTGACGCTCCATATTTTAAAAACACTCGCTGCTTTAAATTAAAGGGGGCAGACAAGAAACACTGCGAGAGGTGTACTAATATTTTCTTTATTGTTTATTTAAATAATTATCTAAATAATCGTGCTGCTTGGGCAACTTGTCGCGTACATTTTCCGGGGTATATTTACAGCGGCCTGTTTGCTGCCCTCGGGCCACATCCCCGGAAAATCACGCGGCGGCCCGCACTGGCGCTCATACAGCTTTTTACATAAATATTAAAACCGCAGGCTAATTTACACGACGCTTCATTTTTACAAACCTATTTACACATTTGTACAGTCTGTCAGAGCTTACTATTTACACGGGGCCGCAGCCCGTAAATGCAGAATTGGGGCAGATCAGATGGGGCCACCCAGATGCGGCGCGGCGGCGGCGAACTCTTATCCGCGACCTCTACCCGCCGATAAACCGGGAATTTATGGTCGATAGCTCTAATTAATTTCGCCCGACAAAATATCGATGTTAAGCTTGTAGAGCCGCGCCAATGTGCAATCGCGTGAGTTCATCGCTAATTTTACTCCGAGCCCCGGCACCGATCTCGCGCTGCCGCAGGATAAGCGGTTTTTCTGGCCGCCCCGCGTATCTCCAATTAAGCGGCGCGGCGATGCGCCGGCTCAATTACGAAAATTCCTCACTCGGCCGCCGGCCGCAGAGGCGGGCGTTTAGCTTAATAACCCCCATAATTAATTTCGCCTTCTGGACGCAACGCCGGCCGACATTTTATGAAGTATAAATAATCATTATAATTGTGTTTGCGGGACTCGTGTTGCTTTATTGAGTTGGCAGAGGTTTACGGGTGGCGCGCATATTTAAACGCGAAACTGCCCATTAATAAGGCGCGCGCCACCAGCTGCGGGGTAATTAATCGGCCGCGCGGCCCCCGAAAATTCGATCGCCGCGGACGCTCGCAATAATACACTCCATTTAGCCTTGTTTCACGAAGCGAGTGTTAATTATTAATTATGATGGGGGCCAGGGGTCAGAGTGTGTTATTGCCGGGCGATAAGCCGCGAGGTCTCGGCTGAACCCTGCGCAAACAGCCAGGGCCGCATCTGGGTGCCCGCCGGATTCGTCTGGAATGGGGGCGAGATCTGCCGCGGGAATACGGGTCCTTAAAGTAATTGCAGGGCTTCATTTGGCACATCGATTGCGTCGCCAGACGCGAGTATTAAAAAATCGCACTCGGGATGTTACTTCTCTTCCACGACATAACACAACGTTACAGGCAGCCTTACAGGGTACTTCCTCAAAGTATGCGAGAACTGAAGGAACGCAAGACACTGTTCCCTTTCAGTTAATTAACAAAGGCGTTTTTGTCGGCCGTTACATAAATTTCTGGGCGAAAGTGACTGGCGCTTTTGTTCGGCCGCTCGCCGCCCCGGAGAAGCTCGGGCGGGGACACAATTAATAGTTTAATTGAGTCGCGTTAATTGCGGCCGGTGGTGTCGCTACTTAATTTCAATGCAGGCCGCTACGGCGCTCACGGCTGACGAGTCGAAGAGCAGGCGCAGATAAGCCCAATCGTAATTGCTGCATATAACGTGTAATTGCCGCTTGATAGCATGTCCCATCGTTTTTGCTGCGGCGGAATGCAAAATTAAGAACTGCGCGAATGATTTATTCAATAACTCCTGGCGGAACCACACGAGTTGCATATTGCTTGTATGTGCAGAAAGGTACATAAAATGGAGATGCGCAACATATGGATAATAAAACGCAAGAATTATTTACAATCCTGCTAAGAAGCAGTTTTTGCTTCTTTGTAACACCCATATTCACGGGGTTTTAAGTTTTACTTTATTTTCGTAAACCTTGAATAGCAAAACAACAAGTTCATTCACTTTGTATTCAAGATTTTCCTCAAAACAAATTAAAATGTGTTTTGCATCAAATTTGGCTTTTATCACCCAATAGTTATCCGTATATAACCAAGAGCATAAGTAAAAAGAAATTTAATTTTTCATATCAAAATTGATCAAAAGGCTCAAGTAATACACCAACGATTTGGTTTAATATTTAATCATTTATTTTATTAAGCTCTTCCTATTGCTGTATCGATTTTGTTAAAAATAAAACGAATATCACAGGAAAAATAAAAACAAAAATAATTGGATGATTGCATTTACGTTAATTATTACAGGAGCGCCAAGAACATCGTGTCAAAAGCAAAAATCAATTTCGAAGCATTGCCAATTTGATCAGTTTCTAGTACATTAGGACGTCAGTGAAATGGTGAAAAGGTACCCAAAGACTGTTTCAATTAGGATTCGTGTCTACTGCCAGGATAATGGGCCAACGTTTGGAAAACATTTTATTACCTCAAATTAAAAAATTGGGAATTTAGTTTTGTGTTCAAGAACAGAAAGCAGATTGGGATTTGATCACACTAGAAAGCAGTTCATTTGGATTGTCGATTAATTGCCATTATTCCCTTTATATTCAGATCATATTTTATAGAATCCAAATTATTGCCGAAGGGTTACTCTGATACCTTAGCATTAATAAAAAAGCTCTGTTTTAGCCCAATAAAACTTTCAAACAAATGAGGTTCTGTATATTTTCAAAATCGGCAGGCCTAACAGAACAGGGTAATCAAACAAGCATCGAATAATAAAGAGAAAACTTGTTTCCTCTGGTACCACTCACTTCAAAAATAATAAGACTAGAATTTCATTGCATGGTCAAAATTTGCTACCAAATGTGACAATTAGAAAATCCATTACACAAACGCAGGCTACATGATAAAAGTTTTCAAAATTATTGCCCGAGAGTACTTCTGATACCTTAGCAAAGATTGCTGATCATCGATAAAAAAACTGTATTGCCCCAACAAACGAAACAGGCTAATCACTTCATACTAAAATGGCGGTATAAAAAGTCATTGCAAAAATGCAAACCAAAAGATAGAACCTATCAAAATTATTGTCTTAGAGTAATTTTTATCTCTTAGGGAAAACACTAGACAGCCATAAACATGTTTTGTGCTAGCCTAATAGAGCTTCTAAGCAAATTTAATGATAAATAGGAAGCTCGTGCCTTCTGGTATCCTTCAATTCAAAAATTATTAGGCCAGAATTTTATTGCATATTCGATATTTTCTACCAAAGTGATAATCTGAGAAGTCAACTACAAACACAAGCTCAATGATGAAATACCTCAATGTTATTGTCTCAGAAACATCCATAAAATACTTTAGGTTAGCCAAATAAAGCTTTTGGGCCATCGGAATTTAAAATGTATTCATAATCTACAACTCTAACAAAACAGGCCAATCAAAAAACGTCGAATGATAAACGGAAAGCTCGTTCCCTCTGGTACTCCTCAGTTCAAAAATTATTAGGCCAGAATTTCATTACATAGTAGAAATTTCCAACCAAGTGATGGTCCGGCAGCCTAAATGATGAAATCTCTTAAAATGATTATCTGAAACTCATCGAATATCGATAATATACTATTTTGGTATAATAAAACTGTAAAATTCCAAATGTTTCCAAAATCGACAACCCCAGCAGAAGAGGATAATCAAACAAGCTTCGAATCATAATGGAAAGCGTGTGCCTTTTGGTATCCCCCACTTCAAAAATAATTAGATCAGAATTTCATTGCATAGTAGAAATTTGCTACCAAACTGATGATCTGAAGAGACATTCCACAAACCTAGGCTAAACGAGGAAGTTTTTTAGAATAATTATCCAAAAGTAATCCTATTACCATAGATCACTAGGTATCAATAAAAATATCTTGTGTTAGTCTTATAAAATTTTTGGTACCCCTCAATTAAAAAATTATTAGATCCAAATTTGGTTACATAGTGGAAATTTTCTACCAAAACGATGGTCTAGCAAGCTAAAAGGTGAAATCTCTTGAATTTATTACCTACGTGTAATTCTGAACAAACGAAATTCGGGATGTTTTCAAAATTGGCAATATTAGTATAATACACTAACCAAACAAACGTGAAATGATAAAACGAAAAGCTTGAGTTTTTTGGTACTACTTAGTCCAAAAATGATTAGGCCAGAATTTTATTGCATAGTCTAAATTTCCTATAAAATTAATGATCCAAAAAGCCGTGGCACAACCACAAGGTAAATGATGAAATCATTCAAAACTTTTGAGTCATCAAAATTCCAATTGTTTTTAAAATCGACAGCCCTAGTAGAACAGGCCAATCAAACAAGCGTCTAATGATAAATGGGAAGATTGTGCCTTCTTATATCACTCAGATTAGAAATTATCAGGTCAGAATTTTATTACGTAGTAGATATTTCTAACTCAAGTGTTGGTATGATGAAATATCTAGAAATCATTAACTGATACTTTAGATCATTGAACATGGATAAAAAGACTAATTGGCTCTATAAAACTTTTGAGTAAACGAAATTCTATGTGCTTCAGCAATTGTAGCAAAACAAGATAAACAAAAAGCGCCAAATAATTTTGTATCGTCGCTTCAAAAATAATTAGGTCAGAATTCCACTGGAAAGTCGAAATTTCCTACCAAACTGGTGGCCTGAAAAGTTTTTGCACAAACGCAGTCTAAATAGTGAATTCTCTAGTCATCAGTATCTGAGAGTAATTTTAATACTTCAGCGAATATCATTTAATATCGATACAAACACTGTTTCGATCCAATAAAACTTTTGAGCAAACTAAATTCCAAATGTTTTCAAAATTGACAACCCTGGTAGAACAGGCTAATCAAACAAACATTCAGTGATAGATGGAAGGCTCGTGCCTTTTTATACCTCCCAGCTCAATAAAAATTAGTACAGAATTTCATTGCATAGCCGAAACTTCTTATGAAAGTGATGTTTTGAAAAGTTATTGCATAAACGTAGATTAAATTATAAAATTCTTCAAATTTGTTGGGTGGGGGCAGTTCTGATGTCTTAGCTAAGATCACTAAACAATAAAAATACTCGGTTTTGGCCCAATAAAACTGTGGGAAAAAAAATTCCAAATGTTTTCAAAATCGAAGAATGATAAATGGGAAGCTCGTGCTTTCTCGTGCCCTTTAGTTTAAAAATTATTAGGTCATAATTTTATTACCTAGTAAAAATTTCCTACCAAAGTGATGGTCTGGCAGGCGAACTGCTGAAATCTCTTAAAATCACTATATGAGTGAAGATTACTGAACATCGATAAAAGAGTATGTTTTTCCTAAATAAACTTTTGAGCACATAAAATTTTCTATGTTTTCAAAATGGACAGCTCTAGCAGGACAAGCTAATCAAACAAATTTGAATGATAAATAAAAAACTTGTGCCTTTTAGCATTCTCCAGTTCAGCAACAATATAAATATCTTGAAATTATTAGCTGATACTTCAAAATCACTGAACATTGGTAAATAAAACGTCTATTTTGGCCCAATAACATTTTGAGCTAATGAAATTCTAAATGTTGTCCGAATTGAGTCTTAGAAGAACAGGCTAATCAAACAAAGCTCGAATGATAAAAAGGAAACTCGTAACTTTTGGGACTCCTCAGTTCATTATATAGTTGAAATTTCCTACCAAAGTGATGGTCTGGCAAGTAATTGTACACTAAATGATGAAATCTCTCAATGCTCTTGTCTTACAAACATCCATAAAATATTTTGTGTTAGCCGAACAAAGCTTTCGAGCCATCGAAATTCCCAATGTTTTTAAAATCGATAATCCTGACAGAACGGGCTTATCAGACAAGGATTGATAATAAGTGGGAAGCTTGTGCCTCTTGGTACCCATCACTTCAAAAATAGTTAGGCATACTCAAAATGTCTTATAAAGTAATGGTCTAGCAAGCTAAATGGCAAAATCTCTTAAAATCGTTATTTGAGAGTAATTCTGAAACTTTAGTGAAGATCATTACACATCGATAAAAAGGCTGTTTTGTCCCAATAAAACTTCTGAGCAATCAAAATTTCAAATGTTTTCAAAATTGGCAATCCTAGCAGAACAGGCGTCGAATGATAAATGGAAAGCCCTTCTGGTACCCCTCAGATCAAAAATAATTAAACCAAAATTTCAAATGATGCAGCAAACAAGTCTGAAAGAGATCTGCTCAAACAATTCAAATCTTGGTGACCTAGGTCATGTGTTTTCGGTCTTAAGTGGTTTTAATACACTTTCTAGTGCAGTTTTTGAAAATAATATTGCGAGGTAGTTAAAAAAGCCATCTATCAAATAAAAAATATAGAAAAAATATATAAAAAACACCATTTCTTTCTTATAGCCCTGTTACGTTTTTGATTATTTGAGTTAATAGGACATGCCATCAGGGGCTCAGAGAATGTAAAACTCTTACACTTCAGCATTATGGAGTATTGTAACTTCGTATTTTTAAGAATAAAGCCGTTGCTGGTGACATTGCGAAATGACCTGTCAAGATTTTAAGACAGGCCACGGAAGTACCCTGTAGCTGCGCGAAGTATACCCATCACATCACAATATATCAACGATAATCCTCTTAACTATATCAATTTAATATTGCAAGTTAATCACGTATACAACAATACTAAGACCAGGTCCGTCCTACCCCGTGCAAACGCATTCTCGCCCCGCCGGCTTAGGACATGTGCGGGCTCGGCGTCCGCATGGAGCTCTGCGGCGACGCCAGGTGGTGCGGCGGGGGCGGCTGCGAAATGATGCCGAGCGGGCCCATGGGGGGCCGCGCGCCTAAAAGGGACGCCAGTGGGTGCGCCCCCGGCGGGAAGTAGCCCTGCAGCGCAGGGTGCGGGTACAGGGGGTGGGGGTGCCTGGTCAGCGAGGCCATCTTGAGCTTCTCGATTTCCGCCTCCTGCAGCCGCTTGGCCTTGGCGCGCCGGTTCTGGAACCAGATCTTCACCTGGGTCTCGGTGAGCCGCAGCGAGCTGGAGAACTCGGCGCGCTCGGCGATGCTGAGGTACTGCTTGTCGCGGAATTTCTTCTCGAGCGCCAGCAGCTGCTGCGTGGTGAAGGGCGTGCGCGGCTTCCGGTTCGGCTTGTGCTTCCGCAGGTTGCACTTCAGCTTGGGGGCCTCCCCGTTGGAGTCTGAAACAATGGCTTTGCTGAGAAGAGGCACTCGCGATAATTAGCATTAACAAGGATGTTCCATGTTAAACACACATAGTGTCGAATTTTTTTTAAGAAAGTTATGTTGCACGTAATCATCATTTGATATGCCACTAAATATCAGAATTATCAAGTTTCAAATACATGAAAAGTTCATTATATATTAATTAAAAAGACAATGTTGCATCCTAATGCATTTCCATTTATGTTGTAATTAAGCATATAAGATTAACAGTTGCAAAGGCAAAAGAGCAGTCCTACGGAAGCAGAAAAAGTTTTAGATTCAATCTGCCCCATGAGTAATAAACTTACAAACGCAGAACTAATTAGACTCTTTACTTTCCTACTGTACTAAAAATATTAGAATTCAAATTTAGCGTATGAATTTTAATAAGAGGAAATTGCGCAACATAAGTATTTAGGCGATTCTATAGTTCACAGCAGTTCATGTTGAAAAGATAAGTAAAATGTAGTTATTTAATTGTGTTGTTAGAAAGTAATACTAATACAGGATGGCCCAAAAGTTACTTACTTCAAATGTTTAAAACTGTTTTAAATATTGCCGTAAGAAACTGTAGCCAGGAGTTGGGGAATTCGCTATGGAAAAATACACCACTCGACAGCGCTTCAAAATTGTTCAAATTTATTTGAAAAATTAGCATTCAATCATTACCATACGACGAGCTTCCCGTCCACATTTCAATGTCAGAAATAGATCTGGCAAATCAACGGTTCGTCGATTAAACGGACGTTTTATGGACAAGGTGGTGTACATGTTCATCCACGTTTCGATGGCCCAGTACTAGTAGGAAACAGTCCAGAAGAAAATGTGAAGTAGGAGCCCTATATATCAAACCAAAAAAGATTTACAAAACGCATTTTAAAACCGTTAAGTTGTATCCTACACAGCTCGCTCAAACAAAGATTTTCAGCCTCGCCTTCATTATACTATTCAAGAACTAGCCATAAACCAAAACGAATTTATTCGCCGTCTGATTATGTCGGATAAGGCGCATTTCCATCTTGATGGTTATTAACTGCAGGTTTTGGCCCAAGGAAAATCCAAAAGTTGTTTACCAACACAAACTTCACCCACTTAAGTGCATAGTGTGATGTTTTTGGAACTTGAGATTCAGAACACACCTGATGCATGATTCAGCAAGATGGTGCCACTAGTCATACTACTGAAGCCACCGTGCGTTTGTTAAGGAATATGTTTGAAGACGAATTACTTTTGCGAAGAACTGAAATTAATTTGTTGTTACGGCTGCCTGATTTGATGGTTCCAAACTTTAAAAAGATAGTCTGGATAAACAAACCATGAACTCTCATAGAATCGAGAGACAACATTCCTATAGATGTTAGACTACTACAGCCTGAGATTTTATCAACTGTAATGGAGCATGCATTGGAAAGAGCTCGCCTTTTTGAAACAAAGGCTACCTAAAAGCTATAATCTTTCATGTTTAGTGCAAATTAATTTCCAAATTGTATTTTTTCTTAGTCTAAAAGTAAATAAAACTGTAGAACAACAAAAATTTATTAATTAATAAACTGCCGGTGTAACTTCTGGGTCACCCTGTACAAAAAGTGTAATTGTTTGCTCCTAGTAAACACTCTACGAGCTTGATCTTCCAAAATAATTTGTAATGAATTACAAACCTAGCTGAAAGTCTACATCGTGCAATAACCTGTTAGAGTACACACATGAAATGGGAATTTTAATGTCTTTGAATATTAACTGATATTAATTTAGTATCATTTCAAAAATATTTAGTTTCGAGTAGTTAAATTCATTCATAAACTTTGTTGTTTGGACAAACCTTAGCCTCAATGCCATAACAAGTTGTAGTCATTTGAACGAAATAGGCAGGTCAATTGTTGTGCTGTAGCGAGTTCTCTAAACTTTACTGAGAGTCAAGAAAACAAATTTATCTCGAGATAATCTTTAGTGTTGTAGAATGACAAATCAAAAAAGAAACGCTACAAAAGGCTTTGGTTATTAAAAGATAATGTCAAGGGAGAGATTAAAAAAATATCTCTTATTTTGACCAGCTTTTTCATCGACAAGGTATGTATTCCAATCGTTGAAATCAAGCTCCTTCGAAGGACGACTCTGTGGAGTGCCAATCAATAAGCAAGGTATCAGTAACTGTAGTAAAGGATGCGAGAAATATTTTAGAGACTAAGGAATTGCAATGAAACAACTAAAATTAATTCAATTAAAGTCTAAACGCTCGTTAAAATTCTATGTAAGATAATCTGTAGTGAGTAATGGTAAGTCTAAATCCCAATGACTTAGAAAAGACTACAATCATTTGATGTTGCATTAATGGGTCTGATACATACTGTATAATTTTAAAAATAATCAGTAATTGCATGTAATTTATATAATATTATCGCTACAAATTGTCGCAATTAGATATTCAGTAATTGGTTTAACAACCGTGAAAAACATGATGGTTAAGCATCTAATGAGTGCTCATCTAGAACTGGTTAAAATCTGTTTAGTTGACAACAGTATACTACATTATACTGTACCATTATTCTTATTCTTAAATGTGAATGAACTTGA
This sequence comes from Sinelater perroti, assembly GCA_036346155.1. NCBI lineage: Eukaryota > Metazoa > Arthropoda > Insecta > Coleoptera > Elateridae > Sinelater > Sinelater perroti. The sequence goes on along the minus strand of JARFIY010000209.1, from coordinate 2,381,314 downwards.
TCGTCACTTTCCAATATGCATTTAGGTATACCGTCTGGATAAATACACTAAACCGTTGTTTCTTCATTAACTATAAAAACTATAAGGACACATCTAATAGTTTTATTGAAAACGTTTACAATGGTTCAGAGTACTTTTGATTAAAGTCTCTTCAAGATTTCTGTATTTTATTCCATGTTAGTTTCATCATAGTTTGATAATAAAGTAACTGTCAATAGTTCTTCAAGAATGGTGCCGAATGATGCTCAGCAGCCAGTACATTTGTTTGCGTTTTGTCCATATGTGCGAACATCGAAGGCACTTAGTACTATCAGCTTATGGAATCTGTTGATTGTTAAATATCGACGGTGAACAAGTACTTCTCTTTATTGTGAAGGTTACTTATACAGATTTGCTTTCGTTTATTTTCATGCATCAACATTATATTTTATTCAAATGGGCTTGCAGTTGTCGAGATACCGAATAGTGACCATATTACCTGTAGTCTAAAGATCCGGCATGAATAACAGGTACAAACTTGGGCCCAGTACAGTCCTCTAGGAAATACCCAATTCATGTTATAGAAAGGTGTCAACTCCTTGCCGAATTTGATAAGGAAACGCCTGTTGGGTAACTATGACTTTAAAAATTGAATTTTTTTAAATTTTGTAAAGTAGACTATAGAACCAAACCTTGTTAAAAGTATGGGTGGCATCCAATAGTACTACGCCACAGTGTCTAAACTTTTGGAAGTATTTGGCAATTTTGTCCACAACTCGATTAACTTGTTCAATTGTAGCGTGACTTTTTGGAAAATCAAACTGGTGATCAGGAACAGAATAATGATCTAGGTTTTCCAATTAAAAATTATTTTAACCATAAGTAACTTGAAGTCTTTTGCAAACTGGATTCGAATAACATAAGGAATAAAATAAGACCAGTAGAGCTGACCTATATGGCTCGTACTTTATAATATACACGAAAAGAGGTGATTTGGGGAGAGACTTAGGTAAAGACAGCTATTACAAAGAAACACAAAACGTTGAGATGGTACGAAAGATACACAAAAGCAGTTATAGATTAGTCACCTAGAGGAAGAAGGATAAGCTTGACGTGGGGTAAAATAAGCAAACCTTCCAATCAACTGTCTGCATTTTAGTGGGCATTTTAGGTTCTCTGTTTATTTTACAGTTAATTTCAAAACAACGTTGGTGAACACTAAACCTTTGCCATTCATAATCTAACCTTTAATTTAATACGCTATGCCTCTTCTAGGGTCAGGTGTATCTCGTAAACCATTTTACGAGAGAAACACGACAAAAATTAAAATGTCAATCTCAACTCTTTGGAAGACAAATTTTTAAGGGATTAAAATACTACATCTATAGAGAACTTTTACGCGATAAATATAAAGGGAGTTGAACGCAAATGCGCTTATTGTAGGTTAATAAGGGCCTTAAAAAGCAACCTAGAGCAAACGAATTTCCAATTTTTTTAAGCTGTCGGGAAACTATTTTTCCCAAAGGCTCAATAATTACTTATTGGCGGCGATAATGGCAACTTGATAAGACAAAAAAGTCTTTCCACCAAGCTGTCTTCAGATTTGGAAAAAGAAATCTAGTTGAAGCCAAAAGTAATTAGGATGGCTGGGAGATGGGAATTAAGAGATTAGAAAGACCAGAAAAAAACGTGAAGAGAAAGAACAGCAAATATTAGGGAAAAGTGATATCAAAAACGGTAACCAAATGAAGGGTAACAATCCTTACACCATATTGTAAAACGGTCCATAATTACGTATGTACGCATTTGAAGGGTAGGAAAAATTAAGAATTAGTCTGAATATTTTAATTTTGCTGTTGAGCGGGCGCTATGCTTTGGTGAAAGAACGCTAGTTATCGCCGTTTTTAATTCAGCACGTTATTCAAATTATTCTGTTACTTTTTTCTTGTTTCAATAGTTGACCAGTATAACCTATTTGAAGTTCCACCTCTTCTTGTCCACTGTTTTGAATGCTGGTTTGTCTCTGGTATGATAGTTGTAGATTCATGTTTAGTCTATGGTAAGGAAGCGTCGTAACAACCTTTCTCAAGTGTGGTCAAACATTGCCAAGAACTACGTTTTTGGTCGATCATCAAAAAAAGCGGCTCCTACCAATTTTTCATGATGCTTCTATAAGGATAAAGTAAATTCCTTCAAAGATATTCATTATGGTGATTTCAACTGGGGGTCCAGGGCGAACTCTAATTTCGGTATACTTTCGGACACATTTAAATCAGTTTATCCAGAAATAAGTAACCTCCAATGATAATGGCTTTCTACTTCTAGAGCAGTCTTCCAAATTTTTCAATAAAAATACTCTATCACTACACGACTCATTATTCTGGCAGCCCATGCAGTGTTCAATTTAAACAACTGTAGAATAAAATAAAGACGTTCTTTTTGGCTTCGATTTGGCATGCTCTATTTAGCGATACTTGTGAATCATTTTGTTAGAAATCCAATGTCAAAATTAAAAATTAACCAAATTTGGAACATTCTGAACTTGAATATTGTAATACTCTGAAGAGTTACTTTTATTTAGATAAAATGGCGTTCTGTTTTTATTTAAGTCTGTCTTTCCATGCGTGAGTAAAAAATCATCAAGCAAAAATAGAAAATAAACAGGGAGTAACAGAAAAAAGACTTCTGGACGTATGACAATTAAACGACACTTTTTAAGTTTTATTAGTTTCGCAGCAGCCCTGGCAATTTATGCAGCTAGGACTGACAACGTTGTTAGGCGAGGAATGCGAGGACATAAAGAGCGCTTCTTCGGCCAAGCAGCCGCGACCATTATCCCGGCTCTAACTAAAAACAAATGTCCTGTGTGCAAGCTTCATAAGCTGCTAATTGCCCTCATATTGCAATATCCTGCGCTCGCAAAAAGCCTCATTATAAACTGTCACGAGCCCGCCTTCTTAACGTCGGAAGTTGAGGCTGCGGTCCCTAATTAGAATTTTAATATCCTGCAATTACACCGACTGTTAATGCCATCAGCCAGCGTCGAATTCGGATCATCGGGATCAGCATTTGAAGATTGCGATGTACGGCGCACTGTGCAATGTGGAAGGAAACGCTGGGACTCGCTTCCAAGTGCAATGAGGTACAAACATCTGTTCCTACTATAATTAGCCCAGCCGGGCTTTGAAAAACGTCTTAATTGGAAGTTTTTGGAGTAATTATTGAAATATTGTTGTAATTAACTTGGAAACTTAAATGTGACTTTTGTAGTTCCTTAATTTTAGTTTTTGCCCTATTTTCCCCGTCTCTGAGGAAAAATCATGCTATTGGAATTATTTAATCTTTGCTTTATGATTGTTTTAACATATCTACATTTTAGACAATTTTCAATTACCGTTAGGTGAACAGACTATATCATAAGTCGAAAAATTACAACGCTTTTGATAAGCTGAACTTACTACTTATATAGTTTATTTCTAGTAACGTTACTAGTTGTCATTACGTTTGTTACAACACAATGTTGTTATTTTACACCTTTTTCTTTACAACAACGAAATTTGTCTAATATGGTTAATGTAGTAGAAGATAAACTCAGCTACACATAAAGAGAGTAAGATAAAGCGAATTAAAAATACATACCATTCAACCATATGACCCGACATCAAAGCCCAACAATAAAACCGGCGCTTGTGCGATAGCAATGCTTTGATGACCCTTGTTTTGCACTGCAGCTAATAAATAATTACTGATGCACGGTATGCACTACAAGAGAGCCGCCGATAACTTATTTTGTGGATCAAGAAAACAACAAATGACTGTTTACACCGAAAGCGCGCTGAGAATTACGTGTTTCCAGAAATAGTCGCTTGGTTGTTTGCAGTGAAGGAACATGACACGCAGTCTTCCCTGATAATGTAAGGTTGCTAGGTAGGCTATTTTTGAGATTGCTATTTTCATTTTTGCCTCAACTAGTGGAGTAGTGATAAATATTTTCAGCCACAAAATTTATTCTTCTCAACTCAATTTGCTTCTTCGCTGCGTAGTTTCAGTGATTAAATTTTATACAGCAGCAATTAAAAAGAATGGCAACATACAAATTCTTCCATCCATCCCAACTCCGTTAAACAATTATATAACGCGGATTTTATGCGTTGTTTATAATGCACATAATTTATAAGGCTCTAATTGCAAAACTAGCCGACAGTGTGCCTTAATTTATTGCAATGCTATAAAACATTTAATTACCCTGCTGCGGAAGACAAAGCGCCGTCCCCACAACCTATCGAAGACACCTTGTATAATAAAACGCCACCTAATTGGCAGTTACATCAAAATATAACGCATAAGTTGTGCTATTTTCTACTTAATCCTGTTAGCCGCCCTTTATGCCGCAATTGGGGCCGATTTCCTCCCACATTAGTCAGCCAGGAGTACAGGTGCGTTTACATAAAAGCTGGGTAATTACCGCATTTTTCTCCGGCCGGGAATTTTATAGTTGTGCAATTAACTACAAATTAACGGCGAAACTGAGGCACCTTTCGAAATCGGAAGCTTCCTGTCGGCGGCGTTTACGGCGCATCGGGTCGCTGATGCAATCAGCCAATTCGCAATAAACTGATAATGGGTCCAGAATGGCTTTTTGAGAGGTTGAGGACGTAAACGTTCGCTGGAAATAGGACATGTCGTTAAATTTTTATGGCCAAAAATGGTGTTTCCGGCTACTACAAATGCGGAATGTTAAAATTAAAAAACCGTTTAAGTATACATAGAACATTCCAATACAAAAAAAAGAGAAATTATAAATATGGATAAATATTTAAGTTTTGTTATGTGCAAAAAATACGCCCGGCATCTTGAAATAATATTACACTCAATTAAAAACATTAGAGACTCTTAACGTTCTCTATCTTCTATGTTTTCTTTCTTCCTCCATTTTTTAGCATCTTATATGGCGTTCAACAACTTTATTAGATTATGAAACATCAATCATGTTTATCTATGTCTATCCCATTCAGGCTACGTTTCTATTTTAATTTGTAAAAACAATTCACGTGATACCAATGGCTTCTCTTTCGACCTGCACGCGCCTGCTTTATCTGACAACGTTTATATAAACATACAACCGCATCTCTTCAACGTTGATGTCATATTTAGTAGTCGTTAAGCTATCACATAATGCGTTTCGTTCGCATCGAAGAATTGCATGTTCTTTCGCACACTTTTAAGCATTAGAAATCAAAGTTTACTGTTGAGATACTGCACCGTTTATGGAAATTGTGCTACAAGTTTTGAGGCAGTTCACACTTCGTCCAGAAGATTTGGAGCTAGTAGTTTTACTATAGAAGATGAAGAACTCGGCAGCCGCCCATCTACTACAAATATGGTGCCTACAAGCAGAGCAATAGTTCACGACTTCGTCCAGAAGATATTGGAGCTCGTAGTTTTACTATAGAACGATGAGCAATCATATGATAAGCTCGATCTACTGTAAATTTGGCTGACAATATGAGCAATAGTTGATGAAACCATTTCCATGACTGTGACTTAATCGTGGATTGTCCAAAGCAATGATGAGCAATCATTATAAAGCTCGATGTCTACTAGATGAGATTAAGTCTCTGAAATATTAAGATTGGTATAAAATGGCTAATTAAGTGACTATAAAGCCACTTCTATGACTGTGACCTAGATCCTCTATAAGAATTTTAATCGTAAGCACTTTTGTTTATAATAATAAAAATACACTTATCACAGCATTCTGCTAACAATACATGTGGTATTATATGATTTTTGAAGAAAATAAAAATGATAGATGGAATTTATTGTATATACTTCACTAAAGTAACATAACAAATATTGCGGATACATTATTTATCATCAAAACTGCTTATTTTTTCTATTTTAACCTTTGTTATATTTCGGTTAACATATTTCTAAACATTTTGCACTTTTTTTAGGCAGCACCACCAGTACATATTTTAATCCGACCTGTATCTAATTTATTTCTTTCTTGCATTGGTAAAATAAATTCTACACTTATTTGAAATCAACTGCCTTATCAGTTTGCATCATTTGATGTAGCAACAGTTTTTTCTAATATATTTTCTCCTTGTTTTTCTATTTTGTTATGCTGTTATTTATTATTCTTATCAATCGTTTGTTATTTATGTCCAACAATTGTACAATCCATTAAATTAATAGTAAAATACTCCGCGCCCTTTTGATGCCTTTTGTCTATAAATTATTCGATTTTGCTATTTCATCATTTTTCATGCCCCCAATATAAATTTTTCTCACTCTAATCGTTATGTAATGTAGTCAGTTTTAAATTTGTTTATATTTATTTTTGTTTTTTAATTAGTCAGCAGCTCCCTATTTGGTGCCTGCATGTGTATAAATTTATCAGCTTTCATTTCTCTTTACTGATACAAACCTTCTACAAAGCTTATAATTGAAACACCTGGTATAAACATGAAAGATACACAAAACTTCAGAATCTGAAATGTTAGCTCACAACAGTCTGATAACAGAAAGAATGAGATGGCCACTTAAAGACGTGAGAGTAATAAGAAGAGCAAACTATGCAAAATTTATAGACTACTAATAGCAGATACCCTGATCACCAAACTGAAAATAAAAGCAGAAAAAAAAGTAACTATTAAAACAGCATATAAGAGACGAATATAAACAAAATCTAACTAAAAAAGTAAATGGAAAATAAAAGATGGAAGGAATTTATAGACACTTTACTCAAAATAAGAGAAAATGATAATAGTGCAGGAAAAAACAAGAATATGATGGTGAAACGAACAAATGAGGACCAAGATTTGGAACAGGTTGAAAAACACGAATACGGGAAACGATGACAGATTATACTCTGTACAAAAAAGAAACATAACCAAGAAAACTGTAAATTTAGAGAAAAAGGAGAACGGAGAAGTGTGAAGAATGGTGCAAAGAGGAAAAAGAAGAAGAAAAAGATGCTTTAGCATTAACTGTACTACAAACCAAAAAGCGGTGAAATACACATCATATCACCTTTTCTTAGCTCGCTGCATATCTCAAACAACTTGTAGATAAAATTAATTATGGGTAAACGTTAGCAACTCCATTAAAGAATTTCTGTTGAGCGAATTTATAAGTTATGGGGCTCTAACGATTGCAATTTAATGCTTCTGCCAATTAGTAACGCAGCTGTGAAAGCCGCCAATTATAGCGGCTTCAGCACAAAAGTTGGCAACAAATTGCATTTATGTATGCCCTGCTTCAGATAAGAGAACATAATAGCCGCGTGTTTTATTATATTTAGAGCTGCGCTCAAATTAGATATTGTTTTACAGCTTGTGCCAATTACCATTATGCATCTGAAATTAGTGACGTAGTTTTTGAAAAAAAAACTTCGTTAAACCAATTCTAGGGACTTTTAACAAGAATTTTTGGGGGGAAATTCAGAACACAGCGATTCTGATGGAGAAAGACACGATAATGGATGTGCTTCCAATAACGATAGTTGACTTTCAACATAAGGGCTTTTGTATTGTGGAATGTACCTGCAGGATAACTGGACTGTGGAGTTTGCCTCTTAATTAGCTGAAAGTTACGGCCTTGCCCGAGCTGTTGCTATTTGTATTACCGGCCGCCGTGTCACAAGGGCTTTCGTTTCAGCAGTTTCATTGCCGACCGAGCATGGAGGCATTTTTCGGTTTCAGTCAGTGGCGTACGTGCCGATTTATGGCCATTGAGCAACGTTTTGCCGTCGATTTCCAGAAAGTAAAATGTACGGCCGATTCCTGAAAACGGCAGCGATGAATGGCGCACGACCGTGCGCTGGGCGCGCCTTGCGCGCTGAAAACGCTGGAAAATCGCTTATCTCCCGAATTTGTAAATAATTCATATTCGGCAGCCGCGCGCCTACAGGCCCGCCGCAGGCAGGCCAATTACAATGCATATAATAAACTAATTAGTACTTAATTGCTGGTTAATTAGCGGCCATTATAATTAATGCGCCAGATTAGAAATAACGAGCAGGGCCGCCGAGCCACTTTTTGGGTCGACTGGTTTACGTATCATTCGGCGTCTTGCATAATTTTTGTTTCACAACCGCATTAATTCGTGAGTTAATGGCAACCGATTCGGCCCGGCTTCGGCCGCGGAGAGCTCTTTGTTTGATTTGAATATCGCATGGCACTTCCGCCAGTCGGAAAGCTGTTCACGCCTATAGCGTCTGGTTTGTAAACAAAATTCGATAAGGTTATCGTCCAAGCTAACGGAACCTTAATGGCGGAACTGGAATTGTAAATATGCAAAAATCGCATCCATTCAGACGGCAATCCTGAGAGTATAACAACCCAGAAAAATACCAAGAGCAGCTTTTCAAATAGGCATCGCATTGTCCACATAGTCATCATAACTATCATAATTGTATTTGTCAACAAAAGTATTACGATATTGTTGAATAAAAAAGTGAACGAACTATTACATTTTTGTCGCGGGTCAACACAACTTCCGCCTTGCCCATATGTGTCATCACCTTCGTGATGGAGGCTCTTAAGCTGTAATTGGTGATATGAGGCCTCTTAGTGATCTTCGCCACGATCACACTCCACACGTAATAGTCAAGGGGATTACAGTTGGGACTGAAGGGTGGCTGGAGTCCGCGAATCAGTGATAATACAAAATGTTGTCTAACTATACTTAGATTTTCCTTGTGAGCTGGAATGGAGTGTTGCTAACAAACTCCAGCACTATCACAGAAACGAGAAGCTTAGTATGCTTGACGGTAAGCCTTTCAAAGGCATATTAGCAAATCCGATGGTTAATTTTGGCGATTCGTGTTCCTGCACTGGATGAAGTTCTTTTTCGCCAAAAGAATATTATGAAGCCAGCGCTGTCGTGCTTGATGTCGTTCAGCAGTGCTCAAACCTTTAACTTCCTGTCTATTTTGTTCTTCCCAGTCAACAGTTGGCGGTACCTCAGAACGAAGGCCTTGTATTGCAAGTGCTGAGGCACTTCTAGACTAACCGTCGAAATTGCCACGCCCATTTCTTTTGCTAGGTCAGTCATGCTCCGCCCAGGATCATGATCAACGTTTTCCTTCAATTCGCCAACAAACTCATCACTTCTTTTACGGGAGATCGCTTGTTGTGAGTTACCCTGTCACCAGTTACTTGGACCGTTTTTCAAGAATTTCTATCAGAGATTATCTAACGCAAAGAGATTAGAGAATAATAATTCTGTAGTTTTCAGCTCATGTTGTTGACAATCGCAGGTTGTCGATTATGTGAAACTAAGGTGTGTTACCTAAGAGGGGATTGCATATACCATACCCTTTTCTGCAATATACCCTAAAAAAAATTCCGGATCTACCTTGACGACCCTAGATAAAGATAATAATTAATTCTAGAGCTGCATAGGACTTAACAAGCAAAACCTAAAAACTGCCTATAGTAATAAATCTATCAATAAATTTAAAATTATAAGAATTATGAATATGCATTTTTATAAGAAACAACAAGAATTGCGAAAGAACACTGAACAAAAAAATGCTAATTAATTCAGTGTACTTTAATTATAATAGTTATCCTACAAATTTTACTACCCTACTATTAAAGTTGTTAACGAATTGGATTCATTTGGAAGAATCGGCAGTGCTGTACCATAACTCAATACAAGTTTGAACTTTTGCAATAACTAAGCGATTGTTGAAAAAAATTAAGTTATGTTTAAGAGGTCCTACGATAATGGACTGTCAACGTTGTGCTATCAAATGTTGGATAAAAAATTTGGAAAGAATGAGGATTCTTGTCATGTCAGACCATTGATTGACGTTGAGAATAATCAGTAGTAAGTTAACTTTGATCTAGTTTACCATCCATCAGATTTTAACCCAGGTTGGTGCATGAAAATGTATGTCCCAATATAGTTGTAAATAACTTGACCAGAGGCCCTATAAATTTCCATTTATCATCATTACTTTTACTAATAAATACTCTCTTGGAAAAGATAATTTTATGTCAACTCATATTTTAGACGTTTCAGATAATAGTTCTGCTTAAAAGAGTACAACCATCTTTATTTGGTGTACATTCTTGACAAAAACTGAAAAATTAAGCATTGTCTATAATTACCGATAAACGTATTTATGATATGAGAAAATTGCATCAGATTCTCAATTTAAGCGCAAAAATAATAGGTGTTTTGAACTTTATTATACAGTGAAACCCTTAGCAGAATCCCTTCAAAAGTTCCATATTTAGGAAAATCCCAACTCATTTACTTTTACTGTATACAAAAATATTCTAAAAGATAATTTTATGTCAAACCTCAATTATTTTATGGACAGGTGTTCTGATAAATAATTCTGCTTTAAAGAAAGTTCAACCATTTCTTTAAGTTAATGGTAGTACATCCTTACAAAAACTGAAAAATTAAGCATTGTCTATAATCTACCAGATAAACGTAATTTATTGAAAATATGAGGTAAAATGTGATCAGATTCTCAATTTAAACAAATATAAATCCACACAGTTTCTGTCAACAAAGAAAAAGTGACTAAAGTTTTCCAATCCTCTTATTCCCCTTGTGGTGCCTTTTTGGCACTTTAAATAATATCCAAAGAAACGTAACCGATAAAGGCATTGTAGCAGAAGCTTTCCAGATCTGCTAAGAACAATAAACAACAAACTTTTCATCAATGTGTAGTTGCTCAAGAAATGACCTTTATCTTACGATTAAAAGTAAAGGAGTCCATTACTTTTCTGCCAAACCTTGTACCAGCTTACAGAAGTTTTGTACTGCTGACATCTGTTTAGTTGGAAGAATTCAAAGCGCGAAATTAAATTTCTTTCACTCGCAGCTTTTCTGTTCGTGTTTTGATGTTGCGCGCGGATCATTAATATTCATCATCAGCGACATAAAGGTTATAATCAAACCTGTTGCTAGTAGACGACATTTAAATTTGTAATTGTGTATCTTATATGGAAGGTGTAAATGGGTTGGATACTATTTTGCACTGGCAAATGAAAGTTGTCTTATTCTTAAAGTAAATGGTGAAGCCTCCTTGTATAGAAATGCCAAGTTAATTTTAAATCAATTTAAATAAAGTACACTAGCTGTCTACTTGATCTGCTTTAGTATTTGTACTTGAATTATAGATTATATCACCAAATCTTAAATACTTTCGCTTTTTCTTTATAAGCTTGTTGATTAAATATACCGAGGGTCTTATACTTTCCTATTATAAGCATATTTAGGCCATTTATTTGCAATTAAGTATGACTTTAATCAATTATTTTGTTGATACATACTGTTGAATAAATCAGGTCTGTTAAAAGAAGAAACAAATACAACTATACTGAACTGCATAAATAGCTACAAGTTGAGAAGTTGTTTAACATCTTGGCGTTTTATGCATTATTAAATAAGTCGTAACATTTAATATTGCATGTTAAAATGGCATTCAGTGTGAAAAGTTGTAATATTAAACGTCATATTTACATAACAAATTAATTTCATTCAGCAAATTATGTATGATAAGTAAATTAGTACGTAGAGCCCGAACTTGCATGCAAAAAGTAGTTGGAATAATCCACATCATATGAAAAATTGTTCGATTTCTTGCAAATCATAAAAAATCGGAAATTATCATAGAGGCTTGGACTATCCCTATGGATAATACACTATCACTTGCATAAGCTAAGTAAAGTCAACAGATTATTGAAAGAAGTGTTTTACCTTTAATGCAAGAGTAAACTAAATATCGAGTTAATGTGCACAGCCAATTGCTTTACAATCTTTAGAATCGTCGATTCCTTAATCGTTGCTAGTGAAAAAGTATGCCAATTTTTGTAGTCAAACAGATCACCAATGGTTATGCTTTGCGTCTGGAGGGATTACAAAAGTATATTGCACTTTGGGCTAGTTATTGAAGGATCAACCATCATATCCAAGTGTGACGCTATCGTGAAACTGCGATACCCTAATATGGTCAATCCAAAAAGGGTGTTTCCGGCAGAAAGTACTTGATGAAACTGAACTGTTACTCCGTCTTTCCTAATTTGGCACCATCAAATTCCATCAAGAAAAAAGAAGAAGCGTGTCACTAATTCTTTAATTTCAAACCACAAGAGTCATACCAACAAGACATAGAAAACATAGGTCGTAGTTTGATTTTTAATTTTTTATCGCAGATTTAAATCCACACCCCCGAAGGACTTAAGCTACAAAGAAGAATTTTACAGTTTTGCCTTGAAAGTAATCATGCCATAACTAAAACTCAAAAAACATATTGCGTCTAGTTTAATGTTAAGAGTATAGCGGCACAAGATAATTATACGCAACATTATTGCTTATGTTCACTAACGAAAGTATTTCCTACTCGGCTGGGTGGAGTAGTCCACGATATGCCTTTGCTAATACAAATATTTAACGTACAGAAAAAAGTGTGGCGAAACTCATACGGAACAGACATAAATCCTGTCAAAAAATATTCAAAATACAGATAACAATTTGTAAAAATATAAATTTAGACAAATTATATACCATCAGAACTGAGCTGGTTTGTAAGATATTTTTTGGATATTTTTTTGGACTTTGATTATAATTGAAATTTTCTACTTGTATCGCATAGCTGTCGCAAAATACTTCTAAGAAGATATAAAAATCACAGAAGGATACGATCCAGCCGAACTACAAAACACTTTAATAGAATAGCCGAAAAAGGAAGAAATAATTAAATTCTCACAAAAATGCCAGACACAGATGCAAATACAGTTGCGGCGAGCTGGCAATGGCTGCCATAAATCAGCGGAATGAGGAAAACCGCTGAACCTCAAGGCAGCGGCGCGACCCCTGCAGCCATTAATATGCAAAATATTTAAATGGTCATTTCAACAACTCCTGCAGTGCCGTCCGCCTTGCCGAAATTTGCTAGAGCTGACCTTTTTCATCCGCACTGCGGCTGCCTATGCAAATTGCTCTCGGGCGCATTAAGAATAATTGTTTTTCAGTGCCACCCACAGCCCAAAAAGCAAATTGCGAAACAAACGGTCGCGCACTGCTTGACATATTTAAGCAGATGATTAATAACGCAAGGCGAGCTGCAATTTGAAGGAAATCGTTTCTTCTATCGACATACACCTCTAGCTTACTCGTACATAGCTCTATGAAAACTACGAAAGTTTGTTTTTTAAACCTACATCTTATTTACTGATCGGCGTCCTCTTCTATCTTTCGCTTCTTCCTTGTTTCGTTCCAGATGGCGCCCATTTTCCCATTCTGCTGATTCCAAGAGTGCTTAGCTCCTAGCGGAAAATTCCCTCAAATTTGCTCGACTATTGCATCCTCTTTCATTCTAACATGTCCAAACCATAAAAATTATCTTTTTTCCTATATATTAATATTTTAAAGTTATTTATTTGCAACCTTTATCTTGTTTCATCCACTTTACTCATATTTGCAATAGCCCACAAAATTTTCTTTTGCGGACTTGCAAGTTTTTTATTTAGTACCCAGGACTCACTTCTATAGGTTGTATATTTTGACTATGGTTCTCATGGTAATTTCTTTTCTTTTTAGAATCAGTTATACGATGTTCTATGTGGCACTGTTAAATCTTTGCTTTGTAACCAATTACCATATTTTCCATGTCCTCATGCATCTTTTCTGAAAGTGCGCTGATCACTATAATAAACATCGTCTTACTTCCCTATCTATTCTAAATTAATCTGTTATCGTTCCATTTTCTCTTACTACATTGGCAGTTTCTTGACAAATACTTTGTATTCTAACAATTAATTCTCTCGGCACGCTTTTATTGGATAGTACTCTCCATATCACTTCTCGTGGTAAGAGATCAAAGACCTTTTCCAAATCAATTGCCTCGATATAGGTCTTCTTGTCGAACTCAAGACTTAAGTATGAATATCCATTTTTGGATCCTGGACGGATTCTATCTTGGTTTTTTTTAAGTAAGGTTCTATCAGGCCTCGTAATTTGTGTTCTAAAAGCTTTTCTTAAAGTTTCTACACGAAAGAAGGTAAGCAGATGCCTCTATAATTATTACAATTTGCAAACTCGCCTTTTTTATTAGTTGATATAACTACTGTTTTGGTGTTCCATACTTTATTAAATAATTTTAATGATTCCTACAATGCCACAGTGTATTAGTCATAGTGTACTATTAGAACACCATTTACAAGCCAAGCAATCAATAAAAGCAGACAAAAGTTATGCGACTGCTGTAATAAAATTGAAATTTAATGCAGCGATCAAATAGCAAATCAATTAAATATAGTGCTAACCGTTAAGCGTGCACTTAATTAAATAATTATTAGAGGTATTTGCTAATTGGATAAGTAGTCGGCAATTAGCTGCAGCGTATGTTTTACTTCGCTTTTTAAATATTTATATTTTAATTACATTTAAACAGAAATGGTAGAAGAAACCGAACTGCAACGAAATGCATTAATAATTTATAAGTAATTAACGTTGAATGCAAATAATCCATTCAATTTGCATTTGATTACTTTTGTTGTTTCAAATTAATCTGCGAGCTTTCTCAAAAAGGCGCCCGGTCCAGTTAGAGGCGTTTTTCAGGCAACGCGCGTTTTGGCCGCATAAATTGAATCGTTAAACTCGTCAAAAAGCATAGCAAATTTGTGGAAACGCGCACGGCCCTAATGGGGCCAGCGCGAGCAACAAAACATAAATTAATTATTGACCAGGGCCGTAAATCAGGCTTTTTAAATTAATTCTGCTCATTAGGCGCTTCTGTCGGCCGAAGAACAGCTAATCCCGAATTCTGTATTGGTGCGCCGAAGGCAGGTAGTTAGGCCGCGGGGATAATAATAAAGAGCTCGGGCGCCTAATTTACGGATTTCATTTCGGACTGTAAAACTCTCGTGATAAGCGCAGCTACTACTAATTAAAAGCAAGCATATTTCTCAACGAACTTATCAATGGAGCGGAAAGGCCGGCCAATTTAAGAAAACCGAAAACGAGCACTTTCCAATCAGTTAATGGGCATTTTATTCAAATTACAATGTGTTAATTAATGGATAAAGAATCGGATAGGAGATTAGTTCAATTAAGGCGACGGCTCCCGGTTTTGTGCATTCCAGGGCCGTCCGGCCGCGGAGACACCAATTAGGCCGAGTCCGCGCGAATAAATAATCGCCGCTCAAACGGGCACCTGTGCCGTGTTCGGTTAAATTGGCTACTGGCGGCCGTTTTTGCGCCTTTACTGTTAGGGCGCGGTTCGGCTCTGCTTGCAGGCTTGTATGATGCTCTAACTCTAGCTAGCACAAAGGCCGAAGTGAGTTAATATCAGAAAGAAGTCAAAAACACCTAAACTATGTTTAAAACCCAGCCTTTTCCAAGTCAGGCGTCTAAGTAAATGGAGTTCTAAGTATTTTACGTGTTCGTCTTGCAGTACTGCTGTGCCGATAAGCAGAACAGGAAAACAGATACCTTTTCTTAGGGTAAAGTCACTTGCACTGACTTTCCTTTATCCGTCATTTGTTGAACCAATGTTCTAATTCTTGCAATGTAAGAAGAATGAACTGCAGTGTCGTCTACAAATGTGGCTACCGTAGTGGGAAGGTAATAAGCCTGGCACACTGCCCTGAGGTACACCTGCCTGAATTGGAAATAGGGGTGTACGACTATCTCCATACTTGGCGAGAAAATGCCTGTTTGTTAGATACGACTTAAGAACTTTGTAATAGTCTGATGGTCAGTTATGAGAATAATTGGATGTTGTAACAAATACACCATCTCAAGTCTTTACCCTTTGTGGAGAAATAAAGGTTAGGTTCTTCAATTTGATGGTTTTCGAATATTAAACAGAAAGATTGACCCTAAAAGCCATTTCAAAATAATCGGTTGGTAAGTGCTTTTTCAGAGTAATCAAAATTGCTAACTGCACACAAATTATTCATATATTGACCAATACAATATTTTGCACTTAAATAAGATTTTTAGCAAACATTTCAATTGGCCTTTAGCTTGTTTTGCAGATACATTCTAAAAAGACAGTCTGTAGCATCACCACATTTACAAAATGTAATAAATCAAAATCCCAAACAAAATAAGTTGGAAAAACATCAATAGAACACAAGATAGATCACATATTAGATGTATATTTGTTATGTGGTGTTCTGGTTCTTAATCCTATAAAAAGAACAAAGAAAACGAAAAATGAGTACTATACTGAGAAAGTACGCATTAATTACTAAAGTTAATTTTACTGCATTTTTATCTTTTAGCAAGCCATAAGCTCTGCTATAAATTTAATATTGTTATTTGACAAAGAATAATATATATTTTTCCTCTGCCACTTTACATTTTGAACAATAAATGAAGAAATTTGAAATAGCACGTAGATATCCAGGTAGTTCTAGGTGCATAGTAAATAAAATTAATATTCCAATATTCTGTTCAATATTTCTACCCGCAGCTGCTAAACTTCTAGAAATAAGCGTTTAGGTATCTGAGAACACGAGAAAACGACCGGTTAAAGTAAATAATAAGCATTAGGGCATTAAATAATTAATGGCTAACAACCTGCAGAAATGAATAGTTTGCACACTAAAAATAATTAAAGTGAATACAAATAAATCAAACTCATAATGTCAGAAGTGGAATTTGCAGCATCTCAAATAACTATTTAAATAAACAGTTACACTAAAGTCAAATTGCACGAACTGAAAGCGTCGGAGTTGAGAAGCAAATTAGAAAACAGATCTTGCTAGACGAACATAAGAGCTTAGACACTATCTGTTCAGAATCCTGGATGTAGGTGTATCAAGACCTGGCAGAAAATTAGACAAACAGCTCAAAAACTAAAATTAGACAAAAACTGAAAATAAGCATGAAAAACAATTTGAAAGTTTGTGAAAAAAATTAGAAAAATTGATGGTACACAAGAAATTCAAGGCAAGTTTTAAGAACGCTTTAAAAGGTTGAGTAAAGGACAAACGCAGAAAAACACCTTAAAAATGAATTGAAATGAAAATCGGAAGAACTAAAGGTAGACACCAAAGAAAATTTTAGAAGCTTGTGAAAAGATTGACTGCCAAACACAGAATATTCCGAAAGTTTAGATTGGAGGTTAAAATAAAAGTTAGAGAAAGCAAAGACAGAAGCAGGAAAGCAATCCGGAAAATTGTACAGAACAATGAAAAGGAAACTGCAAGAAATGAAAGTAAATGCAGAACATTTGAAATAAAGTGTAAAAATAAGCTCAAAAGAATGTTTTGGAGAAGAATTAAAGAGAAGACCATACCAAAAATTAAAAAAAAAATATTATTGCAGAACACATTGCGGGTTTTAGGAAAAAGTTAAAGGAGTAAACAAAGATTTTGATAGAGAAATTAGAAAAGTGGGAGATAAGAACGGATGATTTCTTAACGAACGCGCACAAAAATAATGCATAAATAAAGGAAAAGGTTCTAACGATAGATGGGTGCCAAAAAAACTGCAGCAAGAGCAGGAGCTCGACTCTAAATTGGAAATGATACTAAAATGAAAGTGCCTGAACGTAAAAACACAATTATTGGGTACTATTTTTAAGCAAGTTTGAAATTATCAATTAGAGAACTGCGTTCCAAAGAGAAAAACCGATAAGAATCAATGCAGAAATTAAGATGAAAAAAATGTGTCAATTCAAAAAAAGCGCTGGAATTAACATTATTTATGATTTTCGATCATCTGATTGTCCAAGGGGCTTTAATTTATCCCACAATCATTTTTAATATTACAGTTCACCTCAATTTTTTAGTTTCGTTCTTTGTTACTTGTCTACTGAAACTGTATAAAAACGCATTATTACAAATAGCATTCACAAAAATTGTTAGAGCAAATTTTAGATATATAAAAAAAGTTTTTATTTTCCTCGCATAACAAAAAATACAGTCCACCAGCTGCGGAAAATGACCGATAGCAAACTGTTACTCATCATAAGCCGAGTAAACACAGTCTAGCAACATTAAAATATTAGATGGTGTTGAAGAGAGAGAGAAGAAGATCACAAGAAATAGAGATAGATGAAAATGCTCGTCAAACTCAAGAAAAGAATGGCAGGCTGGTAATTAAACAATTAATTTGCATAAACATTGGAAAGGAATGCGACGAACAAGTGAAAATTATAATTAAAGATAAACCCAGAAAAACATTTCAAATATTTTAGAACGATCTCAGAAAGGCGGTAAAAAAATTCTAAAGATAAATAGAAAGGAATGCCTTTTTGATAGTCGTCCAAAAAATATTTATCAAAAAACTGCAGTGTTTCACAACTATTGGTGCGTGCCGCAGAAGGTACAGCAAGAGCTTGACTTGAAATTGAAAGTGGTACTAGAATAGAATCATTCAATGAAAAGAAGGCAATGTGGAGAAACAATGGCTCTGAAGCATATGCGATACCATATCAAGAGTTCATGGTCTACTGCTACTTATACCTTCAGAACGTATGCAAAAAGGGGTAATGGGGCGATTCGTCTCCAGCCCTTTATGCAACTTGCATAGGTCATCGCGGTTCTGTGACAGAAGGACTTTAAGGATATAGCAGTATAACGGTCGCTTCCTGGAAGACGGACTTTTTTAAAAGGAAATAAGCAGCTGTGACAGAGGAACACGCAGATTTCCAGAGAATTCCAGGCACGCGCAAAGAATATTCAGTAATCTGCTCAGCTCTCCAACAAACCTTCCTACAAGTGGATTTATCATCGCGATTCTAGAACAGTAGAATAGGTCGACCCTAGAAACCGGGTTTTCTAAAAGGCTAAGAGCAACCACAACAGTGGGATAACATGTAGACATTCAAAGAGGTCTAGGCCCGCAAGCACACACCGACATTGAGCCGTGAAGCTTCTAGTACTAAGCATGTATTTAAGTATACGAAGAATGGCTCAAAATTGTTATCAAAATGCATCTGATCAGATAAATAAATAATCAAGCCAGAGCGCCTGCCACAATATCAAAATGATATTTAAGAGAAACTTATTTCTAAATTTAAACGGTAAGTAGCCAAAGACGAAGAACTTTTCTAGAGTTTTATCTTTAACTTTGACTTGTTTTAACGCTAAGAATAGAAATAAGAATGTATAATTTTTATTTCTATTAGAGTATATCTCACAAGTAACATTATAAACTTTTATTCTAAACACAAGCGAAAATCTCGGAGAAAGTAAAACATGTCAATAATAATAATAAAAAATCATAGATGGTAATCTATACATAAATGAGTGTTTTGATTGCATAAAGGCATTATAGCAGAATAATAATTCTAATATAGACATATCAATGTCTACTAATTTTTGTTTCAAATTTTTATTTTTTATTTTACATCTGCCATTTTTATTATTTTTGTTGGACTTATGTTTAGGAAGTTTGCGGTTCAAGCTCTCTTTGAGTATGTTCTGCTTTGGAAACCGAACCATCACTAAGATACATAACCTTTCTGGTTACCTTGTAAGCGACTTAGCTATTCAGGTTCTGGAAATTTTGCTGTTACGCCAAGATGGCGTTCCCACTTAACACATTATATCCCAAATAGAATCTTTCATTTTCACTCTTCTTGAAAATGGGGCTTATTACTTATAGATCTTAACGGCTATTCTTCTTCAATCTTTTTAACAATCATTCTTCATTAAGGTCTATTTTGTGCTGCTGTCCTTCAATTCATTGTATCTATACTTCTCATATCTTACGTCACGGCATCTGTTTTTTTCTTAGTCTTCCTCTTTTCTTTTACCCTCTTCTCTTTCCTCTAATTCTAATGCTTTCTCTCTTGCTATGTCTGTGCTCTGGGATTGGTAATCATCTTAATCTTTGTGTTTAATGTGAACTACTGTTGTCCTTATAATTCTTTATTTCTTGATTTGTTTTTTGTCACCATATACCATCTTCGGTTTTTGCTCCTCCTATTATTTTCTCTCCCATACTTCTAATTTTATTTCATTCTTCTTTCTTAAACCCATGCCTCGCATTCGTAAACTACCACAGGTCTAACTACTGACTTGTATAATCTGATTTTCGTTGTTCTGGAGACTTCTTTTGACCTTAACATTCTGTTTAATAAGCCTATTGCTTTTTTTATTCATTTTTTTTCTAATTTTTGGTCTTCGTTATTATTGCTAGTAGTTGTTACCTTCAAGTATTAAAAATGATTCACTTTCTCAACATTATAGATCACTGCGCCCGACTTAAATCTGATGTATAATCCCTTGTTTGTTGTTTTATTATTAGGTATTTTGTTTTATCTTCATTTATTCTTAATCCATAACTTTTTGCAGCCTTTTCCATTTTGCTAAAGATATTTTCTAGTGCCTTCTTCGATCTAGTTATTAACACTATGTCATCTGCATATATATAGGCAATTACTTGTTGGCCAAAAACTACTTCTATACTTAAATTAAATAATACCATGTCATCTTCGGTCGCCACTCTGAAACTGTTTGATTTTCGTCATCCTGCTGCTATTTTGTTCGGCGTGCCTGTCAGGGTCATCTTTGTTAAAATGATCACCTTTCTTAGGATTTTCAGATTTTTCATCGTTTGATATTCTATCAAGTCATAAGCCTTCACAAAATCAATAATCTGTAAACCTAGATTTTACTCGCAGCTTTGATTTTGAATCATGTTCAGCCGAAAGATCTGGTCCATTGTCGATCTTCCCTCTCTAAACTCACCTTGATATTCTTCTACTAGGTTGTCATAATAGCGGCTTTATCTCTTTTTAATAATTCTTGACAGTACTTTATAAGCAACGTCAAGCAGTGAAATCCTCCTGTAATTTCCACTGTTAGTTCTGTCCTTTTTTTGGAATCAGACATCACGGCGTTTTCCCGTTGCTGGGGCATTCGTTCTTGACGCCATATTCTCTTTATCAATGTGCTAATTCTCTTTCTCAATGTACCTCCTACATATTTGAGTACTTCTGCGGTAATGTCGTTTTTTCCTGCACTTCTATTATTCTTCAAATTTCTGCATTCATCTCTTGATCTGTTGGTTTTCCATTTTCATCTTGTTCTCTATTGCCTGGTATTTCGACCTTTCATTTTGTTCCTGGTAATTTCCCATATTTAAGATGTTAAAATACTTTATCCACTTATTTGATTTTGCTTCCATATTTCCTATTAACTCTTCGTCTTTATTCTTCAGGTATGGCACTACATTTTGTGAAATGTCTCTTATGTAGATGTTAGATTTTTAAAGGTGATTTATCTTTTCAAAAATGTAACAGAAAGTACACTATGTTAAAAAATAAACAACATGGATGAAATGAAAACCAAAAGAACTCTTGAACGCAATTTAATAGATGTGAAATTCTTCGGAATATTAGCTGACACGCAAAATAATTGTGTCTTAAATATACGAATCACTTAGTTTTTTTATCCATTAGATTTTCGACCATCTAATTATCTAGGAAATTTTTAATCATTTTGCAAGTAATTAGAAGTATTTCGATCAACTTAAAATTAAGGTTTTGTTATTTTGTTACTGGAAACATACAAAATTGCATTATGACAAATATTATTAGTAACTGATATTGTTACAGCAAACTTTAGGTATATGAAAAAAGTTTTTGCAAACAATCTTAGCATAACGGCTGCGATGGGTTTCACTTATCTTGATTGTGATTTACCATTTCTGGGAGGACCAAAAACGAGTATCACATAATAAGGAAGACAGTCCACCAGTTGTTGGAAATCGCTGATAGAAATATATTTTGCAATGGCGGTACAAGATACAACATAAGGTACTTAAAGAAACTTGCAATGAATAAAGATCAGTACAAATAGAAAAACTTTACTTTTAGCTGTGGATATTTTAGATATGGTGTCAGTTTTTTCTCAACAATTACAATAAATTAATGCTTGTTCTCAAATTTTTTAAACTTTCTCATTAACTATGTTTCATTTCTTTGTTAACTGCATACCACATTCCAGTTGTTAATTTCTACTACCCTTTGATTATTATGAATTGTATGAAACCATTATATCCCCTCATGATCTTCCTACTAGTTTACTGCTTTAAATCTGAATTTTTTAGCATTTTTCATAACTTTCGTTTATTGTAAGTGCTTCAGCCATCCCACTCTTTTGCTGTTAATCCCAATATATGTGTATTGTATAATTTAAAGTCACTGCGCTGAAAACAACTCATAAAGATATAAAAAAGATTATAGTTCTGGCCAAATCAAATAAAGTTAAGAATTAACAAGAAAAAAGCAATGGTAGTATTAGAAAAAGCGATCAACATTGTTTTTGTTTTCAAAGGTTTTCGCTTTACTTATTTTAGGCTAGTAATTCACGACCCCACCATTCGGCACTCTGGAGCTTCATATAAAGGACATACTGGTAGTATCAGCTTTCAGATAAATGAATAAATCCTGACGTGGTTCAACAGTTCAGAGGCAATTGTTGGTCTGGTTTAATTCTGCTCTTCTATCAATATGTGGGGAAATGTTTTTATCCTAAGTTTCAGCTATTTTGATATCTTTTATACAGTACCGTGATGATCTTGACATAACTGCCTTACACGTTCTACATTTACAGCAGTATGTGATATTAACAGATCATCTTGCACTGAATATATGTCTTCCCAAAACCTTCTCGATAATACCTCATCACCATATGCTTGTTGCATCATATTCCATGTTTAACTGAAAGTTTTCCCTAGCTTAACGTAGAATATTAAATCTCTGATCGGAATCTGTGTCCATCACATCACTCGTATAACTTCTTACTAAATGCGCCAACAAGCCTAACAGTGGGTTCATAAGCACAGCCCTGCCATCTAATAAGTTCACACAAAAATTTTACCAAAATCATATCTAACCAGAACACATGTCAGGTGACTGAAAACATCAACTTCTTGTGTTTGAATACTACACGTAAAAAGTTAAAAATTAAACCTAAAACTTGGTGTAGTAATAAAAATAGAAATACTGCAAACTAGAGAACATAATTCATAATATGAAGACGAGAATATTAATCCCCATGAAAATGTACTCTGAATATTGCAGTAAACCAAGAAGAAATGTTAGTAACTTAAGGACTGATTTGAGCTTACAATGAAATAAAGAGCACACCAATTCTTCTCTTTTGTTGTAAAAACGCCTTTTTACGTTTATGGTACTATCAAATTAATTTTTTTATATATTGCGTGACGCCACTTCTAAAATTCAAAACTCAATTGATAACCAGATCAGAATACACCAATATACAATATTGGAACAATCATATCCATTTTAAGGATCTTAAATAAGGAGGCGATCAACATTCACAAACCTGTAGAGAATAAAGCAGCTAAACAAAAAGAAGCCATTAGCCCATAGGAAGTAACTGGTACAGTTTGGCAAAATATTTTGATTTGCGCCAGTGAGCCATTAATTATGAGTACAAATATATACCGACATATCCTGTTACAGCTAACAGGAAGCATTTTTTGCACTTCCAACTATGTAAGCCAAATAACTTGCATACTTATAATTTGCACATCTGTAGAGACAAAAAATTGTGTTTCCATTGTCTTATTGCGATCATTATAATTTCCTCGTTTTGCGATTATGGTTAACAGCTGCATCCTGGAACACCCTGATTTACATCTTCCTAAATAGCTCGTAATTTGGTATAATTGTAAGTTTTAATCAACAGAGTTGTGCGTTAATTGTTTTGTGTGAACTATATATAGCGTTACATTTCCGTTAATTTTTTTTTAATAGTACTGTTTGGGCTGCAAATTCTTCTCTAGTATTTCATGGCATTGTTGTTGGGTATGTGGGTAAAATTAACTTAAAATTGACTCACATCTTTTGAAAAATAGTTTTATTATCATACCAAAAAATTCGGAAATACGAGGGTTATCCAATAATTTCCAAGGTTTAAAATTTCCCACTTAAGTCCCTTTTTACTGGTATTAAAGAATGAGTCTAAGATTATGACTGATTTAAATAAGAAAAGTGTGTCTATTAAATCCTCTCTTAAATGAACTAGCCCTAGATAACTGTTGGTCAGAAGTAATCCTCTGCACTTTTTATTACAGAAAAAATTATTAGAAACGGTGGTGTAAACGTTGAATTTTCTTCGCATCATTTTGACAGAGAAGTCGGGAATGTTTCTCTTTTTAATTATCTTGGAAATTTGGGATCGATTGGTGTAGGTTCCCGTTATTTTCCGCCGATTTATATAGGAGGGGATAATTAACGATAGGCGGGGTTATGGATTAAGAAATCGTTTTTTCCATATAATAAAAGATGAAAGAGAACCAAGGCTCGCTTGGTCAGGATCGCTTCTCTGAAGTAGATCTATCCTCTAACAAGATCGTAGAGAAGTTCCTATCCCGTAAGTAATAAGTTTCTTACCAAAAAAAAACTACTTTTCAATTAGCCAACTTTTACGAAAATCTGATACCAACTGATCGAGGATTTTAATATTTCATTATCCAAGAACACAATTTTTTTGAATTTGAATTTGATGCATGCACATTGCAGAAGAACTCTTTAATGATTATCTTCTTTCTTATTGTCCTTTGTACTTTTTTACTAGTTCTCCATATGTTTTGCCACTTTATCCCGGCCAACACTTATTTCGTTTCTTAATCAAACATGCAGCTGTTATCACACCCAAAAACCTGCTGTTGAAGTTTGTTATGTTTAGTAGGTATAAACTATTTCAAACTCAAAATAGGTTACTTGAAATTTCTTTTGAATTTTTAAAAATTCTTGAATTATCGAAATAAACATAATAAGAAATTAAGTTTGTTTCATGATACTGGAATGAACTCGGTTAATGGGTTTCATTATTTATTGTTACTTAACAATTATTTACAGTGTACAGACAGCATTTATCTCTACACCGAGTTAACAGCTAATTAACTAATGCAGTAATGTTATCGCTAATTATTTATTTCCACGGGCCGATCTGTTCCCTAGTGCATTTGATCACCACGTGAACTATACTTCAGCGTAACTATTCGCAACATATTCTTGACTATTTTTAATACCTAAGCGTTTACTTCTAGAAGTCTGCCCGCACTATATTCAAGGCTCAACTTCCAACAGTCGGATCTTATAGCATTTTCTTCTTAAGGTCGCTCTGTTCCAAATCTATGAAGACCTATGCCACTTGTGGAAAAGGCCGAGAAGAATTTCCATGCTACCTCAAATTTGCTTTATGCTGTGGTAGTAGAAGTAGCGATAAACTGTGGATGGCTCGCAACAATGAAGGTCTTTGTTATCATTGTTCTTTATTAGAAATGAACTAGAAATACCACTATACTTCTTATCCTGAAGCTTTCTACAATGTGTTGCTTTATAGGTGCTTTTCTTGTTCCAAGGAGTAATTTCGGATGCACACAATTCGTTACCATTACTTCAAGTCTTCTTTACAATTTATCCAATGAAACCTTCAAACGCTCTTCAATGTCTTCCTAATCTCAAACGATCTTTACGATGCCTGATCATGCAGATGATGTAGAACTGTTGACCGAATTTCTAAACACTAATGCCAGTAAAATTGTTCAAGCTTTCTCCCGGAACACCATCTTCTGGTCTTAGAGTACTCCATTGTGCTCAATACGCCTTTATCGCTGAGTTCAATGCACTTCCTCGTTGTGGTCTCGTTCCTGAAGCTCTCATTCCAGCACCACTCCTATTTTGAGTCAAGCTCCGATCGTAAAACACAGTAGTCTTCCGCAACTCATAAATCTTTAAATAATTTTTACAAGCATCTGATTATGTTTTACTCTAATTTCATTTTCAAACTTTTTGGATGCTTTTCCGCGCTCTTTCCAATTTTTAGAATTTCAATGCTTTTGGATTTCTAGATTACACTTTGGTGTTTTTCTCCGAAACTTGCAGATTATTTCTTTTGCTTATTTTTTCTTCCCTCTTTAACGTGTTCTTCTGCATTTACCTTTATTTCTTGCAATTCACCTTTCAACAATCTGCCGAAACTTCTAGATTATTCTACGCCTTCCTTTGTTTCTGCAAGCTCTTATAATTCTTCAGCTTAGCTTCTGAAATAATTTTTTGTATTCGATTGCAATTCTTTCAAACTTTCTAAAATTTTGTTTGTATTTATTATTATTTTTTGTAATTTCCGTCTCGGTTCTTTCAAATGTAGAGTAATTGTCCTGTTTTTCTATCTTGCTTTTTTATTATTATGCAACTTACATTGTCGTAATAATTTACATAAACTATTCTTTGGGTTCGATAAAACCAATTCTGACATCAGTTATAGCAAACGTAGTTTATGAGTTCGATAATTTATTTTTTAAGTAATAATTATTTAGCATGTCTTATTCTTCTTCTACTTTCTTCTTTACGCTTAGTGGATGACGCTTCAGTTTTTTCTCTTCTGTGGTCGACCCGGACCTCTTTTCTCTATCGATCTTAAGTCTCTTGCTACTTTAATTGTCGACATAGTCATCTCACTCTTTTTTTTCCCCTGGTGAATTTCATTTTTCATCCTTTCTCTTTTTTAATTTTTTTTAGTATCGTTCTTTATTTCTGGTTTGAAAAAGTTGTTTTGCCTTACTGGGGTCTACAGCAGTTTTGTACATTTTTGCCCTGCTTTCGATTTTTAAGTATTTATTTTTTCAAGTAACGCCTCTTATATATCCTGATGCTCGGTATCGCTTTCATGACTTGCTGTTTGTCTTTGAGGTAGTTATTCGCTTAGTTGGTATTTCTAATTCTAGATACTCTCTAACTCACTCTATTATCTATTTTATTTCTAATTTATACCAAATGGGTTGTTTCAGGACTACCAATGTTTTTGTCTTTTCGGTAGAGACTTGTATATTTTACATTTCAGCCGTGTTAGAACACTTGAAAAAAATTTTCTGTAAATCTTCAGAGAGTAGTGCTTTGTTACCGTAACATAGAAGGCATGTGTTTTTATTGCCTATTTTATATTCAGTCATATTAATTTTTAAGAATTTCTTTGGCAAATTCCGCTTGGATAATTAATTGAGTCAGTAAGGCCTTTTCTTATTGTCGTGTTCATGTTGACATTTTCTGTAATTGTTATTAACTGTGTCTTGTAGCACCAGTACTATGCCATCTCATTTGATCCGATCAAATTGCTTTTTTTAGGCACATAAAATATATAAAACTGGTACGTCTCCACTAGTTGGCGGACCACATTTACAATAAGCACAAACGATTTATTTTCGCTAGTCACTCTGTTTTCCAGAGTACATTGATTACGATAAAAACAAATTATTTTCACTTCTTTAAATAGTAACACGCTTACTTCTAGAAGTCTGGTAGCTTCATGTCGACACTACAGTGGAAAGCATTATGCCCGCCGCTCAACCGTGACGGCTGAGAAGCGACAAAAATGGGCCGCGGACGTTTACGTAACAATGTCTACGAGGAGGGGAGTTCAAAAATTTGTTACAATAATTTAAAAACACAAACTACTAAGTACCAGAAAAAAAACAAATATAAAACAACTCTTTGACTTTTTAGAGAAACAATCATAAGCATCGTAGGTTTCATTACATTTTCCTTTTAATTATTAGAATGTTTTAAGTAATTAACTAATCAGTTAATATCAAGTTTAAGTTGCTCAATTTATTATTTATAAAGGTGACATCGCTTCCATTCCTTCCTTTTGCCTGGTCATCTCTGTTAGCAGTAAATGGAATAAAGTTTTTTAAAATTCTTTAACAAAAGAATATTGGAATTCTGATCTCTTATATAGCACTAATTGTACCCTTTAAAACATTATAAGCATTATTTGACGTTTTCTCTTATCATTAATGGATGACATATTAAACCATTATAATGTACCAGGTGTTGGAAATTGGTTATATACAGGTTGCTTTAAAGATCATTGTTTCTTTATTATAAATTCGGGAATTTTGTTTTAATATTAACAATTTTTAAATTATTTATTTAGTTATCACATCCTTATTTGTTCGTTAGAGCGTTAAAACCCTACGTTGTCACGGCCTATCTCATCACCATTCACCCGCAGATGCCATAATTTACAAAATGTGTAACTGCCATTTATGTGCTGTACAAAGCTTGTAGGCCGTAAATGCCCGCCGCGCCTCCTGCAAATTATCAAATTAGTAGCAGCCTCCAAGATTTATCGGAGGCCCGGCCGAAGACTCCAATTTCGATAATTAAAGCGGCCGGCGCGGCCAAATTCGTAATCTTTATGGCCTTTGCTGGCAACACGTGTAGTAAATTACTGGGATAGCTTCACGGATTCAAATGCTAATGCTGACCCACTAGGCTGCCCATCATCACGAAACCGAGCCGATTTACGAGAGGCTCTGCGGCGGCGGCCATCGATCGAGCAGAGCAGCGGCCCTGCAGGGCGGCCGTGCGGCACCGCATTTCGCGTAAGGCAGTCGCGCCAATTAAGCGCTCGCCGGAGAGAGCGGAATTCAGGAATTCTGGGGATTTTATTGGCGACATACGGCAGCCGGGGGCCCCGAAGAGCCCGCTCGGTAATTATTCATTTCGTTATGCTGTACGATAAGTTGGGCGATTAGGATCTGTATCAATTAGTGCCTGCTTTTGCTTTTCAGTAAGTGGCCAATAAATTGTCGGCTTCCTTTTCACGGGAGCTCGTGCGTGCATGGGAAGCTCTGGCTTTTAAAATTTTTTGATAACCAGGCCGGCAAACAATTATTTCATCTATTTTTGTAGGTTTCGCAATGCAACTACAAGATTTTTATCTTATCTTTATATTTTATTACAGTCCAGATTTTGTTCTTTTTTTCATTCATATCTTTTATTGGCTGCGATGCGGATGGACCCGGACTCAGATGCTTTGGAAGGTGGATTATTCAAGCACTAAAACCAATTAGATCTAAGTCAGAGATGGTGCGCGGCGACCCCTAACGAGCCTTAAACTCTCAGTTCAGAGGCTATACCGTTATGGCTCACCATTATTTTTAAAGACGCTATAATTTTGGACTGCGCTTCCTAATAAATATTTGTTGCTATGAATTAGTGTAGCTTAAAATATTTAAAAATAGATCAACAATTAACTCATTAAGATTTACTAATTAAACAATGAAAATTTCCAAGGGTTCCACGTAGTTTTACTGTTATTTACTAGATATTAATTCAAAGCTTGCAGCAATTTCCTTAAAATTTTAGAGTACTTTACAATGTGTACCTTTTCATTAAAAAACTTCTAACCTTATCATTTTTCACTAAGCTACTATTGCTGAGCAAGTGAACCAAGTTCAACTAGATGAAGATTTGTTAGTCTGGCATACTTGAATATGATAAAAAAAATGAACAACAATATATTAGCTAGTCAATGTTTGAATTATGGACGTCACTTTCTATTAATTTAAGTGCCAATTAACCATGTACTCATTGGTACAGAATAATAAGTAAATGGGATGTAATTGATACACTTGTAAACAAAATTATCCGTCGACGATCTTCCTATTTGGGTATAGTAAGTTGCTTGACCACTGCCTATTTAGTCGTTGCATTATATTTGCATTAATGGGTAATTTTGTGACGTTTGGATTTCTTCTGATACAAAAAAAAACCTTTAAGCATCTATGGAGTACATGATGC
The DNA here is from genome assembly GCA_036346155.1 of Sinelater perroti. Taxonomy (NCBI): domain Eukaryota; kingdom Metazoa; phylum Arthropoda; class Insecta; order Coleoptera; family Elateridae; genus Sinelater; species Sinelater perroti. The sequence continues at coordinate 2,351,772 of JARFIY010000209.1, read as the reverse complement.
GGAACGTACTAGAGTGTATTTGTTATTATTCGTAATACCTTTGACTGGAATCGTTGTAAGGTTTTGGAATTTGTCTGTTTTGTATATTATTTGATAACACATTACTGAATGAGGATTGTATCCCTAATAATTGTTGAGAATTTTTCCTCAGTTTTCTTTTTCTAGTGTTTTAAAGCACATTGTGTTTCGAATCATAATTTCTTTTATTACCAACATGCTGACAAATGTTTTTATATCAACAAGTTTAAAGAAAATACAAGTTTCTATAGGAATGAATCTTGGGAGTGTAACAGAAAACCGAACTACAAAAAGGGATACATTAACACAAAAATATCAATTTGGACTGTTTATGGATCAGCCCACATGCGAAGAAGCTGATTTTAATAAAGTGTCCAAAATTTACTTAAAGATGTGTTGTAAAATCAATTTGGAATATTATAAGCTAGGAAAGCGCCAAGTGATTGATGAAGTATTGATGAAATATAAAGACAACAGTGATTACTAATGAAAATCAAAATGGAAAAAATTAATTAAAAAATTAACTATACTTCAATTAAACAAGCCAACATAATATATAATAATTATTTAACAACACCAAAATCGACACAAATTTTTATAAACAAAATTTTAATCTTCCAATTTGTTCTTATAACGCCTTATTTGCCTCACTATTACTGTATATTTAAATAAATCAAAAGACCCAAGTTGGAAAAATAGAGTAAACGAGGCAGCAAGCAAAAATTTTATTTTTTCTATCGCCCATTAATACTTAATCAAAAAAAATTATTCTTAATCTTAAAATGTTTTTATCTACTTATATAATGTATGTCCATTTATGTGTGTTATGCATTTACTGCCATATTTTTTATAGCTTTCCTATGAGTTCAGCTAACGACAGTAGTTTTTTTAACACCAGTACACACAAAAGTATCACCAAAGTGGTCCAGTGGTTGAGGTGCGGACTGCGATGCGGACGGACCCGGGTTCCATTCCCGAAGCTCTCTGATACCTAGCGGGTGGCCTACTCAGTCACTGAAAATAATTGAGTACCTGCGTTCACTTGAACAAGGGGTAATAGTGGTGGCAAAGTGGCAAAGTGGCAAAGCCATACCATTGCCATTACCATTACACACAGAATGTTGCTAGTTGCTTGTTAAGTTAGCAGATGCCGTGATAATTTCAATTTTGTCTCAATACTCTTAATAAAAAATAATTACCTACTTTCTCTTTTCCCATTTAGCTTATGGTATTAGAATATTGAGCCATTTTTTTATTCTCTTCTGTCCCTAACTAAGTTACTTAGTTGTTGCCAGGTTTTTCCGTTTATTTTACCAGTATCTTTGATATCCTTCTTCCATCCTAGCTTTTGACTTTTTATTTCAAACACCTTGAAGCATGTGTCTCCCGTATGGCTTATGTGGTCATACTATTGTAGTCGTTTTATTTCTAGGACTCGTACTGTAAGGTCTTATTGTAAGTTTTTTATATTTCTGTTTCATATGTTATTCTTCTTTTATTCCTCACTACGTGTCTTAGGTATCTCATTTCAACTACCGTTAATTTGAATCTGTAATTGTCTACTATTGACTACGACTCTTTTACGTGTAACAATGTGGGAGTGTAGATAATCTTATAAAAGTGCATCTTTATTTACGTGCTCAATTTTGTTATTTTATCTGTTCGTCCGTCTTTACTGATTAAAGTTCTTAAATATTTCTAGGTATCTGCTTTTATATCTACATTCTCTTTGTTCTCCATTTTTCATGTTGCATTGTTTTACTTTTCTCTAATTTTACTTATGATTATTTATTTTTGCTCTAGATGGTTTTTGTGTCTATATTTGCTTGTAGTTGTTGCAAATTTCTTAATATTACTAATATGTAGATCTTGTATAAGTATATAGATTATTTTGTAAACTGATTTTGGCCGTTCTTGTAGACAAACAGTAAATGGCTTAGACTGTCTCTTTGGTTAATCCCTCTAGGTATTTAAAAATCTTATAATTTTTGTTCAATTAGTTTCACCTTTTCTTTTGTATTTTTGCGTAAATTTTGTTTTACTTTCTTCAATTTAGGGACATCTGAAGTTCTATATCCCATATATATTTCGGGTTGTACTGTTACACAACGAACAGGCCTCTGGCGACCCGTCATCCGGGTGGTATAATCTGCTACCGGTTATCCCTAGGTAACGGGGCCCTCGTAGTTGGGGCAATCACTAACACTAAATATTCAGATTCAGAGAAATAGAGTGAGACTCGAAACTGGACGGTTCAACCAAAGACGACTAGTGAGAATAAGGAGTGGTTTTGTGGCACAGAATATAACATCCATCACTGGAAAGGAACTAAAAATTATAGAAAAAATGAAGAAAGACTGCAACGGCAACTAGTCGGCTTATCTGAAGTGAAGAAGAAAGATGATGCATTAAATACCATGACAAAGATAATTATTAGCTCAAAACCGAAACAAAGTTTCTTTTCAATTCGTTCTGTACTCAGTATACAAGGTGGAAATAATTTGCAAATTATAAAATTTCGATAATTTACCAACTGGCAACCCCAAGCAAGTAAATAATTAATGTTTTTAACATAAAGACTCCATATTGTCTAGTTTTATTCTACGCAGTCTAGACTAATTATTGTAGAATAATATTTTTTTTAATACTTACTGGTGTTACAGTTAATCTAACAAAATTTGTCTGCCCAGTATGTCAATTTTGTTAGTTTATTTATAAACAATGACCATTTGCAGTATGAACAAAAATATCCAAATTAACAACATATCTGAATATACGAGACACGCGCCAAATGTTTCAAGTTTGGCTGTGTTCCAGTAATAATAAAAACAAAATAACTTTGGTTGAATGTCGCATAGCAACAATTCATTAAATTATTAGTGCAGCATCATTTTGCACAATTTAGACAGTATGTACGGCGAATCTCCTTCATATTTCACTGTAAATAAGTGGGTAAAATAATTTTGTTTGGGTTGAAAAGGCATCAAAGACTAACTAGGTGCAGGTTGATCAGTCAAAGTACTTTTGAAAGAAAACGTTGTATTCGTCAAGCGGGAAATGCTGCAAGATAGGGGTTTTAAAGGAAAAGAATTATCAGCAAAGCTGTGGCTTTATGATACAGTCATGAGACGCATTGTATTGAGCAGCAGTAAATAAGGTTAGTGCTAAATTAATACTGCGGCTTGTCCGAGATTCAGAAATAGCAATATGTGGCCTGGTATGAACAATTCTTAAACCTCTAATCCATCGTTACAGGGAATGAACCATGATCTTGTACTATAATCCCCTAGCAAAAGAGTAATGGTAACGATGTTTTGGGTTTAAAAAAAAATTTATTATCTGCGTCCATAAGACCAAAACTGTCTAGGTTTCTGGACTTTAAAGAGTTTTCCAATCTGCCCTACAGCGCAGATCTAGTCTCCAGTAGCTACTCTCTATTTTTAAGAATGAAAAAGATCTTTGGGGTAGAAAATTTAACAAAACTTAAGAGGGCTGTTTTGAATCACTTTCCAGATAAAACATCTGAGTATTTTTCTGACAGTCTCGAAATGCTACTTTCGAGATGTAATAAATCTTCTTCTTCTTCTTCTACTCTTATATAGGCTATTAGCCTGTTTCTAACTACACATTTCGTGTAGTACTATGAGCCATGTTGGGCGTAACCCTGGCAGGTGGCTAGTCTGACCCGTTAGAAGAAGGAGAATGTACTTTACGACCGCCAAAGATGGCCGGAGAGCGCTCGATGTTTGCCGTTATTTTTGACCTGGGAGTCGAACCCCGGGCCCGCCGCGCGTTAGTCTGGCAGGCCGAAGCCTTTCCGTCGCGGCTGTCGTGCTGTCGGCGAGATGTAATAAATGTGTTGAAATATTCTCCTCGGAATATAGTTGAATCAGAAACTTTTGGCTTTTACCTCGTACATAACTAGATAAATTAAGTGCTATAAAAGCTCGGCAATAATGACCTATATTAGATTGGAGATTCAAATCACTTTGTATCAAAATAAATTAAATTATACAGTCTTGAAATAGGGTGAACCTTAATTATGTCAATCTGTGGCGTGTGTATTTAATACGAGGTTTTTTCAATAATCAAGATGACAAAATACCATTAAATTACATCATTTAAAAATAAAACTTTATCTTCAAGTGGAAGTGACAAACAAACAATGGCTAGTCCCTCAAACGAGAGCCGCGAGTCCCGATTATTCGGTCTAATCAGCGTAAAATCGCCTCGATCCCCCAGAGCGTTTCCAGAAAAGGCCGGCCGCGGGCGCCTAATTACGGAGTCGGCGAGCCGACATCCACATAGCCAAATTAAAATAGACCGGGCTGCCGCGGAGGAACCGCATTACCATAGCCTATTAAATTTTTCAAAACAATGCCACATTAACGTCACCAGCCCTTAGCGCTGCGCTCAGCCCCGAGAGCGCCGGCAAGTAAGCCGGGCATACAAATTTGTATTAATTTTATTCATGTTGCTGGCCCGTTCAATTAATTATGATTCATTATTCAGATACGTGACCGATCTGGAAAAATCTAATGCCGACACTTGCGCGCGGACGCGGCGCGGCGCTGCAGGAGCCGTGCCGGTCGTCGTCGATCACGGTTATCTGATTTTTTAATATTTACGAGCCCTGCCTGCCGAAATGCCTGGGAAATGAACTTGTTTGGTCGGAAATTTGTTAACAAAGGCTGCGCTGAAGCTAATGGACGCCGGTGGCACCGAGCGGCTTTCTGAACGCTATTATGCATGTATTAAGCACGGAATTGGGCCTTATCACGAGGAAGAGGAGATTACGATCAAGTAACTGAGATTAGAATAACGTAGTACATTTGGAAGTTTAAAAAACCACTTGTTTTTCCTTTACAGTTGTATTGCCCGGACTTAACAACACAATTCATCAAAACTATTGATTGTATGTACACTGGTATGTCAGATAGAGCCATTTCACATTTTTTCCACTTTATTATTTAATGCTAAACTAATTATTATGTCTAAACTTTGAAATAGAAGATTACTTTCAACGTTTATTATTGATCTTCAATTGGTTGGATTAAGCGCGTTATTTGATGTGTGTGATATGTTCTGATCCGCCTTACCACATATACTTTATTGCCATTTTTACCGCCGAGTCAGCTGCGGACACAATAGGCATTAATAGGGATCGAGTAAAATAATAGATATCAAACAAGCATAGAGATTGATTGAAGAAAGAAAAAAGAGAAATGAGAAAAAAGAGAAAGACCAAAAGAAATATATAAAAAAATAAACAAAAAATTTTAAAGGGCAATGTCAGTGACAGAAAACCTAACAAAAGGAATTAATAGAGCAGGTGGAATATGCAACAGGTTCAAATAATAGCAAGCTATATACGAAATAATTTATCAACCAACATGGACGAGAGATAAAGAGGAAAACTTACTAAAGACGAAATGTAACATTTTGACCATGGAAAGAATATTTCGGTGATATCTATAAGAAGCAGCAATATATATAAGAAATGCTAATAAAAACAAAAAATCATCAAGGAGCAGACAAAAATATTCAAGAAATCTCAAATGCAGAAATAGAAAAAGCCATACGTAAAATAAAGAGTGGTAAGGCAGTAGGTAAAAAAAATTATCATCCGCTTTAACAAACCAAGATGAGAAATAGATACTGGTTTACTGCTTATTGAATATAATGTGGGACACAGAAGAAATACCCCAAGAATAGACTAAAGACCTAATAAAAATCCCAAAAAAGTGATCACACGTTGCAAAACTGGACATTTACACACATATAATACAGAATAAAAGAAGACATTGATATTGATCTAAGAAACAACCAAAGTAAATGCATAAGCTAAACCTGTACTCTATAAATAATTATTAATTAGACCTTATAATGCAAGAAAGAGGAATAATTGGCGTTTGTAGCCTACCACAAAATAAATTGCTATAGATTATGGATAATAGTAAAAAAATGTGGTATCCCATTAAAGATAATCTGCGTAATTAAACTATTATACATATCATACAACCTACATAGAACATGGCACGATTACTGACAAAATTAGAATTCACAGTAGAGTTAGACAAGACTATGTTTTTTGTCGTTTCCTACCTTAATAACTTAGGCTGGATAATAAAAAAAAGCCTTGGAAGAATGAAAAATGACTATTCTGTCAGAATTGTCAGTATTTAGAGGGTATAGAGTTTGCAGATAATATATGCATTATAACAGAAAAGTTGATTCATAACCTGAAAAAAGCAGACCTGAAATAAATGTTAATAAAACTAATAAAATGTCGATAAACCCTAAAGGCACGAAGAGGGTGGTAACCGAAGGGGAGAAAATATGTGAGATAAATGATCTTTTATTAACAAATCTTTTATTTAGGTAGTGTTCTGGAACTCCAACTGCAAAAAATTAGGAACGGAAGAATTATCTACTACAAATAAGATTCACACTTTTAATTCAAACGGTAAAAACACGCTACTATAAGGTTGCGAATTATAAATGTACAGTCATTTGTAAATAAATGCCTAAGAAAAATTTAAAGTGTATGCTGGACATCTATAATTTCAAATAAACATTTATGGAAGCGAACTAAGCGGAAGCTGATAATCAGAGACATAAAAAAAACATGAAAATAGCTAGGACACACATTGAGAAAACCAAACAATGGCACCAAGAAACAGGCTCTAGAACATATCGTGGTGGTAAGAAAACAAGGAAGGCCACCAACAAGATAGAAAGGACATTCAGCCAAAGAATATAGTGATTTAAACTTACAGTAAATAAAAGTAAGGTCTAATGAAAAAACCAAGTCAACATATTTGTAATATAGTGACATGTAGAGCGAAAAACTAACTATGGAACCCTAAAGACACAAGGAGGATATAAGAAATTCAATATCAGCATCCCTGAATTTAAACTATGTTAATGAAACTTAAAGCGCCCTATATTTTTTTATGGAATCAACAGGATTAATAATAATAATAATAAAATCTTTGTCTTTTATTAAAAGAAACTGGTTTATTTTGGTTTCTGATATACGTACTAACACAAGAAAATCAAATTTTTGTTCAGCAATTGTATAAGAAAATAGTCCAAATCAAACATATATCAAGTGATTGGATATCGCAATATTTTTTATCCTAGTTATCTTATCTTATCTCCATGAGCTCAACTTCTTTCCACAAAACATATACCAACTATATATGCACCTAATCGGTAAACTAAATCCCCATCATAACGTGACACCTTATTTTAGAGATGACGGACTTTTAAATTATATTGTAGCCTCATTCGACTAACAAGAACAATAATTTCTTGCCTTAGAAAATGCCTTTTGGAGTTTTCTGCGACAGCATCCAAAAATGTGATTTGGAAGTGATTTGAAACAACTTTAGCCTTTTGGTAAGATACCTGAATTATTAACGTGTAACCAAGAATAATAAATATTTTATATACATCCTTGTTTCGGGTGTTAGCGCTTCGAATTTCTTTTCCCCTAACATATAGTCGTATTACGCCTTTATGTTCGGATGGTAAATTTACTTGCAGATATACTCCGACTACAACGGAAGTATTGTTTCGAGCTAAATTATCAAATTTACCCCCAAAAGTTTTAGGATAACTTTGTACCATTTAAAATTTCTTTTTTGTTTGAGTGCTCTGGTCTCCGTTCTTTTTTAAGAGTTTAGAGTACAATTTTTACACCCCTAAAATAGCTTTGTGTTTAAATATGCTTTGTTGGTAGTTTATGAGATTTTTTTAATCTTATGTGAGTAAGATAACATTAACGATTACTCACCATATGTAAAATTAAAAAGTTCAATAAAATAAGAAGAGAATCTAAATTCAGAAGCCTCAATTACTGGTAGGTGCTGCTCATTAACGGAAATTAATTCCAAATAGTTATCCCTTACTTTATTTTTTAATTAATTTCAAACATCAAGTGTAAAATGGAACTGGATTGAAGTCGAGTTGTCAAATTAACTAAGTAATAAACTTTTTGCTTCAAAATGCTAAATAGTAATTTACAACTGAAGAAAGAAGTCGAATAAAGTGGATGTGGTAAAAGTAATTCAGAGTAACCATATCAAAATATTTAAAATACTTTCTTCCTCAAAAGTAGCGAGGAGAAAAAATTGGAAAAAATCTGCACTAGGGTACGAACAGTTGGTTCAATACACTTCAAAAAAGAGAGATTTGATTACGTCACATTTGGAAACCTGGGTCGTACAGAGCATCAACTTATTAAAAATAGTAAAAAAATCGTTCAAGAATCAGGAACTAGTAGAAATTGGGTGAATCTTTCCCTATAACGTCACAAAAATATTCCGTCGTTGCATAAGCCTTGTAGAACATATGTTTCATAAGCCTTAAAATTTAATGACAACATTGATATTTTCTACCATCGTTACAGGAAGTTTTTAAGGAGCATAATTGCTCTGTTGAAAGGATCTGCAATACAGACAAAGCAAAGCTAACCATTAATCCCAAATATTGTTAGTAGAAAGGAAAAGCGACAAATCGCTGCTTCTGTCGGATAAAGTTCAATAATAACAGTGATTTCCTGTATAAGTATTTTGGAACATTATGTTCTCCTAATGGTGATATCTTCCCAAAAGAATTAAACCATCAGTTTATAAAAGAAGCGCCGTTAAGGTCGCTCACCCATTTACTGGATTTAGTCAAATATTATCATTAAATGGTGCGACAATTTCGTGGAATTAGCAAAACATTTACCACTATCTGCAACGCCCCTTGTTTTTGACACGTAATTCAGTCAAAGTCGTAATCTTGATCTTATTCAAAACCATGCGCGCAAAGAAAGTCTAACCCTTGGCCAGAACCTTAATAAACCCTTTAAAAGCGCATTATAATGAGAAATTCAGACAATGCCTTCGCCATTTACAAGAATCTATAAGCACAGATGAAAAAAGAAAGTTATTTTAACAAAGCTTATTTTAAAATTAAAAACTGTTATTGGTTTTAGGACCACGAGGACTTTTCCCATTTTTCAGCAAACTATTGCAACTCTCATTCAAGACAAAACAATAACAATAATTGGAGTAATTCCGGAACATCTGACAGTTTGGAGTTTATGCTTCATTATGCCAGCTACCGCGAAAAATATTAGGTCCACACCAAATTGCTCCTCTTCCTTCAGCCAAACGAAAAAAAGCAACAAAATCACGTGTTCTAATTGAAAGTCTATATAAAAATGGATTAACTATGCTTGCAGACGAGTCAGTTACTGCCAAATGATACAAACTTTAAAGAAGTCTACAACATACAGAGTCCGGCGTAATAACGCTGACAAAGTTTGATGACTTCCAGCGCGAAAGTATCGCGCTGCAGCATGATGACAATAGCGCTATTTTGTTCAGCGCTATTTTTTGTCCCGGTTATTACGTTTTGATTTTGTGTAAATGGCGTGGTTTTGTGAGATGCCAAAGAGCTTCATTATCAAGGAAAGCGTCAATGCGACATCGCTTGCCTGCTCAATTTCAACCGGCAGCATGTTTCCAGAAGAGTTCTTTGATTTAAGGAGCTTGGCCATGATAGTGACTGTCTAGGACGAGGGAGAAAACACACTGTCAACACGCCCCGGGTTTGCAAAGAGAAAGTAAGGCCGCGGGTATATCCCGTGACATCGGTATCAGCGACCGATCGGTTTGACGGAACTCGGACTCAAACTCTACCAGTTCCAAAAAGTCCAGCTTCTAATACATGACAATAAACGCGTACGGCTTCAACGATGCCGTCAACTCAAGGACCGGGCCGCAGATCGTGGATGGAAACTGATGCTGTTCACCGTGGTGCAGGCGCAAAATCGACAAAACGACAGATACTGGTCCGCAGAGACTTCAGGCACTTCTGCCATTGTCGAACACTGTCAAAACTCTCAGCTGGACATGGTTTGGGGCGGAATGTGAGCCAGCGGCAAACCCCCTGGTTTTCGTCGACCAAGGGGTCAAAATCAACCAAAAGTCTATCGACGGGACATTCTCGTAGCCGTGGTACATAGACCAAGAAGCACTTCGGAAATCAAGACGTTCCAGCAGGACTCGGCTCCCACGTATAGGGAGAAGAAGGCGCAAAAGTGGTACGATGCCAATTTTTTCTTGTTTATTACGTCTTCGGAATGGTCACCATACTCGCCGAATCTGCATCCAATGAATTAGAGTGTGTGATCCATTTTGAAGTCAAGAGTCAATGCAAAACGACATCACAGCCTGGACTCACTGAAGGAATCGCTGCGCCGGGGGTGAGACCGTTTTCTCCCAAAGACCTGCGACCCATCGCCAAGTACTTCAAGAAGCGTTTGGACTCATGTATCCGAACCCTAATAGTTATATAGTTATTATTTGTTTGTTGTTTTGCTAAATTGTTAGTTGTTTGATAAATACGCTAAAAATACTTTTCACCGTTATTGAGGCGGACCCTGTAGTTATTAAATTTTGCAGAAGAGATTAAGTTAACAAAAAAGTTAAAAATGGATAAGGTTAAAGAACAAAAACGTAAATGTGAGGAAAAGAACGCAAAAAACTGAATTCGCATACAGATACAGAAGACTCGGATGGAGGGTTATTGCAAGTCAAACAAATGATGATATTCATGCCCCTTACATTCTTGTGAGTTTTGTCGCTGATACTAGAAGAGATCTCCAAATAATGCATGTTATGTGTAATTTAGTGCTTTATTATGCATTTTCCTCATTTAATTGCATTTGCGGCTTATCACCCAAAGTGATATTATAAATATTAATTAAAATGTCTATACCGTTGTTCAATTAGTCCTGCTTATTCAATGGTTTCTTTGCTTATTAGCTTTGTCCATGCAAAAAATTTATTGCTGCAGCGCAGACTTATAATTGCTGCATTAATTAGACCCACTTGAGGAGCAAACCTAGCAGCCAACGAAAGACGAATGGATTATCGGCGAAATAATAATTACCGGAGTCGTTTGACTAGAATCTTGGCGAAAACCGGAAGGCGAACAACAATTAGAGCGCTTTTTCGCGCTCTTTACATCAACATTTATCAAAAGTGCAAATATGCATTCGAAATTATGCAGGTAATAAATTGTTATGACATTTCCGCATAATTTCGTAAAGAATTATATTAAACACTATCTTCCTTTGGAGAATAAAATTATCCAGGTGGGTCATTTGGAACGAGCGCTTAATAAAGTTGTTAATTAAGTGAGGCAGTTGGGTATTTTAAATATTCTGCATTGTTGCTAATTTTTTGTATTACTTTGTAATAAAAAAAGAATGCAAAAGAGAACTATGCAGTGTATTAATAGGTTACAAAACCAATATATTGTTTAAAAGTTTTACGAAATTACTAAAATTTATTTATTGACAAGTAAATAAAAAAAAATACTAAAATAAAATTAGCCATATAATGACTGTCAAATATAACTCAGTTTGATGAAAAACTTTATCGTACAAAATATCAATCTGTAATTAGTGCCATGTTAAAATAATGATATGTAATACAAAAAGTCATAAAGAGTATGAAGTATCATGCAAGGCTGTCCTATTCGCTGCCATATTCAGTATTTCTTGAATAATTAACACCAGTGGTATATGATATAGGAAATCATAGCATGTACCAGTATTTGCGTCCAGGTATGATCAAAACCGACAAAAATATTTTGAAAAATTCTTGTCACTGTCTCTACTGTTGTTTGGTCTATAGTTTGTTGTGTTAATCCCAGATATTTTAATAGAAAATAATTAAGCTGCATCATATCTGGCAAACCCAGTGTCCAGAATCTCTTTGAAATTATGCGGTTTCTGAAAAATGCCTTGATTTTGACCGTGTGATGCATCATTTCATCTTGTTAAAAGTATGAAATAGAAAATTCCGTACCGTCTATTTACAAAAATGTTAAAAACTGCCATAGATGCAGTTGTTCTGATTGTTGTATGGTACCAGCCTTGTGCAGATGAAACATCCCTTACCAAACGCTATTTTTCTAAATAAAAAGGCTCTTTATGTGTCACAAATTGTCATTTGCCCAAATGTAAGAATTGTGAAAATTAACATAAAATCATGAAACCATCTCTAGTCCAAAATTTTCTACTTTTTGGAGAAATGTATCAAAAAATCTCCATTGAACTGTACTAACGGGATAGACCAATATTTCACAACATGGCCTCAAACAAATTATTTTTTTAGAGATTTTGCCTTTATTACTTTCTATTGATACATCTAAACAGCAGATTTTATTATAAAAAAACCGTGGACGCTTTAAAAGTAAACATGAACTAAGAACAAAGACAGACTTTCCAAAATATGTTGTGAGGAGTTCAGTCCTGTCTAGACGCAGATAGTTTTCACTTCCAAGATCATATTTCTTGAAGAATAAGGTATATTCACTTTAAATTGCATTTGGAGATATTGATTAGTGTTAAAATGATTAAAGTTGGAATTGGGACATCCGGCTTTTTATACGGCGTACAAATTGAGCAATAAAATAAGTTTAAGTAAGTGCATGGAAAATCAATAAAATATTATAAACTAAAAACAAGCACCCAACAGTGTATGGGTCTAAGAATGCGAAGCAACTATATAGCCATGTTTTTTAATTTCGAGTCTATTTTTGGAAGTCATACTTTTTGAACATACCACTCCCAAACCTCTCCACCTCAGCAAAAGGTTATGTCAGCCCCAACGACAGAAGAGACTGTTACGGAGCGGCCATTTATCTTGGGGAGGCACACAAAGGCCAAGCCAGCTAATAATGATTTCATCGGGAATATCTGGAAATATCTGTTCCAGGCATGCGGCAAAAAACGAGGAAATATTCAAGAGAAGGTGGACCATTACTCATTCGATGAAGGGTCCTTTAGCTAAAACAAATGCCGCGCAGTGTCGCCGTCGCACGCTAGATGCCTACGTTCGTATTTCACTTGAAATATTGTAGTTCGCCGATATATTTAGAAGTGCGGGCTGCTTGAGCATGCCGTTTCGGCTCTTTGTTTTGAAATATATTTCCGGCTGTTGCCGCTTATTTATCGTCGTGGCTGTCGAAGAGCGCGGCCATCGACTGATGGGCAGCGCCACCTCCCAATTTGCCCCGCGAGCCACGGCATCTTGATAGGGCGTCGCGTGACCGCAAAAATTGGGCTTACAGTGGAAACGTGCAGCCATCAAGAAGGATATTTAATTTGTAGCCGCCCGCTGCTGAAAAACGCGCCACGACTTTATGGTCTAGCGAGAGCTGAAAGCGCGCGATTCGCCAGCAATCACGCGAGCATTCTGACACAGCTTGGAAATGCAGGCAATTCGGAGCCGCTGTAGCGCTATAGATTTATACGAGTGCACGTGTCGTTCCTTAATCACCGCGGAACGCTCGATATAATCGAGCGAAGCCCCGCCAAGCACGCCACTGCCGCCCGGCGGAGCTTCAGCTTTCAGCCGCCGCTGAAACCCAAAGCGGCGGCCAGAAAAAACAGTCCACAAATATCTCGACACCACATATCAGTGTCGGAAGTTAAAGGGGCAGCTAAACGATCATTACCAGATATTTATTGCTCGCGGCGTTTACCAGGATTAATAACCATCTATCACCCGTGGGACAACCGGGACATCCCTGCTATTTAACATTCCACGCTTGAAAAATGCCCCTCGCCGCCTGGAAATCCAATAGAGGGCCGCCCTGCGCTCCCGGAATTATTCAGCCTTTTGCGCTTCCCGCTTAATTGAGTGGAAGCGCAGCTATGGCTGCCGCCATTTTGTCACCTGCCCTTGGAGAAGAAACTTTTGAGCTTTTGCCGCCGCAAAACCCATATTTGCCGTCCAAAAAATGCCGTAAGTTACAATACTTTAACTAATTTATATCTACTTTAATTATTTGAAGAGAAAGGACAAGTTTTTATACAAAGAGAAAATATTTGCATGCAATTACATGTAATGCACTACAGTATCAATAACGAAAGTAGCTTTTGGGCCAATCAAATTACCTTAAAATATAATTTCAAATTGCTTCTCTCTTAATTCTGAGATAGATGTGTCGGCAAAAAGTGAGTTAACATTTTCTTCAAAGAAGCAAAGAAGGAAAAATTGGAAAATAGTAAAATGTGGCCAAAGAAAAATACACTAAAATAGCCAAAATATGACTACGAATTTTAAAACGATACTATCCTAGATAGTAGAGCAGACAGATCGGAATTTTGTGCTGTGCTGACAGTCAGCTCCAAGAATTCTGGGAGAGGGGGGCAGGCGCAAAAGTTCGTACGACACTCATCAGAGAAGTAAGAGGCAAGCAAACAAAAGGGAAATTAAAATAGCCAAATAGAATGCTAGAAGATTAACAAGCAAATTCTCAAAATTTCTCCATAAACTAAAGGTATAACACAAACATGGGTATACTTATATACACAGAAGCTGAGACAAAACAGAACTATCTGTGTATATATAACGGTGTTCCTAAAAATCGGATAGATAAAAGAGGTGTTTCCTTATTGTTAAAAAAATCTCAAAAGAAATTTGAAAATCTGGGGGAAAAGTAACGAATAATCATTAAATTCTAATTCCATATAATATAATAACCATCAGAGTGTACACATAGCGTTAGATGGAATTAGGGAGAGAAGAATTAATCCTTCTCGAAGACTAATTAAATAATCTCATTCTAGTTAAATATGGTGAGAGTACATTAAGCAGTAATAGAACGACTGGTTTAAGCACAAAGATATACATTACTATATCTAGACGTAACGCACTTGTCAGTTAAGATCCATAATGTATTATATAATTATTAGCCAAAACACCAAATTAATCTGTAAAGATGTAAAAGCCAAGAAAAGGCAAAGTGCGCCTCGAACCACCACCTATTCATAAGCAAGTTCCATATGAAATATAAAATACAAATTTCCTCTAAGTCAGAGCTGTCCATAGCACCCACTGTACTTCAAATAGATATTAACGAGGTTTTGATTCAGTGAAAAAGAAAGTGCAGTACCATGGGCATTCAAATCGAAGATGAATTACTTAATATCTTACTGTTGTTACCAAGTTGTAATTTCTGAGAATGTAGATGACTCTGATTATATGATACGAAAGCTATAAGTGGAATATGTGGTTTAAAAATTAACTAGAAGATTAAATATTTAGTTGGTGGTTGATGTAGTGACATAAATGTAGATGACTACATCGTCTGAGGTTGTTCTAAATTTCTCTACTTTGTTTGTTATATTCTTAGACATATCTGCAAGTGAGGCAGATATAAACTTTAATCTTTTCAAAGGGAAATTATTAGACCCCCAACTACATTACTTTTTACTAAATAAACCAAAAAGACGATGGACAAGACCATAATTGAAAGTAAAGCAAGTTATGGGTCAAAGGTATGGCCTTATAAATGGATTATTGAAAAGGAAATGTAAGAAATGATAAAACTAGATTGCAACCATAACCACTACCATAATAAAAACGAGTAAACTTGGTCTGGTACTTCTCTAGAATAAATGGATGGCCGAAAAAGTATGGCAATGGAGATCGGTGGAACCAATGAAGCTGGAAAATGGGAGTAAATAGTTATACAAACCAGAAGACTCCAAGAGGGAGATTAATTTGATCGATATTGATTGAAAAACGAGACATGACCTCGGCTGTAAAATTTTTTTACATTATTAAAAATGTATTTAGAGAAGAAGAAGTGGTCTTGTATTGGCATCTTGTAATAAAGTAAAAGAAATTGAATTAATATATACGATGTTTGAGAATTTTCCCACGAAATATGTACCACCATGTTGGATGGAAAATTCGGAACAAGAAAGGCTAGAACTATAATTTAGCCAAATGCATAATTACCTAGTAACCACAGATAATAAGCCAACTAATGACAATAAATCACCAAGGTTTCAAGCTATGATATGTAAAAAACACCTTCAGCGCAGAAAATATATGGAGAAGTTGAAGAATCTATTTTCGAGGCACTAAGCGAAGATATTATAAATCCCAGAGAGACAAGTAGAAAAATGTAGCGGACAAACGAAATAGAAAACCATAAAAAATGAAAAAGAACGCACACCTTATGTGGAATATTTCTACATCTATCATTTATTGATATTAAGAAGGCTTACCATAGTGTTCCGCAATGTAAAATATTTAAAACATTACAAATTGATGCCATGTAACACCGATATGGGAAATCACCAGCTGCATTAAACCTGAATCACAAATTTCCTCTAAACCTAAGGCGACAAAGGGATTACTACCAGATTGTTGTTTTACGTCCACTTTTTCAAAATCTATCTTAACAAAGCTTAAATTTGGCGGAAAAGATAATATGGTGTCAGATTAGAGATGAATTACTTGGTACACTGTCGTTTACTGATGACCAAGCCATAGTTTCTGAAGACAGATGACTCTGGCTAAAAAACTGAAGCTACAAGAGGAATATAAAAATGGAACTTAGAAATTAACTCACAAAGAACTGAACATTTCGTTGTTGACATGA
The DNA here is from genome assembly GCA_036346155.1 of Sinelater perroti. NCBI lineage: Eukaryota > Metazoa > Arthropoda > Insecta > Coleoptera > Elateridae > Sinelater > Sinelater perroti. The sequence goes on along the minus strand of JARFIY010000209.1, from coordinate 2,335,281 downwards.
ATGTATATGGTAACATTGTTCGGGGTTGCTTCAAATTCCACTATTTCAATGTTATATTCTCAGACAGACCTGAAAGTGAGGCAGATACAAACTTTAAGCTTACTCAAGAAAAAGCTACTTTTCAATAAGAAAATCCGTAAAAAAACCAAAAATACAATGTATCAGGCTATAATTGAAAGTGTAATGACGTACGAGTCAGAATCATGCGATGGTGTGGACCTAAAAATGGATTGTTGGAGACGAAACTTAAGTAATGACAAAATTTGGCAGAAGATGGAAACATTATGCAATAACTAATAATAACCAGCTAGAACGAGTGGAATATTAGATGGCTGAAGACTCTTCTAATACACGAGGAGAGATTGCACTTATATATATAGAGCATACAGAAATATAAAGATTACAATCAAACTGGACCACCGCACAAGTATAAAATGGAGAAGTAGGAAAAACTGAAAGCAAATTAAAAAAACTGTGCCGTTGAGGACTTGAACAAAATACTTTTTGCTTAAAAAACATTGACAACTAATAACCATCCGCCATAAAATACCTTAATGGCTTAGTTAGTACCACAATAAAAAACGTTGCTTTGCATACATTCATATTCAAATTAATAGCGGCATTAGTTGTTATTTACGGTATTTTCGGCTCTTTTGCTCGGAAGTCGTCTACGTTTTGCCGCTCGAATCGCTTATTTTTAAACAAAATCATACAAGCTGGGCAAAAATTTCATCAGTACCCCTGTCTGTAGGTGGCACTTTCTACCAACGACAGCTCTACTTTGACTGCAAAGCTCGCGGCGAAACCGGCGCCGTCTTACTCGAGCGCCTATTCTGCTAACAGTCCAATTTATTAAAATTCCGCGTACAAAGAAATCGCTCGCAATGCTCGCTTAATTGGCGCATTTCAGGTGCCACCTGAATATTTGCATAAATTAACATTTTATATACACTTGTACCGTTTTGATAATGGTGTTACAATCATTTGCATACTGTGTAGCGGCTAACTGCCAGCTATTTGGCGAATTTTCTATTCAGCAATTTGCTGAGTTAATTCCAGCGCGGCTATGGGTCTATTCTAGTTTCCGGTGTCATATCTGGATTCACTGATTTACGGTACATAAAGGCATGCAACAATAATAAAATGCTTAAGAGCAAATTCATGTAAGCATGATGAAATATTAGTCATGCCGAATAGTAAACAATAAATTAAAAAAAAATTGAAAACAAAAAATACATTAAGAGCATTTGTAAGTAACAGCATAAGACAGTATTAAATATTAAATTAAGGGATCAAAGATTTATTTTCTATTCAACTGACAATAAGATAATGAGCATAAATATAAAGAATGTCCTATAAATTTGTCCCCATTTTCATATCCCGTTTTGCTATCTTTTCTTTTAAATAAAATAAACAATAACTAATTGTATTACCTGTGACATTTAAGGGCTCACTATTTGTTTGCAATAATTTGGTAGTCAAATTTATTGTTGCTAAAACTGCACCCTTGAATTTTACTCCAGTTCAGGTACAGAACAAAATTGAAGTTTGTCGATAATTGTTTACAAACCTTCATGTTACGCGTGACGAAAAGCTTTCCGTAATGCAAACAGGTATAAGCAAAGGTTACACGCAGGCCAAACATCGAAAATTATTTTTGAACGTGACAAATCTGAACTGAAATTGATATTACGCATTTGAAGGTCCCGTAATTTCAAATTTGTTTTATATAATTGTGGCGTAACTGTAGAACTTTATTCTGTTTACTCCGGTCGTATATATGTCACTTTGGACGAACAAAACACTGCAATTGTTACAAGGTAACAATCCTTTTCGTGTAGTTCAGATAACAAGAACCAAAACCCAGTAACTGAATCCTTTCTCTGCTCCACCTACATCCTTGATTTTTCATCACATCACCGGGAAGCAGTTCAAACAAGAACAACAATTAGTTAAAAGAAAAAACGTGCGATAGACCATAATGGGATATATTGCACAAATTACTGCCATTTTCTGCTTTTTGCTTCTGTTTGATCCCTACAATTTTTATTCTATTAAAGTAAATATAATGAAGCACTGTAAATAAATGATCCTAATACATTACAATAAAATACAATTAGTATTAATTGCAAAACGGTCTGTTTTATGCAAGGCTGATTGGTTTGACATTGGTTTGCCTTCTGCGTGGAGCTAATAAGATACTAAAGCAAGTGATTTACAAATACCTGGCGCCAGTAATTTTAGTACAAAACTTAAATAAAAACGGCCGCCAGGCATTTTTGCAGGTAAAAGTGTGTAGTAAAGCCCAACTTGTATCTTTTTAAATACTTCACATTAAACTTTTTCAGATGAGCAAACACTTCTATAGAATAACGTTAATCAAATATAATAAAAAATGCTAATTCTGCTACAATTGTTCCCGATTTTAATTGGAAAAATGACCAAGAAAGTCGTAATAACCGAACAAAGACCTGGGTTTAATTGGTTCTGAGTGGTAAGGTTGAGTGAGGATCACCAGATCCAGACTTTAAGCAAACAAATTTTTTTCAAACATTCTGATTGATACATACGTTGATGTTTTTGATGTCACTAGTCAAAGAATAAATAAGACTGTTTACCAAAGCTACAAAAAGGAAGGATGTAAAGAAAAAATCTTAAATACATATCTGTAGTTGTGTTTATAAGAATCATTAACCTCCTCTTGAAGTAGGAGTTGGGAAACACAAAATTAGAGAAGATTTAAAAAAATAAGAGCATTTCAAACAAAACAACTGTATCGCAAAGAATACATTAGAAAACCTGCTTAAAAAATAAAGAAAGACCCTTTCCATCATATTAAGCGAAACGAACCCTCAACACAAAACAATAATTAATTAAACAATAAAACAGAATCAACAGCAATTTACTAGTCGTGGTAGAAATTGGATTAAAGCAATCATAATGACCAATCGAACATAAAAAAACATTTATATGAAAAATAAGTTTTCTTGTAGCACATTGTGATAAAATAGAAAATTGGAAAAGAAAGTATCCAAGCTTAAAAAAGTTGAGACTTTGAAATATATCCGATAAGAAGTAAGAAATAGTTAAACAAACAAAAACAAATAAAAAAGTGGTTATATCACAACTTAATATGCTGCACTAGCTTTTTTTGAAAAATAAATAGAAGTAAGAAGTTGTAAATAATGAATTTTGTAGATACCAAAAATACTGGCTTAAAAATCCAGCAAGAGGCGAAAATTCTACAGGCCTTGGAAGTCTTTTATAGAGCTAGCAAATAAGACAAGAAATCACAAAACGGATTTAGCGATTTTTTAAGAATAGAAGATTATATATAATTAAAATAACAATAAAAAATTTTATATAAAAGTGTATTTTGTACAACACAACTGGTGAAAGATGTAAAAGCCTATACGGGCAAAGATACCCGCACGCTCCTCTGGAGAAATGCATCTAGCTATTACGCGCATTGAAACGGCATATAATGAGATAAAACACAGGTAGGAGCATATATAGTCTATACACGTCCACTAGACAGATACTAACATTGACCAAGTCAACAAAGTTGAAGGTGGCATAATCATTGGGTACCAAACCAGTTCGTAAAATGTCAGCTTTGCTACAAATGCTCGAACAACTATAAATAATGTCATTATAAAATAGAAACAATCTTGGAACGAAATGGTCAATCATATAAACTGATTAATCATAGTCGCCAAAATCTGAAGAGCGTGGTGATATAAAAGCGAATGTTCTCAGTATTTTCAAAGTTCTTCTGGCACCATCGTTTGTTTGTCGTGAGCTGAAAAGTATAGAACCTTGCGATGGTGCAAACTTTAGCGCCATTGGACTGTGGAGTAATAGAAATAAGTTCTGTAGAGAGTGATGAATCTGACAATTCAATGGACGTGTCTGTGGCAAAAGTTGGAATCAGCCTTCTTATTGTACTAACAGTCCAGTTTTATGGCGGGTTTATTATTCGAAGTTCTGCTTGGGCCTCTTGATTCCTGCAGCCAGAAGGATGAACGCTAAAATGTATTCTATGCTTCCAGGTTTTTGGCAACATTTCGGGGAAGAACGAATCTGTACCAGCAGACTAACCATTTGGTCCACCCAGCGAATGTTATTCTGCATGCTTTGAAGAGGTGGGTGTTGGAAAACTGAACACTTCTGGAGATAATTGAAAAGCGAATTGTAGGCCAAGTCAACACGCCCACTTTTAGAAACTGAATACTCTGCAGGAGGAATGGAAGACAATTCCTACGGCTATATATCAAAATCTGCTAAAAAGTCTTCCCAGACGAGTGTAGGTTGCAGCTAATGTTGAAGGTGAACTGACATCATATTAAAACATGCCATATGAGTAATTAATTCTACAATAGTAGATGCCTGGATACTTTTTGCCATATAGTGTTGCGCCCTACTGTTTATTAAAACTCTAGCACTAAAAATAAAACGTAAAACTAAAACGTTGCAGACTTATTTAATAGCATAAAACAAATAAATTATTAAACTTAGAAACCATTTGTCTATAAATATTTACATCTATTCAATAATGTATGGCTCCACCTTGGAATCTTGCGACCGTCTCTATTGTTCGTGGCATCGAGTTAAACAATTAATGAATGATGTCTTGATATATTGCATTCTATTCATATTTGGTACCCTCCCATAACTCAATCCGATTTAGTAAAGGTCGTGGATACCGCTGTGCTTTTCGCGAAATTAATTCCAGAAATATTCCATCGGCGAAAAGCCACGTGATTCAACCAACCATGCAAGAGTGTTCACTTTGTTTTGTTGAAGTGAGTTTAGTGTGTTACGTGCTACATGTTACCTTGGTGAAATATCCCCTCTGAAATGTATTATGTGGAATAAAACTGCGTAACCTGCTATCATGACCAATAGCTTTCCCTACCATAAGGTATGGCGAGCTGTTGGTTGTATGCGTCGTTCAAATACAGTATTTTTGCTCCCTTTCTTTGGCACATTGATATCCGACTATCGCTTTGGTTTAAACAAAATATGGATATAGCAGGCGGTTCCATGTCACTTATGTATTCACGGACGCTTTCAGTTGCCTATTGTAACTTTTGTTGCCAATGCAGAGAAGTATGTGGTAGTCGCAAAAAAGGATATCATGCTATTAGTCCAATAGTGACAATTAATACCTGCCGTTGATCTAAAATACTTCAAGTCTGTAATCTCAAGCCTCTGTAGATAAAGATTTCCTCGTTTAGCTGTCCAGCGTATTGCTCCAGACTCTAGTCTTTGTAAATGAGTACCTTTTTTGATCTACTGATTTTATATTTGCGCCACAGTACTATTTCAGCTACCAATTCTTCGGTTTGTTTCTAGTAAAGAAGCATCTCCTTTATGCAGGTCGATAATGCGTCCTCTTTCAAGCTTGCCGAGAATGCACTTATTATTGACAACGAGGCATTCTTACACCGTGTAAATCACACGCATCAACGGCCTGAGAAACTATCAGATGATTCAGAAGGTTTCTGGAAATGGCGCAATAAGTGCAGCACAAATAAAGACTTCGTACATGAAATTCAAAGATAGTCGACAATGTATTAAAAGTGATACACTTAGTAGAACCAGCAACGAGCAAAAAATCGGAAAATGTTGAACATATACTGGGTACAAAACAAGGATCGGCGGTTGACAGTTCGGAAACCAGATTTGTTATCCTTTGACTTCTGGATGTTCCTAGAACTTAAATCACATTCAAAAAAAAAAAAACAGATTCTAGACCGCCCAGGAGATTCTGTTCAATAGACCGAGGTAGTTATTTGCGATTCAAACATGGTATTTGTCAGGATGTTTTGCCCAACATAATAAAAACATTTTGCACGGTCGCGATGTAACTTGGCCGTCGGTACAAATGGACTGTAATGCGCATGCGTGAACAAGGACGATTTCGATGAGCGTCGCATTTGCCATGACTGAGCAAATAACGCAACGAATTTTCCTCAACTTTTTTGGCATAGCTGGAACGTTCTTTATCAAAAACTATTCGAATGATTCAAAGAATTTCTCGAACGATGCAATGAGTGCAGCATAAATAAAGGTATGTTATAAATAACTTAGAAACGTCCAGGGCTCTACTGAAAGTATTCGAAGTTTTAGTAGACCAACGATTAGCAGAACATTAGAAAATGTTTGCACGCATATGTTGCAATCATGTGAGACAATTTTACATAAGCAAATAAGGTAAAAATATGGCACTGTTCTTATATAAAGTTATATATGACAATTACTAAACAATTGGACCAAATTTAAAGATCAGAGTACTGTTAAAAAAATAACGCTTTATACGCCTGGTATACACCAATTAAAACAACAAAATAAATGGTTAACTCTTGATCAAACCATTCAAATGATAGATGATAGCCTTTCTGAACACTTGCCACTAGCTGAGATGCTTCTTTGAACAGCATAGAGTATACTTTTTGTTTATTGAACGATTTCTCAACTGCAAATTTTTTTTATCCCTAAACAAAAATTTTTTGTGGTCATCATACACATACTCAATCAACAACCTTGTCAACTCTGTCAGCAAATGTTCCGTACGTCTTTTGTAAGTTGCTAGTTTTAAGACTATTTGCATTTCCCAAAACTTAATCTTCTTTCGTTTAATTCAGGTATTTACGGCTTTGGTTGCCTAAACTGTGGTCTTCCAGGTCTTGGACGATCTCCCATACCTCCATTTTCATTAAACAATTTTATAGTCCGATACATAAACATACGGCTAATGTCCAGAAGATGCAAGGTATTAAAGATTATACTTTTTCAGTTTATTAAGGAGCAAAAAATGGAAAAGCTGCAAATAAGCTTGTACAAAATAATTTTTTAAATGTAAGGCTCAAATAAAAAAGTGGACCAAAATTGACCTAAAGAGTCAACACAAAGAAAATATTAAAGAATGTTACCATAATTGAATGAAAACAGTTAACCAGAAAGAGACATTTCTTTAAAAATTATCGAATGAATAAAAAAAATCATCTACAAGGAATGGGAAGATGGTAACATAACATCATTGAGTATTTTTTAATAGAACAAGGTGTAGCACATTGAAATCGCTATTGATTGCATGAATCCAAAAGCTTCCCATTCGAGACGTATATCTTTCCCTAACAAAGACAGTAATCTTATAGTGTTTGACCAAAAAACAGTGCTTCGCCTCTCTTCGGCTTGTTAGCGAGGATGTGACTCAGCGGCCGTTCCCCTACAACAATTTTATGGCATTTTTCGAAATGCCAATAGTATCTCCATCAATGTCCCTGATTGAGGAAGGCGCTGAATGAGAGGATGGATAGGTTAATTGGCGCTAGAGCCGTCCGCGGAGTAATAGCCGCAATTAAGTGCAATTGAGCGATCTTTTAATTGCCCCGCGTGCATTGTTTTTGGAACATTTTTGGAACAAAGGAGCGTTCTGTGGTGTGCACCTCAATTAAGCGGCCGCCTCCCATTCAAACGGCCCTAATTAATGTCGGCTGTCTGCGGAACGATCCCCAGATAATTCAATTTGTTTAATCGCCGCCGCCGGGAATCAAAATATGATTTCTCGGCCATTACGTAATGGACAATGGCCAAATCGGGCGCGCGGCCCGGCGGCCCATAAATCAGGCAAAAATTACATAATGTGGCAGCTGAGCAGCACAAATTGAATGATTTCCTGTTTAACAGCAGGTAATAATCGTATCGGTAACGTAGGTAAGCCGGCGAGCGGCCCACGGCCGACCCACGATCGCGCCGAAAGTGTTTTTTGTCACGAAAGGCTTAATCCTGTCGGATAAGGGTTTAATTAGGCCGCCATGGGCCCTCGCCCAGCGCCGCCGAGCAGCCCATCTGCGGCGCTGAGAGGCGGCGGCCCCATTCCGCGGTGGTAAATTTATTTTAATTGGGTTCTGTTGGGTGGCGCCGCTTTAATATCATCCGGCTAATAACTTTATTAAAATTCCTTTGATGCGCCGCGCTAAGCCGGCAATAATTTCGTTTACAGGCGTTTAGGCGCTTATTAATAGCAATAACCATTTTTGTTTGCCGGACGCGTGATTAGGCGAAGATCGACGCGCGTTTGATCTTCTTCGGCCGACCGCTCTTCGGCGAGATTAGTGTCCGGTCTTATACACGTATCCACAACAGGGCCGCGTCTAATCGTAAACTCTTTTAATAACATTCTTGACATTAGTCCTATTATGGTCAAGGTGCCGAAACTGAGCAACAACCATCTCGGCCCCCGAGCGGTATTTTCAATTAAATATTCAATCATAATTTTTTAGATATCACTTGTGTTGACATGTGACTAACTTATTAATAATCCAATTTGCTGCGCGTCTGTTTTGAAAACTGCAGCTGTCGTTTTTTGTTTTTTATTTATACGGCTTTGATATTATCATAATTGTGAATACATTAATTTTACATAATTAATTGCCTTTACGGAAAATTAGAAATGGAGGTGGTTAATGCTTTCAATATGTCTGGTTGGATTGTTTATGGCCTCTATTAGTTGCTGACCCATTCAATTTTAATAAATATTAATTTATTTAATTTTGTGCTGCTTATTTAGCACTTCTAACATGTAATTTTCCTTTACAGATGTAGCTTAGGCGTATAGTTGATTTAAAATAAACCTTTATATCTAAAGCTTGAAGGCAAACTAATTCACAATTTATTTATTTTGTATTTAGATGAAGTGGAACTTTTTAATTAATCTATTAAATTAGTTTTAATTAATAAACACAGTTTTGGTATTCTGAGTATATACTTAAAATTAATCGTATTTAATCGAGTTCGATACGTGCATCGAAGCCAATGTTTTATGCTAGTTATACCAGCGGCAGGGACCACATCTTGATTAAGGTCAATTTTTTCAAATTTATTTTTAACATTTTTTTTATAATGAAAGGTTTTATTAGCAATCAGAATTAACAATCCTATGAGCTAATGTACTCGCTTAAGTACTAAATATTTACAGTACTATGACATGATAAGGGTACTTCCAGCGAAGTGTCCTCTTCAACCGTCAACTAGGTCTATTGGCCAGCTTCTTTTCAAACGTCTGTCAGGACGGTCTTCAAGTAGTGGATGCAGCAAAATGTTGCTGTGGCTTTCCAATTTGTCATGGTGGCGAATGCTTCGTCTGTGACGTAGATTACTTTTAAATCATCGTGGAGTGTCTGGTTAGTGACGTACCAAGGTGCATTTGCAATCATTCGTAGAATTTTCGATTGGTACCTTTGGATTATGGTTATGTTACTTTTGCTTGCACACCCCCAAAGTTCAGCTCCGTATAGCCATACAGGCGAGAGGGACAAACATGAGTTTCTTCCAATTAGCCAGTGCATAATTTTTGTTTTTAAGTCAAGATGTTTGCACTTTTCAGTTATGTGTTCTTTCCAGTTAAGTTTACTGTCCAAGTGAAGTCCTAAGTACCTGGCCGTATTGGACTGCGGTAATTTTTAACATTGAGTTTGCATTTGAGTTTTGTGGCATAAAGATGTACTCTGTGCCCCAAAAGACCTGAGATTTTCACTATTACGTACTAAGCGAGAAAGCGAATAAGTTAAGCAAATTGAGCGAACAAATCGAACAACTATATCTTTCAAACGCCACAGTTATCTGGACCTCAATACACGACTTAACTTTGGTGCATCAAATATCGCAAGTAAACTTTAGTTACATGTCACAGCATTTACTTGAAAACCACCAAACTTTACTCAGGTCAAGATCCAAGTTAAAATAAAAATAATAACGCTAATTAAAAGAAAAAACATATTTTTATACGTACAAGCACAAACCAGATTGTAATTATAAAAAAGTATCATAAGGACTGCACTAGTATTTAGACTTGGAAAGATATAAAGAAAGAAACTAAAGAACATGAGCACGAAGTGAAAAATAAATCTTTGCATTTGTCTACCATCTAACGAAAGCTAGAAATAAATCTGTAAATATTTAAAAACATCATTTCAGATAGGCCCATCAAGAAATTTAAAGTGAAAGAAGTAATGCAACCTCTTACCAAATTAAACCTAAATAAACATCAAGTTGTGATTTAATAACGAGAGATATTCTGAAACAATTACCAGATAAATGTATCAGAGGCATTTGAAAAATAATTAAAACTGCCGAACCACCAAAAAGTATATAAGATAGTCAACAAAATCCAAAATGACCAAGAAATCAAGAGATACCGTTCTGAATTTCTTAGACATATCTTAAACATTCAGAAGGGTCTTCTATTCATAATAAAACCTAATCTGCCCTATTCGTTCCACAAAGTCTTGCATTCATATCTTACAAATGGATACATTCTCTTGAAATCTTATATATTGATTTATACACGTCCTTCTTATTGATCAATTCTAGTATTTTATATACACTGCAAATCTAACCGACTGTTACGGATAACACAGTTATAATAACGTCGCACTACAATCCGAAAGTAGTATTGTGATATCTCCAAAACCATCTAAATAAAATCCAAAGTTGCTTTAAAATGGTGTATCCGAGTGAATCAAACAAAATAAAATGTCCTCTAGTTTCTCTAAATCACCAAGCAGATGTTAAGTATTTGGGGATCTACCTTGATTATCATCTAACATGGTGGGAGCACATCTGGACCAAAAGGACATAATTAGCACTCAATTTAGAAAACTGTACTTAATAGCTTATTGAAGAGAACAAAGTCCTACTGCATAAAGCAATGCTGAATTCGCTTTGGTTATATGTCAGACTACCATGGTAGATACCAAATAAAATTATTAATAGAAATCTACTTACACACAGCTACCATAACGTAGCAAAATAAGAAACGCAGCACTAAATATCGAGTTGGGCTGCAATATCGCCCAAATACTCTAGCAGCAGACCATCTAGGTAATGATAGAGAAACTCTCAGGCTCAAGAGGTTCAAACTAATGGACTTACCAGACAGATTAAATTCAATATATTCCATTGTTAACGTATGTGAATACGTTAAGTTGTGCCACTTACATGCGATAGTAATTCCCATGTTACTGTTATTAAATTAAATTAACATGGCATTTACTGATTGTCAGTATATTGTCAGTCAGTCGTCGGTATGCGATCATAGTAATGTCTAACATTAGTACTGATTTCTTTTTTAATTTTTATAAATATTATTTTACTGCAGAAATGCACGAATATGGTACAGTTTTTCAAAATCACATTTTTCTTTTATTTTGTTACCAACTAATTATTTTCCACTGATCCATAAATGTCATAACAATTTCATGTTTGTCTTTGAGCCCCTTTTGAACCTGTCTTTAAAGATTTCTGAGTAATTTTAGCTGCATTACTAAAACGGAAACTAACACAGAAATATGGGTTCGATTTTTTTAATTTAAAATTGGAATTCATCTAATCAATCATTTTGTATGTTGCCATTTTGTTTTTGTTTGTTTGAAAATTCTCGATTATTTTTAGTTTCATAATTTAGATCGAGCGAGTTGCACTAGTAATTTCAACAAAAATTCGACAAGTTTGATCTTCAAATCAGCTTTTACTCACTTTTTGAATGAGTCTATATAAAAAAGCATTATCAAGCTATGAACTTGCAACAAATTTTATTAAGCGGCAGATGAGAGATGAGATACCCAAAGGTGGCTCTATAGACAATCCGGTAGACTTCGAGAAAAAAGATAATAATATTAAGCTCATCGCAGTCATCAATATGCAAGAATAAATAAGGCTTCGTTAACGTCTCCAAATCTTAAGGAACGACGTTATAGTAGCCATAAAAGTGTTCTCCTCCTAAAGCAACGCACCCTATAAGCAAATAATCTCCAAAAACTTGAAAACCAAATGGGGAACGAAACCACTGACTGTGTTTTTACCGTGCCACTTAACACAAAGCAAACCGTAGTAAAGCATCTCCAGAGCAAAAATAAGTTATAGACCTACAGATTAGATGAGAATGTTTTCAAAACTTGCTCTTTGCTTATAGAAAGTCAACATATCATTATTGTCTTGGGTTTCACGTTGAAATTTGCCTTAAAAAAGTATCTTTTAATAAACTTTGAATGCAGCCTGTGCACTTTATGTGGAGTTAGTGATAGTTGTTATAACTTTTTACTTAACTTTAACAAATGATCCAAATATAGCAGTCGTAACAACTACAAATATTAAAAAGCTCGCTTAAATTTGTGACAATCTCTTTATACATGTCATGTATTTGACATTTTTGCAAGTATGGAGATGCTTGTATACACAAAATAACAAGAATTTTGGATAAAAAAATAATGCAATTAAAAGAAATATAGAACCTTAACAGAGAGAAAAATCAAAAGATCGTCGAGGAAGAAAAAAGTCAGATAACTTGAAATTAGGTATCAAAAAGTACGAATGGTGGGCTTCAGTGCTTTGCATTTTCGATTTGGTCGATGTGCTTCATCAAGAACTAAATAATTCAAAAAAACATCTGTAGTGGGAGTCACAAACAACTTTGTGTGTGCATTTATTAAAAGAAATCAAACGTAAGAGTTTTAAAATTCGTTGAAAAATAGTAACAGCCCCATAGTGAAGCTACGTTTCACCCAAGAACCAGTGAAAAACTTCAAATTTTCAATTTTAAATTTATTTATTCTTCACTATTTTCCCTTCTTATGACCTCTCAAGGAAGGCTCTGTATAAAAACGAAAGTTGACAACATTTCAATGGAAATTAAGTTAAAGCTGCAGATTTTGTGTAATCCAAACTTTATCTTCCAATATAAGTTCACTGAAGCTCAAAGCACTTAATCCAATGTTTCGTTGGCTTCTAAGTTCTCTTCCGAAAGCGGCTGTCGAAATGTAAACAAATTTTTGACTTCACTCTCTCAATTTCTGCTCTAATAGGCAAATTTGTACATTTTCATTGCAACATAATCCTTTTTTTAGCTACCTTAAAGTTTTTCTATTTTAATTAAAAACAGTTAATGACCTTTCCGGCTCATTTAAAGGTCTCCTTATAATTAATTTTGTGCATTCAGTCCACTGTTGTATCTTCTTAGTTCAAAGAATTTCATAATTTTTCTAAATTTCAATTTTATCTATATGGAATGCACACACAAAGCTCTTAGAGTCAAATGCTTGCTAAAAGCACACTTTTGCAGGCAGATTGACATTTTCTGCCTATACAAGTAAAAAATTATCAACGGAACGGCATCACAATTCAAAAAGTGATTTTGGTTTTTAAAACTTTTCTATTGCACCCTAGATACATAAAGAAAAACTGAGGGCAAATTTAATAATTTGTTCTTTAACACATAATACCTCATGTAGTACCAATGCAGTTAAACAAAGATCTTGTGCGTTTTATTTCAAAAAAAATTATCCATTGTAATTTGAAATCTTCAACCCTATATTGTAGACAATCTAAAATTGTTATTTATGGGGTCGTAGTAGTCTAGTGGATAGACCGCTAGACTACGAAATCTAAAAATGGAGATTCGAATCCCAATCATTTTTATGGCACAGTTCGATTCAGGGTGCAATAAATGAGAAAGTCAAACTGTGGGGTCATAAGATTACCATGTCTCATATCCTTATTTCTTGTGGTAAGACTCCCAAGAATTTAATGTGAGTGACTCGTAGGAATCAAAAATATTTATAGTCATATCTCCCCACTCCTTCACACGATCCCTCCATTTTGGACTGTACTCAGGCATATTCCTGAATTTGGCGAGAACCATGGGGGTTCAGTAAACACACACACATAGGTATTTTAGATTTTGTGCAAAGAATAGTTTTATAGTCGGGAAGGCTTGAAACCAAAAATTACGGTAAAATTGTTTGAAAAGTTTTTTCAGTGGGTGGTATTTTTACGAAACCTACCTAAGGGGAAGAGGAGAACGGATTTGTAGATTAGGCAAAATCTTTTTTGCTGTTAACCGACTTGACTGGGCTGTAGAAAGCACCGGAGTAATTAATCACTAGACGTGCAGCAGGAGGTCCATTCATCCCGTATCCAGTGCACTTCCGGTATGTCAGAAACCATTAGAACGCAGATAATCATCATTAAAAGATTGCCCACGTCAATCGGCCTGGAAACGGCGCAGCCAGCGCTCTCCACTTTCGCAGCGGCCGAGGCCCATAACTCAATATTATCAATTTACAACGATAAGGAATGCCTCCCGAGGCATCCAATTATCGTGCAACAAATGCGGAGGTAAGGAAATCCATCAAAATCCAGAAACAATGGGGCAGCGCACGAAAGCCTGACGGATCTGAATTCGTATCGGAGATTTGATTCGAGCAAGCTTTGACAGCATCGGCTTTTGTTCCAGTGATCCATGACAACCGCTCCGGATTTATGTATTCCGCGCAAGGACCGGCGGAATGCCTAACGAGCAGCGCGCCGCGGCCGCCGGGAAAGCGCTTTTCCGGCGCCGAGGCAGAAGGGTTGCGCCCGCTGGCCACGGGCCGCTCGCTGATGAGGATTTACCGGCAGGCCGGCAGATTAGGGAAGCGCGGTGTGCCCTGCGACAGCCAGGTGTGGAAATTGAAAATTATTCGCGCCGGCTAATGGAAGCGTGGCGAGCCGAGCGTTCCGTCTTTTAATTTATGGTGGCGAGCTTTCGGTGGGAATGGCGGTAAAATGCGGGCTTGTCGGCTGCGCCTCGGCATCTCTGATGGAGTCATGAAGCCACCAAGAACCTTATTCAGTATTACCGACAAATTTCCCACGTACTGTAGTTGCTTCCAGATTCACAAAATTTAAAACTCCCTGGAATTAATGACCAAATGAATCAACTCTCCAAAGATTGATTATGAACTTTGGTGAAACTGGACCTCTAAGGTCATACTCCAAAACCTTGAGCTTGACAATCAACTTTACCATAAACAATTTGTCAATTGATTTTTAAAGCGTCATGAGGTAAACTCTCAGTTTATTTGAAAAATTATCTCTAGTAAAGGAGACGTATTTTCAACTCGACAAGCCTGTAAATAAACAAAATTGTAGTATTAGGGGATCGGGAAATTCTCGTATAACTCAATAAGCAAATGCACCCGCAACAATTCACTGTTTGGTTTGAATTTTAGACAGATGGTGTAATATATCTACTTCTTTGAAGATAAGTTAGAAATGCTACAACTAAAAATGGCAATCGTTACCATTATATGATAACTCAATTTTTGGCACCAACTTTGGACTAACATAGATCTGGAACAAATGTAGTTCCAGCAGGACGGCGCCACTTGCCATACTACACCAACAATTTTCTGCTAACATCAACCGGTCAGAGCAAGATCTTACCTGAAATCCAAGGTCTACGCCAGCAATCCACGAACCTCAAGACTAAATCCGACATTGATCAGAACATGTGCCAAATTGTGTAATCGAAAATTTTGCGAATAGAACCAAGATTTGTAGTTGAAGCCTAGAAAATCGTTTTACTCGAAATTTCAATCCGCTTTCAATTTGGGCCACCATTTGTAAAGGCTTTTTCTTTAAACCACATAATAACTTTAGTGACCTCGATATTTAGTACAACTTGTATACTCTTATCTATATTCTACATGCAAACTTGAAAGACTACATTACCGAACAAACTGCAAATACTGCACATTGAACAAACCTTGCGTTATCCTGTTTGTTGTGCACGCCCTTGACACTGAATAAGGATAGAAAATTGCAGCCTAATTGCTGTTTGTTTCTAATTGCACTAGATTACAGTGGTTGCTTCTTATGTAATTTGTTTCTTTTCCTTTTCTGGGCGTCCAGATCAAAATTAGGAGGAAATCTGACGCGGCCGGAAAGGGCATCGCTGTTTACGATTCGTCTCCAAGTGTGTCGCGCGTTAAAACGGCACTGCTGTACCAATTTGCAGCTGCTGTAATCACCCAGAGCGGAACTGGGGCGGCCGCGGGCATTCCTGCAAAGCGCAAAACCCGGCTAAATTAGGATCCGGAGGTGAAAGTTTGCGGCAGCCGCGCGCCGCGCTGCAAGACGCATCAGTGCAGCTAATGTGCAGTATCAGTGAACTCTAATTGCATTGTTAATTGCGTAGGTCAAAGATTACGGCGACGCTGAAAAGCGCCGTAATTGGCTTCCTTAAGCAAACAGCGCGTCTTGACGTAATTGGACGCGATTTTAGCCGTTTTGTGGTCATTACACTGGCGCGTTGGCCAGATATGCGAGTTTTTGTTTTCGTTGCTTGCATCCGTCTAAACGAGTCAATGATTTAATGGTTTGTTGCAAAAGTGGAAGCGATAAAGGGAAGTTGGCCGTTCAATTTTTCAATATTATTCAGACAAATTGCTATTGCCTGTTTATGTTGCCCCAAAATTACAATTTTCTACTAGAGCAATAGATTGGGAGTTTATAAAAAAGCCATTTTTAAAATAAACTAATTCATACGTTCTTGAAAGTCTGAAGAAATGATAATTTTAGACCGCCTCAACAAGATTGGAGGTCTTTGAGAAGGTGGAATCAAATCTGCGAAACACCATTTAACTCAAACCTTGGAAGATTTTCGAAGAGTTCGCTACTATATTAACAAAGATTGAGAGGGTACTAAACATTGGTACTCA
Source organism: Sinelater perroti (assembly GCA_036346155.1). Taxonomy (NCBI): domain Eukaryota; kingdom Metazoa; phylum Arthropoda; class Insecta; order Coleoptera; family Elateridae; genus Sinelater; species Sinelater perroti. The sequence continues at coordinate 2,318,734 of JARFIY010000209.1, read as the reverse complement.
ATATCCCCCACGATAGGTCTTTTCTACAGCACCAAATAAAAACAATAGAGTTAAGAGTACCTTCAGACCTTCACCAAGAGACCAAAATAGACTTTTAAGACACCTACTCTCAAAATAAGAGACGTCGTGTTCTTCCGTGAACAGAACGCCCTTTTTGAAATAAGAAAGATGCCATACTTGTCGATTTTTTAACCAAAGGTGTAATAATGTAATGGTGATAACAATACTTTATCAGAGTTCTGTCTCCAAAACATTCAAATCACTCATTGCAAGTGATATTTTTTTCGTAACTTTATCTATTGTAGCTTCTTGGTGGTAAACCTACCAAGATTCCAAGTTATTTGTGAAGTTGTCGCACTATCAATAGGATGATATGCTAGGGCATGATTAAATGCATGGCGTACCAATCCTCTGTGGTTTGCTTCACCTGAGAATATGAAGAACAAACCATTTTAGTAATTTAAAATTGCCCACCCAAAAAATGGATTGTGTTATCAATTTTTGAATGGGTAGTTTTCTATTGTTAAGTCTAGGTACGCCGTAAATGACTTAAAATCCACTTATTATTAGAAACAATTCCTTAATGCTACCAAAAGGAATCAAAAACCTTATGACATGGAAAGGAAAGACCTAGTAAATGTACATGTTACACGATGTTGGTTTAAAGTTCTGGAAATGGCGACTTAAGTTTGGAAAGTAAGAAACGCTGACAGGTGAGCAATATGTGCTATGGTACACCGAAGCAACAATATAAATGATCATCCAATGTCCATCTAAAGGTACAGTCTATAGTCGCGTTAAAACTTTTCGATAAATTTTCTAAGAGTTGCCGAACTGTACGCTATAAATTAAAGAAAGGTAATGTGCAGCGTTAGAAAACTTATTAAGTTATTACTGATTAAAAAATATTAATTAAATCGGGGACAGTGGCCATATCTTTTGGTCAAACATAAACATTTTAAAAATGACATTATTTTGTGTGTGTAATGGGATTATACAGGTTTAATTTACCATCACCTGGTATTAGATGGTCGAACCATAAATTCTGAAATATATTTTCAGCAATTTAAATACTCAATAATAAATACTCAAGTTTGGTCAATTATGAGCGAGACCTCTTTCAACAGAATAACACACGCACGTGCACAGTAAAAAAGCCATGACGAAAAGTACATAAACTTGGTGGCATCGAATTGCTACTCCTCCCGCATAAATTGTTACGTGTTCCGTTTGATGGCTCACTTTTCGCAGGGCAAACAATTTATTTCTCTAAAGGGCGTTGGTCTAGCAGTTCTTTAATTCAAAAGGAAAGGAATAATTCGTCGTGGGAGCAAAGAGTTAGCCAACCGATGGTTGAAATTTCTAGAATAGCGACTGTTATTTTAACTATTAAAACAAAATTAATCTTTTTAAGTTAGTGTTATTTCATAGGATACCAAAATATCAAATAAGAACAGAAGAGGTGATTGAAATCGTGCTCAATGATCAAGGACTAGCCAAACAAGAAGTACAAACGCACACATGTCTCTATTTGTGTCCTGTATTTACGATAAGTGTAATTTTACCTACAGGTTAGGCTTATATAGTTTCTAATGCTATTTGGCTATTAGCTTTTTGTTAGGTCACTTGAAATTTGTTACATCATAACTAGACATTTCAGTTGATACAAAATTATCGCTCCTTTGTGGCATTTTATACAACTCACTTCAACATATCTCGCATTATGTTGATATCTCTTGACGGATATTTCCTTTTAATTGTTCCAAATTATAATATTGAGACTTGCATTTAAAATTATCCCAAAAAAACAATCTGGTCAAATACGGCAATCTTGCAGAACATAGCACATTGCTAGAACGTAAGTTATGGTTGTTCCACGGGGTATACGTGTGTAATGTTGAAAGTACATGCGTTATAGCGCTGGCTAGTGATGGAGTGGCGTTCTCGAATATGTCGACAAAAAATAATGCATTTTAGATTTTAACATCAAATGGTTTTCTATGTGCATTTAAAAGAAACTGTCGATAATATCATTCTGCTATTACGAAAAAGGTTATTTTAATCTTCTTCTTCTTAGACTGCTTATTCACTCTATTGGATGTTGGCGACCACTATTCATAATCAATCTGTTTATTTCATATTAATAATTCCACTTTGAATTAAATTTTAAGCTACAAAAATATTCAAAAAATAAATTTTAAAATTTGCACAATTTTTTACAAATTTAAAATCATTTATCTAAAAATATTTGTTTCTTTCATACCTTCTGCGTTGATGCATGCCCTCGTAATTTATTCCTTAAGCATAGTTGTTTAGTAGTTAGAACAATGATAATAAAAGTTGTTGACAATAGAGTATGGAGAGTAGGCCAGATGCAACTTTCTCCTCCATTGCAACTCACTATAACTTCTAACAATCTTGAAGTTATCGTTTGTCCGAAATAAAGCTTTTAGTACACTTTCAATGCTTTGGGTTAAATAATTTGTTAGGATAGTTGAATAGCTGTCGCCGAAAGAGCACAAAAAGTGATGCAAAATTTTTCATGGTCGGAAAATGGGGAAATGCGTATTGCATAGTGTAGCCTTATTTATCTAAATGCCGTAGTTAATGTTTTCGTTATGCAATCTAATGTGAAAAATGGGCAGAATCTATAAAAGCTTATTCCATTGTGAATTTATTATCAACTGCTTTTAGCAGGGGGTAAATGATAATAATAAAATTTTACATTACGTAAACAAATTGTCGTTGTCCATAAATTAAATGGCTGTCCCGTTTTAAAAGATTTTTAGGCCGTCTCAAATTTGAAAAGGGTGGGCTTCGCAGGGTTGAAAATAATAAGATTTACCTACTATACCACCCAAATTTTATTCAAAGGTTATAGCATATAAAACAATCTGGAGCCCTTAAAATGTTGAATAGGATTAACTGCCTAAAGCTGTCAAGTACTGAATCTTGAATGTTGTTTCTGCATAGAGCACAACCTCTAGTACGACATTTACATAGTCCTCCCTTTAAAACTCAAAGCTTCGTTTATTTTCGATGCTTTACTAGGAAATTTCACCCCTGGTTATAAAACGATGTAAAAGAATTCACCAGACTCGACTTTTCAGTCATTGCGCTCTAACACTGAAACCACTTGTTTTGAGTTTATATCTGGGGATATATAAATTTTCTAAAAATTATGTCAGAAGGATGAAATTTGTGGAGCAATCATACAGTTCTCTAAATGCAACAGCGTTTGAGATCCTCATATCGAAATTGAAAACAAGGAAACGCAGATTTACCGCTAATATACCACCCTTCTCAAAGAAGTAAAGTTATGGAATTAGCAATGGAATGGACAACATTTTTTTCTCAATCTGTTTGTAACAGAGTTGTTGGATTTGATTATTTTTAAAACAAATTTGTAAGATGCAAATAAAATATCTACAGTTACGTCTCGCGATCATTTCACTTGATATCGTTCTAATAATGACATCAACAAAAATAAGCCTGAAGTGTTACAAAAAAAAGTTAGACCTCTATTGAATTAATTATTGAAAACTTATAAATCAAACAAACATTAGTTGGTTGATCAATAAATACTAAAATTTAAGACACGCACCTTAACAGTCTAGAAAAAGAAACTGTAAAGTTTGAACTCGAACAAACGATTTTTGATTTGCTGAAATTTGAGCTTTCTACAGAAATAAACTTAAGAACAGAGACATCATCGATGACATTATGAGAATTATGTCATCGCTGTGCAATTGCAAATTAATAGCGTTTTCCCCATACAACACAGTAAAAGAAGAAAGACTTTCCTGGAGATTGCAGAAGTGGTAAAAAATAAAAAGAGGGAACTACAAGTGGAGAATGAGCAAAAGTAGCATTTTTGCAAAAAATTGAAGTACCTAAAACCAGTATTTTTCTAGTAACTTTCATGGTCCTAATAAAGAAATAGAATTGTATAGAAAAGAAAATTAAAAGCCCAGATTGAGTATAAGTAAACAACATACATGTGGGTAACATAGATAAAATTAATATGTTGCAGTTGTGGTTATGTGTACTAAATGCTTTTTTCTTTATAAAGAAAGAGTGCAAGTTGGAAATGGTACTTAAAGATCTCAACCAGTTTGTAAATAGCGGAACTAATTGGCCGCCAAAGTAATGAAAGTAATTTCACAGATACAAGCTATCTCGACATACCATTTCAATTAATTTAAACATCTGAAGAAGGACAGTTGTCCCCAAAGTGTTAAAATTGTCCAAACCAGCTTGAAGAAGTTGATTTCGAATTCGTTTATCCTCACAAACAACAAGTGTGACGTCTATTTTGAGTTTTCTTTGTTTATGAGCCTTGTTTTTTAATATGTTTAAGTGTTAATCTTTAAGTGTAATTTGAACGACATCATGGGCTTTCTAAAGCTTAGGTCGTCCTCTGCAAACAGCATTTTCGGCTATGGCTATTCATCTTCTAAACGTATTCAGCCAACGGGAGGCGGTTGAATAAAAAGGGCCGCTTTTGCTCAATGTATATTTTTATTGGATGTAATAATAGGTTGTTGCATTTTTGGTATAATTGAATCTCCGCATTTTTATTATGTATGATTATAGCATTTATATGCCATGGGGCTCTCAAAAGAAGGATATTCTACTGCCACCCCAATTTCAGTACCAACTGAACCCGAACATGAGTGATTTAAAAGCTGCCCGAAAACTTTACAAGGCTTATGATGATGCACCCGTTGGTTTATGAAGTTTATAAAGTTTAAGAAAGGAGAAAAAAGTTAGCCGACAACGAGCGTTTGGAAAGTCAAGTTGATTGCTGCTGACCAAATAAAAAAAAGTTATCGACGACTTGCTAGATGCTGGTCGACGAGTGTGATTTCCGCTATTGGACAATTGACAGAATTCTCTATTTGAACTGCATCATGGGTTGTCTTAAGCACAACAAATGGTTGCCACCTGGTTAAAAACAAAGAGTTTTATAATGTTGAAGAAATGCCGCAAGTGTTGCCTTCTTCTGTTCTACCCCGATCAAATTTTATCACCGCGGATCTTGCCCAAAAAGTGGCAGAAGGTCATCGAGATCGATAGAAAATACTTTGAATGTTAATCTTGCCTTTTGGCCACAGTTAATCAATGCAACAATGGCCTGACGAAATTTTTGCAACAAGCTACTAATTGTTTTTTGAAAGCTTTACACCCTAATTTTTCCAACATTAAAAAATCTACACTGGCTTCACCTATAACTAGTAACAGAAGAAACGTATTACAGAATATACAGAAATCTTTCAGTGCTATTGTGCATTACTTATACACTCATCCTCGTAAAACAAATTAGTTAAGGCAAATATATAGAAAAAGAAGAATATTTCTATAATTTAATTCAAAATGGTAATCATTATCGTTCCAATGTTCGAGTTCATGCCTAAAAATAAAATATAAAGTGAAATGTATGTGTTAAACAATTAATTACTAAATAAACACCACACTTGTGCAAAAAATTTATTAAACTCCATACACAAATATGATAGCGGTTTAAATTAGGCATTCCGGAACGTGCCTAATAATTAAAGCAAGCACTATCTCTATTTAAACTGTTTTTCTTTGAATGACCACCTTAAAGTAATCACATAAATAACAATATAAAATCATAAACCAAAACCAGCAAAAAGAAAAAGAAAGTACAGAAAAAACAATTTGATATTCTTTTTAGTGATTTAAAGTAACATCAAGAAGCGGGTACGAATATTCATAGTAGAGAAAAACTGGTACAAAAGCTTGTACGACAAGTTGAGAAAGAAGAAGAAACTACACTTCATTAAATATGAGCTTTATAAATTTACCTACAACTACAAGTTTAAAAAAATAATTCAATTGGTCACCTCCCCATTTAAAAAGAAAGCAAAAAATGTCAATTGAAAAAGTAAAAAAGAAAAGAAATATAAAGAACTAATGTACATTAAAAGACTTGAACTTTTAAATGGTTGTGTAAAGCAACTTAAGAACAAAAGCTGCAATTCTGACCAAAATTGGCACAAAAATTATAAAAAATCAATTATTTGGGCAACTCAATTGAAATATGTGAAGATCATTACCTCAATATGTTTATTATATAGCAGTCAAAATTTTTGGAACAACATGTATGTTAAATTTATTACTAACTACTAAAAAACTCACGTATAAGTGACAGCAGGAAAGGGATACATCGTGGTGTCTGTTCTCTGGGTGTTAGACCGTTTTCAGATTTTGAAAACTCTTGCCATTTCATCCACAGCTGTGGCAGACATCTTTTTTTCCCACTGAAGATATCCGCCTCAGCTGTGGACAACACAATACTTCAAAATATTGACTGTGAAAGACTGCGTTTATTTAGAAGGAAATGGGCACCACAATTACAGTATTACATATATAAAATTTCTCTTATTAATTCAAATGAACTGCTTTATCGGATTTTATTATCAATATTATTGTCTTTTAAGATTAGGAGCTTTCTGGCGAGTCAGAATGGCGATGCAAATGTTACAATAGAAGTGCATTCTGAGAACCCGACTCCATGCAACCTTTTGAAAGTAACTGAAAGACATGTACATAGTGCCTTAAAGGTCAATTACGTTCCGAACAAGTGGCTGCCGATAAGCACATAAATTTATGTACAAATTAAACGATCGGGTTCGTGCCGGCGCTAAATAAATCCGATCTAATTACCCCGCGGCGGCCGTTATCCGCGCAAAAAGCAGTACCATTAGGGCCGTTACGCTCATAAGAACAATGCGCGATAAACGATACAAACGGCACCCCGGGGACCGCCGGCGATTTCGGCCGCGAAATTTATCGGCGCCCTCCCGCCTTCGCCGGCCCGCGATGTACACGGCGCGCCAACAAATTGCGCCGGCCGCGTAGGAAGAGCCGGCGCCGCGATTGGCCCGCGACGGCCAATCGCGCGCCGCCAGCTAATTACGGCGGCGCTAATTTATCTGAACGTCCATCTACTTTATGGCGCGTTCGCGCGCGCAACAATCGCAATAAAGTCGGTCGTGCAATTTGAAATTTCATTTGTTTAATGACGTTATCTTTGTGCGCGCCGCAATTTACGGCCGCGCAATTATCGCCGCCTTTCTAACGCCATCCGGAAAAACGCCGGGCGACGGCAGCTCCGAAGGTGTCGCAATCGCGGCGAATTAAGCGAACTAAGAGGTGTCTCAAGGATCGCATTCACGACCAATTCTATGCAGAATTAGAAGCCATACAGAAGGAACAACTTCAAAGGTTTCGTTTTTTAATTTCTTTGACGCTTTAAAGCTTCCCCTTTCAACTCTGCAGAGAGAATAAAATTTTTAACGTCTTGTTTTAGTCGGAGAAATAAACAATCAAATAATTTATAATAAAAACAGCACATTTTTATCATTTGGGGATTATTTGAATTTTATTGTTTTATAAAGATATACACCGTACCCTAACTTATCAAATTTTATTCAATTAGAATTTTTTGGGTGTCATTGTGAATATTTAAATCCTTCACTAATCACATGGCAGAGAAACAAATTTGAAACACCCGGTACGTCGCGTCGCCATGACAACGATATGAGTGAAGGCAGCTATTGTTTAGTATAAATATTTAAAAGAATTTTGGTAGTGCAGATGCTGCATTCTACAAATTAAACAGCCTTTGAAGATACCAATACTAAAATGAAAAAACTTTTTCAACTGTACATACTTTCAAGACTATAGTTTGTCTACTTGGATATCTTTTAGAATTTTAAAAGCACTTAATGGTTCGAAACGGTTGAATTATTTAAAAGCGCTGAGCCGATATTGGAAAATCATTTTTAGGAAACTTTCCTAATGCCTCTCGTAAAATATTAAAAACTAAAACTTTGCTGCCACAGCTGTCTTCCAGTTTCATGATCGTTGTTCCATTCACAAGTTACAGTCTCAGTGGTCAAAACTGAACAAAGGTGGCCCCACGAATGGTTCCTGAGGCACACCAAAATTATAAATGATTGGAAATTGTTTTTAGACGATTTTTCTAAGTTACGAGCTCGCCTGCAGAAATAGTCGTAATAAATAGAGGTGATTCTATCGGCACCTTCTGGGGGCCCCATTTTATCAAGTTATGAAGGCTGCTGCGGGCACTAACATTAATCATTTCCATTTGATTTAAACGAGCGTTAATTACTTTTGTTTCACTGTGACAAGCTGTAGGTTAGGTCGTTGATCATTTATTAGTCTTCCGCCGATAACAAACGCCGCTTTGCTACATTAGAGGCGCTTGTAAAAATCTTTGAGATTTATTGCGATACATAGAATGATGGACGAAGATAATTTTTGATCGGTCCTATTATTTGCTTGTTAATTGCTTCATCAGTGATTTATAAACCGATTCAATTTGACTCCAGCAGGCGTTAATTGGCTTCTTTGGACTGCAACTTCCGCTTCTCTTCCCCTTCTCCGCCCCATTATCCAGCAATTGTTTGTTATGTTTCGCGCAATCAATCTCCACGACCACGCTTAGATAGGAACGACCCACCGTTATTCCCCGGGGCGCACCAATCGAATGAGTTATGAGGACTACTGTGAACGTCGGTGTTGATTTATTTAATTCAATTTGAGCAAGTGCTAATGACGTGGCGGCGATTTTTTGCAGTTGCCTAAGTGGCTGATGACATAAAAATGCAAGCGGGACTAACATGGAACAGATTAGCACAGGACCGCACTAAATGGAGAAATATGGGAGAGGCTTATATCCGTAAATGGGTAGAAGAAAGCTAATGATGATGATGATGATGATGATGAAGTGGCTGTAGTAGAGTTTTCGTGTTGGAGTGGTGCAAAGAATTTTGAGAACCTCAATAATACCTTATCGAAAATGATCATCTAGTCTTCTTTGTAATTCTTGGACTTGAAACTTAAATCCTCTTTTTATCTCCCCCTAAGACTCCTATAGATAATTATTGGTAAATTTGAAGTTATTCTTTATGTTTTTAATACTTTTGTTGTTAATGAAGAGAGATACAATTTTTAGTTATTATAATCTGAAAAGGGCAGTAGTGATGCAAGAAAAATAATTAAAAATTTTCATATTTAAGGAACAAGAATGAAACAAAACAAGAAAAGTAAGCAAAGATTTGATGTTCAAAGATAATAAAAGCAAGGAAAAGCTCATTATTGGCTCGATTTTGCCTAAAAGCGCCACAGATCACATTGATGTTTTGGTGGAAAGAGCCCCAGCTCACAAACAATTGGGCAAGCTCTGGAAAAGCACGCGCGCGCATTTTGCAACAGCTCAGTGATGTTTGCACATCATAATCAATTACGCTCAACGATCTGGAATAAAATGCGCGCTATTGATTGCCGCTATCTGCAGCGTTCGTTTCGAAGTCAACATTTCGATTACAGCCGTAATTGAATAATTAATCACTGGTTTTTGTGTTTATCGCGCTCGGCGCGATTGTGGCTTATTTGCGTTCGGCCGAAGTGTGTCCAAGAAGGCTGAATGCTGCCAGTCACGTACTTGGCCATGGTTTTCCTTGAGATGTTCTCCTCGCGCGCATTTTTGGTTGATTAAGAATCGCCACCTATATATTTGTAAACAAGGAGATATGTCTTACAAGACCAACGCGGAAGGGTATGGAAGAAGCCATGAATGAACGGCGCCATATCGATCACAACGGAACAGTCATCAAAAGAGCCGCAGTGATAAAAAGGCAAATGCAGTTGATTACTGAAGCTATCGCGTTCAACAAATGTTGCTAAAGCAACATTTTACCTTATTGGGTGGATTTTAAATCGAACAAATTTGCACGTTCACCTTTAAACCAAATGAAAATTGAATAATAACTCCTTCAATGGTTGTTTTATCGACAGTGCTTTTAATATACAAATAGAAGCCTTCAAATTCATTTTGCTTTATAATAATGAACAAGGAAATTTGCAAAAATAACAATGACCACAATGGACTAACAATATAATAAAAATAAAGTAAACTTATAGTCTTAGATTTGGAGCTTTTACCATCCGTTTTCATTGTACTGTCACTAACCTAGCAATTATGCAGTCATTTTTGAATGTTACCCACAGTAGTCTTGTTATCACGGCCGTGCTCATAATCGGCGGGCATTAACACGACAAATCTGTCATAATTAGTGGCGTGCGGATAAAGCAAACAGTCGGAAATGTCTGGAATAAGCCGGATAGCCGGCTTGTTATCCGTAAGTTACGGTCGCGCCTCCTCTTTGGGCTACGATAATTTAGCGTCAGAATTTCATCCATCCCGTGCCCCCAATCAATCAGGCCGCAAAAGGCGCTAACCAATTTCGCCCTGACGTTCGGAGAAATGGCCCAATAAATCTGGCGATATTAAGACCTGTCAGGCCGTAATTAGGGGCCGCGGCGGACGGCGCTGGGGCTTACCTGAGTTGATGCTGGGCACTCCGAAGGGCGTGGGGCCCTGGAACATGGGCCCGGGGCCCCCGAAGGGGCCGACGAGCCCCTGCGCGGCCCAGTTGGGATGCGCCGCCTGGTAGACGGCGGCGGCGAGCGCTGAGAAGGGCGTCGGCCGGATGGGCCCCTGGGCGACGGCCCCGTCGCGCTGGAACTCGGGCCGGTCGCGCTGCTGCGGCAGGAAGTGGTCGTCTTTGGAGAGGCTGTCGGACTTCTGGTCCGTGTTGAGGTCCTCGACGTCCACTATCGAGTCCTCCTGGTTGGAGTCGTACTCCTCGTCGGAGGAGTGGTGCTGGGGGCTCAGGGAGGAGTTCGGGTGCGACACCGGGGAGGCCGACTTGGCCGGCCTGGTGTCGGCCAGGAGGGATGCCACACTGAAACTAATGTGTCCGTTTTTGCTTGCAGTCTGCTGCTGCTGGGGGTTTTGCGACTTCTCGCTGAGGCTTTGCATCGTTTCCGCGCTTTTTGTGCTCAAACTGTTAATGCTTTGGATAGTCATGCTTTGGACACTCTCAGTCTGTTTCTTGAGCATGAAGATGTAATTCTTCCACTCCCGGCTCGTTAGAGGTACCGCACTCGGCCCTACTTTAATAACACCTCGAACTGCCGCGGCACTTGAACATTTTTTGCTGTCCTGAAGCACCAAAACAGCACAAAACAGCGATTATTTTTTATTGTTCAGTGAAACGGACAGTCAACCCTGATCCGTCCAGTTGGTAAGGATACCAAAGTACAACTGACCAGGCAGCTCGTTATCCGGGTGCCCGTGGAAATGGGCGTGCACAAGCGCGCGGGGGCGGTGCCGTCTCCCGCTCCGCCTTTTCTCTGAGAAGCTATTTGGCGCTCCTCCAATCCGCGGCCAGCGCATTGAATAGGGCAACACTCGCTCAAGTGGATAATCGTTGAGGGCCCTTCTCCCGCGAACGGCGCGGCACCGAACGAATTGGGCCAGAATCGGGCCTCTCTCTCTTGCCGCGCTGCCTTTTTAGTGTTTTGTTGTTATTACAACTACAGATTTAAGTGCTTGTACTCTTTTATGGGGCTATTAAAATGGCCTTCAAATTATTATAACTTAATTACGAGCGAGGAGGCGCAGCTCTCCGTTGCCGGCGGCGCTGCCTTTTTGCGCCCTTATTTACAATTCCAAATTGGCCTTTGTTCTTCTCCTCGTTACTTGCGCCCGCGGCCGCTTCTTGCCTCAAATTGGCTTAATTGGGGCCCGACACGGCGATTTTAATTTTCGCCGTATAAGTCGCGACGTCGTCATTAGCCCCTTCGGGCGATTATTGAATTTTTAATTAGCGCGGGTCGCGACAAACCGGCCCTAATTGAGGGGACAGACGTCAGGGCGCAATTGCCGTCCCCGGAAACAAATTCGGCGGCGATCCCCGGCGCCGTCTTCAAGGTCGCGCATGGAAAGCACTAAATGGTACACCCAAGATGAGTAAATAGCAACTTAATGCTAAAGTACAGCAAAGCTTGCCTACGAGATATTTAGAAATTATTATTTTGTTACCAATTTTTATGTTTATCCAGGATCGTTAGCTGCAAAGGAAATTAAATGACGATTTTAAAGTGTTATTGTATAATTACGTACTTATATAAAATTAAAATTTAATTTAATTAATTTTAAACAATTTTTAAGTATGCACCCTAGGTTCTATAACTGAAAATGAGTTAATATCCTAGATATTTAATTTTTCTATTTGGCACTTACGTAATAATGGTGTTGATTTTTTTTACAAGTCGATTGTTTTCTTATTTTATTTTTGCAGCACTAAATGGAGAAAAAGTACAATCATAATTAACCAACTGGTATATAATTAAGTGTAATTTATTAATTATATTTGTTTATTTGAATGTAAATATGTATTTAATATTAAATTGTTCTTTCAAAGGAATACTCAACTGGACTTTAAAAATATCACAAGCTTTTTACCCTCACTAATAGTAAATTACATAGTAAATATGCCAATAATTTGCTCTGCTAATTAAATTATAAATTTATTATAGAGGAACACTTAGATCAAGCCTCTTGTTTCATTTTCATATTCTTTCTTTCTATTTTTTGCTTGTAGTTGGTTATATTTTTAATTTTTGACAACGATTTTTACGTGTTCTTATTTTAAATGCTTAATAATAAGATATTAATAAATATTATAGTTTTAACTTATTTTAATTAATTGGTGCAGTTTCTGTTTCCAATTCTCTTAAATCTCAAATTATATGTTGTGGCACATGAAGCTTAAAAATATTTTATGTTCTTTTAGTTTTTTAATATGATTACAAAAATTTACTCGTTAATTAATTTTTACTGTTAAAACATATTAAATCCAGTTAGCTTTAATTGAATTCAATAAACCAATTTGATTATGCTGTGACATTTCTACCTATTATTCAACATAGTTAGCTATTAATTACTTAACAAATATTTTCAATTACATAATTTTTATTATTTGGTATCTTTTGGTACATGAAAGATAAAGCAGTTGTGCTGTTACTTTAATCTTTTACATTTTCTTTAATCTTCACTGTACTTAAAAGTTGTATTGGCTTCTCTTGCAATTATTTTGAGACTGTTAATTAATTAAATTTAAAATCTGTACAATATTTAACTGCAAATTTGAAATAAGTTAACTTTACTTGCCAAATATTAGTTTAGATAAACGTGCGATATGAAAGGTAGATTTATAATTCTTACTGATACTTAAAATTAACCAAACTAATTAAGTTGCTTCAATTAATGCTTTGTATATCCACCTTTTGCTCTTAGAAGTACTGCATTGATTTTTTGGGGATATTTTTTGGCTTTTAACAGTTATAAAAAACCCTGTATGTTCTGTTATCAGGACTACTTCCTTCGAATGCTTTTCTTAACACGTTTTTATTAGTCGACTTAAATAATATTGTCCTATTGCAATTTATATCTTTGTCCAAGTAATCATCGAGCCAAAGAAACCGCATGGTTTTGCAGCAATGTGTAACATCTCTCTGCAACTGTCTGCCTCTAAGTTGAATAAATCGCTACCGCCCTAAACAAACATAAAGACTTATTCGTGGTCTACTGCCAAAACCTCGAATTTAGATCCGTCAGCTCATAATACTCCCCTCCACAGAACCTAATTTAATTTCTCTTCTCTGGTCTGTTCAAAATGTTCTTACCTATAACTAGGTGAAGGTAATTGCAATTCTTCTTTATTAAATGTCGTCCCACACATAAAGAAGTCGCGGTTTTTGGATGTTTGCACTTGAAAACAAGTGTATAGGCGTCCTCACTTTTTTAAGTTTTAAATAATGATCTAACATTCTTTCTTCTTTTAGATTTTTATGTCATTAATTTTTTTTTAGGATATTCACATGTATTACAAGAACATACAATTGTTAAAATTAGAATTGCATCAACTAATATTTTAGTGAAGCAAAACGGATATTTTATTAACAGTATTTTGTGTGTAGCGCATATAAACTATTATAGATATTAATTATTTATAACGTGTGTTTCTCAAACCATAACGACATTAAGTCAATCAAATTTTTGAACCTAATTGGGAAACAGTTTTATATTCTCTTTTAAAGATACACCGTATTTTTAACATGCTTTTCACCATGACAGTATAATGATAAGTACTTTATGCCACATCCGAGGTGAGTACTGGCCAGTTAAGTCAGTACTGAGTTAATTTGGGTATTTAATAATGTATTTCTATGTGTGGGGTAGTATTATCATCATCAAATTGAAATAGTTTGTAATAAAATAAGAGAAAAAAATTCATTTCCTCTAGATCACTTCTCTTTTATATTGCCCTTGATGGCCTATTTAAGAAGTTATAATCAAATTATGTACTCACTTTGATTTCTTCTAATGATCTAAAATTTATTTTAGCAAACACGGAAGAGTGAGCTATTTCTTGCTTAATAAATTATTTTCTCTCCTTAATATTTGTCCACAACTTTGGCGAAGTGAAAAAAACGTGCTCTAACTTTAAAATTGCGATAGACAAAGTGGGGTATTTCAATAAAAAAAATGTGTATTTAAATTAATAATATTGGGTTGCGAAAAAGCTAAATATAGATATAATAAAATAACAAAATTGTTATGCTTCTATATATCTTTCTATCGGAATATCAACCCTTTCAATTTAATACAAAAGTGCAAAAGAAAAAGAAAAATTCATCTGAACGCCAAGTGTATTTTGGGGGTTTTGTTTTGAAAATGCAGCAAAAGGTGCGAGTGCCTTTTCATAGCCGGAACAATCCACCTCTTTTAATTTTTTGAATTTTTTTTAATGCTGTGTTTAATTATTAAGAAATTTAATGTGCATATCTGCGTTCAGACAATTAAAAATTAAAATAGCAAAATTAAAGGAAGTACAGCCTACGACGTCACAAGTGGTAATATTATGCTTGGTATATCAGTTGAAAAAATTTTACCTAGAGGACCTAGAAGAGTTTTTAAAGTTTAAAGTTTGTCTTAATAGAAATGAAAGTCTTCCGTCTCAAATTTTAATGTAATTACAATTACAGTTACAGCAAATGATTGGCTTTTGCCTTGTTGGGGCTAGTCTTGCTTCTAACATGCAACATAATCTGATGCATTTTATTTAAATATTACAGGACAAGTTATAATTTATATTTTTTAGAGCTTTTTGGTACTTCAGCAGCATCTTATTTAACTCGGTGTAGGATTCTTCGCAGTATACCTTAGTTACTAACAAGAACTACACACCAAGCTGTTTTTTATTGGTCTAAGCGCTGCTTATAAGAAAAAATGCTTTTTTAGTAGTATTATCAGGTTCATGAACGCAGAACAGTAAATCTCATATAAATACATTTTTTAGCAATTATTTCCGTGGTAATATTTTCGTTATAATTTTGTTTTGAGCCAATTCGTTTTTTAATTTTCTTTCCAGTGTCTTATCAGCTAAAGAAGAAAGTAGCCATCAGGTTTACTTGCCAAGGACAACTAATCCATTGATCGTGTCAGTGCACAAGTAAGGTATCTGTTTGTGCCTCTATTACGCTATCAATGGTGGGTAGCGACGTCAACTACTTTGTCTTTGCACAACCAGGCATCTTAAATCTCTTTTAGCAAAATCGTACCATTTCTTCAAAGATTTGTCTTGAAGACAGCCACCACCTGATTGTTAGTGTTCAAGGTGGTTAGCAAATTAAATTTTTGAAACTAATTTGGGATATGAAGAGCCTGAATTGTGCAAGGGATGACAATTAGAGATTGTTTGGTAAGACCCGGACGTCTGGTCATTTTAAAGGTAGAACTTCAGAAAATGTCTCGTTACTAGCAGTTGCGATATTTCTGCCAAGTTATAGGTCTTTTTAAGTCTCCGCTTATCTTCTAATGTATATTAATCTTCTACTTTTTTAAAGAAAGTTGTAGTGGTACTACTCTCGAACTGTAATCGCTTACTGTAATACGAACAACGAACGATCATCAACAATATATGTCGCCCTGTTTCTCCCAGACTCTGTTTACCGACTCTAAAAATTTAATTGTTACTCCCACTTGTCTAAAGCAAATATAAAATACGGTGATTCCTTTAACAGAAATATGTTAATGTTGCTAAGAACAGACTCAACAGGAGCAAATAATTTTATTGTTTTATTATTTAATTGTTTAAGTGACACAAGTGACATTCTTGGTGTAATCACAATTTGAAATTTATTTTTTGCTGTAGACGGTGAATGTTTATACATTATAACGTATTGTGCTGCACTGTAAGCATTGGTTTAATATATGTACAGATACGTGGCGCATAATAAAAGGAACGAATTCTCCCCTCCTTAGGATTACATCGTTAATCTTTCCTAAACCGCCGATTTGGAAGGGTGGCGGCCAACGAAGTTTAGGGGTTGATATTGCCGTAATGATTGCCCCATGTTATTTACTTTAGGATGATCCTAATGCAATAACGTCCAATCACGCTTTGAATTACTTTGAAGCAGAGAGACGCTTCTTTATTTTTCCAACTTTTAATTGCTTTACTTATATTTGTCAAAATACATTTCGCTTTTAAATTTCTGATCCCATTCACATTTCATAGGATTCTAATTGTAGGCGAAGTTCAATTGATTAAGAAAAGCAAATAATTGAGGAGCAATTATTAAATTTATTATATTTGATCTAAAATAGTCGTAAGGAATGCACAATTTCTTTGCACTTCAATTGGAGTTTGTTTGCAAATTGAGTTTTTCCAAAACGAAGTTGTTTTTAAATAATTTTATTTGTTAGGAATAAACGCGGGTATATTAGGCTACAGCGCATAAGAATTGGGTTCAATAACAGGGGAGATTAGAAAGGTCCGGATTAGCGTTTTAATAAATTTTACTAGTACGCACCATGGCATCAGTGTGTCACCCCATAAATATTACAGCGTGGGCTAGCATATGATACGTTATTGTGAAAGCGATAGTGGTAGAATCATGCTAAAAATTATCAGGATGGGGTTTCAGAGGATAATTCATGCCCATCTTCAAGAATCTCTTTAGGAGCGACACTTAGGGGTGTATTCCAGGAAGATAAAAAATTGCGAGAGCTAATTGAGATTTTTGCCCGAGATAAAATCGCAGTGGTAATTCCTGAAGATCTCAAACAATTGGTAGACTTAATTGAATGAAGAGTGTGGCGGTAGGGAGACTTCTTGCAAAATACTAAAATATCTAATATGAATAACGCAGCCTGTTATATCTTGCCTTAAACGGGTTAATTACATAATAAGTCTTAATCACTACTTTTTAGGTGTGCATGTGCTGCATTTAAATTTTATTTCTGTAGCGCAAAACGGGCGGCCGCAAGGCATAGTTTTATTGCTTGCGAAAGCTGTTCCTGCAATATAAATAAACAAATACCACACGCAATCGCTAATTAGCAGAATAAGCGAAACAAGGAGAAATCGCAGCAGCATAAAAATAATTGGGTGTCCTACTAATTGCACGTGTGTTGAGAACGCAGCGAGTTAAAAATTAATTCCGAATTAGAATTGCCCTTCTTAACCTTGCCTAACGGTCGATTAAATTCTCTCTGCTTAATTAATTACGCAAATCACATGCGCCCATTAAGTTCGAACGCAATTAAGGGCAAACGGAATTTAAAATTCCCAGGACGGCGGCGAAGACGGCACTTCTGATTGAACCTTCAATTAGTTTGGAAGAATCTTGAGTACTTCCCTGGGAGAAACTATACGAACAGGATAATCACCAAGCAAGGAAATTATGCCCAATTAGTTGCTGCGCAGCAATTAATTGGTCTAAAATTGCGCAATTTTACGTGCTTTGATTTAACTGTCTATCAAAGTCGCATTTTAAACTTGCCAAACTTAGTTCATCATTAATCAAGATAACAATTAATTGAACTTAATTTAATTATGTGCAATTTTACTTTTAAAATAAAAAAACAACTCATCCTGCACCAAGACATTGTTCTATTCATAAGTTAAACATGTTTAATTTGAAAATTAGCATAATTTCAAGTCTTTTATTTGCTTTATCGGTGATAAGATCGGAAAGAAAATTTTCTATCCCATAAAAAATATCTACCATAGTTTATATATAGAATAATTACTTGCCTTCTATTTTGTACTTTACCTTAACAAGAACAGCTATTATATAAAAGATTATATATTTCCTAATTACCAGCGTTTCTTTGTGTAATTACTTATCATAATCTCCACATAAAAAATGATTATCCGCTAAGTTCACTTTTTATAAACTGCTGCAATAAATAAATATTTTGAAATTACGTTAATTATAATTAATTGCCAACAGTTTAGTTATTTTTAATATAATGAGATTATTAAAATATAAATTACAGAAGAAAATTGCACAACAAGGAAAATAGAGAAATCGGTTGTGCAATACTAATATGCAATAAAATATAATGAAGCTTCAATTAAGGCTTTTTAATATTACGGAAGCTCATAATGTTGCAAATTATGTATTTTGGTTTTATTATATATCTATAACTTTGTTTAAAAGCTAAATTTAATTAATAATTACATATATACAAATAAAATGTAGTAACGCAAATGATTTATAGTTAGCTTTTTCTAATTAACTTACATAAATCCGATCACACTTTAGAAAAACTTCCAGAAGTAGTCCTTACATCTTAATTTAGTTCGACGTTCAATTAGAAAGTCAGATAAATTACGCTGGAAGTGAAATTACTATAAATAACTTCTTTATGTAGCGACAGCTCGCTTCCATTAATGCAATTAAAATCTATTAACACATTAGCGCGGCGGCTTGCGCTAATTTATTGCTACTTCCTCTTTTTTCTGTTTCTTAGATTTCAATAGGAAAATAATTAGCTCATGCATTTTAATGCGAAATTACTGGCATTTAAATTAAGCTGCAATTTGTATTGCTATTGTCTAATTAGTGCGCCCGAAGTTTTGGCTAACAATGCTTTCCATCTTTAATTAGCTTTATCTAGGCAAATGTTAATTATTGCTGAATTATCTTCCCCGCTAGTTGCTAATCACGCGGCCTTTATGCTGGGTAATTTCTATTTTTTATTCATCAAGGTTTAGTTTTTAATTTAAACATTAACAAGCTCTTAAATGCAATTTCGTCGAGTTTCATAAACACATTTTATTCACCAAGAAGCAAAATTTCAGATGTTAACAAATACCACCTTCAGTAGCAAGAAATGGTCTAAATTAAAATTCACTCAGCAATGTAACTTACATTGTTTTCTATAACACTTCACCCAGAAGGAAAATGATGAATGCCCCCCCTGAAGAAGGTTCTAAATAAAAATTTCTGTAAATCACATCTTTGTGGAAACCCGTTCCGAAACAAATGATAACCGGAAGACGTGATGTTGAGGAAATATGGAACATGATTTCACAGCCAATGTCTCATTGTTTGCGGTCTGGTAGTGTCATATCACAACGCGCTATATCTAATAAACAGAAAGGGTCATTTTCTTGTAGTACTAATTTAAATTAATCTAATTGTTGACAATACACATTTTATGTAATTAAGCGATTGGCATTTAAGGCTTAAAAATTAAATACAACCTTCATTCTCACCATAAGCATAACAAGTTTTTGAAAGAGTGAAAATCTTGCTTTAGAATAGCTTAAGGCGTCTTTTCGCACTGATATACTAACGACGTTGTTCAACATTTTCATCCCCTACTAGCTGATGCAAAAATTATTCTCTATTCTAACGAGAAAGATGAGGCATCTATATGCATTGCTGTTAATCCACAGTACCTACTGATGCTAAACCCACGTACCTAATTTAGACATTAGTAGTTCGGCAGCACGCAGCATCAAATTAATCTAGCCGTTTAAGTCACACTTCTTCTTGAATACTAAAGTTTGTTAAATTGCCGATGATATTGCCATTTACTTATTGTTTCTTGTCTATACACTTCCAAATTTTTCTTATCGTTTTAACCATTTAGAAATTTCCACGCTGACACTTGACGTATGTGCTCTTACTAGCTTCCATTTCACTGTCTTTAACCCTACACACCGCACTAGTTATAATCATGTAAAGTCAACATTAAGGTACTTATTTATTTACCCTTAAAGAGTCTGGACCTATCCTAAGGGCCGTCAACTCCATCCTGTTGTTACAGAAGTGCGATGGTCACTCGCATTCCAACCTTCTCGGATCACATACTAAAGGAAACAATTAGCACGTCAAACCATAGCAACGTACAAGAAGAAATAAACAAATTTTAAGTAGTAAACTAAAAGGTAAGAGAAGGAGGGAAAGGCCAACATTGAGATGGTTAGAAAAAGCAGAACTAACAGCTGTGGGAGTAATAAGATGGAACTAGAAGGTAGCAAATAAAAAAGATGGAGGAAGGCCGTAGCGGAAATTAAGAAAAATAACCGACCACTGATGTAAAAAAGTAAAGCGTAATAGCATATAGGTTTTTACTGAAAATGTGGGTAAAGTATACAGGTAAATGATCTTGATAAATGACAATGAATCAAATCTTTCCAAAATTGATAAAGGTAATATACACTTCTAGGAAAACAAGCACAGTCATTAATATTCTTCTTTACGTTTATTTAAATAATAAGTAGTGTGTACTGTTTTTTGATTAAAATTATATATAAATGTTAACGTCAAGTGTTTAGTACCATTTAATTATTAGCAATTCCGTAATGTAATATTTTAAAATTGTCTTCATTATATTTTTCTTTTAAAAAAATATTTTAAACTTACTTAATCCTTATGCCCTTTTTACCGTTAGGTGTAAGGCAGGTGGGAGAAGAGTTTGTTATGTTGCTGTGTATTTTTATTTTCATAGTTTTCTGTCCTGGGCTACTTGTTTTATACCTTCCCAGTTTATTCCCTTGTTTGCTGCTGCCTCTCTTATTCCTTCTTCCCATGTTTTCCTTGGCCTTCCTCTTTGATTTTTACCCGGCGCTCGCGATTCATACACTCTTTTCACTAATCTGTTTTTGGCATACGACACACATGACCAAACCACCTTAGTTATCCTTCTATTTTTTCCATTATAGGTTTTATCTTTAAGTCTTGTCTGTACGTTTCATTTCGGATTTTATCTCTTTTTGTTTTATTTTGTATCCTTCTTAGGAACCGCATCTCCATTGCATTTAGTCTTATTTTACGTTTTTCTGTCAAAGACCACGATTCACTACTATACATTATTGACGGTCTCACCACTGTTTTCACTACTTCTGTTTTTATTTTTTTGGTACTTCTTTCTTTCCTAAAAAGTTCGTTTTCAGAGTATTATAGATTCTCCCTGTTTTCTGCATTCTATCATTAATTTCTCTATCTATTTTGCCGTTGTTCTCGATCCTAGATATCTAAAACTTTCTACCTGTTCAATTTGTTTTTCTTGTATTTTTATTTTGTGTGTTATATTCTCTCTTGCCACTAGATACTTTTAGTTTTCGCTGTGTTTATTTTCATGTTTATTTTCCGTAGCTCTGTTTCTAGCACCTCTAGGTTGTATTGCAGATTCTCTTCTGTGTCGGCTATTATCGTCATGTCGTCCGCGAACATCAGTTCATCTTCTTCATCTTTTTCTTTGCATTTTTCATCACCTCGTCTAGCACTATTGAGAACAGCAAGGGCTCAGACGCATCCTTGCTTTACTCCTATTTCTGTTACGAACTCTCGTGACTCTTCATTGTTAGTCCTTACTACGTTTTATTATTTCTGTACATTGCTTTTACTATTTCTATCGTTCTTTCCTCTATTCCTCTTTTTCTAGTGCTTTCCATATTTGTTCTTTTGTATTCTGTCAAAGCTTTTTCTAAATCTATAAGCACATATGTATTTCCTTCCTTTTAATAAATTTTTGCTGATTTTCTAATGATGAATATTAAATCTTGTGTGCTTCTCCTTCCTAAAACCACATTGAGTCTCTTGTCTTTTCGCCCTTACTTTATATCGCGGCGGCATGCACTTTGATATCAGCTACGTTTTGCCGTCGCACACAGGCATGGGCTTTCACGCCTCGCATTCAGTATTCGGTCGTGTCTTAACCCACATACATTCATATTCACGCATCGCAGCTCGGCCAATTTGGTCGTGTCTCAACATCCGCAGATACCAGATCCGCAACTGGACTTAATCGCCGACGAAGCCGAAGCCGAAGCCGATTCAGGTGAGCGATTTCAATTCATTGGTTGATATCGGTAGGCCTCATCCGCTAACGCGACGGCCGTTTAAGGGACGATTTGGCCTTATCGGCTGACCTTCCACTCCGTACTACGTTTTCACACGCACCACGAGAGCGCTTTACAAGCTGTCTCCATTTTTTGGTCCTTACGAGCCGCATCGTATCGTATCTAAATCCACGAGACGGCTATTTACACGCCTGCCTCTCCAGTCTCTTTTATTTCCTATTTTCTATTCTGTCTCTTATTGTTTTCTAAATTATTCTGGCCAGTATTTTCACGGTGACACTTAATAACGTAATTCCTCTGTAATTACCACATTCTCTTTTGTCACCTTTCTTATGTATGGGGAGTATGATTCCTATATTCCAATCATTTGGTATTATCATTGTCTTCATTATTTCATTTAGCAATTCTGTAAATTTAGTTGTTCCTTCATTTCCCATAAACTTTATCATTTCCGGTGTTATTTTTTCTCATCCTGATGCTTTTCCTAACTTAATTTTCTTTATGGCCTCCCTAACTTCTTTCTATGTTGTACTGTTTTCTGCTTTTGTTAGTTCCTCTAAATGTTCTTTCCATCTTTCCATTATTTGATCTTCTTCTATTATTATTTTTCCGTCCTTTTCCTTTATGTTTATCATATTATGTTCCTTTTCCTTCCTAAGTTGTTTTAAGGTTGCGTAAAATAGTTTTTGGTTTTCCCGAAAGTTTTCTGTCATCTTTTCTCCAAATTTTAACCATTATTCTTTTTTTGCTTTTCTCACCGCCGCTTTCGCTTCTGTTCTTGTTTCTTTATATTTTTTGTAGTCGTCTGTTTTTTTGTACTTAAGTATCTCTTCCATGCCTGCTTTTTCTCTTTGATCTTTGCTTTTATATCTTCGTTCCACTATGCTGTTTTCTTTATATTTGTATTAGCTATTTTCTTTGTCCCGCAATTCTCTCTCGCAGCGTTTAGTATGGTATCTTTAAATCTTTCCCACTTTTTTCTACCCCTTTTGTATTATCTTTTGCTCTAAATTTTTTGGTTATAATTTCCCTATATCTTTTTTGGTTCTCTTTTTCTTTTAATTTATATGTTTTTATAGTTTCCACTGATTTCTTTCTCCTCTTATCTTCTTTTCCTTCTTTTTTATTCTTTAGGTCCATCTTCACCAAGTAGTGGTCGCTTCCTATCTCTGCTTGTTTTGTACCTTTTCCCATTTTGGTTTACTTATTAAGAAATAGTCAATAATTGACTTCTCGTTCCTGCTTTCTACAACTCTTTAAATTTGTGTATATCCTTAAGTTTGAATTTTGTGTTTGCAATCACTAAATTGTTTTCTATGTTGATTTCTATGATTCTGTCCCCGTTATTATTTCTGGTCGTTTCTCCTTCTTTTCCTAAGTAGTTTTCTATACTTGTATTCTGTTTTCCTACTCGTCCATTTAAGTCTCCCATAACAATTACATTTTCTTCTCCATTATCTATTTCTCTTTGTACTTCCTCAAAGAACTTATCTTTATCTTTTTTTCTAGCATCTTCGTTTTCTCCGTATGCTATTATCACACTCCATATTTATTCTCCTATTAGCTTCATTTTGTAAAATCCAGCTCCTCTAGTAAAATTTCAAAAGATTTGGTAATGCAGTTCTACAATGAATGCGTAAAACTTGTAGTTGGATATCACCCATTTGTGTTAATGCAACATTCATAGACTGGACAAAAAGACCAAACCCTATTGGATTAATGCTTCGATGGGAAATGCAAGCAGCTAACTATACTTCCAAAAACAACTGGTTTAACCATTGGATGTATATGTTTTCAGACAGCTCAAGATTTTGGTGAAAGCAATATATGATTTTGTGATGCTCAACAATTTGTTTAATTTGAACATAGACAGGAGACTCAACATACTTTCAATGCACTCATTTGCATTTAATCAGTTACAGTCATCGGTGTTTGAAGTCATGCGGAAATATCCTTAGATAAAAATTGGATATAATGATAAAGAGAAGCAAGACTTTCAGAATGTTAATAAAGTCAACTTCAAGGATGCTAATGCGAAGTGTGGCCATCCAAACTGCGAAGTCTACTGTTTTATAAAATGTTCTTATTGTCACATACTTTTGCGCTTTAACCACGTATTAAATGACAACAAACCACATTTGCATGAATAATAATTTGTTTCAATCGAAAAATGTCTGATTTCTTCCTCAAAAATTGCTTAAAATCCCATAAAAAAGTTAAAGACCATCATTTTAACCTTAAATACACAAATAAGTGAGATAAAAGCAAAAGTGGCAGACCGAGGCTCGATCAGCTACCTCCAGCATTCGAGTCCGTTACTCTACCACTATACCACTTACTTCGCTTGAAGTGGTAGCGCAACAAGCGCTACCTCATTCAAACATTGGTAGTGTGATCAAATTTTAATTGGCCAAAAGTGTCTTAACGTCAAATGTCGGAAAAAAGCACACCGACTCACAACGCACCGCCCCTCCCAACACAAATTTTTTTTATTCAATTTCAGGATTAACACCTGAGAACTTGTCATTATTTTATAACAAAATGGCAGCAACGACGGTATTTAAACTTATTTGTTTATGATGGCACGTAGTTTATAAGCTGTTAAAATTCTTCAGAGCATTCTTCACTAGTACTAAACTGTTTTTGATTAGATCGGTCAGAGGCATTTTTTATTCAGGTGTTTATTAGTTCATGTATTAGATTGATTTTTATGACTTATTTATAACTTTTGGCAAATCTTGTCATTAGCCGAGTGTATTTGGTATTTTATTACGATTACGCGTAATATTCTTCTTATGTTTTAATAGAAACCTTCTGGTTGCCCAAATAGATAACAATGTAGATTATTTTATTATTTTGATTTTATTTCAAGATCCGTTATGAAGAGTGGAAAAGGATGTTTTGTTACTTATTCTGTGCATTTAGAGTAAACTTAATATAGAGAAGAGATTTTTTATAATTTCTCCTATTTTTTCTTACTTAATTGTTATATGTTATCTAAAAATACAAAATGCACATTTATATTTTATATTAACTAACACAAATTGCAATAACCCATAACAGATTTTTTGTATAATTTCGTATGTATATATTTTATTACGGGTAGAAAAATCAGCATTGTAAAGTAGTTTTTTTATATTATTTTAACCTACTACATGCCTGCATACTTTTAGTTTTTATTTTTTCAATAG
Source organism: Sinelater perroti (assembly GCA_036346155.1). Classification (NCBI taxonomy): domain Eukaryota; kingdom Metazoa; phylum Arthropoda; class Insecta; order Coleoptera; family Elateridae; genus Sinelater; species Sinelater perroti. The sequence goes on along the minus strand of JARFIY010000209.1, from coordinate 2,293,470 downwards.
TTTAGAAAGTAATTTTTTAGTAACATTTGCCTATTAAATATTTTTATTTTAATTACATTTATTGATACCACTTTTAAATTTCATATGTAAAATTTTTTTAATATTATAATACTTTATAGTCTTATGTACCACAATAGTAAACAAAACAAACAATTTAAATAGAAATTACAAATATATTATGGGAGTAAAATAAATGCATAAGTTAAATACCTACTTAAATTCCCAGGTCTCTTTTCGTGTTAGCACTTAAAAGTTCAGAGCGTTATGTGAAGCAAAAATAAGTGCAATTATATACTAGCTTTAATTAGTACAAGAGTTATAGACACAAATAAAATAGAACACAAGTTTTGCGGCCACCGTCATGCGACGAGGCCGTTGATAAAGGCTGTCAGTGCAGGCTCGATGTAAAAATAAAATTATTGGTGGCTATTCGGTATCACATGATTTACTATTTAAAGTTCTAAAGGACGAAGGCATAAATAAAACCGTAGGTGTAATATATTATATAATATTACACCTAGCTATTTGTGTTAAATAATCATTTAGAAGCATTGTGGATTTGCACTTTCTAGGACTCCTACAATATAAATAGTCATAATAGTTTAGCAAATACAAGAATTACCTACCATCTTTCCGAAACTGAAAGATCCCAACATGTACCACAGTAACTTAATTATTAAATTAAATACGTATCTTAAATTTAAACTATACTGTCCTAATTTCGCGTAGTGCTTTTCCAAATAAACCTATTACAAATACATCGGAAATATTATAGATTACTTATAGAGACATATAAGTAAATACAAATTTTGGAAAACCTTTTCTGACCCTATAATTGGCAATATCCAAAAAATCATAAAATGAAACAATATTTGGTAGTTGATGTGAGGCTCTTAGCACAGCGTGAAGCACGGCCTTTGATCGGAGAGGTGAAGGCTTTTACGTGTTGGCCCGGTTGATACATGCTATCTCTGATGCTGGGGGTTATGTTAAGCACCGCGTCTTAGACGACTGCCATTATTACCCCTTGTTCGAGATGAACTATTTTTACTGACTAAGTAGGTCACCCGCCAGAAATTTGAGGCCATGATTAATCTTGGGCCGGTCTGCATCGCATCAGCAACCCTTAGTAAGTATTTTATGCAGAAAACTAATTAAATATATGGAAGATGAAGATATTGTATAGCAGTCACCTACGTAAAAAAAATTCTACATATAGGGTGTTGCGGCCGAATCGTGCTTTTTCCATTTTAGTTTAAATTGGGGTGTTACCCGCCTCGCTGTTTAGAAATCTATACATTATTGAGTAAAATAACTTAAACTCAGATTTCAAACATTTGACCTGCGGCCAGCTCGCAACTGCGTTATCACACAGAACAGGCGCAACCTAGCTTTGCGAAGTTAAAACCGTATTCAAGTATTCCATTCCGCATCGATTCGTTAACCCGCTCTGTACTGGATCTACCAGCCCGTTGTAAAATCGCATTTTTGTTTAACCCGATTATATCCTTTGACAAAGCCGCCCTTCTGTCTGCTGTTTTTGAGCCAAAATCAACGCCACGACCAAAAAATTACGCTTTTAACGAATCGCTGACATGCCTTCTCATTAAGCGGTAAAGAACGCAAACAGGTGTGGGTCCTACCTTTTCTCTATCATCGGATTCGTTTGTGGGGAATTGGGGAGTACCATTGGAAAAATACTGTGCCCGGAGGTTAGGAAAGCTGAGTAAAGCGTTGCTTTTCCGTCTTCCCGCTGGCTTCGTCGCCCGGCCGAGCCACCAGCATTGTCACTCGCCCTCTTATCCAGCCGCCTGCATCCCCGTCTAGGTGCTGACAACCTTAAGCTAAATCTTAGCGAATAGTCAGCTCTAGTTTTGATAAATATAAGTGTCGTTTCGTTTGCATTTTCTCTATCTATTTGTTTTCTAGCGCATTTATCTTTTTGCAATCAGCACTCACCTACGCGATCCTATTATCGCGTAAACGTAGGGTTTTTATTCTAAATCTACAGCACTTTGCACTAATGCACTAAGAATATTCTAAATGTTTACACTGTCACATTTTATATCACTCTTTATAGTATATCTTGAATCAAAGCAAAACAATTAATTCATTTATAACGTTATTTACTTAGCGAATTAAGACATTTCGAATTAATCATAAGGACATTATGTGCAATTGTAATAAAACGTCAAATGCACCCTGCTAATTACAAAGCATGTTCAGTATACAAAGATTTGTAGAAAGTGAGAAACAATTCGTTTAAAAATGTGTGTCATATCCTAGCAAATAAATACTTAAATTACAAATACTTCTAAATACAACTGTATATCTTCCATCAATCGTAACAACTAGTTTGGTGGTTGCAAGCAAAAAATTAAGTTTCCATTCCATGAAAAGCAGTTTAATATTGATAAACAATTTTCTAATTTTGTTATAAATTTTATAAAGTTTTTCTCACCTTCTAAACCACAACAGCATAATTTTCAAAGTACTACCATAATCAGAAAAGCTTAAATAGTGTCATTGCTGATATTACACCGTGAATTCTACTTATAACAAGATAGTATGCAATATGAAGAACTAAAAATACCATATTACTCTAGATAGTATTCTAATCACTCTGGTGATTACGAAATGTAACACTTCCGGATAAAAAATGTCCAGAAATACTTAAATATACATAATGAAGCATAATACATAATTGCAGTTGCAACTGGTAAACCAGCTCAGCAATCCAGAGTAACAAAATTAATTATGCGGTTATAATATCGGTATCATTAATTCATTCTTATCTCCAGATAGAATATAAAATTTTCCGATCACTAGCCAGTAGTCATCACTCTAAGCACAACAGTTCTCGTGGAAATAAAAAACTTGTTTTAAACTAACCGATAAGAGTTACATTCGAAGTTAACTAAAACGGATTCTAATCTTGCTACAGAATTAAATCTAAACATAATCCTAATGAAGCAGTTCCATAACTTACAACTAAAATATAGGATTTTGCGTGGAAGTCTTCATCGAATGTAACAACTAATTGACTTAAAATTTATAGTATACATCATCACATTCGAAAACTTGTAAATGCAAAATGTAGAGGTAAGAAAATGAGACAGAGAAACAAATGTGTAGAAGATTTTTACAACAAGCGCACTCATTAGCTAGATATGCTTGCTAAACATTTCGCAAATGTTTTTATGTCATCACCACCTCATCTTAATAACAATAACTCTCAGAGTAATTACTTTTAATAGAAATATTTTTTCCACTCAAATTTAGTATCAAATACGACGACGCAATCCTACGAAAGTCTCTTGTTTAGAACTTAATGGTAAGTAATATGGCATCAAAATTTCTAAGAAAAAGTGTGGTACTGCTGAGTAACATTAACAATAGCATCGTATAATGGCGTTAGTTCCTATACGATTTGAGTTTGGCATGTTATTACGATTGTCAGTTAAATAAGAGCGTGCCCTACATAATTAGCAGTTAGTAAAGGGTATTGCTCTAATTCTTTCATGAGTCGATAGAGGAAATCTTTGTCCTCGATGCTTTGTCACAAACGATTCAGATGACAATAAATTTTTACTAGAAAAACGCTTAAAGCAATATGATGGCGTATACGCGTCGCGCTACAAGGGTGTGTTCCTCTGTACCCACCAGAAAGGCCCGAAAATGTCTCATGCAACGACTACTAAGTGCATGAACAAGTCGAAAACATTTATCAAAATTTAATTTTATGATTGGGCAAAACATTCATACAAAAATACTGTAGAGATTTCGATCAAAAATATTGTGCCATCTCAAAAGCTTTATTATACCCAACAATACTCACGTATATAAATTAGTAGATCACCAGCAGCTATCCAGTAATGCAACAGTAGGAAAATCAAAGTGGTAACAGTTACAAAACTAAAATTAATGACTAATTAGAATTATTTATAATACAATTCCAATTACTTTATATGAGTATATTTGAAATTATAATAATGGTAAGGTTCTAACGCTCCTCATGAGAGTTTCTAACTGGAAGGTTAAGCTTCTAGTGTTCGCCCTTAATGTCTAATCAGACGTGGTAAGCACCGCACCTTAGACAACCCCCATTATTACCCCTTGTTGAAGTGAACACAAGTACTCAATTATTTTTGGTGACTGAGTAAGCTACCCGTCAGACGCTTATGTTCCAAGAATGAACTCCGCATCGCAACCAAACGCCTCAAACGTTTGGTCATACTGGAGCTTTAAATTTGTAATTAATGAAAATACGTGCAAAAATGTTTCTGAATTTAAATATTATTGTTTCAAGATAGTAAAATATAAGGTTGCAAACCACAATATAAAAATATTTTTTTTTAAATGCGTAAGCTCTTTATGTAAGTTAGTAGATGTTTGCACTTATATCACTTCATAAATTCTGGTGATTTTTTCCGGAAGGAGCAAACATTTTTTTATTCTAATTCCTGTATGAAATAAATGAGATATTTAAAAGAAATTGCATTAAAATGCAAGTTGTAAATTTAGAAAAGTCCTCTTAACACAGAGTCATCCAGAAACACAAAGAGAAACAAGTTACAAGATACAAACTGATTTTCTTGGTCTAAGCGGAAGAGTCGATGGGCGGAATCTTTAAATTACACGCTTTGTGGGGGTTGTCAGGTAATGGGTTCGATTCAACCCATTTGATTTTGGGCCTTTACGTAGTGCGGATCACTTACGAAATGGACAGCTGTTTGACCATCGCGTTACAAGGCAAAATGCAGGTCAGTGTCGATCAGCGTTACGAGATTGAGCTGCACTCCAAAAGTCTGTAACGAGACGCTTGTTATGATCGAGAAAGCCTACGAGAAGAATACTTTACCATAGGCACTACTGTTTATAAAGCATTTAGAAAAAAAAGAGAAAACATCGGAGATTAGTAATACTCATCAACGCCTCACACTTTGAACAAAGTGACTAAAGTGAAAGCGATTTTGAACTCTGACCTACGTATGTGTTTTACATTAATTGCAGATACAGGGAAACTCCCAAAATCTATTATGAATGACATCGTATTTTAAAATATTTAATGTCGATTTCGCTAGTAGTATTTAAAATAAATTATGAAAATAACGAGAAAAATTAAATGTATTTATATGAAACTTAAAAACAATTAAAGTAAATAGTTTTGACAATCATATTAAACAAGGTAGCCCCCATCAGTGGCCACTACATTATCGAGCCAGGACCACACACATTTCTGTTTATACATATGTTTTATTACCTTCATGATAGAGCCACTTAACCTGTAATTTTAGTGACGATGCCTTTTATTGATTATAGCCTCGACCAGCTCTCCGCCCATCGAAGTCAAGGGAATTAAAGGTGCTGAGTAGTGACCACAAGTCGGAGGATCAGTGGTAATACAAATTGTTGTATAGTTATGTACAAAACTTTCTTGTTTTGTCGGTTGGAGCGAAGTCTCGATGAAACACGTACTTCCGCTCAATGGCCACGTCCTCTATCTAGAACTTAACAACTGCTTCCAAATGCCGGTGGTCACCTTTCTCAAAGATGTGGGGTAATATGACATTTCCTTTGATGTTTACAAGCATCAACATCATCACAGAGGCGGGAAACTTTATATGCATGGCGGTAGGCACTTCAGATGCAGCTTGGTATATTCAACGGTCATTTTGGCGATTCATCTTCCTGTCCCGAATAAATTTCTTTTCATCCGAAAATAATAACGTTGTCGTGCTTGATGTCGTTCAGCAGCATTTGGGCCTTTAACTTCTTGTCTATCTTATTTTTCTCAATCAACAGTTGGCGACCCTTCAGGGCAAGAGACTTGTATCCTCGTGCACTAATAGACCAGAATTCCGATCGATCTTCTTTTTCACTTGCGATCAGACAGCTTGCTGTAAGTTTTTTCGTCAGCAGTTACATTCTCTTTATAGTCACATTTCCTGTACTATCTGTTTATTTCGCAGACTTGGTAACTAAGCCAAACAATTATTTCGGTTTGCGATTTTCTGGCGCCAACGGATTTGAGTACGGCGGCTTTGCGGTCGTATTATAGGCTGATTTTATCGACCATCGTAGATTGTTTATTTTGTGAAACCAACATTTCGTGTTACCTACTAGGCAACGCATGCGTATAAGACGGCCTTTCGACTTTACCGCAATACAACCTAAAATAATTCCGGATTTACATCAACGACCCTGTATAATAAGATCGTGGAATCGAAAATGGAAACTATTTAAACTAAAAATATATCGTGGAGTTTACTTCAAACACCTCACGAACCATAAAAGTACGTTTTATTTTTACATCTTTTACTTTTTATAAATTTTTCTTTCCATGACAAAACCTTTCGCTACAGATAATAATTTCCCAAAAAGTGCATAAAAAATAGCGTTGCTAAAAATTATTAAAATGTCAAGAGGTCCACATGGACGACATTAATCCGATGTCGAAATAGTTTCAGGGCAGATTAAAGGTCGGAACATATTTTGTTCACCAATATTTGTATACATCTTTCAAGTCGAAACATAGAATGAGCGCAATCAAATTGGTTGTAATCTATAAAAAAATGCAGATTATCCAGTGATTACATATTTGTTTTAATATTTTTTTCAAAATGATTATAAACGGTGCGAATTTTAAAATTATCAAAAAATGAAATAATGGTATACGTACAACAGCTTTAAAAATATTAGTTAATAGGATGGATCTGAGATAATACATAACAAAGCGAAAAGAAAACCGACACCCAGAAACAAAAATTTTTCAAGTTGTTCTAAAATCAACTACCTAATAACCAACAATCACAAACCACACGGTACATAACTTTTTTGCAAGCGACTTAGCTATTTAGGCTCTTGCAAAAAGTTTTAATTTTGCTGTTAGTTCAAACCGCATTTCTACTGAACACATTATATTCCAAACAGAATCCTTCGTTTTCACTCTTCTTGAAAACCTGGCAAATAAAACGAGACAAGATGTAGCCAAAGTGCTACGTACAACCGTACTATCAGAACAAAATATCAAAGCTCTAAAACAAAATAATAACATTATAATTTTACAGGCCGACAAGGGCAACAATTCAGTGATTCACAGCAAACTACATCGGTAAGATGCAAAAATTTACTTGAATCCTCTGATTATCGTTATGTACCTAATAATCCCACCACCTACTTTAAAAACAAAACGAAAACCCTCGTTACTAATTCAAATCTACCATCTGATACTAAAAAAATCGTAATACTCAGAGAAAAATCCTCCAGAATTCCTAAATTGTGTGGTATTCCAAAAATTCATAAAGACAACATTCCTTTACGCCCTATAGTTAGTGCGTTCGGTTCTCCCACCCACAACATAGCCAAATACCTTGCCAAGACTCTTCAATCTTTTACAGAGCAGTCATAATCCTACGCCCGAAACTTCTTAGAAATACTCAAAGCCTACCCTATACGCAAAAATGATATCATGGTCAGCTTTGATGTCGTCTCTTTTTTTACTAATATTCCAATTCCTAATATCCTACAGTTATTGAAGTCGACCTATAATATGTATAACTAACAATATCTTTTCCTTAATTAATCAGCGCCTATCCAACACTTACTTTACCTTTCAAAATAAATTTTAACGCCAAACTGATGGTGTTCCCTTAGGTTCCCCACTGTAAACTGTCATCGCTAACTGATTTTTAAACAAAAACCCACACCTTATTTCACCTTAACCCTACCTGTTGGATACGATATGTCGTTGACTTTTGTTATGATACCCTTCCAGAATTTCTTCTCACCTAAACCAAATCACACCAATATTAAATTTATGATAAAAACCAAACAAAATAATTCCCTTCCCTTCCTAGATACTATTATAATAATAAATCCTTCAAATGACAGCTTTCATTACAATGTCTACAGAAAACCCACTCACACTAACCGCTACCTAAATGCCAAATCCCATCACCACCCTGCCCAAATCCATTCGGTTGTAAAATCCCTCATTACTAGATGCATCAGGCTTTCCGAAATAAAAAACCGGCAAACAGAAATTAAATCCATTACTACCACCCTACTACAAAATGGATATTCCAACAAATCCTTAACTAATGTAATCAAAAATATAAATAAAAACATTAACTTCAACTCCCAAAACTCTGCTGACTCACAAAAAGCATTTATTGCCTTTTATCAGAGGCATTACTGATAAAATAAACCGCATACTAATGAGACAAAACATACATATGGTCTTCACGATCAATGACCAAATATCTGGGTTTATTCGCTCAGCAAAGGATGACTGCCCAAATGAAGCCCAAGGAGTTTATGAAATACCTTGTGGAAATAGTATAACCATCCCGATGACGTCTGCAACGGCCCGTCAACATTGAATATGTCCGCCGCAAGTGTGGACGAAACGTCAACAGTTTCTAAACTTCGACCATGACCTTATAACCCGAGAATAAACTACGCGATAGCCAGCTAAAATATTATTTGGCCTCTCCAAGCCTCTAACAATAAGTACACTTCGACCCAGGTTTCATCAATGGCCAAAGTATTTTCGAATAGTGTCGAATGATCCTTCACTCAAGTCAAATTTTCGTAACTTATGTTTTATCTTACCTATTTCTGATCTTTTTATCTTACACAATGTGTAATCTCTTCGCTCATGTAGTTAGACCTTGACTGAACTCATTTGTTCGTCTTTGTTAATGGCGACATTGGAGAACCTTTCATAGTTTTCTTTAGTGATAGTGCTACCTTTGTTGAATTGTATGATCTATTTTCTTATCGGCGATTTAGATAATAACCTAGCCTTTAAATGTCTCTACGAACACCCACTGTTCTTTGTCTATTAGCAAAGGAATCAATTTTTTTTGTCTACGTTGGTCATAGAGTAATTGTTCGCGCCAATCTCAAAATTATTTTTAATTTTGAATTTTAAATTAGGTCCGGCTATATTTTTTGGTTCCCTCTTATACAAATTTGAAATTTGAGATATCGGCCGAATTTGGCCGAGCAGGCATTGCGATATAGTGGCCGCGGGCCGCGGGTCGCGCACTTGGCACTTGCCGCTTGGCATTTTCGCTTTTCGTTTGCGCGGCACTACGCCTTTGCCTGTGTTCGTTTGCATTTGGCCTTTTGGCTATGTTCTCGCAGGCGCCGTTTTTTGAATTCAGTTTATGACAGAAATTTTCCGTAAGACGAGAACATTTTTAACCGAGAGTTCGCCAGCAGAAGTTTTCTTTTTCTGCGAGGCTTTTGTTAAAAGCTAATTTTCGGGGTTGAAATTTTACCGATAAAAAAATCGGTCCATTTTCTTTCATCTGGCTCGACGAAGGAACCTTTTGCACCAGGAAAGATGCTACCATTTTATCTCCGCTGTGAAGATTGGGGTAACTTGTCCTATTTTTTGTCCATTTTTTTCTGGAAACCCCAGGACCAACAGCAGGGAACCGATATCTGCGGGAAAGCGCCATTTCCACAGGTTAGTGTTTTAAGTTTAGATTTGTTTCAAGTTCCTTTATTCAAAACTACCTATACAGTCCACTTTATCCGGCCGCACCAGTAATAATAATGGGTTTGTCTACATGTTCGAATGCAATCGGGAAAATTTACGACTTTTTAAATCTTTCTACCTTTGAATGAAATGACTTTACATTACTAAACATTCCCTACATATTATTTTTTAGAATAAAATATATTTTATACCTAGAAAGACATTTAACCCTTAAATGACACACGTCAAAATAATCCCATAATGCACAAGGGGTCTTTTGGACCCCAGCCTGGAAAATGCTTATAAGTTTTTTATTTATAAATATCTTCATTTGCCAATTTTTTTAGGTGTACCTTGAAGTCCCTACTAAAGGATTTTATAATTTACAACATCCAAAATTATTGTTAAGATAGTGAAAAAAAAATTGTTTAAAAATTGAAGATTGACCTATTTCACTAAAAATTTGAATTTTTAATATTTTTTGACGAAATTTGTTTTGTGAACTTGTGAAATGTGACTCTTTAAGATAGTATCAATTACAATTGCCGATTTTTCAAAAAAGGTATTTATTTTGAGAAAAAACTGGCGAAAATGGATAAACAATTGAAACAAGTTGCTGGCTATTTATAGTTATTTTATTATTGAAAAAAATAGTAAAAAAATTATGTATCGTAAGAATTTAATCAAAATTAAGTTAAATTATAATCAAATTATAAAATAGGTGAATTTTATACAAAAATCTGTCCCTGCACAATCTGTGCACATATAAAAACGATGTTCATCGCACATAGGGCGTAAGCATGAAGGGCACTGCATTTTCGTTTTTTTTGTCGGCTTTTTTTGAACATAATTGACATTCACTTTTTGTTCAAACACTGGTCTTTCATTTTCAATGACACTAGCTTGATCGAGATTTAAAATCGTTTTTATACCCATACGAAAAGAGATGCGTACACTAGGATTATTTAGTCGCGCATGCAACATCGGCATCACTAGATAAACTGCTAATTATTTGCTCTAACAGGATCTTTTATTTTCAGATTTATAAACGCACATTTTAATAAAATTCTTGCGTTAACAGCCGTTTGATCTAGTATGCCGTAGAAATATCGCACTGGCCAGCGGTTTGTCCTCTTGGTGACCGTGTACGCGTGGCAGAGCTGATCAAAGGTATCCGTACTACCCTTCGTTGAATTATAATGTAAAACAATATTAGGCTTTCTGTTTGTTATTTCTCCTGATTTTGAGTAAGTGGACGCAATAAAAAATATACACAAATGACACGCGGGGGTGCTATGGACCCCACCTTGATTTTGGCGCGTTCTCTAAGATAGCTAGCGCTCGATTAATCTATAAAATCTACACAAAATTTTTGATCAAAAACACTCTGGGGTATTTTGGACCCCGGTGTCATTTAAGGGTTAACATTTAGGCACAGTTATGTGAAAAAATATATTTATTAAAGAGGATATATTGTTATGCGCCTAACTAAGGTTTTAGACACTTCTTATTTGGATTATGTAAGTTTATACACAAGTTGCTTTGACAATAAGTTTTTAAGTCAATTATAATATGTTTATTTTTTGGCCATTAAATATAAGAATATAAAATTTTGCATTGCAGTAGGAAGCGGTTTTACAATTTTAAAATTTTTTAAATTTTTGCCTTTAGTCTTCAAATTAATTTCAAAATACGTGAACGAGTAAAATATAAACAGAAATTTCTCTTTTATGCGCCGTGAGGTGTACAAAAGGAGGTCGTAGCTTCTGAACTTAGTAGGTAGTGATAAAGAAACATTCTATACCTTCTGGATAGTTCTGGAATTAGTAGTACGATGTCAGAACATGAGGTATCTTCGTCCTTTGCGCAACACATTATTAAGTTTCTCACGACAATGAATCTGAAGACATTCGAAATATTGATAAGATTTAAGTCATATTTTCAAACGTCTTTAAAAATATTCAAGTGTACATATTGGGAGAATGAGAAAAATGCTACCAAAATCGTTTAAGGAATAGTGTGGCTTTTGCTTTTGAGAATGATCTTCGATTAACAGTTGTTAAAATTGATATGACGAAGATGTTCCTGTTGAAGCATTCGTGTGCGTTTGGCTGGTGTTACAGTAATTTTAATTTAACGATAGCAAGATCAAAAAACTACCTATCCCTTGGAGAAAAGGTGTTTCTAATTTAGGAGATTATGTAGAAAACAACTTTGTATGTTTGTATTTTTATTATGCTTCAATAAATTAAAAAATAATGCTGGTTTATATTTGATATAAGCTATGTGTAGTATGCAGAAAGAGTTTCAGATTTCCTATTTAATATTACTCTCGCCTTTTCAATAGAAATTCCCTATTTTTTATTTTATTACGTGCCTAGCTAAATTTCTATTTTCCAAGAATATGTTTATCATGTTTTTTTATTCAAAGTGTAGTAAAATATAAAAGTAAATAAAAAATAAGTTTTAAAGAAGAACTTCCCTAATTTTTGTAACTGCTCATCAGGTACTCAAAATTATACTCCTAACTACTTTATAATCCTTGTATATAAAAACTGTAATTTTCGGCGAAAGTGTAAAGTCCTTTATGGTACTGGAAAATATTTTCAAGGATGTTCCACTTTATTTGGTAATTTCCTTCAGTACTACACTACAGGACACATAAAGTGATGGGCAGAAAAATGTCGCATATATTAAATTTAGCTATTCCTGTTGGACCTCAGCTGAAACTTAATTTGTACTGTCAGTCCAAATAACCATATTAAGTTTAAAATAATAAATTTGTAAAACTAATTTTCATTACGACGGTTAAGCTCATCTTTAGTTATGTTCTACTTAAGCAACAACCTATGAAGCAGCTTTTTTAATATAGAAATTGATAATATCCTAGTACTCGGCAATATACACAGGGCGCTAGAAAACTTTTAGAGTAACACTTTAATTCTTATATTTTTTCAAAATGTTTTCCACTGTACTATATAGTATTATGCATCTATTGAAACAACTCATCTAACAAACTTAGAGATTGGAATACACTCGTCATCTTACGGCACTAGAAAGTGTCATCGATGAAAACTTTGTTTTAGTCTTTAGTGGGTATGGTATAAAAGAAAGTTTGGTTTGGTCATCTCTTACGATGCTGTCAGTATAGGAAGAAACGCTCTTCTGTCTAGCGACGGGTTATATGCTTGTGGGAGCATCCTTCCGGCAGTAATAATGTTTTCTTCCGTGACAGACGAGAATGGGCTCCTTAACTTTGGAACATCTTCCAGATTGAAGTATTCTCTTTAAAGCTTGTAGATTTTGTCGAACTATGAGGATAATCATCTCCCACACAGAAACACTAATCTCATTTAAAGTACCTACTATTCCTTTTTTTTAAATTGAAATGACATTGTGGGCGGTCTTTATTATTACAATTCAGGATCAACGTTAAGAACTGATAATTCCGGCTGCGACTATTGTTTACGATATGTTTCAAATTTGCTTAGTAATTCATAATAAATCTGCTGTTAATTTTTTCTTATATAAAGAACAAGTGGACATCACATCTCATATATCAGCATTGTTGTATAAGTGCAACACAGTGCTTTTTGTGCTCCTGTTACTTTTCAAAATTTAAATTGAATAAGAACTCGACACTTGGATAAGGTACATGAAATAGGGAGAAAGAAGAAGAAGAAGAAATTGAATAGATCTCATGTGTTGTTTGCAGAATACATTCAAATGTTGATAGTTTATTTCCTAGAAGCCTGTTAAAATATCTCTAATTAAGCCGATTATTTGGTAATCGTTGCATTAGTTGAAATTTGCATTAATATAACGGAGCGTACTAAAGTCACAGATTTTATTGAACAGGTTAGTTAGTCTTTTGAAGTTTGGTGGCCTAATAAATTTAGACATTTGCTGTGAATGTCATCAGGGCCTTTGGCTTTGCAATTTTTCATAAGGGATAATATTTGTTGAACTCTGTCCTTTATTGTTCTTTGTTTACCTAGTCATTGCTACCCCAGTAATGCACTTTGGCGTTTCTGTACCTACTCGATCATTTTTAAAGAGTTTTTTTTTTATATAATTATTAAATGCTTTTTTTTTTTGTTTACCCAAACTTCTTTGTTGTCTGCCAACTTAGCCAATATAGTGAAGACCTGTTATTTCTATAGTTTTTTGCTCTATTATTCTAGCAATGACTTTTAAGTATGTAACTCGGCTTTTCCATAACACTGTGTAAATACTTCAGGTAAACAAGGGAAACAAAAACAGGCTAGAATAAAGGAGTGTAGAAATGTTGTAGAAATTGAGTGTAATAACAAATACGGCGGGGTAGATACATGACAAACCGGGATCCGGGTTAGGTTTACGTGGAAAAGGCATTCAATTAGACTTTATACCTGTTCTTCTAAACAAATGGCTTGGTTTTAATTGGTTTAGATTTCTCTACTTTTATGGGTTAAAAGTTTTTGGATAGGAACTTGGCCTTATTTTTAACATTTACGTTTTTAGGGGGATCTCATTCCTTTTTCAGTTTTGTTTTTATTTATTTATTAACTTTCATGTACTCATGTAAGATTATGAGAGATTACGATTTAAAGTTATAACAGTAAGATGTATACAAGTTAAGAAAATGTGTGTAGAAAGATATAAATCTAACAAGAATAAATTACAAATCAGCTATATTTTCAAATCTATGTAAGAAAAAATCAACTATGTAAGCTAAATCAAAAGCTTAACTAAGTGAGCTGGTTGCTTAAGTTCGTTTAAAGATAAGCAAGAGAGAAGTTAATGTTCCTGTTTATACCTAATTACGTGTTTTGACTTAGCTACTGCCGTAATGTTAAAACGGCCCTGATTTTGAGCCTTTGGGGTAAATAGTTTGGGGTTTTCAATTTTTTTCTTTATTTGTGTACTATACCTATAACTATGCCAAATTTCAAGTTTCTACCCCCACAGGAAGTGCCTCCCAATTTTGATGAGTAAGTAAGTGAGTCACTGAGTAGTAAAATTTGCAACTTTTAACACCCTGCATTTTTGCTACAGTTTATTACAGAACTTTGACATGCTATATTATATAATAATCCTTATACTATGTTCCCAATTTCAATGGGTTTATTGTCTACGTAGTTTGTTTTTCACGTATGAAAACAAAAAGCCAGTTCTTTGCGTCGATGTGTGTGAGCTCGCATTGCCATGGTGGAGATTGATTCGGTGTCGCGCGTTAATTTTTCTTATTTCTCTAAAGACTTTTGGCAAACAAATGGTTCTATACCATTTGGAATTGGCTGTTTTACGATCCTCTAAACCACGGCGGCGAAATATCCAGTTTTTCGAAAAGGACAGGCGATCGAAGTGCTTCAGGCGCGAACGACGTTTGTTGGGTTTGACTCATCTTGGAAGACCCATACAGTCGACTGCTCTTTACTTTCAGGTTCATACCCATAAATCCGAGATTTGTCACTTGTAACGATGTTCCAAACGGGTTTTAAAGCACCGCGGTCGTCTTTCTTGAGCATTTATTTCGACCAATCGACACGAACTTGTTTTTGAGCAATTGTTAACTTACAACGCGCATAAAGCTTCTTCATGGTTAAATGTTTATGGAATATCAAATGTATACTAGTTATACTAATTCACGATATGTGACATGACGATCTGGCTTTATTGGTTGGCGCACGATATCAATGTTTATTGGCACCACAGCTGTTTTAGACGGCCCTCTTTTAATTGATCTAGTAGCAAACTACGATCATGATTCAATTCATTGAACTAACGATATACAATGGCTCAGTGTAAGGGTACATTACCAAAAATCGAAGTGAGTTGATCTATGTACTGTTGTTGAGATAATCCACGTAAAAGTAACGAATTAATTTTACTTTTTGGCTAAGAGAAAATATTCAATTTAATGAAAAGAAAACAAATAGCTTTCGTATAACAAAACATTCTGAGTAAGTATGTCGTCAAAAATGTTAAACTGTATGATGCAAACGTCACATCGTACTTAGCATATGCAACTCTTTAAATTTGCACAAAATCAAAAAGGAACCTTAGCACATTTAAAAAAAATAGAAATTTTATTTTTTTTTTTTAAATATATATTAGCTGGTTCTGCAAACAAGATGCAATACACGGCTATGTTACATGAATAAACTTATGACTAGGAGTACATTAATTTTGAGAGAGGATTAAGTGAGTGCATTCACACCTCTGACTTACAACATTTGAGTTCTACTATTACTTAAAGCTAGTTAATCTAGAGTAGGTCCTGTGGTAGCTTACGCTTGATCCTAGAGTGTATGTTCTTTTGACCGAGGTTTAATTTAGTTGCACTTGTACACATCACTAATTTTTTAAAGAAGGTACTAGTTAGCTTGTGAATGTAGTCTGAGATTAGTGGAACACTTAACTCTTGATGTATTTGGCTGTTGCGTATGAACCAAGGGCAGTTAATTGCAAGACGTAGCACATTGTTCTGCATAGTTTGAAATTTCTTCAATGATGTTTTGGGTGCGTTACTCCAAACTGGGCATGCATAAGTTAATATAGGGCGGAGGATCGCCTTATAGATCAATAATGAGCATTCAGATCTAAGATAGGATTTTCGGTTGATCAGCGGGTACAATAGAATGAGTCTTGTGTGGCACTCATTAATTTTTTATTTATGTGATACCCCAGTTGAGTTTTGAATGTAAGTGGACTCCTAGGTACTTTACTGCAGCATCCTTTGGGTTCCATGGTATATCATCATTGTTTAGTCTGACTGTTGGGAGATGGGTGTAACGTTTGAGTGCAAACATCTTTGCTTGCGATTTGGTAGGATTGATTTTTATTTTCCACTTTTTAAACCGGTCACACGTTATGTTTACTGCATTTTGTAGTCGTTCTATTGTTGTTTCAATTGTAGCGCCCTGCGTTAGTATCGCCGTATCGTCGGCAAACATGGCTAGCGTTGAATTGTTTACCGTGGGCAAGTCATGTACATAAAGGTTGAATAAGGTTGGACCCAATAGGCTCCCCTGAGGTACTCCTGCCTTTGTCGTTTTGATGCTAGAAAGCGTTGCGTTGATTCTTACTCTGAAAGTTCTGTTGTTGAGAAAGAAATTTAGAATTTTTATTATATAAGCCGGGATGTTTATCTTGATCATTTTATACAGGATTCCTTCAAGCCAAACCTTATCAAAGGCTCTTTCCAAATCTAGAAATATTGCTGCGGTATATTTCTTTTATTCAAACCCTTTCTCAATGAGTTCTGTTAATCTAATAAGTTGGTGAGCTGTTGAGTGCGACCGTCTGAACCCAAACTGGTGAGGCGGAATGACTTCGTTTTCGAGTATAAAGTCTTGCAGACGAGTGAGTATCACCTTTTCCAGAAGTTTGGCTAGGGTAGATAGTAAACTAATAGGTCGGTAGCTATCAGGATTGTGCTTGTCTTTACCAGTTTTGTAAATTGGTAGTATGTTCGCAGTTCGCCAAGGTAGTGGAAAGTAACCTAGCCTCATACAGCCATTACAAATTGACGTTAGGTAGGCTACTGCTTTTTTGGATAGGTGTTTTAATATTTCATTGTTTATCAAGTCTGGTCCAGGGGACTTGCGCCTAGGAAGACGCTGTATGTATAGCCTCAGTTCTTGGGCAGTCACAGGGGTTATTTCAGTAGTCTCCCGTATATGAAAGTCAGCTAAAGTGTTTGCTATTTGGGTCGTAAGTATGGGGTCGTGTTCATCTGCATTTGGAGTAAAGACTTTCTCTAGGTGCGCGGCCAATATTTCTGATTTTTCTTCTTCAGATGAGTGGGTCGTGTTGTTATCTACTAATGGATAAATAACATTTGGTTGTCTTAGCAATCTTTTAGTTGCCTTCCACATAGTGGAGTCACCGGGATGAATATCTTCAAGGTATATCTATCAAGGAATATCTATCAAGGTTATCTAGCTCTTGTTTTACTAAATGATTTAATTTGTTATACAACGTTTTACAGTATGGTAGTCGTGACCTTTGCCATTCTCTTCTGTATCTGTTTTTTGATCTTATAAGCTTTATTATATAATCAGGTGTTATGTTGTGCGAAGCAATATTTCTTCGTTTCCGTGGTGTTGTAGCTTCTTGTGCGCTTTCTTGTATTGCAACCGTATATTGTGTTATTGCTTCATCGATACACATAGGAGATTGTAGTGGTCCCGTCCAGGTTAGTTTTGGTCTAGCTTTTTGAAAAGTTGTCCAGTCGGTTATTCCATCAACAAGTTTTGGAGTAGGTGGCTTTATTTGAGGTATGTCATAGAACGACAAGATTACGGGTAGATGGTCCGAGTCTAGTTCGTTTGTTACCGTTTGTTGGATTGGTTTTTGAAGATTCTTGTGTAGCACAACGTCTAAAATGTCAGGCTGATAGTCAGCCCTATACGGAGAGTAGGTAAATTCATTAGGTGCTGATATAATCGCCGTAATGTTGTGTAGCCTTATACCCTCAGGGTTGCTAGTTCGGCATCCCCAGGTGGTGTTTTTTGCATTTAGATCACCTAGTAGCATCGTAGGCTCCGTGCTGTTGAATAATTTACCTATATCGAGGTCTAATAGTCTTTTATTGGGTTGTTTGTACGCACAGACTAATTTTAGGGGGCAGTTACTACCCATGTGTACTTGTATGGCTACAGCTTCTAAGTTTTCTATATCAACAAGATGAAGTAGGTGATGTTTTAATTTTTTCTTTACTATGATCGCTACTCCCCCGGAGGCCTTATCAGCTACTCTATCTTTTCGGTGCACTAAATATCCTGGGATGCGGAATGCTTCAGTGTTAATAAAGTGCGTTTCTGTTACACAAGCGATATCTATGTCATAACGAGTTATAAAATCAATAAAAATGGAGCGTTGCATTTTTAGACCATTGGCATTCAAATTAGTCAAGGTTAATTTAGTAACTATTTGCTTTTTATTTGGGTCCATTAGTTAGCAGGGTAGGAAGTATAGATGCTAATAATGGCGTTAGTTTTTCTAGGTGTGGAATGAGTAATTCAACAAGTTTTGTTAATATTGTTGTGATAAAGTCAGTTTCGTTTTGAGATTCGCCCGCCTGGTTGGCATTAGCTTGGGATGCACGTCCTTTGCGTTGACTAGGTGAGGGCGGCTGGTTTACATGGCTCTCCTGCTTATTTAAGGTTGCTTGTGCAAATGTCTTATTCGGTGTTCTGTAGTTGCTATTTGTTGACTGCTTTATCTTAAGGAAGTAGCTGCATCCTCTATAGTTTGCGGGGTGTTTTTCCAAACAGTTAACACACTGTGGTTCCTCATTTGGTTTTTTGGGGCAGTTATCATATAGATGGTTACCTGTGCATTTCACACATCGTGGCAGAGATTGGCAGTAGTTGCGCGTTAGGCCATATAGTTGGCATTTTTTACACTGCGGGATTTCTGAAGATTTTCTTCGTAGTTCAACGTCAATTACGCAATAATTAAGTCTTGTTAAGCTAAAGATTTTCCTACCTTCCTGTGTATTTTCAAGATCCACCGCACAAAGAGGGATTGGGTATCTATTCTTGTTATACAAGCGCGCAATCTTTTTAATGGGGTATTTTAAGTCTGTTAATTCGATTTCTATTTCTTTTTCCGTCAGTGATACAGGAATATTCCGGATAATTACCGAGAGATTATTTGTTTCTGAGTCCTTAAAAGTGTGATAACTTAATTTCATTTCACTGTAGTGTTTTGTCATACATCGATAATCTTCTATGCTTGTTAGATTTAATCTTAGTTGATTGTTTTTGTGGACTGTTGTAAATTCAGTTGTGGTTTCATCTTTTAGTTCCTGTATTATTTCCTGGTAATTGAGTTTATCAGCATTATGCAAATATAAAGGTGGAATTTTTATTTTCTTTTCAACGGGTACTGGTGTGACTTGCGTCTGCAGATTAGCTGTATCCATCGAGTTGATTGCCGCAGCGTGCTTGCCTTGATAGATAATTTTGCCAGCATTTTCGATTTGTTTTCATTTAAATAGAATTTGTTTTTGTAATTAAGTTTTTGGCTCGAACAAATATTTTTTATTCGGTTCATATTCTGATGGCGATAAATCGCCACTGTTTCTTTTGTTATCGTTAGCGCTCATAATGGACAGGAACCCCTCCGCAAGGGTTCTATTATAGTGAATTTAGTACTTACTAATATTAATTGTTGTAAGGAATGCACTATCACTAGTAATAGCCGCAGGCGGCGATAACACGCGATAGCCGTTGACACTTGTACTTTCGAGCGAGCGGAACGGGACACCGATCTTAACGCTAGGAAAGTCAAATCGCAACTCTCAGAAATTTTATTAAAATAACGAACAATACAATGGAGCCGCCCCGGGCCCTAGGAACTACGGGTCCGAAGAATTCTACTACCTTTTCCCCCCCTCTCGACGAGCTTGTCTTAAAGGTTGATGCGGAGTTCGTGGTGTACAGTCAGTTAAGTAAGGAGCGTGTCCAGGTTAATGTGGAGAAAAAATTATTTAAAACATTTTCAAATGTACGAGTACGTTGTACTCCATCAGAACAAAGATGCTATTGATCAATAATTCGTCCAGTCACCACCGGCGTCGATAACTGCCTGACACTTTTAAGTCATGCTTTTGGTCAAATTGATGGCGTATTCATTTGACAAAGACTTCCAAATGCAACAAATTTCTCGCATTAACTGCTTCAAAGTGAACACTTTTCTTCCACGAAGTATGTGCTTGATATATGCCTACACATTCTCAGTCGGATTTCCATAGGGCAACTACGACGGCCGTACCAGACTGCTCTTTCCACTCGATGCAAAGCTTGCTTTGGTGTTTGGGGTCGTTGCCCTCCTGCAGGAGATAGTCCTCGTTATTCTTAATAAACCAACGTTCGAGCATTTTCGGAACATTTAGGTTGTAAGTAAACAAATGTAACACTCCGAAATCCAGTTTTGAGAAGCAGCCCCAAAGATGGATTTTTACTGCATGTTTAACGGTTTGCTATACCAACCTGTTAGTTTAACTTGACAGGCTCGTGGGACGATAACATACCCCCAAACAAAAGTTTTGTCCGTAAAAATTGCATTGTTCCAATCTCGCTCCATATTGTTCTTTACCCAATCGAGTCGCTTCATCACATAATTTTCACCTAACAAAGGTTTCTTCTCTGGACTACGGAATTTGATATCATACGCACGGAAATAGATACGGCTAGCTACGTACGATACATCTACACCTTTCTGTTTTAATTTTGCTGCTCCTTGATACAATGTTAAGCTCGGGTTTCGCGAAAACGAGTTCACGATTTACTTACCTATCGAGCCACTTTCCGGCAAGGTACTGACCGTTTTTGTCTCCTTATACCGCTGCACTCACTTGCTGACAAATGTTTTTGACTTGTTCATGTACTTAACAGCCGTTGCTTAGGACATTTTCGTATCATTGGGTTGGGTACTACAGAGGAACACAGTCTCGTAGCGCGACATGTACGCGGCACTCATGGTGCTTTACGCGTTTATCTAGCAAGAATTCAGTGTCAACTAAATCTTTTGTGACAAACCATCCAGGACAAAGGTTCTCTCTATTGATTTACGAATGAATTAGAGCGATACCTTTTACCAACTGCTAACTATGCTCAAGACGCTCATACTTAGCTGACCGTAACTGCTGCTAAATCCAATGTGTGGTTGTAATAAACTGGACAGTTATTTGTAGGTAGCGCCACCGATAGTACTGTAGTGGTACACAATCCTTGTGGATTTTGGGTAGCCCGTGTATTATTTGAGCCAGCACCTCTGATCCTTACATCTTTCATGAAAGTTACGATTAAAACTTTCCCTGTTTCCTTCTTCATACAGCGAAAAAGCGAGTGTTATTCATATCTCATTAAAGAATACGCATTTCTTAAGCTGCCCTTACAAGATAAATTTCGGTTCGTACTGTATAAATCTCCATGGTCTGCGCCAAGCTGAAACTGCCCCTCGGCCGGCGAGAGCGCCGCAAAAAGTCGCGCAGAAAATTCCCGAATAGTTTTTGCGAGTCGTCGATACATAATTGGAGCAAGGTATCCAGTAACAAGATCAATAACTTACAATTAAGTGATCATTATTTCTAATTGCCGGCGCAGTATCAATTTAAAGGCCGCGTCTTCTTTTTGCCGGCGGCCGATCCGATTTTCGGCTCTTAACAAGCACCGCGGCTTGCGCTTCCGCCGCCGGGGGCGCTCCCGCGCCCGCCGCCATTGCAGAGTTCGAAGCCGGCGCTGTCGCCGGTAACGAGTACAAATGCGCGCCTTATTTGCGACAGAAATGCGCTTTATATAATAATTACGCTCGTGCGCGGCTGATCTGTCGCGCCCTTCGCCGCGCGTGATGGATGATAACGCGCGATATCATGCGTGATGGCATTTTATGATTGCGCATATCGGTTTCGCCGTGACATTGCCGGCTCCGCCGCCGCCGTACCTCTTAATTATTCTTATACCCCGATTGAGTTATTGGGCCGTCGCCGCGCCGGCTCCGGGCATGGGCAGATAAGAAAAGCGCCAGTGTATTGGATTGATTCGCTTCATTAGTCTTCGCTTTGTCCGATCATAAGCACGTAATAAATTACGCCACCAACAAATTGGTAGATGAATTAACAACGGCTAAGCACTAACTCTTATGCATTGTTTTCAAATGCTCTCTTTAGTTGAATAATACTAACATAAAATGGTATTGATCGCAATTAAATAAAGCAATAATAGAAAAATTTATTATCATTCTAAGTATTGAAAATCACTAACTTTAGCTTAAATACACAGATGTAGTCTATCAAAGAACTACCATTAGAAAAACCACCTGCTCTGATGGTTGATAAGCATCCATTCTGTTGGTCAACCTATTCGTTGTCCCAATATCGCGATAATCTTCTTTCTTCCAGACAACGATTGAACAATAATGTTGTAGTAATTGCAGCCCTTTCTTCATTACTTCCGTTAGTACTTGATATTTTCATGGTGCTTTCTTTCTATTTATTTGTTTTAGTGCTTCCTCTATTTCAGGTTCTTTAAAAGCTTCTAGATTTTCTTCTTTTTTGTTTTCTACTTTCTTCCAATAATCTCTTTTGAAAATATTAATTTGTTTGTCCTCCCCCTTGTTACCTCAAATGTGTTACCTGAAAGTATTTACAGCATACATTTGGCTATCCTAAAATATGCACCAACACATTTCCTCTTTTATTTCTTTTTTATATCCGATGTTCACCGATACCTTCTTCTTTATTAACATCCCCTATAATTAATAGATATTTTGTAAAATTTTCCATACTGTACTCATTTATTTTTTCGTGCATTTGCCCTATAAGTGCATAAGCTGTGTTTTAAACGTACACTTTGTCAATATCTATATATATGGTAAGGCTCTAAATCCTTGCGTGGGAGCACAACCTGCAAACTAAGAGGTTAAAGCTCTCACATGTTCGCGCTCTCTACCTGGTTGTCGCGCACCATCTCTGATGCGGGGCGACAGGGCAAGCACCGCGCCTTAAACGACCGCCATTATTGCCCTTTGTTCGAAGTGAACGCAGGTACTCAATTATTTTTAGTGAGTGAATAGGTCACTTGCATCAAAGAGGCATCAAAGAGCTCTGGAATTAGAACCCCGATCCGTCCAAACCGCAGCCTACACCTCAACCACTGGACCACGCTGGGAATTATCTGTACACATACATAGCCTATAAATACTGTTACACACAAATAAAGCGATTAGCTGTTTTCGAATAATATATATTAAATGGTTGCTGGTAAGTATCATCACAACGGATTTATTCAAAATGCCCACACTCTTAGCCTCTACACAAGTTTTAAGACGTCCATCCCAATCGTCTAGGACAGCACACACTACATCCATCGGGAAAGTAGTGAGTGCAGCCGTCAGGGCTCGCTTCAAAGAATTAATATTGGAGTGCCTTGTTGAGCAAACTATATAAGCGTGACTATGGTCCCTTATATATTAGAAAACTTACTCTTACTTTGCCTTTAGTTTTATTTTCTTATTTTTTATAAAACAGTATGCGTTCTAAATTAAGTCTAAATTCAGATCTTTTTAAACTGTTAACCTCTGTTTCCTTTTTACTTCGGCAGCCTGGTCAAACTCAGCGATATTTAGCACTCTTTATCTTCTTACTCTTTCATCCGCTGCCTTAGGTAAGAGCATGACTATTGATAGTTACTAAGGACCCTTTTTCCCTGCGCATTGTCATGTTAACCTGAAGGTATTTGATCCAATACAGCAGTTTTTGCAAACGTCTTGGCGTCTGGAGTTTATACCTTCTACATGATTAAATTTAGCTGCTCCTTTGGAGTACCGTTGCTGTTGTGTACCCGCTTACTCTGAGTCAGATAATATACGTATTGTACCTACCGTATGCGGTAGCCTTGCCCTATTCATCACTTGGAAAAGTGCCTGATGGAGGACTAGCAACCACATGCGGGCGTCCCGATTTATTGTTGTAAATGATGAGTAACACTTTGTTTTTCTTTAAACCAATAATGAGTATGACTACTTGATTAGAGATAGACATATAAATATATCTGTTAGACATAGTACGGATAAATCACTTGATGCAGCTAAAATATGAAAACGGTTGCGTGTCTGACTACACATTGCACCTTAAACTTTTTCTTTGCTAGGTAATGCACATAGTACATGTACAGCCTTGTTGAGTTTAGTTCGTAGTGGTAATACTACGTTTCAACCCGGTGTTGATACGAACCAAGAGTCTTTTAATTTCGTATTAGTTCAATAATTTATAGAAAGTCATATACAGCACGTCATTATTTGTAAAAACCGCCTGGCGCAATTTTTGAACTGTTTCCAATGCTTGTAGTATTTCCTTTCCTTTGATTTTTAACATTACATAAAGCAACTTTTACTCTATGGTTTACTATTTTATATCTTAATCATTAAGTTCTTTAATTTTGTCGTACATTCTTAATTTACTTTAAACAAATTATATTTTTTTTTGTAAATGACTTTAGGTGACGTTTTCCTCTATTTGTATTTATATTTTCTTCTTCAGATAATACAGACCAATATCAAATAAAGGTAAACTGAAACTTAGCTTCTGTGAGTTGCCTTATTTTTATTAGCCAGATTAAGAATCTTGTCATTTACGCATTTTGTTGCTCTCCCACTCTGAAAATTTATGGAGGTGTTGCCGAAGAGTTGCTCTTTCAACTCTTATAAATTTTACTATAAAAAGTTGCGGCGAATTTCTGAGAAACATCCCGAACTTCAAACTCATTTTTCATTACGAAAACAGGGTTTTGGGCAACAACTGATAGCACCATCGAGAAGGGCAGGTCAGAATCTATCGATTTATATTTTTTTATTATTTTTCTTGCCGCCTTCCTACGAGTACGAGCGAGTTGAACACAGTGCGCTTGGGCGAAAAATACGCCGCGAGCTCCGGGTGGCCTGTTCTCAGTGGACGCGCCCATATACACATTTATAGATGTATTTAGACACAACCAAGTAGAAGATTAAAATCAATTACAGTTTACATTATAATAGAACAAATCTCTAACATGAAGGTAACGGATATCAGAATATTTAAAGGAGCGGAGTGGGGATGAGATCACCATTTACTTAAAGCAAAATAATATTTTCCGTAAAAAAGACAAACCGAAACTAAAACATTAATTAGGAAAACAGGAAGAAAGAACAAACATCGAAATATGCAAATACAATTAAGAAAACTTCAAGGAAGCTAATATTGCATATCTTTATTAAAATGGTTAGATTAGAAATTACAAGAATACTAACATGATGATATAGAACAACTGTATGGACATCTTAAGAATTTACACCATGGAGTAACATATGAGACATTTAAAAAGTCGACGGTGTAACGAAATAGAATTAAAAGGAAAGGAGGTGTATCTCAAGTAGCTAATTATTATATTAATTGATGATCTATCAAACTTTGGAAAGAATGTTACAAAAAGTTATTGGTGAAAAGTCAAGCAAAGTTTATGTAGAAATAAAATACAAATATTAATGTACAATAAGAACCAATTTAGATAAAAGTATAGAGCATTGAAAACGCCACACCAAATATAAAAAATAAGAAACTGGAGATACAAGAAACACGAGGAAAAGTTAAAAAGGATTATAATTAAATTATTTAATAAGTATATAGATGAAAACGTAGTACCTAAAGAATAAAAAAAATAAGGTATATGATACCAATATATAAGAAAGAAAACGCACGAAATTGTAAAAATTACAGAGGAATTACGATAACACCAACATTTAGTTGGCTGTAACAAAAAATGTTACGAGAACTTTTAGAAAAAAAAAAACAATATGAAACTAAAGAACAAATGGAATTTTAACCAGAGCGATCATATACGGAAAAACCTTTTAACCCTAAAAGAAATTAATGAAAAGAAAATTAATTAAAGGAGAAATATATATTTACTGATTATAAACTTATGTTCTGGAAATGGATGGTACAAACAAATATATATATATATATATAATACAGTAATCAAAACTGTAAAAGAATTATATGAAAATATTACAATACGCTCAACACAACGAAAGAGATCAAAGTAAAAAATGATCTTATTGTTATTGTCTTTCACCCACACTTATTAAATTATACGTTGAACATGTACTTAAAAATTAAAAAAAGAAAGAAGATTTGGAATACATGACCTGCAAAATCAGAAATCAATACGAGAAAAGGGAACTGTCAACGACATATATTTATGCCTATAAACTGAAAAAGACAATATGTAATTATTGTAAATATCTAGAGATACAAAAGAGATTAAAGAGTAAAGTGGACAAGCGTGAAAGGTAATAAAAAAACTTAATGAAATATGAATAAGGAAATAACTAAAAGAAGGAAACATAATCGGCACAATTATTAAAAGTAGCGCCTTATAAGGAGCAGAAATATGCAATAGCGAATAAAAGGAGGCTTACGGCATTGGAAATGGATGCATTAACTATATGTGATAGAATATCCAGATTGGAGACAGTACTACACGACACAATAAATCCAATAATAAATGTTATAGCGTATGTCAATTAGAATGTAGAAAGAAAATTAATATAACACGATAAGCTTTTGAATAAATCTGTTCCGAAAAACAGCAACATGAAAAAGTCATGATCAAGACATATCTCCAAAACGAGAACTGTTGCGACAAACAAAAAATCGAGCAGTCTAGAAACAAACACTATAAAGGGATTTACTTTCTTTGTTAGCCATTGCCGCTTAATTGCGATTTTTATTTCTTTATATTTGTACTTCGTTGGTTTCGTATTGGTTCGTGTCCTTAATCCTTTTCCTCTTAAGTTTCATTATATCACCCAGAGTATTTTTTCTACCCCAATTTCCGATTTTATTAAACATTCATGAGTTAGCACCCAAACTTTGTTAACATTGTGTCAGCTAAGCTCCTTTTCGGAAATAAATGTCTACATGCATCCACATACTTGATCTTTGATGCTTCTATCAAATTTGCTATGCTTATTTTCATAATCATTTTTGGCATGCAGATACATCACACTTAAATTTGTATGATTTATTAGTTCTATCACTTTTTTACAACAGCAGACATTGTATTTGTTTTACTAGTATTAAATATTTGAAGTATCTCATTAATTTCCAGCTCAAAAACTCGGCTCACTTTTGATAACTTTATTAATTTCGATAAACCTATCTTTGCATCGTTTCTACTATATGTCCGTTTAAAATTGGAAAACTGACAAGATACTTATAAAATATCTTATTACATTTTTTCTGAATTTGTTTTATAACGATTATAAAGTCAATAATTAATTTTTACTATTAAGACTGAGTTAAAATTGATTTAGTTTGTGTTTATTTTCTTCTTACAGTCTTGTCTCAATTAAGTTCTCTAACACATTATATATCATAGCAGTAATATTGTTTATTTTCTTTTTTTAAGCACCCAATACACTTCTATTTTTTTATCACATTAGTTAATATAACTTTTCATTTTATAAAGTTTAATTTGTAATTTTCGTTAACACTCTTATACTTCTTGTATGGTTGGTTCTCTTAACTGCTTTCTATGCCTTTGGACATTGTTTTGTTATATAATGATTTTTTTAAATTTATTCTCATTTCTGATAATCCGGTATTGGCAAGCGCGGTCTTTTTATTATTTCTTAAAATTCAGTGCTGATTGTTGATATCCTTGTTTTATTGCCTTAGGATTTTATAATTTCCCTATCTTTCTCTTTAACACTTATTTCTTCTCATTTACATAAATTGCATTTACTTTCTTTTTACTTTTACTATAACTAATCTTTGTTAGCCCCTGTTTTCTTTGGCCCTCATTATAAATTTAAGTATTTATTTTAGTTTGTGTTATAATTCCCAACTTTGATAGATTTTTAATTATTTTCTATTCATTATTCTCAAGAGTATTGTCACTTAGACCATCTAGGCACTTTTCTGTATTCTGGGTATATTCTTTCTTAACTATGTCTCTCTTAATGCCTTTATATTCCTCAATGAAAACACTGGATCGCAATGGAAACAAAATCTTTTAGAACCTTACACGAAGCAAAATACTTAACTAAACAAAAAAGAATATTTAATAATAATTCACATTTTAATTTATATATTGTTGATATCAGTAAATTTTTATAAAAAAAGCAGACATTTATGGATAAGAAAAGGATAAAAATACGCTTTTTCCGTTTCTGACATGGCAGATCAGTCACTTAAGGGGGAAAACAATGCATTTTTGTTTTAGAGGAGTCCAGTTTGAGAATAACTAGAGCTTTCAAAAAAATACTTCAGCACATAGCGATAATAAATGATCAAAAGGGTACTATGGAGAAGGTCGGAGACAAACTCTTATCACCCGATCCGTTCTTGGAAACTTATGTGTGTGCCATAGTTAACATCAGCAATATCTTAAGTTATTTTGATAAATACATGGACAGTCAGTTTGGCTTTCAAGACTTTCAATTAAAATAAAAAACGTCATAGACTATATTTTAGAAAAGTTGAACTTGATTGGAGAAGCTCTACTTAAAAAGAAACCTAAGCTTATACTATTATATTAGTCAGGTAAAAAAGTTGAACGAAAAGAAAGGAAATACTATCTCAACGCTGGAGCTTACCGAGATTGATCATAAAAAGTTGCATGAGTTGCACCCTCACAACTTCGAATTCACGGAAGAGAAGGGTACAGCCAGAATTTTA
The DNA here is from genome assembly GCA_036346155.1 of Sinelater perroti. Classification (NCBI taxonomy): domain Eukaryota; kingdom Metazoa; phylum Arthropoda; class Insecta; order Coleoptera; family Elateridae; genus Sinelater; species Sinelater perroti. The sequence continues at coordinate 2,264,764 of JARFIY010000209.1, read as the reverse complement.
AAGCTGTACGCCATTGAAGCTACTTATCAGCTGCTTGCGCCGGATGATGGAAGGTTAATTAAGGTCCTAATATACAGGACTATAATGGCTGAGGTCGCTTTTGAATTTCGAGCTTACTGTTTACGCAAATAAATTTCGGGATATATTAAGAACAACGCCCCTAAGCCTTACTTTTTTCTATTATCAACTCATCTTTATAAGAATATGTCTTCTATTTGCTTGTTTCAATTATTGTGGCTTGTAGAAATTTAAATACTTTTTCGAAGAGATTATGACTAACGTGACTTTGAGGTTCATGATCTATTTTATCCTACCTACTTAAAAATTCTCGAGTACCATTTATTTCTACATTCTTACATATTTATCTTTGTAAGCAGAGATTACGGCACCCTTGGAACACAACTCAAAGTATGTCTAATCCTTGATTGGGTTTCTTATAATACTCGAATAGTTCTCGCTATGGATGTTTACGTTGATCAGCCATTGCGGTTTAATTTTCCAGAGTTGCTACAACATTTTAAATACTTATAAAACAAAAATGGCAGTAGAAAGACGGTTTAGTAAAGGAACTTGTGTTACAAAAGATAAATTTTCCGACATAATGTATTGATGAATAGAAGAGTACTTTCTGATTATAAATTATGGGAAGCACGTTCTTCTTGGGTAGCTGTAAACTCTATGTTACAGGGTGAGCGAATAGTAACTAGACATTAAAAAATCTACAGATATTGTTTCAAAAGAGACTGTAGTAAATAGGATTTTATATTTTCTGCTTCAATGGTACAGGCATCAGACGCGAAGGGCAGTACTTGTATTTATGTAAATTTCTGGAAGATTATGCTTGGGCTAGCGATCTTATTTTCATGCAAGATGGTACACCACATCATATTGCTTTTACTGTGCGGGTATGTTTAGCCTACTATTTCCAATACATTGCCCGGGAAGACGCGGGTCTCATAAATGATTTTCAAGAAGTCTAGTTTCCATTTAATGTGATTTTTACTTGTGGGGTCATGCAAAGGAGGAGGTGTACAGAACAAAGTTTTGCGCACTAGAGGATCTAGAGACTTGGATTTAGAAGGTTCTCAACAATATCCCAAACAACTTTCTTTCAGAAGATTGAGCATTCCATTCCCGGTCGATTGGAAAAAACTGGCTGACGCCACTACTGTTTACGTTGAAATTTAAATTTTATTTTGCTGCATAATAAAGTACATGTATAATTTATTTCATTAATTTTTTAGAAATATAAACTTTATTACTCATTTCTAAGACTTAGTATAGAAGAAAATAAGTTTGTACTTGTAAAAACAAGTTCCATATTTAACTATATGCAAGAATAATTTACTTCTACAATAAGGTGTCCTATAATTTAACAACGTACTAACGTGTTCCTCGACCTATTTAAATAACTACATTAAATATACCCTACTTCAACTGCTAGTAACCTACGCACTTTGATTCTAGAATACTCGCGACTTTGAGCCGGCGTTCTGAACGAACTTATTAAAATCTCTTTTACGGCTACGCCAAGCTTCCATGAAACGCTGCAAACCTGTCGTTGTATTTACCTTTAGTTTTTTCTGGAAAATCCAACTACCTGAGATCAACCGGTACAGTTTTTGTAATAATATTTAAAATATACAAACTAATTTATTTTATTAAATAAACCTCGGTGCGCTATTTTAGGATTTACATAATACCCCCTATTCTAGTCGTCGATAGATTAAGACAAACAACACAGCTCATAATTTACACGATATACAAAATTATTAGATATATTAAGCACAAAATAAATTAATTTAACCACAACAACGTATTCTATATTCAAAGCGGATTATATTTTTAATTGCCAAAATTTTAAGAACAATAGTAAATTAAACATAAATTAGAATTTGTTATGCACGGCGAGGAAAGCGGAGAGGGACGCGGTTTCTGATCATGAGACTCACAGGTGTGGATACCTAAAGATTTCTCCTATAGGATACCTCACACTATCACAATTTCGAGATAACATTTTTAAGAAGACTAAAGTGCGTATGGTCACCAACATAGAGACTAACATAACTAAGGATAATATTTGTATTGTTTGCCAATTTTTCTCCGCCGATTAACAATTTTTGCAATTGCTTTTGAGGGTTGAATAAGATGCAGAAGTGATCAGGCAATTATTACTGATGATCTTGCGTTTCTAAAAGTCCTTAACGTGGGCAGTAGATCGGCAGCCTCTTCCGTTGTACAGACGACTATTGACACACGAGTAGGAAAATTTATTTCCCCCAACTTTTCTTATTTCAAAGGAGTTTTGCACATCGATATTTTCCGTAACTGTTGTAATGTAATTATTGCTTACTAATGTCAACTTGTGGATAAAAAATCTTTCATGTATGTTTCGTATCTTGCTACACGGCAACAAATTATGGATATGTTCTGGACTATACTAGAACACTTTTCCTATAGTTCGAATTTATTTTCTAGTAATTATTATTTGCTAGGCAACTAAAAGGAGCACTTGGGGGACATAGATGTTGATCTTAAGAAGCGTACGCACTTTTGACTGGTTTCACATCCAAAAAACTTCTTATCCGTATTGGGAAAAATGTGTTTACATTTGATTTGTTTTTGTAATTTAAATATACCATAAAACTAGTCTGTTATTTAAAATTGTATTTTACAGCACAGAAAGTCAATACTTGTCTTAAGAATGACTTCCGTCGTTAAAGTGCCAGTTACACTGTAGAAGATATCTGATATCCTCATTCCGTGATTCAAGGTAATGGGTGAATCCATACTGCTTCAACTATAATAATAATAATGGTAAGACCCTACGCCTCGCGTGGGAGCACAGCCTGCGAACTGAGAGGTTAAGGCTTTCATATGTTCGTTCTCTCTGCCCGGTCATCGCGTACCATCTCTGATGCGGGGCGATGGGGCAAGCACCGCACCTTAGACGATCGTCATTATTACCCCTTGTTCGAATGAACGCAGGTACTCAATTATTTTTAGTGACTGAGTAGGCCACCCGCCAGACATCAGAGAGCACCGGGAATTGAACGCGGGTCCGTCAGCATCGCAGCCCGCCCCTCAACCAGGGGACCACGCTGGCTGTCTCAACTATAATAAAGCGACTAAAAATATTTTTGAATTGCCGTTAAATAACACTAAATGAAAAAATGCTTCTTTGAAGTTACTTCTAGCATCAGCATTAGTGCCTGTCGTACTGGATCTTATTAAATCCTAATTATCCATTTACATATAAAATTCTGCGGTGATCAATTATACGCCGGAAAAGTGTACTTGGCAACATCATATATCAAAATGAGCAGCACTATATCAGGATGTCCGCTTGCAACTGAAAAAAAATTATCCTAAACCTTAATAATGTCATCTTGAGTAAAATTAATCTATTAATTTGGCAGAACTAAAACAAAACAAGAGCGGTAAGCCTAGTATGGTATTGCCTGGGTAAGACACTAAGTTGGAACCAAAAGAACTTAAGATATTTTATTCAAGCGATTTAATTTATTTTTGTCGTTTGTGTCATTTGTGTTTTACTTACTTTTCTTTTCCTCGACCCACTGATGCATGAGTTTAAACGCTGGTAATGTTTTATATGCACAAACGTTTCACTAAGTGCATCTTTATGATATAAAAGTCAGTTTTTGTATCTTTATTTTTTATTCTTGCTCTGGTGCATATTTACAAATTTAAGAATTGCCCTCGATAATTAAATTCTTGCTTTGTCTAAGAGTTATAGATTCAAGTTCTGTAAGATATCTTACACATCAAGCTCCTTTACCACCACATCTCAATATTAATACTCCAAAAACAGTTGCTCTAATTTGATCATAGCACTAAATTTTACGTATTCAGCTAAAAATTACTTAATTTTAGACCTGTTTTATCGTTAGTAGTATTAAGGTATGTTTAAAGGCAGTTGTGCTCCTATGATATTCCACAGCGTATCCTTATTCTTGAGCATTTTCATTGTCTCCATTTATTTTATTCTTCTATTGTAAGAACTTACTTATTATCCTGTTCTAGATTACTTTCAATCACACTCAATATTGTTTAAACTAAATGTTTGTAATTTAAACCAGCTGAATTTGGGGTTATCTGTGGTATTGGCTTTTTCCCTATATCGTATTGTATTTTTTGTTTTAATTGTACCTGCCTCAGCAGGTTTAATTAGATTGTATTGTCACTGCCTGGATAGTTCAACAATTGTGCATTATTAGCTATTGTAATAAAAATAAGAGCAACAGTAAATTAGTTTACAAGCTAAAATTATTTTTTATTTCAATTTTGAAATTTTTCTGTAGGTTTTGGTGGTTAAGGTCAAAAATGTTTGCCTGGCATCAAATAATAGCATATTATTGTTGGTGAGGCTGCAGAAGTGGAAACGCTCTTTATAAAGAAATAGGGGCAAAAATACTAAAATTATTTTACCATTATTTTATTAATTAAAAAAGTGAGCAGGCAAATTACTCTAGATTTTGCAGAAGCTTATTAAATTTTTATTACTAAGGGGGAGATGATACATACTCCAAATACATTAATGTGAGTTATAAAAATAGCTGTAGAGCTAGGAAATTATAAGCTTTGTGCAGTGTATTAAGGATCTTACCAACATTTTTATTAATTGCAAGACTAGAATGCTAAGCGACACCAGTTTGATAATGTTTGCTGTAAGCTATTCTGCAACTATCGTAAAAAGCGGATATAGATAATTTGTTATAGCAACAATTCGCTGCAGTAAAGCACAAATAGATTATCAATAACAAAATAGCAAAAAAGTCTTCAAAAGCAAATGAGGAATTTTACAAGATATGAAGATCTGCCAAACTCAGGTAAGACTTGAACAAGTCATAGAGAGTATGGTACTTTATTACGCTCTGCGATCTCGTTTCATATAAATTTACTACGTTCACAATCAAAATTTAATTTGGCATTAAAAATTTGTTTTCAAAAGGTAACTGTTGTAGAGGTTTAATACTGTGCAATGTTGCACTTTTTTATTGAAAGTTGAGTAGACTTTTTATGCCACGTGTGGTTTTAGCAAGATCGTGTTGTGTGTGATGGTGATACGCCCAACAATTAAAATTTTAATTGTCCACTTCGTTTGCCTAATGTGAATGCTAGTGGTTGTTTTCTTTATGGGCCTCTCAACAAAAGAATTTATGGCTATAACAACTCTACAACCTTCTGTTTGATTTAAAAGTTATTCGCCGTAATACCAAAATACTCTATACTAGTCTAAAGTGCCCTTTTGTAACAACGGTTTTGGGTTTCCCTGTAGATAGGTCAAATAATGTAAGTGGCGAGTATCTGCATACAACAACCACCAAAATTAAATTATGCTAACATAACCAATTATAAAAGTTTTTCAGGTGTTCATTTTAAGTCTTAGTAGAATAATATGGCCAAAATTTTATAAATTACAAAATTATTTTAATTACCGTCGCGCAATATAAAAATAACTTATGTGCTCATAGTACATCCGCCTACTAAAGTTTTTATTATAAAACGTACACCGGTTTTCCATAACAAATTAGAACACTAAATTAGATTACTGTCAAAGTACAGCGTTTACTAATTGAATATAGTTAAAGCCAAGTAGCGCCCACAACCCCATTGGTAATGTAAGAGCTTAACGAGCTGTGATTCCCTTATTAAAAGCGCCAAATCTAACAAAATGCATGCCTCAATGTTAAAGTGGGCTGAATCTGATTTGCTCAAAATGAACGCGTTTTATTCAGCCAATCCGTTGCATATTTTGGCGGCCATCTAAAGTGCTTATAAAATAAACATAGGCCATAATTATGCATATTTCTGGTCGCTTCCAAAAAATGCGCTACTATAAAAATATTTTAAAGAGAAATGGCCGTTCTCTTAAACCTCATTGAAATAAATAAAAACTTAATGGTCTTGTAAATATCTTGTTGAAGATTATCTCCAGCTAAACAGTAATTATTGTCTAATATTTTATTTTTATTATAAATAATCCTAGATATTTTTTGTATGACTAGTTCTTCTAAACCAAAGTGCTGATTACGGAACTAAAAAATTGCCATGATGTTTGTTATTGGACTTGTCTAATAAAGGTATGAGAAATAGGCTTGTAGTTTGTAATATTATTTGCTGTGGAGTTAATGAGGAGGTAGGATCGAGCGTTACTTTTCCACAAAATGAGTAGTTTGATGTCGCTGCCTAACCAGTGTCGAGTTTTTACGAGAAAGCTGCGTCCTTTGACATCAATTACTATGGCTGCGAGCGTTTAGGACTAGGATTATGGCTCCTTGTTACAATGGAGTTAGGGGTTTCGTATCGAAGTCACAATCTTGATGTGTTTTTCTACAAAGTCGATCAGTATTTTTCATAGAAATTTCGCTCTTCTGTGAATGTGGTTGGGTGAATAGCTGCTCCAAATAAAAGTTCAGAAGAATGTTGCAAAACTCTAACAAGCCTTTTTGGAAGAAATTATAATTTATGTTACCTCTACGTAGTTAGTTCAACAGGATTTCCAAATGGATTATATATTTCTTCAGGTAATATTTAGCAATAAGGGCCATTCTGAGGGAATAAACCTGCTGCCACGGACTTAAAGTGCTATGGACTTACTAGGATTTAGGTTTCAGCAAACATAAATTTATATATCACAGTTGAGTATTCGCATACTTTCCAAAGAGGTCTCTATTAAGCTTTTCTTTAAAGGGGGTAAGTCTAGTTGAATTTGATGGCGAATATGTTCATATTAAGATTATATTCTAGTTTTGAGCATAAAGCCGTTAATATTAAACAATAATAATTGAAATGCCATTGGTTATGTTGTAGAGTGTAGAATTTTCAATAAAACTAAGGTTAGTATTTAATTAGTATGTAGGTAGAATGAGGAAGTTTTTCCTTAAAATGCTATGGACAAGCGTTGCCAGTGTCACCGAGAGTCTTCGAGTTGATGGCAGTATGGGGAGTCTTTAGGCAATTGTTAAATTAATCTAATTTCTTAGAAGCCATACTTTTTGTGGCTAATAGAACGGCCAACATTTTTACTTTATTAGAGGTAATAAACTCTGAACTCGCTCGAAATAGCTACCACGTTATGTTAAGACCTTATTGCCACAGCGGATGGTAAAACCTTTTAAACTGAGTTGCATTGGTCTTCAAGCGGAGTTAAAAATGGGTCGCCTCTAATGATATTTGCATAGCGAATAGCTAACTTATAGCGATTTTCGTATCTTCATAGTAGGTAAAAAGGGTAGAAAAAATCTAGATACTTCCCCGAATTTGGTTTTTACAAGAAAGCTACGATCTTTGACATCAATTACTTCGACAAAGGTATCCCAACGAGGATTATGGGGATTCTGGTTTAGGATAACCGTTGATACAAAATTTTTGTTTTTCTTTGAAATTGGCGCCGAGAAGAGATAAAGTTGATCAAATAAGTGCACTAAATAAAAGTTGAGCTACACAAGTCAGCACGAGGAGTTTTGTAAAACTCTAGCAAACCTTGAAAACAATCAGAGTTGATATTACTAATGGGTGAGTACTTTTGTAGTAAGTAATCTATGATTTTTTAATTGATTTGGCTAAATTGTTAAATTAAGGGTGGTCTAAGAAATAGTAACGGTGCTGCATTCTTCTATTTGCAGGTTCCATTTTGGGGCGCACTCAAGTCCGTTGTCGTTCAGGAGTTTCAGCGGGATTCCTTAATTGACCATTAATTTTTTAAGATAATATATGATACTATTGGTGATTATATTAACGTTGTTATTACGAACTCAAAGAGGTAGCTACTTAGTGTGGTAGAAGGCTGACACAAGCTTGACATGTCCGAATCATATTACAAATGTCGTTGATAAATCACTGTTCATCAAACCCGTCTTAAGATACCTTGATGCGAACTATAAAGAATTTAGAGTATGGTTGGAGGGAGATTTACTAGAATCTTGGTTCCAAAGAATGTAACATTATCTATTATAACTAAACATTTGCCTATATTGCAGTAAGGTTAGAGGTCTTCATAGAATCTAGTTAAATGTGATGGCGGAGGTATTGATATTCAGATCATACTTTGGATTTTTTTGAGAATGGAAATAGTAATAATTGGGATGCCATTGATCATGTGAAAAAGTGCAGCAAAATAAAGGCCCTCTTCATTGAGGTCAGATGTGGAGTATTTGAAAATCCACCGCGTGCTTGGTTCTGGCTACCGAAATAATCAAATTAGGAAATCATTAATTCAAACTGATTTTCTAGAAAAAATAAATTACACTTTTTGATGATCCATACAACGGCCATCGTTTGTACTTTGGTGGGAGTAACTTCCACGTTCCATTGAGATTTTGTTCACATAGCACATGTCCCAATATTTTAGACTGGGCTGCATGTATCTTCATGCGGAGTTTAGCCTCAAAAACACACTTTCGCTAGTAGGAGAGCACGAATTACTTGTTCTAGCCGCATGCATGATAAAAATACGATTTAACTGTTTTCAGTTGAAGATTAGTTTTCACTCAAAGTAATACAATTCACTTCTTATTCCAGAAGTGTCAAATTGGGCTATATCCGAAAACAAATACATGAATCATTATTGGTAGAAGTTAGAAAGTGCTTGATTGAGTTTATATAGCAAACATAAGTGAATTTATTTAGATATAAAGAGTAATGGAGAGCTTTATGTTAGGTAACAATTTAAAAAACAGGGTGGCCAACATCTAAATTTGCAAAAATAAAAGACGTGGCTAATCACGTAGCAAGACTAAACACAAGATAAAACAACGAAAGTTAAAAGACAGCGATACTTATGTGGAGACCATATATTAGAGTAAATATCAGCTGCTCAAAATCACAAACTGTTGGCAAATATGAAAGGAACCTGTGTCTAAAAATGGACTACGGGGACTAAATTTTTTTTTTATTTATTTAACTATAAGTTTATCGAGGTTCTATTTGAGAGTCTACAAATTTTGCTGTTTGGGTGCAATCTACAATATAAAATGAGTTAACCATACATTACAAAATTCAAATGTTTCCGAAAAATAATAAAAACCTCAACCGTCCAATAAATATTAGACATGAAAAATTTTCAGAGCATTCTTCAGTGATATAAATAGAAATACAGCAGATTTTAATTCCTTTGCTGTTCAAATACTTGCCTTTATGCTACAAATGTGATTTGTGCTTTAGGAAAAGGACTGTAATATTTTTTTTAGTTCTAACAGGCTCTTCTGTGGATATTCTGTAGGATATTTCATCTGTATTTTGTAAAGTTGTAAGAATAATTTCAAAGCAACATTAGTGCTGGTAAATAATTTAAAAAACAATTTTTTCTAAAAAGAAGTGAAATTAGTTACATTTTTTTAATAAATAAGCTTTACAGCTAGAATACCTGAGTTATGTAAAACATGGTGTTGACATTGCACGGAAGGTTTGTGGCACAAAAATTGATAAAATCCGGACTAGAAAAACTACAAAACTGAGCGGTATCCGATCAATAGGATAACCCAAAGTTAATTTTGTCTAAACGTATAGAAAACAAAGAGTTATTTCAAATGAAAAAACTATAAAATCATTGAAAACTGTTAAATAAATAATACAACTTGTAGATTACTGTTGAACAATTTTAAAAACAACACATTTATAAAGAATCCTGTCCTCCCTGTTCAGAGAGTGACAAAAAGGGGTTGTCCAAAAGGCCAAAAAAAAACAATTAAAACTTAAGGCGCCAAGGTACAGAAACCCTCTAAACTTCCAACAGTTGCTGTTGTCCTGACAGATAGCAGAGCAAAAGTTTTACAACAAAATTAGAAGTTTAAATGTCGAAGAAAGTGGCAGGAAATTTGTTATTGTTTTAAATGAATTAGTATGTCGTGCCCTTAGAAATATTTTTTATTTTTATAAAACACCATCAATCTTCAAAAACTTTTGTTTGGACCTTGCTTTATGTTATTGTGCAAAAACAGAATCGAACTGGTACCAAGACGAACAAATCCGTCAAATTGTTTATAATTCCTCCCAATGGGAACTCATTGGTAATTGATGAAATGTAAGTTGAAGAGCTCTAAACAAAAATCAAAAGACCTCAAAAATTTAAAAAATTACTCGACAAACTAACAGAAAAGTGCCCCAATTTATCACTTTTGATAAACTGGCCAATGTAAATTTAAAATTTTTAAATAACATTTTAAAAAGACAACAAATTGTAATGAACATTGACAAAGTATCGATTTTTAATTTTTATTAATAATTGAAAGGAAATGTTGCCCTTACTCCTGATGACTGTAACCAATCTCCTCAAAGGTTGATCACTAACTTTCTGCCGGATTTCTTATGAAATTAAATTCTCTATGATTCTGTTTTTAAGAAATTCTGCGGACATCTTTGATTCGGGGAGTACACAATCCCGTAATGAATAATTTCAGGTATTGAAATCTGGTTAATAGACAGGCCAATCAATACCTGCTTCTCTTTTTGCCATTGCGTCCAGGGCTACGATATTTGACCCGAAAACTCTTGAGATGGTGTCTGGCGCCATCTTGCATTAGAAAGCACGAAATTTCGATATCAACTTTCAATTTCTTTGTCACTCAATGGTTGGTAAATTTTAATGTTTTCTTGATTTCGGGTCCTTTGATGCATTTACCGTTGATGTCCGCGTTTCTTGGTAATTTTTTTAACTTCTTCTTTGTTCTCCTCGGTCGTCACTGTTCGTGGTCCACCAGTTCTGTCTTCATAATTATTCTGGACACTTTTGGTAGTCAAACATTTCTCTCGGTGAAAATAAAAATTTTAATCATCAAGATTTGAAAAATGCTCCAATGATGACTTTCGGTCCACCTCTCTTTTCCACAATTTGACGGTTTCGATTCTGCAATGGCACCAAAATTCGATGCTTTAGAAAATAAAATACTCTTAGTATGGTGAATACATTTGATGAAATCTAAAACACGTGTTTTGTTTACAAAAAGGGTAGAACGAAAAGCGGTAAACTAGACTTACGGGACGCCATGTATGATGTTAATTATTCAGAGTTTTATTTAGAACTTCACACCCAAAGAGTTCCACGCAAATAAGATGCGCTCGATACTAAATAAGGGAAATTCAAAGTGCAATCTAGGGCAGAGAAACTTACTTTTTATACAAATAAAAATAATAGGAACGAGACCATCAGTAGCGCTATAGTTGTATGTAATAATTTAAAAGTTGTTATCACTGCTAAAGAAGTGGCATTAATATCAGCCGACAATGCGCTTTGAGTAAAAAGCACTGGGGAGAATTCAATTTCGTCTTTCAAACGACAAATTTATGCTATTTTGACATTATCTGTTTAGCCTTAAAATTCGTTGCATCAGAACTTAGAAGACAAACATTTGCAAAACTTTTCTTCACAATAGATCTTAAACATTAATATAACTTCACTTATTTATAAATGTAAAAATAAATTTTTAAGTTAGCTTTCTTAAAAAAGCTTGCATAATTGTCTTTTTTCTTTTATCTCTTGCATTATAAAGAGTGTCCTAAAAAAACACAGGATTTAAATTGCCTTCCATTTTTCCTGCAAGACTGGCAGTGTTCTGCTTGGTGGCGTTTTGTAGTACACCTGTTGCGATTAGTCAATATGGCGCTATTCGATGGGGGAGCAAGTGACCATCGCTAAAAAATTTTAGAAGCACGGAGAATGTTTCGCTGAGAGTAAAAATTACTGGAAAATGCAAAAATGCACAATGCACCAAATGAGACAATTGTGAAAAGACTAAAATTTTGAAAGGACGGGTTTGGCTGCAGACCTGTACTTGCCGTTCATCTGAAAAAATCGCTGCTGCGAACGATAGCGTAGCGAAGCGTCCAGAAACCTCAGTGCGCTGTCGGGCACCTCAAATGAAAATTTCAAAAAGCTCCATGCAGCGGATTTTAACAAAATCTACATCTGCACCTATTCAAAATTTAGTTAACACAGAAGCTAAAGCCAGTCGACTATTCGAAACATTGGATATTTCCCGACTGAGCGCTAGAGGATTAAGAAGTTAACGACTTTTCGCCAAGAGTCGTCGTTTTTTAGCTTCGAGATGCAGTTCCACCATAGTGTGTATTTGAATAAGCAAAAATGATGCATTTGAGACATAGAAAATCCTTGATTCATTCAAGAACAGCCTACACATACCCAAAGAGTAACAGTTTGGTGTGGATTTTACGCAGGTGAAGTGATTAGACCGTTTTTTTTTTGAAAATAATGCTAGAAAAATAGCAACTATATTAATGGTGAACGTTATCGTGAAATGATGGGAACCTCACTTAAACGGCATAGATTTAGATAACTTGTGGTTCAAGGTGGACGGCGCCACTTGCCATGCGACCTGTAAAATGGTCAAATTGTTGATGCAAAAATTTAATAGGCAATTTATCTCCTAAAACAAAAAATTCAAGATCTAGCGACCTTAGACCTTCCGATTTTTTCTCTTGAGATAACAGAGGACTAAAGTTTATGTTATTGAAAATAAAAAGGATTCTTAAACTAAAAGCAACAATTCGAAGAGTGGTTGTAAAAATTGAGCCACAGTTATGTAATTAATAGGAAATTAACAGCAATATTTACTCCTTCAAATAATGTCTTAACTTTGTCAGCTAATAAATAGATAAAATGTTTTCGGCTATTGTAAAAAATCTGTAAGTGCTCCATAAAAACCTTTAGAAAAGCTACTTAAAATAGCGCTTTGGAAATTTTCAATTTCTTAAATTTTTATTACCTAATAAAACGATAAAAAGTTAATCGCAGCTGCCAGCCCAGCTCTAGTTTTTCGGCTGCTGCTTTTTGTTATTTGTGACTATTTAAAAGATATTTAAACATTAATTAGGCTTTCTTTAAATTTTTACACCATCCGAATTATTATTATAGGGCAAGTGCTATGTTAATAGACGTTTTATATGGTTAGCTATTGCTAATGAATTTTCTTGTTATATAATCAGCCAGATAATCAAGAAATTATTTGGGTGGCCCAGCAGCTCCAAAAAATGCCGAAATTCCGAGAAATCGCTTACGCCGTTACCGATGAAATGGATGGATCGTTGCGTTCGCTTTCTTAGTTGCGAGTGCAAACGGCCAGCAGCAAATACAGGTAATTTTCGGTTTTTTGCACTTGAAATTCAGACCTTCGGCAAACTGCCGTATTTTAATCATGCCGGTAATTATAGAGACGCTAATTAGAGCTGCCATAACGCCAACAGTTATTCGTTAATCGACTCCCACTTCGCACTACATTTGCTTCCTCCATTACAGTTAGGCATCAATTTAAATATTAATTAGTGCCATCCGCCATGCATTGCGTTGCGCAAAGGAACCCAGCGGTACCGCTAGGATTCGTTCATTTCTAGGAACCGTGGGGGCGGACAGATGGTGAATTTAGATATTTTCTCAATTTACACTATTTTATTTATATTTGTGTTATAGTAGCTGTACTTCAAACTTCAATTAACATTTATAATCCACTAGGCAATATTTAGAAAGGGAAAAATGAGAAAACCAAATTGAAGAAACATGGAGATGATTTTATGTTATAATTACTTTGAAATAAGTATACGTACAAAATCTCTATCTAATTTAGTCAGTTTAGCGTTTTATGCATGATTTGCTTACGTATGCTCAAAGAAAGATGCCAAACTTTTAAAAAACTCAATCACTGATAAAAACCCGTGCGTTTTTACAAAGTTTTGTACGCTCCTGGATCACATCACTGCACAGAGTTTCAGAACAGCATAATTGGTGATCGTTAAGCTCAAAAGTATTTTTCTCATCCAAAACATAGTGTAAAATTGAAGCGTGTCTTTCCATCTATACGAGGTTCATTCAAGTTCTAAAGTCCCCAAGTTTTTTTCTCAGCAGTGAAAGTAAGTAGAAGATGCAGTTAATTATAAAATATTACTGCCATTGCAGTGAGCGTTCGAGAACAAAATGTGATCATCCGTTTTCTTTTCTTGTGTGATAAAACGAATATCAAAATTTATCGTCAATTGAATGAGACATGGGGTGAAGGCGTTATGGATGTTAAAAATGTGCGTTTGTGAGTGCGAATGTGTAAAAAAGTTCAAGAGTTGTGTGACAATTAGCCGAAGCAGCCTTGGCCACGAATCAGCCGGACAGAATCTATGATTGCGCGAGTAGAACAAGTTCTTATGGAAGACCATTGATTAGGTGTATGTAATATCGTCTCTAAACTTGGCATTTCTGTAGGATCTGTAAAATGCATCTTGCATGATGACCTGAAAATGCAGTGGATCCCACGAATGCTGATCGATGAACACAAGGCTGCGCGGGTGGCAATGTCTCAGGACATGTTAACACGTAATGCCGCTATGAATTTTGGATTATAAAGCACACTGGCCGATCATTTTCCAATCAAGCCGTAGTTGCATCGGCAATTTTTTAATATGTTAAACACACCCCTAAAGAAGTGTTCTCAGCAGGCTTGGAATCATGGCGACGATGTTGTGAAAAATGTGTACGTCTAGATGGATATTACCGTGATTTCTTGATTTTTTCAAGTGAATAGTACTCATAATTTATTTTATAAATAATCGCGCATCTAATAACACAAAACAAATAAATTTTTTCAAAATAATTATGGCTATGTATGTATAATAACAAATATGGGCAGACACCTCACCCCACGTTGTTAAAAAGCTAGTTATATTATATATTTTTTAATTATTGTGAAAAATGGTGTGCAAATCTTTTGCAGACGTTCACGAATATAATTTTAAATAAAAATTTTTAGCCTCAAGTATAAGGATTAACATTTAATAGGATTTTGGCGTGGCATTGTCCAGCACGACAGTAAAAATAATTAATGTTTGTAATTCTTTAAAATAACTGTTAATTTTTTAAGTAGATTAATACTAATTATAATTTTTTGTTTTGTCAAATATAAGACGTAATGGAATGAACAAACAAATTTTATTTTTTTATGGTAAAACACCGAAGGAAGGGCTATAAAAAGTTAGAGAGATGGTAGGCTTATTATACATTCAACATAAGTAAATACACTACACTGAAATCTGAAAAACATAATAGGCATTTAGCTGGGATTCTAGGATATTATCAAGATTACTTTAATGAGGACTTCAAGATATATTCTACAGGAAAAGTGGTTCAAAAGTGTCAGAAAAATGATTTTAATGCTAAAATGTAATTAAGGTGAAGTAGCAGTAGCATCTTCCATAAAAAAACCAACTCAAACAACTTCAACTCTTACCTCATGATTTTAGACTCAAAGTTTACTAAAAGACGTCATTCGATATACTAATGTTTACACTCTAACATTGAAAGTTACTTCGCGCCTAACAAAGCCAGCAAGACTTAGATATTCAATCGGATGCAAAATAATTAAACGCCGATATCTATCTTTCCTATGATAAGATTATTGATAAGGGGGATGTGCTATTCTAAATTGCAAGCTGTTTTTGTTAGTGAAATTTCTGGTGAAGTCAAGCTCCAGATTTTAGTCGATCATACTGCTCAAAGAATTTTTCAATCTAAAAGTAAGTCACTGGAAAAATTCAGGTACGTAGTTGGAAAATGTTGATTTGGTATCAAAACGAGGTTCTGGTGGAAGCACTGGACACAACATAATATTATTTCGGAATCTTAGCTCATCGTCAACGCGATACTGTCGACAATTTCTTGAGAACACTTCTGATGTTTCTAGAAAAGATGCTGAACATATAAAGAAACAAATTAGTAGTCTAATACCTTCGGAAGTAATACACGGAGAAAAATAGATTAAGCTGACACAGGATCTTCAATTAACTAATTTGTTAGAGCTCCTTATCTAGTCCTAGACTTATGGACTAGCCCCTAGAGTCTAGAAAAATGCTCTTTTATATAGATCTCTGGCTTTGGCTCTTCTTCGCCTAGTTGTAGGAATGTAAGTCTCGTAAGACCTTCATAGTAGTACAAAATGTGGCCTACAGTCTCCTCTTCCTTTTCTGGCAAAATCTGCACGGGCTGCTATTTATTAAATGCTTCCTAAACTGACAGTGCCCCGTCAGCAGACTAACTATAACTTTAAGTTTTGGCCTGTTCGATCGTAGGAAGCCTGCTGGAAATTTTTGTGATGGTCTTTGTATGAACTTCTTGGATTGTCTCAAGTGGCTGATATTGTTCCACCTTTCTTGAGTTTTAGTGAGTATCCATTCATAAATGCTCTTTTGAGGCTATTTTAAATGCCACAATAAGGTTTGACTCTCGTTACCTCTGAAGCCCTTACATCCCGGTACCCAAGAGAGCATGAGACAATTGTTTTTTCCTATCTCTGCCAGAGCTCCTACACAATCTCAAACACCACAGGGGTGGCTAGAATTGTAAGTGTATTTGGCTATCTAAATAGATGGCTATCCTCTTACCCATAATGTTAAGTCTTAGGATCTTTTCCGCACAGCGTTCTATAACTGTGGTTCCGACTGAAAGACTGTAGGGGATTTTACAAGCCCTATTGGAACTTAGTGTTCATTTTTGGACCATAGATTCCTGCTCCTGTGCTTAATGCAGTTTTGGAGCCTTCAGTATACCAGATAAAGTCTGGGGAGACAGGAAGTCTTTATTTCAGCCTTCTCTATTTGGTATTACAATTTTAAAGTTTTTTCGAAATTTAACCCTTAATTAGTCGCAAGGGGTGTCACACCCTAAACCGTGTTTGAATTTCTATAACTTTTTAAAATTCGAATTTATCGCGCTAATTCTCTTAGTAGCTTCGTACGAGCACGTGACCTTCGTCAGCGGTGCTCGTTTGTGTGCGGTTATACTTGGAGAGCGCGACCGTTTACGTAAGTCAAATTTCGAGTAAGTATCTATTACTTTATCTTAGTATAATGTATAAAAATAATATGTTTTTATATAACCTTACCGTATAACTAGAAGTTAACCTTCGTTTGTGATTATTTTAGGTTAGCTTCACAATGCCACGTGTACTGAACGACTAGGAAATTTCAAACCAATTAGAAGAAGAAGAAGAAGAGGCTGTTGATAGCACTTCTGAAGGCGAAGAAAAGCACGGAGTCATAGTAAGTGACCACAACAGTGACACTGAGCAAAGTGAAAATGAGCAGTGGAGTGATAAGGGTCAAATCCTTTGCGCCGCCTCACAATGTCGTGTAGGATCTAACAACTTGTTTTATCTCGGAAAAGATAAACACACAAAGTGGTATAAACAGTCACCATCTTCCAGAGTTATGATTGGTAATGCCAATATTGCAACTGAGCTTACCGAACCTGAAGGGTCTGCTATAGATGTGACGACAATCAGCGAAGTATTTCTTTGCGTATTCTCTAAAGAGGTCATAGAACTTGTCCTGAAATATACTACCGAATATATGGGATCTATTCAAAACAACTTTAGCAATATTGTGACTGTAAAATTCTTACTCATGAAAAGTTGCTCACATTCTTGGACTGTTCTATATGTCTGGAATTCTCCGATCGTTCTATTTGAATTTCAAAGATCTTTGGGCAACCGATGGTACCGGAATTTAATTTTTCCCAAATACAATGACTTGTACAAGGTTCCTGTTCATTTTGAGATGTTTACGGTTTGATTTCCAACAAGACGAGAGAGACAATTATTGGACAAACTGGAGGCCGTAAGAAATTTTTGCAATTTGATAAACAAAATTATCAAAAATTATTATTATTATCAAATGAGAGCCAGAGATACCACATCCTTTCCAACCTAAAAAACATCGTGTAGTAGCTTCAAGTTTATTTCGATTTCAGAAAGATGTAACATACGTACCAAAAAATCTAAAGCAGTTATCTTGATATTTACCATACACCATGACAACAAAATTGAGGGTGACAAACAAAAGCCAGAGATGATTAATTTTTACAATCGTACCAAAGGTAGAGTTGATACAAATGACCAAATGTGCGCTAATTATAAAGTAGGAAGACGGCCAATGGTGATATTTTTTCATCAATTTAATGTCTGTGGTATCAACTCTTATGTAATCTATGAGGCCAAAGTTAACTCCAATATATCCAGAAGAGTATTTCTAAAGCAGCTAGCAGTCGATTTGGTCAAGCCTCATCAAATCTCACGAGCTAGCATACCTACTCTTCCGCGACCACTGCAAAAGCAGCTAAAACGGATTCATCAAGTTGAGGGCCATGATTCATCTACTGGGGCTAGCTGACCGTCTTAATACAAAAGATGTTATGTATGTGCAAGAACCAAGGACAGAAAAACAAAGACTGCGTGCTTCAAATGTCATGGGCATATGACCACATGATTGTTGTCTGCCAAAATTGTGATACCAAAAAACTAATATTTTTTAAAGTTGCTATTACAAATATTATCACTTTGTTTATCTTAAAAAAGTTTAAGAGTTGATTAATATGTAAGTTCAATGATACTCATTAATAAAAGTTTATATTTTATATGTATATAGTGTTTTATTCATATAAACAAATTTGGGGTACTGGACACCCCACGCGACTACTTATGTAACTTTTTAGGCGCGACTAACTAAGGGTTAAAGTAACTGAAAACCAGGTTGTCCGTAGAAATTTCCAATGTGCCCTTTATCTTAAAATTTTCCTTAATTTTTGATGTTTTTCTACATGCTTGGACATGATTGAAGCTTGCACTTCTTACAATGATGTAAAGTAAAATAAATGTACAAGAAGAAAACATTTTTTTACATATTTACATACTACACCAAATTATTAAAGCAAAATCTATTTAAAAAACAAAAAAATATTTAGAGAAAACCTACCACAATTATAGGAGTGACAAAAAAATGTGTTTAAAATCTAAATGGTACTAGCCATATTTAATATCTAAATGGCTTGTATTTTTTTATTTTTGTAATAAAAAAAGCTTGTAACTGTCTATAGGGTGGAATTATTTTTAAAAGAAGAAAGCGATAATAGACCTTACATTTAAAATTTTAAAGATGTTTATAATTTTATAGAACATAAATAATATGTAAAAATATGAAACTATTCGTAATACGACGTAACTTGATGGCCGATAAGAATGAATGAGAACGACTGTAGTGACAGGGTTGGCTTGTCACTGGCGCAAGTAGTGTGTGATCGTAGCATTTGCAATGACAGAGAGAAAAGCGGGGAATCTGCAGCTAATTTTGTGCGAAACTGAAATATTAGTATACGAAACTATTCGGACGATTTAGAAGGCTATAGGAAACTATGCTCCGAGTACAGTACAAATATATGCATTCAGAAATGGCCTACAATTTGTAGAAAGCGATCCACTAATGAGACATCCGGCGACGAGCAGAGCACCGAAAACATTAAACGTGTACCTGCTACAATCAACATGCATCTCTAATTGACAATGAAATTTAACGAAAGATTTTGTCGTACAACCGTTTCGCACCTACTGTTACCAAAACAACAAGGACATCATACCACTCTCAAAACTGAAATTATCTTTAAAAGGGGAGAAATGAAAAGGACGCTGAGAAAAGTGTAAAGGAATGGTAATAATGGTTAGGCTCTAACGCCCCACGTGGGAGCACAGCCCGCGAAATGAGAGGTTAAGGCTCTCATACGTTCGCTCTGTCTGCCCGGTCGTCGCGCACCATCTCTGATGCGGGGCGATGTGGTAAGTACCGCGCCTAAGGCGACCGCCATTATTATTCCTTGTTCGAGTAGACGCAGGTACTCAATTATTTTTAGTGACTGAATAGGCCAACCGCCAGGCATCAGAGACTTCCGGGAATGGAGCCCGTGTCCGTTCGCATGGCAGCCCGCGCCTCAACCGGTTAGACCAGTCTGGTGGTAGTACGACTGAAAAAGCTGATAAAAAATAGATGCACAAAATTTGTATTTGTTTAAAAAATACATTGCAAATTACAAGCAGACTACTAGGATAAAATTAAAAAGTACTTCAGTATTACCAGTTACTTATATATGAAGTCTAAAATTCGGTTTAGCAACTCGAAACTGCTGTTCTTCTATTTACATTTTTTTAAGTTTATGTTACGTATATCTGTTAGAATTCTTAACATTTTACAAAATTAAAGTTTCAAACCTTTATACCTCTACTTCATTGTTTGACGAAACCCAATATTATTATTATCTCAGGTAAATCTAGTTTTTCGTTAATTAGCTACTGTTTAATTTCTTTTATTATCTTTTTGATTGTTACTTTATATCTTTTTCTTGTGGTGCTTTGGCTGTCAACGGTCGTTGGCTTTCATGTTTGCTATGGTGGCTTTATTGAGTGCTGCTCGGAACAATTGAATAGTCGTCTTCCCATATCACGTTTACCGACTATTTTTCCCTGTATGATTAAATAGAGAATTTCATATTTTTTGGAGTGTCTCATTATGTGACCGATATACTCCTACTTCCGCTTTTTTAGTTTTAATTATTTCCAATTTATTATTCATTCGCATGAGTACTTCGTTATTGCTTATTTTGTCTATCCAACTTATTTTTAATAACCTTCTGTACACCTACATTAGAAAGGATTGTAGCCGTTTAAGTGTGCCTTTTGTTAGTGTCCACGCTTCGACACCATACAATAGAATAGGGAAGACGTAGCCTCTCACCATCTTCATTCTTAGATCCATTCTTAGGTCATGAGCACATAAAACCTTTCTAATTTTAATGAATGCTTCCCTTGCTTTTTCTATACGGATCTTAATTTCCAGGGGTCCCATCATCATTGATGGTATTTCTCAGCTAAATCAATTTTTTGAACTTCTCCAATGCTGTACCGTTTACCGATATGCTATTGTTTTCTACGTCCCTTCTTTACTGATGAACATATATTTAGTCTTCTTAATGTTTAATTATTTCATATAACCAACCAATATTTTTGGCCTTGCTTTTTTACGTTAAAGACACTTTAATTAGTATCATAACATATATGTGTAACACTCTGACAAGTCATTATAGTGTACAAAGTGCTTTTACTTGCTTAATGATTCAAATGATTAAGCATAATATCTGTTCTTGTTGTTTGATGAAATTTAATTAAAACTATCAATAAAAAGAGATAAAAATGTGTTCCGGATTATAAGTGAAAATAAGTTGCAATATAAACAAACTTCAAACATTAATATATTTTATTGTTGCTTTGTTATCTTTGTCTGCCTATTAGTTCATTGAATAAAACAGAATTTCAGCTATTCTGATAAAAATGCAATACAGTAGAATTTTTTCACCGACAACTTCTACAATTAGTCAATATTCTAGAAACATAGATTTTTAAAACCTAATATTCAAAAACAAACCTAGACATATTTATATCAGTTTTGGTCTTCCAAGCGATCTGCATTAGAATGTAATACCTTGAAATTGGAAAGATGATTAAAGGTTATAAAAATATAGCGAATGGTCTATCACAACGCAAATTGATGCTATTAAAAAGCACTTAACAAAGTCCAAGCCACAAATCCTACAACATTATAGAAACAAATTAATTGGCATTAACACTATTTAAAGGTACCTGATCGATAAAAATTCCAATTAGCAGTCCAATTTTAAAAGAAGCAAATATAACTTTGAAAGCAGATTACGTTTTGATACATTTAATGTAAGTAGTAGTTCCTTAGCTTAAAGAATTGTGACAGCAATATTATTTTAAAAGTCACGTGATGACATTAAATGCCTTAATAAACGTAATCTGGCAGACTAATTAAAACAATAACGGAATGCAATTTCAATAAACTTCTTGGTTAACGAGACGATTTTTTAGAATGTTATAATTTATATATAAAAAAATATTAAGCATTATATGTCTATCTTTAAAGTTTAACTTTGAGCTACATTATTTCGTTTTTAAATGCAAATAATATTATCCACAAAATCGACAACCTAAAATAGATTTAAGATGTCACTAGCTAAGCGAATCATCGAAAAATTCTCTTTCAGAAATATTAGTCGTAATTCTATATAATACATTTATCTTCATTTTCATTACTTTTCCGACTTCATCTTGTTTTTTTATAACTAAGTTTTAGCTACTTTATAACGAGGATGGCCAATAGTTTTTCAATTTCTTTAGAATCCTCCCATCCTTGATAATTCCGCTTTTTGTTATTTTATCATTCCTCATGCTGTACATCTAACCTTTTTATAGATTTTTTCTTTTCTGTATCTATATAAAAAATTTTGAATTTTATATATTTTTCTCTTGTTTTGTACCAGAATACAAAAAGTTTTAGGTTGTTTATTGGAGAGAGAAATTACAAAAATTAAGTTATATTAGGAAGAATAGAAACTTAGAAGTAAAGTTCGAAGAACGCTGGAGCGTATATAACAAAGAATAATTAAGAATTGTAATACTGTTAAAAGTAAGGTTGCAGCAAATTGTTTAAATTTTGGAAGAAGAAGAATCGCAAATTCCAAAACAATGCTAGAAATTTTAAAATGAAAATGAAGCTATAGATTATCGATCTACAGAATGAATTGTCCTATCTCAGATCGTTATCAGTATAAAACAATATAGCAATAAACATAAAAATAAATACTTTCATATTTGACTAGAAAAGCCTTGTTCTAACAATTGTTTAAACAATTTGAAGCTACTGTGACAGCCAATGAATGAACGAAAGAGATAAAAGCGATCTCTTTAATGATTGCCATATGGAAGATTTTGTAAATATCCTTTGAGCTATATCGGAGTATCAATTAAAAGTCTACAGGCTAGTAGCTTTGCAGTTGCGACGTAATTTCTAAAGTACCATTAAGCCGTAAAAATCGCTTAAGAAACTAAATGAAGTCGCTATAGACAAGCAAGTGTCGACTTCATGAAGTAAAGCTCTAGTAATCACTGCCTATGTTAGATCCTTAGAAAATATAAGAAGCCACTACTTGTAAGCATGAGTTCATCAAAATCTGCTGTATATCCGTAGATAATACAAAACCATGCCCAAATTTTACAATTACGGTTGCTGGCGAAGTTATAACTATATACAAAAAAATTACGGTAACCATCAGTATTGATAAATACACCTCAAACCATTACAGGGTATTGGCTGATATCTCAGACAAGTTTGTTTTGGGCATCGATCTTTTGCAGAAGCTTGGGGCAGTCGTAGAATTGAAGAACGATGTCTTGAAAGTCACTAAAAACGGCGCACTACTAGCTTAGAAAAAACAATAGTATCGTCACACTTAAAAAATAAAAAATAAGCTTACGGCTTCGAGAAGGAATGTATCATAGATAGAGCAATTATAAATTCCTAGTAAGAAAAGTCCTTGGGATTAAGAAATCATTAAGAAAAATACCACAATAACCCAACGAACGCCTACGTCGTCTGTAGTCTCCAAGAAGAAGCTAGTGAATATGATTCTGAAATTCCGTCAAGTCACCAACAGGTCTTAAATAAAAGTAGTAGAAAAATTATTCTGAATATAGCACAATATTTTTATGCTTAACCACGACAATAAAGGTAGAACAAATGTCATAACCTATTAAATTAATATCTAAAATACTCAACTGATACAGAAAGCCTCAAAATGTTTCTTGATAGTGAAACGGGAGGAAGCCGGACATGTTATTGCTATGTGTCTGAATGCTATGTTACTAATGTTTAATTAAGACGAATCTTAATAAATGCACCCTCTTTGAGTTATCCTCAAACAGGAGGAAAATTTTAAGTGGACACCAACGCAAGCAACAATTCCATAAAAGTATTCTCAGATACAAGAAGAACAAAGAAAAAGTTAATCGGCTGTTTTAGAAAAGTTTTGTCAAACCGAAGCGAGCTATTAACAGTTGTGAGCCATTTCTATGTCTATGGCAGCAAAATTTCACAGACCGTGCCGCTTTAAAATGGGCACTACAATTTTGTAATCTAAAAGAGCAATTGACAATATGAATTGAGCGCTTGAAAGAGTATGATTTTGACATGAAACACAGGGGTGAAACCGATTACCACAGCGTAGATACTTTATCCAGGAGATTGTGGTAAGAAACTTGTAATCACTATCCTTTACTGAAGGAGTCAACTTGTAAGTAGTTCAAAAAAAAAACGGTAATTAACAATTGATGGTTGCCACAAGAGCTACATGTCAAGCAGAAACTTGACCAGAAATTAAAAGTAGAACTTTCATAGACGTGCTAATGTACTATGGGAAATCAGCACGCTGAATCTAATGATAAAGACTTATTGAGCACAATACACATTAAAGTTAAAAAATGACCTTCAAGCAAAGGTCCTTAAAACGACGATGGCGCTGAAACCGCAGTTATTAGTGCCGAGAAACCACTTGCATAAAGAAGATTTTGTAGAATGTTCTCAACAGTTGTAAAGAATCCGGTCAAAATGCCTAATAGAAATAGTAGCAGTAGACATTGCTGATCTAATCTTGAAGGCTAACAAGGGCAATAAAAATATTTTTGTTGCCATAGACTGCTTTATCAATTGCGTCTAATTGTACGCAATACTGAATAAAGAAGCACTTACAAATGTTAAATTAACAATCACAAAGTTTTTTTAGTCACTTTGAGATACTTCTGGAGGTCCATTCGGACCAAGAACACAATTGAGTTAGCTCTTCCCCAGGAAATTAGAAATCAATAACAAACAATGAGCAAGTATCTCGCAAAGGTTATATTTGAACACCAACATAACTGAGATTAACACACTCCACACAAACCATTGGACAAACTTCAACCAATTTTAACAAATTTCCTAACGCCGCCACAAAGCTCTTCAATGTGCATATAGTTGACGTTAAGACCTCTGCAGACCTCTTGTACACATGCGAGGACTAGAACAAATTTTCAGATTGTACCAGATGGTTCCAATCGCCAGCGTGACCCCGTAGTTGAAGAGCGAGCTTTCTGATGCTTGGCGGGTGGCCTATTCAGTCACTAAAAGTAATTGAATACCTGCGTTCACTTCGAACAAGGGGTAATAATGGCGGTCGTTTAAAACGCGGTGCTTGTCATATCGCCTCGCATCAGAGATGATGCACGACGAGCGGGCAGACAGAGCAAACCTATGAAAGCCTTAACCTCTTTGTTCGAAGACCGCCTTCCTATGCGGGGCTTTACCATTATTATTATTATTATTACCAGATGATACCTTACAAGACTGCCACAGAATAGGTGCTGGTTGTATAAATAGCACAGAGCGGAGCAACGAAAGAGAAATCGAGTTATTGGAAGCAAAGTGAACTGTTTTAATACTAAATAAATTATGTTATAAATAAATAGAGTTTCGTAGACAATTGAAGAAAAAATGAGCCAATTATCGTTTTATCAGCCATATCTAAGCATGATAACATTTGTTCGGCTGTCTTCGGTTTCACATAAATCAAAGTTGTGCCGCATGCGCCTACTAACGGCTAGAATTGACCACGTAGTTCATGAAACACCAATAGGTGGCGAAAACTGTCTAAAATCTTTATGATAATTTATGTTTTAATCTATAACAAATAAACCGTGACCTAAACCGGAAATTTGAAACCTTTGTGCGAGATCTGCCAACAAACCGGTTCGAATGAGATATTGACCTTTGAAAATGGTTTATAATTGTAGAAGAAATTGCAATGTTTTTTTTTTGCGCACTTACCGGTACTGCAGCCTCAAGAGCTTATTGTACCTACCAACATGCACTTAATGTTTAGGACATCACACACACCCATGGGTTGAGCGAGACTCGAACTCGCCGCGCCGGCTCGATGACAGAGGAATGATGATCTTGACCACCGAGCCACCGCGGCTCCAAGTTGCAATGTTAGTTACAAACAAATACGCACAGTTAGATTTGTCCATTTCTATAGAGTAGATTAAATAATTTAATTTTTTGTAAGTAAATTATATGAGTAATTTAAATACATTTGAGTGTGTTTTTCACCGCTGTTGACAGCAAAAACGTTACACTATGTTAGTATGAAAGAAAACTCCGGGTGCTGTGGCACCTACAATTTCGAAACAAACCGGCGAAAAAATAGCTTGCCAGTGATGATTCTGTGAACCGACTAAAACAAAACCAGGTACAATATAAAACCTAGTAGGTACATATAGCTAGAGACCCAATAAAAGACCAATAATTAGAACCAAGAAAAGGTAATTTGAGTTTAGTTTGGTTCCAATAATCCTCAGAGTCGCTATGCTCTTTCGCCAAACCTTTAAAGGTAACGGAAGGAGCTTTGTGAAGTACTTAAAGAAATAAATTACATCGTATTTGAAAATCACCCTATAGTAAACCGAAGGTCAGTCTCAAAATGAGCTAACCCTGAAATTGATTACTAAATGTTCAAAAAAAAACAGAAAACCAGTTGAGCTTAGAAGACTTTATGAATGAGACTGCTAATGGCAAGAAAACCAAAATACCGCAAGATTTATTTGATGGCCTGGTCATTACATCTATGTCTCAGTATATAGCATAGGATTTTTATATGGATAAGAGGATAGTATACGCTTTTAAAAAGATATAAAATTTTATGACAATCAGACATGGAACATCCCTTATACTGCCAAAGAACTCTTCTCACCTAACCCGAGTTACCTTAGTATGTAGAAAGACCTTTCTTGCATAAAACTAGATATAATTCAATGAGATAGCAAAAGGTTGGATGCGGTTTGGACTAACTAGAAGGGCTCTTTCAAAGAAGGAACATACAAATCACTACATGTAACCTTATCCAGTGTATGCGGGACTAAGAAAACTAATTCATTGCTACTTCTACCTCAAAGGCACATGCAACCACAAGAAAATGTGTGGATTCATTCACGACACATTCTATAGCTGCTAAACACAATTTTGCCTTGAAGAGATAGCAGTGCAGCAACCGACACTGGAAAATCGAGTCGTAGCGACAGAACAACACGAAAATATCCAGAAAATTATCGAAGAAATAGCGATAGAATTCTCTAGCAATTTGAATGACCCGTCGGTGTGGATTCCCAATGATTCTAGAAACCACACATTTGCATTGAAGTACAGTTTATGTAGTAATAAAATTATGCCGGGAAGCAGATCGAGCAGTAGAAATAAATAATTAGTAATAGCACATTATTTATTTAATGGATAACGACCTGTAGAAATAAATAGGGTCTGTACATTATGAATAATAAGGGCATACATAAATAAATGAAATCCCTAAACGAAATTTGCTACAATATGTCTGGAACCACCGAAAAAAATTAAACTGTGGTTATTTTGATACATATTACGAATACCAAAGGTAAATCACCACCATAAAAGAATTTCCAAGAAAAATGAGCAGATAACAGAGGCTGCAACATAATAATAGGATACAACATAAGTAAAAGACAACAAATGATGGGTAAGACGTAAAACCTTATGAATTAATAATGAGCTGCTATATAATAAAAACGAACAGAAAACAATTGAAGAAGTAAAAACGAGAGAAAGGATTTTATGATATTTCAAAATATTACTTTTATATTAAAAATTCGAAAGTATTCAGACACCCATTTTTGTAAAATCAGAAACTTATGTAGCATGTATTAATACGATGTTCGTCCATCTTTAGCATAAATCACACATCCTGCACTTATCTGGAAAAACCTTTCACCAACTTTTGATATATATTTGTAGAACTACAGTGATAGAACTATCAAAAAATGAGCGATTCAAGCTGGCGCATGATCTGCATTCCAGTTCTCCCCACGGGTGTTTGATAGGGTTGAAATTGAGGTTGTCTGAAGGCCAGTTTGGTTTTTCATCACCTATCTCTTCACACCACGCAGAATAATCTTCTATGTGTGGATAGAAAAGTTATCCTTTAATACCGGAAAGGCCCTTTTTCAAACTATTACAAGATATTTGAAAACATAAAGTTTAATAGGAATATTAGGATATATCTTAACGTTTACCCCGCCGGTTAAAATAACTATAGAACCCCAGGCTGAACCACAAAAACGTTAAACTGTAATGTTTCCCCTACCTAACTGTTAGCACAATACACTAGGGTGTGAAGTGTGAAGAATTTTGCACTATTGCACTATTGACCTTGACTGTATTTAAGTTGGGCTCGTGAGTGATCGCACGACTGTAAAAACCCATGTTTTTCAGCTAAAACGATGTCTTGGTGCTAGCAATAACGCCAAAAACACTTTGAAAATCAAGAATGATCGTTACCACTAAAGGCACGCTATTTTTCATTCTTCTTTAGAACAACTTTGCCGACTTTTCATCATCTGTCTAACGCAAGTATATGATTTATATATTCTACTACTTGCACTTTCTGTCCGGATACTTTTTGTTATATAGTGTGTACACAAGATCTACACTGAAAACATCAAGCCAATGTTAATATAATGAAGAGTTTGTGCGATCACGATGTGAGCGGTCGATGCAAGGGGACTGCAATGCTCATGCGTAAATGAGAACAAGAGAGTTAGTTGATAAATGAGAACATATAATACATGGTCATCGCATTTGCAATGATTAATTTGTGCTAAGCTAAAAAAATTTGATTTAAAAGAAAGTGAAGAGATTCCAACACAGGACTTTGAAGAATATTTTTATCAGTGGAAACGGTACCGAGAGAAGTGTTTGAGATACCAAGGTGCTCACTTTAAAAGGGATTGATGCTATATGCAATGTTTCTTGTATCTTGTATTATTTTTATTAAAATTATAATTCTTGTATTTGTAATTACACTTACGTAATATCTTCGCGATAGACCCTGTATATATCAGGTGTACCGGAAAGTCTTTACCGGTTTTTTCCAATAGGTGTCGCTAAACTTAATATACAATATTATGATTTGACACGTGTTCATTTTATTCTACAGACATCAAGCTTCAACGTCGTAAGTTATATTTTGTAAAAGTATCACCGTCATATATTTATACCTCTTCAAAAATGTCAAGTTATGTGCCTGAAAACGTGCATTTGCGGCATGCATTACTTTTTTTATTTAATCAAAAGAAAAAAGCTGCTGAAAGTCATCGTTTGCTAGTTGAAACATACTGCGAGCATGCTCCAACCATAAAAACATGTGAGGCGTGGTTTCGACAATTCAAAAGTGGTGTTTTAGATGTGCAAGACAAAGAACGTTCTGGCAGACTGAAAAAGTTTGAAGATGCGAAACTGCAGGAGTTATTGGATGAAGACCAAACACAAACTCAAAAACAATTGGCAGAAGCGTTAAATGTGGCTCAAGAAACTATTAGTGACCGATTACGATCGATGGGAAAATCCAAAAGATGGGAAGATGGGTGCCACATCAATTGAATGACAGGCAAATGGAAAATCGAAAAATCGTCTGTGAAATGCTGTTTCAAAGGTTTGATCGAAAGTCATTTCTGCATCGAATAGTGACGGGATATGAAATGTGGATTTATTTCGAAAACCCTAAGCGTGAAAACATGGTTATCACCTGGAGAAGCTTGCCCATCAACCGCGAGACCGAATTGCTTTCGCAGGAAAACGATGCTCTGTGTTTGGTGGACCAGAGTGGCGTGGTGTATTATGATCAACTTGAACCATGCATTGATCGAAAAACGTCCAGAATGGGCCCGAAGATACGGCAAAGTAATTTTACAGCACGATAACGCGCCGCCTCATACAGCAAAACCGGTCAAGGAAGCATTGAAAGCGCTTGGGTGGGAAATATTATTGCACCCGCCGTACTCTCCAAACCTTGCCCCACCTTTTCGCATCAATGGGCTCTGCATTAGTAGAGCAGCACTTCGCCAATTTCGAAGAAGTTAAAAAATGGATCGATAAATGGTTTCGCTCAAAGGAAAAACAATTTTTTTGGAATGGGATTCATAAATTGCCTGAAAAATGAGCAAGATTAAATGGTCAATATTTTGAATAAATAAATTTTTCCATTATATAGAAAATTATGCATTTTTCCAAAAAAAAACCGGTAAAGACTTTCCGGTACACCTGGTATATAAATTAACATAAATTAAACAAAAGGTACCAAACCATGTAACCATGTTGTGTAATCGATCAAGTTATTTCGAGCCTCAGAATTAGAACAATGCGACTATAATTACCAAATTAATTGGACTGCACCGGCGCATGGCTGCAACGCGCGATCACTTCCTCTGCGCCAGTCACGCTGTCTGCCAACGGCAAGAAAACGAGCAGCCACTTTTTATGTCACTCCAAATTTGTTTATTTGGCGCCGTAATTCGTAACATGTGCTTAATGCAGATTTCGGGCTGACTAATACGTCTGGCCTCATAAAACGCAGATGTTGGCGCTAATTACATATTAAATTTCGCGGCTTAATTTATTCCCATCCGCCCGAAATCCAATTTAGCCGCCATTGTGCCTCTGCCGCTAGATAACGTCGGTGTGGATTTGCACAACAGGCAAATTACATTGTTTTCCAGATTCGGTGGAATAGCTCGCACTCGGCTGTGGTATCACTCGGAGTATCAGCTTTCCCATTTTAGATACTGCAGCTTGCAGGGTACGACAAAATGAAAAGCGGCGAAGTTTCACACTTTTCATCAAATTGATTAACCATTAACAAATTATCACAGTTTTAAAGTAATATTTTTCTTTTTTTTATTATATGCAATTATTAATTTAGATTTAATTAAATTTTAAAGGTAGCATAAATGTAAGATATTAAGAGAATTATTTAACAAAATTTTAAAACAAAACTAAAAAATTTAAGTATAGATAGATAAATAGTTTACCGCATTTTGAGGATTATTATACTAAATACCCCAATTACAATGTACATTAAGAAAGAAACGAAGCTGATTGCCTTGGTCTAAGCAAAAAGATCGGGGGCGGAGTCTTTGGGCTTGTAGGTTGGTGGGGGCTGTCAGGTAAGTGATCCGATCCAGCACATTTGTCTCTCTACAGGGAGCGGATTGCTTGCGAAGTGGAGCGTCGCGTCATGGATCAAAATGTAGCGTAGTGTCGATCAGCGTCAAATTTGAAAGATTCGAAACCAAAACGCTTATTATGATACAAAAAGCCTATGTGAAGATAACATATTCTTCACATATTAAAGTATTCAGAGTACAATGTCTCAAGTTTGTGCTGAATTGGTTTTTAAGGTATTAATGTATATCGATTTCTCATGAGCTTTTGCACTGCCTGAAGAATGAATTTGATTTTTTGAAGAAAATGATAAATGGTGATGAAAAGTGGGTTTTTGAGTACGATCTGGAGATGAAAAGATACAGCTCTAAGTAGCAGGCTACCGAGTCTCTTCGATCAAAGAAAACTCGAATGAATAAATTAAAGATGAAAACGATGTTCATTATCTTTTTTGAGTCTAAAGATCTTGCCCATAAGGGGTCCATATCATCCTTACAGCCCATCAACACTACATTTTACATTTTTTAAATAAAGGAAGAAAAGAGTCGCGCACACCCACCCGTCACTGCTATTAAAAAAGTTTCTGGGAAAAAGCATGCTGCCCCAACCTCACTACAGCCTGGACGTGGCTTTCTTTGACTTTTTTTCACCATTTCAAAATCTGCTTGAAACTATACTACCGCCACAAAAAATGTGCAAATTGCTTTGATAAGGCTTTAAAAATATTTTAGTTTAAAACTTAAGCGAGCTACGATGCGTGCCAAAACCACTGACAACAAGTGTATCGATGCTCCTGGATGTAATTTTGAAAAATATTGTTTGTATAAACATATTGTTATAGTTAAATGTATTTTCTAGGTTTATTTTTATAACTCTCTGGATGTACGTTGTAAATCCAGATCTTTAAGTAAGACAAAAACTTTTTTGGTTTCAGAGACAGAATTACCTAGTGCCTTTTAAAATAAGACCCGTTTAGAAATTACAAGAAAACAGACGTTAATGATCTTTCCAGTTTCAAGAGAAATTTACAGTCATGATCTTTCTACCCTAAAAAGCTATAATTTTTCCTGTGGAAAGTACTTAGTTAAGTTATTTCGTTTTTGAGGAAAATGATCGTTCCCATGCTCACTATTTTAGCATACAATATTTGCGCTCTAGTTGTTTACTATATAATAAATAACTGAACTTTCGG
Organism: Sinelater perroti; assembly: GCA_036346155.1. Classification (NCBI taxonomy): domain Eukaryota; kingdom Metazoa; phylum Arthropoda; class Insecta; order Coleoptera; family Elateridae; genus Sinelater; species Sinelater perroti. The sequence goes on along the minus strand of JARFIY010000209.1, from coordinate 2,232,825 downwards.
AAATTTCTAAGACAATTATAAATTGTTAATTTCACGAACTCTTTGGTTCACTCTTTATGGCTAATTGGCTACCTTCTCCGTCATGAACATTAGTTTGTGCTCTTAATGATATTGGTTAAGGATTATTTGAAATATCGGTTTTTTAACAAGGTTGTACTGCTCCTATACTGAAAATGTTTACCATTATTTGGAAACCGTTAATTATTCCACATCATTATTTAAGTAACTTGTCCAAACAAACGAGCAATACCCACCAAAACATGTCTCTCCCCAAACTTTTATTTCTGATTTAATAAATAGGATAGGCTAAGTTAGGTTTCTTCCTAATGAGCCGTGAGTTTTTATCATTGATGGGGAAGGGAGGGGGGATACAGAACACTCTAAGACGGAGGCTGGTGGGAGATCCCGAAAAGGCTCCTGGTAGGGCCACTCGTGTCAGTAAGGTCGAAGATAAGAAGGGTAACTAAGAATGGTTGAACCCCAGGAAGCACTAGTGCAAGCAACAACTTCTGGAGAACGTATCAGAGATACGTTGCGTGGGGACATACGACCGATAAGCTTACAAGGACTACATCTCTATAAGATGATGAGGAGACACTTCTAAAAATTTGTGAGGCGTCGAGCGCACCCCACATTATGTCTTAGCTTTAGAATAGGCGTTATCCTACTCATGGGATCATTATGGAAAACAACAAGCTCAAATCTAAAATAAGCAACTTAAATGGCGTTGACATCTTTGGCAAACAACGTACCTGGGTCTAAGCCCCTAACCTTGCTTCTCTAAGAAACGTTTGATGGTAGCCCAGCAATTCAGTGGCTATTGAACATCACCCTTGCAATAACCTCAACAAAGTTTTTTTGTATTGCCGTCGCGATGTTTACTATTCTAAAAAGCGTGGTGAGATTCAGGTCCCGGAACCAGTTAGTGAGGGTGGCTCAGTATTGGTCTTCGGGATGCTGTGGGAGCTGCTTGAAGTCTCCTCCAGCTGCTGTTGCATATGAGTAACTTGGAGTAGCCGCTGCCTGACAGGGAATCCAGCGCATCCCTCTGAACCTGTCTGGATGGCATCTCTGACAGTTTGCGCAAGTGGCTGGCTCGCTCCGAGGCTTTCTGCAATTGCCGGAGGGATGTCCTTTTCTACACTTTACACTTATGCGTGTTTGAAGCGGTGAACTGGCTTACCATATTCTCCGTTCTTGACTGCTCTAGTGTAACAATCAAGTCAAGAATGTCTCGCAGCTTGTATATTTCTTTTCCTTTGTTGGTCCGCTCAAATAATAGAAACATGAGCAAATTGGGACGGCGCTAGAGGCAACAGCGATGCCGTACTCAAGGCGCTCATATTTTCTAGGATTCTTCACATGATAATCAGGGGCGGTTTATTTGCCTTTAGCAGAAATAAATAGTATGGGATGACTTCTAATTCAGTGAGGAAGCGAGTCGGCCGTAGCAGGCTGAATGCAAATTCCATCTGACTCGTTCTTGGCCTTCAAGAATCTTGTATGGTTTTCGTGCAAGGCTTTTCGAACTGAAGACCAGGCCTCCTTCTGTTTCTGGAGGGGAGGGGAAAATGTCATTTTAATGTTCCTCCTCACGGCTGTTGGAGCCTACAAAGAAAGTTGAGGACTCTGTCGGGGGAGACGTCACCATCGTGATTTTGGCACAACGGACGAGGCGGCGCTTGCTATCAGGTTTAAAGTCCTCTTAGTTGCTTGGACTAATCGCTCTCCGGCAAGGGAGGTGAAGGCGCTGGTGGTAATTCGGACGGCCGAAAAAGCTGCTCCTGGCCCAACGGTGGCGGCGGTCCTGGCTACCTACCAGGAGGTCGATTAGGTTCTGTTGATAATCAATGCTTAAGGCACAAAACGCCTTATATTGATCGCGGAACTTTGAGAACTGTTGAAGATACCCTTCTTCGCTGTCGCTCAGCATTAACTAAGTTCACTTATTACTCAACCAACCGGCATGATATCAGCTGGAAATCACACTGCTAACGCGTAGTTAGGCGGCGCACACGGCTGGGACAACCGACTACACACACCGCTCGGCTGCGACTGTTGTGCAACTTAACACAGCCTATACGCACTTATATAGTAACTGCATTGGATCGGTGCAACAAAAAAAAAAGAAAGGCTGTCAAAAAGAAAGAGTCCTATGCCTTTGTCCTATTAAATGCCCTTAGTTGTAGTCGTGAGAAACTAGACAAGAGGGTCAATAAAAATTGAAACACAAAATGTGAAATAAAAATGATAGAGATTAGCAAGAATATTCCAAAACCGCCTGGTTTGTCTACAAAAAGACCTAAGTTTACGACGTACCTAAGAAGTACAGAGAATCTGACTACAAATAATAGATAACTGCTGACAGGAAAACTCATACTACGAGATTTGGTTGTAAGACAAATAAGGAGTTCGACCGTACATTGAAATGAAGCTCTTGGGCGGAACACGGCTGACCTGGCAAAAGAACTAGGCGTGGCAAAGTCGATAGTCAATTTAGAAGTACAGCAGGACCTTCACTATAAGTCTTTCATCTCAAGGAACTGTTTACTGTTGATTAAAAAAAAAAGGCAAGATGGATAGGAAAGGACGAAGCAATGCCGAACGACATCAAGCACGGCAGCGTTACCTTCCTGAACAAAAGAACTTTATTCAGTATAGAAAGGTAGATTAACGAAATTGTATTTGGATCTGTCAAAATGCTTTTAAAGTGGTTACCGCTTTGTACACAAAGTTTCCTGTTTCCACGAAGGTATTAGGACTTGTGCGCAGCAAAAGGGATGTCATAGTGCTAGATCAAAATACTGGACACAGTTGTAAGGTGAGGTGTTTCAGTAAGACTCCCTTCTAGCCGACAAGTTAAGATAGACCTAGACATGATTATACAATAATTTGTATTACCACTGCTTTTCCGACTTGTGACTACCGTCCAGTCCCAATGTTGACGTTAATGTTAATTTCGTAGACGACATTAAGGGTCTTTAAGTTCAATTTTTAACCCTCTTCTTCTTCAGTGACCTGGCGTAGACGGTGGTGGGCTTACCTTAGGCCGCCCCTATACCGCCTTACGGTGGGATTAGAATTTTTAAGCGCTTTTGTCAAGCATCCCTGTCCAGTTCATAGTCGTAGAGGCAACGAAAGGTGGGGTTACCGTGATCTTCAAATTTGGAGAACAGCTACATAACATACTCGGAGATAAACTCCTGGATGTTTGGCACGTCGGTGTTGCAATGGAGGATGTTGTTGCGCCTTAAGAACCTTAGGAACCGATTCTGGATCACCTGAGTTTATTGATTTGTTACTTAGCGCACTAAGGGACATGCGTACATCATGATCGGGTGAGCGATGGTCTTATAAATCGTCATTTTGTTGCGGAAGAACAGTCGGTTTTCAGGGTAAACGAGTGAGCCAAGGGCCTACCGGGTTGCTTTCGACTTCGCTACCGTCCGATCGATATGCGATCTACAGGTAAGATTCTCGTACAGGGTCACTCCTAGGTATCGTCCCCCTTCTTTCCAGGGTATCTCCCGATCGATAAGCCTTGCCAAGCCTGGTCACCAAGGAAGTCAAATATTTATGGAGAATAGAACGGCTGAACTCTCTGTTTTTATTGTTAATACTTTCCCAGTTTTATTTCGACGACCGTGTACATTATAGGGTCTAAGTTGAGGTGCAAATGTAACTGCTAAAACAACCAATGAGAGGCCAGAAATAAAACAAACGGGCCAATGATGCGCGCGATTTGCGGTGTAGAGTGATGTAGATCGATGTAGAGCGTCGACAATAACAGATAATCGCCCAACTTTAGCAAACGGAGGCACGCCGTTCTATTTCCGTCACTTTATCCGTGCTGCGTACATTCGTCTTATCAGTAGCGTTCGAAGTAATAGCGGCCGAAATAATTAAGCAAATAATTAACAAGCAGAGGCGATGCGCCTGATAAGCAAATCAAGGGAGGCATTGTCGTTCTCGGGCCAATTTAGAGGCTTTATGCAGGCTGCGGAGCAAATGCGTCCATCTGTATGCAGCCGATAGCATCGAAACGCGGTGTAATTATTAAATGTACAGGTTAAGCTGCTTAAAAACTACGATAATTGGCTCGGTAATTAAAGGCAGTCGCAATTTGGATGTTTTAATTAGGAGGCCGAGAAGGAGGGCGAACGGACGCGCCGTTTGAACTGACGAAGACATCGTTTACGTCTAAACCTAATTGCCGAAGGACGAGGCGTGCGGCGCAGCGGCCGCCGGCCCCGCGACAATGGGCGCACGGGGCGGCGGCGCAAGGGCGAGAGTCGCCTGCCGCCCCCGGCACGATATATTAGCGAGACAACGGAGGACTTCTTACATAGGTAACTTAAATTTGAATTACAAAGAAACGACGAAAGCTGCGTTATTTTAAATGGCAATTAAAATTCTGCTGCGCATAGCGAGCCGAAGAGGCCGCGGCCGCCGCCGCTTCGGGCGGGAGCGAGACGGGAGACCGCTTACAAATAGCACCGCTAGGGAGCGAGACGGCGCTAGGCGAGCGCGCGGCGGCGCGACGGAGATGCCGCCAGAGACAAATAATACTGCGGAATTGCAGTAAATGAGTGTATACGGAGACTGCACGATAAATGGCCACCCATTTCGGAAAAACTCGAAGATGTATGGAGTCAGTTCAGGATGTTATAATGTGTCCGAGGCTTGTTACAAAAGACAGTTGTAAAACATTGTTAAATCAATTAAAACGGCCGGCTAATTTATGGTCCAATCAACATTTTTGAGGCTCGCATTCTCAAATTTAAAATACTTTTAGTGCGGATATTTTGTCTACGTTAATTGTATTTATGCGTTGCAGACGGGCAGGTTTGTTTGCTCCTGTTTCTGCTGCAACTCATTTCGTTCTTCCTCTTCTTCGTTTTGCTCGTTTTTTGTTCCCGTGGAAGAAAGCCGAGGAAGTTACACTGCGGCTTGTGTACTTCTGCGATGAATTCTTCTTATTTGCGCAATTCGTAAGAAGATTGGTGAATTAATTTATATAAATATTTTTTCTGTAAAAGGCAACTATGCAAACAGCAAAGTAGTTTTTTTTTGTTTATTTTATATGCTTAATTGACAACTAGCCCAAAGGCTAACAAGCAAATTTGATGTAATACTTAATTACAAAACTAAACTAAAATACTGACATGTGGAGGGAATGTCGCCCATTGGCGAGTCCCTGAATATACTAATATAAGGAGTACTAGTTAGTAAGGTCTAGCGTTTTAAGTCTTTTTAATCTACGAGTGGTATTATTATTGTCTAGTAAATTTAGCACTAACACATTGGGGTGAGTTCTTATACGATTGACATAGATGACTGTTCGTCTTTTAACCTCATCTCTGATCCATGGAATATTTAGGTCGTCGTGAAGTGTTTTGTTGCTAATGAACTATTACACGAAGAGTTTTGCTCTGGAATCTCTGCAGAATATCAATGTTTGATGTTTTAGCACTGCCCCATAGATGTATACCGTACGTCCACACCGGAACTAAAGCCGTCTTGTACACTAACACCTTCTTTATTTTCTAGCGATAACTTGGATTTTTTCCCTAAAAGCTAATACATCTTTTTCACCATAGCATCCAGTTGCTTTCTCTTTTGTAATATGGGTTTCCATGTTAATTGCCTGTCGAGGTCAAACCAAGATATTTTACTTCCTGTTGGATGGGATTTGTATACCATTTAGTGTAACCGGAGGAGCAAAGTTGTGTTTCGTCGTAAACGTAATAGTTGTAGATTTGGTTTCATTAATTTTATGCCTGTATTATGTTGAGACTTCTTTGTAGAATTGTCGAAGCTTGTAGATTGGTGAGAAACTAATAACGCCGTATCGTCCGCCAAGTGGCCATCATTGTGTTGTCATTGCATGGTAGATCAGCTGTAAATATCTGGTATAAGGTTGGTCCCAGAACACTGCCCTGAGGAACTCCTGCCATTATTGGGTAGTGTCCAGACTGACTGTCGCCGTACTTTACTTGATAATACCTCTCACTTAAGTATACTTTAAAGAGAAGAAAGTATTGGTGTGGAAACGACCGTTTAATTTTGTATACTAGGCCGAGATGCCAGACGCGGTCAAAAACCTGGCTGACATCAAGGAATACCGCAACACAGTATCTTTGTTCTTCAAAGTCTTTTTCGATTACATCGGTGTATCTGTTCTAATGCAGAGTGTTGTTGGCGAAACCCAAATTTATGTTGGGGGATAATTTCTTCTTCTTCAATTATGGTTGCCATTCTCTTGAGTATTAATCTCTCTAATACGTTTGACAGTATTGGAGCGTTATCGGCCTATGCGAGGTAATCTCATGTGCAAGTTTGCCCGGTTTCAATATTAGTATTATTTGGCCGAATTTCCATAACAGTGGGAAGTACTGCAATCTCAAGACTGCATTGAATATTTGTAGTATGCACATTATAGCTTTATGTGGCAGTTCTTTCAGTAGTTTAGCAGTAATTAAGTCATACCCGGGCGCTTTCTTGTTATTTAGATGATGGATTTCAGTTATAATTTCTTCAGGGTAAAAGACTGTATTGGGAGGCTTAATTGTAAAGGAGCTTGCAGGTAGTCTTCAATCTCCTGTTCCTCTTCTGGGGTAGCAGCTATGGGATGCGGTTGAAATATCGATAGGTGTTCTGCAAAACGTGTTGCTTTGTCAGCTTCTGTATTTGTTCAAGAGTCGTCTACTTTTCTTATTGGTGGAATAGAAGTACGAACATTTTTTAAATTCTTCGTTGCCTTCCAAAGCGTGTAGTTGCTATCTGCTGAAGGAGATGAAGTGCTAACGTATTCGTTAAATGATTCGTTTTTCCACTCCCTTAGGGCTGTTTTTAACTCTCTTGTTAGCCTATTTAGGTTATTTTTGTCTATAGGATTTCTCGTTTGATGCCAGATTCGCCTGGCTCTTCTTTTATCCTCGATTTTAGTTTTAATGTAGAATGGATAATTTTCGATAACTTCTGAATTTTTGTAAGCGTTGAGTAGGCGTTGAGTAGTAAGCTGCATTCTGAATGTTTTTAGTTAGCTGATCTACTGCATTGTCAATTTCCTCTTCTGTTTTCAACAAAGCTTTAATTGTTGTATTGTCCATTAGGTACTCTCTGAATAGGTTCCATTTTGTGTGATGGTTGTAAAGGGAAGGCTTTTTTTGCTTTGTAATAATAGAAGTGCTAATTGTAACTATTATAGCCAAATGATCTGAAAGGAGATCGAAGGACGTTTCTGCTTTACAGTATCTTGGAGATAATCCTTTGGTAACAAAGAAATCTACGGCATCAGGTACTTTATGTGGGTCAGCCGGCCAGTATGTGGGCTTCCCGGCGTATATGTAGTTGTAGTTGTTAGCCAGTGCGGCTTTGTGTAATTCGCGTCCTTTGGTTGTTGTTAACCTCGAGCCCCAGACGGGATTTTTGACGTTGAAGTCACCGCCAGTTAAGAAACTGTTACCTAGATTGTTGAAGAATGTTTCATACTGGTTTTGTTTGACAGAGTGCCTAGGTGGGCTGTATATCGAAGCAACTATTAGTGGACCACTAGGACTTTGGACGTTGATTATAGTGCCTTGTATATAATCAGTTACAAAGGCATCTATGACGAAGTGAGGTATTTTGTTGTCTATAATAATTGCGGAACCAGCGTAAGCGGGATGGTTGGTGTGATATGTAGTATAATTATTGATGTTGAAGTAGCTTCTTTCCGTAAAATGGGTTTCTGAGATGATAATAATACAATTTTTGCTCCTTTAAAAATAGTTCGACTAGAAAACGATGTTGTGCTAGCCCATTTGTATTCCAGGAGGCTACTCGGAGGGAATCCCTTATTGGTTTTTGGTAACTAGCGTGGTAAGCAAATTTATCATCATGCTGGTTCATTAGTTGATTGCACATTGATTCAAACTTAGACAAGAATTGAGTTACTGAGATCTCGTTAGTGTTGGTATTTTGGGTTTGAATATTGTTGTGATGACTGGACGTAATTTGCGAGAAGCTTAGACTATTCACATCTGCAGAATATATACGTTGAACAGTGATCGGTGCATTAGGCTTTTTTGTGCTTTGTGGTCCTAATGAGGTTACTGTCTTTCCTCTGCTTAGTAGAAGTTGCTGATAAATCTGGTATCCTTTGTAGTTTGCTGGGTGTGGTCCTTGACACTGTGCACACTTGGCGGGAGTTTCTCTCTTTTTTTTGCAAATAGTAGTGCTGTGCTCTCCTCCACACTTAACATACAAGTAGGGTTTATTGCAGTAGCTTTTACTGTGACCATAAGACTGGCACCTCGTGCACTAGATGATTGAATTTTTTTTACGTGGCAGTTCGACTGTTATCATTTGATGGTTACTGTGTTTTATCTCATACACTTTTTTATTGTTTTCTGCAGGTTCAAGATCTACAAAGAACATAGGCAGTGGCGTTTTTGTTACTCGACTTCGGACATTTATGATATTACGTAGTATAAGTCCTTCCTTTTGAAGTTGACTTTTGATTTCATTCATATTTGCCGTATGATGAATGCTTCTAAGTACTACTTTGTAGGCCCTGTCTTACTTTAGCTGATAAATGTGGTGTCTGATCCGTTCGTCTCTGAGATGTGTAATTAGTCTTCTATAGAGTCAGGAGTGTTTGTGTTGATTTTAATGGTATTGTTTGATTGGGCCTTTGTGTAAAATTGCTCTGTTTCTATTACTTGTGTTAGGTTTTTAATCATGTTAGCATAGTTTATAAATTTTCTTTTCTTCGTTTACGTTTGCGTTGTACCGTTGGTACTAATATCGGCTTACACATTGTATATGTTTTGGATTGGAGTCGGGCTATCTATTATTAAATTTATCCCTGATTGCCAATCACGTTGATTATCTGTTATGTTCTTGTCGGAATCATCAACAAGTGTTGATTGTGTGTTGGCAGTTCTTTGAGGATTATAATTTTGGTTATTTACTGGTACGAATGAGGGTGTGTTAATTAGTGGCGGAAATGACGATGTATGACTTGGATATTGAACTAGTAGTGCACAGGAATTATTTGGTGCGAATTGCAGAAATCCATTGTGATGATTGTTGATTACCAAACACCGGAAGTTGTGATTGTGGTGAATACATATTTTGATCAGTACATTACATAATTTGCCGAAGCAGAGTTTGGTAACATTTAAATTATTAAGTTTAAAAGGTATGTGTTTAAACTTACACATGAGTTGGAAATTGCAGAGCTGCTATCCGATAGCGCTGTGTGCAAGGCCTCCGCGGTACGGATAAGCCGTATTCACTTAACTTAATGATTGTTATACGCGTTATCACTTGAACTTTTGTGAACTGGAACGTCAATTAGTACGTCTTTACGATATAAAAGTCAAGCGAAAACTACCAAAGTAGTTTAAGAACATATATAAAATAAAAATTTTAAAAATCATTACATAATAACTCAATTTGAATTATTAGTTAGTGGTATCATTTTTCAGAAACAGGTTGTGGTTCTTCCCTTTTTCTTAAGAATAATAACTTTTAGTGCAATGCCATACAGTTTGTCTGATTTGATTTTAACAAGCTTTTTGGCTTTACCAGGTGCAGAATAAAATTTTTGAAATGGATATTAGACCTTTAATTTGATCTTAACGTACTAACAAATTTGTGGCAAAAGACAAATTGGCGCTCAAAAATATTCAAGGCAAACTATGTGTTTACTTTTAGCCACCACCTTCCATCACTTCACTGAGATCTGAGACTCTCGGGTATGTTCATGGCGGTATAGATGGCGTTCTACCTATGAATAAGAGGGATCGCAAAGCAGCTGTTGCTTAAAATCTCCAACATGTTCTTCCAGGCTCTTTTATTAGTGATTTTAATTTGGAAAACCAATTTTTGCACTATTTCTAATAATAAGCAGTTTGAGCTGGCTAAACAAAAAAGTGAGCTTAATCAGAGAAACTTTGAATGCATTAAAACTATTAAACTTTGAAATCGTACATCAGCCTTTCTCTATCTTATTTTGGATATAGGCCTGCCCCATAGTTTTGCTTTTTTTCTTTTGCGCCTCTGTACCAGCACAGTCCAGTCGCCTTATTGAGATAATCTAACCACCTCATCATGGGTCTATCACTGCTTCGACTCTCTGCCTATAGTCCCCTTCTTGTTGTCTCATTGCGTGGCCCACTCAGTCCCACTTTAAGCGTGCTACTCGTTCGACTATATCGGCTACTTTCGTCTTCTCTTGGATCCATTCATTAATTTTGTGGTCTTTCAAGCTTACGTTCAGCATCTTTCTTCCCATTGCTTTTTGATTGATACAAAGATTGTTTATCATATTTTTGCTAAAGGTCCAGGTTACCACCGATAATATACGCTGGTTGTAAAGTTTTATTTGAGGTGCATTGGTATCATAATTTGCATTAGGTCTTTTAATTTTCCGTATGCCGTCCAATCAAGTCTTGTTCTTCTTTTAACCACTGCTGTTTGGTTTTCTTTACTAATGACCATCAGTTGCTCTAAATATATATATATATATATAATTTCCTATTTTGTTTGTTATTACTTTTGTCTTGTCTAAGTTCATTTCAAGCCCCACACTTTTCGCAGCTTTGTTCAGATCATTTATCATTGTTTGTAGTTCCTCTCTACTCTTTGCTACCACAACGATGTCGTCTGCAAATCTTAGGTTCTTAAGTCTCTCTCCTTCTACCAGTATTCTCTTGTTTTCCCATTTCAATTTCTTAAACACGTCCTCCAGAGGCGATGTGAACAATTTTGAAGACATCACATTTCCTTGTCTCACTTTGACAGTTACTCTTTTATAAATTTGCTCAATAACATAAATATATCTGTAGTCAATTCTTGGTACTTTTAATGATCTTATTGCTGCCCACATTTTGATCCTGTCAAAAACTTTCGTAAAATCAATAAAACATAGCTAAAGATGAATGTTATATTCCGTGACTTTTTCAAATTAGTGTCCTTATTGTCTGTAAATGGTCGATGATGCTAAAGCCTTTCCTAATGTCTGCTTGTTCTGTTAGCTGGTAGAGGTCTAGTTTGTGTTCTAATCTATCCAGTATTATTCTTGATAATGGTTTATAAATTTGTGGCAACAAACTTGGTCTAGATTTTCAGAATCATCTTACTTGTGTAGCAGCATCACTATGGCGTTCTCCCACCCCTTCAGAATTTCTCTTTTTCTATACATTTGGTGAACAATATTGGTAGCTCTCTACTTAGTTTGTCTTCTGCTTCTTTACCATCCTTTGTTGGTACTTTTCCATTTTTTTGTCTGCTTTAGCACGTATTTGATTTCTTCCAGGTTTATTGGCTCTAGACGTTCTGAGTTCACGTTCATGTTTTTGCTTTTTATTTCGTATTGTTTTGTTCACCATTTATTTGCGATGAGTATAGCAATTTCTCTCTGTTTGTTATAGATGCTCCGTCCTCTCCTTTCAGTTGTATTATTTCTTTTTAGTTTACTGTTTCTTGGCAAAAAAATTTCATTCCATTACGTTGCTCTAATAACCTTTCATCTGTTTCCTCTTTATATCTTCTGATGTCTTCTTTTGCCATTTTTATTGCTGTTTTATTAACCACTGTATACTCTATTGTGTTTCTTTTATTCTCTGTTATAAGTTTCGTTTTTCTCTTACTACCGGTTGTCTCTTTAGATAATTTTTTATTACCTTTATTGACTTTCGAAAGTGTGTAAGGCCTAGACGAAAGTTAATGCGATCACGATCCTGTCTATCTGTCTGTGTGTGTTTGTGTACACGATATCTCCAGAACTACTTGACCATTTCACTTCATATTTGGTCAGCATATGCTTTAGCTCGGTATCTTCCTCGTCATTGTAGCTCTCATTTGACTCAAGATACGGGGGTTCGAAAGTTACCTTTCCGGGTTTTAAAATCCGGTTTTAATTTAAATCTTCATTTAATTTACATTTTATTTATCATAAATGCCGAGCAATGAGTGACAATGATGGTCGAGAATTGTTAACAAAAACAAGTGGAGCAGAATTTAGAAAACATTCCAAACAGTGTCAAGAATATACTAATCCTAACCACTTTTTTCTCACGTAGTGTGTAGCAATCACGATCGTCGTCATCGAGTTTGGCAACTTCAAGTTCAAGCTGTAGAGAATTAAATGTACAGCTTCAAGAGGCTTTGAGCTCACAAAGCACTGAAAATATTCACAAAAAGTTAAACCCAATTATATCACTCGATGAGTCGGCATTGTAGTGCGTAACTGAACTTCACGAGTGAGTTAGTGGCTTATAATGCCATTTATCAAAACGGTGACTATGACTTTGATTTTAAAAAGTCCGAAAGGCAATATACGATTCATGAAAAATTTTGTATGAAACAGTTGTTTTACAAAAAATTAATGAATGGAAAACTACGCGTATTTTGTGCGGAAAAATAACCATATAATAAACGATTATGATAACAACTCTGAATCTAGAGAGTAAATTTTAATATTACTAGTAGAAGTCGAGTTTCACAAAGAGTGGATTGTAAAACAGCATGACAGGAAAAAGCTTTGCATAAGCGAAATGTTTTCTTAAGCGTTTTTTGTAATTTATTTTGTAATACCTAGTGGTACCTAACTATTAAGAGTAGTCTAAATATTAACCATCAATTTTACTTTAATAACAGCTTAAGACTAAGTACTTACTTACTAAAGTTACTCCAATGATGTCTATTAGATTATTTGGTTAACTATATACACGTTACTTGCACATTGTGTTCTGCTGTTATCCACAACACACTACACAAGATCAAGCAGTTCAGTCCTCTTCAGTCTTTGGACTGAATGGGATTGCCGAAATCCAAACTGGTGTGAAAGGAGCAAATGATCGAGGTCTACAATGATTTTAATTCGGTTGAGTACCAGACTTTCGAAGACTTTGGAAAGTAAGGATAATAGGCTTATTGGTCGGTGTGATCGCGGTTGAATAGGAGGTTTTCCAGGCTTAGGGGTCATTATAATCTGGGTATGTATCCATAGTATGCTATTATAGATTGCCCTAATCAAAATTATAACTTTCTTAGGAAGATTTGCTAGTATTTCGACTAGTATAAGGTCGTATCTAGAGGATTTTCGTTTGTTGATGCATTGAAGTTGTAGGGTAACTTTAGCGGATAAGAATGGCTTAATTTTTGTAGAAGTTGATATGGTACATTTTGGAAAGCTTCTATTTCTCTATCACTATTGCTGTCCTGTGTTTGTAGTGTAATAAAGAAGTTTGTGAGATGATCGGCAAATGTTTGCTTTCTCCATGTTTGATCTTGCCCAAGTAGCATCTGTTCGTTTTATAGGAAAAATCGTTACCATTGGTCTCTTGAATTTTTTTGTTGACTATGTACTTACAACTCACTTTTCTGCTGTATCTTTAAACCAAAAAGTATTAGCAAATGCCACTCTAAATGCTCTTTCATAATACTGCGAACCTTTCAAGAGCAGTTTCTAAATTAAAAAATTTATTATGGTTCTTGACAATATCATTTTTAGAACTTTTTAATAACCAGATGGAAAGGACACGTAAAAATAAATCAGTTTTATTACTATTTTGGTCATATGAGGAGATGATCGGTTAAGTCACTTAATAAAAATGACGAAACTGTAATTAACTATAGGTGCACAGCAAATTCAGAAAGATTTCAAACAATGTTGTTCAACATCCAATAAACTATTTCTAAGCGACACGCGAGTTAGTTATCTCTCTTGTTTACTAACTCGCTGCTAACATAAACCTGGATTCGAACACAGCGAGACTTTCATTTCAGGTATGTGGTTCCACAAAAGGCCTTAATTTTTAACAGGCAATAAATCCTCTTGATTAACGCATCGGAAGCAAATCCACGGTATTTTCCAGCGGGGCCCATTTCCCAGCGCGGCCAGCCGGTTTTTCGGCGGCGCAAACAAGTACATAACTCTCGCAGCCGGTAAATAACGCCGCGAATAAAGTCCATCGTTACTAATTTTATGGCTATAAATTCATATTTTCACACAAACAGAATGCGAGGGCCATTACTTAGCCGCCTATAACAATTTTTGTGAATAGCACAATCAATTAAAGCGCTTAAGCTTCTAAATAAGCAGATCGGGACAGTCGACCATTCATCACACCACACAAATCTTTATAATCCGATATTTATTCCCGTCATTATAAATAAATTATTCATCCCGTAAAGTGTCGCGTTCTGCGCTTATTAGGCCCTTATTCGAGCACAATTAGAGATTGTCCGGCCACACAGGTAACCAATGGGCTCTAATGAACTATAAATATGTTCCGTACAATGTGTTATATTACTTATTTATGTGTGGGTATAATATATTAATATTCCTTATGCAGAAGGGTCAGCAGTACTAAAACGAATGCCTCTACCAAGTGAGCCTAACAAATATCAAAATTTTTGTTACAACTTAATATTTTTAATAGTCTGTTTATCAAGACTGCAAGTTTTGTTTTGTAAGTCTATAACATGTATTTTAGATTTTTTTAATTCTAAACTTGTTGTAAATGACAAAACATTTGAGTCTTACTTAAATTGTATATTTTTGCGGTTTTTTTTTAATAAATTGTTGTTCATATCAGAGTAACGGCTTACACTCGTAAACGTCGTTGGTTGACCGATGAGGAGAGAAAGACCATCCAAAAGGGGCATCTTCAAGGACTTTTCATCAGCGCCTTGCGGATAAGTTTGATGCTCAAAAGTCTACTATTTTAATTAATGATTCTGGAGTGGTCTCCAATCCACCGAAGCTACTGATAGGAAGATCCTAATGATGTCGCTGTACTGCACTCGACATAATTTGCGAGCTAAATGAGTTCAACATCTTCGATATTCGGACGTCGTCTGAGTGATGTTGCACTACATGGATGCCGTCGCGTCTTCAAACCACTCATCAGTGGGAAGAACCGGAAGGCTCGACTCGAGTTCGACCGCAGTCATCTGTATTGGACTAGTCAGGAGTGGAATGCCGTACTTTGTTCGGATGAAACCCCGTTCATGTTGTTTGGTAGCGATGGCATAAAGTATGTCCGTCGCTCACTCGGCGAAAGTGTGAGGAGCATTCAGTCAGTCCGTTGCACAAGATATACGGGCTAGTGGACAGGAAAATCTTTCTGGGTATTTTTGAGAAGGTCATGCTTCCACATGCTAGGTCTAATCTTGGGCGCGATGTATATTTCAACAAAACAAGGCCTTCATGGATGTCAAAGATAGGTTCAGCAAGAAGATCACTGTAATAAAATGGCCAAACCAACGTCCGGAGTTGAATCCTTTCAAGAACTTACTTATTAGTAATTCAAAAGGCTTTGCTACTCGTTATTAGGCATTGTTAAATTATTATAGTTTTTATGATTTCGATAAATTTGCTAATTATTTTCAAATTTCTGAACATTTTGAACTGAGAACGTTTACGTCGTAATGAAATACCTTCAGAAATGTGTGTTTCAAATTCGAAAAACTTTAGTTGAGTTTGAAAAAACAAAAAATGCATGAGTGAAATCTGTTTGAGTGCTTCTGTACTTTGATGGTTAGTGCAAAACATGACTGCAGTAAGATGTCAAAATGGGGTGATCTGCAAACTTAGAAAAGGTGACGACTATGGATATAGCATGTACTTTAAACATATTAATGTCTCTTCTAGCTACAAATAATTTAAATCATCATTAGTTAATGATTAATGGATAACTTCGACTTTCTAACAATCAAAATGAGTTGTGATTAACAAAACTGAAAAGAAAATTTACTACGACTTAAAAGTAAGTAAAAAGATTGATAAACCATATTCATGCAAAGCGATAGACCAAATAACATCACCAGAAATTTAAAACAAGTTTTTTTTGTGGGGTTTCTTAAATAAATCTATAAGATTGGCAGTTGAGAAAGGAAATCCCATACAAACATTATTTTAGGTATATATTATTGGGCTTGTGTGGTAGTCTGTCTAAAACACAAATTGTAACTTACAATATTTATTGCTAAAAAAGTCTACTAATCATTTAGTTGTGTTGACAGGTTTAAAAAGATTTGGGCAGACAAAGTTCAAAAGATGTGTCAGTGTAAAAAAAGAAATTAGAAGGTTCAATACTGTTTGTAAGAATAGCTTCATACTTTGTCGATAGAAGGACAATCTGATCATTTAACTACCACTCCACTGTCCTCATTAGAAGAATAATAACATTCAGCATTCTAAAAAAATTTTAATAAAACTAACAGCAACTTATCCAAAGTTACAATTACGATATAGATTGGTACAAATGTCAGTTTTATAATGTTTAAAGCAGACGAGCAGCCGTTGTTATTTGGTCCAAATATCCCACTTGAAAATTTTGGGGATTTTCTACCAACAGTGAGCAAAAGATGCAGGTCAAAATGTGTACATTATCTTGGTTGAAACAGTCAACGTAGTCATTAATAGCCGCATCTTAGCTGTCGCATTAGTTCCTCGGTGTTCCTTTAGCATATTAAAATTTTATTGTAATTGAATAAATTAGTTTCTGTGCGGGTTGCCGGTCTTTCCCAGTTAACGGTTCACGGAATGCTTCTCAGATATGGGTGCTCTGAGGAAATGAAATATTTAGATTAGCGCAGAGTACACAGACTCCATCTGGTACAAAGCAGCAGCAGTACCAGAACTGTAATGAGGGTAAAATAAAGGACAACGGCAATACTTATGACGAGAAATTCATAGGACAAAATTTTAGCAAAGAAAAAGTGCACATGAAACGCAGTAGAAAACCATTACGTAATCACTCTTTTCTAGTAAAATCTAATATAGCTAAATTAAATGAAAGATTGGCCTTCAATCCCCAGTAGATGTTAAATGGTCAGAAGCTGTTAGAATTCTTGAGCGTTCGGTTAGCATTGCATTTGAAATGTTAAAACCTTGTATGCAACTGGAAACATTCATAATGCTATTAAAAAATTGGAAAGACTCTCTATTATTGGTTTATAAAATGCATTAGATAGATTCCGAACACCATCGTGCTGAAAGCTGTGCTAGACGTTTATGTACGTAGAAAGCACTACAAGCGGCCTCAGCTCGGTTTATCAAAGTCAAATTAACTACCATATTATCGAAAAGATATCATAATTCGATAACGTATGTGTAAACATACCCTAGGGCTCGTATCAGTTGTGATCATAACGTTTTGGTTAATACCATAAGACTGAAGTTAATGAAATTCAAGAATTGAAGCAACTGAATAAGGCATAAAACTCAACAAATATGAAGAACAAAACTAGTGTCAACGGAAAAACATCTGAGGTTCAAGAAGAGCTTAAAAAGCTACATAAAGTTAACATGAAGATCCTCAACAAATATCTGAGTCAGAAATTTGTAGTGCAGAAATGATGGATGATTAATAAAATATCAAATATGATGTAAAAAAGCGGAGCGGTTAAAAATGATGTGAAAAAACAAATAAATTAATAAACATTGAAAAGCAAGATTAGATGATAGACCAAAGTTATGGTTTATACAAATCTAAGAGTTCTATACAATTAGTACATGAACCTATATTTAATATAGAATTGAAGAAAATACTTGAAAGAAACACAATTATAAGCAACGAAGTGAAATCCACCGTTCACAAAATCCAAGGCTGGTAAAACAGCGAGACCAAACAAGATGTGTTTAGAAATTTTGGAAATCGTGAACCACAGAAAAATAAACTAGCCTACATCGATATTCGACATTATCTACGACATAGGAATAATACCGCAAATCTTGTTAAGTCCACTTTCATAACATTACCTAAGGAAAATAACGTAAAAATATAAAAACCATAGCATTATTAGACTCATGTATCACCTACTTTGAGTATGTGTACGTGTAAATCTTAAAAGCAATTAGTCTGGATGACCAAGATCTTAGAATCATTCACAACAACTACTTATCAAACAACTGATGCTAAAGTACCAATTAACTGAAGAGATTACAATAAAAGAAGGCATTAAGCAGGTTTAAGTTATTTCTCTTGCTCTTCAATGTTTACTTAGAACTGATTATGAAAAAAGTACTTGTAAACAGGGTTGGCTTAATAACATCCGAGATGTAGCTGATACTATTCTATGATCTAGAAAATTACATGCATGGCGTCTGTGCCGCTTGGATAACTGATAGTCAACCAACAGCCAATCGCAAGAGCTACCAAATATAAATGCTTAGTTACCAATATCAGGGATTAATGCGACCATCTAGAAGAAACAGAGTAGAGAAAGCAAGAGCAGCATTTATTACGATGGGTAATTTTTTAAAAGCCACAATTTAAATTCTTTACGGGATGGAATTCTGGACATTAAGAGAGGCATCTTTAAAAAACTTTGAAATGTGGTGCTTTCTACGCATATTGAGAATCACATGAGTGGATCACATTAACAATAACAAGATCTTACTTAGAATGAAGAAAAACGCGAGATTATTACGGACGTGAAACGTCGTAAATTTGAATATCTGGACAGCATTATGAAAAATTAAGTCATATATGGTAAACCAAAACTAATTTTTACTAAATGTGCTTTGAATTATTAATTTGGCTAGACTGCGATTAATTAGGTTTATATTGATTCGAGAAAACGTATTCCTTCTTATTTTAATACATTTTATAGTTATAGTTCTTAAAGAATTGTTACAACACTGACTTTTTTGAAAGTAGTTTTTGGAAGTTTGGTACATTTTGCAGTAACTAGTTTCAGTCTTTTCATATGGTTCACCTTTTTTCACTACCAATCAACTCCTCTGGGTGGTAGAAAAAATCTCGAAAGACTTCCACCAGAACTCATTATTGCAGCAGTCTTCCTAGATCTGGCCAAAGTCTTAAATAAGGTTTGGCGCAACGGTCTTTTTTTGAAGATGGCTTTAACGTTCATTATGCTACCGATGCTTCAGCTGATTCTGTCTTTCCTTTTTTGACACAATTTCCGGATTAAATTCAACGACGTGAGGTAATCAGAGCGGCGTTTACGAGCCGGAGTCACTCAGTGATCGGTGCTGTTCCTAGCTCTTCAGCTTTTACCCGAGAGACATCTAGCAAAGCCCTCCATAACGACACGGAGAAGTTGTCAAGCTCGCGATAAGCGTCTCTAGCAATCTAGTGAGTCCAAAAGGAGCTGAACTTGCTAGAAGACTAGTGCAGCAAGTGGAGAATAGAAGTGAACACCGAGGGAAGTTCAGCTACCTTATTTTCCACAGAGACTTGGCGATTTGATCTGGCAAGACACAAAATCATAGATCAGGATGTACTCTGGAAAGAAAAGGCACGTTGCTTTAGAAGCAGCTTGATGAGAAGCTTACCTGGAAGCTTTGCATGGATTAAACGATTGCAAAAGCAGTCTATCGGGTCCTTGGCTTTTCTTATATATCGAAAGCCGGCTGTCGGACAGATCATATTGTATGCATGCCTGTGTGGCGTTACTGACCGAAAACATACGTGAACAAGCTCCAGGTTTGTGGTTCGAAAAGGACCCCACCCTCCACTGCGACACCGACGTGTCAATCATCTAGGAACATATCTTCTAGTGCGCTCAATAACTCTTTCCAGTGTTGAAGGCTTACAGCTACAATTATTAGCTACGGGAGACCCTGCCAAAAATTCTTAAAAATTCTAATTCTCCTACAAAATAGTACATGGGAGGTCATTTACCGTACCGCCAAGTTAACGAAGAAGAAGGAGACAAAATCAACGTCAACAATCCATCTGGTTACTCATTGATTTAACTCTATGAGAAAATCACTGGCATCTTTCTTCATATTTCTGCGGTTAATTTTTAATTGTATGGTTTAAAATAATTAAGTCTGTTAAATGATAAACCTCAATTTTTTACATTATCAAATTCGGTTATTATTTTCTACTCACATAAGTGTAGTAAAAGTTTTCTTCCTATAGCTACTTATAATCAATTTGTTTTATAAATTTTTATTGACTACTATTTGTGTGTTACTTTATAGTAGTTTTAACGTTATTTATCTTTCCAACTAAATTCAATATTTTACTGTATCATATAGTGCGGTGAAGGAAGAACGGCATGGTACTGGTATTATTATGAAAAATAAATTTAAACGTGCGATTGTTCCATTTAAGGCACCAATTGAGAAAATAGCAGCAATAAGATTGAAAGAAAAATTTGGCAATACAAACAAGCATATGCAATATGCATACGCACCGTTGAAAAGAATTTCTAGCTACAAGAATGAATAGATAGTGTTATCTCACGATGTAGAAATAATAAAATATTTTAAGGCAGTGGAAAGATAAGACTGATTCTTTAATTGTAGATAAATAAAACTTACATCAAACAAGTAATGACAATGAGAATAAAATCATGCTTGACATTACTACCTGTTATATATACGATAAAGTAAGATCCGAAGAGGAAAAACAGTGGTACGACACCTGTAAACAAACAAAGCCGTAGAGATAGACAAGATATCTTTTAAGGTCACACAGCATATAAGAGAAAACAAGCATAACGAATTATACCAAATATGCGAGATGCATAGGTAAACAAATGTGGTCTCTTTGACAATCAGACTAGCATTATACGCATCGAAAACAATAACAAATTATATACAGAATAGAACGCATAACAGAAAGACAACTCACAGATTAGTTTGGGTTCAGGAAAAACTCTAGTAGAAGAGAAGCTATACTGGCTCTAAGGCTAATAGTAGATAAGAAAATAAGGAAAGGAAAAAATATAAACATCTCAATTGTTGACATAGAAAAGGGGCTTCGACAAAGTAAAGTGAATGGTTTGTTTGAATTTATCCGCAGGTATTAAATACGGAGATAGACAAGTTATATAAAATCTGTACAGACACATACAATAGAGGTGATAAGATATGCGGTTGATACCACTATATTACTAGAAGGTGCATGGAATTTTAAATTAGCACTTAATGAAACAGATAATATATAAATAAGAAGATATGGAATGCAAACAAATTAGCCTAAAACATAGTATGTGGTAGAAACGGACAAGAGCATAGACAAATTAGGTTAAAGGGACATTTAATAGAGAAAATAGAAAATCTTCTACCTAGGGAGCATTGTAACAAAAGACAGAAGATGCAACACAAATGTTATACGAAGGCTATAGACTCAAAATTATGTTTCTTAGAAAACGAAAAGATTACTAATATAAAACAAAATCTCAATAACTAGGAAAAAGAGTCGATAAAACATTTGTGCGAGTATAGCTCTTTACAAGTGTGAGGCATAAGCAACTGCCACTAGTAAAAGAGAGAGTTAGAGCTTTTAAGATCTGATGTTGTAGACGCATGTTGTGAGTGAGATGGGAAGTTGGAGGAGATGCCCTAATGAAGTACATTCTTAGAAGAAAGAGAGTCTTGATGACTATTCTAGAAGGGCTAGCTGATAAATAAAATGTACGAAGACGACCAACGCTACCAATTAAATCTCAGGTCATAGAAGGCAGACAATGTAGCAGTCACACTAAACTAAAAAGACTGATTAAAAATAGGAAAACATGAAAATAGATAATATGGAGTGGAACCAATGATTAATAAAGCAAAGATTAATAAGCGAAGAAGGAGAAATAACATGGTGATAATCAGTACAAGATTTCAAGATTTCAACATTAACAAATAGATAAACAAACGTGGATGACGTATTAGTTCTGTATAGTCGCAGAGTGCGTGCCACATTTAAACTAATAATTGCAGAAGGAAAGAAGGATATGAGCCAACCAATTAGGTGTTCGATTTGGGGATTTTAAATTGAAATGAACATACTGTCAAAACATACGTGAAAAAAATAGACAAAAATAAAATAAGAGTAGGAAAAAGTAATAAGATAATAAGAATTATGTAAAGGTACTGGGAATAAAGGAAAAATACGCAAGAATAAATCTTGGTAAGAAGTGAAAACAAACAATACAATCTAAAAATAGAGCTAGGTTACCACTGTTAAAATATATGAATGACAAAAATGAAGAGTTACATTGTGCGGAAAGAAAAAAAAAGGTTAATGTTAGCATGAATCAAAAAGCTGATAATAATAGAAGATTTAAT
The DNA here is from genome assembly GCA_036346155.1 of Sinelater perroti. NCBI lineage: Eukaryota > Metazoa > Arthropoda > Insecta > Coleoptera > Elateridae > Sinelater > Sinelater perroti. Next base: position 2,210,783 of record JARFIY010000209.1, on the reverse strand, counting down.
TAAATCCAAGCATACTAGATAGTTCTACGAAGAGGTGTAAGTAAGACAGAAAGGATCTAACTTTTTGTAAAGATCAAAAAAGGAACCTCATAGGAGACAAACAAGTAAATGTAAATAGATGGAAAGAATACAGAAGAAGAGTCCGACAAAATTATAAGAAACTTAAAAAATAATAAGGTCCAGGAGAAAATGAAACTGCTGGGAGCAGATGTGTGGAGAGTGGGGGTGGGGTAGATTGAACAAGGCGAATAAAATTGTGGAAAGCGACTTGAAAGTGGTAGGTGTTAACAGTTTCGAATAAATTATCATCAGAGAGGAAAAGTTGGGGAGAAGTAAATGAAACGGCAAAGGAGCAACTAACTTACCTTGGTAGGAATCAAGCCAGATTGGACACTCATTTCGATGAGACTATTTTTCGTGCGATCTTTGCGAAAAATGAACAATTTACTTTTATAAAAATTGACTACTGGGAATATATTATACTAATTAAAAAAATGTTGGTATTCATGGTACTATTTCTGTTCGGGCCAAACTGCGCTGTAACGGCTCGGTAAACTTTTGGGAACCCCTGGCACGCACTTATACACATCAGAACCTCGTAATAAATGAATTTAAACATACAATTCAAACCAAATTATAGTGATACGAGTATCATCGCCGATGTGTGCTCGGGACGGCTCCGCCGCGCTTTCTTATTTCTGAAATGCTCTTGGATTTCAGTGTAGGCAGGTGCGTCGGCACTACCTTAAGTTGATTCTCGTTTCTGCGCGGCGACCAAGGGTTTACGCCCGTATTTATCATTATCGTAGGATGAGTAGCGGCGTCAGTGACAACGAACTATTTGCTTAACGGTCATATTCCAGTTTTATTGCCTGCTTTTGTGAGCTTAAAGTAAATTATGATGTTTCTTTTTGTGGCAATTGCCTCACCAACGTATTGAATTTTTGTATTTAAAAAAGGCTTAGTGTATGAAGGTCTAATTTTAATGAAGTTATAAAGAAAAGTATAGGTGAATCTAAAACAATTTTCTAAATTAAACAAAAATTATTTAATCTCGATATTGTAACAACAGGATATTAAGTGACCAAGAATTTGTTAAAGATGGCAACAAACTGTTCACAGCGTATTTCTGTCCTAGAAAATGTATACTAAATAGTCAGAGATATATCCGAAAAATGAATAAACAATGAAAGTAACAATAAAATACAAAAGGACTTTCCCGAACCGGGACCTAAACCTGCTGCAGAACAACACAACTTTCTCCTTTTCATATGTGTTACTACCTACATGATGCCTTTACTAATCCCTTACCTTGACTACGCCCACACGTAATAGTCAAGGAGAAATAAAGTCCAGGCTAGAAGATAGTCACAATTTAGAAAATATAAATTGTTGTATAGTTATGCATAGATATTCCTTGCCTTGTTGGCTGGAGTGGAGTCTTGCTAAAACATATCTTTCATTCGGGGTATAAAAACTGCTTTCAACACTTGATATAGCTGTCGGCGCCCACCTTCAAATCTTTTTCAAAAAAGTGGATCGCTATAACATTTATTTCGCTGCTCACAAGCCCCAGCACCATCAAAGGAGCGGAACACTATGCGTGTATAACGGTAATCACTTCAGAGCCACCTTGCCAGACCCAACCGTCACTGTAGCAATTCATCTTCCTATCCTGGACGAAGTTCTTTTCCTCTGACAAGAATCTCACGAAGTCATCTCGTACGTGATGTTTTTCAGCAGTGCTTGGGCCTTTAACTTTCTGTTTATCTTTTTTTTCTCGGTCAATAATAGGGGTTTTTCAGAACGAAAGACTTGTAGTGCAAGCCTTGGTGCACTGACCATTAACCTCGCTACGCCTATTTATTTTTTTCAGGTCAGTCATGCTTCTCCCAGGATCCTGATCAATCTTCTCTTTCAATTCGCAAACAAATTTATCACACTTGCTATGAGTTGCTCTTTCAGCAGTTACCTTCTCTTGATGGTCAAATTATCTGTACTTTTTGACTACGTTGTAAACTTTGGTCTTTTTATAGTCAAACCACGCAATAATTTAGCAACTCTGCGGTTATATTCTCGGGTCATTTGTTGGACCAACTGGTGTTATCTAATAGGGAATTGGGAATACGCATAAGACGGCCTTTCGGCTTTTCAGCAACCTAAAAAAGCCGAATTTATCTACAGGGACACTTTGGATCGTCAAATACACAAATGCTAACTGCAATTCAATCAAGTCTCATTGAGAATTCAAATGACAAACCATCAAAAAGTGACAATGAAAAGTTGTTCGTCCAATATTTTTAGACATAAATCAACTGAAGGTAAGTTGACCAGGACTGCCGAAAAATCCCAGGTGCGTGATTGAGGCCGCTAATGAATGGGAGTATTGTCCGTGCAGCGTGAAATGACCCGCTAATTGCCCAACAATTGAGCTGCTCTTCAAATTGGGAATATAACCAAAAGTGAATAGGGCCCTGATTGCATTGAATTTATTGTTGCCTGGCGCTCGCGCAAAGGTCGCCGCCGCGCGTTCGGGCCTAGCCGAAACGCGGAAAAAAGAAAGGCCCCGACGCCCACGGCGGCCAGGGCCGCATTTCGCGACAATTAAAGCGCCCGACACGGATTCGTAGGCTACTGGTTTTGGGTGCCTTAAATCAGCGCATTTGCATATAAAAATCCCAAAATTAAGCGGCCGCAGATAAGATCTGCGCTTCTAACGAACGCCGAGCCGAAATACCTCGGAACGTTTGATCGCGCTTTAATTAATCCATTTGTTTTTACACAAATTAAAATTAATCGCGGGAATTAAAATGCTTCCCGGCCCGCGTTCATTTGGCCGCACGTCGCGGCGTCGGCTCTGTCTAGCGCCGGCTGCGGGCGACGTGGAAAAAAGGCGGGTGGGCGCGCGATCGTTAGCTAAACGTAAGATAACGATCGGTTAGGTAAATTGGCTTAGTATTCGCGGATATTTTTAATGGGGTAAATCTTGGACCTATTGTTCCTTTGCTCTCGTTAGGGCGGCCGCGCGCCCGAATATTGGCTTTCTCGATCCGGCGATAGGGGCCATTGTTGCCGCGACCCGCAATCACATATGTAAATGTACAAAGCCATTTGAAAAATAATGAGCGCTAAAACCATTGATGTCTGCTTAGCGTTCGTTTGCCGGCCGATTTTCCGATGCGCTCCGGCTCTAATTCTCTTTTATGTTCGACCTAATGAAGCTTTCGATAACTTTTATTGAAAAAGGGCCTCGTTCGTCGATTTCTGTTTTTGTGAAGTTCTCGATTTAATGCCCCGTAACGAGGCCCAAATTTGATGGAGATCGCGGGCCGAAATCAAATTGGAAATTCGGCCCGACTGTTGTTTCAAGCTAAGCCAATTATTACATTCACATTTGATACGCACTTTTTCATACACATATAATCTATCAAATAAAGTGAACGTTTGCAATCTAAAAAGATTATTTAGCAACTCCATAGCTTTATTAGGACAAAATTTTTGTTTAATCAAAGAAAATGTCTACCCTGCCTGAGACCACCTTTTTAAGGGATATGAAAAAAGCACACCAGAAGCATTACGATAATAAGATGGAGTATCAGGCAAACAACCTCAGCTGAAGTCGTAGTCGTTGGTCCGATAAGGAGCTGATCGGCATGGCGAGGATGGAGATAGCTTGCATTGGACGTTTTATTAACATTCACTTGGCTGAGCATATGCTGCGCAGACCAAAAGAGGCAATCAGGGGCAAAAGGCAGAACTTCCAATATAAGAAATCGACAGGAGGCAACGAGACTGACAAAACACTCACCGAGAGTCCGCGACTTCAAGCAATGGCTTAACTCCTAACCAAAAGAGCTCAAAACATTCTCAAGATGAAGGTCTCAGAAGATAAGTGCAAAGGAGCAAAGACGAACTGCATATCTCTTTAGTTTAAGACAATCGCTGCTCCTGAGTTACAGGAGAAACCTGAGATCTGCACCAATGTCAGATTACCTCTTCTAATAGTGGCTGTGACAGATTGTCACGAACCACACAAATGCCTAGGAGCCGATCTATGTAGATCTCACAAGTGCCATCACCTATACTATAAGAGACATGACACAAAAGTCAGAGAAAAGTAGACTTTGTAACTAGCAAAAAGTTATTATCTCTTGTTGATCGCGTTCAAGGCATATGAGGTAGAATTGGATACTTTAATATTAAACTTACAGAGGATGTGACATGCCTGAACACTTTTAACACGGGTAGCGATCATAGAATAGTTAGAACAGGAATAAACGGCAAGACGAACAGTAGAAAAGGATACGTAAAATCCAAAAACTTCCAGAGATGTAAGTTAAATACAAAACAATGAGGATGCTTACGAAAAACGCAGAAAAGTTACATACGTAATAAAAGATCATAATTTTAACAAACTGACAGAAAATATAACAAAATCAGTGAATAAAGCTGCCAAAGAAGCGTAAGAAAAGAATATATCAGAAGAAAAAAGAGAAACAGAACAACGAAGATAACTATTTTGAACAGGACAACATGCTATCGATCAATGTAGACGAGTAAGAAAAAAGGCAAGAACTATTATCAAAAAGGACTTAGAAAAACATTACACAAAAATGATAAAAACCATTATAGAGAAAATCAAGAATATTATGCTTAAAAAGAAAAGAAAGTAGAAGCCAATTTATTTGCCAACAGACGAGGAGGTCGAAGAAAAAATAAATAGAGAAGATATAATACAAATAACACAATAATATTACGACGATCTATAGACCCCACAAATAAAATGACCACTACAAGAGACAAAAGCTACAATAATAATCGTTAGACCGGAGGGTATACCAGAGATAAACAATGAGAAAATCCTTTTTGCCCTAAATTACCTTAAAAAGAATAAAGCATCAGAACAAGACAAAATTCTGACCGAAAAGATTAAACTTGCAAAAGACATAATAATACCGAAGCTAAAACAAGACATACCAAACACATGGAACAACGCGATAATAGCGATACGGTTTAAGAAAGGAAATAGAACACGCCCGGATAATTATCGACCAATAGACTTACTATCCTAAGTCTACAAACTGTTAGGATAACAAATAAAAATCGGGAAACAAAACAAAGATATTGCAATAGGAAGAAGAAGAAGATTAGAATGGGTGTATTTAGAAAATTAACGCAAAAAAAAAACAGAAAAATACTACATCTCAAAACAACAATTTTCGATCAATGTATGCTATCGCCCTCACACAAACAATAAACAAATGATAGGCATTATATTAAAATGTTTGCAAAACATGTTGCTAGAATACAGAACAATCGGTCGAATAATAAGATCATGAGATGAAGACATTAAACAAAGAAAGGAAAAAAAATGGAAGATGAGAATGCGATGGTATGAGGACATTAGGAAAGTGGTAGGATTAAGATGAACAGAGGTGGCGCAGAACAGGAGAAGCAGGCCTATGCTCAATACTGAACGCAGTAAGGCTAATAATGATAAGATACTATAACACCAGGCGATAAAGGGATCCTCCTAGATCTGCTGTCGACATGCTTAAACTAGCTCATAGCCACCTCTATGTTGAACCTCACAGGAAACGTTTGGTCGTCAAAAAATCCTCAATCAACAGAAGTAGGGCGTTCAGGTGCAAAATCGTTCAGTCTCTCTTTTCTTTCTTGTGCATTGAACGTCAAGCCGTTCCTAGAATCTTTCATCGGTAGTGCCCATGAGCATTTCAAAAACCTTTCTAAAGCCCAATTTTTTAATTGACTATCACTCGATATACAGATTTAAAGAATTTGATAATTTTTACGGAAATCTTGGAGGAAGAAGTCAAATGTGCAATAGAGACCATTAGTTCTAGCGCCGCTGGGCCCAATAGATTCTCAATAAAACACCTCAGGAGCGTGGTGATTCATTGGACACTCCTGTTGAATTCCATCCTGATCTTTGGTTCTTTGTCGTACTCCACCTTCAAAGTTGAATGATTTTACTATTTAAAAAGAGGGACAAAATAATTGGGCAACCAATAACGATTAGCTTTATTATCCTGAGCCGTAAAATATTAACCAAAAGACTTGCCAAACTATCCTTCCACCCACATCGAAGGGGCTTTAGAGCGGTTAACGAAGCTGTACTTAACAACCTTATCATTGAATCTCTTAAGTACCTTCGACTTCGGCTCCCATAACTCGATAAGAAGAGCTCTTGAACTGTTCAAAGTCAATACCAGGACTATTGACTTCATTATTCAATGCCTCAACGCGAATGAGCACCTTATCGGAGGTATTAAATAAGGCACATTCTATCTCATATTTTGTGCAACCTGGTACTAGAGGAATTCTTATAAAATCTTACAAGCTACAGGCTTGGGCATAGAAATCAATGAACACGTTTTTGATGATTTTGATGATATATTTTTAGCTAACGAGACCTGCAGTGCAACCCAACGCCTGTATAGAAAAGTGGTTCTATTTTACCAAAACAAAAGGTTAAATATCAATGCCCACAAAGGTGCCGCAATTTGCAGTTATATTGATGCCCGGAATGAACACTCTATTTACATCTTCCACTAATATATAGAAGGTAAACTGATTACCCAGTTACAGAGCGATGAGCTGCTTGCCCAGACAAAAACTATGACTCTATGGACATTACAAAATCTGTCATTTCCAAACTTTCCACTCGTCTGATACGGGTTCATGCGGCCCCACTGAAATACCATCAGTAGGCCATTCTGGCATCCCCAAATGTAACGCTGGGTGTTTTAAAATCAGCCATTAAATTCTGCCATCTAAATAAACGTGTAACCAACTCTTTCATACAAACTCCCAAAAGACTAGAAGGACTGGAATTCCTGTCGCTCCGGTATAAGGTGCTGGCCATACTTCACAACAGATTTCTGAATATTATAAATAAGTGCGATTTAACCAACGCAACTCCCATTTCTCTAATAAAAGGCGAGAGACTATGGCAAAAAGTTTTTCAGGCGAACAGTTAGAAAGATCATACTCAGGAAATGGCTAAATTGATACAGAGCAGATAGTGTCAGAAAGCTGAATTGATCGCCTTCCATCCTTTTAGGGTGGTGGCAATCTACTGCCACAGTGGTTATACCATAACAAACCCTTTTTATAGAGCGGGGTGCAGCTGTATGAAAAGTCTTTTTGGTGTTTTACAAGACTCTATCTTTATGCATTAGTCGCGCAGAAATTACAAGATAAAATTAATATGAATATTAAACTGATTAAATATTCAACCACCAGAGAAAGCATTTTAAAACAACTAATTGAAATGGATAGGGCATTAGACAAAATTAATAATAGAAAATTAAGATAATTTGAAAGCAAAAACGCAAGAATCTCTCTTCATGAACAGCATGGAGTAGCATAAAAGCAACCGTAAAAAATAGCCGTATTAAAAAAGAAATATAAGGTAACACAAAAAGAGTGGTCAACGCTAGAAAATGTATATAATAAATAATATTGTAACGTTTTTGGCCAAAAATGCTGAATAATACGCTTAAATTTATTTAAACTTTTTAATAAAATTGACGTACACTACATAAGGAATTACTAACATAAAATTATACTCTAAAGCTCTATTTATCTATAACATAATTTATGTCACATTAGAATATTTCAGTTTGCTTCGCTGCGTGCTACTTATACCCCCAGTAACTGTTATAGTCTTCTCGTAGGACTTAAACCTTCAGGGGTATTTTTTCTCTTTCTAGACCCATGTATACAAACACTGCGGGACTCTCAATAGCAACTGGTAGCACATTGAACAAATTAAGTTCACCGCTCGACCGTGACGACACAGCGGCAACAAAAACGGTGATTTTGGTAATAACTACGAACTGCACAAGACTAAGGTATCTTTATGACGGCACTTGGAAAATTGTTACAAGATGTACATGTAAAAATGTTGCACTAAAATTACAAGATAATCTAGTAATAATAAACGAGAAAGTCTAGAAAAAGTAAAAAAAAAAAGAAAAATAATTTATATCATCCTTATGATAAGCTTTTATCCTAGTGGTATAACTTTATGGTCTTCTGTAGCAAATAGAGCAGTGCATGTTTAACAGTACGTACGATAGCAAAATATTGTTAGTTTTCTTTAAACTTTATAGATTTATAGATTTATAGATTGAATGTCTGTTTCTGAAAATATTGCTAATTCATACGTTATTTCATGTTCTTTTCAACGATATACCTTATGTTTGGGTGCGTGAGTTTTACTTTTGTGTCTTTTTCTTGCAGCTGTACGGCATGGATTCGGAGATGTTTTTTGAGTGTCTGGTCAAACAAATTATGGTTCGGACACAAAACGCCGGAGAAGAAATGTTAGGCAGCATACTGAAAACCCTCATCCCATAATTTATTCCAAAACAAATAGCAATTTTCTTTTGTAATAAGAAGGGTATTTTGTAGATTTATTAACTGTTCCTTCATGAAAACATTATCAGCGAACTTTACTATGTCACTGTCCGTCAACAATTCCGCTGTTTTAACATGACAGGTATACCATACTATTTCACGGTTTGCGTTTGCCGAGCGATACGTTCTGTTTGGTGCAGTACAAAAGAAGCTCCCTGGGAACAATTTCAATTTTCTGTTCACAAGTGGTGCAAAGTTATATTCAAATAATGATTTACAGCATTTTTATGGAAACAGCCGAAAAAATGACAAAATTGCGAAGGGCATTCTTCTTATCTTATGTAATATATAGTCACCTCTTTCTATTAAAATATTGAGAAAAAATTGGAATCTCAATTATTTTTTAACGTTCCTAGTTAAATTTCAGGGCAGAGAAATTTCAAAAGAAATCGTAACTGGCATAGTCTAATAAAAATTACGTATCTATGTATTTATTTATCATAATAAGTAGGCGAGATAACTCACTCAGCTCATAATGTGATAATATATACTACTGTTAAATGAAATTCTACCACCAAGAAACCATGTGCATTCACAAGTAAAATTTTTCAGACTTATTTAATAGTACGAGGGTTATTTTTTCAAGGTCCAATTGGTCGCTAAATGAAAATTACAGTCAGAATCAATAAATCAAGAAAATTTTATATGGAACAATGTGATACAACATTAAGCTACTTTTCGTCGTAACAGCCGTTCCAATTTATACATTTGTCACAACGTAGTACCAATTTTCCAATACCTTCATCATAGAAAGCATCCGCCTGTGTTTTCAGCCAATTCTGTACGCTGGTCTGGAACTCGTTGTCTGTGGCGAAAGTTTGTCCTCCTAGCCAGCGTTTCATGTGGGCAAAGAGATGAAAATCTGAGGGAGCCAAAAACTTCCCATCCAAAACTCTGTAGGAGGATCGTTGTTGCAACTGCAGTGTGCGTCCACGCATTGTCATGAAGAAGAACAATGCCTGATGACAACATTCCTCTTCTCTTGTTCTGAATTGCCATTCGAAGACGTTGAAGAGTCTTGCTGTACGAAGCTGCAGTGATGGTTGTGCTACGTGGTATGAATTCCGCCAAGAGAATACCTTCACGGTCCTAAAATACTCTAGCCATACACTTTTTGGTGAAGAACGTGCGCTTGAACTTCACTGGTTTACGACTCGGGGAGTGTGAATGCATCCACTATTTGGATTTCTCTTTCGTTTCTTCAGTTTCGTAATGGACCCATGTCTCATCTTCTGTGACAATTTTGTCCAAAAACTTATCTCCGTCGCAATGGTAGCGCTGGAGGAAGGTTAATGCGGCGCCCATTCGCTGAGTTTTGTGATGGTTAGACAGCATCTTGAGAACCCATCTCGCTCAGAGTTTGCGATACTCGAGTCTTTCCTCACAATGGTATAGAGCGTGACATTTCAGGAAACAAATCACTCAACCCAGAAATTGTGAACCGACGATTTCCGCGAATCGCCTGATCCACACGCTGAACAAGATCATCGGTTGATAATGGCTTCCTTCCCTGGCCGTCTGCATTATAAACATCTGTGCGTCCAGCATCAAAGTTCCTGCACCTTTTCCGCATTTCTGCTGTCACTCATGAACGTTTCTCCGTACACTTTTCTCATTCGTCTATGAATTTCAGCTGCATTGTTTCCTTCAGCATGCAGAAATCGAAAACGTAATTCACATTTGGCGGGAGACTTTATTTTTCGAAGCATGTTTATGTGCTCCCTACGTACTCAGAAATGACAACCGCGAATCGATGCGTTCCCCGGGCCAACTACAGACAGTGCAAGACGTCTGCGCACAGACCTAGAGGATTTTCCCCGAAGATTTCCTTTAGCGACCAATCGGACCTTGAAAAAAAAAATAGCCCTCGTATAATAATAAAGTTAAGGCTCTCATATGTTTGCCCTCTCTGCCCGGTTATCGCACACCATCTCTGATGCAGGGCGGTGTGGCGAGTATCTCGTCTTAGACAACCGCCTTTATTACCCCTTGTTAGAAATAAATGCATGTACTCAGTTACTTTTTTGTGGCTGAGTAGGCCACCCACCAGGCATCAAATAGCTCCGGGTCCGTTTGCACCGCACATTACGATGGAATTTCATAGTATAAGACAAAAAAATGGTTAAATTTACATTTATTTATCCTTCAATAGTCTTGAGATTAGTCAAACAATAAACCAATGGTTTTTTGATGGATTGAATTCAATTCATTATTAATACGTTTCCATAATTCAAATAAATGTCTTAAAAATTATGGATAACTCTATACTCTCTTTGCAGTAATAAATCTAAATATTTTCGGTTGGTGAAGAGTCTGGTAATCAGATTGCCCATGAGGGAGTTTTCACTCTACAAACTACTCAATATTTTTTTAAAATTGTTTAGAACGTCGTTTCCCCAACAAGAAATCATTATTTACAGAAGAAGTACCGAAATGCATGCATAACATATACAAGCAACAAAACACAAGAAGAATATAACAGTTATAGAGAAGTAAGAAACAGAACAACAGAAGCCATATAACAGCTAAAATGAGCTACTGGGAAATATTGTCTAAATAAATGGAGCACAACCTTTACGTAGGCCAGAAGAAAGTTTGCAGTGTGCTCTAAAAAAAGAAACCAATAGAAGAAGTAATACAAATCAACAACATAACAGCTGAAACATGAATCATTCATTTTAAAGGCTTACTAGGCAGCCAAGAACCAAAAGCTAAAAACTAACTTCCGAATTTGAAAGGTAACGGCAATATAGAAATAAAAATGAAAGAAAAACATCAAAAACAGAATGAAAATGACATCAGCAATGAGCTGGTTAAATATGGAGATATAAAAATTGAAGAAATAACCAATTTATATCAAAAGATCATTAGAGATGAAAGTTTACCTACCGAATAGAAAGCCATCACCACTATACCTATTTTCAAAGAAAGATGGAAAAAAGACCCAACAAACTATAAGGGAATAACACCTCTGAGCTCCTTATTAACGACACTAACCAAAATGTTGACAGAAAATTAACAGTCGGATTACAATATGCAAAGAGCAACCAGGCTTTAGGAAAACCGATGTAACTACAGTTGCAGTTTTTATACTCCAACAACTGACTGAAAAAGCCATTGAATTCTCAGCGTTCTCAGCGTACTACAAAAATATGATGTCCACACCAAAATAATTAAAATCTGAAGGGAACTTAACCAGAATATGACTTAGGACGGCTGCTATTTACTACAATATTAAAAAATTGTAGATTGTTGATATTTACCGAAAAAACACAGTCAATGATCGTAGCACAAGAACCTATTAGATGGAAACATATGGTGGATAATACAGTCATCGAATAAGTCAGGAACTTAACTACGTTGGAGTGCAAACAACATGTGAAAGAAGCCTAATAGACGATGTCTGATTGGAGGTAAACAAAGACAACCGTATATCAGGTTGCTTGAAAAACATCATGTGGAGAAATAAATACATAAATATAGAAAGTAAAAGTAGGATCTGTAAAACCTGTCTTATACAGCGGAGATACGGACAGACCCAGTGAAAACAAAAAAAATGTTAAAAGCCACAAAAATTAAAATACTCAGGGCGATAAAGAAAGTTATCTTTTGAGATCAAGTAAGAAGACTGTAGATGTGGTAAGATGGTGAGGTCAAAACGAGGGGAATGAAGAGACCATGTGGGTAGAATATCATTTGAAAGATTAGCGAAATGGTCAAAAACAGAACAACATACGTAAAAAAACACTGGGCATCTACATCACTGTAATAATAGCGGTAAATAACAAAACACGGTCCTAACTTAAGAAGAAGAATGTCGTTTTCCAAAAATTAAGGTTTTGTTAAATGGTCTTTAAGCTTGAGAGCTGATTGATTTGAATTTTTGTGTATAAAGGAGTAGACTAAATCAAACTGTAATATATTAAAACTTTGGCGATTATTTTGATCATTTCTAACTGCCCATTTGTACTCTTCTAGGTTCTTATTGTTTCATTTGCATCCTTTACATGTGTGTACAGCAACCCAACTATTTATATCCCTTTTGGGATTTTAAGCTTCAAAAATCAAACACCACTTAACGCACCTAGACAGTCTCTTCAGGCACCCTATATATTCGTACGAAATTGATAAGGCGCAGACCTAAAAGGTGATTTGCTCGATGGTCAGCACTTAACGGTGTTTCGCTTCCTTTCTTAGCACGTACATCACCTTATCTCCAGGGGCATCGCTAATTGCTTTATTGCAGAGGTCATTTAGACATTAATACCATATAATCCCCGACAACTTTTCATAATGGGCGCGAAGGCGCCTGGCATGAAATAAGCTGTTAATCATAGTAACAACACATATCCTCCATCAATGCGTTACCTCACCATGCATCAAGCGGCATTCGTGATCGCTCCGCGAGCAGGCATGCACTAATGACTTCGCGTTACGTGATCTAATTTATGAAATTGCCTGCACTGTTGCTTTCGGCGAGCCGCTTTCCGCATCGTGTAATTGTCTGGCAAGCCGTGCTTCGGAAAAGCGCGCGGAGCGCCGCGGCGGCGTCGGGGGCGCCGCCGGATCCGTGAATCCAGAAGAATGCCGGATCGTTAGCACAAGCGACAACTAAACACCCCCTAATTAAGGCCGGCCTTAATTGCGCCTGGAACGTGATTAATATTGGGAAACACATGTCAGTTTAGCGCTGCATTCCTTCTAATGAGCCAGCGCTCCTCGGATTCCTAGCCGGGCATAAAGGACTGAATTCTGATAGCCCATATCCGCTCCGGCCGCACCAGGTGCCTCAGAAGAAGGCCACATTAACAAATAGACGCGCAGACGGTATTTTACGGCTCGAAATTAATTTGGCGGAGTTGGCCGGGCCCGGAACAAGGGGGATAAGCTGAGACCGAAGTGTGAAGCGATAAAGCCACCCCAGCCAGGCTCCTCCTGTTCCGGGTAGTGATTCCGTAATAGTTAGCCGTTTGTATATGTCTTGTGTCCCACATGATTGATTTATTCGCCCCCGACCAAGGCGTTAAGTGAATCGGGAGCCCTTCATCCCTTCTGGTGATTTTGCAAATCACCGTTAAAGAGAGGGCAAGGATTTACTGTATACTATAACTATAAGAACATTCTAGTCCTTTAATTACTTTAATGTGAGCTAAAATAATAAAAAAACATTTAGTTTAAAGCTAAAAACTGTTACAAAATTGGCATTCTTAATGCTAATACATAAAAATACATAAAGATTCTTATTTTGCAAATATTTTCGTCATCACTCACTTACTGATAGTTTGATTTATCTCTAATTCAGAATATTTAAACCAAGTAAAGATTAACGCTTATTAAAATAATTTTTATTGTTTTCCGTTGCTGTTTTATTGTTATTAATCAGACTTCTTCAGTTGCTTTTACAACTGTAAGGATAGGGAAAGTGAGGCAAGCTCTTATTCTAAATACATTTTGATACTATCTTTTGGTACCATCCTTTATTATTCTATAACGTGGTGACAATCCACTCACTATTGGTATCTATATTTTTATATTAAAACAATTTAAGGAAATTGGAATATAAGTAAGCTTGTGGCTTGAGGAAATTAACACATGTCTGTCTTCCGGCACCTACATGTGGCTTTAGAGCCAATATATGTAGCCAACTGATATATTGCTTTATGCGCCTCCTTTCTACTTTGTTTTATTATTTTATAATATTTCTGTGCGTATGAAAATACTCTAAAAGAAAAGACATTAATTATTTGCACTTATTGGATAACAAAATCTATAAAGTTGTGTCAACAACAATTCTTCGAAAGGTTTAAAAAGCGATATCGACCGAGCAAGTCCAATAAACCAAAGAGACTTTATTGGATCACCATACCGAAGGTCATTCAAGTACTTGAGCAAACTATCTGTAGTAACTACAATTGGTTGCTATATTTGATTCCTAAAGATTGGAGAGTTAATAATACTCTAAGACTAAGACATTTAATTACTCTACTATAATACCCTACCTCTACCGATTTCTATATTTAATTCCGTTGAAAATGTCAGACCTCCGTTCACTATAACAGTGTATTATTACTTGGACGTTTTCAAATTCTAAATTCCTTTGTTTTTTTTAACCTTCATGACTTACAAGTGTGTCAACTTTACTCTTAAAATTGTTGGTCGGTTTTTATTCCCTAATCTAGGGCGAAACCCTAAGTTCTATCAGTCAGTTTTTCAACGACATTGTCATCCTTCAGTCTTTTTATCTTGATTTAGGACAGGTACTGAAATAGTTGTTTGTTAATGTCAAATAGATAAATTATTTTGTATTAAATTATTCTTTAGTTAAATATATAAACAGCAGTAAGAGGCAGTTAAACAAAATTTTCTCTAAAATTATCTCAAATCTGGAATAACTATCAATAATCAATCTAAATTTTACAAACATTCTAGAGATGTATTGTTTATATTATATGTTAAAAAAACAAATTGCCAAACACTTACTTGCACATTCTTGCAGTCTTCAACGTACTCCTTTCCAGAGTCAACACATTTTTTTAAAGGTCTTTTTTAAAAAAGGATTTTAATTGACGACTTATCCACTCCCGAACGATCTGGATGTCGCCGTCGTTGCCTTGCTAGTTTGATATGAGCTTTCCAAACAAATCGGAACTATAGGGCGAATGTGGCAGAAGGTGTCTTTTCAATTTTTGTAGGGTCTCCAGTGTTGTTTTGGCCGTATGGGGGCGTGCATTGTCGTTCCACCTGTCTTTCAATTGAGTCGGGCGTTTTTTTATGTTTGTTGCCAGAAGGTCTGAGTAATAAGCGGCTTTGACTGTTTTGGCATCAGTCAGACAGTCTACATGGATAACCCTTGCCAGTCCCAGAACGTAGCCATCACTTTTCCTAGCGAACGGCCCATCCGCGCTCTTTTAGGTTTGGGAGAATTGGTATGCCGCCACTCACATGATGACTGCTGGGACACGGGAATGAAGTAGTGCACCCACGTTTCATTGGTGGTCAGTATAAACTTCAAAACTACTCTAGAAGACGATTGCCAGCTTGCTTGCGTACCATTTTGCTCACGTCCGTCAAAGTGCGTGGTACCCACCTTGAGATAATGCAGGTAATTTTTCACGATGTCTTCTACATTACCAATACTGATGGACAGCAGTGCTCCAAGTTCCTTGATAGTCCTGCGGCTGTTCTCGCGAATAAGCGCGTCTGCACAATCTGTTTGGCTCGGAGACGGATGTTTGCGTCAGACGATCATGAGGTTCATTTTCTACATGCTCTCTGCCTTCTCTGAAGCACTTAATCACAAATACACAGGTCTATGAGAGACTCTCTTTTCCATACTGTCGTTACTTTTCTCCGACGAGAAAAATATCTTCTGTTCGCTCATCACTCTAGCAAATTTCAAACAGGACTGAATAACTTCTAACCCGAGCAGAAGCAAGGGTAAATATTGTGACTCCACTCTTTTAAAGTCGCACAGCTACTGCTCAACACAGCTTATTTACACACAAATCAGTTTCGGTCACATTTGAATCACCTTGTATTACGCTAGTTCATTCCTAATGGTTCATTTAGTTCAGCAAAATTGTTTTTAAACAATTGGCTGCATAAAGATATTGTAGAAAATGTCCCAAAAATATGACAAGTAGCTCCGGTTACTTTTCTTATAAAGCTCTATGGTGATTATTTTTTATTTCCTGAGTAAGTTTTAACATTAGTGTAACTAAGTTATTGATGTTGAGATAAAAATAGTTCATCATTATTTTTTCATGTATTTAATAATAGGACGGCAATTTTTAAATCATCTAGAGAACTACCTGGTTATAGAATACCTATAACAGATGCTTGGCTTAAGACCAAAAGAATACATTTTTTTTTAAATTTTGAGCTGAAGTAAACCAATTCAATTTTTTTCTGGTATTTTAGTGGATAATTATCTAGTATTTTCATAGTTTCTTAACATTTATCTGTTTAATATATAATAATATAATAACCTTCTATAAGGATAGTCTAATTTCCTTAGTTTTTTTGCAGAAATGTTTTCTTGAGGCTCTAGTTAATACTTCTTGCACTTATTTATAAGTTAATCTTTATTCCACACACTTTAAAAGTATATTTTCTTAACATGTTCTTTACAACATTTATAAATATATTACAGTAGCAAAATAAATTTAGCTGGTTAGAACGTTTAGTCCAGATTTGTGTGGAAATTTGCGGGTCTTCTTCGCTCTAATCCTTCTCGATATCAGTCAGAACTTATTCAATATGTCGAAACAAATTCTGAATAGTCACCTGAAAAAGACAAATTTCTTTACCTGTTATTTATATCCTATTTTCTAATAAATTTTAAGGCCAACTTATTCCTGTAATACCTCTTTAAGTTTTTCATAGCATTTTTATCCACTGGTCGAGTTTACAGACAGGAACTCGAATATTTTTTAAGAGCAGTTACAAGTGCCAACACTCTCCTTGACTCCCCGTTAAATTCTCCTCTCTATTTTATGGATTGTGAATCATTCTGATGAAGCTTCAATATTATATTACAAACAAAATTCTTGCACGTTTGTAATAATATGGATTTTTACTGTCCTATTTCAAAAAGTTTTTTATTTTTCGTCCTCATTAAGTTAGCACACATCAGCACTCTTATTTTTTCTTTTGAGTGCTTCACCAATTTTTTTCCTCTGAATTTCAGTGTTTTGTTAGTGCAAATTTCGAAAAAATCGCCCTTTAACAACGAAAATGCTTGAAAATTTTAAAAGCTAAACCTTCTGAAACGATTTATTGATAAACGTTATTATTAACACCATTTGCAAAGAAAGAGTTGGCCGAGCTAAACGGAATGATCTAGCTACAACATACATAAAGTGACAAGAAGTACATGGCACATGAAGATCATCAACAGAAACTGTTTTTGCAGGAGGAGCAGATTGAGATATAAAGTAACCATACATTGGGATTATGATCGTTTAAAGTGACGTACATGGCATGAAGATCATCAACAGAAACTGTTTTTGCAGGAGGAGCAGATTGAGATATAAAGTAACATATTTATTGATGTTTTCACATTATTGAAAATGGTTTGGTATTCTATAAAACCCAAGTTACTGATTACGACTTTGCTAAGTTACTAGAAGAGCGAGCCTGGTGCTCATTGACATTCCTCAAACCAACGAAAGCTAACTAATCGCAGTCTGCCGTTCATATTGCAAATAAGCGCTTGACCTTCTCATCTGTTTATAATGTTCTACTTGGCTTTAAAAGCCACTGCACGAGCTAATATTTTTCACATCACCGACTACCAGTAACTCCTTACTGCCTAGACCGTTCACCAATTAATTTCCCTGACACCGCCTTCAATCAGTAAGTCAGTAGTGACATTCGTTCTACTCAACTAGATGTGAGCCAAGTTATTTGACAGTTCGCAACGACAGGAGACTTTTAGGACATGAATACAACATTTCCAATAGTTGCCGAATCACCGACTAACTCCCGAACGCGCTAAACCTCTGCTCAGGTGAGTATCAATGCCTAATCTCTAAAAATATCTAGAACCAAGCATCTTGTCTTTTTTAAATGCTGAAGTTCGGCTTACCTCTGGCGGTTGAGTGAATGTAGTTGCAACGAAGCGTTTACCATCACTGGTGTCCTTCACACAAAGGGAACTCTATGTGTGTGCTATTGTCACTATGACGCTGATGGCCTATGTCTATCATCAGCAAACGTCCATTTTGGATTACCCTTTGTTTATTGTAACACAACTTAAAGAGGTGATCTTTGGTAACGATTCTTAAATAAGAGGGCATTGTATGGAAATGAATGGCTTCACCTTCGTGAGCCAAACTGGTATTGTTATTCAGCTTTCCCAATTTTATGGCGTAACAGGCCAGAGTTTAAATTACTACTAACATTTATATATATATATATATATATGTAATATAGCATATATCTATTTTTATTACACCAGGAGTTGTCTTATGATCAAATAGCTGGACGTTGCCATAGTCACATCGATACCTGACTCAAGACCAACTATGGACACACAAAACGTATTAATTAAACGATAAACGGATGAATGAGTTATACTAATTGATTCTCAACAAGAAGAGCAATAACTTTGATTTGTAAAGAAAAACTTATGTCATCTAAAAAGACAAAAAATGTGTCAAGGTTCTAATAAATGTTAGCCCGAATAGTTACAATGCTGATTACTTTGGTAGCTACGGTAGTATAATGAGTAATGCAAAATTTTTGGCAACTCAATTAAAAAACACGTGGAACTTCAGTAACGTTCCTGATCGTGGTTTTGCTCGCACACCAGCACATAACTGATATAATAATTGAAACTCCTGTTTCAGAAAACATTTACTACGATACTTACGTTGTCAATCGTAGTTGATGTATAACGAAAGTCAGATGGATTGTTGAGTACAACCTAAGCAAATCAGTTCGCTGTATTTGCTTGCAATAATTGAAACAAAACGGTGTTCCATATGATGAGCAATTTCAGAGTTGTATGTGTTCTTTGCAGCATGATGTTCTAACCTGTTGATGCTGATCAAATCGGATTTAACATTACCGTTCATATGATCGAATTACTTAAGAAGGATAGAGTTTAGTTTCAAAGACAATTTGAATCAAATTCACCTTGTCTTTGAATATATTAATGAGATAACTGACAATATATTTTTCTAATGGCATCAACTAACTTTTATAAATTTACGCTTAGTACATATCAGCCAAGATATACCTACAAAGAGCCACTACACTTATCATATTGATATTAATGACGATTTAGTATTTACCATCGCCAGAGAAGGGTCTTTTTATTTTTTTTTGGTTTTTTGGTTATTTTTTAGTAAATGAAAATGGTGTTACCCACAAAGAGTGACGTAAAACTTAAACTAAACGCACTAACGATTAAAAAGTTAATTAGCGTTAAACATCAATATCAAGAGGTTTATCTCTTTGCGCTGATTGTAATTTCATTTATATATTTATTTGCTATTTTCATAGCACTCGTTATTCCCAGAGAAGCAAGTCTTTGTATTTTCTTTATACGGTTATAGCAATTTTTGCCTCATTTTTTTCCGCCATATCAAAGATATATATTATCATAGATTTGGCCACCGTGCTGTATATCCATTTGGTTTCCATGAGCTTATCTAAAGCTAACAATAGTGTCGCCTCTGCTTTTTTCGACTTTTTGAATGTGTTAATTCTAGGTGAGCTTTGAATCTAAAAGCACTGCAAGATATTTCACTTCATTTGATAACTTTATTTCTACACCTCGAAACTTAAGAATTCTCAGTACCCCTCAGTTTATCCTTTTTGTAAGTGTTGCTATAGTAGATTTAGAAAGACTTATATTCAGTCCCTTTGTATCTGTCCAGTTTGTAACCAGATTTATGACTATTTGCATACGCTCCCTGAAAATGTATTATTAAATCTTCCCTGGGATGGTATGACCAAGTCATTTGTATATCTTAGTGCTCTGTATTCGTTTTCTTTAAATGTCTATAACAGCTCATCCATTACATTGTTCCACAGCAGAACAGACAAAACTCCTTTCTTTGGACATCCCTTTGCAATTTGAGGCGTCATTGTTACATCTATAAGGGATCCTTATAGTAGTCTTTGAGCATACAATTTATTTACATGTTACTTGTTTTGTCACGTTTTTTATTCTTTAACTGAATCTAAAGTAGTAATATCATACGATTCCTCAATATCCAAAAAGACATCAAAAAGTACTTCTTTATTTTCTACAGTACTCTCCACTCTGGTAGTAAGTAGATGTAATGCTGTTTCTATAAATACTCTTGCCTTGTATGCATATTAGTTTTGATGTGGGGATCTAGTGACTAATACACCACCCCTGTTACTTCGATAAAGCAGTTTTTCTAAAATTTTTAGTACAAGAGGCATCAAACAATTGGTCTTAGATACTTAACCTTAATTTTTATTTTTCCAGGTTTTGATATAATAGTAATTTTAATTAGTCTCCACGATCGCGGTATATACCTGAAAGCAAGATGTGCCTTAAGTATATCGCACATCCTGTAGTATTGGCGACTTCCCTTCTGAAAAAAAATAAGATAAATTTATCTACATATATAACTTTTTTGCGTCTTGTCAATTCTCCCTAGATGACCACTTTGGAAATTACAATTCTAAATTTTGCGAATCACTGGATAATTATTAGCAACCTGCAAAAATGTACTCTGACTAATTCTCTCGTTTCCTTTCCACTGTTGGTGTATTCTCCAGTCTACGTTTTTGAAACAGTTATTGGGCTATAAAAATTCTTTGAGAGCACTTTGTGGAGTCTGCCACCTTCTCGAATAGTTTCCACCTCTTCACAGTGCTTTCTCCAAGTATCTCTCTGGATTTTCTTAGAGGTTTCTTATATTTAGTTAGGGTGTTTTTGTAATTGTCTTATCCTCTCAAGTTACTTGTTGCATTGAATTGCTTTTTCACTATTTTCTTATTCAAACTAAGTTTTTGTTCCACTCTATACTGCTTTTGATCGCTTTAGTCAATCTTCTAAGATTGTGTTTTACGTCTGCTTGGTAGGCTTTCCAATTTGCTTTTGAGGGTCGCTATAGGTTTCTTGTATAGGGCTATTTGAAAGTAGATGTGCATACGCTAAGAACAATTTACCTCTCTAGACACACGCTAATCCTTGACAAAGGTACTAGCAAACATAGTACCTATTGTTATGTTTATAATCTTCTTGCTTCATGTATTAATAAAGGTAAGTTTATTGCCTTCAATCAATACGTCTAAATTATTTGCCGCAATTAATTGTAGTAAAGACTCGCCTCGTGAATTTGTTATAATGCTTCCCCAGGTTATGTGGTAAGAGTTTCCATCGCAACAGATGAGTTGTAAGCCATTTTCTCTGCATCCCGTCACCAGCTCTTCTACTTCTCTGGGTAATGAGGTCATCATTAGAGAGGTATACCGATCCTCTAAACCCATTTTTATAAATCTAACTACCATTAAGTCTTTATAACATAAAGAATTTAAAGGCAGTATTTTGAATTTATTTTTATTATAATACAGACCTTTGATATTGGCCCTGGTAACCTAGAGTTCTTGTTCCGTGTGTAACATTACTTGATATGCAGTAAAAATCCCATTAACTATCTTAATATATTGTAAGTTTACCTGGAGCACCTCCATTGCCACCTCTTTTACCAAGACCCTTTAGACGGTTATCCTGCCCGGCATAAAATAAAATTTAACTAGAAATCCAGCAAAGCGATTAAGACCGCCTCATCAATGGAATAAGCAACAAGTTGTTCCTACTTTTTAACCTTTCTACTCAGGAGAAGCCAGTATTTCATTTTTAGTCCAAGGTTTTCCTTTCCTAGGCGTGTTCTGTCTACTTCTCCTACATCTCCAGTCCAAGCAAGATAACTAGCACCCTGTGCTTAGACTCGATTACAATTAAATCCATGTCTTTTCAGAGTCAATGCAAGTCACAAATCGTCCTCCTAAGCCAGACATTAGTATCTTCATTGGCGAAAGTCATCAACAAGACTCCTCTGCTAAATGCTGTCTTATTAAATTGGTGCTTCCAGCAGGAGTACTGTCTATTGCTTCGATAAGTGTTTCTTAAATTAGATTAGCTTGTTTTTGATTCAGAGTTGCCTTAGAGTGACATATGTCAACTAATGCCATCTTAAATCCACTAGTTGCCTCACCGTATGTACCAATCTGTACCTGGATACTCCTGGGTTTTTTACTTCTTTGTGGCGGAGTTTTTGAAGTCTAATCCGGGTTTTTTAGATTTTTCTCTTCTCTACTTTGCTCAACTAGGCGTTTTTTGCGGATTTTATCGGTCCATATTCCTGCCGCAATCTTCTTGATTTTGACAAGCTTCTTTCGCTGATCCCCAGGTAGTTTCTTTTTCTATCCTTTTCCTTCTGCTTGTTATCGCAGGTTCCAGGTTACTGGTTTGAGCTCCTATAACCTTCAAGACAGCAAAAAAAAAACAAAATCCTCTACAAATATTACGTTTTGACCAGATATTATGTTCTTTTTCTTTATTTAACCAATTAACAAGTTCTGTACACTCATTGCACACTTAGACAGATTAAAATTTGATAATTTGCACTACGTAAAATTTATATAAAATAATTGAAAAATTGAATAATAAACGAACAGATACTAAGTTCGCACTGTAACGTCCCTACCACAATTTTGTATTTATTACAAGACAACTTATGTAAAGATAAATAAATAGAGCTTTGTTATTTCACAAACTCAAACTATATTTCGTAAAATTAACGACGTTATACAACAGTTTTATCTATAAACAAGTGCGATACAAATCACCTGTTAACGATAAGCTTATTTGAAGGATATTGTAAATTATCTATATTAACACGCTGTTTATTTCTATTGACTTACTTACGACTCATTATTTTACCATTCTAAGTCACGGTGATTTTCTGCAGTTTACAGAGTAATTAGCTTTGTTTGTAGTTTGCTTTATTATGACAAATCCATAAATCTGTGGTTAGTACGCTTTTGTGTTCTTATTACGTTAGGCTCTTATTAAAGCTAGAGCCTCAAATATTATTTATTATCCCTCTTTGCAACATTTTTACAAGTTATCTTAAATAAATTACAGTAGCGTTAGATTAGAGGGATTAAATTAAGCTTTTATAAAATATGCAATACTATCTTACATATCAAGGGACTACTGGGTTTTTTAAAATTCCTAACTCAGCTGTAAAAAATTAAATTTTTATGCATTCATTTTTTGTTTCTTCGAATTTATGGTGTTGTGACAACTTTCACCTTTGTATTTCAGATGAGTTTGCAAGAAAGTAAGCTTCGAGTTTTTATCAGCTGTCGCTGGAAATGGGAACTTTCAACAACGCCATTCGGAATCAACTCAAAGTGAAGGACGCCCGCGAAATTTCACCACACGCAAATCATGACCTTTTGCCGAAACGATCTTCTCGCAGAACTGACGGAAGATTTTCACCTTCTGCAATCTACCTCTTCTGTTGATGGCCACAAAAACTCACTCAATATTTATGCTTCGGTGAGTTCGTGCGGATCTCTGCGGGGTTTCTTGTGAATAAAATCAAGTTGTTGAAGGTGTCGATAAATTCTTGATTTATCAACTCCAAGTTCAGAGTCTAGATCTCGAGTACTTGATGAAGGTTTGGTGTCCAAAGAAGTTTATCATTCAACATCATTAAATTCAAAGATTCTGTACCATATTAAAACTTTTGATTTATTTATAGTTCCTTCACCTTCAGCATCGCAAATCCCTTTGCGGCTTCTGTTATTGAAAGTTCCTGTTTCTAGTAATGGCGGATCAAAACTTAAAGCTCACCTTTTTGCAAACTCATTTGGAATGCAAAGATAAAGGTTGTTACAACACTATAAGAACAAGGAAAAAAATCATAAAAATTAAATGTTTCGCAGCTGAGTCAGAACTTTTGGGACAACATAATATCAGACTACTCTAAGAAAGGTTTGGTTTATTTTTATTTTGCTTTGAAATAAAAGATAAGTGGAAACTCTTTCCCAATACACTACCTCTGACTGAGAAGATTATGTGATTTTCATTAAACATATGACGGGAAAGATTTGCTTTGAGAAATAGTAATAGTCCCAAGGTGGAAATTTCTTGTAGCTATGCAAAAAATCTAATTCGGTGCCGAACTTTATTTGCTCTTGCCGTGGCCCAATATTCAGGTATTTATAGCATATTTTTGAAGTGAAGTTGTTTGTATACGATGTTATACCATATGTTACATGTACTTATTACAAGTTTGTGTAGATACTTTTACTTCTTATTCTATAGCGAAGAAAGTCTTGATATACACTGCGACCAAAACTTAAAAATGTTTAATTTGCGCAGCTTTAACTGAATTTTATAATGCCTGCCTTTACGATTTTGCTATCATTTTGATTAAAGTGCAGGATGGTTTGCCACCCATCAATGAAACCTTCAACCTTTATTTCTAAGATTGAAAATTTGTACCTGATGCGATTACTAAAAGTTAAAAAACGCCAAGATGTGACCTTACTTAAAAACATTTAATGACAGAAAAAGTTAAGACTTTAAGAATAAATAGTCCGTAGAAAGACGACACATTTCTTACTCCTTTGACTGATACTGCCTATTTATAAATTTAGCCAAAATGTTGACGCAATAAATGTATACGCACACTACCATTATTTTGATCTTTTTAATGATTTAACGTTGATCAATTAGAAGGTTTTGGACTGTGTAAAAATGTTATCACTTTCAGGACAAAAACGATAGTTTCAAACTGAAGAGACAAACTATTTTAGATAAACAACAAAATTTATTCCACCCCCGAATACTGCAACAAAGAGCTGAAGGATTATTTAAAATATCTTCATACAGCAACAACATGCACAATTTAGAAAATCTCTTAAAGTTCTAAAGGTATGTGATATTTCTAATCTCATGTCAGACTACATATTATCACAATTTTTCAAAATTACCATAAATTAAATTAAGCACAAGGCAAATGAACCATACAATTTGGAAAAAAGTTTCTCATACATTATAATAATAAAAAAATTATTTAAACACCAAGTTTTTCTAAATCTGAGTCGCTCATCACAAAACTAGGAAAATGTTTATTCAGTTATGCACAACCCTACCTATACTTGTTTTATTGTATTTATTGTATTTAAATTGTTGAAATACCATCAACGAAGTGGAGTATTAGTGAAATATAGAAGAAAGTAATGTTCTGAGAAAACAAATCGTAATCATGAGGGCTTATTCCAAGGGAATACGAAAATGCTTCAATACTTCTCAATACCACCTTTGTAACAAATCGATCACCGCTCGTTTAACATGATAACGAGCACAAGAAATACAATGTGAATTATCTTTTATAAAATGTAAAATTTGCTCCGCAAGCTTAATACAGGTAGTGTTCGAAAAGACGTTGGTAGTACGCTGCAGTAACATTTTCATCTAAAGATACGTCACGTTTAAGACACATTTCACCTAACTGTTATCTTTGGTGACACCATTTATTCGATTGTGCCCAGGTAACGTCAATAGAAATGTACGTTGCAGAAGTACACTTAATTCATTGTGGTATCCGTATAGATCTGATGGAGCTACTGCGGATCAGTAACTTCTATGAATTCTGTTTTAATCTATTGACAACTAGTCTTTATTTGAAAAAAAGACACATAAAATGTTGGTGCAAACCAAAACCTAAAGCAGAAAATTTGCCTACGACTGGTTTAAATGTTTCCGCGATGGAAAGTATTGAAAATGAGCCATGTTTGGGTTGGCTATTGGAAAGCAGAACCCCAGATATGATCAAACGAGTACAACAAATGATGGCACATGGTCGACGACTGACTCTACGGCTAATGGCCGAGAAATTGAGCATTAGAATAGATACGGTAAAGATTTGAGTAGGCCAAAATCTGTTCCTAGTTTGCTGACAGAAACAGAAAGCAAAACGAATGAAATTTTCTAGGCAGTTTTGTACCATGTGTGGCCAGAATCCATTTTTTCTACAAATCATTGTCTAGATTTGTGCTACTAGTTTGATCCAGAATTCAAGCTTCATAAAAGGCACAAGTTGTTTTAGCGATTGTGCGATCGATTCATAAAAAGGCCTTTTCTGACATTTTTTAGAAACTATGCCAAAAGTATGCTCTATAGAATGGCAATTATTTTGAAGGCTAACAAAAACAATATAACATCAAATTTTTTAGATACACAACGTATATCATCATCCAACAGACTCAATTATTTATTATTAGGCATAAACTTCCCATAAATGCTTCTATCATAAATTTTTCACAATTTTTAGCCTATGCCTAATTGTGCAAGCCAGTGCGAGTTAATAGGGAAAAGGGAGTTGCGAATACATTCAATTGAAAAATTTGAGTAATGGCTGGATGAACAGTTTGAGGCACAATTGCTTCTCGATGAGGAAAAGTACAAAAGATCCAATGCTTCAGCAGGCAAATATGTGATCTACTCGGATTATTATATATACATATGTTAATTGTTATTAAGTGTACCAAAGAAATACATAAGCAATGGGTTCTTTAAGATAAATCTTTATGTCTGTTAAATGTTTATGTCTGTTACTTACCGAATTGTCTTCTTTATACCACATTAGTCTTCCAACAGCTGTATGATTTCTGGGTGTGGTGTATCAGCAATAATTCTTAAAAATTCTGTGCATTATTACAATTTAGACAAATATCAAACCGAAGAGTAAAACGTGACTGTAACTTTCATCTACTGTCCCCAAGTCACATCATATCTTACGACAAATATAAAAAAAAATTAGAATTCTTGTATACAAATTTATGACAGGGAAAGGCTAAAATACCAAGCATCCTATTAGAAATCAAAACTCATTACAATTAAAGGCCGCAACGTCCTATGAGAATTAACTAAAAATAATTTCAATTATCTAACTAACGCACTGACCAATAGACCTAAGAAAACTTTTCGATCTTCTAACTTTTAATATATTTAAATTACGACCTGTTATTAGACCACAATTCTGCCATTCTCAATCACCATAGAAGGTGATCTAGTGACACCCTTTAAAATGATGCAAATCAAGCTCCATTCACCATAACCATTAAACTGAACGGAGCACCTGTGCCTGTAAAATCATATATTAAACAAATCTACTGACTCATGGATCGAAAATCAAAACACTCTGTTTCTTTTCTCTCTTTTCGCTGATCTTTATCTCCTTCCACTGTTGTCTATTTTCCCACGCATCATGTTGTATATTCCATTTTAGTAGTAAGTGGTGCATATTTTCCTTCCAGCCTTTTCGTGGTCTACCCATTTTACGTTCTTTTTCGGTTGCCATCTTATTACTTTCTTTGATATTCGATAATCTTTCATCCCATTTACGTGTCCATGCCATAATAATTAGCGTTTTTCTATTTCTTTTTTAATACCGTTATTAATTACCATTACTTCTTTTGCATAGCCGTTTCTTTTTCTTTCTAACCTAGAGATTTCTTTTGTCCCTCTCCATTTCTAGTGCTTTAAACTCAACATTATTTAAAATATATATAGATAAAGTACTATAGAGATGGAGAACAAAAAGTATAGGAATGGGAATACTAATAAAAAAACTCGCACTTTACACGTTACAATTCGTGGCTAACCAGGTTATCGTGGCGCAGGACAAAGAAGACTAGAATATATTATAAGAAAAGCCAAAGAAGAATATATAAAATGAGGACTGACAATGACATGATAAATATGGAAACAGGTGAGAATACAAAGCGTGCTCAGAAGTGAAATACCTGAGAGCTACGATCGGTATGCAAGGGCTATACAAAACAGAATATAAAGAAAGAATATACAAGAGTATGCTGAAACTGATTATATGGCTTTTAAGTGTATGATAAATCTAGTTGGTTAAAAGCAATACAAACATTCCAAAATATTGCATGTAACTGTTAACGCACCATGGTACGTTAGTAGTTTAAGGTTGCATTATATATAATACTCTCTACTATTTATCAGTACCGACTTATGGGGCATCCTGACCATGAGAACTACTACAACAGTACTAAGAGATAGAGATATATAAAGAGAAATGTTAGTGGATCCTCTCAAGCCAAGAACATTTACTTATAATACTTAACCAGAAATAGATTGTAAATTTAAATAGAATTAAAAAAATTCAATTCAATTTTACTTTTTCTCCAAATTTGTCTGGTTTTTATATTAAAATATAATCACTAATTTTTTGGAGTATTTTGAAAAGATTTTGTGTACTAGAGGAGAATATCTGAAGTACGTGTTAAATATCAGGCCACTTATATTTTCTTCATGGACGACGCAAACAAACGAAGTAGTTTCAGAAGTGCTTTTTAATAGACTGACACATAAAGCGTGCACTCAGGCCCTTTATTAAGCAAGAGCCCAGCAACATTGTGCGCTCGAGTTACCTACCACAGCCAACAAAACCCCCATACAAACGCAGTAATTCGGGTAAACGGCGCACAAAGGGCGCCCATCTTCAATATCTGCTGCCTTTAGTTATGGCACTCTTTACCTTTTTGACTTCGGCCTGAATGGGGCTCGAGTCACGGGTGGCGGCCGAGGCTGCGAGCGCGCCCTCGCCGCTTTAAACATTTCGCCGTAAGGGCGGTTTTGGGAGCCGCAGAGGTGTAACTGGAGCAAATTTTCAAATTTCAGTTTTATTACGGCCATTGTGCAAGGGCAGCTGGTGGCGTCCGGCACGATTGATGAGCCCGGGAAGAATGAAGGCACTTGGAAGTCGGGAACGTTGGGCCACCGCGGCCTTGCAATTTGTTTGTGGTGCTGCCTTTGTATTGACGGCGCTTAGCAGATGAAACTGGCCATCCGAGAGAAACAGGCTGCGTAAAAGTTCGAAGAACAAAGTAAAATCAATAACATTTTTCTTACATTAGTAGAAAAGAATGGAATAGAAGAAGGGCTTTTAAATAGAACTAAAACAACGTAAAAATTAATATAGTGCAAAAACATAACTCTCGAGCCTTGTACATGGCACACTTAAATGCGAGTTCGATAGTTAAGCGCCTTTCCGATGACCCTCCGCAAATTAACACATTTATTTAAGACCTTTGTTTACAACAGATGAAATATATTTTTCAATTGCTTAAATTAATCAATTAAGATAAACCACAACAGCCGTTTCCTATATTTATGAAGCCTATAAATCTGTTGTGATGCACCATTTACTAGTTTATTTATATGGCCATAGTTTATTATTGCCGTGAAGTAATTTAAAGTTCTTGCGTAATGCGCGCCACACAATAGTCGACTGGTTTTGGTGCAATTCTTCTGCTAATTAAGTAATAGCAACAAGTAGTAAAAATTGCACACGCAAATACAATAGCCATGACGTTAATAGCCTACACTAAAGCTGAAACAATTTAGTTTGCATGCAACCAGATAGATAAACCTGGCTGATTTAGTATCTAAGAAGGTAAATTGTCTAACAAACTTTCTAATTAAACCAAAAAAATTAAATAGGCAATTAACGATTGATAATACGACTAAATGCGGTTTTTTTTAAAAATTTGTACATGAAAATCTAATATCCCATATGAAATACTCAAACGATTTTTATTTTAAAGGCTTGAAATTTAATTTTCACATCTTAGTTAACAGAACATTGCGAAAATCAGAACTGATAATCTCATATTAAGGTTCTTACAATTAATTATATTAGTCAATTTGCGCTGAATTTCAGATAATTTACTATTAATAAGCATGAAGGTCTTAGTTACTATAAGGGAGCTATTAAATTTGAAATAAGCTGCTACAAAGGCTTTAAAAGTTTCAAAATAACATATATTTTAAATAATTATGTAGAGGAAGGGGCTGAGTTTTACAGATACCACTAAGAATATTATTTGTACCAGAAGGGGGTGAAAAAATTAAGGAAAGTGTACTGAAAGACAGTTTTGAAACCATTAGTCAGTTATACAGAGCTCGGCAAAGGTGTTACATTTTTGAGACGGATATAACATTGGTAGTAGGAAAACTAGCGCATGCGCAATGGTTGATATACAATGGGTTGCCATTTTAATAGCCATGGAGTCGTGGAAGATTGAACAATGCGTCTTTGTTTACGACACCTTTGTTGCAACCGATCATTCCGTGGTGCAGACACAGCGAAGATTTCGAACTTATTTCGATGATCGGAAAATAATCCACGAGAAGTTCATCAAAGGCCCCTACATAGTGAAACAGTAATTGTATGGTGCGGAATAGCCTTATTTGGTATAATTGGACCCTAACTTTTCCGAGAAGACTGACCGACTGCCGTCGTAGTCGATCATCTCACAGCATTACCTTAAGTTGTTGCAAAAAAAGACACCAGATTGAGGTTGATAGGATTTGGTTTCAACAGGTTGGAGCTATTTGCTTCTTTAAGGAAACATTTTAATGCGAAGGGATGTGTAGTGGCCCCTTTGATCACCGAATCTTCCATCCTGTTATTATTTCTCATGGAGCTACCTAAACACTTAAGCTTACAATTAAAAAACACAGATTATTAAAAGTCTTTAGGAAGCCATAACTCTGCAAATTCGAGCAATTTCACGCGCTATGTTTGAAAGGTGTATGGGCAATTTTCCATCAGTTTGCAATAATGCTTGAACAAGAACGGTCGCCACTTGGATCGCTTCATTTTTCACGCCTGAATTACATTCCTTTTATTACTGCCTTGTTTCTAAATGGCATTATATATGTAATATTTGGAAAAAATCACTTGTGCCTATTTTTATACTTTTCATGTTTTCTAGTTCCATAATCGTTTAGCGAAGATCGCTATATCTTTTAATTGAAATGTAGCTACTATGTACATGATTTCGTAAGTTATTTTGTAGACACATTCAATTGATGCATCTATTCTGCCTTCTAGTAATGGGTACATTTAATCAAAACCACGTTTTACAGGGTGTTTTAATGTACACAGAATAATCCTATTACTCCTGCTGCTTCAAATAATCATCATAATATTATCGATCTTATCTAATTGATCGACGCAGTCTTATTCTAACTAGAAGACCTACGAATAGTAGTCGAGTAATACTAAACGATTAAAGAGACCAAATTATGATTGTTACAAAAACCAAACGTAGATGCCCAATAAGAATTCATAACAAGTTAATAGAAAGAGTAGACAAATACAAATATTTAGGAATCTGTAAATAGTTCATTGATTCAACAAGAAATTAGAAGTAGAATCGAAATACAGGTAATTCATGCAAATGAAAAATTCTTCTGCAATAAAGATATAAACAATACTATATGGAACAGAGAGCACGCACACAAAGCACATCTTAAAATAGAATCGTTTGAGCTATGGTTATACCACGAATTTTAAAAGTTCTGGACAGAGAGAGCAAACGAAAATATTCTGCATAGAATTAGGCAAACAGCCAGAGTTAATATTCACTATCAAGAAAACTGGAATACCATTCATATAGATGAGGGTCAAATACCAGTGGTCAACTAATAATCCAAGGTAAATACAGGGTAAACGTAATAGGTAGACAGAAGGACTCATGTGTGTAACTGTTAGACTGGTATAATTGCAATTCTAATCATACTATTCAGAACAGCTGTGAATATAAATTATAATACTATACCCATGAAGAAATCATCCTGAAGAGAAGAAGATCTAAATACAAATTTTCTTTTGGCCCCACCAATGGCTTTCTTCAAAGTTGAAAAGAGACGCTTTTTTTCAAAGAGACTTTCCTTGCGGTGTTTTATTTTTCAAAGGCCTGGCTTGTCTTCAAAGAAACGCAAGATCGTTTTATCCTTCTTCGTTGTTGTGACATAGGCTCTTCGGCAGAATTCCACATTCCCAACCTTCAAATATCTCTTTACCCATCTCTTAACGAATGCCTCCAACTTGCGTATATATTTTTCAGCTATTTATACGTCAGTTTCGATCCTTTCGCATCAGAAAATAAACCACTGCTTCGTATCGCTTCAGGAATTTTGTGCTTATTGTAAAAATAACGAATATGCCGACATCAACAAAACAAAATACTGCGCAAAAGAGCACTAAATGAAGATTCAAACGAACTAACATAGATGGCACTGCGGTGTCTCTTTACCAAATAGCGACGATTACCTTTTTGTCATACAAACTGCATGATACACAAGCCATACCTTAATTAATCTAAAGCCCTGATTAATTATTTTTTTCTAGATAAACTAAATGTAGTTATTTTAGAAATATTTAATTGCTATTATGATAGTTTAATTTAATTAATTAAGTCTTGCTGGAGTAAGGAAAATTATAATACCACCAACAGTAAGAGTTTCCAAAAATGTGTTTAAATAAGGATATCAAAATAAGGATTTGCCTAAACGTTGTGCTGTTTTCTACATGTAACAATATAAAACAATTTTTATTTTACAATATAATTTAATAAGGATAAAAACATTTCAGTTGGATATGTTGGGCGATTTGTTGTAGCTCGCTTATTACTTATTGTTGGATGGGATTGCGACAGAAAAAAGGATTCTTCAAATAGCATAAAACTGCATGAAACAAATTGGTTTAAGCGCACGGCGGCAAGAACCGAAATAATTCTTAATTAAACGCATTCCATCATCGAACCGCGGTGGTGTCAACGGCGCGGAGACAAAAACAGAGCCGGCCGGTAGGTAATTTATATCCGAGCCTTAGAAGGCGACCTCAAAGGCAGAGGTTTATTATTTGTACAAGCAATAGACAACTGGTCAGTGGGTAAAACAAAGAGGCGCTCCACCGACAAACCTGCGGCGCTTTGCGGTCCATCTACTAATGACCGGCTCAACTAAAACAACATTTAATTAGGTCCTTTGACTTGTGTTATTTACAAGGGTACACTGTTAAAATTCCGGCCGCCCGAAGTTGGCTCCTGCGGCCGAGGCAAAAAACCCGCTGTCAACGCCAAGGCCTCGTTATTCCCTTTAAATGACCAGCGCCGTTTTTGCTCCTGTTGCAGGCTCGTGTTATTTGTTCGTTTCGCTTTTGGCGCTACCTTTACTCGTGTACCAGAAATTGCTAATCATAATTACTTAATGGATTTATCCACATAATGAATATATCTGTATCTATAAGGCAATTTTCAATCCAGATAAAGTTTCATTGCTACAGACACCACTTTTCTACTGTTACCAAAGTAATGATTGTATTATATGGATGACCTTGATTGCTAGCTAATATTGAGATACTACGCAATTTATTCATTTTCTTCCATAAAGATAAAGCATAACTGCAAATGAAATGCTTAACTTATTATACTTTCGGCATAGTAATAATATAAAACCGTTATGGACTAATTATTTACTTTTTCTTCCAGTGTCTTATGCTATGCAGCGTGTAGACGTTCCTCTGTCTTTTTAATTTAGGATGTGTAATCATCCTTTTTCACACGTGTAAAAATATTTGTTACATTTCTGACTCCACGCCAAATGTTTGTCCCTTAACCATAAGGTTTTTCCTGGTCTTCTTCTAACTCTATTTTTCCCATTAGAATCAGTTTTAGTGTTTTGTACTTCTTGTCTCGTGACATATGTCCCAGATATAAAACTTTTTGTTGCTTTATCATTTATAATAGGTCGCATCCAGTGGTGGGTTTGCGTAATACTTCCTCATTTGTGATTCGTTCTACTCAGGGGATTCGTAGTAATCTTCGTATAGTTTATATTTCAAGTTCGGTTCCTTGATCTTATCTTTAGTGACTCCATCTCGGCGTCATATTTTACTATGGGCCGTATATAATATTTGGTCATTCGCATTCTTAAATTTAAGGGCGTTTCCCTTCGGCACAGGTATTTATTAAAACTGACAAAAACTGCTCTTGTCATTGCTGTTTTTATGCGTATTTTCATGTCACTCTCAACTTTATTATTTATTATGCATCTCAGATATTTTCTAAGGGTTCGTTGTCAACTGTTACTTGGGTTTGGTTATGTAGTTGTTTGCTAATGACCATGAAATTCGTCTTGCTGGCGTCCAAATTGTTTAAATTGCCTGTTAAGATGGATCGTCTGCGTATCGTATATTATTTATTAGTGTTCTATTAACTTTGATTCTTTTTGTTTAGTTATTCAGTGCTATTTGGAAGATACTTTGTACATATATATTAAATAATAAGGGAGATAATACACAACCCTAACGTACACCTTTTTTGATTTTTAACTCTTATGTTGATAATAAGTTATTTATCCGTAATTTTGCTAATTGATTCCAATACAGGTTTCCTGTGATTCTAATATCTTTGTGTCTAGTCGAATTTTTTGTAGTATATCAAGCATCAGTTGATGTCTTATACTGCCAAAAGCTTTTTGGCAGTCTATAAAAGCTACGAAGAGATCCTTTCGATGGTTATATCATTTTTACATTAGTATTTGCATAAAGTACAATGTTTCTCTTGTCTCCATTGAGTTTTAAAATCAAAATTGGTTATCGGCACTATATTCTTCGCATTTTGTATATGTTCTTGCATGTAGAATTTTTAGAAAGGCTTTTAAGACAGGGCTTATTAGTTTACGGTCGTCGCAGTTATAGGTGTTACCCTTTTTTGGTAATGCTATTAAAAGTGGATTTTAGCCATTCATCTGGTATGTGTCCACTGTCATAGATTTTATTAAATAGAGTACATAAGTATGTTGGATTTAATAACTTCAGTGTTTCTATATGTATGTTGTCATCTCCTGGTGCTGTTCCTTGCTTTAAATTTTTTGTCGCATGTCTTAGTTGTAATATTAATATAGGTTGGCCCGTGGGTTCGTAAACTTCGTTTTGGAAAATCTTGGTATAAGTTTTTCTTGTAGTTTTCCCAAGTCTGCCGTAGTCCTATGTTGTCTGTTACTATTTTATTATTTTATCTTATAATACCTATATTTCTATTTTTAGAACTTGCTGTGATTCGTTTAAACTTATTGTAAAAGTTGAAAGTGTCGTGTATTCCGTGTAGTCTTTCTGCTTCTTGACATTGTTCTGTTAGCCATTTCTTCTCCACCTGTCTTATTTTGTTTTGTATGGCTTTGTGTATTTCGTTGTATTAATTTTTGTCTTGTTTTACATTTGCTACTCGTCTTTCTTTCCTTCTATCAGGAATTTTTCTGGTCATCCATAGTTTCTTTGCTTCCTATTTTTTGTACCTAATTACCTTCTCGGTCGCTTGTTTGAGAATTGTTCCTATTGTTTTTCAGTATACTTTTTTATTTTGGATTTATTTGGTTTGATTTCTCTGAATGGTGCTTTAATTTCTTTATGGGGTGTTCTTTTTTTCTACTTATCACAAAGTATCTTTTATCCTTTTGTCTCCATCTTAATAATTTTCCTCTGAATGTAAAATTTTCCATTAGTGGATTATGGCCAGAGCTAATGTCTGCTTCTGGGTATACAGCGACTCTTATAATATTATTTTGAAAGCGTTTATTAATGAAGAAGTAATTTATTTGGAAATTGTCTTGTGGCAGTTTGCAAGTATATAAGTGTCTTGGATGTATATCATAATATGTGTTTTCTTATACCAGGAAGTGGCATTTTGCCACTACGCATAAGATATTTTAATATTGTTTGATTAAAAATGTGAAATTTAAAGCTGTCTAAATGGCATATACAATTAAAGTACCAAACTTACTTTATTTTTTATAAACATAATAATTAACCATTTAAAAATTTACTAAAGAATTTATAGTTGTTTGAGAGTGAGATAAGCACTCGATGAGTTACAGCTACCTTACTATTTGTTCACATTACAGTATCATTAAACACCCGTATTTATATTAAGTTAACCAGATTATAAAGATTAAGAAACCATATGCCTATGTCCGTCCGGGACTATCGTAGCTCAGATATAAGGTCTGAATGATATTATCTGTAGAATAGACATAAAAGTCCTCTCAGCCATTTAGATTTAGCACGTGTGACTTACACAGTAATAGAAATACTTCGTCGTCAACAAAGGGTGCATTAACAATAACGACATATTATCGGATGTTGAAGAGGCATTTCTTTACTTGAAACCGGTCAAAGAATTGGTCACCATAAGAATGGTTCAAAGATCGTAGTCTGGAGCTATATGCAGAACAATTAACCAGAAGGATCATCTTCAGAGGCTTGCGATTACAGACCGTAGCATAACAATGGTGGACTGATAGTTGTCCTCCTCTATTCGACGTCGATTATTTGCAATGGGACAGCACTACATCTTTTTTGTGACTACCACTGACTTCTCTGCACCGGCAATGAAGCTTACAATAAGCAATGGAAAATTGCATGTGGACACATGAATGACATAGAATCATCTGTTCTGACAAATCCAGATTTTATTTAATCCGAAACGATATTAATACGCCATAGACGCGGAGAAATCAAGCAATAAAACCGCATTCGTACCAGGCATACAGCATACCTATGGGTAATATGGTATGAGGAGCTATCAGTTATAATAACAGGTTACATCTAGTCAGAGTTAGAGGCAACATTACAGTCAGACCTATAGCAATATGGTCTTATAGCCCGCGGTGCTTCTTCTCCTTCCCAAGTTTATAATTTTATAATTAATAATATAATGAGTCTCAGGGTAGATAGCATCGATATCATCGAAATGTTATCGAGTTCCAGAGCCAGCTCGACACTGCCTTCCTTATTTTTAGCGAAGCCTAAATATCAAGTATTAGCCAAATTATAAGCACAACATACAATAGTACTGGTATCAGTCTTACAGATAGAAGACCAATGTTACCACTTTTAGTCTTCTGAAAAGTCAATCTTACGCTATCAAATGAGCCCAAGCTTAAGCTACTCACTTGTTAGCCTAAGAACGTAAAATTTGGACTTAGTCCTTATAATACAGTAGATATGGATGATATTCAAGAAAAAGTATAAAAATTAAAGTCGTGGTGCTTTATAAACTAAAAAACTTCTTATTTGGATCTAAACATTACTTACTAAGTGGTGTTTTGATATGCAATTATAAAATCAAAATTTATGGTATATTAGCTTTCTATCTCTGGTCAAATTTAACAACAGTAAAAATTATGCAGTTACCAGAACCTGATAACTACTGTTATTCATAAACTAATGGAAATTACAACAAAGCTATTGGTAGACAAAGAAAAAATAAATATAATAGAAAAAATAACAACGTGGTAACTATTAAAATATGCTATTGAATAACAAAACAAAAATAAATTGTGTTCCAAAAACAGTACAGAAGTTAAGTTAAAATAAGGGAAAGTAAAATTTTTTTAAAGTTTTCAAAATATATCAATTAATTAAATGGTAAAATCTGGCTGCAAATTAAGGTAGGGTGAGCAACATTTACAAATTATTTTAAAAATTTGTAAATAAACAAGAAATATTTGTATTTTTTATAAAATTAGAAAATGTTAATGCAGATAACAAAAAAATTATATATTATTATAAATTATAATTGAGAGCACTCGGAAAGGTCTACATTCGTAAAAGGATAGATATATAGGCATATAATGATTATGATGATTACCGGAAATAAGAGCTAAAGCTGTTGTAGCTATACTAATCAATAAATGCTGAAACGGAGTCATACAAGGTTATAAATACGTCAACGTAGAAATTATGACGGAAGACTTGGAAGACAAAGAGAGTACATCTAACTGCAATCGGGCAGTCTTCAAAACTATTACAATTATATAAATAAAAACAACTTTACAATCCTAGTAGTTAATGTAAATGCTAGGATAGAAAAGAATTCCATAAATAAAATAATCAAAAACACAGGAAAAACAATAACAAACGAGAATATCTTAGAATCGCTTCAATTTGTAACATTTAATAACTGAAAAATTACATTTTTTCGAAAAAGAGACGGACAGCTAAGGAAAGACAGCATTATCGATCATATCATTTTAAATCAGAAGCTGAGTAGGTTAGTTAAAGATGTATACGTTTCAATAGGTTCTGATCACTATTCGGTTAGGAGCAAATTACACTGCCACTGTCTTCGATAGTGAGTTCTAACAATATGAATAATATGACATCTTTGGTCCTCTGATGCTGTTAATATTTTTATACTAAACAAGACGTTTCGTAAAAGACAAAAATTGCAGAAAAAGAATAAAGTTTTGGACGGAGGAAATTAAAGCTACAACGCAAAAAAAGCAAAGAACATATAAAACCGATTTGGTAAGTGTGACTCCCATAAAAGAAGAAACTTCCAAACAAGAATTTTTAAAATTATGAAAATCTAAACAAATACGAAAC
The DNA here is from genome assembly GCA_036346155.1 of Sinelater perroti. NCBI lineage: Eukaryota > Metazoa > Arthropoda > Insecta > Coleoptera > Elateridae > Sinelater > Sinelater perroti. Next base: position 2,172,561 of record JARFIY010000209.1, on the reverse strand, counting down.
AGGCATATCGCAATTAAATATAACACTACAAGAATTTGTGGTGTAACCCACAGATAACAAAAGAAAACAAAAATATAACATAGAGGACACGCCCAGCAGTAGTCACAGCGTTGATTGCATAACTGTAGACAAACTTAAAAACGCACCAAGAAGCTTGAAAAATGGAAAATTTACGGGAAAAGATATTTTAAATATGGAACTCTTCTTAAAAAACTATATTACACTGAGCCTACAAAATATGCGATATAATAATAATTACAGGATTGCCAGTAATTACAGAAACTCTTCTAAAAGAAGAAGAAAACAGACTCCGCAAAAGATGGTCAGGTGTAAACTCGGTATTTACATTGAAACAAATAATATAAAAGCAAAAAAATGAATTTAGAGACACATAGATCATACCAAGACTTTTGATAAAGGCAATAGACATAAAATGTGGAAAATATTAAAGAACAAATAGTTTCAGAGACAACGAATAGAATCATGTATAAGCTTATACAAACACACTGCCATTGTTATTGAAAATAACTCTATTAAAAATACAGAATTAAAATTAGGGCGTAAGACAGGGATGCTATTTGACCTATATATAGATGATTGTACTATAAAATAGAAGAAGAAAGTACCACCGGTAATCAAATTACAATAAACCAAAACAATAAATATCTTACTTTTGCTGCGATCAGGCAATCATTACATCATAAGAAAATAATCTATAAAGAGTATAATATCAAAATCGAAGACGAAAGTAATGGCTTTTCTAAAAAAGGATCCAGTTCGGTCAAAAACTTGAATTGATATTTATCTAGCATTTTAAATATTTAAAATAGATGTGCCCTATGATTATGACCAATATTTTAATCATAAGGTAATGGCATTTCAAGGAATATGAGGAATGACAAAAAATACTCTAGAAAAACACTGCATGAGAGAAACTTTAAAAATCTTACAAAATAATGACCCAACTCTGCTGTACGGTAGTCAAACTTGGTAAGCCAAATCCAAACAGGAGAAATTAAGTTTCTACGTTCGGAAAGTAGTATACGCAAACCAACAGACTTAGAAGTAATGATATCAAGAAAGATCTTAAAATATTTGCAATTAACGACAAAATTAGACTACCGCTACACTTGCTTGCCTAAACAATCTCTACAATACAAGAGCGTTCTAGAATAGCAAACAATCAGAGACCCTAATTTATTTTATATTTAATTTTTGTTGACATTCTAATAATAGTTTACTAATATATAAAAAGTAAAAAAGATATTGCCAACGCTACAATGCCCTTTGTACGTAAATTGGTTTAATACGAGGGTCATTCAATAATTAAATAGACAAATGGGAGTGAGGAAAAACTGTTGGTAGTACAAGTTTGATACATTTAGGATCTTAAGTTGGCCTCACTGGGATGAGTTCTAATCAGCTGCTCGACCAACATTGCTCTGTTTATAACCTTAAAATTAAGTTAAACGATGTCGGGTCTTTTTCATAATTCCACCTTGGTTGAACAACGTTCTGTGATTCGTTTTTTGGTTGCTGTAGGTGAAAAACCAGCTAATTTATACTCTAGAATGACTAAAGTGTATGGTGAAAGTTGTATGAACCGTGAAAATTTTTACAAGTGGGTAGAACAGTTCAAAAGTGGTTGAGAATCAGTGTCTGATGAACATCGTTCATGTTGACGGTATTTTGGGACATTGAAGGTGCGGTATATTGCGATTATCTCGAGAAATAGCGTACAATTAGCAGCCAATACTTCTCAGATATGCTTTTGAAGAAAGTGAAGCCAGCCATGAGGGAGATACGTCGTGGATCTTAGAGGAGAGGTGCGATTCTCAAGACAACGCACGTCCTCACGTTGCTCAATTAATCCGTGAAACCGTTGATAAAATGGGCTGGGAGGTACTTCCTCATCCCCCTTATAGCCCCGATTTAGCACCCTCTGATTTTCATTTGTTTGGTACACTGAAGGAGGCATTACGTGGGAAGAGGTTCCAGGATAACGAGGATGTCAAGAAATTTGTGGGAAATTGGCTCCGACACCAAGAAAAAGAGTTCTTTGCAGCCGGTATAAAAAAAAGCTAGTAACCCGTTGGAACAAGTGCATAAATGTTGATGGGGATTATGTTGAAAAGTAGGAAAAGTCTTATTTTGTAGAAACAAACAGATTTTTTTTCCAGGTCAGTTTGTCTCTGTAATTATTGAATGACCCTCGTGTAAGTATAGATTATGTACTGACAACCGAAGAATCGGCAAAGTTACTCCTAGGCAACAAAGTTTATAGAAGATGTAAATTAACCATATACCACCTAGTCATGGCAAAGACCGTAATGTATAAAAGATGGAAGAAGGTCCAAAATCCATGAGCACAACAAACAAAACAGTACACATACAAAATCAATTTTTTGAAGACGAGAGCATACGCATACTATACCAGAACAGAAACCTGGCAAAAACAATCAAAGACAAAAAGTCGCATACCAGAAATATCTACAAAATAGAAATGAAGAAATGTATAATGAATATAAAACAAAAACACAACAAGTTTACAGAGAAAGCTGAGACAAATAGACACGGGAGTTAGAAGAAGATTTGCACGAACGACAGATATTCGCCTATAAAGCTATATAAAACTATTCTTTAAATAACTTTTATTCTAATTTTCTGCTTTTTAAATTGTTTTTCTGTTATTTCTTTCTTTCATTGTCAAACTTATCTGTTTGAAAGTGACCCTGATGACAAACAAATTTCTAATTTGTTTTCAGGGCCACGAGCATTAACTATAAAATTTGTAGCACTAAGTCTTCTTAATAATACATTTTTTATTCTTCCTTGTATTAAACATAGGTGAAGATAATTAGCTGTGTAGACACATAGGAGATACTTCTAGCAATCTGTCACGACGCAATCGCCTTAAGGTTTCAAGACCAAAGATCATCTAAGCTGAAGGTGAAGAGGGTCACTCCAACTTTTTATTGCCTGTCATATTTGTGTCTAATTCAATCAAGGTCTCTTCAAAGCCGAAATGAAATATGCAGCTCTTTCGACTGCGCTTACATAACGTTTACGGTTAGGTCGGCAGTAAGCGCCTAGCTCTGAAAATAATGCAAATGGGCTCGACGCAAGAACTGCACGCACAATGCATGCAGGGCCATTAACTGCCGAAGTTATGGGCGCCGGCCTTCATTCATAACGCAGTTGTTTATTTGGCCTGCCCCATATAAACCAACACGAACATGGCCTCAGGTGTTAATTAACTTGATTACCTGTATTAAAAGTTCATCACTCACCGGCAGATGTTGCGCCGCGCCGCGCCGCACGTTTGCCGAGCGGCGGCCGCGCTGCCGCCATAAACTAGCGACTTCCCCGCCCCCCGGCGGCTTTTGGCAGCCGCCGGCGGCTGGCCGCCGTTCCCGAAATTCCGGGCCGAAATATAGACGTCAGCGGCGGGACGCGGCGCGACCACCGCGCCGCAGCTCCTGTTCGCCGGCCAATTAAAATATTTCCGCCCTCGTTACGTTTATAATTAATACAAATTGCGGGAGATACGCAGGCATTTTTCGGAGAGAAGCGCATTAATTAGGCGGGCGGCCCGGGGCGGCCGCTGCCCGCGCCGGTAAGTAACAACATTGTTATCGCGAGCGCTGCAATTAAAATATTTCGCTGGCTGGGAGAATGCGATAGCAACAAATGGCGGCCCCGCCGGGATAATTAAACATTTAATTCGTTTTCGGAACAAATTAACTTGGCGCGCAATTAAAGGATTCGTTCTTCGCGACGAGAGGATCGAGAGGCGGAGCGACCAGTGGGTTCCAAAATGTTCTCTGCTTTCATTCTTAAGCGATGGAGAATTTTAAAAAATAAAACGAGACGTGGTTTCTAGAGGGTTTACTATTGAAAATATAACTATCCAGAATTTAGAAGTAAACATTAGCAGACCTCCATTACTATTAGACTGTGACGCAATCATCCATTTGTTAAAGACAATCCCGAATAGAAATAGCAAAAGACAGTTTAACATCAACAACTTGACCGTCTCTACACTGCCAATCAAGCTCAATCCTTTTTCATCATGACAAAGTGTTCGAATTCATCACTAACAACAGATAAGGTCTGTTTTCTCATCCACCTTATTTTCTTATTAATGTCCCAGAGACTACATCAATCGGTCTCTGAAAAAACTGTAAAGTGGGTAAAGTACTATATATGACGATTTGGTGCGCTTTTTTATCCGTAAAATCAACCGTCGGCAGAGATATCAAGTAAGCATTTCGATTTAAGGAGGCAACAAAATCAGTCTTTATGGTACCCATCCCTTAGTCTCAAGTTAAACATTTTTAGTCTCAAAACCTGGTTTTTATCTGACGAAGAGAAAGCTAACACTTTTGCACATCATTTTAAAAAAGTCTTCACTCCTCACTCTACAGACACAAATAAAGATATTGTGGACTACCTTCCAATTTTACCTGTTTAGACGCATGAAGTCAAAAAAGAAATAAATATGCTAGCAAATATAAAGCACCGGGAGCTGATAAAATAACAGGTCAAATATTAAAAGAGCTTCCCAAAAAAAGATTAATTATAATTACTACAATATTTAATACGGTATTCCACCTGTCCTACTGGCCCTAGAAATTATATTATTGCTGAAACCTGGAAAGCCACCAAATGAAGTCTCACCCTACCGACTTATAAGTCTTCTGCCAATTTTATTCAAATTGCTAGAAAAACTTCTCCTCCAAAGAGTACGTGCAGAACATGAAGAAGAAAATTGGATACCTATCCACCAATTTGGATTTCGTCATGAACATTCTACCGTTCAACAGTGTCACCGCATAATAGACAAAATAAACAAAACTTTTGAAGAAAAAAAATATTGTTCAGCACTATTTCTTGATATTGTTCAAGCGTTCGACAAGGTGTGGCACAGAGGACTTTTATTTAAAATCAAAACAGTACTTTCCCATAAATACTTCCTGCTTCTGCAATGCTACCTGACAGAGCGCAGTTTTCATGTTGGTTATGGTAATGCAACGTCAAATCCCTGCAGTATCAATTCAGGCATTCCTCATGGAAGCGTGCTAGGTTCCATGCTATATATACTGTACACCGCTGATATACCCAAGATGGAAGATACATTAATTGGAACCTTCGCAGATGACACGGCCATATTAGCAACCGACAACGACCCTGTGATAGCCAGCCAATTGCTCCAGAGATATATCTACATACTTGAAGATTGGCTAAAAAAAATGGAAAATTAAAGTAAATGAGACAAAGACAGTAAACGTAATATTCACATTAAGACGTCAACAATGCCCCCAGATCACAATCAATAACTCATTGGTACCACAAGTCACAGAAACCAAATATCTAGGGATGCACCTAGATTCCAGACTAACTTGGAAAACACACATAATTAAAAAAAGGAAAGAAATGAATTTGAAAGTCACCATTATCTATTGAAAACAAAGTCCTCATTTACAAGGCAATTATAAAACCGGTGTGGACCTATGGTATAGAGCTGTGGGAATGCTCATGCGAATCAAACATCAACATTATTCAACGCTTTCAATTAAAAACACTACGTGCTATCGTTAACGCCCCCTGGTTCGTATCCAACCAGACAATTCATACAGACCTAAACATACCCGTTGTAACAGAGGTCATAGAGAAAATGGCAACCAAACATCAAAAAAAAAAACTGATATCACATCCAAATGTCAACGTCTAATCACTACTGGAAGCCAGAAAATCTAAACGACTAAAAAGAAACTGGCCGTGTGATTTAGCAACACCATCTCATTAATTATTGTAAATTAGGTTAATTATAATTTATTAGCTCAGATTAATGTACATTTGTAACATGTTATCTTGATCTTTGTCAAGCAATGGATGCTCATGCAAATCAAAATCAACATTATTCAACGCTTTCAATCAAAACACTACGTGCTATCCGTTAACGCCCCTGGTTTAAACAATTTAGATGAATCTTTTATCCTAAAATACCATTTGTAACAGAGGTCATAGATAATTGGCAACCAAACATCAAAATAAGTGATACACATCCAATTGTAAGTTGAACGCATACTGGAAGCGTTAAACTCTATACTTAACATAAACTGCGTGATATTAATTACCATCTCATTAATTATTGTAAATTAGGTTAATTATAAGTTTTAGCTCAGATTAATGTACATTTGTAACATGTTATTCATTTTTTTAAACAATATATTTAATAAATTCAAGTTCATGGGCCCCATTCAGATGTCAACAAGTCCTATTTAGCTCATACATCAATTTAAGTCACTGTTCTTACTCAAGTGCAGGGTTGTAAAAAATCGAGTTTTTGAGAAAAATAATAATATAATAAATGTACATCTTTAAGTATAACGGTAGATATTTTCCCAAGTTTTAACCAAAAAATAACATTCAATCAACTCTATTTTATGGAATAAATACAACAGCAAATACTACACCCATCAATGTACAATGTGTCCCAACAATTATATCCTACACAAAATCAAGTAGCTCAACTCCAAACCTATTCATACTCGCAACCTATGACAAAAATTCAACTGACAAATCAGTTCCCCACCTAAATAGAGCAATCATATACCAACCTGCAAATCAGCGCCTGGAAAACTCTATACAGCAAGAAAGGTCATTGAAGTCTAAAAAAATCCAACAAGCAACAAAAAAATCAGTACTGGCTCGGAAAAACAATAGAAACCAACAACAGATTCGGTTCGTTATCTGAATCGACATACCACAAGAACGTAACAAAACCCACTGCCACGAATCCGCTACCACCTCCAATTTTCACAGCAAAGAAAAAAATATACAATCAACAACACTTCTAAATGAGATCGCTAAAGATAACTACATTTTAAAAGTCCTGGTTAAGATATAAATAAAAACAAGTAAAATACACTTTACTATTACCAAACAGCATGCTGAAAGAAATACACAATTCCATACATATAAACCCAAACGAAACAGGAGCTTTAAAGTGGTACACTACTCAACAGGTACGGCCGAAATCAAGCAAGGATTGGAAGAGATAATATATACCGTAGTTAATATTTGGAATATTAAATATGAAATATATTTAAAAAACGCCCCAATGTTTGTAGTGGAACAATAAAGAAATCCTACAAAACAAAAATATTGTCGAACACAAGTGTTGTAGTAGAACTTTCGCATGCCAAACGAACAATTCCACAATGCGCAAAATGCCCACGCTTCGACACACGAAGAATTACTGTCAGCATAATTCTAGGTGTGTCAAATGTACACAACTTTAACCCACAGGAAAGCGCCTGAAAACAGTCAAGATGACAAAGTCCAATGTGTGAATTGTCAACGGCAACCACCCGGCCAATTACCGCGGATTCTTAGCTTCACAAAGAATTACAATAAAAACTATACCCACGACTAAGAAAACATATAAAATTGTATAAAAGGCCATATCTCTAATCTGAAACAACACACTACCGACTTCAGACAACCTTCCAGAAAACACAATACAATACTAAATAATGCAACAAAATCAACAAACTACTGACATGGAAGAGTTGAAGACCATGTTAAAAAATTTTATTACACAAATGGCGATTATCATGAATCTCCTCACAGTGTTAATCAGTAGACTAACATAATCAAAATATTTTTTGAAATCTACAAAGTAAATACCTTACTCATATCTTAGAGTCACTTTACCACTAAAAATTATACTAAATTTTCACATTACGCTATTTATACAACAAATCACCACGATAGCACGGATCATGGCTACAATTATACAAAATAATATCACAACCTTGAAAAATATCAAAAAACTCATCTCTAATCCACAAATATAATTTCAGCAGTTTGCTACCTACCTAAACGTTTAATCACTTTAGCAGATTACACTAATTTCTTCAAGACTTTGGACAATAGATTTATAGCAGCAGGGGACTACAATTCGAAACATGGGCATTGGGCTTCCGCTTTACAGGAACCGACAGACGACGATTATTAGCCGCTATTCAAGGAAGCAATCTTACTTGCCTGTCTACGGGAAAATCCACCTACTGACCCACAGACCGTTGAAGAATCCCGGAACTTTTAGACTTCGGTATCATTACGTCAGTACCATCGCATCCTGCTTCGAACTAACAGCAGATAATTCGGCCATTATAATAACTGTATATTCGTACATAACTAAAATCCAACCACAACCCTCATTTCATAAAAAACGTACAGATTGAAAATACTTTTGAAAAATCTCGAGTACTTAGTAGACCTACATGTTCCACTAAAAAGTGAGCATCAAATAGAACAAGCAGTTGCCTCATTCAACAGATAGCATGAAAAGCTACTCGTGAACTGATAACCACCTCATAAATTAAAAGCATTCCTATCATCATAAAAGATAAAGAAACGGTTGGCAATTTACCAGGTTGAATCTAGATAACCAAGTCCTAAACAGGGCTAACAAACAATTAAGAAACTTCTTTGCCAATATACAAATCAAGGAATTCAGGAGCACCTAGAAAACCTCAGGGCAAATTAACGAACAAAATGCTCGCTATAGAAAGCAACCAGTAACCGTTAAAGAGGTAGAAGAACATAAAAAAGCTCCAAGCTACAATAGAAGCTCTTGTACACCTGCACAATGCAATTCTCACAACTCGACACTTGTTAAGACAATGAAAAACAGCACAAATCATTGAGCTTCCAGCAGAAATAACATTTTACAAACCTATAAGCTTACTTCCTATCCTGTGAAAAGTTTTTGTAAAACTGATTTTACACAGAATAACACCAATCCTGGACAACCAAGAATTAATTACTAAACACCAATTAGGCTTTAGAAGTCAGCACAGCACATTCGATCAGGTGCACAGAATAGTTGACAAAATATACAGAAATTTGGAGGACAACTATATTGTTCTGCGGTGTTTTTAGACGTGAAACAAGCATTTAGCAGGGTATGGTATCAAAGTTTATGCTACAAACTAAAAAAATAGGTGCTGATTATATCAGATGTATAAACTTTTAAGGTCTTATATATAAAATCGACAGTTCTTGATAAAATATAAAAACGAAACCACGACTCTTCAACCCAGACTTATAATGCACCACTACAATCTTTTCCGCCACATCCTCAATTTACTCAATACCCACCAAATCATTATCTACAGACGACAAATACGTACCCAATAAATCAACAACAACCTACCACCCTTCTAGGCTGCAATGAAACGGGAAACGAATGGCACGTAGTCAACCATACCAAAAAAAAAGAACTAGAAGTCCTGAAGACATTACTAATAACCATACACAAGAGAAAAAAGACATTATTGGCTAGATAGCAAACAAATAATAAATACGACCCACTTGATATCTACCTATCTACGTATCTGATGTTCAAAACGTCAAACCCCTAATAGGGGTACTTAACGAAATTGCGAAGGATAGTTACACTCTAAAAGCATTAGGCAAGAAGTTAAAATTCAAAGCAGTAAAAGCGAAATCTATACACCTATTATAAAAAGCCTCATGAATAAAAATACAAAATTTCATACATACAAGCCAAAACAGGAGAGAACATTCAGAGTTATAATGAAGAACATTCATCACTCAACAGATACTGAAGAGATCAAACAAAATTTAAAAGCACTTGGCCATGAAGTAGTTAACGTATGGAACATGAAGCAACGTTCAACCAAAAGTCCACTCCCGATGCTTGTAGTTGAAATTAAGCAAAAAGATAACAATAAAGAGATCTACCAAACTAAACTTTTTATGAATACGAGCATAACAGTTAAACCCCCGCATGGAAAAAGAGCAATCCCACAATGTGCCAAATGCCAAAGATTTGGCCATACAAAAAGCTACTGCCAGCAAATGGACCGCTGTATTAAATGCGTAGGATCCCACCCAACTAAAGACTGCCCAAGGAAAAACAAGGACGATCAGGTTAAATGTGTAAACTGTGGCGGAAATCATCCCGCAAACTATAGAGGGTGCGCAGTGCACAAACATCTACAAGAAAAACTTTTTCCAAAACTAAGACGCGAGTTACTATGCCGGTGCGCAAACCAACACAAACATATCGAATTCCTGAGTTTTCGCATGCAGAACAAGTAATGCAAAATAAACAACCTACACAAAACTTAAACATCAATACAGTACCACAACCACAAGTCACATACCAAAATCAACAGTCAAACGACATGGAAGAATTGAAATCCATGATGAAAAGTTTAATCACACAAATGGGGACTATGATGAACCTTCTAACCACGTTAATCACCAAAATACAATAATGGCCCAACTCTTAAAAATAGCTGTTTGGAATGCCAATGGCCTTAGCCAACATGCGCAAGAGATTAAACTATTCCTTGAAAATAACCAAATTGATATACTCCTTATATCTGAATCCCATTTTACCACCAAAAGCTATATCAAACTTCCTAACTACTGCATTTACAATACGAACCACCCCGATGGAACTGCTCATGGCGGAACAGCTGTTATAATCAAATCCAACATAAAACATCATGAACTAGATAAATATGACAAACCACATTTACAAGTTACTACTATCCAAGTCGAAGACAAAATAGCAACCATGACGATCTCCCCTGTTTATAGACCTCCAAAACACTCAACAAAAAAAGATGACTACTCTCATTTCTTCAAAAGTCTAGGGAATAGGTTCATCGCGGCCGGAAATTTCAATGCAAAACACCAAGACTGGGGATCGAGAGTAACAAGAACCGATGGACGGAAACTATTAACAACTATACAAGCAAATAATCTAAACTACTTATCGACTGGGAAACCGACCTACTGGCCTACAGATCGACGGAAAACAAACAAAAATACAAATCTTTTTACAATAAAATCGTGTCTAGAACTATCTGCTGACTATTCAAAGATAAAACATGTACAAACGAGGCCAATACTATGTAATACTAAAACAAATTGGGACTATTTTCGAACTAGCCTAACGGATAACATAAACTTAAAAATACCACTTAAAACCAAACGCGACATAGAAAAAGCTGTGATCGAATTAACCCACACAATTCAACAAGCTGCATGGGCAGCCACATCCACCAAGAAAAACCTCAGCACCAACAACTGTCCCTTAATTCTAAAAGATAAAATAACCGAAAAAAGACGCCTGAGGAAACGATGGCAAACTACCCGATCAGAAGCAGACAAACGTGCACTGAATCGGTCCTCGAAACAATTAACAAAACTACTGATGCATCACAAAAATCATGGCGTCGAAAAGCTACGGAAATCTCTGATTACTCGCTCTGGAATGCGGTTAATAAAATTAAAAGGCCCATAATGCACAAATCACCCATTATCAAACCAAATGGTCAATGGGCTCGCAGCAGTAAACACAAAGCCGAAACCTTAGCTGAGCACTTAGTTAATATTTTCAAACCTTTTCCTAGTCAAAGTCCTGGAGTGGATGCTAAAATAATGAACTTCCTACAATCCCCCTTTCAAATGAGTCTTCCTATCAAAACATTTAAGATCCTAGAAGTACTAGAAGTAATAGATAAGGACACTAATCCTAAAAAGGCACTAGGCTTCGACCTTATCACTGGGGAGATTCTCAAACAGTTACCTGACATTGTTGTCCAAGCGATTACCCAAATATTCAACCCCAATCGTCACAGTTAGATACTATCCAGTTTCTTGGAAAGTGGTCAAAATAACAATGATACAGAAGCCTGGAAAAACACCTACTGATCCCGCTTCCTATAGACCATTTAGCTTCCTTCCAATCCTCTCTAAGGTTTTTGAAAAGCTACTTCTAAAAAGACTCCAATCAATACTGGACAAAAAAGAATTAATACCTAATCACCAATTCGGTTTTCGACGATAATACGTAATTGTAGAACAAATCCATCGAATAGTAGATCAAATATACAACGACTTTGATGAATATAGATATTGCTCCGCGGCGTTCCTAGATGTATCCCAGGCCTTTGACAAGGTCTGGCACTTGGGACTATTATATAAACTAAAAAAGCTTCTGCCATACCAATTCTACGAAGTACTAAAATATTACCTATCAGACCGGTATTTCTACGTGAACCACCATGGTGAATTTACGAATCTACAGCCCGCTGTATCTGGAGTTCCCCAAGACAGTGTTCTAGGACCTATATTGTACTTGCTGACATTCTCACCACGAATACAACAACAAGCGCCACCTTTGCTGATGACACAGCTGTCGTGGCATCACATACTAACCCTGCCACTGCATCCCACAACCTGCAAGTCTCCCTCAACAAAATCCAACAATGGCTAAAAATATGGAGAATTAAGGTGAATGAAAGCAAATCTCAACACACCACTTTCACCATGAACCGTGACAACTGTCCGGCGGTTACGCTCAATGGGCAACAACTGAAACATGGCGATTCCGTAAAATATCTAGGACTCCATTTGGACCGACGCTTAACCTGGAAAACCCATATATTCAACAAACGAAAACAACTTGGATTACAATACAGGAAAATCTATTGGATGATCGGAAGGGGGTTTAGACTAACATTGGAGAACAAACTGTTGCTCTATAAAGTCACGTTAAAGCCTATCTGGACGTATGGTCTTTCTCTGTGAGGAACAGCCAGCAACTCCAACCTAGCCATCATTGAACGATTCCAAAATAAAGTGTTGCGTGCTATAGTTAGTGCTCCGTGGTATGTGTCAAATAAAGTTATCTCAAGTGATTTGGGTATACCCACCATCAGAGAAGAAATAGAAAAAATGCCCAAAGATATAAAGACCGATTACTGACACATCCCAATCAATTAGTGAACACTTTGATGGACGAACCTCATAAACCAAAACGTTTAAAACGATTTAAACCTAACGAACTTCTAACACGCTTTAACGCATAATCTAAATTGTTGTAAGCTCTACCACTCACTTGGCTTATTGTAGCCCTACTCTACATGCCTTAAGCAATTGGCAGTTTCTACTGCTGCTTGCACTCATTATTATTATATGTGTGACGCTAAGTACTTATTGTCCCTTGTAATTAGGACAGATTGTATAACAAAGGGGTTAAATAAAAAAAATTGTTATAAAAAGTGATACTGCATTTGCTCTTCAACCCTTATAAAATACTTATGCCCAATTCTATAGAATAGATTTTGTAACAAATGGAGATATTCAAAAAATCATTTAGTTCTTATGTGTGGGTTGTGAACGCTTATTCGTGTTTTTAATGTAAAGATTTTTTGTTTATTTTTTACGACCATGTCACAAACAAATAAAAAATGTTTGAACAAATAAATTAACAGTGGAGAAGAAAAAAAGGTTGCTAGATTCTTTGGATGCAGGTGATAATTACAGAAAAGTGAGTAAAAAATTTCATGTGGTAGTTGCTGACAAATTCCATGAATAAAGAGAACTAAGGAAAACAAAAAACAAGGAAGTGAACAAAAATCTTTAGAGTTTTTAACAAATGCTGGAGGAAAAATATATGCATCTGTGGGACGCAGTTGCAACAAACTAATTGCATACAAATGTTAGACAAATTCACTACAAGACATAACTTACAACCCAAAAGTATGTGTAACTAATCATTAAATGCAGTCCAAAACTACATTTAAAAAAATCCCAGCCTTTATATATATTTTTTTTTCAGCCTTTTTTAGCGCCCAGTATTGAGCATAGGCCTCCCTTTTTGGGGGGATTTGGCAATTAAACGCCACGCTTGCCGGGCGGGTTGGCGAGTGGATAGTGAATGTACTTTTTACGACCGCCAAAGGTGTTTGTATGACGGCCGGAGAGCATTAAATGTTTTTGTCACTGCCGGGGTTCGAACCCGGAGCCGCCGTGCGCCAGTTTGGCAGGTTGAGGCCTTTACCTCGCGGCTGTCGTGCTCTCTAGCCTTTGTTACTGGGTACAAATTGCATAATGTTTTTAATGTCGACGAGAGTGTTTTTTATAGACAAATTTTGAAAATAACTTTGGCATTTAAAAATAAAAGTTGTAAAAAAGGTAAACTGGCCAAAAAATGCTCAGGGTTTTGTTTTGCTGTGTTCTGGGGGGGGGGGGGGAGGTTAGACCAAACCGGTAGTTATGGTGAAGGTAAAAAATCACTAGATTTTCAAAAAAAAAAATGAATGAAGGTTTGCCTGTTGGGTGGCGGTCAAACTCCAAAGCTTGTATGACCTCCACTATATTTACTGAATGGCTTTTAAGTGTCCAAAAAGTGTTTTTTGAGTTGTGGATTTGTCGTTAAACAATCCGAGATTCAAAAACTAAATCCTGCCTTTATTAAAACTTATGACCTCATCCCTCTAGAAGACATGGGTATGTATGACAACAATTGCTAACGTAGAAAAGATCTTGGAATCTGTGACACATACAGACGACGGCACAGCTAAGCTACGAAAATAGAAACAATCCCGCATCTGCTCCTGTTGATCCATGGGAGTTTTCTGGCAAACCATAGCAACGGATCCATATAGATTTTGCAGGTCCCATGTATGGAAAAATATTATTATCGTGAATGCTTATTCCAAGTAGCCTAAAGTGCTAAAACTTAACCATCGACACCACAGCAGCAGCAATTGTCCGTCGCTTCCTCGAAGTGATGTTTCGTTTTGGAATTCCGAACTACATTGTCACAGACAATGGAAGACAGTTACAAATTTTTTGCAGGAACAATTTCTGCAAGGCAGGACATTGAAGACGCTGATGGATTGCACTTGTCCGAATGTTCCATCCCATGTCAGCAAAGCTCAGCAGCAGCGTTGGATGCTAATTTATGACATACACCACATAACCCTTTGAGGTTTGGCATTTTTGAATGCCCTTAGATTCTTCTGCTTACTCTATTAAACTATGTGCTCCGTCTACAATACAATTCTTCCAATCTACTTTTTACACCATTTGAAATCAGATGAATTTTGTGATATAACTTCTGTAGATAAATGGGTTGTTTCCTGCATTATTGCAGCAGAAACTTCAGTGTACTTCAAAGTGATTTATTTTCATTTCTACATATTTCCTTTAACAATTGTGGAATGGATCTCAAATATAAATAAGACAAAAAAAATTTTTGATGGTTGGTCGCCTATACAATTTTTTGTAAGTTAAACTTTTTTGTCATTTGAATATAAGTTAGCAACTGTTTTAGTCTTTTTATCTTTATACCTTATTGGTAGATTTGCTTTACTACCAACTCTCCAGCCTAGTCTATTTAGACTTACTTTTACATTTTTTCTCTCAGACCACTATTGTTGGTTGTTTTTGTATACATTGAAAAAATTTTGATCATCTGTTTTTAAACTATACTTTAGTACTTTTTGGGGGGGAAAGGGGCTCACTTACAAGCACTGCAGCCACAATGGCTTATGTGCTCACTAACATGCATTTAAATGCTAGGACATTCACAGAAACCCATGGGTTGTGCGAGACTCGAACTTGTGCTACAGGACAGAGCCAATTGGTTGAACCTGTTGAGCCACCGGGTCCCCACTTTAGTACTTAGTCTAGCCACAAATACTAGGAAAAAAACCGTATGCACTGCGTAACACGTGATATATGAAACGTTAAATACAAATAAGAAAAAAGCCCGTATGCTTCTCATAAGATGTACAGTACTGTGATGACGGCTTGGCATCTCCAAAGCATAGAGTCCAGAAGAGTATGGATGGAGAAGAGGGGCATGTTCTTCCATTCCTCTTAGAACTGGGCATACTTCTTATCTGCATTCTTGGCATTTTTGCCAACCAGACGACTATGCAACTTTGCTTAAAGGCAAATGATATTTAGGTTAGGGGAAGAGAACCAGCCTTGGATATGCTTCGAAAGAGGTTTGGGATTATTGTTCTTTTTCCATGTTATGCATTGCATTTGGACGCATCATTTTCTCGAGGATGTCCTCATACAGATAGCGATTTATAATGCCGTGGATTATTTTATGGAAAACCCTTGCCAAGACCGGAGACACAACACACACCACAAGACTTCCTCCTCCGTACTTCATGGTGAAAATCTGGTACTTGAAATCGATACGACTGCCCTGGAAACCACGAATATACCGAATCCCGCCCGTTTCGAAGAACATGTACTTACTTTCGTCACTCCAGAGTACATTTTTTTACTCTTTTCTGGTCTAGTTTTTATGTGCACATACAAGTGAGCTTTCCTGTTCCTTTTCGAAATCATCGGTTTCTTGATCGGACGTCCAATAAGTCTAGCTTATTTAAGCTTATGTTTAAGAAGGTTATTTAGCTGCAGAAACCACAGTGTTTGGAAAATTTACTTTAACACCTTGAATTACCAATTTTTAATTAGTATGTGTTTTACTTGCCACTCTAGTACGCTATAGATACCATTTACATTGTATATGAATGTTGTATTGTGTTTATCAAATTTCATTAGCACATGTATTATTCATATGACCACTGACCGCAGATTACTAAATTGCTTAGGTTTTTTAAGGTTTCTTAATTTTTTTTTATAATTGCTAAAGCATAAGAGCCAAAACATGTTTGTTGTAAATTAGTTTGTAGCGTGTATAATTGTAAGTGCTAAAGTAGGGCAGAATTTGTTTAAGTTACATGTAAATTGAAATCATTTACACTGTTTCTGTAATCAAAAGCTTCTTGCCGATGGTTAACAAGCATAACGTTGTACTTCCGTTAATTTGCGTGTTTTCTTTAGAGTTTGTTTATACTTGTTGAATGTTATAGAACTATCATTTATTTGTATTTAAGATATTTTCAAACTGTTTTAGCATGTATATATGTATACAAGGGACGTTTAAAAATTCTTTGTGTGCTACTATAGAATTTATTTTTACAGCTAATAAATCGGTTTTGATACTTTGTAGTCACTGTCAAGGTTTCAAAAGGTACAATTTCGGTGTTTCTCTCCTAATCCGAAATAAATTATAAAATATTGTGAATCGGGATTAGCGCGGGCCATATAACAAGCGATAATAAATTCATACGCAACAGAACGACGAATGTTAAGCACCCACGAGCAAATCCGGCCCACTCGAGCCCATAAACATCGTAGCGGGCAGCGCAATATTTTTGGCCATTAAACCGTATAATTCAGCGATTCCCACACTACGGGATTTAGTCAAATTATAATCAGCTTTAGCGCCCGATCCCGTTCCAGCCGCCATGAAATGGGCCGCGCAAGTAATCGGCTTTGCGAAAACAGCGCGGCCGCCCTGGCGCATAGCGAATTAAGAATTCGCCGTAACAGTGTAGGGTGGCGCGTCGCCTTTCGGGCCTTTCGGCCGCGGAGCATCAAAGTCGGCGCGTCAAAGCTGCCGTCTCATATTGCGGGGTGGAGCACCCGGGCGCCGGGGCCGTCTTCACGGTCTAGGTCGAGTGCTACTTGGGGGTTTTGCTCTCGGCGGTATGGTATGTTTCGGAGAGTGCGAAGCGGGTGTTTAAAAGGTGGAAGTGCGTGGGCTGCACGATATTTCAATACAATGTTGCATACGCTGGTATCAATTTTCATAGTATTTTTTCCTAACTAATCAGGTATCTCCAAAACATGGGTTTTGAATGCACCAACCGCTTTTTCCAGCATCGAAAATCGTTATCTACGCAGTTTGTTCTTCACGTGTGGGAACAAAAAGAAATCTTTGAGGGCCAAAACAAGACTATACGGCGGATGGCACATCAATTCGACGTTTTGAGTGTTCAAAAAGCCAAATTTTTGCGTCGATGTGTGTGAACTCGCATTGCCATGGTGCCATGGCGTTTCGCGTAAGGTTTTCCTCATTTCTCCAAAGGCTTTTACCAAACAAATGGTTGTGACCATTCAGAATTGACCGTTTTATGATTATCTAGAACCACGGTTGCACATGTCCAGTTTTTTCAAAAACACATTCTACTATTTGTTTCAAAGTGACTTTTATTGGGCTTGGCTCAACTTGTAAGACCGGTACAGCCGACTCCTATTTACTTTCAAGCTCATATGCATAAATCCAAGTTTCGTTACCTGTGACGATGTTGTAAATGTCATTTGAAGCGCCGTGATCGCATATCTTGAGTATTTCTTTTAACGAATCGGCACGAGCCTTTCTTTGAGCGATCGTTAAGGTATGCGAGATCCAGCGCGCGCACAGTTTTTTCACGCTTAAATGTCCATGGAATATCGAATGTAAGCTGGTCATCTAATGCCCATGAATGTCATGAATCTCACGATAAGTCAACTGACGGACTTGCTTTCTAGTTGCGTACGGCATCGATGTATGCTGGCACCGCAGCTGATTTTAGACTTTAATTTCTTTAAATTCATGCTCCAGCTAATATAAAATATACAGTGGTTCTGTATGAGGTTTCATCGCCAAAATTCGAAGTGAGTTGATCGACGAACTATTGTAGAGATAATTTACGTCGAAAGTCGTAAAAACACATCGCACGAAAGTGTTCACGAGTTGATTCCATTTTTTGGCCGAGAGGAAATTTTCAACTTAATGGCAACAAATATAAGTATGCCGTCAAAAATGTCAAGCTGTATGATGCATACAGTCAGATCGCACCTAGCACACGCAGCGTTGCCAATTCGTAATAGATATCGTGCAGCCCACGTATAGACAAAAAGTCGCTTAAGATCTTGGCCGAAAACCAAAGATTTTGATGGAAAATCAAGTATCTACGAAACTTAAGTTCAGTGACATAACGCTCTACGGCATATTAAAAAAACCCCAAGACTCTTATTAAAGAGTTCGGTATAATTTTCCATGATAGCTACAGTCTTTCAAAACAAATTTAAAGATGCCTTTTAAAATAATTTCTGTTGGTCTTAGAAAGCTTATACCAAATTCAGAGAAAGACTTTCGGCGCATTTTTGAGACGTGCGGGCGATGGTTTAAAATAATATAAATTTATTTTACGGAAATAAAATAGCCTTCATGCCAGATTCAATGGAACTCGATCAACAAGTAAAGGAGACCTGCAAACAGACGGATAGACCTGAACACTAATACAATAAACAGTTATGAAAATGTGTATGCGATTTTATCACTGTAACCATAAATTGCTGTTAATTAAAGATTAAGTAAGTGTAACAATAACTAAAAAGAAAATATGTGTGCTATATAGTAGAAAAGTTTCGTAATACAAAGTCTTCGTTTTTATATGGGAACTAATGTCAATTTTGTTTTAATACTTTATAACACATTTCAGTTACTCACCGTGCATAGGTCCTGACTAAAGCTAAGAAAGCTACCGTCTAAAACGCTAGAATTTGGGATTTGAGTTAAGTAAACAAAAAAGTGAACTCAAACAGAAAAACATTCAATAGGTTACAACTATTAAATTTTTAAATCGTACAATCATTGTTCTCGTTGTATAATAAATTTTTAAAAATATTTGCATTGTAACAGAAATAACATATCACAAATAAATTATTTAGGAACTTAAGTTCAAATTCCAAAACGTTCTGATACGTTTTTAGAACCGCGCATTTGGATATACCAGATGTACCCGAAAGTCTTTACCGGTTTTTTTCAATAGGTGTCGCTAGGCTTAATATACAATATTATGATTTGACACGTGTTCATTTTATTCTACAGCATTAAGCTTCAACGTCGTAGGTTATATTTTGTGAAAGTATGACCGTCATATATTTATACCTCTTCAAAAATGTCAAGTTATGCGCTTGAAAACGTGCATTTGCGGCATGCATTACCTTTTTTATTTAATCAAAAGAAAAAAGCAGCTGAAAGTCATCGTTTGCTAGTTGAAACATACTGCGAGCATGCTCCAACCATAAAAACTTGTGAGGCGTGGTTTCGACAATTCAAAAGTGGTGTTTTCGATGTGCAAAACAAAGAACGTTCTGGCTGACCGAAAAAGTTTGAAGATGCGAAACTGCAGGAGTTATTTGATGAAGACCCAACACAAACTCAAAAACAATTGGCAGAAGCGTTAAATGTGGCCCAAGAAACTATTAGCAACCGATTACGATCGATGGGAAAAATCCAAAATATGGTAAGATTGGTGCCACATCAATTGAATGACAGGCAAATGGAAAATCGAAAAATCGTCTGTGAAATGCTGCTTCAAAGGTTTGATCGAAAGTCATTTCTGCATCGAATAGTGACGGGTGATGAAAAGTGGATTTCTTTAGAAAATCCTAAACGCAAAAAATCATGGTTATCACCTGGAGAAGCTGGCCCATCAACCGCGAGACCGAATCGCTTTGTCAGGAAAACGATGCTCTGTGTTTGGTGGGACCAGAGTGGCGTGGTGTATTATGAACTGTTGAAACCTGGTGAAACAGTTAATAGTGATAGGTACCGACAACAAATGATCAACTTGAACCATGCATTGATCGAAAAACGTCCACAATGGGCCCGAAGATACGGTAAAATGATTTTACAGCACGATAACGCGCCGGCTCATACAGCAAAACTGGTCAAGGAAGCATCGAAAGCGCTTGGGTGGGAAATATTATTGCATCCGCCGTACTCTCCAGATCTTGCTCCGTCCGACTATCTCCTTTTCGCATCAATGGGCTCTGCATTAGCAGAGCAGCACTTCGCCAATTTCGAAGAAGTTAAAAAATAGATCGATGAATGGTTTCGCTTAAAGAAAAAACAATTTTTTTGAAATGGGATTCATAAATTGTCAGAAAGATGGGCAAGATGTGCAGAATTAAATGATCAATATTTTGAATAAATAAATTTTTCCATTATATAGAAATTTATGCATTTTTTTCAGAAAAACCGGTAAAGACCTTCCGGTACACCTGGTAAGGCGAAGCAAATGGCCATTCGTGGCAGTCCAACAGAAGAAGTCGCACCCAACAACAGTGGTGAAAATAATTTAATGTTATTATAGTAACCATCGAGAGTTGCGTTAATAGTATTATAATTTATAAATATTCTGCAGCAGTGCAGCCCTTGGGAATAAAGATTAATTTTCAATTAAATCGTCGCTTTGTTCACATTTCAGGTATCATAAAAGCTGAACAACGAGTTGCAATTTGTTAAAAAACCTAAGTGGGACAGAATTTAAAAAATCTTTCAAAGAGCATCTTGAACGGCAGCGGCAGAATGCTACGACCAAGAAAATACCAAGCGAGATAATTTTTTTTCACGTCGCCACATCTCCATTCGTCAGCTCCAGTGCCTTTAACTCCAAATTTTAGTCTATCAAATGTACAGCTGTAAGAGGCCTTAACCTCACAAAACTGTAAGTATTTTGTGTGTAGCGAAAAATCTATAGAGTAACGACGTTCCTAGCAACTAAGGGGTTTGATGATTGGAAGAGTAGCCATATAATAAACGATCATAACAACTCAGAACATTATTAGTAGAAGTCGAGTTTGTATTGGAGAAATGTTTTTTTAAGAGTTGTTAAAGTTGCAAAGCTTTTGAATTCCTGTCGACTGCTAATTCATGGGGGAATAAAATATTAGACTATCAAAGAACAAAATCGATCTTTTTATTCCCGAACTTGTGGAAAATTTAAACACAAACAAAAGGATGTTTTCTATACTTATCAATTTATTGTTTAGTTTAAGGATCAAGTTAAGAAAAAATTGTCCAAGATATTGTAAATGCTAAGTAGTATTCCATAATTGTTGACACAACACCAAACGCCTCGCACGTTTTAGATCAACTAGCTTTTGTGGTATGCTATGTGCCATTTATGGAAACTCCTGTTGAATGATTTGTAATGTCTATTCCTAACTATGGATGTAATGGTAAAGGGATAGTGAGTGCTGTAATATAGACCATAGATTTTGTAGGTTTTAATCCAAATCACTGGACAAGACAGAACTACGTCAAAACCAGCAACATGTTTGAGTGCTGCAAAGATATTCAGGCTAGAATAAAAGAAGTAAATTATCTGGCCACATACATCCCTTACGCGGATCAGACTTTACATCTAATTGGCTCTACAGATGCGGAGAGGAGCAAGTGATTTGTTGATTTAACTTTTTTAGTAATTCAACTAAAAGATGCGATATCTTGCAGTCTCATTATGAAAAGGGCTCATTATTTTTAAAAAACTTTGTCGACAACCCGATGAAGTGCCGAACTGATGCCAGTTAAGTATTATACAAATCATATGAGGAGGTTTTTCATGCTCTGACATACATCAGCCATGATAGTAATCAGACTAAAAACACAGGGCATGAAGTAAATGTGATATTGGAAAAACTGCAGTCTTAAAATGGCACTAATTATATGTTTCTAGAACAATACTCTTCTAAAATCACGAAAAGTAAGTGAAAAATTCGAGGAGAAACTATAGACACAACAAAGGTAATTAGTCTAGATAGTACTTTAGAAGCTTTCGTACAAACTTTTCGAGATAAAGGTGAGTCTGGAAGCCAGAAATTCCTTTTGATAAAAACAAACATAGAAGTTTTTTAGGTCGATAGTCCTTTGTGGTAAAAACATTTACAATTTATTCTCCACAGCACAGCTTAGAATAATCTGTACATAATGATTTCGGATTTCTACGGGAAATCACTCAAATGGAACGTGATAGAATACGACAGAGGTTGAATCAGTTGTTGAAAAAATGTGCTTCTGATTTAGTAAAATGTTACTCAAGAAATGTGCGTATTTGGCAGAATTTTTTAGATTTAATAAAAGTATTAGCAAAGAGAATAAGAATATCAAAGCAAAAACTCAGAACCACAAAGACTTTTAAAATTGTTGTGCTTATGGAACATAGAGTCTACTTTTCCTAACACTGTCATCGTTCTAAGAATTTTTCTAAGCATGGCAGTTACTAACTGCTCTAGAAAACGCTCCTCATCAGCTCTTAAGAGAGTGAAAAAGCTTTTTGAGATCATCTTTTCTGTAATGAAAATGAGTTTCAACAAAGCCTTTCTTTTCATGACGTAGTCCAAAGATTTGTTAATTTTAAAACCAAAAAAAAAGAATTTATTTATTTAATTTAATACATATTTTGTTTTATTTGTCTTCATTTATGTGTGAATATATATAAACATTGCATTAGAGAGCATGTATGTAGAAAAAATTTATAAGTAATTAGCGACAAATCTCGACTTGCTTATTGGTTTGTGTTTCAGTCAATTGTTGAGGATCTTGTCTTGCTTTTTTCGAATAATCATGTAAGAGACGAGTTCAGCCGGCAAATTGAAAGTGCTTCATGAATGTTTAGCATCTAAAACAGCTTGCAAGTCTTTTTCGTCCAGAATAGGTAATCACTAGATTTGAAGCGCTTATACCATTTCAAAATAAACACATGGCTAGCAGTTCCTTGTCCTTCTACACCACAGCAAATTTATTTGATTAATTCTTATTTTCAATAATCAAAGCGGATCAAAGCTCAAAGGTCAATTTAATAGTTTTTATTTAACATCCAAAAAAATCATTAATTAGAATATATTTAAAAACATTTGTTGGAGGTTATTTACTTCTATAAAGCACTAACTACAACTACTAAGAAATTTACATAGCACGTGTCAAGAAATGAGATGAATGAATCAAATTATTTATACAAAAATTAAAAACCATTGTTTGAATTAAAGCAATAAGACACATCAAAGCAACTGAAGTTGTCCAAAACTGTTTAATTAGAGCTACAGGGGTCAGTGCGTATTATAGAAGAGATTTCTACCAATTTATTAAGAGAATCTACGAGAATCAAAATTAATTTTGCTTTGATTGGTCTTAGTCAATATTAACCTCATTTGCAAAGTATAGCTTTATGTAGTTCAACCAGGACGACTTACGATACAAATTATGATTTTTAACAAGATTTCTCATCAAATCATGGCCATGCTTTTTATGTCTAACGTCCCAAGATGATTGCCATGCTATTTTTCTAGCCTAGACTTTGTAAAACTTTAAATATGGCAGGCTTATTCAACACTCAGTTTATTGCAGCACTGAGGTCATCAGTCTCTGTTTGTAGCCAACCATTTCATATAAAGCAATAAACTTTGTGGAAAATTAAATCTCTTTGGATGCCTTGCAAATTTGTACAAGCATCACACTGAATTTCAGCTTCTCCCTCGAATCCTTATGCTGGCATACGGTTAAGCATGTCAGTAATCACATTTTTCAATTTTAACAGATGAGGTAGTAAAACAAAGCTTGCAACGATTTTTGCTCGAAGAAAGTGGTGAAATTCTGCGCCGTTGGGTATTTGTTAGTTTTTTAATCAACTAATAAAAATGATCGGGACTTTTTAGTGGATCAATCAATAATGCATTTTACGGTGAGCAGTTCCTGACTTATATGGTAAACGGATTTTTTCCCTGCCTTAAAAAACAAGAATTAGAGTGGTTATCGTTTCATAATTTAAATTGGCACACTACAACTTTAACAGGATTATAGTGGACAAAGATCTCATCTGCTACAATCAACTCTTCGACATGATAAAATTTTTTTATCATAAACATGGTTTTTATTTAGAAAATTAAAAACGAAGCAAAGTGCTTGTCAAAACACCAAATCTCTTTTCAATGTTCGGTTTTTGAGTCCTTAAATAGCAGAAACATTGGCCGGTTCCTTTGGAAAACTGGTTTGGTCAATGGTGTACTCTAATTAGTGAATAACATTTTAAAAAATTGAGGGCTGTAGCTAAACTTTGCAAAAAAATTTAATTCATTAAAAAATAGCACACACGGGTTTGAAATCAAACAGCAGATGGTTTGCTACACAATACTTTTATGAGTACTCTATACTAACAGTTTCTCTCACCAGAAGGTGATTATAAGCCGAAACGAGTACAAAATATCTTCTACCCTTGGCAAAAAATTTAAACATCAGCAATATATTTGTTGATAGTTTTATAATCAGCAGAGACTCAAATATCACCGTTCCACTTCAGAACAGATATCAAAGGTATAGCCCACTTATTTGACTCAACTTTGAACATATGGTTTACTTCCAAGTACTCCAGATCATCTTCATTCTTTTTATCACTCATATCTCAAATTATATTGGAGAGAACTTTATGAATTCCATTTAAAAAAAAAAGCTTCTATCTAACTTAAATAAAATGTTTTAAAATAATTTTAAAAATTTAATTAGTAAAATTTTTTGGGGTGTTTTCTAAATTTGGTCTGAAACATCTTGCACTATAGAAAGGTGAATAAAGAATTAAGAAATCGATTAATAAGATTTTATCGGACATATTCAATGGCTTCAATATAAAATTATGATTTGAAGTGAAAATTATACTAAGTTAAAAATTCTGTTTAAGAAAAGAAAAAACTTTTATCCAAATTTTTGAATTCCTAATTTATATATAGGCTATTAAATGTACTTACACAATTGCAAATATAATTGTCGTTAGGTCCAGCACACTTATCTCTTGGGAAAAAATCATCGTCGCCCGGTTTGGTGTAACCTGCAAATAATTCCAAGTCACTTCTTTCTGAATCTTTGTAAGTTTTAATTATTGATTAATTTTTAATCTTTGTTAATAATATTTCTATAGACTTAAGATATTTTTACAGACCTAATTAATACATTTATATGGATTTTCAATTATAACACATAATTTGTATGGAAGAAGGTTCTTAAAAATATGAAACAAAGTGTTACAAGTTTAGCCGACTTGTTCTAAATGATAGCAAAATTTTGCTGATTCGCTTTGTGGCCCTAGTTTATCAGCATCTCCGAAGATGCTTTTATTGATGGAAAATCCCAGCAGCCTTGAAACCATTGGCAGCAATTTCTCCTGTTTGCGCATTCAAATAAACTTTCCTAAAGAGCTCCCTTATTTCGTAAAAGTTAAAGGTCAGTTTTCTCATTATAACATGTCTTTAACCGTCATTTCAATTTTGTCCAAAGACTGGCGTTTTTAATTGTAGTGATAGAAGAGTTACATGATTTTTTTCTCATAGTATCAATAAAATTAAGTTTACAAACATAAGTGAAATGCCCGTCCAAGTTAAGAAGCACTGGAAATTGCTGGAGAGGCTTTGCTTTTTCCACAGAGTAGCCGAACCATTCATTTAATAAAAATGTTTGACTGAACTTGTGGTTTATCTGCCCAAAGCACTTCTCTTACAGATGCTAATGCAGCAATATTCTGAGCTTCCAGCCTGATAACAACTTTTACCTTAAATAATATTTGGCTTTGTCTCATCCACATTATAGTTCTTTCAGCAGGTAAATTGTGCTTCTCAAAAGCTTCTTCCAAAATTTAAAGTCTTTGCAGAACTTTACCAAGTCCTTCTTAGAGGGATGTTATTCTAATAGCTAGTTGGTACCTTATTTAAAACAAGTTTCAAAGTGTAAATCCTTTTTTGAAGTCAGTTGATTTTCTATTTTACAACTTGAAGCAGGCTTTCTCCCAATTTGTAGGAAAAAACATTAATTCTTTCACTTAGAGACTGTAGTATTGGACGAGATAGATTAAATGTTAAATATTTTTCTCACATTCTACTTGAATTGCTTGTACTATATCCATTTCATTTCGCTTGTTGTTTTTGTTATTAACTTTCGAAAGCCTGTAAGGCCTAAACGAAAATGAATGCGATTATAATCCTATCTGTCTGTTTGTGTGTTTGTCGGAACGATATCTCCGAAACTGCTTGACCTATTCACTTCATATTTGGTTAGTAGATAGCTTAGGTCGGTATTGAAATTTAGATTTGTAGCTCTCGCTTGATATGATGACTTGCAAATATACATAGTACTTTATATCGACACATTCCTAATTTTTTTTAATACGAAAGGCTTAGTTTCAAAATAACAAATTTTTGGGGTTTACTTATATTCCTTATTACCCAAAAATAAAAAACACATAACTCTGATTATGTCTCAAATAAAATAGTGCACTATTTACTCTTCTCATTTTTGTGATTGTATAACAACGTTCATTCGATTACCTACTGTAGTACAATTAGGGACGTTGACATTGTTTAAAGTTATAATTTAAGTTGTAATATATCTCTCAACCATGCCTTCGCTATACTAGACTTAGATCAAATTTGCCGAAACAAAATAAATCTTTCATAAAATTTCAATCTTCCCGAAAATTCCATTAAGCTTTTAGAAACCTGGTAAATTAGTCGTGCCTTTCTTCTTTTAAAATTGTTGTAGCCAAAAAGTCGGTTATCCTTTATCGTGTAATTTATTTTTCCAGGTAAGAGTAAGTTGTACCTTATTTTTCAAGTTACTTTAAAGTTAGCCAACTCTCAGTTGATCTGTTTCTTGCATTTTTAAGACCGACAACTAATACAATCGAGTAAGTGTGGCTTTGGGGAACCTGCCGTACTAAAATTTGTTGTTAATATACATACGACAAATATCATCTAAATGCTGCCACAAAAGCCAATAGAATAATTGTAAACTGTTATCTATTTTATAAGTTCAAAAGAAATTGAAAGCGTCAGATATTTATCACTAACATTGTAAAAGTAATCAATCATCCAAGGTCATCCATGGTTTGACGTATGCAATCAAAGATAAAGTTTGTGATAACAGATAATACTTAATTTTGTTTTTTGGTTTTTCCACAGAGTATGTTATAACACATGAATTTTTGGGAAACTCTGGTTGAGGAATTCGAAAAGAAACAGACTGTCGATGGGTTAACTTTTTCACTCTATACAATGAACAACATTAAGGTTTATTGAACAACCTTATTAGAGATGCACAAGTCTCACATTTGATTTCTAGATCAAAAGAGCATTTCGTAAATTGAAGACTTACATCACTGACAAGAACAAAAGTTGATCAGTCTAACTATATAGTCTGCATGGCAAGAAATTGACCGTTCCCATTTGGTAAAGAGTACATTGATTCATTTGGTTCTTTATTTCTTGCTCTTTTGCGCAATATAGAGTTTGCCGCCATATTATGTTGTCGATGTGGGTAAATTTATTGTTTTTACTATAAGACCAAATTTATGGATCGATACGGAGCATTGTTTTTAGTGAATCATGCGGAAGGATCAAAACTGATAAGCTGGAAAAGAAACACCAGTTCATGAAATAGCAGCACATTAAAGACCTTCGCCCCAAAAAGCTACAGCCAGCCTTTTAATAACTGTCGGTTGTCTTTTGGAATTAAGAGAGAATTAAAGCGATTACACCGACGTATTCAACATCATCATAAGAAATAGAAAGGCATCATGTTGCTTGAATATAACAATACATGCCACGCCACTGCCACCATGCAAGCTTTCGGGTACACCGTACGACTACACTGTTTGATACAATAAAGAAAGCGGTGCGCGATAAAAGTTCTCTTTCAACAATGAGCTTCTGTCCGCTGTTCACAAGTAGGTGTACTAATTTCTTTCTAATAATGTGCCAATTATTTTTTAACGCCCCAAGTTATATTTTAAGTCTATACTAAAACTTTTTTTAGAAAGAAAAGTAGAGGAAAAGAAAGGAATGCAAAGGAAACAAATGTCATGGACAAAAAATATAAGACAATGGACTAGACTCAGAACAGTAGGAAAACTAGTCAATATGGCAAGATATAAAAAAAATTCAAAAATGTGGTCGCCAACATCTAACAGAGTGGATAGACAGTCGAAGAAGAAAACTAAAGCTTTAAGTTTCTAGACATCTCTAATCTCGAGAGCTGCAGAAAATCATAACTAGACAATTCGTATGTAGTTTTAGTGTTAATGTGTAGCAGGTAAAAATGTTATCCTAGCACTATGGCAACTACTAAAATACTACAAGCTTTACTTAATGGTCATTGTTTCACTTCGTGAAAGCTAAACAAATGTTTTTTTTTAATTTCTATGATACAAATTTGTTGATTCTTACCAATAAGAGGTTGTCTATTTCAAATTGTATATAATAAAATTCACTATATCTGTATATTGCAAAATTAAACGTCAAATGAAACAGCAACCCACAGGTAGAAAAAAGTTGAATACGACCATTCTGTACTTAGAACTTACAGATTAACATTAACATAACTGAAAAATATTTAAAAATATTCTGATGGTTAAAAATGTCTTACATTTTTGAATTAAAACGACCCTAACCCCGACATTTTCGTTTATGTTTCTAACTTGCTCATAAAGCAATCGTAAATTTTTTAACTCAACTATACTCTTGGCACACAAAGCTCCTGGAACTAAGCCTTTACTCTTTCTTCTTCTAAAGTACCGGCGTTAGAAGATCCAGTATAGCAGAAGCTTAAACGTGTCACAGGTATTTAGTTGTTTCTAAGTTTTCCAAGAAAGACGCTGACATCATCCTGAAGCTAGTGGTGTTCCGTGTGACTGCTACGATATTTTTCAAGGCCGTCAAGGGTGTGGAGAGGTCCACGTTTTGGAAGGTGTGGAAGCATGCGCGAAGGAGTTGGCTGGGCACGTTAGAGTAGCTGTTGGGTGATTGCAGCAAAGGCTAAAACATCTTCGTAGGTTGCTACGGCGTAGGATTTTTACTTTGACTGCTTGTTTCATTTTTATTTATAGCATAATTACTTTCTAGTTAAAAATCTTGGTTTCACTTTTCTCCTTTACTTCTATTACCGCGAATGATTACTACGTTAAATTTGATTCTAGAGTATTCTACCCTGAAGCGACCTTCTCGTCCCTTAAACACTGGCGCTAGTAGTGAATTTATCCTTAGATTATGTGGTTGATTTTTGGTACACAAACGTATGTCTTTTCAAATAAAAGGAGTCAACTACAATCTGACACAATTTTTATGTTTAATTAAAATTAGTGTGTTACACAAAAAATAAACCACCATTTACAGAGATGAAGATAAAAGCGGGAAGAAAAAGGTTCAAGTAGGATGATTGAACTTTCAAAAAAAGAAAAAATCAAAAATTGGTAAAGTAAAAGCAAAGGTATACAAGTAAATTATAAAATATTTACCATAATAACATGTATATGGATATCACAATAATTTGTTCGACAATTTATCATCATTAGAAGTGCAACAAGGCCCAATCTAAGTCAAAGAAACATTAAAAAATTAGAGTATACATTCCATTCTGGTATCTCAACACAAAAAGATTAACAATA
The DNA here is from genome assembly GCA_036346155.1 of Sinelater perroti. Lineage (NCBI taxonomy): Eukaryota > Metazoa > Arthropoda > Insecta > Coleoptera > Elateridae > Sinelater > Sinelater perroti. Next base: position 2,142,598 of record JARFIY010000209.1, on the reverse strand, counting down.
GAAAAAAAAAACTTTAATTTTACATTTAATAATATTAGTAAAAAAACCAATAACGTTTTTAATATGGCATAAGAATAAAAGTTCAATGCAACATAAAATGTGAGTATTTAGATACTTTTATGCGTTACTGATTAAGGTCTAGAGCCGTGGTTTCCGTCCCACAAGATCAGTGTGATTTTTAATGAGGGAAATTCAAAAATAAATTATTAGCAATTAATTGCATTTTGGACTTCCTCCGCGTAAATAGGAGTTAATTTTTTGACTAAATAAGAGTTATATGTCACAGAGGTAAAATCAGGATTTTGGAGATGATTAGTGGGAGGGGAGGTAAATTATGTCTAAAAATTATATAAAATCTGTAGCTATCTATTTTAAACGTTTCAATTTTTTATAGCACCATATGCATGAATTGAAATTAAGTTTTAATTGGTCCACGTTAAACTTGAATTCTCCAGCATATGTAAAACATGAGACATAAAAATTCTTAAAATCTATAATTTTCTATATAGAAAATTTTTATAACCCAAACAAACCACAACCTGGTACAAGTTCAAAGTTATTCTATGAGTTCATAAACATTGCGACATGTTATATTAATTTCATAGTTATTGTGAGCCCCAAAGTTCCGCTCTATTTTAATAATGGGCCTATAGTGAAATAACCATGCAGGCCATGTAGACCCATGTAGACCATAGCCTACGGAAGAATTACAGTCTGTGGTGCTTGTGCACGCAGCTGCATAAAATTCACAGCTCCTTCTCTAAATTAATTTAAATCTGTCACTGATCAAACCAATCCACCTTGCAGACATGTGTGACCTGAGCGAGCTAAATATCAAGGCCGAATCTTTTACAAACAGAGCTAGCGTCGTAAAGGACATAATAGGCAAATTGGCGCAATTTTGAATTCAATACTAGTAATGTTTCGAGAGACTAAAAAAGCGGTGTTGTACTTCATACTTACAATTTCTATCGCAACTTATGTATAAACTTAGACTAACTCAATCAATTCAGAATACAATAAACGCGAACTCAAATGTAGCAAAAATATTGTCTTTTGTGCTATTTCAAAGGTGCGCCTTTTGTAAGCATCCTTTATCCTTTTACGTAAAATATAAAATGATAAATTATAGATATAGCCTTATTTACCCCCTCCAAAAGAAGAGGAAATATAAAAAACTTACTACGCTCACCTCCCCTGAAAATATTTTTCTATAATTATGGGGAAAATTGTTACTAAACATTAACATACCTAAGGCGCTCACTATTTGGAAATTTATTTTGTTGTAACGTCACAGAACTAGGAAAACTACAGGAGCATCACATGCAGCATTCGATTTGCAGCACTGGAAAAGTAGAACTGATCAAAATGCATTACGAAAAAGATGCGCGTTTCAATGTGCAAGTTTAGCGCGTAGAAACTCGCAATAATCACAGATGGGTGCCGTCACTCCTAACACCTGTGTTCTTAATGAATATAAGGTCGCATCATAATTTCTTTGATATTCTAATGCAAAACTTAGCATACGCAAGCAAATCAAATGTTTTTATTGGAAAACTGGATTAACAATCAGAACAATGTACAACATACACGATATATCAATACATATGTGTTCTATGAGCTGACGTAATGATGAAATGACAAGAAGGGATCAGTCCAACTACATTACGCGAAAAACTTCAATTGGATAGCAGGCCATTTCTTTTTAAGTCTTATAAACGCAAGCACTTCGTCTAGGGTTTCCACATATGGGCTGAGATGGACTTCCAGACGATTGTGATGTACTATTGCGCTTTGGTAAATCACTTCCTTTACGAAAGGAATTTGTAGGTCTGTATGAAACGTTTGGTTATTTACATATCAAAGTGCATTGGCTAGTTGCCTAAGAACTTTGGATTGAAACATAACAAAGTATAAGCAAATAGGTAAAGCGGTATTTCTACCGAACAGGAGAATAGGCCACCTAACAACAAAGGAGAAGGATAAAGCAATATTGCGCCTCTTTAAAGAGAAAGCCAGGCGTTTTGACGTGCTGCGTCCAAATAAAGCTCCGCATGAAAGGAATTCAAATCTCTCTAAATACGACTACAAATTGCCTGAGTAAAAAATTTTCTTTTCTAGTCAACACTGAAGAAACTATAAGAAGAGCACCTGGTAAAACGATTGGCGTGGGCAAAGAAAAATTTGTAAATTTGTAAGATGAGTAATAGAATTTTTCAGCGCACAGTAAAACATCCCGTAACAGTGAATGTTTGGAGATACAGTTTTGGTTACCTCTTTTTTTTGGTTCTGACAGAATTTAGGTGCTGCAAGAAGACAATAACCCTAAATAACGCAGCAAACTGTGTAGTAAGTGGAAATAACAAAATAACGTCACTACGATGGAATATCCAGCAACGTTCCTAGTTGTTAATCCCATAGAAAATTTGTAGTCTTACATGAAAGTTAAGCTCAAGGCAAAGCTAATATGTACATTGATTGCAGCTGCCATTTCAAATTAAGAAGATATAGTGATTGCCAAATTATTGTGCAGAAAACCTCGTCGAAAGCATGAAAAAAGGTGTGACGCTACAAGGCCTTCACAATGTGACCCAAACGATAAGAAATTAATCATAAAAGAACTACGGAAAATAAAATTTTAATTTTTCTATGATGATAAATAAATGGAGTTTAATGCATTATTCAAAATTACTTCACCTTCACTAAAGATGTTCATTTCAATCATTTTTCGGAAACTTTCAATTATGGCTTTTTCTATGTCCTCAGAAATGGTCAGAACCTCTTCTGTAATGCAATTCTTGATTTCCTTGATAGACTGGGGGTTTTACGATAATCCTTAAGATAGCCCCATAAGAAGAAATCACATGGGTTTAAATTAGGGGAATCTAAGGGCCACTCGATGCCACCTTCTATTTTAGGAAGGAGGAGGGGGGAGTCCAGACTTACAATCCTCTTTCCAAAGACAAAAGCGGTAACTCTATCTTACTGAAACTAGTATTGATTGACTTATTTTTTGTCTCTCACAATTGGAATGAATTTTTAAGAACTTCTGTGCGATAAACTTCTTTATTCACATATTTTGTGAGAAACAGTGGGCCGACAATTCTGTAGTGCGAAATTGCACACCATACTAACTTTTTCGTGGTGCAATCGATGAACTTTGGTCAAATGTGGGTTGTCGGTACCCCAATGTCGGAAGTTTTGTTTGTTGACATAACCATCTAGTAAAGAATAGGCCTCGTCCGCTAAATGGGCCAACTTTTTGGTCCGAACCATCTTCAGGACCACTTTTGCAAAAGTGAATCTCTTGCCAATATTGACCTTAGTCAGGGGCGTTTGCAACTGAATCTTACACGAAAATAGATTCAATTTTTTGGTAAGGATTGTGTGCATAGAGCTTACAATCACACTAAGTTAAGCTACGCCTTTAGAGACCAAAGTTGTGGATTGTTGTTCAAAGAGTTCCCGAACTTGTTACGTGATTTCGGTAGTGGTCACAGTGCTCTAATACTTTCCAATCAAGATTTCCAAGATAGTGTGTTTGTTAAACTATAATTAACTATAATTAACGTCAAACATAAAATTGGCTGAAAAGTTTGACCCTGGTAATAAAAAATTCTTTTGCGTGAGAAATAAAGGCCCTGTCTAAGGAAGGTGATCGGACCAGATATTAGGTAATTGCGCGACAGCTGATAGTGCAGAACTTAAATGCCACACCTTGTAAATTACGAATCAGTTAAAACGCAGTAGCAGTTACATGCCCATAATTTCGCCCTATAAAATTGCTGAATATATCAGCAAATAATAGGATATTCCTAATAAGTAGTTACACCTGCGCGGGCCTCCTGGCAGAATCGGACTATACACATTCGCCGCGCCATTCACCCTGAAGCGCCACTGCCGAAGCTGCGGCGTTTGGCACGGCGATTTTTTGGTCATTAAACACAACTCGGTAATCTGCTCATTATGTCGAACACCAGCTTAGAACAAATGGGCCACTTCCTCAGGTTTCTGGCACGTCTTTGTGTTTTGAGCCCTGTGACATGTTGCATCCGCCGCTCGGATGTTCATCATGCGCAGCGGGGTGGGCAACACTGACTTATTGGCCGTGGTAAATCAGATGTTCTGCACGGTCACTTCTGTAAATATAACAAATGGCAGAAAATAATCACAATAATTCATTATGAAATAAAAATGTAATCAACTACGGGAGAAGCATGTCAAGTAACATTTATAATTTTAATTCTATACTAAGGCTGTTCCAAAATTTCTCATTTAGACATGAGTAGAGTGTTTCACTCTTTTCCTCTTATTGTTATACACATATGTGTATCAATGGCTATGCTATAGACAAAATAACGTTTTCAACTTGCAAAAAAATTAATCTTATAGATATAGATGGCAAAAGTTGTAATGACGGGGTTTATTTTAATTAGTCGCTACACATGCATAATTAAAACAAATTAATTATAAATTGGCGTTAAAAAAGTAACTAATTATTATAATCATTAGTTTTCCCTAAGAATATTATAATCATATCCACAGGGTAGAATAAAACGCCTTTTCTAATTTTAAAGAAAAATTATGAAGTGAAAAGTGAAGCCAGGGGAAGTGTTTTTATTAGATGCAGGTGGTCAGAAAGTGTTACCTAGAAGAACCCTTAGTAGTCACCAGAGAGATTTTTCAGTCGGAGCATACCTGCAGAGCAAAGACTCTGTTGTGGTCGCATAACATGCTTTTCAAACCTGAAATGGTTTTGTTGTGGGTAGGGAACTTCGACAATACCGGTTCTGTAATGAGAAAGTAAAGAAAAAACCTCTAAGTGTGTTAACACTGAAAAACGTTGATGGAATAAAACGTTTTGTTTCGCAGTCTTTGAGCAATATGCGCGCAAAGATTCCGCTACTCGCCTGCACATGTGCGGATATTATCTTAAAAAGCGTTCCACGCGGCACGGCTTTCTTCCGACGAATTGCATTTTCACTTATCTGAAAATTTAATAAACAAAGGTTTCGTGAATGAAGTGATAAAAACTCATGAGAGGCATTTTCACAGGGAACGTATTATTATTGAGCGTCCGGTGAGTAAAATTGGAGCCATTGGCCCCTAATTTGTAATGAGGGAGATCAATGTGTTACTGTCACCTCCAATCAATATGAGAAATGATTTGGCAGTTATTTGCATTGGATCTTGATGCACTCTGACTGTTAAACGTTTGGTTTTAAGTCACAGACTACACAAGAAGAGCTTTGATCCAGGTGCTGCGTGGCATTTTCCTGGACGCCTAACCTCTCAACATTGATAGCGTCCTTGGCCAGCTGCTCATAGAGTCTCGCCTTGCGTAATTTCTTCCTCTCAAGACGTTTCAAGCCCTACAAAATGCAACACGCCAAAAAATAAACGTATTCCTCAAAATATGTTGTAAAGGCTAATAAAAATTTTCAGAATACGACTTCAATACCGCAAGGACACCAGTTGGACGATACTCTCTTTGAAACACATTGAAATTAATCTTTAAGTTTTGTAGTTTTACTCTGTAAGACTTTTTATGAATCCTAGCGCTTTTTCTTTATTGTGGGAGAGATTTCGCTTTACTTTGAAGCTTTTTTTCTTGCCACACATTGCATAATATTTATAAATAATACAGACATCGACAAAACCAAATACTTCAATGATAAAAAAATAATGCAGCTGTACGAAGTAATAAATGAGTGCGTTATGGAAAATTCCATATCTATTAATCGTAGGGAATTTCAACGCAAGAGCAGGACAAAAACAATAAGAAAAGAAGGTATTGGTGGAAATAAAATAGGAAAAACAAAGTGCAAGAAGGGATATGTTGATGAATTTTCTAGGACAACACCAAATATATGTTACGAATATTTTCTGTAAAAAGAAAGATAAAAAACTGAACGCGAATAAGTAATAACAACTTTATCATAACACTACATAAACATATAATTAAAGATGAGTTAGTATGTACTACAAAAATAAATACAGGCAACAATCTTAGGTTAGTCATTAGTAACAAAAACAGGAAAGTACAAAATATACAAAACTAAATAGCAAGGTAAACGAAAACCCGTTTAGCAGCAAGTAAGAAGTATAATTACGTAAAAAACTAATGGGACTAGTTATAAAAGACAAAGATAACATAGAAGAACAGGCTAAAAAATAATAAAGGTAATCAAAGTCTAAGGTAACAAAAGGTGGGGCAGAATTTTCAAAATTTCCAATCATTCAAAGAGATTTATAAATGAAGGAAGCAAACTTACTAAATACGGAGAAGAAAATTTAGAAACCATTAAAGAATTCCATAAAACAATAAGAGGATTAATTAAAAAAGATTTAAAAAGTGGTATGAGATGAAAATTAAAGAATCAATTAAAATGGGAAAAGCAACATAATGACAAAAGAAAAAAGATTAGAAGATATAATTACTTTTTGAAGAGAGTAAAATTTTATAAACCACACAAGAGATATTACAGGCCCAGATCAAAAGGTAACAAATGTAAATATAGAGGATATTCTTAAAATTAAAATATATAAAATACAGAAAGCACTACAACAAATAAAAAGAAAGTAATCATTAGAAGAAGATCAAGGAGAGGCAACAACTACTAAAATAAATAAAAATATTGTTCAATTAATATCTGGAAAAAGAAAGTCTACCGTGGGATTGGGACAATGCACTCATAATATTACTATTTAAGAAAAGTGACCAAACCAGATTAGAAAATTACAGACTGATCTGTCTATTATCACAAATATACAACTGTTCATAAAGACTATAACGAATAGATGGACCAACAGAATGAGCGCTTATCAATGACCAGAGCAAGCCGGTTTCCGTAGTGGTTACAGTACCTAAGATCACTTGTTAGTAGTATGAAGCTCAATAGAAAAATCTAGAGAATATAACTTATCCTATTATTTTGCCTTCATAGATTATGAAACAGCATTCGACTCAGTAGAACATTGGGCTCTAATAAAATCTCTACAAAACAACAGAGTTAATAAAAAATGTTTATGACAGCGCTGCATGCAAAATAAAACTACAATGTAATACAAAAGCCATAAAAATGGAACGTAGAGTAAGACAAGGCGATACAATTTCTCCAAAATTAACCACATTACGCCTATAAGACGAATTTAGAACCTGTGCCTAGTAAACAAAAAGATTAAACGTTAATAGAGAGAGAAAAAACCATTTACAATTAACAGATGACATCCTACTATTACCTGACCTACAGGACCTACAAGAAAGTTTAACAAATATAAATAAAAAAACAAAAAAATATGGGATTAAATATAAATAAGGAAAAGATCAAGATAATAATTAATGACTTAGTAGAACAATAATAGAAATAGTTGACAGTTATATTTCTCTTGAACAACTTATTGCACTAATGTTAGACAGTCAAACAAAGAAAATAGTATACAAAACTGTAAGTCAGTCAAAAATTTCAAGATGGTACAGGCGATTTGAATTCAATGGTCTTAGCCTTAAAAATTTGCCTCGTTCTGGCCGGCCATTAAAGTTGAATTATGGTGACTTGCAACCTGCTTTGGACCCCGAACCTTCATCAAGCACTCGAGATCAGGACACTAAACTTGGAGTTAGCAAATCAACGATTCATCGGCACCTTCAGCAATTTGATTTTGTCCACAAGGAGCTCCGCCAAGATCCGCACGAACTCATCGAAGCACAACACCTCAAATGAGTCGAGATTTGTCGCCAACTGCTCAAGAATCCATAAAACGATTTTAAAAACAAACTGTGATGTTGGATAAGAAGTGAGTCTTTTTGGTCAATCACAATCGACAGAAGAATTCAGTTCCCAAAGTTCAAAATTCCCCATCAGTTCGAGATCGATTCGGCAAAAAAGTCATGATTTGCGTGTGATGAAACTTTGAGGGCGTGTTTCATTTTGAGTTGTTAAAAGTTCTTGTTTCCAGAACTTGCAAACTGATTTTAAATGCAGAGGTGAAGGTTGGTACAATACTATAAGCAGAAATAAACAAAAATGCATAAAACTTAACTTTTTCGCAGCTAAGTCAGGACTTTTAGAACAATTCAGTATTTACCTTGTTCTTAAACTTAAATTTACCTTTGCCACTTTAGTTTTCCGTGATCGTCTCCTTGCGTGATATTTATGCTTATTTAGGGTCTACCAGAAGGGAGCGAAAAACGTCTGGAAACGCTGACCTCGTAACACCTACATTGTTCAAATCCTAATAAGAGTACGTGGCTTATAGAAATTTTATAAAACTAAAAATTCAATTCTAGGCTTTTGCTGTAACTATTACGCAAATAAGTGATTATAAGTTATAGAATTACATAAATAGCAAATTTATGGTAGAAAACAACTGGTCAAAAGTTAATATAAGGTTAACAAAGATTCTTTTAAAGAGGCAGAAAAGAATTGTTAATAAGAAGTTTTATATGTATGGCCATACATTCACAAAATAATTTCAATAACAATAAAATGCTAATCAGGTTTAAACTTCGCCCCTCTTAAATTAACTTTGCACAGTTGCCACTAAATCACGGCCATCAGGGGCGATAGCCGCCTAATCATCGTTTAGCAGCTCAATATTTACTTCCACGTCACGATGTAAAGTACCATTGTGCAATTTACAACAGCCCGTAAATTTTCGCCTGGATGATTTTCTATGCGCTTATTGTATTTTATAAGTTCATAATGGAGAGGGAATGGGACCATTACGCTGTTAATCAAATCGCATAATAATTCGGCCGCTTTATTCGCCTCTCGCTGGAATTTTGCCCAAACTAAAATTAGTGTTGTATATTTTTAAGTGAGCATACCTTGAAAATATTTATTTTTTAATTTCTGTGTTTTATTAATCGCCCTGTTCTTAAGAGAATTATGCAAAACTATACCCATTAACAACAGGGGTATTATAACTATTTTATTGTAATTATTTCCTTTGCTGTTTGGTTTTTATTGTTCTAACTATGGCAATACATGTTACCTCATAACATTTAATTGAGGGCATTACTATTATTAGTTGTATTTTAGTTACGTATGCGCAGTGGTAATTGGCTTTTAACAATAATAAATTAAAATTACACTTAATAGCAACTACGCTTTTTACTTCACATAATTGTCTAGAAAGGTGGTTACCTTTTTCTCGTTGTTATTACCGGTAAAAGCTTCTCTGATTACCATATTTCTTCCAATTTTCTCATTAACATTAAGGTAATACAATAAGAGCGTTATTACGATGTCGTTAGTAAAATTTCAAAGTTGACAAATAAAATAACAAAATTTCACCGCTCTAACATAACAATATTCAACAAATTTCTATCGGATCAACAAAATTGATTTAACATTTTATTGAAAAGCCCTAGACTTAATAACAGCAGCACATCTAGATGGCAAGGACTCGATGAGTTTCTTAATGCACGCAGGGGTAATTTTCTTCCACTTATCCTCCAATTGGGCAAACTTCCGGGCCATCTTTTCAACTTTCAATCCTTGATACTTGCCTCCCAGCTCTTTCCAGAAGTGCTCGATAAGATTCAAGTCCAGTGACTGCGATGACCACTCCAGAACATTTACTCTTTGTTGGTGAAACAAGGCAAAAGTACGAATTCTCACAAGAAAACCAACGCCATCTAGCAAGAAGCAACCCCACCAACTTTTCACCGCCATGATTTATGGTGGGCAGCTGATAACGGGAATTCCATTTCTGACTCTCACATACTACAGATATGGAATGCTAATTCATAGCTGAACGAGACCCTTTTCCACTATTCAGACGTCTAGGAAAGATGCTTATTCGCGAAGGCAACGCGTTTGCAACGATTCTTAATGGGCGACGTCCATTGAGTCCTGCAGCACGGATGCGACGCTTGACAATTGTTGTAGACAGTTTTAGGCCATGAGAAGTAACCATTTCCCTCTTTACGTCGACAGAGTTTAGACGAAGGTCAGTTTGAGAGGTGCGAACGATCAGGGAATCTTGTTTCGGTTTGGTCTTACGAGATCTTCCGAAGCGGGAAAGAGTATTATGATGCTTGCGGGACTGATAACCCTCCGTGATGTTTTATATTATCAATTTTCTAATGTTGAATTGCTTGCTCAATACAGCAACAGGAAATTCAACCCTGAGAGTTTCGTAGACCGCCTGACACACGGCGCTACTGAGCTCGCGTGTCTTTCCCATCTATACATAAATATAGAATGTCGTGATAAAATAATCAAAAACACAACAATCACACGAAAAAATATAATAAAACTGCTTCAAAGCCTCATGCACTAAAAAAACAATAGTTGGTTTAGATTCTTACAGTTTTTGATAAGCTCCTAAAAGACACTTAAGTATTTTCCATTGAGATCTTTCTGATAAATATCCAGACCATTTTTATTTCTATATGACAAATGGCAGCTCATCTAATTGCATAGATAGAAAATCAAACTTTAATACAGCTTCAGATTACACAGCCGTGTGTTCTACCATCAGTACTACTATAATAAAAAAAGCAAATCTGTTCTATACGACACACTCACCAATTGAGACTTATTTAAAGAATACTCTCATTAAAAATTAAAAAATAAAAACATTAATATAAAACCAGAAAGTGACATAGAAAAAGCCACATATTATTGTATTGCAACCACACAAGAAACTGCTTGGAAGGTAATATAATTACGCAGAGAAGAAAAAGGACAAACACAAAAAATCTTCGCAGAAATAATAAAGATGATAGTTAGAAACGAAAAGAAAGAGCTAGATGGTAAAGAAGCCGACATCCAGTAAACAAAATTAATTACAAGGGCCTAGCAAGTAAATCAAAATTAATATTACATGAGGTCCTAAAAGAATATTTTGCTGGATATCTAACCAATCTATCAAATAAAGATAATTCGATATAAAAAGCTACAAAAAGAATTAAACGACCTGCACCTGCTGTTCCTTCTATTCGCAATTTTGCTAGTTGGGCAAGATCCAATAACGAAGAATTCAGTGTTTGTACAGCATTTTTCTGAAGCTTTTCATCTACACACAAATGAGGTAAATGCTAATGTTGAGCATTGTTGAAATGCAACCTTCTAACTATCTAGGCCCATTGACGATTTTACTGCAAAATAAATTAAAACACATAAATAAAAAGGCCCGATGATTTATTTGTGGACTGCGCTTTATAAAAATATTGTTGAATTCCATCCCCGGGTTAACCTGTTGGCCTCCTCAGCTTAAGCATGCCGACATAAGTCGCCTACATATGTCCTAATTTATAAAATATTTGACAACGCATACCACAACAAACATAAGCTACCACAACAACATTTCCAAGAGAGATTTTTCTTAACATCTCAATCGTGCCAAGCCAAATTCGGCGAAAAACATATTACGAATATACTCTATTGTATCGGGTGTTTTGCAAAATTAGGTCTGAGTCTTAATTTAATCTACTTAGCCAACCTACTTATAACCCTAAACGCTGTAATTGGAATATTTGCAGATGATACAGCAATTTTAGTCTCAATGAAAACTACCGATTCACAAAAATTACAAAATCACACAAATATCTTCTAAGAGTGATTTAGCAAGTGGGGAGTTACAGTAAATGAGTGTCATTAACACTAAAAAAACAAAGGCGTGCAGTAATGCATATCAATAATTTCGTTATCTAGGACTACATTTAGATAGCAAATTAACATAAAACTAGCATATAATAAAAAAAAAGAGATTTGAATGGCTTTGAACCTAAAGAAAATGGATAGTCTGAAGAAACTACCCTCTTTCTTTGGAAAACCAGATCTTTACCTTAAAAATTGTAGCCGGACCAATTTTCCCATATCATTTGGAACTCTGAGACTGTTTTTCTGTAGAAGACAAATAGTAAATCCACCACGATACTATATGTAACCAACCAAACATTTCATATCGAAGTCCCATTCTTAAAAGAGGCTATTCATAGCGATCGTTTAGAAACACATCCAAATTTACTTGTAGAAGCCTTAATTAAAATATCAGTTCTCAAATCACTTAAAAACCACATGTGGAAACAAAAAAAATTATTGGTGGCCAAATCAGAACTGTATGGCGGATTACCCATCAATTTGTCGTTATGAGTGCTCAAACAGCCATTTGTTTGCGTCTACGTGTGAGTTCGCATTGGCATGATGGAGAATTCTTACTTCTTCTAAGATATCTGTCAAACAGTTAGCTGCATAACATTTAGAATTGACCGTTATACGATCATTTAAAGCCACCGTTACGACCTATCCAGTTTTTCCAAAAAAATAACGACTTTCGTTGGGTTTGGTTCACCCCGGAAGACCCATTCAGTCAGCTTCTGTTTACTTTCGGGCTCATATGCAAGAATCTAAGATTCCTCACCTGTAAGGATGTTGCAAACGGTATTTGAAGCACTACGATCGTATTTCTTGAGCATTTCATTCGACCAATCGACACGAGCCTTTTTTTTGAGAGATCGTTAACTTATGCGGACATAGGTTTTGTACAGTCAAATGTTTGTGCGATATCAAACGTATGTTAGACATACTTTATAGCTAAAAATGCCTGATTTTCTCAACAAGTCACATGAAGATCTTGCTTTATCAGTCCACGTTCGCTATCAATGTTTCTTAACACCACAACCGATTTTGAACGGCCAACTACGACTCTAATTAAATTTATTGAATCAACAATATACAGTGGTTGTCTGTGAGGCTTCATTGACAAAAGTCGAAGTAAGTTTATTGACGCACTGTGGTTGATGTAATCCACGTCGAATATCGTAAAAAATCATCGCACGAAAATGTTTACAAGTTAATTCCATTTTTTGGCCTAGAGAAAGTTTTTGACTTAATGACAACAAAACAAACAACACCCATATGACAAAACTGCCGAGTACGTATGCCGTCAAAAATGTTAGATTGTACGATGCAAACATCAGAAGATACCTAGCACACGCAGGGTTGTCAATTCTCAATATATGTTGTGCAGCCTAAGTATGCATAGTAAACTTTCCTGTAACGTAATACTCTCATAACTTAGACTCCATATAACGCGGAGCAGAAATTGTGACATCCCTCCTATAACGCAGTAAGTTTCCATATGACGCGTTATAGGAGAATTGACTGTATATATTAGACACTTACAACAGAAATTAATGGAGATCTCCCGATTTTTTCATGAATATCAATTTCAATTATCAGATAATTTCTTTGCAAATCCAGGAACGATGTAAAATTGCTGTTTTTGTTTAACTTTATTACCCGATTATTTTTAAATGAATGCAGACCTAAGATTAGTGGTTAATAAAGTGTGTTTTGTTCGCTTGATTTGTGTTAATACAAATGGACATTATTACACAATAATTTAGAAAATATTGTATATTTTTCATAATATTCAACGAAAATAATTTTTAATCTCAGGTTTGCAAAAATAAAAAACAGTTAATAAAAAAGCTTGTTTCCTCAAAATTTAAATCGTTTAAGATTATAAAAAAAAATATTATCTGCTGGAAAATTTAAACTTGAATAAATCTACAATTCGAACACGAAATATCACTGTAGTTAAAATAGAACGGGCTATTATGATTTAGTTAGAAAATTTTATGGTTAAAGAGACTCTTACTAGTGTAAATCTAATCAAACAGAAAACGCTTAAAATCTATGAGCATTTAAAAAAGAGTGCATATTCTTTAGAAGAGCAACAAGATCAGATATTTATTGCAAGAAAAGGTTGTTTAGAAATATCAAAACAAAGATATTCTACGCAATATTAAATTTGAAGAGCAGGTTTCAACTACCTAGAATTATCAATGAAGGATGATATATGGCAGATCAGATTTTTAACGCCGATGAGAGCGCATTATACTAGAAGAAACTACCATCTCAACCCCATATTTTAAAAAATAAAAAGTGTGCACCAGGGCTTAAGGTTTCTAAACAACGTATCACTATTTATGTATGTAGTAATCTAACGTTAACAAATTATTTTTAAGTCCTCGTATAATAAAAATCATTTATAAGTACCAGTCGCCTGTGTTTTGACAATCTAATAAAAAAGCATAAATAACTAAAAATATATATTACTTAAGAAATGTTTTCTTTTTATTGTTTTCTCTCTGCAGTGGAATGCTATATGATGGAAAAATGTTTTATTAAATTATTGCTCATTGATAGTGTAACTTTGCTACTTTGACCACACCAAAAAAAATCATTCAAATATAAAAATTGTTTTCTTACCTTTGAACTGCGCGTTATTTATACAACTACTGTACCAAGATGTCAATCAAAACTTTTAAAACATATTACGAGACACGTTAAAATTCTAAAGTCTCCAAACTTTTTTCTCACCAGTGAGAGTAATTAGAAAGATAATTTTTAAGGACACGGGAAATATTTCTAAATTTGTAATATAGTTGGCAACACTAAAGAACGTACACAGATAGAATTATCTCTATTGCAGTGAGTGTTGTTTTGTGTAGTTCAAATGGCGAAGTTTAGTGCTCAAGAACAACGTGCAATCATGTGTTTTCTCCTCGCGTGCTGAAATGCCCATCGAAATTTATTACCAATTAAGTGAGACATCGGTGAGGATGTTAAAAATGTGCGTTCGTGGGTGCAAAAGTTCAAAAAAGGTTGAGAGTTGTGTGACAATAAAACGAAGCAGCTTTTGGGCACGAACTAGCCAGACCGAAACCATGGCTGCGTGAGTGGAGACCGTCTATTGGGTGTGATATGGCCTCTAAACTTAACATTTCTCTAGGATCTGTCGAGTCCACTTTACATGAAAACCTAAAAATGCAGAAAGTTTTTTCAAGGTGGGTCTTACAAAAGCTGACCGAGGCTGGTAATGTCTCAGGACATATATTAACACGTAATGCTGCCATTAATTTCCGAAAATGAAGGACACTCTCCGTGGCCGCTCATGTTCCAATCGAGCCGCTGTTGCGTAATCGCGTTTCCGGTTGTCAAAACACAACCCTAAGTGTTCTTAGAGGCCATGGAATCATAGCGATAAAAAATATGTACGTCTATATGGAGATTACTTTGAGAAGTAGCAAAAGTTTTAGCTGTCTTCTGCAAGTGCTGTTTCAAAAAAAAAACACAAATGTGACCCCAAAAACTTGAACGTAACTTCCCACATAGCCAATTTTTTAAACCGTTTTTGATAGACTAGAAAATGATAAAATAAAACCCTTATTAAAGTATGGAAAAATATTTTATTTTAGATTGCACTAAATTTGTGTCATCGGCTTGTGCAGAAAGCTCTTTTACCTGAAATTGTCTAAAGAGAAAATAATATTTCACCCTCACTTGTAAAAATAGTAAACATTCCTTCTTTTATAAGCGGAAAAGGATGAAGATACGTACCCTCAAAATATAAAAGAACTACTTCTGGAAAAGACTTTAGACGAATTGTATTAGTTAACACATCCACCTCAAATACATTAGAGAGAATTGGAAAAACTTTAATTTAAATAATATTACTAGAATGGATTCAACAGTACGTAGTGGAAAATTTAAAAGAAAACTACAAAATTGCTTTACTTCTTGTAGAAAGTATTAATAAAATTAGAAAATAAAATACATTTGAATACGAAGATAAAACTTCCCTCCTAAAAGAAAAGAATTATTCCACTAATAATTGACAGTGACAATGGATGTTAATAGAGCCTTTGATTTCACGCTTAAATACCTTGTTTTTATTAGAAAAAGTTTTTTATTTTATATTTCACTTTGTTTTATGATTTTCTTATATAAATTCTTAAATAAAAATACTTTAAAAACATATGTCATATATTTATTGCCTCTTTTGTCTGCAAAATTTTATTTCTTAACCGCGTTTACTGTAACATGGTGGTTGGAGAATGCAGTGTTCATATATGTTTGTTTTAACGCGATTTACATAAAACGCCTACGAATTAACCATATTATAAGAAGCCTATCTGTATATGGTAAAAGTTTGTTATATATTGCGATAACGGGTAGACACGCAAACATTGATTTTTTTCCATCTCCTAACATTGAGAGGAATTAAATCCAAACTCCCTGTTTTTAACCATATTTAATCTTTTTTGCACCTTACCTCCCCTCCTCCCTGCAACCCGTAATTAGCCAGTGTGGAGTGGTAAGGCCTGAAAGCCTTCATGAATCTGCAAAGAAACTAAGTCCCCTACCGCGGCAGCAGTCGGATAGCTAAAAGGAAAAGGGATGCTAAGAATCACTGGATTGGACCTTGATGTCACACTATGACGATAGGGATAGGAACATATAATATTAGGGGAATGTTGGATAATAAAATATACGAGTAAGGAAATAAACTGACAAAGATCAGATATAACATAGCTGAATTAAGCGAATTACGGAGAAAAGGTGAAAAATATATAATCTTGAAAAGCGGGAACCATTTAATGTATAAAGGGGTATTTATAGTGCAGTGGGATTGCTAGTAAACAAAAATATAGTATTATTCATAGTTCATAGAAACATACAAAGCAATTTCAGATAGAATGGCATATATAACTATAAGAGTTAACAATATGAAAGTTAAGATAACACAGGTTTATGACCGTACTAGTAGTCGTACAGATGAATAAATAGATATGTTTTACAGCGAGATAAGGCAAGTTTTAGATAAACAAATATGCAAATTACAAACCTAATGAAAAACTAACGCAAAATTCGAAAAACGGCTAACACCCGACGAATCATATATAGGAGAACACGGATGTGGAGAGAGAAAGAAACAAGGAGAAAAACTCCTTTATGAAAGAACATAAACTATTTACAATGAATTTTTTTTTTAAAGTGCATAAACATGAAAAACCCCTAATGGTGCCACAAAGAACGAAATAAACAATTTCATCACAAATAATAGAAACATGTCAACGTGTTAAACAGTTTTTATGTAGGAAGTGATTACAAAATATCCAGAACTACAATAAATATTAATAAAAAGCTGAAGAAACCACGATTACATAAAAAATTATAAAACACGAAAAACTAAAAATAGAGATAAATATCAACAAGAGAAAAACAGGGAGACTAATAAACCTTCACTTAAGTGGAATTGACAAGTACAATATTGATAATATGAACGAACAAATGGTAGAAGCTATAACAAATAGCATAAAAGCAATTAACAAAACGGCAATAAAAAACAAAATATCAGAAATTGATGACGACACAAAACAGGTAATAGAGAAAAGAAGAGATATAAAAACAATTGAAACGGAATAATTGAACATACAGAAGTTAACAAATTAATAAAAATTAATCATTACATATATTTAAGACGACTGACAATGGAAGGTCATTGACTTTAAACGTTTTTAATTCGTATTTATGGTTTCATATATCAAGTGTTGCGCAATTCATCTGGACTTTTTCTTAGTAAAAATTAATAAGTCCGATAAGTACCTTGTCCCACATGTACAAGCACCCTGACAGATAAAAACTAGATGCATACTAGCCGGAGGAGCAGGCGGGCTTCCGGAAAGATTTTTCAACCGCAAACTACTTGTTAAGAACGAAAATGCTTATAGAAAAGACGAGCGAGTATAACATACCAGTCCACCTAGCATTCGTCGATTGTGAAAAAGCGTTTGACAACATAGAAACATGGGCAGTCGAACAAGTGCTAAAAAGATGTAAAGTAGATGGCCGATACATACAACTCCCGCAAAAAATTGGCTATAAAGCAACTGCAATGGATCATCTAAACGAAACAACAAATCCAGTTCAACTTAAGAAAGGTGCTAGACAAGGAAACTATTTATCCTTGTCTAAGAAAGCGTGTCTAAAGTTGAATCTATATAAAATAAAAATTATGAACAAAGACAATACAATCGTAAAAATTAAGAGTAACACAATAAAAAATGGGTTAATGGTGAGAATTCCCTTAAAAAACATAAAAGCTAACACTCATACGAGAATGGACAAAAGTAATGGACGAAATGGTCATTTTCCGGCCACATTGCTAAAGAAGAAAAAGGAAAATAAATCATATCATTGAGACCATACCACTACTAATGATCAAGAGATGGGTTGATGACATTAAAACAATAGCAGGTCTAAAATGGATGAAAAGAGCAAATAATAGACAAACGTGGCAAGCAGATCTTGAAGAGCCATATGTTCAAAAATGGATAAAGAAGAAGAAGATGTTAATATATATTGTGCTGATCGTTATGTTAACGAAAAACATCACCGAGAATTTTTTTAAAGGTATTCACATAACCAAGGAGGAAGTAAAATGGGTTTAATTTTTCACTTCTGAAGTTTTCGAGTTAATTACCGTTTTGTTTATTTATAAAATAATTACCACAGCAATTACAGCAAAAAGTACAAAATTCAAGAGGTGATTATAACAGAAAAATTCTGTTAGACAAAATTTATTTCTACCGCAGAGACCCTTTGATAAACTTTTTATCGCGCTTGCCCGCGGCGAAACGTCGACTGCAGCACTCAAGGTGCGCATTTTTCGTAAAATATTCCGCCCACTCCTTTATGAAAAGTTGCAGCGACCTGATGGCTCTATAAAATTTTTATTTGGCCCATTCGCCACCGTGGCCCTTCCATTCACGCTACAAATTTTTACGGCCCTCGGACGATGCCTTGGCAGCCAGGTATTGTCGCCGGAGCTTTTGTGCTTAAACATGCCCGCGATCGGCCAGCAATCAATCCAACGTTAGGTCGTGTCCCACCGCTCGGCTGCGCGGCCATGGGAATTAAACGGCGCAATAAAGATATTAAATTTATGGCACTTGCGACACAGTTAAAAAATTATTAACGATTTTATCTGGCGGCGAGGAATAGCCAATCACAATAAATTGGCTTTATCTGAAATTAATTTGACCTCCTTGCGATAACAAATTTAATACGTATTTATACAGCGGGATTTTCAATTTAGTATGTAAATAAGCGTGTTAAGCTGTAATAAGGAGCAATTCTCCCGGCTTTTGATATCGAATTTATTTTTCTCCTTTAATAGGAGCAAATTCAATTACCAAAACGGATTTATTCAATGATTGCCTGGAGATACTTCGCCGGTCATTAGATTTGTATGTATTACTAACGAGCAAAATCAATTAAATAATACGACATTCAAGTTGTTTTAATATATTGTTATTATACATTATTATACAGTACTTATTCGCATTTTTTTATACTTTGGCAATTAAAATCTTATTCTTTTAACAGATTAAGATTACATTAACGCATAGGCTGCTACCTTAAAAAATGTGTTAAGGACTGTTAAGGACCGATAGCTATTTAATTTTATAAAGACAATTTAAAGCGTACCAATATATTCGAAAACCCATATTTATGGTATTTTGCGATATCCTGAAATTTGTTTTGTAAAATAAAAGCGCAACTACTACTGCAGAAAATATTTAAAAGTTAATTCAGGACGTGCTGAGGAGACTTCCTTTAGTATTTCTGATCATTAAAATCGCGCTACAAGCGATTTATCAGTACAGCAGCCAATTAAGAAAATTGCCTTAAAATTAATGCCTTCTGTTTATTTACATCGAAACCACAATGTATTTATATAAATACCACGGTAATATTTGTTTAAGTTTATTTCGTTTACCATTACTGTATTAATAAACTCTTATGTAGTAAAATGTTTCCAGCCGGCAGTATACCCCGTCCATCTAACAATTATTCAAATAACAACTGCAACAATTGTCAACCGCTGTCAGCATTTTAAAGTTATCACTCGCTACCGACTACAATAATCAGATAAGTCAACTAAACCCTCAGTTACCTCAAACGTCTCAAAAATCAAACTCCATTTCCTCCTTACTATTAGCAATACTTACTCCAAACTTCAACTTTAAACAATCCTAATTTTAATAAAAGCTATGCAACAATCTATTCTCAACCTATACAAACTTGTCCTAATAATAACGCAGATCAGGAAACAGACTCAAATCAAGAAACTGGCTTCAAGCATTTATGGCAAAAAGAGAAAATGAACAAGCTTTGTCTTTATATAAAAACCCTAAAGAAACAAATGACACCAAGCTGCTACCGCAATCTCCAAACCCCAATCATTCTCCAGTATACATCTATAGAGTCGCAAATTTTAAATCAATGACTGACAACTTAAATCTAGTCATTGAAAACGAAAGATTCTACGCTAAATCAATATCCAATAACACAATAAAAATAAATACGAGAACCGTTGATGTTTACAAAAAGCTGATTAACAATTTACGTGAAGAAAACATCATTCACCACACGTACCAGATTAAATAAGAAAGGATCTACAGAGTCGTAATACGAGACTTGCATCACTTAATCCCTCTCCAGGATATCAAAAATGAGCTTCTAAAATTAAGCCATACCATAAGAAACATAATGAACAGCAAATATGTCCTGCTTTTTTTGTCATCTCGAACCCAAACCTAAAACAAAGAAATTTACGAAATAAAATTTCTCCAGAATGCTAAAATCAGAATAGAGGCGTCGCGAATCAAGAACAATAGAATTCAATGCATACGTTGTCAAGCCTATGGCCATTTCAAGAATTACTGCTCAAATCCTTACAACTGCGTCAAATATGGAGGACCTCTGGACAAAAAAACCTGTAAAAAGACTAATGAGACTCCTGCCACATGTGCGCTATGCAACCGCCAATTACAAAGGTTGCACTGTTTACAGAGATCTAAAAAACAGAAACAAGACGAATCAAACGGCAGCCAACATACCCAACAGAAATATCCCACCAAAACTCCCAACAAATCTTCACCAACCCTTAGATAATCGCATTCCACCCACCTCCTAAGCACAAATGACAACCAAAAAAACCGATGAAAATGACAACATCACAGGAAAACTTACCATGTTCCTAAATGAATTCAAAAATATGTTCTCCAATTGATAAACAAGAAGCATGATAATAACTATGCTTACCATCATCACTAACAAAATAGCACAATAATGGCTCTCTCACTACGAATAGTGGCATTGAATTCAAATAGACTATATAATTACGTTCACGAAGTGAATATATTTTTAAACCACAAAAAATTGATATACAGTTAATATCTAAAAACCAATCTACACCCTATACAAATATAAAGATACATTATAATGTATATTACCCAAATTATCCCGGCGGAACTACCCATGCGGGGTCGACAATCATAATTAGATCAGCAATTGATTACTATCCTATACAGCTAACAAAATTAAATGTGCTTTAGTTAAACTCAACCTACTCCCCTAGTTATTGACTCTAGGAGCCATGTACTGCCCACCTAAGCATATTATTACTACTGATAAATTCGAAGACTTCTTCCGCCCACTCAAATCCCGGTTACTAGTAGCAAGAGACTGGATTGCTAAGCCTCGGTATCCAGACTAATATTACCTAAAGGACCCGTCCCATTCGTCACTATACAAGTGAATCAACTAGTTATATGTCGACCGGTGAGTCAACTTATTGGCCAACGGACCTGTGTAAAATCCCTGATTTGCTTGACTTTGCTGTCACCAAAGGAATTTCCGATGTCTGTAGCAAAACCAAAAGCAACTCTGATTTAAGATCAGATCATTCTCTTATAGTAATAACCTTAATCACCGCAGTCATCTGGAAAACAGTACCACCCAAACTATGCACTAATAAAACGGATTGGGACTGCTTTCAACTCAACATCAATGATATCAATCTAAAGCTCAAAACGCATACACTTCGTGCAATCGACGATGAAGTAGAGTACATCACTACCCTTATTTAGGAAGCAGCCTGGAAGGCCACCGCGATTAACCCCAAGATAGCACCCGAAATACACAATATACCGCTACACATAAGACAACTTGTAGCAGGAAAACGTAGAACTCGTGCCAAATAGCAAACATCCAAGAATCTACGAGATAAGACTACAGTGAATATTATCACTCACCGTTTCCGAAAGTCATCCAAGATAATAGAAATGCAACATTTATAATCTATCTTCCGAAAGCCACACAATATAAAAAAAGTTTAAAAGGGCCATCATTCCAATATCACCTCTAAGAAAACCAGATGGAAGCTAGGCCCGCTCTAATGAAGAAAAGAGAACACTTTGCGTGTGTTTTTATCCCATTACCATCCAATAACGTCGCTTTTAAAACAAAACTAGAAGACTTTTCAATTTCACTGAACAGCTATTTATATATCTGAGACCTACTTTACCAGTTGAACTACATAACCAAATTAAATTAACCAACTCCTTCAAAGCCCCTGGTTACAACCTTATCGTATGAAATATTCTAAAACACCTCCATAGAAAAGCATTAGTGCTCATCGCTACAAGTTATAATCGTATACTTGCTACCTCCCACTTTCCTACTCAATGAAAATCACAATGGTTGCTAAAACATGAAAACCACCAGAAGTACCCACATTTTACCAACCCATAAGCCTATTACCTCCCCTTTCCAAAATATTCGAACGCTTATTATTACGCCCTATAATAGAAACAGCGTCTTTAGAAAGAGTCATTTCCACACACCAGTTTGGCTTCCGTGAAGGCCATTTAACTCTATCCAGCAATGCCATAGACTTGTCAACCACATCAAGGATTGCCTGGAAGAAAGAAATTCTACCCCTCAGTTTTCTTAGACATACAAGCCTTCTATAAGGTGTGGCACCCCGGCCTACCCTATAAAATAAAGAAAAGCTTTCCTAGCCACTACTTCTCTATCGAACTAGCACCTTATCAATTCTGGTGTCCTGCAAGAAAGCGTATTTGGTCCTTTTCCTCTACCTTCTCTACACTGCGGACATCCCAACAACCGATAGTACATTAATCGCAACTGTCGCCTATGATATGGCAATTTTATCATCTGACACCAATACAAGTCGCGCCTCCGAAAAACTCCAGTCCCATCTAAATATCCTACAAATCTCAAAGCTCAATAAATGGTGAGTTAAAATAAACAACACTAACCATATTCAAATTACTTTTACCACCAAGCACTTGACCTATCAACAAGTTACCATTTATGATCACCTTATCCCAAAGGTGAAGCACTTGAGGCTTTACTTACATCAACAACTTATCTAGCTCATATTAAAGCTAAAAACAACAATTAAACCTCAAGACAAAAACATGTATTATAGGACGTCAATCTTACCTGACTCTTGAAAACAAGATTTTGCTCTACAAAACTATACTAATTCCCATTTCGCCCAACTGCCTAGAAATCTGGGGATTCAGCAAACCATCTAACATCAAAATCCTCCAATACTACCAATCGAAAACTCTTCGGATTATGCCAACGCTTCCTGGCACCTAAACAATAAAACCCTCCACATCGACCTCCAAATTTCTTTTCTCACTGAAGTCATGAGAGCTTCTGCTACCAAAAGCAAAAAACGTACCTTAAACAACGCAAACCAATTTGTTGCCAATCTCTACTCGTATCAGCCCAAAGGAAGACGACTACACCGACTTTAATCGGCAGACCTTCCTGACTGAATACCAAAGTCCCTTCAGTGGATAGTACCCTACTCGTGCCAAATACCTGTCCTGTCAAAATATTTACTTATTACTCTAGATGAGTAGGTTGTACACTAGCAATTAAATTAATAATCAAAAAATATATTATAGGGTAAACCTTACAGTTCTTTTACATACCAAATCATAGGTGCTCCCTCGGGATGCACGGCATTTGTCGATAGCATATACAGTAGCCAAATTTGTCTCAAACTTTTACGAGTATATTTGGATCCACTGCCACGGCTGCAGTTATGCGGATCCGCAGTTCGACTAGACTTTTATAAATCTCCACAAGAAAAAACCGCATACGGTGAGGTCCGGTGACCTTGGAGGCCAGTGATATAAAGCTGAATCGTTAGGTCCCATACGTCCGACTCATCGTTGTGTAATCAGATTATTCAAAAATTCTCGAACTTCCAGGTACCAGTGTGGTAGTGCCCCACCCTGGTAGAAATTGAAGTCATCTGAATCGCTCTCTATCTGTGGAAAAAGCTAGTTTTCAAGCATATCTAGATATGTGGTTCCCGTAACAGTGTTCGCTAAGACGAAAAAAACCGTACACTTTTTTCCAAGAAAATGCACAAAAAACATTAAGTTTAAGAAAGTCTCTTTCGTGCTGTACAATTTGATGTGGCTGCTGTGTACCCTATATTCTAAAATTATGAAGGTTTCTCTTACCACTTAAATAAAAAGTAGTCCCGTTAGAAAACACTAAGCGTATTACATTACGTCATTTTCTGCCACCTTATCGAGGATGAATTCACTCAACTCTACATGTCATTATTTGTTACCTGCGTGAGGAATTTGCATTAATTGAAGCTTGTACGGTTCCATAATCAAATATCGCCGCAAAACACGTCAGGCAGATGTTGAGGAAATGTTTAGTTCTCTACCGGCACGGCGAGTGGATTTTTTGGGGGCTACGTGCGAAACTCGGTTGGATGTGCTCCACATCTTCGTTTGACGCACGAGGATAAACACTGGATTTCCCTTTACGCAGACAACCCATGTCTTGGAATTGTTGATACCATCGCCTAATACTCTGAGCGATAGGAGGTTCAACTACATATTGTCGCCGAAAATCACGCTGAACAATTGTTACAGACTCACACTTTGCGAAGCGTAGAACATAAAATGATTTCTGTTGTCCAGTCGCTATATTGACAAACACTAAAGTGGCAGGTGAACCAAGTGCGCTTTTTTTAAATCTGATTATTCGTTTTGAAACACTCTGTATTCTAGAATGCTACTCCGGGATTAGTTTCGTTAAATAATGTAACATATTTACTTAGTGTTTATTACAGATACATGATTTACTCATGTTAATAATATAAATTTAATAATTAATGACGTCATCACTGTCACTGTTTGAGAAATATATTGGAAAATTTTGTTTTAGATTGATGTGAAATATATTTTGGCTAGGTTATAATTAATTAACTGTAACTTTGCGTTGGTTAATTTTGATGTAAAATAATTTAGCCAATTGCATTATGTACTGCTGCATAATAGGAACACTAGTTTCTCTATACCAGTGGTTCCCAAATGGTTCTAAAGCGGACCTCTTTTGTATAAAAATTTTGTTGGTGACCTACATTCATACTAAAAGCAAGTTCAGGGCCAAATACATACCAAGAAGCTTAATTTTAGTAGCGCCTTTTAACTTCGTGTTTCTGCCTCTTGTGTTATATTGTTGACTATTGAGTAACATATAAAATATTTAACGGTAAGTTATAAATTATACTCATTATGTTAAGTAATATAAAATCTGTTATCTCTAGAAATATAAGCATAAATAGAGTTATAGATTGTATAGTAATGAATATCTTAAAAATGTTTTCATTTACAATAAACCAGTGTGTTTTTGTCGAAAAATCGTATCAAAAGAAAGTATAAAACAAGTTACAAACATCCAGACAAAAAAGGAAGACCTGTGAAATTAAAACTAAATATCTTCGACAAGGGACAAGCCACTTTACATCAGCAACCATTATTAAATTAAAAATAATAGTTTTTCAAAACAGCCCACAGAGGCCCAATGATGTTCAGGTGTGGGGACTGGGCGGGCTAGGGAAGATGTTGAACCTTGTCAACTTGCTCTTTGACATAACCATCGCTGTAAATTGGAAATACTATGATCCTGAAATATAACATTCCCGTCTGTAGATAGGTAAACTTGGTAGAGTTCTCTGTACACTCCTGCTGTGACCCGACCGTTTAATGCGACAAGGAGCTGCTGAATATCATAATATAGTGCCCCAGATCATAACAGAGGAGCCATTACGTTGGACAGACAGGCGGAGACCGTCCATATCGTATTCTTCAAAGCATGTTTGCCAAACAAACACGCGTCCAGTGGAGGGAAAGAGGGTAAAGAAGCACGTTTTCAGTTTTCCAACATCTAGTTTTTGTGGGCATTGCACCATGTACGTCGCCCTTGAGCGTTTGTTATTAGAAGCTTGGCAATAGCAACACACCCATGAATATCTGCAGTTTCCGCTTCACTGCTTTGGATAACACTGGAATGCTTAGATGCTGATCGAGTTCTGTAGTCACTTTCTTAGCCATGTTTTTTCTTCTGGGACGCGTCATAGTATGGTTTAAAGCGTAGCGGTCTCTACCATGCAACTTCGTTTTTCGACCATTATGTTTTTCCGGCCCTGTTTTACCGTGCATGCGGTTATGACTTTTCAGACCACCGCATAACGTTGCTGTTTTCCTCACAGATGCTCCACCTAGACGGGCACCGACAATTATCCCTCTTTCAAACTCGATCAGGTCGGACGTACTAGTCACTCATCACACATGTACAACGTCCACAACTGCACTACCTCACTCTACTATTAATACACAGCCTGTATTACTTGCAACAAACAAGAGACGGTTGATTTACGCAGTGCGCAGTGTTAGCAAGCACAGTGAATATATGTCTCAATTTTGACAAGTATTTCCATTATTTTGTCTAATATCTGTAGATTTTTCTAACTATATCTAACTTATAACATCTATTTGATACCATTGGTATCAAGGATATGACAGTCTGTGACATCAATCTCGGCTTATCGTCACAAAAGTAATACAAGACTTGCAAGACTTATAGTTTGGTTGAATTTGTTTGTAAGTGGTGTTTCAGACATTGCACCCATAAGCGGAAATGAACCTTGTTGTTGATTTATAGCCTTTATTTTAAGTAAAGTTTTCTTATTTATAATTGAATATAGCATTAAAAATCATGTGTATGCTTTACACACCTTTTCATTTTTGTGTAAACTCTATGTTAAACTTCTATCTATGTATGTTCCGAGATAATTTTACTATTATTGGCGTACCATGGTATTAGAAATGATGTACATTATTACATAAGAAAAAGTCAAGAGGTGGAATAGTGAAAAAAATTTGACATATATTTATGTGCCATAAACTAGTTCAACAATTTTTTTAAAGTTTGTTGTATTTAGAACATCATCTAAAATTATTATAGTAGTACAATCTACGTACCCTACGACTCAATGAAGTATGAACACTTTATTACAATTCAGTTAAACAGTGAATAATTATACTTTTGTTTAACTCAGCGTCTTCAGCAGGGTAATCTTCATGGTGGGATTGCAATCAAAAACCGTTGTTACAGCGTGGTAATAAGGCTAAACGGCTCTAGTAGGCGCAAAAGCATAGTTCCTCTACAATTGAATAGTGGCTGAACATACTTTAAAGTTTTGTAGGGACTATCTACAAACCAGTAAAAACCACAGTGTCGAGATTTCAACCCCAGAGAACTGCTATGAGATGATCTGAACAGAACAGTAATAAAGGAGCGTTATACGCCCACAAATCACTCCTGGAGTCTTTTTAAGGTACCTGAAGAGATGTAGCATACGAGAAATTACCAAAACTAATCGAAATAATGCACAGAATGACAAAAGCAGTATTAAATATAAAGGGAGCTTTTTTTGATAAAACAAATGTTTAATATTGGTTTGTAATGTTTTTTGTTAGTATTTTACGTATAATTATATATTATGTAATAAATTATTTTCTTGCGTTAAACTGTATAAATTTATTTTTTATACAACGTCCACACTTTCACGAGCTGTAGTGTAGTATAAAAATATCACACTACGACTAGTACTTAGTTCAGCAAACGTGTAACGGTAACAAAGTGTAAACGAAACCCAAAACAAATTAACAACACCGTGAATTTATTGTTGTGTACTGAAATAAAAATGTAGAATAAGAAAATTTGGACGCATTTCATGAAAAAGGATCTTGGAAGAGCTATTATAAGAAAAACAAGTCGTTTGCACCAATTTGTAAGCAGTTTTATCAAAGATCCCAAAATTATAAAAAAGGGCGAACAGAATTCGTTGTAAATGAGTGAAAACGTCGAACAATACTGCACAAAGCACTAAATTTACCATTAACAACTGGGCAAACGGCAAAGAATGTGGGAATACTTATATAACTAACAATTGTCCACTCCTGATGTGGCAAAAATTCAAAGATGACTTACTTTAAAATCTCTGCGTTATACTGTACGTCTCCAATTTCTTCATTCAAAAATCGGTTTGACACGATAGTGGCCAACTGTTATTTTCAGTGACAAAAACCATTTATTTTAGATGGACTAAAAGAGTTTTCTTAATATTGACATGTTACGACGGTGCGTTGATGCTGGTTCAATTGTAATGGGAGGAGGCCCATATTTCATAACAGACTCGCTGCTTGGGCACCGACGCTCAGATAAAACTTAAAAAGTTACATTAAGCTTTTAGAAGATGTAAAAAACACATTTTTAAATAATATGACAAGTCGAGAAAGACAATTCTAATACATATTCCACACGCAACGTTCGACACTGGTTCTCAGAACAACACATGGACGTTCTAGACTAGCCATAGTTTTTCCTCAACTTAACATCATAGAACACGTTTGAAGATGGTGGTTAGGGAAACTTTATTCATTGCCAAATAATGCAGGTGCTCTCAAGACCTATAATAAGCTACCATTGATTGAAGCTACCAACTCTGATCTAAAAACAAGTTAGCTAAATGACTAGAAGAGGGTAAGACTGCTCGACAAGAGCCAAGGCAAGTGTTCATAGAAAAGAAGAAGATGCCGATTATAGCAGTCGACTTTGCCGGACTTATTTTTTGGCATCTATGCAAAGAGAAAGTTACCGTCACTAAAAAGGCCTATAAGTTATTTCTAGCAATAGATGGAAGGGAGGGTGTAATGTCCCCTATTCTTGTTCATAATAATGCTAAATTACAGAGAAAAATCTCGTTACAGAGTGTTTGACGGAGAAAAAGTGGGAGACTTACGGTTACTTACCCCCCTTTATATTTACCCGATATGCATTCCTGTGTGACCTCTTTAAGCGAGTTACTATATTACCTGAACGGTGAAAAACTATGGTCTTGGGGTAATAGTAAAAATTACAGCTGTTATTATTTAACTGCTTGCTCAATTTTGGTACTACATTTGGAGAATTGGTGGCACGTTGTTGAAAATTTCTGTATTTCCTCTGATACACGAGGAACTCTTAAGTCAATATAGAGTACTTAGTTTTAAACACATTGCTTTTCTTATTATTCTTAATACCTCCGACTGGAATCGCTGAAAGATTTTAGAATTTGTCGATTTTGTATACTTCCATAGCTGTGTACCGTAGATCCATATCTCTTTGATGGTACATTTTTTTCCTAACGATAGTTGAGAATTTCTCCCCAGCAACCAGCACAATTGTCGGAACTCTAATTAAGCTGTTAGCGTTTAGAATAAATGTTTTTTGCGAGATAAGTCTCTGGTCTAGGTGTAGATCAAGATATTTAACTTCAGTTTGGACTGGGATTGCTTTTATTCTTCATTTTGATAATTACTGTTCATTAAGGTTAAGATGGTGCTGAAGATATTGGAATACTATTGTAATACCTTTATTCATTGCTAAGAGGGCGATGTCAATTGCGAATGTAGAAATTTTAGTATTTTCTGTTATTGGCCATTCCGCGGTGTAGATGAGGTACAATAAAAAGCCCAGGATGCTTCCCTAAAGCGCACCTGATGACACTCGATAAAAACTCTGGAAAGTGATATTAAATTTAACTTGGTCATACCTGTTAAAAGTCATGATTTTAACAGTAAGTAGTATGGGGCAGGTTTTAATTTTATATAGTAGCCCATCAAAAACTATGCCATGACTAGGAACACTGCTGCACTTAGTTTCTTTCCTCATGGCTTATTTCAATTTGGTTAACAATTCTACGAGTTTGTTGTAGTGAAACCAAATTAGTGATTTGAAATACATCTATCGGGTCGGTGTCCGCTATGATTCTTTTTAGTATCATTTTTTGAATTCTTTTGACAATCAAGGGGTGATAAGAGGCGACTTAGTTTTGATTTTCTAGACTAAAGAATTAGAATTATGTGAGCACATGTCTACATTAATAGACAATATGCTAGTCCAAATACGTTGTTATAGATTGGTACTTAAAGTATAACTGCTTTTTTGGTAATTCCTGCAGTCAAATCATATCTAGATGTTTTGTGTGTTGCTAGACTTCTCTTTTATCTATGGCGTGCATCCGCTTCAAAAGACGAGGTCGATGGATTATGGAATATGTAGATCAGAACTTACTTGCATTTGGACTTTTGTCAAATTGTGAGGGGAAAACTTTCCAAATTTTTTTGACCAGACACAAATCCTCCAAGAACTAATTTTGAGAACATCAACATTTTGCTTCGACCAAACACGCTTTGATTAGCTCCAGTATTTGGTCTTTATCAGAAGTCACGTGATAAACCCCTCCTCTAGCCTCTTCTGTTACAGTACACTCTTTGTTTATCTTGGTCACCTATTTCTTCACGATGTCCCCTTGATGGCATACTTTTTTTATAGCAAAACATGAATGTATTCTAATGACCGTCTCGTTACGCGTTCGATTTTGATGAAAGATCGCAGATCTTGGTCACCCATCGGACATATCAATAAATTTGTGTAAAAATCATCAGAAATTTTGATCGCTTCAATTGTGTTTACACGCTAATAACTGCGAGTTCACACTGCCAAGTTTCACCTCGCAAGTCAAATGGTTCATGAGCAAAGACATAATTTGTGAGTATATGATAGATTGAAATGCGGCAATATTTAGATTGTGTGCGTGTATTGGTTTGCAGTTTACGATCTACCACTTTAGCAAATACAGATTTTTAAAATTTCTTTTTAAGTTGATTGGCCACCTTCTTTGATGTTAAAGGTGCGGCTTTCTGAATTTATTAGACAGTAAAGGGTAGACAAACATCGCTTGTAGTTCTAATAATTCTGCAGAACCTTCGATAGCCGGCAACTTTCATTTCCCAGAATTTGTCAGCGATTATCTTTGTTTTGAAAATATGTACCACTAACGGGCAATGTTAACGGCTGCGTCAATTATCTGTTATTTCAATTTATAAAATTTCGAACTGCACTTAACGATAGCGGCAGACTTTGAGTCCATAAAATATTTAACAGTTCCCGGAATATCTTATTTAGACGGTGGAGCGAGCGAGCTACATCTTATAATGCGCCTCTTATCTAATCGCCGCCGATGGCCTGCCGTGACATTTAACCGCCCTCGGCGCGGGTATAATTAAAGATTATTAATTGCCGATAACTAATTGTGCCCCCGTTACAGCTAACGCCACTCCGGCGCCTTGCACGGGAACGCGCCCGGGCCTCCCGGCCTTAATTGGCGGCCCAGGACCGCGTCCCGAGCCGTCCGAGGGACAAAGCGGGCGCTTGTTAACAACCGCTCTAATAGCTGTTTACCTAGAACGGCAGCATTTTCGGGATTCCTCCGGTAGATAATTAGCTCGGACGGCGTCGTTAAAAACGGGGATTCAAAAAACGCGCCCATAAATCTCGGCTAATTACTGCGGGAATTTAATAAATCATTGTTCAGCGCGCATCTACAAATGGGCTCTAATGTAATATAATATACTGCGGGCCGCAATTCATCATACGCATGACATATGGTCTTAATTTTAGCAAAGCGTCGGGCCTTGATTGCCTTCCTGAGTGAAGGCTCCTTTTCAGATACTGAATTTGATGTCATGTGCAGCTCAAGAGAAGATTTCTCATAAAAAATCAAAATTACATATATAAAAAAAATTATGAGTGCTGCTGCTGCTGCTGTTACACAAGACAAAGTTCAACTCTAACTATACTATTGCTGTCAATGATGTAGTGATTTGAGGGAAGGGCTAATAAAATAAACAAATGAGTCATTAATACTAAAAAAAATTATTCTGCCTATAAAGACACATCATATATAATCCGAAATTTGTTGATTACGCACCATGTGGTAAACCGAGAAGATTGTGGCATCTAAGCATTGTAGGTAGAGATATCTAAAGGGGATTCCCCTCGTAAATTATAAAATAATTAAATTTACAAAGCTTCATAAAACACAAACACAAAAATATTTTTTTTATTTGTTCTTAAGTTTTTCCACATTTTACCCAACATTATATATTAATAATATTTTGACCAAAGTAACAAACTTTTTAACTAAATACAAATGCTACGGTTAAACAATCTTTAGAATTTGTTACTCTAGATCTGTGTTTTGTTTAAAAATTGAATTAATTTTTAAACAACTCTTAGAAGCTAAATTTAATACACAAGTGACTTAAAGCTGTGATAAAGACAGAAGAACGTTATAAAAGAGCCAAAAAATTCAAAACTGCCCAAGAAATTGTACCGCTTTAACATAAAAAAGACGAGATGACCTTTTCAGTACCACGACATTCCGTCGCTAGACAATTTCGCCATCCTAAGCGTGTATATATGAATCAAAATTGTAATTGTGCATCAAACTGTAGCGTAATTATCAAAGTGCTTGATAAGCGCAGCTTATTAGTGATCTTCTGCTTCTGGAGAATCCATTGCTTGTTTCAGACTCTAAGGTTTGTCCAGAGAGGCTACCATAACACAAGCAAAATCATTCTCACACCGTGGTGTTCCATTTCTTACATTATATGGACACTCAAGAGGTGGAAGGGCGCATATGCAATCGCGTTTCTTTCCTTAGATTCAATTTGTGTTGGTTTTTCATCGCTATTTGAGTCTCCTCTTTCTTTAAAATCAGTTTTTTAAGATCCTGCGCACTCGTTTTTATCTTATCCCATTCATAAATGGCGCAAGCCCAACGGAATTGATTTATCATCACGAATGATGACATTCCCTGAAATGGTGATCTTCAACGCTTAAGAATTTTATAGTTGTCATGCTTTTTGTGTGTTGAGGTAGCCGACAAATAGATGTTTGACTGGCTTCACGTCCCACTTGAGTCTCTTTGCTTCGGAACAATCACTAACCCATGAAACGTTTCACCGAAGGCGTTATCTTTCGATTTTCAGAATTTTGTTTAACGCATACAGTGCAAAGCTTAAAAGAGTGTGCAAGTGTAGCGGGTTTTCGCCATTTTTATTGTGGAGTGAAAGTAACACTTGTTTCAATTTCTAATTTAACCATGTAATCATTAACGCAAGAAGTCATTTCATCTTAGATATTAGTTCTCAAGAAGTATACTGTTAGATGACCAATATAGTGGTCTTTGAATGTGATGTAATATCGTGATCCCGCTATCGGCAACACCTTTATTTGTTCGCACAAGTTCTCCGGGTTCAGTTGACTTGTGTTAATTCGACTCAAATTTGGTGCGCGTGTGCTTCTCCAACAGACAGTTTTCACATTTGATGCCATCGATCTTCAGTTCTTCGAGTCAACTTCGGCGACGTAGCATCACATTTGATCGTTTTTATTTGGATATAAAACAGGTTTTTGCTCCTTTTCGTACAAATTTTCAGTTGGTCATTGCGTTTCTTCATTGTGGTGTCAACAAAACAATGATCGCATCTAAACCCCATAGTCATTTTTATAACACTAGTCGATAATCTGCCGCAGGTGTCCAATGTTTCTTCATTACCTACACTAATTGTATGTGTGCTAACAGTAACAGGTATGGAGGTTTTGAATTACTTTCGCCTGTCGTATATACGCAGACGCTGGTGTCAGCTAACTATTAATCAAGTGTTGACTTTATAGCCACGCATGCGTCTCCTTTAATTTTATCTTCTGATTCACTTTCAGGTGTGGTAATTATTAAAACATTGCACTTTATCGTCGAACTTACACTAGTATTGGCTCTAAGCTCATGCTTTGTTAAGCTAGCGGTAAGTTTTAGCTTGGTATGTTCTTCTTCTGGCTTCTCATTTCACGTCGGTAACAAAGTAGTGTACTCGCCTGGAAAACAGCGTAGTATCTTAGTTGCTACTTCCATTTCTTCTATCTTGATACTAGAGAACTTTATTTCCACATCTGTAACCGCACAGTTCGACTTACGCGCGACTGCTGTTCGATGATTGCCATCAATCGCTTCCAAACATCGTGAGCGCTCTGTCACTAGATGAGACCTCTGGCGAATTTATTAGTTACCAGAGGTTACCCGCAAAAACATATTTTTGACTACACAGGCTGACAATTTTAACAGTGGGATAAATCGGTGCGGTGATCTTATGTACGTTCTGATCTCAGCCACGCCACGCCACATTTCATATCAGCTGTTTGTTTATTTTCTGTTCAAATGTATAGTATATTGCGAACAGCAACAGTGTGGACGCTTTTTTATTTTGGTATTTGTTGGACTCTTAGACAATTTGGTCAATATCACGTACATGAAGCTGAGGCGATATGAGAAAACTCACCGGCTTGACCACTATAACGACTTTTTTAAGTCCATTGTCACACTTCTCAATCGCTAAAGCTTTTCACTTTTTTCTAGAACCTCTGTAACTTTTTCGTCAACTACACTCTGCTACTATGCGATTGTGGATTAAACAATTATGAAGTTTTTGATAATAAGTAGAGTTTATTAATAATAATTAAAAAATGGTTACAGTTACGATTGTTTATAAATGTCACACTTTAGGCCATTGATTCCACGTTTGCGAATAAAAAAGTAGCGTTATCACAATCGCTTAGTGTCAGAGCACTATGTGCCTCTATTCTTGGTAAAAATGTTGGCTATCAATTTGTAAACCCTCTTTACTAATCTACCTTTCTCGTTCTTTTCATAATTCTGCTTGGTTCTATTACGACACTTTTATTATTTTTTTATTCAATGAGTATTTGTGCGTCTTTCAGAGTTGTTGTGTATCTGTGCGCCTTTTGCTAAATCTTTGAGCAATCAACTTATAATCTTCCCAGAAATATTCTGTCCACCCCTGCACTATCTTAGCTATACTTCACTAACTTTGTTTATTTTTAACAACCGTTATATATAATTGCAATGTTACTTGATTGCTTTGACTTCCTTATAAAGCTTTCTCATCTTTTATTTATTATAGTTATTTCCGTCTTCAATTTGCTCTTTCGTCATAACCCACTTTTTACATATTTAACTCATTGTTAATTCCGTGTATCAAACATCAACTTAGGTAAAAGAGATTTTGAAGAAAAGAATAAAAGTAAACACTATAGAAACTTTTGCTTCTAAAAAGGTATTACACAAATGCCTACGGTGCGCCATTTCTA
The DNA here is from genome assembly GCA_036346155.1 of Sinelater perroti. Lineage (NCBI taxonomy): Eukaryota > Metazoa > Arthropoda > Insecta > Coleoptera > Elateridae > Sinelater > Sinelater perroti. The sequence continues at coordinate 2,107,538 of JARFIY010000209.1, read as the reverse complement.
ATTAATATCGCATTAGAGGTAGTTGTAGAAATAAGTGCGATTGATGGAAATGCATCCTGAAAAACATGAGTTAATTTTTAGCATATGCAGATGACCTTACAATTATAGAAATAATAAAAGAAAAAATTAAAAAATGTTTCAAAAAAAGGTCGAATTAAATATAAATTAAAAATCTGGTGTGAACATCACACGACTTTCCTTATCCTATTATTTGGGTAATTCTGGCAACAATTCTGGGCTTCAATTTTTTTTCGAGTTCCTATTTTACCAACTTTTACTTTAAATTCATGTTTATCTCGTGATAACAAATTATTTTTATTATCATGAATTTTTTGTATCTTCAACCGTTTAGATTCGCGGCCGCTTTGCGACGATTTTGCTACCTTGCGACCAAATACTGCGTCCCCTACCTACAAGTAACTTGCATACCAAATTTCAAATCTCTAGCTCCACCTCTAGCAAACCGACAGACACACACACGAACCAATGGCCCAAACCAACTTTTTTGTTGTCCTGAGGCTATAATTCGCCCAGAAATGTGAAAAACTGGGTAGGTCAAATTTCCGCCGATTACATTACTTTCCTTATTATAGGATAACGAAAGTAAAAAATGATAAAATGTATGGTACCAAATAAAAATTATGATGCAATGCACACTTAAAAATTAATCGTCCAATCAACACTACCTACAATTTCAAAAAACTAACAAATGCCACTTTAGGTACTGGGTAAACAGACAGAGGTAAAATCTAAGAAGAAGAAGAAGAAAAAGAAGAAGAAGAAGTAGAAGAAGAAGAAGTGGAGAAATGTTTTAAGTAGATTAGAGAAGTTCGATAAGAGTAAACTTAATGCTAAATTATAAAAAGGTGTAATACATATAATTCAAACAATGGCTATAATAAGATTGAGAGACATCGTTTAGAGATGTGTGTAATAATAAGTTCAATTAAAGATAAAGTTTGCCAAATGGAAAAAGCAAAATTGAGCTTCAAAACAGGTGGAGAACAAAAACCGTAATATTTTAAAATATGAGATATTATTTAAAAGATTACGTTAGCTGGCACATCTTATAACAATATATCAGAGTAGAGTTTCACAAAAAAACTTAACCTTTACTAGACAAGCCCTTCAATTTTCCTGAGCAAGCACTTGTCATAAATTTTACGTCATTTAGGTTAATGGTTTTTTCTTAACTTAAATGTTGGGAAATTGCTACGGAGATGTAAAAAAATGATATATGACAGTACTGCTAAAATAATTTATTTTATTCGTATACAATTAAACAAGAAACACTCCAAAAATAAAAAAATATCAATTCAACATATGTGATCGACGTATTTCTTAAGATCAGTACCATAATCCTTGCAATTGTCGCATACCACCTCAATCGCAGAATGGTTCTTGCACGTAAATGATTGGCAGCGGCAACACTCTATTGAAGCTGAAGATCTTTTCTTCTTCAATACACATGACTGACACACACCGCATTTTGAAAGTTTTTTTCTTTTTTTCTCGGTTAACAGCCCGACTGTAATTTAGTATGAGAAATGCACTTATATCTTGAGGTAAATGTCAGATTTGATCTGAAAATAAGGTGCTCTTTCATCCAGCTTCTTCTAAATAGATGTTCAACAATATATTCCAGCCTTTTTTGCACAAGCGGCCTGTGAGACTTAATGTAAAATGTGTAAAACGAAAAAATACATTGACTAAAGAAGGAAACAAGACAAGTGTGAAAGAAATCAAAGAAAATGGTATATATAATATACTTATAACTGCTCAATTGAAACAAAATATCTATTGATAACAAACGTTCCTGTGCACATCCTGTATAGGAGGAGCAAGTTTGCGCATTTGTCGGAAATTTTACAACAGCGTGCATACTGAAACGTTAATAAAGAGGCGGAAATATTAAACAGAAGATCACCAAAAACTTGCTTAAAAGATGTCAAGGCAAACCTGGAAACTAAAAGTATTATAAAATTGGGAGCAATTAAAGAGAGAATAAAATAAGGGAATAAAATTGTTTTGACCATGGGTCTCTAAAGACTTTTGGGCATACAAGATACATCCGGAACGCAATGATAATGATTTTCTTGGTTCAAGCAGAAGGGTTAGGGTTTGGTGGGAAATGACAAATGCGCGACAAAATCTTCAGTTAAACTCAAAAAGTTTATAACTGAGAGTGAATTATACAAAACACTTACTGTAAGGATGTTTTATCAAAAGTTTGTGTGTAGGCGACAGAAAGCATCTAGAAAAGAAAGGGAATATCGAGAATGAGCAAAGCGCAAACCACCTATCAATGTTTCACACTTTAGACAATATGAATAAGGTAACAATGATTTTGAACTCTGACCGACATTTGAGTGTTAGGGTGATAGCAGAAAAAAGAATCCCAAAAGCTATCTTGCGTGACATCATCAGGATGGGATTAAAAATAACGAAAGTTTGTAGTAAAGTTGGTTTTAAGAGTTTTAACCGACGAACTATTGCTCGGAAAGAGATTCAAGTTTAAAACTTCTAGGCGACATACAATACGTGGCAGAACCGCCAGCATCGGTGTATTAATACCGAGCAATGTCATTTTAAAGAATATTAAGTGTATATAACATATCTTTTTAATCGAATTTTTTGAAATCAGTCTTATCACCTACCGGATATACTTTGTATATGGTAGTGAATGTTATATTGATCTGTCGAGAGTTAAGAAAACAGACAAATAATACCTGGCTTGACAGAATAATGTCAAAAGAAATTTTAAATTTTCGACTAAATGGGCTGCATACAAGCGTGATCAGTTAATTGTGGCCAATGTCAGGTTACTCAAAAATCTTACTTTTACGCAAAAAAAGTTCAACAAAATTTTTTTCTGTCGATGATAAAGTATCATGTACATTATTCTCTCATTAATAAAACTTTGGAGATATAGTACTAATAATAATAATGGTAAGGCCCTAAACGGCCTGTAAACTGAGAAGGTTGAGGCTCTCATATGTTGGCTCTCTCTACCCAGTCGTCGCGCACCATCTCTGATGCAGGGCGATGTGGCAAGCACAGATACCCAATTATTTATAGTGACTGAGTAAGCTTTAATAAAAATGGTCGTTCAAGATTTTAAACTGCGTATTTTCAAACAAGAAGAAACGGTTTTATTGCTTATCGCTTAAATTCCGTGTCATAGCAAAGAAGTAAGCGGTTGCTAACAAACTTAACTTACAATAAATACACAAAAAAATCTATTTAGAGACAAAAATTTCATTACCGAGCAACAATGTGGAAAATTCACAGGATAGTGCTAAATTCTGCAAAAAGTTATACAGATTTAGCGTGGGTATCTTTCTTCTGTCGTTCGTTTATTTTTTCAGAAAAGACGACAAGCATTAGATCAATGTTCACCAAAAACACTTTTAGACAAATTTTAGCCAATATTAACTACAACAATCACAAATATACTATGAGTTTTCCAACAGGACTCAATAAACGGCTACTCAATAGTGTAGTGCTAAGTGCAAAGCTATCAATTTTCGCGCTGATCCTTGTTCTTTATAATTCATTTTAATATATTCTTGATTTTAAATAAGAATTTTGAAATACACATATTCAACAACTAGACGTTTGCATAGAGAAAAAATGAGAAGGAATTTTTCAGACACTACCGAACGTTGGCCTACATTAGGGTATAATGCTTTCGATGGATTTATACTGGTATTAATCATTACTTAAAAAAACACCTAACCATTTCATGAATATTAAAATTAGAAACAAATACTGGTCCTAGAAGATTCCTAGCCGCACTACATCGCTTAGTTTCAGAAAAAAATCAAGAAACTGTGTAGATAGATTAAGACTTCAGCCAGATTAAACCAATTAGTTTGTAAACTCATGAATATATACATCTGACTGATTTAATTAATACAAGCGGCTGAAATTCCGATTAACTTTAATTAAAAATTAAAATGTTATTTGGAGTAAAAGAGTAAAAGAGCAGAAAGGTAGTTAATAGTATTTTTTTTATTGTTTGGGACTCGAGTAGCATGAATTAGCGAAGTTTTGAAAGATAATTAGTTATTAGCATAATGGATTCTAAAAAAAATAACTTAAGTATATACACCTAAAACCAGAAATTTAATCTAACAAGTTGATGAAGCAAATATTTGTCTAGATTTGAAGTTTGTTGAAATGGTAACAACTACATAAACGTAATGCTTATTTGATGTTGGTTCTTCAATTACAGACAATGTATACGTAGCAGAGCAGAAGTCCCTCCATAATTTCAAATAAATGTTGTGAAAGAAAAGGGTGGGGGAAGTAATTTTATTAGACGTAAGTCGAAGCACAAATTGGAAGCTACGACTGACTCTCTTGTGGCCTTACGAGTTTTTCAGGCGCGCTTTTAATTTGCGCTTCAGGGCTACGTTCCTAATTGAAAATCAACTTTTTTGTGGATAGTCAATTTCAGAATTACTAATTTCTTAATGAGAAGGAGGGGAGAAAGACTTGAAAATACGCGAATGTTAGAAAAAGTTAATGCAGTTAAACGTTCCATTTAGCAATCTACGTACAGGGCGTTGCTATTCACTTATTTAGTCGTACTGTATGGAGAATTTTATCAAAACGGAAGATTATAGTTGTACATAGAGTTTTCGAAAGTGATTAGCATAATCTCCAGCAAATATGTGGAAGCCATACTGACGAAACGCATTTCCATTTATCGGAGTACGTTAGTGCACATAACTTTGGTTATTGGAGTGTCACGGTTTGATGTACGGTTAAAGAGGGGAACCAATGTGTTACTGTCATTTGCAAATCAATATGTGGAAAACGTTTTCATTTTATTTATTTGTTTAAATTCTTATTTTATTTTGAGTACTCGTAAAGAAATATTTAGTTTTTAAATAAACATTTAGTGTAGTCTATCTGTATGTATCTGATAAGTGTAGTAAAAAATTGTAATCTTAAATTTTTGACGTGTGTCTGAAAAAAGATTTAAAGGGCTAATTGTGCAGTCTAGTATTTTTCTTAGCAGTTATTTGACGACTAATAACAATTAGAGACAACAATTAGTCGAACAATTGTCATTTTTTCCGCAGTCGTGTAAAAAACCATTTGTTTACCATCACCTTCAATATATTTGTTATACGACTCAATAGCTGCAGACCAAGGTATTTGCAGCTTTATTATATATTATTCCTTTCCTCGAACAGCAAAAACCATTACGTTTTTTATGACTTTCTACTGCATGCATATTGCCTTAAATCTGATTTTAGTTTTTCGAGTTTATCCTTATATTTTGGAATGCTTTGTTTTGTATCCATCACTGTTCCAAGAGTATGGAATACTGCCTATAAAAGTCGTAGTTGTAAAAAATTGGTAAAGTTTTGTATCAGAATTTCTCTTAATTTCGATTAGTTTCGAAACAATTGTTTTTCCTGAGTGTGCAATTAGATTTTTTTGCTCTTTTTGAGAGTACACATTAATATCATAAGTATAAGTAGTAAAAGATCTACACCTGTACCACATTTTGATTATCGATTTCAGGAACATGTGTTGTTTTAAAGATAACCTCTCCTTGAAATTTGCTGTTGGCCCATTGATGCTTTGCTCATTTGCGCCAGTTCTCACTTTCTCATTAATCTTTTGTAGACAAGAAATAACATAATCTAGGTAACATATATGCGGTCTTCTTAGGGTCAAAAAATATCTTTGTAATTAAGAAACGCAAATTGCCCATTGATGTCTCAGATATTCAATATCAATGAGTAAAATATCAATGAGTTAGTGGAAACATACTGTAACTCGTTATATAAAAAAACATATAATTATAATTTTTCCCAAATCTGTTTCTATTTTTGCTTTACTATCCCAAACTTCTGCAACAGAATATCTTTTATTTGTTGAGAAATGAAGAAAAATGTAAACATGTTTGTCTTGGCAGCCTTTGGCTATAATTATAACTAAAAATAGATGTTTTTTTGAAATCTTAAGAAACATTGAATTATATTATTGCATCATTTGTGGGAAGGAATGTAAGAATTCTCTTGATTTTCGGCACAGAAAGCATCAAAATGAATGCGGATTGTGTAGGTCTAGCTGTAACAACTAGAGACGGGCAAATGGCTTATTTCTGGGATCAGATACAGATCGCTCACTCACCAAAAAGAGCTAGCTCTTTTTTGTAACTCATCTCATTTTCTGATACAGTTGTGCCTACTGGCTATTACTGCTACCATTATAAAACCAATTGTAATGAACTGTTTAATTCAACGTTTTATTTAAATTTTATTTACACATTACGGCATTTCGTTCTAAAATAACAACAAAATATTATAAACAACGTAAATCGTTTAAATATTATATTATAGATGTTATAGATAAATATTACATACCAAGCTGTATAAAGGCGAAGACTGATAGATAGAATAAGCAAAGTCGCAAAAAACTGAGGAGTTATCGGAATCAGAAACAAGTCGAGATCAAGTTTCTGGAGTGAATCAGATCAGTGAGTCAGATCGAGATGGGAGAACCAAGAGCTGCTCGCATATGCGCAGACCGCACGACAGCGAAAGAGCGAGAATCGAGTGAGAGATCGAAGAGCTCTTATTTTGTGAGTCTTAACTCACTCACTCTCTAGTAGAGATAGGCGATCCTCTCATGAGTTATTGAAAAGAACTAGCTCTTATGAGTCAGATCGAGGCGGGAGATCGAAGAGCTGCCGCTCTTGTTTTGTGAGTCATAACTCACTCACCCCAGCGGGGTTGGTGGATCCTCAACTTGGCGCCTCCCCAGGTGGCGGATAGGGGAACGCTCACTAGATATAGTGGGTACCGGGGAAATAAAATACCCGGGGCGGACCAAAACCACACAGAAGGCAATTTATGAATGACGGACCTAATGGCTCAATTTTGGGAAAGCAGGAACAGGATTTCTCCTTATGGAAAGGCGGCGGATGAACTAACATAGTCAACGGCGGCTACCAAAGTCTTAGTAAGTTAGACTACTGAACGCTCCCCAACCCGTCTTGCCAACGTGGGGTTCTAAAGGCTAAAAAACCCTTCATGAAGAAATGCAAAACAAGCACCGGCCCTCAGTCTCCGGCAGCCGGAAAACCGATGGGATTAAACAGCAAAAAGGTGGCGACCATCGATGGAACGGCAAAGAGGGTGCTAAGAATCCCGGGAGTCTAAACGAAAGCCATCACCAGAAAACCACGAAAACCACAAAACTATGGATAGGAACTCAAAACATAAGAACATTACGAGTACAAGACCGCATAACAGAACTAGAAAACGAATTGGAAACAATTAACTGGGATATAATAGGTCTCAGTGAAACAAAAAGAAAAGGAGAAACATGGTTAACACTAAATTCCGGCAATATACTACTAAACAAAGGAAAAGACGACGAAAGTTTGAATGGAGTAGGCTTTATAATTCGGAAGATACATGCACATCGCACACAAAACTTTACAGCCATATCAGATCGTGTAGCATATATAATATTCCAACTGAACAAAACAAGTGTATTAAAAATAATTCAAATATATGCTCCTACAACATCTCATGAAGAAGAAGAAATAGAAGAGTTTTACGACCACATAAGAATCGCCTTAAACGAACCTGTCAAAGGAAAAAAACAATACAGTATACTCATGGGAGATTTTAATGCAAAATTAGGTGTAGAGAAAACAGAAGAGGAATATTGGGGAAAACATGGATTAGGACATCGAAACGAAAGAGGGGACAAATTAATTGAATTCTTAAATGAAAATAAATTATATACAATGAATACATTCTTCAAGAAAAAAAAATAGACGATGGACCTGGATAATTCCGAATGGCAAAGTAAAAAATGAAATTGATTTCATTCTAAGTAACAATAAAAACATCATTCATGACGTATCTACCTTAAATCGTTTCGATGTAGGAAACGACCATCGACTCGTAAGAGCGAAAGTAATAATTAACACAAAGATGGAACGCCTAAAAAGATTTAAAAAGAATGACATCGATATTAAAATACAGACATAGAAAACAACAAGGAGGAATATCAACAAGCAGTCGAAAATAAAGTAAACGATCTCGAACAACGAAATAATGATAATAAAATTGAAACATTGCACAAGGAAATCTTAGATGCTATCTCCCATGGGACCAAAATAACAAAAATAACAAAGAAAGTAAATGGAAAATCCCCAACTCAAAACGAAATACAACAACTTTTAAGAGAAAGAAGACAACTAGTTAGTGAAAATACAACAGAATACGGCAACTTATGTAAGACTATTAGACAAAAAATCAAAGAAAACAGAATCAAAAGACAAGAAGAGAAAATAAATAAAATAATTCAGCAAAATGGAGCAATGAAGGTACTACGACCAATATTCGGGAAAAAACAAATATGTACATTACGAAACAGAAATGGGGACATAATAAGAGATAAAGATGAAATACTAAAAATAGTACAGGAATTCTATAAAGAACTATATGAATCGAAAGTAATAAGAATCGAAAACACCCAAGAAACCCGTAAAGAAGCTGCCAAAATCCAAAATGTTGGTTCTGAAGAATTGCCCGATATAGAAGAATACGAACTAGAGAACGCACTAAAGCAAATGAAAGCAAATAAATCACCTGGGAAAGACGGCATCGTAATAGAACTGATCAAATGGGAGGGACAAAAATTACAACGAAAAATAGTAAATATGCTAAACAAATGTCTGATCCAAGCAGCTATACCGCAAGATTGGAACGATTCCATTGTCATTCTTCTACACAAAAAAGGAGATCACACGCGATTAGAGAATTACAAACCGATAAGTTTGTTATCAGTATTATACAAGCTAATGACAAAAATAATAACAAATGGATTAACCATCAAACTGGACGCATACCAATCAGAAACTCAAGCCGGATTTAGAAAAGGCTATGGAACCAGAGATCACCTATTTACAATGAAACTATTAATTGAAAAAACCAATGAATATAACATACCTCTTTACCTGGATTTCATAGACTTTGAAAAGGCCTTCGACTCGGTAGAAACATGGGCAATTACAGAAGCACTTAAAAATGGTAGAATTGACCAAAGATACATAAATCTTTTGAACAACATCAGCAATAAAACTACTGCTACCTACAAATTACACGATGAAACAAAACCGGTTGAGTTAAAACGCGGAGTTCGGCAAGGCGATTGTCTGTCTCCTAAACTGTTCACGCTAGTGTTAGAAGATATGTTTCGAAAAATTAAATGGGAAAACTATGGGGTAAACATAAATGGCAGAAAAATAAACCACCTACTGTATGCAGATGATATCGTTATCATTGCTACGAACCAAAACGACCTACAGTATATGGTACAAGACTTAAAACAACAAGCAGAAAAGATCGGTCTGAAAATGAATTTAAACAAAACAAAAACACTGATGCCAGAACATCAGGACATAGACGAAACATTAAAAGTTGGAAATGTAACGTTTGAAAATGTTAGTGAATACATATACTTAGGACAAACACTCAGAATTGACCGTGACAGCCAAATAACAGAAATCAAAAGAAGATCTCGATTAGCATGGATAGCCTATGGTAAACTTAGTTTTATTTTGAACTCCAAAAATATTGCCCGACATCTTAAGACGAAAGTTTTTGATAAATGCATCTTACCTGTAATGACCTACGGAAGCGAAAACTGGACCCTAACAAAACCCACTTGCACAAATTAACAACCACTCAAAGAGCAATGGAACGAAAAATGCTAGGCATATCACTACGTGACAGAAAAACTAATGTATGGATTAGGAGAAAACAAAAGTGACAAATGTTATTGAAGCAATAGCAAATCTGAAATGGAGCTGGGCCGGACACCTTGCCAGAACACAAGAAACTAGATGGACAAAAACAATGCTTCAGTGGCGGCCGTGGGAATATAGAAGAAACAAGGAAGACCACCCAATAGATGGTACAACGATATAAAAAAAGTGGCCGGATTGAAATGGATACAGGAAGCTCAAAATAGGACCAAGTGGAAGTCAATGAAGGAGGCCTTCGTCCAGTTATGGACCGAAACAGGCTAAGAAGAAGAAGAAGAAGAACTCACTCACTCCCTACCAAGAGTCGGTTCTTTTGAGTAACTCATGAGCGGATCGCCCAGCTCTAGAAACAACAGTTTTTTTAAACTGCCTTCTTCCACTTGACAACATTCTGCATTATTTAATGGCGCATCAGACTTTGAATTAAGCGCTTAATCAGCATTACTTTCACTGCCCGCAGAATCTCTACCAGATTTTGACATCAAGGCCGCTTTGTAACCATTCTCATGCCTTTCCTATTTGTCTCGACATTCTAGGATCACAAGGTCGTCAATTATTTCATATTGAACAAACATTTTTTCATTTTATTAACGAAGTCCGTTATGTCCCACGATTATCGTGAATAGATGTGTGAACAACTTTCGTTTTTATTCTCGACAAATAAGGAATGTGATAAGACAACCCGCCGGTCTCGGAACATTAATACATGTGTAATGGCCCGAACGCTATGTGGCGTAAGTGATAAATTAACAAAATAAATATAATCTACAAACAACAAATTTAAATGTTAATGTGCTTCCTGTCTATAACGGCGAAAGATTTATTTATAGCCAGCCAACTGTTCCAGACAATAATGTCGCACAGAATGTACCAAACAATGTTCTACGGGGCGTATCAATAATACGTACACAAAACTGCAAATATATAACTATTAATAAAAAACATAAATTGTCATTTATCTCAACAATAAAATATAAATTTTTAAACACCATGAAGCACTATTACAACATTTCATCAACTAGTGACGTCTCTCTCACTGAATAAGAATCGAGTGACAATACATGGCAACAACAAATAACTAAAAAGGAATAATAAATCTCAAGATTAATCAAGCATTACGTTTAACCAATACCTAAACTCAATTACTATAACAGATAAGCAGAAAATAAGGGAAATGGTCAAGGATGAGCAGTTTCGTACAAAAAATTGGTTAATAGGACAATAAAATTAATTGGAACATCTCGGAAACTTAAAGGAGATTAGTAAATTTTATGAGAGAAAGCAAGATTTTTTGTGACACTTATCAACCAAACGAAAAGCGATCTTACTAACTAGTATTTAAATGTCTACAACCCACATCGTGGAAGAATTAACTCAAAAAGAAACTTTCTAAGACAATAAGTGACAAAAAAGCCATTAAGTCTACGTTTTGGCTTCTTGGAGTCTGTAAGTAATAATATGCATATTTTCAAAGCGTAAAATGTTTAAAATAAAATCATATAAGTAGAACCTCCAAAACAAAATAGAAGTAAGTCCCAATGTAATCATTGTCAACTCTAGAGCCATACAAAGACGTATTGGAATAGATCCTATGCATGTGTAAAATACGAAGGAACACAACACGTCCAGAATTATATGGAAGCATGTATTTACAAAACTTCGCGCCACCAATAAACATACCCAATATCCTGCAAAGTACAAATAATTTTATAAATCCCTACCCTATCAACAGCAGAATACAAAAAGCAGCTTACGTACAACAAAATGCCAACTAAAAAAACAGAACCAGCAAACAAAGCGAAGAAAACTCTACCATTGTAGATCAATTTCTAACATACTTCAAGGCAAATGATTTAGTAACTACTCTAATAAAACAGCATAGTCCTTTCAAAGCTTATCACCAAAAATCGCTAAATTTATTAGAATAGCCCCATGTAATGGTAACATCCTTCTATAACAGAAACAAAAACAGAAGTTTTGCTCTTACTTTCGTATACCACAACACTTAACCAATTATACCAACCATCCGGATAATACTGCCAATGCTAGTACGACAATGCTAATAAAAAATATAAATAGCCACTGTTAAATGCCGAAATATGTCAGAGACTTTTTGTGGACTATAATATTTGAAGTTAAGCTGACGCATTTAGAGCTAACAATACCCTTGACACAGTTTAGGATATATTTTTTAAAACTTTAGAAGAAAAGTCTATAGTAGGAAATGATTTCAACATATTCTATGGGGCCCGTCATTAACTAAAGACAGGGGATTGTTAAATTTGATTCAAAAACGACCCCCCAAAATACCCGATCTCTTAAGCTTTGTGTCACTATAAGAATTTCGATCATCATGGAGAGTAATCTGAACAATTGTTCTACTCAGATTACTCTCCAAAAATTACAACGATTAGTACATACTCATTTATAAGCATTCCGTCCCAAGAATACGCAATAAGTGGAAGAAGTATTATATCCAAATATTCGCTATAAAAAGTAGACGAAGAAAAATTCATCAAGCAAACAGCTTACCACGCTATACCACAATTTGAAGGTACCAACAGAAATTTGAAAAACTTAGTGTAGAAAAAAGATAGGCAAGAGCAAGGCGGTATCGTACCCAATGCCCTTTAAATAAAACTGAAAGCAATAAGTGTGTTACCAATCTGAACATATTTGACAATTTAATATGAAAGCGACTAAAATCCTGGAGCAAATCTAAACCTCCCATTTTTTCTATGTGCAATCTAGCTCTTGCTGTCTCAGAATATGTCAGAAGTAATAAAAAAGTGTCTATTTACCGTATATCTTGCTAAAGTTATTACACCTATCAATCAAGAAGAAAATCTCGAGATAAATAAATAATTTGCAACATTCCGTAGAACGTACCTCCAATTAAAAGTTTTGTTCTAAACTAATTTTGCCAAGAAAGTTTTTTACTGCAATCTTATCTCAGTGATCGCAGATTTGAAACCAAAATAAATGAAAAGGTGTCTGAAAAATTTACAATCGCATTTAGAGGTCTTTAAGGGAGATTCTATTAATCAACTAACAGAAATACTGGTACTGATATCCATACTGGATCCAAGATTCAATAAGAGCCTTGCATTTCTTACAAAAATCATCTTAATCAACTACACAATACTAAGTATTCTACGACTTGCTTGGAGAGAACACAGAGGCAAGAATATAAGGCAGATAAACTTAAAAATTAAAAAAATGTACTACCTTCCAAGTGGTCATTAGAAAATAAACAAAAAAATTATAGCAACTATTTGTAAATGGAATTATATGTAAGTGCTAGCAAATCCAGTATATCCATAATACAAAAAGTCAATCCAAAATTCTCCAGATGTTAACTAATGCACTTTGGTATATGTCCAGATCGTTGATGAAGATTTACGAGCGCCCTTTATCCAGGACGTCATCTAATCCAGAAGGACAAGACCTTATGAATACAAATATTTTATTACAAGCACTACTAGAAAAGTCTTACTATTGGTTCTTCTAGTAGTGGTTGTAATAAAATATTTGTATTCCATCATAATGTCTTGTTCTTCTGAATTAAAGAAGTACCGACCAGCAGACCTAAGAAGACGCTAGAAACACCATTACTGGAAGAGGGTTCCGTCACGTCATTACAACAGTATTATAATTGTTAAGCCAACGCATTATCCCATTGTATACAATGTATTTTGATTGATTACAAACGAATAATACCATTAATAACTATAGAAAGTGATCTGACAACAAAAAAAAATTATGCAAAAAGAATGTCAAACACTACACACAAAATAAACAAAAAAGGTTGTAATTAATTGCAAAATCGAACATAGATAAAAAACTAGTCAACATCTGGTGCCATTTTTATTTACATCAGAATTCTCAACAGTTTTTTGTCAATTATTTTTTTCTTCTGAAAATATTCACAACACTGAAACACTTAAAACCCCTGTAATGTCCAAGAACTGTCCATTAGGTGCCTATTAGGCATAAAAATGTTAACACTATATTTGGTCGTCTAAAATCACTAAATTCAAAATTAGCAATTAAAAAAAAACATAATATTTCAATGCCAAACTATCAGGTTTCCTACCTTGTATTTTAAAAATAAGGACTTGAAAACGCATGTTAATAGATAATTTTTGTTTAAACATAAGCTAGGACACGTTCCATAGAACTTTTTACACATACATAAGAAACTACGGAGTCTAACTATTTGAATCCTGGTTTGTCAGTTTTAAAGGTCAAGCAAGTCTAATGCAACGTAATAACCGATAAGGAACCGTTGCCTGCAATAAGCTGAAAAACGTTAATATTAGTCTTCCACGACTATTCCTAAATACACGTGTGAGCATAAAAAAATTATAAACATACATGGTGTACGACAATTATTTGCAAGAAACCGAAACCATCATGTTGGATAAAAAATCCGGAACTACAAAGGCTAGTCCTATAATTACCTGGTAATCACAGATAATAAGCCAGTCAATGATAAATTACTGCTTGCGGTGTGTTTGAAAAGGGGTTGGGTTTAACATAGTCGAGAGTTGTAGCGAGATCCTGCGAACAAATGATATTGTAGTACTCGAGTTTATAGCAGCAGTAATTCATCATTGACCGCCAAGGTATTGGCCAAATTATAGCAGTAGTTCCGGATTTTCCACCCAACATGGGTTTCCTGAAACAATTGTCAAACACCGTGTATGATGGAACTACTTTACATACTATTAATCTAGAAGACCGAAACAAAAGTATTGACTTTTAAAACAAACTCATTCTGTTCTAAAATTTCCGATATTTTAAATACCTTGTGTGTGATTACAAAAATATAAATAACAAAATAAAAATTCATTCACAAATATGTGGTAGTATCAGAAGAACTTTAAGAATACGTAAAAAAGGCACAATTAAAATTGTTTAAAACAATGACAATATCTACTCTAACGTGTGGTTGTGAAACATATGCGTTAAGGGGGAAAATAAGAACAAAAAGTGAAATTTTTAAGTAATAGTTTGTAGTATGATAGACACCATAAGAAGCGAAGACATTCGAGAATATTTAAATATGTACAGTCTGTACGACAAGAAAGTAGCTGTCGTTATTTGGCAAGAAAGCACCGCTGCGCCATCTATATTAATTCGTTTGAATCTTTATTTTATGCTCTTTTGCCCCGTATACAGTTTGCAGGCACGTTATGTCGTTGACGTTAATGGATTCTTTGTCTACAATCAGTGCAAAATTTCTAGAGCACTACGAGGAAGTCTTTTCAGTAAATCGTGCAAAAAGACCAAAACTGACGTATAAACCAATAACAAAATATAGGCGAAAGTCGAAGGCTTTTAATGAGAAGTGGATAAAGCGATATTTGGAGGTTGTAATGTAGACAAATAGGCCGCATCACAACAACGAAGAAATATAAAGCAATCTCGCGTCTGTTTGAAATGAAACCCAGCAAGAAAAAAATTCAGGTGTCACTAAATACGATTACGATAAACTTTAAAGAAACCTTCATTATTAAAAAAGAAACATTTAGTTCGACACAAAAAAAATTTCTTTGTAGGTGTGATCTTCCGTATCGAAGATGTGGTCAGCGAAGGATAATATGATTCTTCAGCACACAGTAAACCACCCTGTAAAAACGTATATTTGGGGATGCTTTTATAAACGCGGTTATGGTTGTCTCTTTCCGTTTGCGAACAATTTAAACGCTAAGAAAATATTCACCATCTAGCAGAAATGCTTGCTGGTCTGCTAAAAGTTCTTTAGTTCTGACAGAACAAGTAGGGTGCTGCAAGACGACAATAACCCTAATTAAAAATCACAGTACCTAGAAACAACAAAATTTTAATTTTAATAATAGCTATGCATACAGAGCACAGTTTTTATTAAAACTAAAATTTTATTACTTTAATAGTAAAAAGACTGCTGTGCCGCCTGCGCCTACTAACGGCAACAATTGGCCATGAAATGCATGAAGTGCATGAAACACCGATAGGTGGTACAAACTGTCTAATTACTTTATGATAATTTATGTTTTGCCAGATAACAGGTCAAAAGCCACCTAAATCGAAAATTTAAAGGTATTGACTTTTGGAATCGGTTTATAGCTGTAGGAAGAGTTGCAATTTTAGTTACATAGTTAAATTTTTATAGTTTTATAGAGTAGATATAACTACTACCAAATATTTAGGACGGATCACATGGTCTAAACGTTGTGTTTATGAAAGAACGGACGAGAGAAATCGGAGAGTTCCCAAATCGCAGCACACTTCGTTTTCACTTATATCGCACTAGTGCGATTTGAGCACTCAATTCGAATTAAAATAAAGATAATTTCTCAAAAGTATAATAGAATCGGGAAGGGAAGCAAGAACAAGGTTTTGGTATTAATTTAATTTTGTGAGGATGTGGGTTCTTTTTGAGAAGCCACTTGAATGCTGATTGTGATGGTTTACATTAGCACACGTTTTTTATGATTTCAGCTAACACGTTAAAATAGGTAAAAGGGGGAAGGGGCCCGCAAGGGATGTATAAAGCATTAGAGGAATTCCGAAAGGAGAAAGTGAAACTCAAAAACTTTTCCGCGACACCCTAGAGGTGAAGGTAAACGGCCGATATACTAAACCTGTAAATGGCACAGACACTGCATTACCATGGAAAGCTGAAAATAAACTTGTTCAAGATATTTTATTTCTGCAACAATGTTTGTTTGGCATACGATTTTTTGAAGGCAAATCCGCATTTAAAAAATCCATTCAGTAAAGAAAATGAGATTTCCGGAAAAATATGGTACTACACATTTATCGAACGCCATCCAGAGTTGAGAGTTTGTCTTTGCCCGGGCCCGAGGCTTCAACAAAGACAATGTATTTCAATTTTTTGATCTGTTTGACAAAATTATAGATGAAAATCAAATAGATGTTTAACGATATATGATACCGACGAATCTGACTCAGCATTGTGCAGAACAAATCATCGCACACGCTAGCTTCTTGCATTTTCAAAAGACAACAACTTGATCATTAATAGAATGCTCAGAATCAGCAGACCTTAGAGGCCATTAAGTTAGTCGAGAAAACGGTGCGATAATCTTGCAACTTCCTGGCCAAACCATTTCAAATTCTCTGCAATGCAGCAATTTGTAAGTGACTTTGGAGTCATTTTAGGGATAAAGTCACTCAATTTACTACTCAGTTGCTTGCTGAAGCAAGTGGGTTTAGGGCTACATGAATCTGGCTAGTCGATAGAAATATGTCTTTTAAACGAGATTTTGTAGCTAGTGACAATTTTAACCACGAGCAATTTCTTAAAAATGCACCAAATAAAGATGATCCAATAGTGATCGAAGAGTAAGGAAGCTCGGAAACAATGATTTTTGTTCATGTCGGTGAGATTAGCCTTAGACCCAAGCCAACTACAAAACAAAAAATGCGACAGATAAGAGGAGTCCAAAAAGCGAACGAGTTGACTTCTACTCCTGACACCTTGGCAGTTTTTATTGCTTGCTGCTTTGCTTGTTCTTTTGATGTTTCCCATCTAGATATATCTATTCCCAAATAATTGAATATGGTAACTTGCTCGATTGTGTTGGTCTACTTGTAATTTTTTGTCATACATTTGGTTTTCTTTATCGATATTTTTTACAGGTTTGCATCATTTTCATTAGCATCCTTTATAAGTGGTCTTCATCGTCTGCATTTTATAATCTTGTTAAGCTCTTACCTTATGCATCATAACATCAAACAGTAGTGGACTTAACGAATCTAACCTTTCCCAATAGCTTTCTTTCATTTTTATTTTAAAATTTACCTCGTTTTTTATTATTCAATAAATTAAGGAAGTATGTTGACTTCCACTTGTAGTATATTGTAAAACCCTTTTATTTCTAGTTGGATAGTTCTTTGACTTCATTAGAGAACCATGGTGTTTTTGTGTTTTTTTACAACTGTTGTTTTTGTTCCCAGAGCTTCTCTGGGATATCTTCCAAAGATATTGGTCTCTGGTTTTTTCAGACTTAGTCAATTTCATTTTCTTGTAGAACCGTTTTTTTACTACTTCTTATGTGCAGTTGTTTATTAGTTTCATGTTCCATCAGTTTTATTTTAATCTTTTCTTCTTTTCTTGTTTCTTTTCATTAAAGTCTAATTGTATTCTAATTTTTGCTAGTAGTAGTTGGTGATGACTACTAACTTCTGCAGTTTTTAATGTTCTTACTGTCGTTATTTGCTCTGGTTTTATTTTTCTGTTACATATGACATAATCTATGGTAGATTCTTTTTCCTATTGTATTATACCATGTATATTTGTACCACGGGTTTAGATCAAAGTAAGTATTGCATATTCTTAAATTGTTGCCTGCACACCCAACATTTCCCCATCCTGATTAAGTACTTCTTCAATGAACCTTTGTTTAGTTCCTGGGATTATCTCATTTCCGGTCCTTGCATTTATATCTCCCATGATAAGTATCATATCATCTTCAGATTTTTGTTTATTTTATTGTTAAATGTTTTATAACGATCTTTCCTTTTGTATTTCCTTATTTCGGTGCTTGTGCTAAAAATATATGTACATTGTTCTTATGAACCATCATTATAACTGTTAATAGCCTTGGTGATATGTAGATAATCTCTGTCATAGTTTTTATATATTTATTGTGTATTAACAAGGTTACACCCTCTTTCGCCCTTTCTTCCTTGTTGACACCTCTATAAATCAGGACATAAGAATTATATTCGCTCATTCCTTCTTCCTTCATTTCCATCTTATTTCTTTCCATTTCCATAACTATTTCTTGGTCTTTTTGATTCCAACTTTGAATGTTGCAGGTACTCATTCTGATATGATTCTTTCTCTATATTTTTTTCCGTTGTCTAGACGTATCCATCTGATTGTTCATCCTGTTCCGAGGTAAAGTATTGGTTCTATGAGAATGAATGCAGTTTTACAGAGGGTATGTTGCTAACCCGTTCTCTCAACCCTCCTCCTTTATCCGAACTTGGAACCAGCAACAGCACTGATGAGCTACTCAATTCCCTCATCATATACCGCAGGCAAAATTTTAAAAAAGTTAAAATAGTTTATCATTGTTATTATAAAATAAGAAAACAATAATCTAAAAATTATTTACCCTACCTACATATATTACATATAAAATTAGCCTAGTCTTTTGAACATCCAGATCATAATTCTTGAGCCCATTTCTTACAAGAAGAACATTCCTCAATATATATCCTCAATAACAGATTCTTCAGAGAAAAGAAATCCAGTCTTTACTGCACTTTCCACTATCGCATTTTCAAGAAACATCGTTTTAATGTTTTTGCTTTTCCCTTTATTTCATGATTGTTTACTCTTTTTATTGTTGGGTGCTTTCTCTTAATTATTGTTCTTTTCTTGTTGTTTTTTTTGTTTTAGACATATTTAAAGTTTCTCTTGTATGGATTAGAAATCAACTTTTGCTTTCTGAGCAACTCTTATTTGTCGCATTTTTGTTTTAAAGGTTGGCTTAGATCTAGGGCTAATCTTACCAACATGAACAAGAATTATGTGGCACAATAATCATATGGCATAACAAATTTATCAACACCGAAGTTACAAGCAGGGTATATATAAGTGTTGTGCGGCCAGTCCTAACGTACGCAGCGGAAACTCGCGGAGATACACAACAGATGAGACAACTAATGAAAACGGCAGAAATTAAGACATTAAGAAAGATAGTTGGTAAAACAAAACGGACCGCATCCGCAATGAAGATATCCGAAACCAATGTAATATATAGCCTAGAAACGAAGATATTAAAACTAAAAGGCAAGAGTGGAGCAATCATATTTTGAAGATGGAGGAAACCCACCTAGTACGCCAATCTAGAGATAAATCGCCAGTAGGAAAAACATTCAGGGGAAGACCAACGAGGAAATGGAAAGAGTTATTGTATAATGGAGTGAACAGGCTTGAGCCTATATAGAAGTTAAAAGAAGAGCACTCTGATGCCTAGCAGGTGGCTACTCAGCCACTAAAAATAATTGAGTACCTGCGTTCACTCGAACAAGGGCAACAAAGGCGATCGTCTAAGGTGCGGCGCTTGCCACATCGCCCCGCATCAGTGATGGTGCGCGACGACCAGGCACAGTAGGCGGACATATAAAAACCTCGACGTCTCAGTTCGCGTGTCATGCTTCTACGCGGGGCGTTACAGCCTTATCATTATCTATATAGAGATAAACTAATTCTTGTGGAATTTTACGTATGTTCTTTTCTTATTTGTTTTATTAATTGACTAATGTGGTGGGATCTAAGGAACTTCAGGTGCGATTTAGAAAACCAGTTGCCTAAATGGCACCAGTAGTAAGCATTTGATAAAATCGCATTAATATATTATCACTTGAAAGTAAATTGTATGTCTAAAAAACATATGTGATAAGTATATATCCCAGGATGTAAAAAATAAATAAAATATTAGAATTTAAATAAAACTTGAATATTTGTAAAGTAGTGCGATATAGGAAACAAAAAAAGAAGCAAAATAAAGATGTAAGACGACCAAAAAAAGATGGTCACCAAAATCGAAACAGAACTAACACCTAACCCCTGAAGATTGATGATGTTGATAGTGCTTTAGTTTTGCAGCAGGTGTTTGGCAGACACGTTAAATATTTTGGATCAATTCAAACCAATAACAGAAAATATGAAACTGTCAATTAGTGAAAGTGGAAAGACGTAATTTAATCTTCTGGCGTCGTAGAGCGTGCTTTCTACGTATTGTACTTTTTAATGGGCCTGATGGATAGCAAGCGGAAGTGCCGCTGGTGAGCCGGGAATGCGAAATCCATCTGCAATCAAGTTAATCGCCCCATTGCTCAGCGGAGCCTGACTAGATGTCGCCACTAATAGTTTCTGCACGGCATTTCGATTATTTACCGTCAATTAATAACGTACTCACGATATAAATCCGGTTTCATTGGCGCTGCGCCGTTCCTAGAACCCGATTGGCCTGCCGCATAATCAATGGCGTATGTGCTAATTTGATATTAAACGCTCCCGTAGCGTACCATGGCGATTGCCAGCGGGCCGCGGGCCCCGGACCGTCGCCGGAGCCGGCGGGCCGCAGCAAACTCCGGATGGTACGGCGCGCGTTGTGTTCGGGCGCGCACCGTGACGGCCGCTCGACAATTGGAAGCGCACCATCTGCCGATTTTATTGAGATTTCCCCTCGTAATGACGCCTAAACGTTGCTAAATATACTGGCGCAGTATATCATTTCTAAGAGCGTGAAATGCATAATTTATACACGTCAGGGGTCGCCGGAGTCACAGGCGGCCGCCATTGTCGGGCCGTGATTAACTAGAAAGCTACTAGCAAAAAGTCGCCTTCGGACCGGCCGTGCGCTTCGGCCTCGTTTGTAAGTGTTTAATGTCCTTAATTGTCGCGTTTGTCAGGCCCGAACTTTGAATTATTTATAGCGCCTTCGTTACGGGCGCATCAGGTATTTGGCCGCGGCTAAAAAATTGGCTTTAATTGCGCGCCATTGTTGGAGGGCCGAGGTACCTCGGGCTTGCTGCCCTGAGATTCCTGCGCTTACCCGGTCCCTAGCCAGGATGACAAATGGCTTGCGAATCGGGTTTTTGCAGTTGCGTACGCGAAAACGCTTTACGAGCTCTTTCTACACGATGCTGTTGTATTTTATTGTTAAGAACGATGAGGAATTTCGATTAATTGCGGCAGCCCATGCCTATTGGGCCGAGTACTAAGAAACAAGGTGTAACAACGCATTAGAACTGCGAGGCTCATCATGTCCGATCAGTTTTTACCCGCTAGGAATGAACAAGCGCCTCCCTTTTAATGCACAAGGGAAAACTTCTTATTGCAACATTTTTGTGATAATTTTAATGTATACTTAATCCTCAATTCCTACACCTCCGAAATTTTCCGTTGTTCCTACTCTGGGTCAAATAGACCCTTTGTAATTTTCAAACGCTTATATCTTAGCAATGAGTAAATCGAGTACGAGCGGTGAATCGGTGCGGACGTCTTGCATGCGCTCCGATATCAGTGCGAAATGCTTGATAAAAATTGTACTTACAAACAAATTTCACTTATTTTATTAGTTTAGTTTATTTATTGCATGTAAATACAACATAATTATGTTTCCAATCGGAAACAATTAAGGCTTCGGCCCGACAGGAAGAACAGCCGTAAATAATTAATCCGCTCCTGAAAATTATGGCTTTACTTTCAATATTCCTGGTCTTTAAGGATACTCTACTTCTCAACCGCAAAGTCATCTTAATCATCAATACCCATATGTAACCCATAACCAAACAATAATGACATCCCCTTTTGCAATGAACCCAAATACAACCCTACCTATGCCGGCAATGCAAACCAACGAAAGTAATCAATATAACAGAACAAGCAATCACACACTAACAGATACAGATATGAACGACGAAGAGGAATCTATTGCAGATGATACAGCTACTAACAAAGACAAAAGCAGTCCATCCACCTCAAAACACGAATGGCAGACGGTTAAGAAAAGAAAAAGTAATTCAACCACAGAAAATCCCAATTTAAAGCAACCTAACCAATTAATTACATCTAACAGATACGAAATTCTTTCACAAACGAAAAACGATAACAGAATGACAATCAACAAACCAAAACTTCAAAACCTCCTCCAATATTTATCCATGGAGTGACTGATTATGATAAAATGATAGAAAATATCATTAAAACCATCGAGAAAGAACAATATTATACGTCAGCAACATCAAATAATACGATCAAAATCAATATTTTTACCGCTGATTCCTACAGAAAGCTGTCAAAGCATCTAAAAGAGAAAATATACCACACTTTTCAATTAAAAGAAGAAAGAGCTTACAGAGTTGCTATTCGGAACCTGCACCATTCTGTACCAGTAGAAATCATAAAGAATGAGCTAGCTAAACAAGGTCATAAAGTGCGCAATATGATAAATATGCGCTATAGGGTAACCAAACATTTATGATTGACCTTGAACCAAATGAAAACAATAAAAAAATCTTTAATGTAAAGTACATCGGGAATATAGTTGTATCAGTAGAACCTCCTAAAAAGAAAAACATTATCACTCAATGCCTAAGATGCCAAGACTATGGGCACACAAGGTCTTATTGCAATAAACCTTTTGTCTGTGTAAAATGTGGCGGTGGACACAAAACGACAATTTGTACAAAAGATCGCAGTACCCCAGCTAAGTGCGCCCTATGTAGTGGAGATCATTCTGCCAATTATAAAGTTTACCAAGACTTCCAAAGATCCAGAAACGCACCATTTAGAGGAATAGCAAATACACCTCGCATCCAACAATCTCCTCCTAATCTAATAACCACAATGGTGAAACACAAAGACTTACACAAAACGTGGTTAACAATCCTCGAGCATGGGCCAGAAGAAGCCACAATCCCCTAACTCAAGGCCAACAGCAACTTAACGAAGTACTTACAAATTTCCTCAATCAGTTCAAAAATATGTTTTCCCAATTAACAAGTCAGAATAGCATGATACTTAACATGCTTTCCACAGTGATTAACAAAATAGGCGTAAAAATGGCTACTACACTGTGCATCGCTTTGTGGAACTCCAATGGTATCTCTAATCATATTCTTGAAGTAATAACTTTTCTACAATTTCAACAAATTGATATACTACTTATATCAGAAACTCACGCAACAAGTAGGACAGTAATTAAAATACCGTATTATACTGTGTATTATGCTAATCACTCTTATGAAAAAATACAAGGTGCAGCCATAAAAGTTAAAGTCTTTCCCTACTTATTTGTTGTATCAGCCATATACAGCCCGCCAAGACATGCCATTTCGTCTGATGAATATGAAAATTTTCTCAGATTCCTAGGCAACAAATTTATAGCAGGCGGGAACTGGAATGCAAAAAATACAGCTTGGGGCTCTAGACTTATCAACCCTAAAGGACGCAACCTACTAAGAACAATTCAGAGAAACAATTATGATTATCTATCAGCCGGAAAACCTACCTATTGGCCTAGTGATGCACGCAAACTTCCAGATTTATTAGATTTTGCAATATTCAATCGAATACCTAATGTATATACTAAAGCGGAATCTAACTACGACCTCTCCACTGACCACTCTCCAGTCATCATTACTGGCAGTACAGCAATGATCGCAAAAGAAATGCCTGCTAGATTGTGTAATAACAATACGGATTGGGATCAATTCGAGAACCTGTTAGAAGAAAACATTAACCTAACCATTAGAATTACAGATAATCAAGATCTGGATGAAGTAGTCCATCATCTAACGACAATAATCCAGTCAGCCGTCTGGCAAGCCACACCAACTATTGGAAATCTCAGTTCTAAAACTGATACTATTCTCCGCTATATACGAAACCTAATCACTGAGAAACGAAAAGCCCGGAAAATGGCAAGTAACAAGGAACAAGCAAGATAAAACAATCTACAATAGGCTTACTCATCAACTACATAATACCCTTATAGAAGGACGCAATGAAACATTTAAAGAATACATTATAAAACTATCTCCTAATGAGCATACAATCTGGAAAGCATCTAAGGCCAATACTAGCAATACCATCAATCAGAAAACCTAATGACGCGTGGGCCAGAACAGATAAAGGTAAAGCGGATACATTCGCAGAATATCTGGATAACGTATTTACCACCCAAACCCACATGATAACAATGACGACACAGAAATTCAAGATTTCGTGACTGCTTCATGCCAGCTTTCGCTACCAATAAAACCCTTCTCCCCATCAGAAGTCTTTCAGCAAATCAAATTTACGAACACCAAAAAAGCCCCTGGCTATGATACGATCGGAGGAGAAGTTCTGCAGCATCTTCCAAGGAAAGCACTGGTTTTCTTACCACCATATTTAATAGTATAATGAGGGTAAGCTACTTTCCAGTACTATGAAAGTATGTTCGAATTACTATGATTGCAAAGCCTGGCAAACCACCTAACCACCCACCTTCCTATAGACCTATAAGCCTTTTGCCCTTAATATCTAGGTTTCCGCGGTTAACTATGTTTAAACAACTTAGTTCACGGGATGAACCGCGTCTATTTTGAGAAAAGTCTCGACGTTTCAACATCGGCTTTGATGCCATTTTCAAGAGGTTAGCTCTTCACTCGGGGTCTCAATCTGCCTACTTCCCAAGGAGAGCTATGAGTCTTTGAATAAGACTGAGCTTTCGTGTGACCTGCTTCTTTTAGAGGACTGGAAGTGTTTGGCGGGAGATGCGTTGGGTTGGGGAAAGTTTGTAGGATTAAGGGTGTTGCGTAATTGGCGGTGGGGAGCAATAAGGAACTTCCACATGACAGGCAAACGCTGGCTGTCATCTCTTGTGTTGAGGCACTGTGGGCGTTTTTCTATTTCAATTGCCTCGCGTACTATTCTGCTGGTAAAATGGGAAATGGGGGCAATGGTTTTAGCCCCAGAGAAATTAATTTTGTGGCCTGTTTCTTTGCTGTGTTTGGCAAGTGCCGAACCGTTATCACCTTTCCGTACGGCCAGAGAATGCTCGTATATACGGCTAGATATATATACATAGGCTGCAATTCGTGGTCTCATTGGTTTTATCTAAATGCGTGCCCTTAACGGGTATTGACGTTGTGGAGTTGAAAAAATCATCCTCTTCCTGGTTTGGCAAATCTTGTATGATCAATGGAGCCACTCAAGAACCATCATCCTTAGACTCTATAACTAAATGTCAAAATGGTCACAAATTATTTAAGAAGACAGAATTACCGATTCATGTCTCAAGGAAGCACACTGACTTTGAACTCCAAACTCATATTTTAAATTTGGAATCACATAGCTTCTTTGCAGCGGACCTTGCGAATCTAAAAAGAAATTCTAGAATTCTTAAGAGAATCCCTAGAGAAACACGAATTCTCACATCTTACACACTTCCTAATCCGATAAATGACTGTGTGGATAAAATGCTCTTCAAATTTTGGCAAATAACTAGAAATCCTTTTAATATAATAAAACAACATTAAAATAAAGACTTTCCGCCATTATCCAAAAAAATAAAGTGTACTGCTAACATTCCGAGACGTATCGAAAGCAAAGTGTATTTCCGGGGCCAGTCTGATCTTTTCCTCTTCTAAAGATTAGAAAATTCGTCTGCCTATATAAAATTACTCGAAAAACATCCCCTTCTAAAAAAATACTAATGATGCATCAAAGCTTTTTAGCTTTACTCCGTCATTGAAGATGACGTTATCTGGGCAATTAAATCTTTTAAAAAGGAGTCTGCAGGAAGGTTAGATGGATTCACTCCTCAACGCTTTAGAAATTTATGCGCTTCTGTTCATGTCAACAAATTAGTTCTTGCTCTCATGAAATTGTGTAATATGATGTTTGTTGATAAAACTCTTTTGTCAATAATATAGAGCATCTATGTGCCTTTTCTAAAAATGGTGGTGGAGTTCGACCGGTTCCAGTAAAGAGTTTCTTTAAAAGATTAGTCTTAAAGATTGCTTCCAAATTAATTTACTCCGACTTGGGCGATTATCTAAGACCTCAACAGCTGGGCTTTGCTTCTGGAAATGGATGTGAAGAAGCTGCTGAATATTCTCTAACAAATTACATTACCAGTTAGAGAGAACTCAAAAAGTTATTCTTAAAATTGACGTCAAGAACGCCTTTCATTCACTTTATCCCTTTTTGCTACAATGTTATGGTAAAGATTTCTTACTTTTTGTGTATAACAAGGTGATACTTCCGACCTTCCACTGTTTGACTTTTATATCTATTCTATAATCATGAAACATGAATCAGAAATAAATGTGTGGTATCCGGATAACGAAACAATTGCAGGACACCCCAATATTGTTTTACAAGGTTTTCTACACATTCAAAGGTATTTTGTGTCTTTGAAACTTGTCATTAACCCAAACCAATGTGAGGTGTTTTTTTTTGGTGACGTTGACTTATCTATAGTAACCGAGTTATCTCGCTATCTCACCAGGAATAACAATAGTCAAGGAAGGTCTTTCTTACATGGAGTTCCAGTTAAACAGGGTGTAATTTTGCCAATTTTTAAAAAAGCATCGGAGATAAATTTACTTATTTTCTTCCTAAATAATCAAATCTCACTTTGCGTGTTGTCTTTAAATGAAGAACCAGTTCCGGAATGTTTCACTTTCAAAAGCATTCGGATAATATCAAATTAAAACAAATAATTGATTAAATTAATTTTGGAAGTGATCAGTAAACGATCCGTTTTGAATTCATTAATCTTGCGCTTGACAACGTGCTATCTTCTTTAGCTCTAGACAAAGTTCTTGATGACAATTTATTTAGGGTTGCTATTGGTATTCTCCTTAGATTAAACATCTGCTTCCCCCACAAATGCGTCTGCGGAGCAGAAGTGGTTAGTCTCTGTTATCAAGGTCTTTATTTTAAGAAAATCGCAGGAAGACACTATAGAAGTAGAAGAATTAATGAAGTTTTAAAGCGTGCATTTTCTTTGACCGATACACCTTCTTGCTTGGAACCTAATGGCTTGTGCCGCCATGATGGGAAACGCCCAGACATGATTTTAGTGAGTACCATGGAATAAAGGAAAAGTTTTGGTTTGGGATTTTACATGTAGTGATACAATGACCCCTTCATACTTAGACATTTCTTTAAAGAAAACTAGTGTTGTTGTCGAACTAGCTGCCACAAAGAAGAAGACTAAGTACAAAACTATTATTAGTCAAGGTTATCTATTCATCTCTTTTGCTGTTGAGACTTTCGGTCCTGGAAGTTTTTTTTACTTAATGATATAAGTTTACGTCTAAGAATTAGCACTGATAAATTACGTCCTCGTTCGTATCTATCCCAGCGCATTAGTTTGCAAGTTCAACGTGAGAATGCTGCCTGCATTATGAAAACCTTCTCTCCTAGCGGATTATCCCCAGGGATAAACTATTTTACTTACATTAATTCTTATTCGTTTTTGCTTATTACAAGTTTTCTTTTGTAAAATGTTTTAATAAAGTATTAAATTTATATTCTTCATTATTTTACTAGAAACTTTCTCAATTCCTTTATATCCTGTGCTAATCTTGTTGCTCCTGTCGACGTTTTACCTTTTTTCTTGAGAGTTTTTCCTATTATGTTGTCCCAGGTTTCCTGTGCTCTTTCTCTCTTCATCTTCTAAGAAGTTTTGCTTTTATATATTCTTATCATCGGTACTGTCCCATTTATTGTTTCCTACCACTCCAGTTGTCTTTGTTCTATATATTCCTCTATTGGTTCTATATTAAGTTCTGCTCTAATTTGATAATTTCTAATTGTTTCCAATCTTGTTACTTCTTTAACTAGTAGCAGATATTTTATTTCCGCCACTCCTAATTTACTTTTATTTTTTCTTGAAAAGATCCATGTTTTACATCCGTATGACAAAATCGGCCTGTATGTTATTTTGTACACTTAATTTTATCTGTTTGTATACTTCTTTCTTATTTATGAGGGTGTTGCTCCTTACGTAATATTATCCGATTGTTTAATTCCTTATCTTGCCTTCCTGTTTGGTCTATTGTAGTTCCCAAATATTGGAAGCTATCCACTTGTTCTCTTAATTCATTTATATTTTTGATACAACCATAGTTTTGGTTTTGCCTTATTCATTTTCATTCCATTCTCTTTTAATATTTTACTCTAGTTCTTTCTCATTTCCCGCTAAGATTGTCACATTATCCGCGAAGGCACATTCTGCGATATTTATCATTTTCAAGTTTCTATACCCTAAAAACACTGATTTGGTTTTTCGTTATGTCATTTTAATTATTTCATTTATATAAGTAATAAATAATAGCGGGCTTAAATCTGTCTGTCTCTCCCCCTCTTTCCCTCCCTCTCTGGCTTATTGCTGTTTTATTCTAACACCTTCAAAATATTTTCTTTCACTTGTTCCTTTTTGTCTTTGTTAGTTGATTTTTTAATGTTCCGTTCAACTCTACGTATTATGTCATATTATGCTTTTATTTGTGTAAAATATTGCTTCTTTAAAGGTTTGATTAATTTCATTCATGTTCTTGTTTATATCATGTTCCAGTATCGTCTAAAAAGGTTTAAAGGAGAACTAAAAGCAGACTCCCTGAAATTAGAAAAAATACACAAATAAAGTGCATAGAAAAACTGACAGCTTAGTAGAAACATCATTTTAAACTTTGAACAAAGAATTAAAAATACGTTTGAGAAAATATTCTAGACATTTCAACGGAAATTGAGAAAAAAATCATAAAAAATACAAGTTAACAAAATAATTTTATGTTTGAGAGAAGCATTGCATAATTACAGAGAAATATTTCAGAAATTTTATTAAAAATTAAAAAAAAGTTACAAGAAACAAAAATAGAAAGTCTAGATGTTTTAGTAGCGCATTTAAATGTGAATTTCCAAACGGAAATAAAAATAAATTAAATAGATATTTTGAAAGTTTTGAGAGCTAACGAACAACGTAGAAGAGTATTAAGGAAGCTTGAAAGCAAAATTAGAAGAGTTATAGGTAGAAGTAAATGCATCGTTGATAAAGTCAAGCATCAATCATTTGCAATCAGGTAAAAAGTCTGCGAGTTGTGCAGAGCTGTTTTAACAATCGGTGACTACCGCAGAAGCTGCAGCGATAACAAGAGCTAAACTGAGAAATGTGAGTGGTACTCTAATGGAAGTGCCAAGTAGCGAGACCACAATGGAGAGAAATAACAATATTGAAGCTACCGACAAAGGTCCATTGGATACAATTAAATTTCTTAAAGTTAGAAATTAGAAAATAATTTTCAACAGAGAACCGTGGAGTGTATCAATGACGCTGTCTTACACCACCTTCATAGTAGAGTGCCAAGATCCTTCAGTATTAAGAAAACATAGCAAAAGATTCTATAGTTGTTTTATTTGGCGAGGTACTTATGAGGTAACACAGTATAAAAAACCCATGGGAAAAAGGTTAGTTAATATTTTTTATTTATCTTTATACGTAAACAACGACAAACGACATCCGCGTTGTTTTGAGATTTTGCAACAATAATAGTAAGGCTCTAACGCTCCTCGTGAGAGCACGGCCTGTAAACGGAGAGGTTAAGGCTCTCATGTTTGCGTGGGGTTTTGCTATACCACATTAAAAATTATCAAGCTTAAAACAAGACTTAAAGCTCTAAGAGAAGAGTCGCTCAAAACTTACCTAACGAATTTGAACCGATATGATAATTCTATATGGAAACAGATTAAAACAACAAACAAATCTATAATAAGTATTTCTCCTCTAAAAATTGAACAACCATCACAATAACAGTGGGCAAAAAGTGATAAGGAAAAAGCAGAATTATTTGCAACATATCTTGCTAAAATATTCCAACCTCATGAAAACGATCCGGATTAGAGTCACCAATGCCAGTAACTCCATCTATTAATTTCGTCACACCTAAATAGGTAAAAAATGAAATAAAGTTCTTGAATGCAAAGAAATCACCAGGTATGGATCTAATAACAGCAAAAATGCCAAAAGAACTACCAAAACAAGATATAGTGCTCCTGACTTATATCTTCAATGCCCGAAGCACTAAAGACCGCAGAGATAATCCTAATCCTCAAGCCCAGTAAAGATCCCAATAGTATAAAATCTTATCGACCCATAAGTCTCTTGTCGGCCATTTCAAAATTATTAGAAAAACTGATTCTTAAAAAAATTGATACTGAATGGATTCCCAATTACCAATTCGGATTTAGGCAGGCCCATTCTACCATACAACAATGCCATCGCATAATACAAACCATCCTCTCTAGTTTTAACAAGGAATACTGTATATCAGTATTCTTAGATGTAAGCCAGGCTTTCGACAGGGTGTGGCACCAGGGTCTACTATATAAAATCAAAACTCATCTACCAGCATGCTTCAACTTACTTAAATCTTATCCAAATAATCAACAATTCAGAACAAAAGTAAGACAAGAAGTTTCCGCTTTCCTTCCAATTAAATCTGGAGTACCTCATAGTAGCGTGCTGGGTCCTCTACTTTATCTCTTATTTACTTCAGATCTTCCAGTTTCACCAAATGTCACAATCGGTACTGTCATCATGGCTAGCCACAATGAAGTTGTTCGAGCATGCACTCTAATCGAAGAATACCTGTATAGTCTAGAGCACTGGTTTAAAAGGTGGAATATAAAAATAAACGAAACAAAATATGCACATCTAACATTTAGCCTACGCAGAAACCCATGCCTACCCATTTTTCTTAATAACATAGAAATACCACAAACTACAACCGTAAGATATCTAGGGCTACACTTGGATACTAAATTAAATTGGAGAGTACATATCAACAAAAAGAGAAAGCAACTGGAATGAAAACAGAGAGAGATGAACTGGTTGATCGGAAGAAGGTCCCCACTATCTATTGATAATAAGCTATTGTTATACAAGTCAATTATCAAACTCATATGGACATATGGACATATGGAGTGGAACTATGGGGATGTGTCAGTACAACGAATCTCGCAATAATTCAAAGATGTCAATCAAAAATACTAAGTTGATGCCCCGTGGTATATAAGCAATGAAATGATCCACAATGACCTGAAAATACCAACTGTACAAGAAGTCATCCATGAGAGAAGTGTCGCTCACCGTAAAAAGTTAGAAATACATACAAATCCTCTAATGCAGCCCCTATTGAAAGACCCTGCAAGAAGAATCAAAAGACAGTGGCCAGCTGACCTATAAAAAGGAAGAGATCCCATCGTTGGGTGCGATCTCATCATGTCTCATCTAAGTCTAATTGTTAATACTTAAATTGTAAGATAGCAAATTAGCTTATAGAATACTCTGTATTCTGATTACTAATTAATATACAAAAAAAAGGTGTACCGTCATCAAAAGTCATGTAACTTTAGAGTGGTATGGTGATTTTTTAACAGTCCTTGCTACGAGTGACATACGAGGTCTGTCCCAAAAGTATCAAAATATATGACATAAAAAAATAAAATATCAATAACAAACAATTCTATACATTCAGTAAAAATAGTACTAAATACAAAAAAAATCTAGTAGCTCGTAGATATTTAGGGAATACCACGCGCGTCAAAAAGGAAGGTTTCAGTAATCTACTCATGGCGGAATTGCAATAATTGTTATAATATTCTTATTTTTTTAAGTAGTTAATATCTTTTTCGCAAAAAACTAAAATAAACAATTTTTTTCTGAATAAGAATTATTCTTAGTATAAAAATGTTTTAATATATAATAAAATCAGAGAACTAATTTTAATAATAATCATATATTTTATTAAATAGTGTTTGTATTAGTTTATCTACATATATTTATATATCTTGCATTTTTAATTTGGTAGACCATTGATACCCTCAAACAAATTCGATAGTGCTAAAATAAAAAACTCGAAGATACTAAGCGGCAGACCCTCATCAATTGAGGCTTTGTAATAGAGTAAGTACAAAGTATTAAGGGTAACCTCGTTTGGAAATCACACATGTATTTTAGGCCTATTAGGGGGCAGCAATTATTTCCTCTAAGTACCAGCTGCGCCGAAATTAATATGTTTTAATCGCAACAAGAGGCTGTCATGTGGTAAGTAGGAGAGCGTTTGTTTCCTCTGGACGGTTTCGGTAATAGCTGCGCTAATAGGCTCTTAAAACTAAGTACGCATAATTCCAGCTATGGGGTATCCCCGAAATAACAATGTTTTACAGGCACGCGTTCAGCACATGCTCGCAGAGGAAACGCGCGAAGCCAAAATTCGCGCTCATTACCCGTAATTGCACCCTCGCAGTAATCGCTAGCAACACCGCGCCGCAAATTGCACGCCGCGTGGTTCCCGAAGGGCCGTTTTTTCTCGGAGAGGAGCCCGGAACGCTGAAAGGATTACGGATCTCGACACGGAGCCAATTTGGCTGGCACAATAATTCCAAACGGCTGCAATTTCGCCATTCTCAGCATGCAAACTACTCCTATTGTGGTTTGTCTCGTGCGGATGCG
Source organism: Sinelater perroti (assembly GCA_036346155.1). Classification (NCBI taxonomy): domain Eukaryota; kingdom Metazoa; phylum Arthropoda; class Insecta; order Coleoptera; family Elateridae; genus Sinelater; species Sinelater perroti. The sequence continues at coordinate 2,074,682 of JARFIY010000209.1, read as the reverse complement.
TGTGGTCAAAATTGGAATTTGGCCGCTTTGTGCGCCGTTTTGGGCACGCCGGATGGGCGGGATGCACGTGCCGCGGACCGACGGGCTTAATCCTGTCAGGTGTTGGCAGAGTAAGAAAGGAATCTTCTGGTGCACCGCAGCTTTTCTCGGGCGTGCGGTAAGAACAAGACTATAATAAATGCAATACTTCACTTCCTGCTGCATAACACACATTGAACTGTATTAAATTGTACAACCGCAACCGGAGGAAAAACAAATTTCTAAGGTTAAAATTGAATGATGCATGTAAAGCATTACATTTAATAATAAAATTTTTTTTATCTAGAACATCTTTCCTCCGCTCTCCAATCATTGTTTGATTTTGACTAGATATAAGGAGGAAAAACAACTACAAAGGTCCAAGCCATAATTCGTGAATAAATAAAATGCTAAAAATGACACTTAAGTAATTCGCTTTCCTACTAACAATATTTAATCGTATACTCAGTTTCTCTCTCCTATCATCCAGTTACATGAATATCTACCCCTGGAAAAGTTTAGAAGGTATATTATACTATTGACCTATCAGTGTCTTGTCCCTGATGAATGAATCTTTGAAAAGCTTTACTTCAAGAGACTTAAAACCAGTATAGATATCTTTATAAAACTGACTGAACACCAATTTAGGTTTTGTAACTAATATTCAACTAAGCATAAAGCGGACCTGATTTTCAATGAAATATAAAAAAATATGAAGATAATACATTTTGCGCTGTAGTGTTTTTAAATGTTGCAGAAGACTTCTATAAATGATATCAAATTATTTTTAAATCCTATCTGCCAGATCTAAATTTTATTCATTTATCTGTCCAACAGTTTATCTTCTATTACTTTATCAGATTTAGTGTTTCTCAGAGTAGTATTTTTGAGCCTACGAGGTGTGTAAATAAAGTAATAAAACTGATTTTTTATTATTTTATTAGGCAATAACAGTTACACTTCGACATTGTCTCCTTTAAAGTAATTGCCAATGGTAACACAGCGTTAAAGACGGGTTTTCCATTTTTTGCCATAGCAATGTTGCAACGTGGATACTGGAATCGCTTTGAGTTGGTCGGTTATGGCCTTTTTAATGTTTGATACTGTCCCAAAATCACGTCCTTTAAGGGGCATTTTTACAGGCGGGAAGGAGAAAAAGTCACACGGACTCAAGTCGGGTGAATAAAAGAGACGTACTGCAACACCCAAATCTCGTTACCAACAATGAAATGTTCCAGAAAACGAGCGCTTTTTTCAATCCGCTCCAAAAAGTCAAGGCACGTGTTCCTCCGATTGTTCGTTTGTTCCAGCGGAAGATTTTTCGGAACCATTTTCGCGAAAATTTTCCGCATCCCCAATTTCTTGGTCAAAATCTGATGAACGGTGATCTGCGTCAAATGCAACTCTTCCCCGATCATTCCGACTGCCAGCAGACGATCAGAACGTACAAGTTGCCAAATTCTGTCGACATCGGTGTCATTCCATACTGTTGCAAGCCGTCCGCCACGTGGTTCATTTTCAGTCATCTCTCTTCATTCTGAAAATGCCTTAGACCACCCAAATACCCATGCCTTTGACAAAACAGTGTCTCTATAGGCCTGCTAAAGTTTTGCAGACCATTCTGTCCACTATTGCGCGACCTTAGTGTCGACAACGTACTGCCTCGCGAGCGCTCTTACTTCCTTAGGATACTGTTCTTACCACTTTTGCATATGGTACATCAATTTTATTATATTATATATTAACTAAAATCTAGTAGCCACATTCTCACACCTCCAACATCACAGGCGACGTTTAGCATTAGAACTAATATCTATCCACCAAATAGAATTAATAACACACCATACCCATCACTACTGAAACTAAATACTCGACTAACGTCTTAAATTAAAAGCCATATATAAGTAAAACAGGCATTTAGATCTGAAATATCGGGACTGGCTTCTGGTATAAGGTATAAGGTATATTAGGTATAAATCGTTTATTATATAAAATTATACTAAAGCTGATTTGGGATCATGACGAATATGACAATATGCCAAACCAACACGATGGAAAAATCTAGAGCAATTTTAATCGTACGTTATTGGCCGCATTATGATACGTTTTCAACCAAATGCTTCACAACAAATAATCACTGACAATAGAAAGAACATGAGATCAGACTTATTCACCATGGCTTTATGTACCATTTTTTTTCACAAACTAATAACATAAAAACTGTGAAACGTGTGTTACTTCTCGACGTAATATTCCTGCAGCCGTACACATTTTTCACAACGTCGACGTCATGATTTCGTGGCCGCTGCGAACGCTTATTTAGGAGTCTTCTTTGACCACTGGAAAATCGTTGGTCCAATAGCGGCACAACTAGTGAATTTACGACCACGGATAGTGTCTTTCATCGTTGAAAACAGCCAAAAGTCGCTAAGAGCCAGGTCAGGTGAGTAGAGAGCATAATAAATCACTTCAAAGTTGTCACCATTCGTGGCATCCATCTGGAGACCACTTTTCACATTTTCAGATCTTTATGCAGGATTGTGTTCACAGATCCAACGAAAATACCAAATTTGGAGGCGATGTGTTCCACACTCATTCAGGGATCCTACAAAACAAGTTTCTTCACTCTTTTAATTATATCGTCAGACTGGCTGGTGAGCGGCCAAGACTGTCTTGGTTTGTTATCACACGACGTTCTGCCTTTTTTAAATTGTCGCACCCAGAAAGGCAGATTAGACGCATTTATAATACCATCACCACATGTCTCACTCAACTGGTAATGAATTTCAATCGGTGTTACACCACACAAATGGAGAAAACGAATGATTACACGCTGTTCTTGTAATAAAAACGTCGTCATTTTAAGTATCAAAAACAAACCTTACTCTTGCCGCTGCCGTACAGTGCTGCCATCTACTCATTCACAAAGAGTGCGCGCGTATTTTCAAACAAACCGCACGTTTCTATCGGATTTGTTATAACTTGAATGCACTTCGTACATATAGTAAATAATAAATAACACATTCTTCTAAAAAACGGGCAAATTATATTTGGTTTTCTTCAAAATTACAAACGCTTGCTGCAAATTTTATCTTTTGTGACATAGATACATTTAATTTAAATTTAAAATTTCTTACCTAAAGTACTAGAAGGAATTTGCAATATTCTTTTAATTTTCATAATCTTTCAAAGTATAGGTACAATTCAACAATTGTTAAACCAATTCTTCCGTGTTCCCTGATGGCAAAAAATGGCTACCATTTTCTTTAGGTTACCAAATTTTCTTTAGCTTTAGTCAGCACGTCATAAAAATAAAATAAAAAAGTCTTGCCAACACATTTTGGCACTTCATTATTGAACACAAAACATTGTGACCTTAATTCACATATTTCCTGCACAATATAGTAAGACTTTGGCAATATAGAAAGAAGAGACTTATCGCCAATTTGTAATTATGTAGATTTCAAATTGTTAACTATTATCACTCTGCAATATGGATAATGTATCAATAATGCACGATATCTATGAACTACTTTTTGAGTGGTTTAGGGGAGAAAGAATGCGAATTTCGTTGTTACCTTAATAAGTTAAAATTAATTTATAGTTACAGTTAGAATCTAATTACATATTTTTAAAATTTCTTAGATTAAAAAAAGCTCCAGTAAGACATTTTATTTTTAAATCCAACTCCTCCTAGACTATTTAACTTATTATCACAAAATTTTGCCTAAAGATCCTGAATTATAAAAAAGAAATATTCTAAAGAATCTAAAATAAAAATTGTATTTATCATTGAGAAAATCAAGCCTTCCAGTTTAAAGGAAAGAATTCAAATTATGCACACAAGAAACTTAAAAAAATTAACAAATCTTTTTCTTTTGGGAGCCTTTTTTACAAAATACATTTCATTTTTTTTTAAATTATTACCATGTAATACTTCGAGGTGACAAAAAGGCAAGATAATTTTGATTATACAGCCATTAAGAGCTTTTCTTTTAAGGTATATTGCTACTAAATTTAAAGTATACAGTATTCTTCTTTTTACTATATTTTATATATCATTCTTCTCCTGCTATTTTAAAGGATAAAATAGTATTTTCTACAGACAAGATTTTAATAAATTTATATATAAATACATCAACTAAGCTTGATCATAAGACAAAATAAATAATCAAAATATTCAACTTCTGACCGGATGATAATCATTCGTTATGCTTGTGGGGATTGTTAAAATCCATCAACTTTTTATAACACGTGACGGTCGAACAAACAACGGGAGGGATTAACACATTTCTTCTTTCTATCATCAATTAGCTCGTGTGGCAATCACTTTGACTTTTTCTAGACCTTGCGGGCTTCGTTCAGGATTCCGTCGATCGTTGAGTACTGGTAATGGAACTCATCAACTAGCACTCGACATGTCGTTGACAATTTTTTTATGGTGGATTGACGGTCAATTTCTTTTAGGCGTCTAAATTTTGAAATGTCAGTGAATCAGGCACCTTTTTTTTGAACATCTTGAACCACTTCTGAACTCTACAACTTTACAATTTTTTCTGGAAACTTCTAAGAGAATTTGTTCATCTTCAAGCTCTGCCTGGAGCAAATTATATGTCAAAATGTTCGTGAGATCGCGAGCTAGCTGATGATACCAAAAATATAAAAATAGTCAATAAAAAAGTTGCTATAACCCATTCACATAGACTAATAATAAAACTCAACCTAAAATACCTGGTCTCGCAACAATATATGTTTATGGTAGCATGTATTTTCAAACTATGACTAATAACTTTGCCAAAACCATCAACAATAAAAGAAATTACGCTAACAATTAACATATTCAGGATAAATACCTTTTTCATTAAATCCTACAGGAAACTGGTCAAACACCTATTCGAACAAGATATAGTCCATCAAAACCTACCAAATTAAATAAGAAAAAGCATTCAAGAATTGTAGTTGATGACTCAATATATCAAGAAGAAACTAGGCACTTTAAGCCACCCAGTAAGAAATATTATTAACATAAATGGTAAGTAAGAATTTCTTGCCAATGTTTTTCGTCAAACTTGAGCGCCAATCAAATAGCAAGGAAATGCGGGGGGCCGCGTAATAGCAAATTCTGTACAAAGAAAAGAAACGTTTGTAACGATAATATCAAACTTCAATGAAATTGACGGAACTATAAAATATATCACAAAACTAATCTAAGAAGCAGCCTAATAGGCCATTTCAATTAGACAAAATATCACACAAAAGTCTGAATATATCACTACATGTGAGATACAAAAATGTAAAGCCTGGGCCAAGCGGCAAAGCTCCGGCAACCCCCTAACAAAACTACCCTAAATAGGCTAACACCTAGACTTCTTAATGCTATACACGTGCAATTTCTCCAACACGCATTGTGAAACTCCACTTGTATTCTTCTTTCAATTTTCGTAGCGTTTATAACAAATCTTCCTCATTTTCTGTAAGAATTAACTGTGTCCTGTTAAAATTCCCATCTTTCGCATGTTTACAACAACGAGTTATTATTGTAAAAATGTATTACCAAAATGGTGAAAATTTTGGGGAAGCGGTAATACACCTCCGTGAGTCAAATGAATTATATATCCAAAAACTGATTAAAAAATTTAACGAAACTGGGTCAATAGTAGATGCAGGATTATAAGTATCGGAGTGGGGTAAGATCTCGTGAGTATACTGCCCTAATTAGTCAAACTGTCTAAAGATCCAAAAGCGTCGACTGGAGATCGTCCATAAAAATTAAAATTTTGGTAATTTCCTACAGCAAATACTCATCAAATATCTGTTGTATTTAGGGGTTTAGAAAAGGAAATGTACCCCTAACAAGATACTGTTTGGTGTAATTTTTTTGATAGGTCCATAATCCTTCAAATATAATGCTGGATATGTTGCAACTGTAAATAGCGATCGTTACCATTGTAGGATAACCTTGTTTTCTAGATAATATGGATCTAACACAAAAGTGGTTCTAGCGGAACGATACCACTTACCACACAGTTCGAGAAACAGTTAATTTACTACACGAATAACTAACATTCATTGGCCAGAAAAATCTTTTGATATAAGATTTCTTTTTTGGAATTATCTGAATTCCAAGGTCTATGCTAATAATCCAAAAACAGTTTATCATCTCAGAAATTAAATTTTACGTGTTATCTATGAGTTGATCAAAAGATATGCAAAGTTGTAATCGAAAATTTTGTGAAAAAGCCAAGATTTGCTGAAGCCGAGAGGGTAATTTTCATTAGTTTATTGAAAATTGTGTACTTTTGATACCGAATAAAAATTCAATTATAGAAGTACTTGAAAAGTTGTTTTATTTAGATTTAAATTTAGCTTTGATTTGGGCCACTCTTTATTAATCAAGACAAAATAAGAAAAAGGCGACTTTTAGTGCGATGGTCATAAAATTATTACTTTTCAATTGTATTCTGTGTTCCCAAGGATGGAAAGGAAATTGTATAAATGGTTACTTATACAACGCAAACGACCAGTTGTTGGAAAAACCGTAAAGCAAATAGCACTAAACTTCTATTCAAACTTAAATCCAACAAGCAAAATTTATCGCAAGTGATGGGTCGCAAAGTTTTAAATGTCGTTATGGAATTCGATTCTTGAAAATTACGGGTGAAAAGCCGTCATCCCAACCACAACTTGTTGATCCTTTCAAAGAAGGATTGACTAAACTGAATTTTCTGAAAACCAACTCTACAATGCAGACGAGACAGCTCCATATTGAATAATGCTGCCCGAAAAAACATACGTGGCATTTAGTGAAAAAACTCCTGGTTTGAAAATTACCAGACAACATATAACATTTTTGGTTTAACATAAAATGAAAGAACTTGTGATTTGCAAATCAAAAATCCACGCAGTTTTAAAAATTTTAGAAACCCCATAATTTAGAAGAATACAAAAATATGTGAATGACTGTAAACATTTTTAAAGAGTATTTCTTTCAACATTTTGTTCCAAAGATAAGTAGAGTTTAAAAACTGTCTTTCCTATGGTATAATTTTTTTTTTGTAAATTTTAGGTTACACAATTTTTACGACAACAAAGCCTTTCTCAAAAAGTCGTTTTCATTTTGGATAATAAATCATCCCATTTTCTAGATGGGAGAATTAAAAACTGAAAATGGGATGATATTTGTTATGCTTATGTCTCTTAACGTCACACCACTTATATAGCCGATTAACCAAAATGTTCTAAGACTCACAAAATTATATTACCGGAAAAGCTTGTGGAGTTCTATTTTGTCAAATAATCAAAACATAGACGAAGAACTGGAAAAACTCTAAAAGATGCCACTTTAAATTTACACAGTGCATGGCAAAAATCAACATCAAGAGCAGTATCAAAATGTTGGAGTAAAATCTTATCCAAAAATTGTGAATTTACTGATGAAGATAACATTCCACTAATTGAACTTAAAAAACTCTGGAAATCGAAGCGATTGTATCGAATACTATAACTTTACTCAAAACAATTCAACCTGATGTAAAAATACTGTATTGGGTATCTTTATACATCTGTATAAAGTGAAACTCAAATATGTATTTCTCCAAAATCAATATACTGCACTAAATGTGTTGGAATGGAACATAGACAGTCAGCAAAACAAAGAAGATGAAATAAATAAAACACTAGAAAATAACGATGATAATAAAGATTGTCAAATAGTAGGTAAATCCGAATTATGAAAAGTGACACATCGTGAAGCTATTTAAGGTTTGAAGGTATCATTGGAGTGAGCCGAACCGAATGCTGTTGACATATCGGACTTTTTGAGCATTAAAAAGGTTTATGAAAAGCTGTAGTTTCAAATTCACCTTGTATCCGCGCTTGTGTTTCGGAGCAAGCGGACGTGTGCCGCGCTCCGATATATAAGTGCCCGAAACGCTCTACCTGTTATTCAGAGGGGGAAGTGATATCACAATAACGCGACTACAGCCTTTTTGTCATTATAAGTACACGAATATTATTAATTTCAGGAATAAAACTCACCTACTAAAAAGCCATATGGTCTTCTTCCCACAACCGGGAGGGACGCAAACCCCAATGATACTACCAACGCCAATGATAACACATGACCACACCCAGATGATTAACACTCAGTCGCAACAAATACCATACATTACTCAACCACAACAAATATTTTATTCCCACCCCTATTTACAATTACAATATCAAACCCAAACCCAAACCCCTGCGTTCCCACCTTACATAGAACAACATGGTAACTAAATTAAAGCACAAAAGAGGCAGATCACAAGATGAATCGGAAATAAAAACGAAACATGCAAAAGATAATAAATACTGGCTCAACTCACCCTCCACCACTAATCGCTATTCAGCCCTTGCAGATCAACAACAAGAAAACGAATTTCATTAAAACCACAAAACCTCCTGCATATATATATATATATATATATATATATATATATATATATATATATATATATATATATATATATATATATATATAACTGTGTAGCAACAATTGCACCTCTAATACAACTTTTAGACACTATCGCAAAACAACAATATGAAATCAAAGCCCTCGCTAATAAACAGCTAAAAGTGCTACCTTAATCTTCACAATATTATACTAGAATCATAAAAGCCCTAGAAGAAAATCAGACACAGTATCACATCTATAAACTAAAAGAAGAACAAAACTACAAAGTGGTTTTAAAAAAATATGCATTATTCTATCAACACAGGAAATTAAGGTCGAAATCGAAAAACTGGGACATACGGTAACTGATATCTGGAATATAAAACAACATATAATCAAAGTACTTCTTTCAATGTTTTATGTGGAATTGAAACCAGTCTCCAACAACAAAGATAATTTTAATGTGAAATACCTCCAGCAATGCAAAATAAAATTCGAACCCTCTAGACACAAAAGAGAAATAGAGCGTTGTGAAAGGTACGGGCGTACCAAAAATGTCTGCCATTTAAAGCCAAGTTGCATCAAATGCATAGGCGATCATGCCACAGATCAATGTACACGAAAGGAAAAATCACGCGTCGTTCAATGCATTTTGTGTCAAGGGAGTCACTCTTCTAATTATAAGGGCTGCATGGTATATAAAGAACTGCAAAAAACATGTCTACCATTAAGACCTAAAGAATACATTGCCCCTGATCAAGTCAACAAACCCAGCCGGGATTATCATATGCTCAGGTAACCAATAAATCAAACCAGCAATCTAGTACAAATGCAAAACACGTCTCCACCTCAATAACAATCCAATCATATGGAAGAACTGAAGGATATGATAATACATCTGTTTCAACAAATAGGAACTACTTTAAACCTACTTACCTCAGTACTCTCCAAAGTCAAATCATGAATAATCCCCTACAACTCGCATTATGGAATGCCAATAACATATTGCAACATATTGACGAACTTAAAAATTTATTTTCAACGGCCATATTGATATAATGTTAATCTCTGAGACACACTTTACCGAAAAGAGCTACTTGAAAATTTCCAGCTACTCGATTTATCATACAGACTGAGGATCCACACTCATAACCCCCAAGAGGCGTGAACTACCTAAAGCATTGAAAAGCAACAACTTAAAGCCCCTACCTACGGGCGAGTCCACGTATTGGCCTTCAGACAGAGATAAAATACCTGATCTAACAGATTTTTGCATCACTAAAGGTGTCACTCCAGAACCAGCTGTAACAAAATCTTGCTTTGATATATCATCCGACCTTTCCCCGGTATTAATCACACTGTCCGATAGCCCAATATACACGGATAGCCTGCCTCGCTTAAGCAACAAACATACTAACTGGATAGAAAAAAAATTGACTTTATCGAAGATATCAAAAATGCACTTAAGTTTTCTAATAATACCATACAAAGAGCGGATTGGAACGCAACGCCAGAGACACTAAAGAAATCACCAATCAACGAATACCCCCATCAATCAAACAAAAAATTGAAGAAAAAAGAAGACTTAGTAAACAATGGCACAGATTGAAAACAGATAGTAAACAATTAAACAACGCAGTAACGCAGAAGCTAAAAAAGCTACTTAACAATAATAAAAACGAATGCATTCAAACATTTCTTCGGGGACTTATACCTGCAGAAGCAAATGACTATTCTTTATGTAAGGCGACAAAAAAAACTAAAACGAGTTAAAAACTCGCCACCAATCAGAACTCTGCAAAGCGCTTGGGCTAGAAGCAATGAAGAAAAGTCACACGCATTTGTGGAACCCTTAACGGAAATATTCCAACCATATCCACCAGAAAACAAACTTGAACAAAAAGCTGAGATTACTACTCTTTTGAAATCTCTTTACCAACTAGCACCTCCACTTCAACATTTTAAAACCACTGATATCAGAATTACAAGAAGTAATTTCCTCTATGAATCCTAGAAAAGCCCCCGTGTACGATTTAATCACGGAAAAAATCTTAAAAGAGCTACATACCATTGGATTAAAATATCTCATGCAATTATTCAACGCAGTCCTACGCACAATAAACTTTCCGTCGCAGTGGAAGGCTGCGCAGATTGTTCTAATTTTAAAACCTGGAAAATCGCCAAATGAACTAAAATCCTACCGACCAATAAGTCTTTTGCCTATTGTTTCAAAGGTATTTGAGCAGCTATTCCTGAAAAGAATCACTACGGTTATTGAACATAACGAACTAGTGCCCAACCACTAGTTTGGCTTCCAACGGGCGCATTCCACAATACAGCAGGCCCACCGACTGGTTCAGACAACTAATAAAGCCTTTGAAAATCAATAATATTGTTCAGAAGCCTTTCTTGACATCTCACAGGCATTTGATAAGGTATAGCACACTGGTCTCCTTTGTAAACTACATCTTCTCCTTCCACTGAATTATTTTTATATCCTTGAACCTTACCTAGACAATAGACACTTCCTGGTCAAATTTAAAACTAAGTACGCCAAACTGTTTCCAATAAAAAATGGAGTACTCCAAAGTAGTGCCCTTGGGCTCTTTGTGTATTTCCTGTACACCATAGTTCTGCCAACTACCCCAGAAGCTATAACAGCAACATTTGCCGACGATACTGCAATTCTAGCCTGTGACAGTTATCTCCCAGATATTACAAGCAAACCTAACAGCAATCTAACAATGGTTAAACAAACGGCGAATGAAAGTAAATGAGTGTAAGTCTGACCATATAACGTTCACCACCCGTCGAGATACATGTCCCCTGGTCCGTTTAAATAATAATCAACTACCTCAAAAAAATGAAGTAAATATCTATGACTGCATCTCGACAAAAAGACTTACTTGGCGCAAGCATATATTAACAAAGAGGAAACAATTAAGAATCACTTTCACCAAAATGTACTGGATGTTCAGCCGCAAATCTAAACTCACCTTGAATAGTAAATTTCTACTATATAAATCCATAATCAAACCGCTATGGACACCTGGGGCACTGCTTCTAAATCTAACATAGCAATAATGGAACGATTCTAATCGAAAGTACTACGGACGATAGTAAACGCTCCCTGGTTCGTGCCGAACGCAGTCATCCTGAAAGACCTCAAAATGACAACAGTCAAACAAGAAATCTAACTCTACAGTGCCGAGTACGGTGACCGAATAAGTGCGCACCCAAACAATTTATTGTTAAACCTTACTAATCCTCCTGCTAACAGAAGGTTACAAAGACATGTACCCGCCGATCTCATTAACAGATTTTAGTCATCTTAAGTAGATTCGTTTGGTTTTTAAGATTTAGTATTTAAGTTATTTTTCTAGAAGTTAAACTAGCCCTAGCAGAGCTCGTGGAAAATGGTAAAGCACCAGAAACCCTCGGGACAAGACCATCTTAAATAATTTAACCCACCGTCTTCACGAAACTCTACATGAAAACAGAAATACAACATTCAGGCATTACATCTCTAGTCTATCTCCAGTAGATTATTTTATCTGGAAAGTTACAAAAAGACTCAATCTACTACTCTAGTTCCATCATTAAGAAAACCTGACCATGGCTGGGCTAGATCAAACGAAGAAAAGCACACACCTTCGGAGTACACCTTGCCCAAGTCTTCACACCACTGACATCTAATGACCAAAACTTTGATGCAGAAATAGAAGAATATTTATGCGCGCCTGGCCCGTTATCCCTACCCGTGAGTCCCTTTTCACCAGCAGAAGTATATAGGGAAATTAAATTAACCAGCTCGTATAAAGCCCCGGGCTACGACCTTGTAGTAGGGGAAGTACTAAAACACCTTCCGAAAAAAGCAGTAGTACTCATCACAACGATTTTTAATCGCATGCTTGCCATTACTCACTTTCCCTACTCAGTGGAAATAAGCTAAAATAATCATGATTGCTAAACCTGGAAAACCTCCACATGAAACCACCTCATATCGGCCGATAGGTTTGTTGCCACTATTATCAAAATTATTTGAAAGATTACTGCTATACAGAATCATGGAAATAATACAACCAGATGAACTAATACCGTCCCATCAGTTTGACTTCCGTGAGGGGCATTCAACCATTCAACAATGCCATAGGATAGTTAACTACATCAAAGAAAATCTGGAAGGAAAGAATATGTGTTTTTAGATGTGCAGCAGGCTTTCGACAAGGTATGGCACACAGGACTACTATATAAAATAAAAAGAAAGTTACCTCATCAAATTTATCTTCTCTTAAAATCCTACTTCAGTGAACGACACTTCCAGGTTCAAGTTGACAACTCGCTATCATCCTACCACTCCCTTAACTCTGGAGTTCCACAAGGCAGTGTCCTTGGACCCTTTTTGTACCTCCTGTATACCGAAGATGTTCCCACTACAAACACTACCTTAATTGCCACCTTTGCAGATGATACTGCTATATTGTCATCTGATACTGATCCTAACCGGGCATCCGATAAGCTGCAACTACACCTAAACCTCCTACAAACTTGGCTAGATCGCTGGAGAATCAAAGTAAATAGTGAAAAATCCACCCAAATCACATTCACTACAAAACGCTCCACCTGTCCACAAGTTACTATTTATAATCACCCCATTCCCATAAAAACTGAGGTTAAATACCTAGGACTCCCTTGACCAAAAGCTGACATGGAAACCCCATATAAAGCCAAACGGCAGCAACTAAATTTGAAAACAAAAAATTTATATTGGCTCATCGGGCGTAAATCGCAACTAAGCATCGAAAATAAAATTTTACTGTATAAAACCATCTTAATGCCTGTATGGACCTACGGAATCGAGCAAACCCTCCAATACCAAGATTCTACAGGCCTTTCAGTCGAAGACTATACGTACTCTGGCAAACGCTCAATGATACATCAGTAACCAAACTCTGCACCACGATCTCAGAATTCCCTTCATCAAAGATGTCATCAAAACTTCAGCTCGCATTAGCCGAGACCGCACATTGAACCACACCAATCAACTGATCGCCAACCTCTACAACCTTCAACCCGCAAATCGGAGACTTAAAAGGCAGTGGCCTGAAGATCTCGTCGAGTGAATCTTGGAGACCCATCAGTGGATGGAGCCCAACTCATGACATTTAGCAACACCGTCACATTATTTACTTATTACTCTGTAGACGGAGTAGATTGTAAATTTGCAATAAATTTTCTAATAAAAAAAAAACTGGCCCTAGGACCAATTGTTATAGAAGTGAGCTTCTGAGCCCTCTTCTACATGCCTGACATATATTACACACACCATTTGCTGAATGTTTTTCTACAGTTTGCAAATAAATGGGATACATTAAAAATATTCAACTCAAAAACAAAGTAAGACTACCTCATTTTTTCATAAAAAAGTATTTTTCAGTTAATTTTTATTTTGAAACATGCATGTATAATATTTTGTAAGATTACAGAAAAAGAAACTAAACGTTTTGTACTATAAAACTTCTTTACTGTTGCACTCCCTTTGTGCTAATTTGAATGAGCTTGGGATGTTTGTATTCACGCTATCAAGCTTCTACTGTATTGCTATAAACAAAAAAATAGAAGAAACTACGACTCCAACAAGGAAGGATAAGTAACAATTTAAATTTGCTATTGCTATGTTCGATTAGAGACTAATAAAGAGTACTACAGCTGCTATTACTTCTATATAATGTTTCTGCTGATTTACACCTGTCGTTACCTCTTCATTCTTTTTCCCATCGCACAAGATGTGCGGGAAAAACTGAAGTGTGCTTTAATATTTCCATGAAGTGTACCGACCATAACCCAATAACTCCTTTTCCGGCTGAAACCGTACCGTTCTCACGAGCAATTTGTTCCGCGGCGTTTAAATGCGTCCCGGTCTTGCCCACGAAGCCGAGGAGCACCGCGCCGCCGCATTCTGCAGCAGCGGCTTTCCTGAATGCCGAAGACCTCGGCGAGGCTTTTTATGAAATAATTTCCCGAGCAGATTGATTTCCAGCGAACGTTGAAGCGCAATGAGGCCTCGCCGGCCGATAGACGGCAATTTCAATGGTCTATTGTCAGGGCAGCATAGAGACATCAGAGGCAGCTCGAGCGCACCGGGCATTTACCACTTTTTGCGCGCGCGCCCGTCCTTATTCGTCGCTCGCAATTGCCGCGCAACATGGCGCGCGTACGTGCGTCCGCGCGGCGCGCAAAAACAGCCGCCGCTGAAATTAAAAGAGTATTGAGCTCAAAGCGGCCGAGATAAACCGCGCTCATGTTAATATATGGGAATTAGGATGCAGAAAAAGTCATTTGACAACGATAACTGTGAATGGCATCGTTAAACGGCAGATAAGCTCGGCGCTCCATTATTACACCGGTATATTGCGCCATTTGAATATAACGCCAACAATTGCGATCAACGGCGGCTCGTGAACAAAGGGCGCGTCCTTTGCCGGCGGGGAATCCCCAGAGTGTCTGCTCCGTTCTTTCGGTGTTACCGTAAGTCAACATTTCAATCAGCCTGGCCTTGATAACAGACTTCTTCGAAGACGTTTCCATAAACTGACTGGAATAAATCCCGTCTCTACAGATTGGGTGGTCAAGAATGCATTGCCAGAGCCACAAAACACGCTTCTATGTTGAGCTTAGCTTCATAAATTTGTTTCTTCGGATTTTTATTTGTCCCATTCATTCCCGCAGTTTGCGTTTTAATACAATAAGAAAAAATATATTTTTCTAGTTAGTGCTTCTATAGAAAATTTACAGTCTATTCAATTAAACCACACAGCAATAAGTAAATTCTATGTTATTATTTGCAGATGTTTGAAGTCTGACACCATTTATTGATGAGCCATCAGGATATACTCAATGAGATCTTCTAGCCATTCTGTTTTTAATCTTTTGTTTACTAAATGTTAGTTGTAGGGGTTAGTTATTAATTTATCGTTATACTTTAAGGTGCAATTATGACTATTGCTGGTTGAGGTTTTGAGTACTTCACTGCCGTTTGGAAGGTCTGATAAACCACAAAGCATTAGCTAATGGTCGCAGCATCTTCGACTGAAGTTTTTTGCTACAACTCTGTATATCCACACGGATTTTAAAACTGATTTATTTAGTAAAGGTGAACTATTGAAAGTCCGTCAGAATTTTCGTTCGATTAGTCATTACATCTGTTGGTTTAGGTGGGGTCCAAGATGCATTACTTCGGCTTGATTAATATACATAGTAACTTGAGCACAGCCGCTTCGTGTATTAGTAAATTCTTTGTGTGGATTTTCCGCTGCTCACTGATGTAGCCAATTTTGTAACAACTTCGAATATTTTGGAAAGTAGTGTGCAATTGGATGGTCGGCCTGTGTAAACTGATCTATTTGGAGACTTTCCAGGTTTTGGCACAACAATGATTTGTGCATGGTTCCACTGCATGCGGAAATGAAAAGATTGAATATTACTGTGATGCGAATTATTGTTTTTTTTTTTTTTGGAAAGTATGAGGTCATAGCCTGGAATTTTATATGGATTTGTTGACTTTACTTCTCTGTAGACCTTGACTGGAATAAGTGATCTCAGCGGTAAGGACAGTTACCCGACGAGTCGAATTATTTTTATTTTTAGATCGGTATTATTAGATAAGAGTGATGTAAAAGACTCGGGTAAAATATTTTCCGTAAATATTTACTTTTACTTAGTACGGGCTGTCTTAATGTTCGTACTGGTAATGTTAACTGTTTTTATTTTCCCGGTTTACCGTTGATAGGTTTGTGATGTAGAAATTATATGTGTCATTTCGGTTTTGCCGTATAGCATTGTGAAGTCTGCATGTTAACCTGTTTAGAGTATTCATGTCCAGTTGATTCCTGGACATTTCAAATTTACTCAGAGCTTTACGTTTTCTGACGCTGATCGCCTTATACGTGTATGTAGTATTGAGGCTTTTAACGTTTGTATTTGGTCCCATTGAAATCGGACTGTTTTTTAGATTAGCTTTGTAATATATTCTACAGTTTCAACAATTTCTTGAGAGCTATGCATTCTGTAGTTTAGACTGTTACTGATAATTTGTTTCTAGTTAGTTTTTCTGGCACATAGTTTTAGTAAAGGGTTTTTTAATACTACCTTAGTATTCAACGTGATTATTATTCGGCTATAATCTGAGCTCAGACATAGATTATTTTCTATTTTACTGTACATGTGAAAAATAAAGCCTGGCAAAAATGTATACTATGTAACTTCATTAGCTTAAAAAATTCTACTGCAGAAGCTGAAACCGATCCTTAAAGAATTAACAGTTTAGTTATTAAGAAAACCTTTAACTAGGCCTGTCACACCGGTCTGCTATATAAGATTAAAAGTTCCACCAGTAGAACATTATAAATTAATTAAAAACTGTTTAACTGAACGAAGTTTTCAAATCAAGCTGTAGTAGGAGTACCTAAGGGATTATGTTAGGGCCCGTCTTATATCTTCTGTACACGGCAGACCTATTTACAACGCCTTAAACATGTAGATGTACAACATTATCGTCACACACCAGTTTAGCTATAGCGTTGAAAATATTGCAATGAAACTTAATAAGATTAAAACTGGATAAAACCAGTCAATAAAACAAAGTCGACCCATGTAACTAGAAAGGTAGTCCTAACTGTTACTGCAAAGCAAAGTGCTTCTTTATAAGGCTATCATAAAGCCACTTAGGAGACACAATACAAATCTGAGAGGCAGCTAGCATATCCAACATGGAAATACTTCAGCGTAAATAAAGTAACAGCCGCTTCTACATATATTTCTAACTTGTCTTTTTCAGCAAGACATCTCGATTGCTACGATCAACCAGGAAGACGAACGTGCTAGTGTAGTGTATCGCACAAAACTTAGTGCTCACAAAAATAATCTATTTTTTGACATATTGCTATCAACAAGCGCCATAGCTTCTTAAAAGATACAGCAACTTAAAGATACGACCCTTTACATCTAGATAACAGGTTTTAATTCAAGTCTAGTTAACTCAAAATATTTGTTTACATCAATACAGAGATATAATGCTAAGAGCATTATTTACCAAATGTTATTATAATACAATAAATTGTAAATGATTCGGTGATGACTGCGAAAAATCTAGCAGATTTGGAAGTTTGTTTAAATCTGCTGACCAGTAGATTGGCTTATCGTTTGACAAGTGTTGTAAATCATTTTTCTGAATAACTTGAAAAGGTTTCGTCCTTTAGTTATAATCAAACTGGAACCGCAATCCGATATGCTTTGTCATTTTATTATCCTGAAGGACGTAGTGAGAGTAACATAATATTTTAAAACTAACATGTTATGACTAGGTGTATTATATATAGATTCAATGGCTAATGACCAACGGAATAGTTTTATTTCTGTTAAAGCACGTTGACGTTTGTAAATTACGTATGGCAGTGATTTAGCGTTGATCTGATTAGGATTGTTGACCCAGCGTGAACAGTTGCATTAGGATGATTTGAGTAGTGCGTGTTGTAGTTTATAATAACAACAAGGATCTTAGAAATCAATAAAATTTCGATTTGCTTATATTCAAGTTCAACAGAATATGGTTTTTTAGTCGATTTTAGCTCCAGATGGCTATTCTTATTGAGTTAGCCCATTATTGGGTTTCCTTGTTAATACCTGTTATGGCTAATGGACAAGACCGTACTGTTTTGGTTAAGGAGTTGCGAGAACATGTTATTGGATTAATTAATTAATAATATTAACATAATGATAGATATATCTGATATCGCATTATTGTTAATTGTATTACTTGCCGCTTATAGACAGGTGTGGTTCTAATGGTTCTAATAGGATGTATGAGGAAATTATTGGTTTGCTGTGTTTGTTACTGTATTAATTATATATTACTACATGCGAAGTGCATTCAAGTTATAACACTTCCGTATTTTTTTCTCAGGACTGGGAACAGATAGAATCGTGCGGTTTGTTTCAAAACACGCGCGTGTTCTTTGTCAATACGTGACAGAGATGACAGCACTGCGCGACACATAGGGCTCTAGCGGCAGTGACGAGGTGAGAACTGTTTTTATGCTTAAAATGATGACGTTTTTATTAAAATAACAGCCTGTAATAATTCGTTTTCCATTTGCGTGGTGTGACACCGATTGAAGTTTATCGCCAGTTGAGTTAAGACATGTGGTGATGGTGTTATGAATGTTCTAATGTGCGTTTGTGGGTGCGACAGTTTAAAGAAGGCAGAACGTCGTGTGACGACAAACCAAGACAATCTCGACCTTCCACCAGCTGGTCTGACGACATGACCAAGCGAGTGGAGAAACTTGTTTTGGATGATCGCCCAAAGTGTGTGGATGTTCCATCGCCACCAAAGTTGGAATTTCCGTGCTATCTATGCACAATCCTGCATTAAGATTGAAAATGCAAAAGTATCCAATGTTTCCAACAATGAAAGACACTGTCTATGGTTGCAAATTTACTAGTCGTGCCTCTATTTTATCAGCGATTTTCCAGTGAGCAAAATACTTAGCGGCCATGCGATCATAGTGTCAACGTTGTGAAACATGTGTACGGCTGCAGGGAGATTACATCGAAAAGTGGCACAAGTTTCACAGTTTTCATGTGATTAGTTTGTGAGAAAAAAATCGGAGGTGTTATAACTTGAATGCACCTCGTATCTTGTAATTGGCCAAACGATTGCCGTCTCAGGGAAAGAACTTAGCTAAAGTGTCTTTTTTTCTACAGGGTTTTCATGTCATGCGGTCCCCTATAGT
Organism: Sinelater perroti; assembly: GCA_036346155.1. Taxonomy (NCBI): domain Eukaryota; kingdom Metazoa; phylum Arthropoda; class Insecta; order Coleoptera; family Elateridae; genus Sinelater; species Sinelater perroti. Next base: position 2,055,440 of record JARFIY010000209.1, on the reverse strand, counting down.
TAACACAATTAAATAGCTTTCTTCAGTATGACTAGGAGTAATTGCAATCTTAGCTACGTGTACACTGAAATATATTAATTCAAACAAAAATGGCTCGGCTTCTATAGCAAACAATCAAATTTTCGATTACGTAAATTGTCAGCAAAACGTCAAAGCTATAGAAAGTTTGAAATGTAATTACAAGTTAAGTAACGACGAAGCTACAAGTTTAATTATTGCTTAAGTGAACGTCACCTTAAATTTGAAATCGGAGAAAACTGGTATCTGTAAAAGTGATACTACGGAAACTGTTTGGTATATATCTTTATCTTTATTCTCAATTTAACGCGTTTTATAATGTTATAGATAAAACTAAATAGTGCGAAGATTACAATTAAACTAATTTATCTAAATTTTACAAGACTCTATGTTAAAATAAAAAATAACGAAACTTTACATAATTTTCCTTCATTAGAATCAATTACAGATTTGATAAACCGATATTATATTAACTACAAAATCATTATAAAATATAAATTTATAATACATTTAAATTTTACTGAAAATACTCTAATTTAAAAATGCTTACGGTTACAAGTATAGAGTAACACATGAAATCGTCATATGTTGTGCTCACGAAATGATAATGATCGAGATATTTGATGGTAAAGAAAGATAATAAGCGTGAAGAGTAAATTTTAATTCGGTTTTTTAAACAAAATTTTAGATTAAACGGTATTTTGTTTATACATGGTAACAAACTGCAAAATATAAGTTATTACTTTTGATGCGTGATGTGCACCATTTTGCATTTTTTTTTAATTTTTGACACTCAGAATACTTTGTTGAACTTAAAATTGCAAATACTCGATTTCATCTGTTTTGATTATTTTTAATGTTTTCACACTTTTTATATACTTGAATTTCAAATGTTTCATTTCGAATGTTTCTTGGCTGTCCATTTTTATCTTGGTAGTTTTGTAAATCACTCTCATTAAGGTCAGTGTTTGGTTTCTGGAATGAATTTTATTATCGTTAGTTACACAACGAGATTCAAGATTATGAACATGACTGGGTAGAAATGATTCCAAGTTCTTTAAATACGGCAAGTTAATTTTTGCAAAATCATCACTAAATTGGCCTTGAAAGTTTACTTGAAAATGTTGTACTGGAATAGCATTCTGAGCTTTGTCATTTAGTTTATAATAGAAGATATTACTGTTAGAGAAAAAGATACAGTTATTGTATTGTGGAAAGAACTACAACCTCCAAACATGCTTGTGTCAACCATAATTTAAAAATAATGCAGCTAACTTTAAAAAATGTGAAACTTTCTCCATGTTGTTGGCTATTTGCATTTCTGAATTATAAAATACTTTATACGTAGTTTAGGAAAGATTGATTAATAAAAACTAAAAGCTATAAAAATGTAAAGCAATGTAGATATGCTAGGGGTTGGCCGCCAAAAGCTATTTTTTCGTCCTAGACTGACAATTTTTCACCCACCTTCTCAAATTATTGTAAGGCGAAAACTTATAAATTTTTAACTGAATCGGTTTTTTCCTGGATCAAAGCTCCACTCGGCGGAAGCAAACCAAATGGCTGTGGCAGACGTGCTTTTTCTGTGTAATGCAGCGGTCCGATGGCAGCCGGGGCCGCCTGGACATTCAACAAGCAACAAGTGCGGCCCCGACGTGCGTGCACGAACGCACGGACCTCTTCGTGTAAATTAAGCGCTCATAGCGCGACATGCCAAAACTGATATCAGCCGTCTTTGTTTACTTACCGTTCAAATGTGTAAACCGTCTTTGTTTACTATGCACAGACTTCCTCGTGTAAATCAAGAGCCAAGGACCACGCCGCATTTCTTTGTTTACTTTCTGTTCAAATGTATAGATAGATTTTGGCCTTGCGCTTGAATAATGTTAGTGGTAGAAAAAAAACTGTTTCAGATACGAAGTTCTTACCTGGTAACAATGTGATACTGAGAGATAAAGCCAAATCTTTACTCACCATCTTATAAAACTATATAAGCATGTCTTGTATTCTATAGAATTCTATAGAATTTGCTTATGAAATTTTAATTTACAAATGGTAAATACTTTAAAAATATCATTAATGCAGTTGAATTTTTACAGTTCAATTTTAATCCTGTTGTTAATAGCGTTTCAACTGCGTATATAAATAAATTTGTTCCTGTGTGTATCATATATTTGTAAAGAATATTTAATTAATTTAAAACCAACTAACTCTTGGAGATTAGATGAAATAAACAAGACAAAACGCAAAGTTTGATGATCCTACATCACCAATAAATGCTAGAAGTGGAAGACGAAGAAACTATTTAAAAATAACTCGTATTATACCGTATTTATATCAAATAAAGATAACACCGGTGCATCTACGAACTCATAAGATATCCTCCTAAAATAAATTACTTCCAAGTTAATGGTAATAATGTGACGACATCAAGATTGAGAGAGCTGAAGATTAGGAATAACTCTATTGAATTTCATTACTTTCAAAAATATCAATGATCAGTTTTTTCAGGTGCTACTAACAATTTTTCGATTTCGTTAACTAAAAACAAAATTAAAGATGACCTTTTGGTTTAATTACACATCTTGAGCATTGTCTGCTTATTATCAAATATGTACTCCAATTCCCATGTGCTGTAATGCTTAATCTTGACGAAAACCAAAATAGTCTTTGAACTGAAATCCATTTTTCACTTAAATGTTACGATAGGCACGAGAAAGAAGGTAACAAATACCTTACAGCGCCATAAGTGCAGGCGATTAGGGCACATTAAAATTATTTATTTGGGTTACCCAAGCCACGCAAAAAAATGATAATTCTTCCAAATACAGGGTATGCCCTAATCTCCAGCAGTTATAAAATCAACAAACTCCAACGCAAAGTTCCAGAATAATATGTAAGCAAAAAATCTTCATCTCCATCATCTCATCATTTGACTCCTAAGAGATCTTATTTTGCATCAAAATATCAATCATATATCAATTTACCCATGAACTTACTGAACTGATTATGAGACAGGCATTTTAAATGTAAAAGTTCCTATAAATTTTTCCGCAATTGTTCCACAATTATCTTAAAAATTATAATATACTTTACTATACATTTAGAGACTACTTGGTTTAAGAATGATAAATGGCTATTACAAATGGGAAACCTGTAGAACAACTTAAGAGTTCTATTTCCAATAGTTAGTAAACAAGAAATTAATATTCACGTCGAAGTGTTAACAACTGTAATTAACTGATCTTTCCAAATTGTTACAAAATCCTACTTAACTAAAGCAGCAAGGAACTCTTGCATTTATTCTCAATATATTGCGCAAAATGGTTAAAGAAAAGAGTTAAATTTAACCTTAAAAAGACAGTTGAATACGCTTACATATCAATCTAACTTTTTGAAAATTACAAAAATATAATTAAAAAATATGATGTATTACTAACCATAACACCTGATGACGCAGGCAATTCCGACGAACATAAAAGCAATTTATTAGGAAGCCACTTAGGAAACGTCTTAACAACTATTTCAGAAGATAACAGACTCAAATAATACAAAAACATTGACTATATAGAAACCAGTTAATTATAATAAACTTTAACAAGAGAAATAAATACAAATATACAAGAAATGCACAACTTTGCCAAGAACCTTAGAAAATAAGCTATGGCGTAGTTGGCATTATTGTTTATCCACTGGAAAAATTTTAAAGAATTTGTGTGGTTGAAGAAATAAAGAGACTTTGACAGCAACAGTTGTGTAAAACGGGAGCCTGCAAGTTCTAATTCAAATTTTCTAAAATTGAGATTGCAAAACCAGACATTAAGTTCTTTCTCTGTAGGACATTAAACGTCTTAATTTAAAATCTTTATTTTGCCTCACTCAGTTAAGCTGAAAAATCTATATTCTCTTTGTCGATGACGTTCAGTAGGTTGATGCCAAGTTTGCGTTGCTGTCGTTATACTTTTGGTAAACAATCTAGCACAATTGTAGTAGTAACATAGCAAATGGTATAAAGGCTTGTTTTCCATTCAGCTACTTCTTCAGGTGACTAGTGTAAGCACTGCAACAGAAATGAGAATTTCATGGTAATAATTCATCTAAACAACAACAATTTAGGTTATAAGCTCTACAGACAACAAGCGTAAGATTTCTTCTCTCTAAAACAGCAGAGAATTTTTCCACACATCCACAAATCCAGTCATTGGCACACAAAAAATGTCATAACTCCGACCAGATTAAGTAAGCGTTAGATCTGAATATACAAATTCCCAAAGTTAGATCTTATAAAGTAATCTAACACACCCTAACCCGGTATCTTAAAAACCAGAACCAATGCGCGATTTTTGTTATAATTTTTAAACTCAGCATGCCATTAATCATTTTTTATTTATTTTTCTTTTAAATGCATTATTGGTTTGTTAATTTATATATTATATGTATAACCGATCTATCAACCACCAAATATATCTTACCACCTTTGCAGATGATAAGATATTCATGGCATCATACCACGATCTACTTGCTGCTTCAAGATACCTACAGAATTGGCTTAGCAAATTAAAAGAATGGATTAAAAATGGCGCATTCCAGTTAATGTGTAATAATTTAATATGAGCAAGTGACATTTAAAACTTAAAGAAGAACATTGTTCTGTTTGGCGAAATGAAAATCTAAAACAAAAAGAGACCAAATAAATTGATATTCATCTGGACCGACAACTAACACGGTGTCCTCATATATGGCATAAGAGACATCAGCTAGGCCTTACTCTTACAAAATACTGTTATGTCCTTACAGACAGAATGTAAAATAATCCTGTTTCATATAAAAAATATAACTACAACAACTAATTGGTACATTTTATTTATTCAAAAGCATCAAAGCTTTGCATTTTCCTTTTTATATAAATAAAAATAAATAAAATAAAAACCTTTTATTTCAGACCAAAAAAGTCCATCTTTGTTAGTAACACAGAACTTATAGACGAACGTTAGTAGTTACCTATAATTATATACAATTTAATTTTCTAATTAAGATATGAACGTATATAATTTTCGTATTATATTATTGCAAAAGTATTTGCTTTACGCTTTGCCTTAACTTTTGATTTCTTTATAAGCTAAAAATTATGAGAAATTGCAAATTTCAATGGCACTTTTTTTCATCTACTGCAGATATTAATTAAGGGTATTCAATCTTTAATTTTTTTATGTGTAATATAAACTGTGATATTGATCATCCTTTTTGTTTCCTAAATTTGCAAGAATTTGAAAAGCATGAAAGATTGTTACTATAATTTTCACTAGGTTGTTATTATAGATTTTACAAATTTGGCGAAGAATTTTAAACGCACAGGCCAACGGTGGAAAAACGGTAAATAATTTCTTAAAAAATCAATTCGGTTACTTTATAGGTTGACTTTATACATCTGCCTTTAAGTTAATTTGGAGCGTTCCGTTTTATAAAAATATATGCAAACTTAATTTGATAGATTTCATATGACTGACGGCAAAAAAAGTAATTTACAGGTTCTAAACAATTTATTGCGAATTGCAATTTTGAAAAATGTAGGTACAACAGGAGCTTTTTGGTGTTTTTATGTTTCGTGCGGTTATATCAATTATTAGGTGATTATGTTGTCATTTTCAAGGAGCAATGCTGGCTGTGTTAAAGTATTAAATGCAATTAAAAAGCAATGTCAGCTTAATGTCACGCCATTTATGTAATTTTAATTGAAGCCTCCTTTTAAAGCTTTATAGTCAATTAGGATCATTATTAAAATAAAGATGCTCATTACTACTTTTTATTTACTACGTTCAATTTAGATAAGATGTGAGCCAGCTTGGACTACTCTATTCTATTAGCTCACATGTCGTAAATTATGGTTTGTTTACGGAAGAACGCATGACTATAAAAATACGTCATGATAGAGGTCGGGTGATGAGAAAATATAATTGATTTATTTTTATTTTATTTTTATTCTTTAATTATATTTACATTGCGGTTATTTAAACTGAAGAAACCATCAATAGTATTTTAAGCTCACAAAAATTACTAAGACGACTTTAATAAATTTTAGTTACAGAATAATTAACCCTTGCGCAGTTAATGTATGTAATTTACTTTAAAGTTTCGTTTATAAATGTTTGGTTAATCTAAAAACTCTATAATTGGTTTGTGTTTTTAATTTATAATAAGCCGATACAGTTATTACTGATAAAACGTCACATTTATTATTTCCTTATCTAGAAATGACGTCAAAAATTATTTAATTTTTAGTTATCCATTTTCCTAATTGGTATGGTAAAGCTGTCGTTATATAAATTATAAAGTGCAACGTATATTTATGGATAAGAAAGTGTTACTTTAAAAGGTGCCTCGAAAATCAGTAATGCTAATTCCAGGGGGGGGGGTTGTCGACTAAATTTATGCAAAATAATCTAATGATCAACAAACATTATACAGGGACAAACTTTAGGAGATAATATCTAATAGAAAAAGGGCGAAAAATGTATGTGTAATTTGAGACGTACCCTGAGTCCGCAATTTTAACATTGCATTGAACGATACCGTTCCATTTATTTTTGACAAGTTTATATGGGCTTCAATTTCTATTGAAGCCCATATAAACTTGTGCTTCTGCACGAATGTATCACATGGATTAATGTCTTTTGAGTGGTCTCACAGGTACAAATGAAAAAGGTCCGACAAGGAAGTTATTATTGAGCATCTGGCAAACGTTAGCACTAAAATGAGCTAGAGCTGCATCCATGCATCAGCCAGATGATTTGTCATACTATCAATAAAGACAGAACTTTCTTTAAGAATTGAAAGTTCGCTGGGTCAATGAGGCGTTATGGAAAAACGACTAGTCCAATTGGGTGCCATCAAATCCCAACTGAAATATAACTGTTGCTAGTCCACAGATGATTAATGTGTAAGCTTGATGATGCAATTTCTACCAAAGTTTGCTTTATCTGTGAAGATAGTTGACAAAATCCCGTAATAATAACAGTGACGAAATGTTTCTCTTGAAAGCAAATAGTTACGGTAGTTTCTACGCACTTTGTAAGTGAGTTTCCTGAAGTTTGTAGTGATATTATTCTTAATGTGTTGTAGAACATCTTTAGTTTGGAGATACTAACATAAAAACTTTGTCTTTTGTGTTCTGGCATCTTATCGCGGACAAATGACAAAACACTGCTGCAAAAGTTTTGTGATTCGGTTGTTGTCTATATGGGCAAGCTTTTTGGTTTATCGATCATTTCCATTTGCATCTCTATAGGAGTAAAATTGTTGGTTATTTATATGAATAACAAGAGATTTTAGAAGCACTTACAACACACGTTTATTTAAGAACAAATCTGTATTCTTACGAGGGTCTAACTTCACAAAGAACATTTTCGATTATATGTTTTTGTCTAGACGAGCGGGAATATTTCTTATACTGCAGTATGACACTGTTAATGTACACAAAGTTTTACCTAGAAGTAACAAAATGCTTATGAAACGAATTATGGTCGGTATGAACTGTTTATGAATGAAAATTGGGTATTTTATGTTGAAACTCTAGACCATTTATCCAATCTGACTTTGTTCCTTCCCTTTCTCTGTTTTAAGTGATATGTTCAGTCTTCAGGCTTTATCAGTTTTGGTAATTACAAATATTTGGTGTAACCTTCATGAGGAGATTATACACCTGGATATCCTCGAAAGATAATAGAAGAAATGGATAAACCACAAGAAATCAGATCGACTATCCTTAAGTCCTTAAGACTTATTCATATAATACATGATTGGTCAATGGAATCTTCAGCATTCTTCTGTGTAACCACATTTCGAACGCCTCTATTCCATTTATCGTGTTCATTTTCAATTACCGACATGACGTTCAGTATAACAATACTAACTATATGTAGCATTTTGTCATGCGTTGTCGAAGTTTCAGATTCAATGCGTTATTACATAATGCTCTTTTTATTGAATTAAATGTAATGGCAGCTATTTGTATTCTTCTCTTAATTTAGTGATCTGGGTTGATGACTTTTGAAAGACTATAAGTTAGATATTTAAAAGCCTAACTTGTACTATTTGGTTATTATTTATGTGTAAATTGACATTAAAATGCCGTTGATTACTGAACACTAGAAATTCAGTTTTGTCAATATTAATGCTTAATCCAATGTCGGTACTGTGTATATAAACTTTGTTTAGGAGTCTTTATAGATCTTCAATGGCATCTACTAGTAACACAGTACCATCCGCGTATCCAATGTTGTTAATTGATTCACCATTAATTTTTACATCCGATTTTTTACCTCCTAATGCTACCTTAAATACAGCATCAGAATATAAATGTCACAGCAATGGGGAAAGAATGTAGTCTTGTCGCACTCATCTACCGATTTTCACTTCGTATGTCAATTTTTCTTCTAGTTTTTTATAATCCAAAGATCTTTTTCATCTAATCCAGTTGTTTTTAATAACTCTATTAGCTTTTATGTCTCACCTTGTCAAACGCTTTTTCGTAATCAATGAAATAAGCGAACACATACTTTTGTTGGTCTCGACGTTTTTATAAAGGAACTGTATCTGCCAATAATGCATCGCGTGCACTGAAATCATTCCTGAAGTCAAAATGAATGTTATCCAAACGTAATTCAACCACATGTTCTGTTTACCCGTTAGTTCTAACACTGGTGTGTTATCACTGTTTGTTAACCGGCATTGTGTACGTTTCTGTGCAATCCTGCGATTTCTTTCAACTTTTTTTACAAGTTCCTCCATTCTTTACAATTTTCTCTCATCCATTTCTCCTTTGTTATTCTCATTTCTCTTTATTTTATATTCGTATCATTTCGTTTAAGTTTCTGTGCTTATTCATCAATTTCAGAATTTGCTTGTTTTTCCAGTTCTTTCTTTTTACTCTTCAATCTGGTTTATGATTTTTAGTACAAACTTTTTGACTAATGTTCTTAAGGACTTGCCGTAATGTCTCTACTTCTGTGTAGTACGTGTTATTTAACTTGCCTAGTTCTCCGTTGATCTCATTTGTGGGTTTCTCTTTGACGTTATTATTTTTAATATGTTTACATCTACTAGTAAATCTCATTTATATATGTATGTCTCTACTTGGGTGTGTCGATATTTGTTCGATGCACTTCCTGTAGCGTTTGTTGATTAGAATATAGTCGATCTGATTCCTTGTGATTTATCGGTTTCTTCTATTATCTTGCGGGGATATCCGGGTGTACGATCTCATAAAGGTTACACCAAATATCTGTAATTACCAAAACTAATAAAGCCTTTCGTCTTACATTATCTCTCCCAATATATAGTTGCTAACTAAATCTTCTCACCGTCCTTCCTTATATTGTTGTACCTCCTCATTATATCTCTTATCTGCAATCGGAGCGTATACTTGTAAAATGTTTATATTAAGGGCTGACCTCGTAGCTGTAGTAACATAAGTCTAGCTGAAATTGGAATATTCCAATCCCACATTCTGTTGTTTTTGTAAATAACAATTTAAATGTGATTTTCAAATATTCTAATTATTAGAAGTATTCGGATATTCGAAAATATCCAAAGTCTACTCTTTAACGATTCAGGTACCTCTACTCTACAGGAACGAGAACAAGAGCGAAAAATGGTAATGAAGATGTGATACAATCTATTCAAGAATAGGTTGCACCAGCAATCAAAAGACTTCCTAAGCAACATCCATGAACATTCGAAAATATGCCCCATTCAAATCTACCAAAATAAAAGTTCAAAAGTTCACAAGATCATAAATATTATTTTAAATTCTTTAGGAAAAAAAGAAGTTTGTTCTGCTGTCTTTCCAGATCTGATAGACTTTTGATAAATTATGACAGCAAGGCCTGTCCCACAATGTTTCCAACTTTTGAGATCTTATTTATCAGAAAGATACTTTAGAATTAAATAAGAGAACGTTATTGCAAATTTAAAGAAAATTCAGGCAAGAACAAAAGGAAGTTTACTAGGTCTTGTACTTTATCTGCTATTTACAAGTAATATTCTTAACCTGATACAATTGCCACATTTGTTGATAATTCTGCAATTCTAATTATTGGAACAAACTATGAAGAAATTGCTAGGAAGTTCCAAACATCTATTAGCCAGATTATTACTAAAATGGTATATCAAGCTGAATAAAAACGAATTAGTTTATGTCAACTCTATTAAAATAAGAAATTCAACTATGTATTTGAATATAACCCTCGACTCTAAGTTTTTCTAGGAGGAAACTTCAAGTTGCCAATATACGACAAACTAAACCTCTATAAGCAAAATTTGTCTTTTTGATTTGGTGACTAGCTAGAACTATAGTCTGGTTATCTAGTTATCTGTTTAGGCAAAGTTACCTTTATTTTAATAGTTACTATTTAAGTTTCTATGCAAACAGTCATTGATAACATAAAATTCTTTAGGTATCCATATACATTATACATTATACGCTATACGTTCTAGCTCTAGGACACCATTGGTTTTAGATCCATCTGTACATCAGACTAGTTTTTCCGTCAGTATATACGTAAAAACATTTCACTCAAAAGTTCTGTTTAGCTGGTATGGTATCGCTACTCTTTTTCAGTAGTAGGTTTGTGGTAGTTTATATTAACCTGGTGTAGCCAGAAACTAAACTGGTTTGCCTGTTTCCATTACATTTTAGCCTCTAGAACGTCATCTTTGCTTTAACTAAAATGTCTAGTAAGGCAAAACTTAGTATGGTTTTCAAGTTAGTACTTAAAATCCTTCTTATCATTCTTGTGACGCATAGGAAGACAATTTTCTGAAGTTTAACTAGCTCCAAATTGACAAACAGTTTTCTGAGAATTTGCACAAAGATATTCTTGGGTATGCCATTTTCATGCAATGCTCGGAGCTTTCTACATAAATCTGAGATTGCGTTGAAAAAGTTTTCCGACATAATCATTAACACTTAGGTATATTCCGAATTGTAAATAGCCTTGGATATTTGATTTAATCAGAAACTTGTCTATTATCAAATTCCATAGCAAGGGTAACGATATTTTTCCTTGAAAGCATCTTTTAGCCACATCTATCTCTCTTGGTGCATCGTGTGGTTTGTTCTCGAGTTACAAGAAAATCTAAAAATTTTTAGATTTTCTTCTGAACCTGTCCGCCGCAGTTGTGGACAAAACGTCAAGAGTTTCTAAACCCCGACCACGGCGTTATAACCCGAGAACCAACCACACGATGCACCATAACACCGGCCGTGCAAGCCTTCGCTATTTATCTCTTATTTTGCAAAATACGATTTTTTGTATTTTTACTATGCAATATATTACCTATCCACCTGCAAATTTTATGTTCTGTTCCCAGACTTCCCACAACAACTAACTGAGCTGTAAAAAAGGCTCTTACATTGTCAAACAAACCTTCCAGCGTTATTCTTCTCAATAACTAATGAAAGGATGTCTTACATAATAGCAATAGTCATCACCCTATCGGAAGATGGTCCTATTTTTGCAAATGGTGTTTCATGTCATCGCAACTTTGACATTTGTGAAGTAAACAGAGAAGCAGAATACACGTATACAAAGTGTGAGTCACTATACTTCTTAAGAATGCGGAATAATTGTGTCAATGTTTTTGACAAATAATCGGCAGGTGGTTTTGGCTCAACGGAAATTTTGTCGTTGATTCTCTGGTCATGTGTCACCAACTGGACAAATACTGCAAATTTTAGCCGCTTCTCTCAAGGAGACTCACCCAACACGAGACAGCACTAGAATATCGCTGCTGTGGCTGCAGATGTCCAATAGGACCCTCAAACATCAATCAGACAATGGGCTACGTAATTGGACATCAATAGACAGCATTTACAGCGAATTTTGGTGAAAGACTTGAAGATGTTCCTGTACAAATTGCAAAAATTATATCAGCTGTTGCCTGCAGACCGCCAATCGCATGCAAATTTCAGCTAAGCCCTCCTAAACCTCGACCGCGATGAGAATGATTTTCCATTAAAAATCATTATGAGCCACAAGATGCATTTCCACCTATGCAGAACGTGAATAAGCAATCGAGCACTGAAAATTTGCGTATAATACATAAAGACCTATTACATTCTCTAAAAATTACTGTTTGATGAGGCGTTTACGGAGCGAAGGTGGGTAATTAACCCATATTTTTTCGAGGAAGGCGTCGGCAACACTGTTACTGTTATTTGTGAGTGCTATAGAACCATAGTTAACCACTTCTTGCTGCCGCAAATTGACAAATTGAGTTTGAAGATCATATGGTTCCAGCAGGGCGGCGCAACCGCGCACACTACACGAGCGATAGTAATGAGTTGGCGAATAGGTTCGTTCGGTTTTATTTAAACAAAAAAACAATAATTTTAACAATAGATTAACCAATAATGTATTTTCCGTTACTGTTTACGACCTGTTCCCACTTCTCGACCAATTTGTTGATACCGTTCCGCCAAAAATCGCCCGGTCTGGTGTCGAAGAAGTTGTTGAGCCAGTTTTTGAGGTCCTCTTCGTTGTTGAAGGTAACGCCCCTCATATGGTTCGACAGGGAGCGGAAAAGGTGGTAATCTGTTGGCGCAAGGTCCGGAGAGTACGGTGGATGCTGAAGAACCTTCCATTCGAGCTCTTGACGGGCGGCTTTGACGACTTGTGCAACGTGGGGCCTGGCGTTGTCGTGGAGCAGGATGACTTGGCCTTGTCTATCGGGCCTTTTCAGTCGAATAGCTTCATTCACGCGGTGTAGCTGGGCAATGTAGAGCTCCTTGTTGACCGTGGCGTTCTTTTGGAGCATTTCCCAGTGCACCATGCGCTCCCAGTCCCACCATACGCAGATCATAGTCTTCTTTGGGTGGAGATCTTGCTTTACTCTCGGCTTCGGAGTTTCTCCTGGAGCCACCCACTCCTTTCTTTGGTTCATATTGACATATAGGCACCACTTCTCATCTCCCGTGACGATTCGATACAAGAAACGTTGTTTGTGCCCACGTGTTTCTCAACGGCGGTCCAGATGTTGTGCAGAAATTTGAAGGCGATTTTCTTTGTTGTTTTCTGTAAGGTTGTGAGGCACCCAAGCTCCCAATTTTTCAGCAAATCCCATTGAATGAAGGTGGTTGAGTATGGTCTGATGATCGCAGTTTATGTTTTCCGCCAATTCGCGACTTGCTTGACGCCGTCCTCTTTCAAAAGTGCCTTAAGACGCTTTTCATCGAATTTCGAAGGTCTTCTACTACTGGGCATATAATCCAGGTCAAAGTCGTCATTTTTGAACTTCGCAAACCATTTTTGTATTGCACGCTCGCCTATAACATCTTTTCCGTACACACTTCATATGCCCCGAGCGGCTTCGGCAACTTTTTGTCCTCGATGAAAAGCGAAGAAAAGCAGGTGTCGAAAATGCTGATTTTTGCCTCCTGGATATTCCATTTCCGTGCCTGAAAAGTGATAAAAAATTAAATTATTAAAAAAAACAAATAACACAGTTTTGTAGAGCAGAAAAAGATCTTTCTAATAAATGCTAACACTTTGCCAAGCAGCAAACAAATCGTTGTAAAACAAAAGAATAACTAAAACCGAACGAACTTATTCGCCAACCTATAGAATCTAAAGCACGCGTTTCCCGGTTGCTTAATCTCTCATTTTGGCGATTTGCACTGGCCCGCAAGATCGCTCAGTTTGACCATTTCAGACTTCTTCCTTCGAGATATTTTGAAGTCACGGGTCTACTACATGAACAAGCCATCAACCTCGACGGCCGAAACATCGGACAAGAACTAGAGAATTTATTACTATTTAGAAGTTTTGAGAAAGGTCATGGAAACTGCTGTAAAAAGAGCCCAAATGTGCATCAACTCTGGCGGCAGCCACTCACCGATATTATCTTCGTGAATAGAAAAAATCTATACGTTTAAATAAACATAATCAACAAACAGAATTAATTTTTTTATTTAAAAACAAAATGACTGCCTTAGGATATCAAGTGTCGACTTTTACGCCATTTTGGAGTAGAAATTTCTAAATTTAATTAAAAAAAGAAATGAGAAAAATTATTTCATAAGAATAATAAAAAAAAATAGTAGATTTAGTGCAAATGATGAACTCTTGGTATATTTGTATCAAAGTGTGTAAATTTATTAAGACAAAACTAATTGTAGAACAGAAGATTTCAAAAATGCATCCGCAATTCTTTCTGCTATCTTTTATGAAAATTTATGTGGTTGTGCATTCAACCATTTCCTCAGTTCCGCACATAAACTGCGCGCTGCGCCGCAGGAGGGCAGTGAAATTAATTTAAAGTTGCGCATAATTGCCCACAACACTTAAGCGCCCGCCAGCCGTTAGCAGAGCTCTTAATTTTTTCGAGCTACATTTAGTTCGGAAAAATTTGCATTATTAAGGCAGGAAAGCGCAATAAAAGGACGCTTTTTCAGCCCGAGCCCATTTAGCTCCATACCACTCGGCCGGAATTGCACCTAAACGAGCAGTAATGAATGCAGATATACACCAGCCTTATCTTTATGCGCTGCTCATTATTTCATGCGCGACAAGAAAATCGCAATTTTTCCCGGCCGAGCGCGGCCGCGCCGCCGATAACAGCCTCTGGCGGCACAAAGGGATCAGCTAGGATTAGGGCGCCGTTGTTTTACGCGTGCCTGTCAACGTCGGGCGACCGCCGAGGACGGGTGTCACTCGGCGCTAATCTAGCGTTAATCCTATAAACGTCGTTTAAGTTTGACTGCGCGGCGCGCCGGGGGTGCCGGCCAGGGTGGTCTTCAATCTTGTTAGCATAATGCAGCCGGTGATGGGGTCTCGAGGATTTGCTGAGCTCCGGCGAAGCCCGCACGGAAGCGTAAACAGTTGCAGTAAATAAAGGATCTATTCCGGCGCAAAGAGGATTTTGGGCGTTATGCTAAAGAAGCTGTTAAAATAACTCCGATATCCCTTTTCGAAGGGAAATGTCTTTGGGGATTACATCTGCAAACATGCAGCTTTTGTACTCTGATGCTACCCGAGTCAGGCAATTAATTAGACCACTGTAATCCTATTACCAAGATACCCAAAAAAACAAGATTTGATATCCTTGTCGGAAATTCCAACACGTGCACTTTTTGTCGCCTCTTTCATTCAAGGTCTATTAGATTAGCTAAAAAATCCTTTCAAAATAATATGATTTATAGCAGAAGCTGTAATTGTCAAGATAAAAAATAAAGAAACAACTTTTTGAATAGATTAAAATCACGTACAAGCCAAATTATATGACTTGTCATTACTAGGGCTGTTGTCCAACAATAAATCCCTTACTTTTTGATTAATTGGAATAATAAGTTCAATTCACTTCCTTATGTTTACTTTGCATATGTCACTATAAGGATAAGGAGTCCCTTAAGGCAGTGTCTTCGAACCGCTGTTATATTTATTGTTCATTTATGATCTTTGGGTGATCGATATCATTGTACTGGGAATATTCGCAGATGATACGGCGATCCTTAGTTCATACACAAATATCAACTCAAGTCTAATAATTCCATCAACAGTATCTGAGCAGGCTCTAAATATTGCTTCAGGAATGGGAAATTAAAATAGAAAAAGTTATTCCATGTAACTTTTATGCTCATCGATTTGTATAAGCAGCCTCAGTCAAATATTTGGGCTTGCGTCTTAATAACAAACATTACCAAAAAAGACAGACACATGGATATGAACTAAAAAAATTTGTTAGTTTTTGGAAAAAACTATAGATCTATAAAACGTCTTTACTAAAGCCAGTAGATTGAATGAATTTAGTTGTGCAAAATCAAAATTTTGGTAAATCCAACTGGCTTTATTAAGCCATTAGGATGTCCCCCAATAAGGTCAGTTCTGCTACCATGTTCTCACTACGCGGCCGGCAGTACCAAACTCTCAGCAACAGCACACTGAGTACCACTGCGTACTTCTTTGAAAGTTCCCTTCGCTTGTTCTTTGCCGTGTTTTTTACTTTGTTCCAGATTCGTCCTTAGTTTTTTCAGTCCAGCGCATAAGCTCTCGGTGACTTTGTTTCCCATATAATTGACGCTTTGTTAAGTCGTTGCGAGGTTTGTCCAACTATGGTGCTACAAGTGACTTTGCTAATTTTTCTATTTGGAGTGGCTGGATCATTTAATTCAGTTGGCTGCAGTTGTGGATCAGCGTTGAGTAGCGATTCAGTTTAACTGGATTCAAGTTTGTATTGCCATAATAGCATTGCAAAGATCTGTTCGAGTATTCATCCGAAAACATGCCAGCATCTTCTGTTAAGCTAAAAGCTTTGTCATAAGCAGAAGATTTAGCTTCGTTAGATGTAGTGGGTTCGGAAGAAAATAGAGGAATCTCCTGAAACGTAACGTCACTAGCAGCAAAAGCTTCGTCAGAAATAGCACGAGTCAAATGGGTATATCCCAGTGGCACGAAACCCAGACATTACATTTGAAGGGGTCTCTGATCCGAGCCACATCTTAGCAAAAAGAAGATCAAATGTACCCTTAGTAATGCAACGATTCTTATATGGTATGTATCCCAATAGTCGAGAATCTGGTCATCCCAAAATGATTCAAAGGGTTTTGTTCACAGGTTGAAACATATGTGTGGTGTTGCTTGGCAGGCAGTATAACATTACGTCATTGGTAAAATTGGTAGGAATCTACCAAAAGTTTTGTGCGTTGAGAAATGTTCAATCTGCTTCATTGTCATACTGCCTTTTGGGACCATGCATGTCTTACATCCAGGTGATAGATTCGTCAACAAACCTTGGTTAAGTCATTGACTCTTAAAAACAATCATAGGGGAAATAGCCTGGCCGATGGCATTGGCGCAAGCCACAACAGTAACGTTTTTTACATTCATATTGTAAATGGACCGAGGATTACCCATAACATTAGAGTCCATCACGATCTCACGAAATTTAATGAAATGATCACTTACTATTCACCGACTCAGTTTTATAGCTCTAGGATTTAGATTTTGCGCCTTTCTTTGAGAAAGCATTGGATTATATAATAAAAAACCATAGACGCACTTTTGACCAGCTAAACCCTCTTTTAATGAAAATGGATAGGGAACATCATTCAGCGCATAGTAAGTAAAAATTATACGTCGGATGAATTTTGGAGTAACAGGCATTCTCACCTTGCTTGAGTGATACAAGAACTTAATTCTACTTCTTGATCTTTGGCGAGGTAGATTCTACGGCCCAGTTTTCTTGCGTCAAAACCTATCTTCAAATGATTTCTCAGAGTTCATCTTGGAATCCTGTATTGTTTAGACGGAGTCCTCATACTCATTCTATTTTTCGCTTCAGATATAGAACCTTGAAGTTAGTCTTGAGATCAGGCAGCTCCCCATCTTATTATATTTTTGACAGCACCTTAGTTTCTCGATATATTTTGATTTTTAAACACATGAAATATATCAGGAAATAGGCTTGGTGAATAGAATATCGCGTAAAAGTGAGATTATTACGGAAAAAGACGTAATATACTAATAAAACCCCCTCGAACCAATAAAACCACCCCTTGGGTTGGGAGCCTTATTCGGCAACGTGATTGTTTTCTCCCTTATCAACAGTAAACTGACCTCGGTGTAAATTTTAGCAAAAAACTGCTTATGGATTTGAAAAGAGACTAACTCCACCATTCTACTGTAAATATCAATATCATAACGCACTATCTTTGAAAAGCATTGGATTATATAATAAAAACCATAGACGGACAACTTTTGACGCAGCTAAACCCTCTTTTAATGAAAATGGATAGGAACATCATTCAGCGCATAGTACCAGTAAAAATTATCACGTCGGATGAATGTTTAGGAGTAAGCCTATGGCATTCTCACCTTGCTAATGAGTGATAGCAAGAACTTAATTCTACTTCATGAAAATCTTTGGCGAGGTAAGATTCTTAACGGCCAGTTTTCTTTGAACGTCAAAACCTATCTTCAAATGATTTCTCAGAGTTCATCTTGGAATCCTGTAATTTGTTTAGAGGATCCTCATACTCATTCATTTTCGCTTCAGATATAGAACCATTGAAGTTAGTCTTGAGATCAGGTCACCCACATTACTATATTTACAGACTCTTTAGTTCTCGATATATTTTGATTTTTAAACACATGAGTAGAGTTCAAATCTTTTATATATTTTATATATGTTTGAAAGTATGAAAGCTTCTTTAACATTTCCTCTTATTACTGGTAATATATTTAGATTCTAACATCTAGAATTTGATTGCTTTTCTATAATTTTGACCTTTTTGTATTCCAAGCATATTGGTGTTAGACACAAAACCTTGGTATTTTTAGCTAATATAAATATATTATTTATTATTGTTTTATTACATAATTTGACCAAAGACATACAAAGTAAGGAAAAAAGGAAACCTTTTAAAAAAGTGAAAGTTAAATATTAATCTACGACATCGAAGCAAGCAACCACATCTCTGTAATGAGCTATAGAAGGATGCTCTATTGGACGTGCCGATAATTTTTAAATATAGATTTAAAAAAAATCCAGAACAGAAAGACCGAAAGAGCTATCAGTCCATACAAACTTTATACAATTCATAAACAACTCTAAAATATGGTTACGACAAGTAAGATAATTTTCTTAAGCAATCCCAAGAAACGATACTTAAAAATTAGTAAAATCGAATATCCTTCGAAAGTTTATTCGACTAGAATTTTTCGACTTTGAATTCGCTTAAAATCCTAATAGAATCACATTTAAAATAATGTAACGTCGAAATTACGGCTAACAAATTATTGAAGGATATCTAGAAAACCTCTTTCGAGATAGAAAATTTTAATTTCGAATTCGATATCTGCATAAAATTTTCTATAAGAATCCATTTTCAAATTTTAAAAAATCTCAAATTTTGTGACGGACCGACAGACCGACCGACAGACAGACATAGAATTCAGTAATGAACTTTTTAAGTTTGTTGAATATGGTGTATGCATGACAAGCCTAAAAATAAATATTTCTCTAATCCTATGGTGCTCCAAGTAAAAACCATTTTGTATTACTGTACTAAAGAAATATAAGTTAAAAGCACTAGTAGCCCACTTGGACAGATTAGTTGTAGTGTAGTCAGTCGATGTGTGAAACTGCATGGAAATCCTAATAGACATAATACTAGCTTTGATATCAAGATAAATGGAACGAAGATACAATAAACAGGCTAACAAATTAGTTGAGAAGGGATGTCTAATAAAACCATGATCTAGATTTTGCCAGAATAAGAAAAAACTTGTTATAAGAATTTGACTAGGTAAAGCACAAGAAAAAAAGCTACACCAAGCAGCCGCTACCAAGAATTTGAAAGTTAATTAGCAGTATAAACTTTGAAGGATAATTTTCAAATACGTCACTATTGTCACTATAACAAAAACGTCAGTTCATTATATTGTTTACTTAGTTAACACTTTTTAAATTTTTGCAAATTTATATTTAAACATTGTGTTTGCATTTAAAAATCGAAATAGTTATATGGTGCATATACATCCTTGTTTTAAAGGTGTGATAGCCAATTGTCTTTATCTTTCTCTACTTTTATGTTCACATTTGATGTTCTTTGAGATACCTATTTTAAATTTACGTCCTTTCTCTTTGTCGAATTTTCTACGTTGTATCTAATATATTAACATTTATTTTTATACGTTTTCGCAAATATCTCTTCTCTATGGAGGATTTTTCATCTTTTTTACATTAATTTTTTTTCTTGTAGCCGCATATAAGTTATTAAAAACAATCTACTTTATCTATATTATATTTGGTTTCATAATTGGTACCAATTTTCAGTTGCATTTTTACTAATTTTCAACTATTGTTACTTATATCTATTTTTCTCAATTTTTAAAAAACATTTAATTCTTCTTCTTCTTCAATGTGCCGCATCAGGTCTCCCCGACGTTGGCGATCACAATGGAGAACGCATTTCTGTCCTCTGCACTTCTAAAAAGTTGTTCGACACTGTGGATTCCTGTCCATTGCCTGATGTTTCTCAGCCACGAGATCTGCGGGCGTCCTATTCCACGGCGGCCTTCCAATTTTCCTTTCATTATTAATTGCAGCAAGCTATATTTTGGCCCTCTCAAAACATGTCCCAAGTACGAAGTTTCCTGGTTTTTATTATTTTAAATAATTGTCTTTCGGTTCTTGCTCTTCGTAGGACTTCCTCGTTAGTTGTTCTTTCCACCCAGGATATTCTGAGCATTCGTCTGTGACACCACATTTCTAATGCTTCTAGACGGTTTATACTAGCAACCTTGAGAGTGCATATTTCGGTTCATATAGTAGTATAGACCACACATAGTTTTTCAACATTCTCTGCTATAGTAGAACTACGTGCTGTTTCAATTCTGCATTTTATTTCTAATTCTGGATTCAGGTTGTCTGTTATTATACTTCCTAGGTATTTATAAGCTCTTCCTAATTGCTTGCCTCTTAGTTGTAGTTGTACGTTTCCATGTTGATTTCTACTAAATACCATAAATTTGGTTTTGTCTGTATTGATTGTTAAACCCATTTGCTATCCAGTGACATTTATTTTATTTATGATTTCTTGTAACTCTTCTATTGTTTCAGCAATAATGACCGTGTCATCTGTATATCGGATGGTATTGATCGGAGTCCCATTTAATTCTAGCAAAATAAATGTGTTGTGTTATCAGCGTTTGTTTCTTTCATTTATTTGCTTTTTTCTTCTCTAATCCCTTTATTGCCGACTTTGTTTCTTTCCTTCTCTCCTAGTCTTTTGTAGTGTAAATTATAATGATGAGTTTTCCAATAAGAATTATATGATTTTAAATTCGTATGTCAACCATATTTGAAACGTCGTACCCACATACTAGTGTCATTATATTCGTATAGTGTACTTTTTAATCCTTTATCGTTTTATACTTTAAAAACACTTAGGAATTATAAAATTATATTATAAAAATGAAAGCTCTGTTCGTAGAACGCAGTGTGTTTGGCAAAAATTACGATTGTAATGTGGAAATATTGAAACGAAAATGTACGCTACACAATAAGAACGTGCCTGTGAGGAAACGAGACGCAAAAATGCAAATAATGCCAAAAATGTGTAGTCAATGTTCATTAAAACTCAAATTGCACTCAAGATTGTGAATTTCCCAAACGATCACTTGCGAATTTTGCGGTTAAGCTTCCGTTTACACCCATATAGAATACTCTTGCTAGTTAGCTTACTAGAGCACACTGACCACTGATGTATCCTGTATTTTTCCATTGGACGTGAAAGCAACTGCAAACTGATCAAAATTTTTAGTAAAAAACATCTTTTCTGACAAAACCCATTTTCGTCTTAGAAACAAATCCAAGTTAAAAGTGATTGAAGAAACAACTTTACATCCACAAGAAATAATTGTACGGGACGGTTTTAAGCAGGGGGCATCATTAGACCTTTTTAAAAAATAATGGATAAAACACTCTTACAGTGAAAGTGCGCTATCGCTTGACGATAACCAACTTTGTGGCCATAATTAGATTATATAAACTTTAAATAAGAGGACTTTACTACAAATGTATTTTCTTTTAAGCTTTAGTCTATATTGAGGAAAACTATATGTTTAATAATATTTAACGTCCTCGACTTTGTCTTTAAGGCTATGCATTTTGGGTTTACTCTCTTACAGTAATCCGTCATATTTAATGCTTTAACACTCTGGTCATCCCATTTTTGATTGGTTTCCTTATACATTTTCTTTAAATTATCCTTTAATATTGTAAAATTGCGTTTCATAACAACGCAGCATAACATCTATAAGCTATTAACGATTAATATAATTAATTTTACCTCCTCTTATTCTTCCATATTTTATTGGAAAACCCAATTTTTACTTTTGAGAAATTGTGATAGTTTATTTTATATTAATAATATTTATTCAATTTAACCGATAGTCCTTTCAAACATAACTGGAAATATTTTTCATATAGGTGAATACCAGATTAACATTTAATATAACTAATTTTAAAAAGTTTATTCTTTCAATGTAGATATTCAAATAATAAACAACAGCAGATACAAAGTTGTTTTAAAATTTACTTAATGATACAATCTAGAAGTGACTTTTTTGAATATGACGATGACAAAAAAGTCAATGAAGACCTTTACACGCTTTTTAGTAAACAGAATTATCTTAATGTGAATGTATGTACAAAAATACGTAATTCAAAAGATTATAACTGCAATGCTACAAAGAATAAATTAAATTCAATTTGAAGTTTAAAACTAGAAGATAAGGAAAATATAAAGTTAAATTACTAGAAAAAATATTTTTATTCGCATACTGATTACAATTAAAAAAATAGTGTAGTTTATATTTGTCTTAATAATATTTACATCAAATATTAACCAACATTTACAAAACATAACTGAAAATATATTTCTATTTCTCTAGATTTACTTTAATGTATTCTAATGTTTGAAATATTTATCATAATGTCTGATATAAAAAATTACAAAAATTTAAAAAACTTCGGAGACTAGTTTACCAATTTAGAGCACCAATAGCATTTGCTTGATTTATGTAGCTGAAAACGTTGTAATGAGCCAAATTTGTTCCTCTTCTAATTAAACTTTTCCTATTATTCCAAGCAAACTCGTAAGTATACACATAATTTTAAACTGTTCAGATTTAAACATTTCTTCGTAGGTATAGATAGAATTTCACTTATGGCCTTTAATCTCACGATATACTACGATCTTTACACATCATTATAAAGCATCTAACAAAACACACTAAAAATTGATCTTTTTATATTGCCAGGTAAAATATGAGTATTAACTAATAGTTACTAACATTTAATGCTTTATAATACTTTTATTTATGACATCAAAAGCTAAAACCACATACAGATGACGAATATAAGGATGACAATGACGTGAAACCATAAAGGATCAAAATAAAAAGAGTAATTACAAAAACTGAAATAGAAAAGGCAAATAGAGAAGACAAAATAGCTCCTCAAATAACAAAATCAATAAATATAGTTTATAAAATAGATAAAGATATAAATTAAAGATAATTCAAAAAAAATAGACAAAATATAAGATATTTATTTTAGCTATAACACAAAAAAAGTAATAGAAAAGGGAAACTTATAATAAAAATTGATTGGTGATGTACACTACCAAAACAATTTATCCTAGAATTAAGAATACAAATTTGAAATAAATAACTCTCACCTACTTCCCTTTTACGTAAGATGTAAACAATATTCTCTATCAGCAGCTTAATGTTAAAAAGTTCTGATAGCCCTGTACATCCTTATTGTAAACTTAAAATGTTTGCTATTTCTTTTTCATTCTATCCCAGCTAAATCTCTTTTTGTTGCATACTAAAACCAAAATAGTAATTTAAATTTTTATTTTAAATAATATGTGGCATACTGGGGGTTTTGGTTTTCCTAAAATTAAGGTAATTTCAGTAGTCTACACTCATCCCACACAATTTAACAATCAATAGCCAGACTCAGATAAATGTTACAATAAATCGTTAAATGCTTTTAGTTTCTGGGTTGGAATATCTCACCGTGTTAAGAAATGAATTTTGAGACTACAAAATATTTGGCTCTTTAATGTTTAGTAAAAGTTGAAATTCCAAAAACTAACGCTGACCCTTAAAGCATAGAGAAAGAAATTACAACTTTGTCGGCACAATATTTTTGTTTCATCTTCCTGCAGATTGAAAATTAATAAACGCCGGAACACCAGTTCTATAAATTTTAGTAGAGTCTGCATACCAAAACTCAAGACGTATCGCTCTTTCTCACCCCCGTTGGGACGGAATATCAAAAAATCCAGCCTTAGTAGAGATCTACGTTTTATAAGCAATTTAAAATTTTGATGCTTTTGCATTACTGGTTTGAGCTGGGCGATGTTGAGCCAGTCAGAATACTAGTATTTATATATTAAGTTAAAATGCACCATAAAAATTTTCTAATTATCTACATACAGCAGCAGGGTTTCAAAATCTAGTATTTATGAAAATAGAATGTTAACAATCTGTAGATGATAGCGTGATAATTCATCATCAATAAAGAAATACAGAAGCTGCTTAATGTATGTACGCTAAATAAACGAAGAACATATAAAAACATAGCGTCAGAACACAAATCCGTAGAAATTAATGAGAAAATAAATAAAGAAAAAAGTTTACTATGCCTTACATAAAGCAGTAACAGAGAAATTAAAATAAGAGAAACAACAAAAAATATTTATATAATGCCATAGTTGCACCCATACTGGCCCATGCAAATGACTTCCAGATACTCCCAAAACACACGAAAGCAAAAATATGTATAAGAACTATGCGACACCAAAACAAACCTATAAGATACAAAGATATATGCAATAGAATAGAGCAAAAACTGTGGCAAAAATTAGAAAACGTAATTAAAAAGATTAGATCATTCAATTAAAATAACAGAAGGCAGTCTGGTTAAAATAATAATAGAAGGAGGTTGGTGTGGCGGCCTTTCGCCCTTGAACCGCTTGTATATCGCGGCGGCATGCTGGTGGCTTTGATATCTGCCGCCACGTTTTGCTATCGCACACAAAACGGCATATGGGCTTTTGCTCAGCCGGCGAGTCTGCATACGCCGTCGGCGGCACCCTTTGAGACGAAAAGTGCTGTCGAAGTAAAATTTCCCGCAAATGATCTACCGCCAAGCCAGGCACGAAGCCCGGCGACATACTCACACCGCATCGCGTCCAGTACGGCCGCATTTAACCAACCCGCAGATAACTACTCCGCAAGACAACACTCACACCGCAAGGCGGTCAGTGCGGCCGCATTTAACCAACCCGCAGATAACTACCCCGCAAGACAATACTCACACCGCAAGGTGGTCAGTGCGGCTGCAGTTAACCAACCCGCAGATAACTACCCCGCAAGACAATACTCACACCGCAAGGCGGTCAGTGCGGCCGCATTTAACCAACCCGCAGATAACTACCCCGCAAGACAATACTCACACCGCAAGGCGGTCAGTGCGGCCGCATTTAAGTAACCCGCAGATAACTACCCCGCAAGACTTACTCGATCCGCAGCGCATCTCGGCCAGTGCGGTCGTGTTCCAGGCACGAAGACATCGCAACAAGGTGGCCACCGTGAAACCAACGCCGCCGAGGCCGAAGCCGATTACAGGTGAGCGATTTGGCAATTACTTATCGGCTGTTATCGGTAGCCGCCCCCATCCGCTTTCGCGCGGCCGTTTAAGGGACGATTTGGGCCTCAACGTTTTACTTTTCAAAACGGGCCGTACTTAGTTCCCCACACCGCACCACGAGGGCACGGCTATTTACACGCCTGCCTCTCCAGAGGTAGAAGTAAGAACAGAAGTTGAGAACAGAAAGAAATGGATCTTTAGATAAGACAACATATCCAATACTTTTTAAAATAATAAGAATAAGAGAAAAATAATATAAAGAAGATTGAGCTTGGAAATAAATCAGACAAAGTGGAAACGTAGAATATTTCAAAACGTGCGATTAAACTAAAAATAATGAAAAGTATGAAACACACTTATATTTGTATGTTATCTTAACAACTAAGAAACAGAAACACATGTATTGTGATTATCCTGCTAACGATTATAAACCAAAATGTTATTACTGGTCGACAAAGCTTAAAAATGTGTTTTTTGTACACAAATAATTTAAATGACGAAAAATTGCTCCTAGTGCAATACGTGTCTTGTTACCGCCAATACATAAACGGAGTTTGAAATGATGGGTGTTATACAGTGAAAATGTCTAAAAGAAGGTAACTTACGATGCAAGAACGTTTATAAATTCACTTTTTATATCAACAGGAGCCCTTAGCTTGAAACTAATAAATTATGTTAAATGTTCTTATTGGCCTGTTAAAAGTGCTACAAAACGACTCGCCGATAATGGATCACACGAGAATCGGTAGAGAAGCAATCGAAAAAGGTAACTTCTAAATTCAACGATTGGAGATTTATTTGGGAGTCGCTTAAAAGACGAAGAAAAACTTCTTTAGATCACAAAGCAAAATATCTGTATAAATTGGACTGTTAGTGCTCAAAAACAGTTTTAAAAGACTGTAAGACCAAAAAGAAACGGTTAAAAATAAAAAGTACATTTATAGCGGTCTCTAAAACATCAGTATTTAACAGACAAAAATTTGGCAAATGCTTTATGGTCAGATTAGTCCAACTTTGAGGTAAGCTTAATGAGATATCATTGTTGTCAACGTTTAAATTATAACGACGTTTGGCACCCCTGACGTTGCTTACGTAAGTCGACGAGTGGATGACAATTAACCTTTTGAATATTTGATAAATACAGTCGTACATGGAGGGTGTAACGTGATGATCTGAGATTACATGGAGATCGACGGTGTAGAAGAAATTTGCGAAAATGCATGAACACTAAACAATATGTTGCTGTTCTAGAAACGGTCCTGCATTAATCAACATGAACAATAAATTTGCAATAGTTTCAAAGCAATCAAGTGCAAACTGTTAGGTCTCCAAATATCAACCCCATTACGTATCTCTGAGACACACTAAAGCAAAAGATAAGGCAGCATAACGCGATACCAAGAAAACGTCTCGAAGAAATTTTAGGTAAGTTGGGGCTTTCCCAAAAGAATAGCTGCCGTTACTAAATATAAAAGTGCACCAGCAAAACATTCAATATGTAACAACAACTAACAATTAGTAAGACAAAACTGATGCACTTTTTCCCAACAAATACAAATTCTAGAGAATTATTCTTATAAGTTGCCTTGTACTTCTGGGCAAGGCTGTGATTTTACCTATCAAAAAATGATTGTGTTGAAACATATACAAACTTGCATTTATTGAGAAAAAAACATGAAGGAGAGATATTAGCTGAATTCGATTATTATGTGTTTCATAAAATAAAATTAAACATTCCATTTCATCCATTTTTAACGTACTTAAGTCATATCTAAGCGACCTTCAATTTAGAACCAGAGTTTAAGGTAAAACATCCAATCAAATCGGGAGTCTCCCAGGGTAGTGGTTTAATTACAAGCCACGAAAACCCAAATATTGTATCTAATTATCTACAGTAATATCTACAGGATTACAGGATTGGGCAAAAAAGTGGAAGATAAAAATTAAAGTATCATAATGTACACAAATAACTTTCACCCTAAAAAATATCGCTGTTCCTCACTTTCCACCAACAATATAGTAATACCAGAATCTATAAGAATTAGGTATCTAGAACTACACTTAGATAATAAACTTAGCTGGGAGCAACATATAGTAAAGACTAGAAAACAATTAATCTGAGATTCAAAGAATCTTGTACCAGCTTCTTAGAAGAAGATCCCCCTTATTATTAGAAAATAAGCTGTTAGTATACAAAACAGCAATAAAGCAACCTAGACTTACACAGTTCAACTTTAGAGATGTGCCAGTAAGTCGAGCATTGCTGTCAAAAACGCACGTGATATATGTCGAACGACGCACTTCATAACTATGTTAGTATGCCATTCATTTAAGAGATAATAGAAAAGCGAGGTGAAAGACACCACAAAAAACTAAGACATTCGAATCCTGTCTTACAACCACTCCTGAATCAACCAGATAGTAAACTGATAGACTTCAAGTGAAGTGCTGGAAGTCTCTTCAGTAGAAGAATCCCCATCAGGTTATTTCTTGGACTAAAATACTGTTACTTTAGTCCATTACTAGAAAATTATTTATTCTGATTGCTGATTAAAGTGTAAATAAATTTAAAAAAATACGATTAACCAAGAAGATTTGATACAGCAAATATTAATAATAAATAATTTTTTGCTGAAATGTCACTTAATGTTAAAAACATATTACTCTTGCTAATTTAGTATAACATCTTGCATAGAACTAACCAATAAATTGTAAAATTATAATTATTTAAATATTCCCAAGATTCCAGATTTGTTCCTTTGATAACAAAAATCATTTGGCCGTTGGCTGCTATCCTAACTGCACTGTCTGCTGTGGGACCCCAATCTGGCCTGCCTAATGTTGCTTCAGTCGAGCGGCTGAAAAATACCTGAGAGAAAAGCATCCCGGCTAACGAACGAATATTTCCTGTTCACAAGCTTTCGATCAGATAAGGCTACGCGACGTTATTTATTTATGTAAATGTTTTCGTTACACTGAATTTTATTATTTAAAGCCCATTTCAAATTGAGATGTTACATAAATATGCCCTTCGCAGTGAACGCAGTGTTACCGCTCGGCCTTCTAATTAAAATTGAGTTGGGCGCCTAAGGCGCATTAATGCTCTCGTGAAAAATAAAAAATGCGAAATGGGAGGTGCCAAGCTTGGAAAAATTGCCCCTTAAAGCGAATATGAATGCATCCAGCATGGCTTCGCATTTCTGCACGAACACAGCGCAGCAGCGCGGCATTAGGGAAAATTTAAGGCAATTAGCAATTCTGATATGCGTTAATTATGGCAAATTACTTGCATTTACATACATAGAAATAATGAACTTCCATTTTGATGGCGAATATCAATGCAAATGGTGCACGTTATCGAGAGTTACATAATTTTCCATAATTTTAAACGAAATCATGAGACGAATGCGTGATAAATACAAGACATTGATCAGTGGTCATTAAAACTATGAGTAACATACAAGAAAAAATATGCACATTTACATGCATGAAATTATAATTCAAGGTTTTGAGTGGGTGCAAAATTATCTAAAATAAAATTTCCATCGGCATAAATAAAGATAAATCCCCATTTTATAAAATTTATTAGATGGAAACGCAATTAGCAGTTTTGGTAAGTTTTAATACAGTAAAAATGGAGAAAACGAGTGTGAACACGTTTTTATCGACTATTGCAAAATGACCAGTGAAGCCCCTAAAATTTCTCATCTCGAAATAAGCAAGTATCCTTGGAAAGTTACTCTAAAATTTTATTCAAAAAAAATGCTCTAATAACAGCCACCTGTAACTCTATATTACTATTAAAAATAGATATTAGTCACCAAGGGCTGTAAAGGTTGTAAAGGTGGCGAAAAAGCTTTTCAAAGCCAGTCCTTCGCAGCAATCCCGGTCTTATGGATAAATGTAGTATCGGATAGAAGGCGAACAGTTTGACTCGGCCTTGATAACATTGCCTAATTTAGCTGGGCTAACATACTTCGTTTATCACTTTCCTTAAAATTATCTAGCAAAATTTCCTTAAACCCTAAAATATCATCGAAATGGTTTTTTTGCCATTTGAGCCACCTTTGCATTTCTTGTCTGGTTTTTGCACGATTTTTGTTTTTTCTAGTAGATTATAGTAGATGATTATGATTTCATCCCCTGTAACAAATACTTGTTGCCACAGATATTTAAAATTTGTTTGTAGCAGCTCACACGCTGATGCTTCTCAATCACTGACAAAACTTAGGGTACTCATGTAGCCCTAACTTTATTTATATAAAGGAGTTGCATTGTAAAGGTCTTATTCTTTACTTTTATGAGCTTTTGAAGGGCGAGGTTTTCTATCAAGCACTTCAACTTGCCGACCGTTTGTCTTTGATGCTTTCTCGGTTCAAACGAAATTATTGTGCTCGTTTCCTAACAGTAGAATATAAAGTCGAATTTTTACCGTACACGCCATCCAAATATTGTCTAATATCACTGCAACCAAGACCTTCTTTAGTGAAAAATTTAATCGCGTCTTGGTACTCGAATTTTAACATTGTGCACAAAAATGCGGCATTACCAACTGAAGTGACTGTTACTACGCGACTAAAACAGATCGGTTGCTGAAATTTTCGTGAACGTTCAACCAAAAATCTGATAGTTCCGCTGCTTTGTTTCTGTTATTACTAGAACATAGTTATGCCGAAAACTTTTAACGCTTATCCTGTATATCGCTTAAAATTGATTTTTCTAAAACTCGGATTATTTAAATATAAAAAAATTAGATGTTACTACCTGCCATAGTCATAAGTCCCGTTTAAATAGTTTTGCGGCTACATGCGAGTAGTTCCCTTTATTAAATCATTGACAAATGAATAAGTTTTTAATAACTTTTTATATGTGACTGCGTAAAAGCTCGCCTTAAGATGGATGTTTCTAAGCGTCATTAAGTATATCGATAGCGCAACTCGCTCAAAAAAACTTAAAATAAGTCAAAGCGATAATTTTAGAGAACAGGTGCGTTAATGTTGAAGAATGGTGTGAATAGTAATAAATAGTAGTTCCCCGTAACAGGCCTTGAAGGCCCTTTAGGGTCGTAACAGGATAAATCTGCTACAATCTAGAGCCTACGGTACACAAGGGTAGTAACGTAGCTAGCGCTACATACCGACCGCTTATTATTATTACCCCACAGTTTGATCTCCAGGTACTCAGTCTGAGTCGAGTTGGGCCGTAAAAATGCTAGTGATCGAACTGGCGAGAGCGGATTCGAACCCGCAATCTCTTGGTTTCGTAGTCTAGCGGTCTATCCACTAAGCCACCACGGCTCTGTGGTGTGAATGGTATTTAAGTTATAATTCATAGTCATCTCAATTACCCTGTACAGGTAGTAATCAGTAGAGCACTAAAATTATTAATTTATAACCAAAAATTCAAACCTCAGGAAGAGTATAAATAATTTCTGTAACAATTTAAACAGAAACATCAAGATTTTCACGACACCAAAGTGTAAAAAGAGAATAATAAGAAAAAGAGCATCAATACAAGAGTGTACCTTATTTTAATAAACATTCCAATTCCATGTTTAATTGTACTCCAAAATAGTGATAAATCGCACATAACGTACTTTATGAGAGAAACACTATACACATTGAACTGAACAACCCTTTGAATAATCTAGACTTGTTGTTTTACAAGTTTATTTGTTTGATTTCTTCAAAAATTCTTGGGTCATTGACAGATTAAAAACAATACAAGCGGTTGAGCACAATGACTTGCGACGTAACCTAAAAAATTTTATAAAATGAGATACTGAAACTTTCATAAAGATGGCAAAAACTACTCTCGTATCATGAAAGTAGAAATCATAACTAGTTCCAAATTTTATCCCTGTTTTTAAATTTCAATAATTTTCTGGAAATATTGTACCACTATTTAAAATAATTGAGCGTTTATTAAATGAACTACATTTTCTTGCAATCTAATTCAAAGTTTAAAAGTACAACAAAATTGGTATGCTTTTATATCAATCAGTAATCGATCTGACTAAATAATAGCGGTTATTGTCTTTAATGGGCATGATAATGTATTTCAGTCCTTAAATAAGTATTTTTAAAAAAGCATGGCTATCACTCAAGTATCTTTTGTGGACATTTTAAGAATTTTAAAATAAACAGCCTTAAAAACATATGAAGGTGAATCAAATACAAACCGAAATTATTTTTTTTCTGTATTGAAAGATCTTAAACTTAAAAACACACGAAATTAGTTTCTTATATTCAACATTGTCGTCAGTTCTCTGCCCTCCAAATGTTGCTTTTAGTAGTCCAAACAAATGAATTATAAGTCCAGACTGTGGAAAGAGCGTTTCAGTGTAATCCAGGCAAATTATCAATGTTTTGTCGAGTTTGGATACCTATATAGCACGATAACGTCTCGAATTGAAAATTTGTGTCTTTTCTGTCAATATCCGAGTTTGGTTTGGTTTAAAAGTTGATAATCAATTTCAACAACCGTTAATCGGTGATTATCGTTGACAAGGTGACGAACAATGAGAGTATCGTCCTCAGCCACGTTTGTCTTCGAATGATGTCGGTAATTCTTTGCGTACATAAGGGCGTTGTTCCTGAACGAAAGCACCTACAATACAAAATATTATGTGGTCTTTTTATACCTTTAATAAGAAAGTAACTCATATTTTATAGAGGTAAATATGCAATTACTTTCCTAAATAGTCACCTCCAGTCTTCACGCAGTCCGCGTTAACTGTTCAATACAAATATTCAATATTTTCTAAGATTTTTAAAAGTCATCATCCTACTTTCAACATGGTATGCTGGAAAGTGTCATATGATAACACTATTAAATCCCATCTCTGTAAGAAGTAAACGAAAACCAGTGGCAAGTTGGTAGAATCTGCAATGTTTGTTATGATAATAAGTACTAAAGCTTTTGACAGGGTTTAGTAACACAAAAAGACTAACAAGAAGTAACTTCGAGACTCTTCTTCAGTTTTGAATTATTATAATCTAAAAGAAATATATTTGATGTTGAAAGCTTAAAACGCTCTTTGGTAAAAGCAGTAACAATTTTGTAGTGAAAAACTTACTGCAAAGACTCTCTAATGTGAAGAGCCTATTTCTCAGTTAACAATGTCATATAAGACAAATTTCCTATGGTGAAAGCCCACAAGAGGTAGGTAGGTTTCTTAATGTAATGTTTTTTTATTTTATATATATATTGTATTTTGTACTTTTTCATCCCTTATCTGGTCCTCTCCATTTTTGGGCTGTATCTAGATATATACCTGAGCAACATATGCACTAACCTAAATCTAAATCTGAGGAACACTGCAAAATATAAAAAAAATTAAAATACTTGGAGGTCATTACCTCCCCCCCCCTTCAATTTTTATTCAACTCTAGTTTGCCTATTTGCTAAGTTGAACTAGAAGTATAAAAAGACCGTTTTTTCCTAATCTGTTCATTTAAACGAGTTATCTAACTGATGACGAGAAAATTCCACATAATAAGTAAATGTTGAAGTATTGATTGTGTTTTCCTAATTCACTTGCCCTACAAATGATTCTGCTGGCGGAATGGAAAATGAAAGTAAATGTTTTTGATTTAGAACAATAAATTTTACGGCAGATTCTTCGATATCTGCTTTCCGCGCAACTAAAGAATGCGCAGATATGCTTCTTGCTGTTTGTATGTTTACTTGGTCTATACAGGTTTTGTAGCACTTAACATAAGGTAGTTCGCAAACTCCTCGAGATTCGTGGGGGTGATGGTCCTAACTGAGCTTATAAAGTCAGCTGTTTTATTGCTAATTGTGACGACCGCCTGTCTATTTTGTTGGTTCACCATGCGTCTACCCCTAATGTACGGCAAGAACACTTTTACTTGTTGGAATTTGTGTTCTAATGATGTGAGTCGAGAATTTTTTGGAATATCCGTTTTGTATTAGAGTTGGTAATGCTTTCAATTTGAGTTTGTCAGTTTAATGGATATTGCAGCTAAGTAGATTTGAGCAGAACAATAAAGAGATTTACTAGTTAAGTAAAGGTTAGTATGCAAGTTTCCTGTAGACAGTGTGATAGAAACTTTTGTTAAAAGCATTTTTTATTATGAAGGTGCTCAGAAACTTGATATTGATGTAAACTTTATTTGGGTAGGAAAGAAACTGGGCAAGCGTATCTTGTCCAAGAGGCCAGATAACAAAGGCACTGTCAACTTACCTTATCCAGCAAGTAGGAGAAGGCTTTTATTTGAAAATAAAAATTATACGACAAGTGAAAGCGCCGTTAATCTGGTGGTAAAATTTGCTTTAAAAGGTAAAATAAGTACTGAGTAACTAAAGGGTAATTAATAAACCGGAAAACCACTTAATTGGTCATTATGTAAACTTTACGTACTGAAAAATATTTGAGAATTTCTAAGAATTGGTAGAAGTTTTGAACATATAATGAGGCTTTTTCAATAAGATGCTATAGTGAGTCATAATGTGATATAGTCTGCAATAAATCTAAAATTGAGTGCGTAAAAATTGTCCTCTTCTGTTAGAATACTTCTAACGGTACCTAGTAATATTAGATATATTTTTTTAATTGCAAGACGCTTTACATAGATGTTCTTCTTCGTGTCATACATAGAATAATAAATTCAAACAATTCAGATGCTAAAAGTATCTCAGAGAAGTTTTCTGTATATTAATACTTAATGTCCATTTACTCGTAAAAAATTAAAATTTTATATCTGCTCGTGCAATTTTTACATCACTACAAAAATAATAATTTAAATCTATGGTTGCTTATATTTTTGACATCCATAATAATTATATGGTATTTTGGTATTTTTTAATAAATTAGAATCACAGAGAAATAAAAAATTTTTCGACAAATTATTTTTGGTGTTTCACACATATTTTTGTCTTTCGAAATTGTAGGAAGTTGGTTTTATAATTAGGGTACAATTCTATGGAAAGGCGCCAAAGTTACTTCAGTTACGTATAAGTGGCGCTTTATTTTTGTTCTATAGGCGTTTGAATTGCGCACTGCATTGATGGGTGTCCAAATTAAGGTAAAACTGGATGAAGTGTATAAGAAATCGAAACCATTTCTTTACTTCTCGATAAATAAATTTGAATATTGCGCACGAAGCCCTTCCTGAAAACTCAGTTAAAATTCATCACAATAGCTAAAGTTAAAAAAAATTCGTATCGTTACGGAAGAAGCTTGAATATCGACCAAATATCCTGTGTTTAATCGCTATCTTGCAATTTATTCTATCACTACATATCAGGAATGTAGAGGCACTTAAAACTGCGGGTGAAGAAAAAGGAGGCAAAGAATACTTTATCGGTTAAGGAAATAATAGATCGATCTGTTTAACTATTTAAAAACGAAAAAATAAGAAAAGTGTTGTTCTACTAATTCGACAAGCTGTTTCTAATTCCTTTTCTTATCAAGATTTAACTTCGATTAAATTTTGAACCAATAGGATAACTTGATTTAGTTGGAAAAAATGTCATCTAATAAATATATCGATGCCGCAGCCACTAACAGGTCGCGGCGCTTGAAAAATCCTACTTTTCTGACGGGTTAAAAAAATTAGGTGTTTATTAGACTAAGTGTGTGGTCTTCATCGAAGAGTGTGTATAAAAACAAACTTCATTTCCTGCAAATATGTGCGATTAACATGCCTTTTTATCGTAATTATCAAACGATTCTGATAAATCATAATTATAAATATTCTGAAATAAAAATAATTAATAGAAACATTTTTCGAAGGCAAAAAGTTGTACCTTGTGCTTTGAATACCAAAACAATTTGTTATTAGTAACTAATATTTAGTTTTTTGTGGCACTATAACAAAGATTTTACAAATTATGCGCTATTAGCATAATAATCAAATATTATGAACAAAAATCTTGTTCTTCAAGGTGCAACTAAGAAGATAAATTACTGTTAATTTCTAAACTTGTAATATAAATAATCACCAGTTGTTTACCGTAAAGGAAAAGCAAAATAAAAAAGGTGACAAAATTAAGGGGAATTTAGTATTGTTTTAATCGTAAAGTTGATAAAAATGCCATTACAGGTGATAACGCTTAATTGTCAATTGTGAGCTCTAATTTTTTCTTGACTATTGTAGTATTTATGTTATTATTAATGTACATCCAAACAAAATCATTAGCCATGCCTTTATCTATAACTAGATTTCCGTCGTCGAAAACCGGCACCTTTTTATCCTGTTCTTTATAAGTTATAACAAACTCGTTATCTTAGATGTAAATAAGAACAAAGGTGATTGCCCTCCATTTAGTCGCCATAGGTGAAGACATGTTTTGGTATAATACGAATTATTAGTTACTTTTCTCACTATACAAATACACATTACTGGGAAAATCAGAAAATGTTTAATCTGTCCCTATGGACAATGAGATAATCTTATATTGGAATATTCAAAGTAATGTGTGAACATCATATAATACCAGCTATACAGTTTGGATTCCGATAAGAATATTCGCCAGTTCAACACCTTTACAGGATTGGGAAAATGATAGAATATAAGCAAAAAATATACTGGTATTCGATAAAGTACGGCTGGAAGGCTTAAAACATAAATTACTTCACTTACCTATCCCAAATTATTTAACATCTATCGCCTTTTTCTTCCTAGAAAACAAATCATTTGCAGTAAGGATAATCCACTACCAAACGCAGGAGTTCCACAAGGTAGCGTTCTTGGATCTACACTCTTCAATATATACATGCACGATTTTTCCAAACTAAAGCAAAGCAAAATTTTTACCCAAAACAAAAACATTTACGTTGTTATTGAACGTCTACAGATCGCAGGTAACACACTTAATAAATGACTTAACAAATGATGGGTCACTTTCAACTCAACTAAATGTACAACTAAGATTATCATACTCGGAAGATTACAGGAACACCACGGTATCTGCATACCGGATAAACTAATTCCCTGGACTCCTAACACCAAAGCTGTGAAATATGTAGGAGTAGGCAGACTAACTTTGAGTTATCACATTAATACGAAACTTAACCAAAGATATAATCGACTAAAGTCATTATATCCACTAATTAACAGAAATACCCAATTGAGAAATAAATGAAAATGCAAATACTACTGCTATACAAATCGCTTCTTCGTATCCTTGCCAAGTGTGGAGTACGATATCTAAAACTAACTACAAAAGGCTACATATAGTTCAAAATAAAATCCTACGCATCTCGACAAATGCTCAGTGGTATATATACGTACCCATCAAATCCACCCTTAATTGGAAATGTGCACAATTGAAGAATTTGTCCGGAGAACTACGAAAAAACACGTAACTAAACTTCACAGAGATAATAATAGTATTATGAAACAACCAGGTAAGGAAAATATCCATATACCCATCTCAAGGGGAGATTACCCCAAGACATACCAAGGTGCGAAGACGACGGCGGTACTCATAAAAATACAGAAATCTGCTTACCGGCAGATATAGGTATACAGGGCATAATAGTGTGCTTTGCTTTGAATTTATTTGCAAAAATATAAACTCCTGTTATCATATTTTGAATGATCGTGAGAAAAATAACAATATTGATACCCAAGCTTATTGAATTGCTAATCTTTGTTTGTTATCGATAATTCCAAACCAAAATGTAAATGGTAAATGCTTTTATATCAAGCCAAAAAAATCTGATCGCCAAAACTTGATAATGTTTGTTTAAATTTTTTTAATTACTTTTTGTAGTTGTTTTTTCTCCTTCAGGAAACACCAGGTAATTTACGCACAGTCTCAGAGAAACATTCGCTGTGCTTGTAATAAATTTTAACAACTTTCAAGTAGTTCTTCATATTGACTAACAGCAATATGTTTATTACAAAATGTCACCAAGCAGAAGAAAAAATAGCACATATTTATTTTAAAAGATAAAAATTACTTTTAGTGCAAATACCGGTCGCATTATTGCCGCTACTTAAATTTAATTTCTAACGTCGGTTATTACATAGTAAAAATGACCCAAATAAGGGAAATTAGAGTGCAGAGAGGTTTGCGGATTTACTTTTTGTTTGAACGGGGTGGGTCTGAGCTTGACATAGCAAATTATGATAAATATTCTGATTGGGCCGTCCAAAATATTATCGACCGTATTAAGAGCATTGGATTACACGTGAATGAGAAGAGAACAGTTCGAAAAATGCCAACAGTTCTAAATGCAAACATCGAAAATTTATTCGGGAGCCACTTAAAAATCAGATAAAAATCCCGTAGAGTCGTTGCCACGATATCTATATTGGCCGATCTCTTAGCACTGAGACACTGAGAAGAAGGTTTAAAAAAGAAGGTTTAAAAAAGCAGGTTTGAACGTTTGTAAGTTCAGGAAAAAGGCCATGGTTTTAGGAGAGAGGTAGAAAATCTCTTTTAAAGCACCAACATTTAAGAGAGAAAGCGTGAGCAAATGTTCTGTGGCCAGACGAATTTAACTTCGAGTTAAAGTTAACGAGGCACTTCACTATTATTCTTTTTGCAATAAAGTGAAGCTGCTGTTAGAGTGGCCAGACCAATCCCCAAATCTAAACTCCATTGAGTATTCCTGAGATAAAAGAAAGTTCTTCTTCTTCTTCTTCTTTTCAACCCTTTTACCCTAGACGGGTGTCAGGTTGTCCTTCGGTTAGTTTCTTATCCATAATTTCCATTTCTTCCGGTCTCTCGCGTCCTCTTTCATTTCAATTAGTGTTTTGCCCCTGCTTTTTCCTATTTTGGTAATTTGTTCTAGCCACGTTTGCCTGGGTCGCCCTCTCTTTCTTTTTCTGCTATTTTTGGCATCCTTTACTTTCCTGGGTATTCTTTCATTCGGCATTCTGCTAAGATGTCCAAACCATTCTAACTGTTTATTTTCTATTTTCGTACAGATTGATTCCTGCTGTAGCATTTCTCTTATATCTTCATTTATTAAGTGGTCTATTTCAGATATGTTTGCAATGTTTCTCAGTACTCTCATTTCGCTGGCATAAAAAGAAAGTTAAGAAACCATAAAGTGACAAAAGAAATTTCAAAAAATTCTACGGAAAGGATAAAATGCTATTATTCCGGGAGAGTGTCGAAAGCTACTTGCGGGTGTTCCCCAAAACAGCTATTGTTGTTTAATCCAAAGGTAGACTAACAAAACATTAAATACCTAACAGTAGTTAATAAATAGTAACGCAAATGAATATTAAAATTTCTGGCTACGACTGTATTTAGTGAGATAGACTATTTTAAAATATTTACTATTAGTTGGTAATCATGGAAGACCATCTAAAATTATACAGAATATACTTTTACAGTTCAAAAAGTATAAACACACTCAAATTGAGCATAATGCTCTACCAATACGTTTTTATGACAATGCCTGCACTAAATATATAATGTTTATATTCTTTTACTAAACAAAACAATTCTGGCAAGCTAATTTAACTCCAACTAAATATATACAAGTCAACGCATTAATAACAATTTGTTTGACCATCTTTTGCTATTTATAGAGCAAAGTTTCTGAATTAAAATCTGTCTAGGCTCCTTAGAAGCTGATAAAATTGTAAAGGGGTCGATAAAAGTTAAGAAACAAATCGATAGTCGCTTTATGGTTACAATAACAGTAATAACTACACGGGAACTTCATTAAATAATTTTACAATTAGAAAATATTGGAACAACGCTCTGATAATTTGTCCAACAGTCACCTAACGCTTCTATTCACTGTGGTAGTCAATTTAAAAAAGTGATTTAAGAAAGAACGTTATATATTTTTTAATTTAAATTATTTAATGTATTATAATAATCTTATAATTTATACATAATGTTCCGCCACATTTTTCAATAACTATTTTTCTTGAGGGCTATTTGGTTTTTAAAATAGCCATACTTCTACAACTAGTGTGATAGAAATGTAAAAAATCCAAAGAAACATAATTAGAAGTTCTGGTGGCTGTTCTTAAGATATTTAAGTTCTATTTTACTAAAGTAACATTTTTCACGGCATCAATCATTTGTTTGGAGCTACTGTATAACAGTATTAGTAGTATAAATAACCACATGACCTTAAGAACCACGTTTAACTTGTTATTTTTGTATTTTGTGGGTTGTAGATGACATTGGCGGCATTTAATGCTAAGCTTTTGTGGAATTTTATTTGTTTACTAGTTGGAAAAGTTATATTATATTTAAGGGTAGAAATTTTTATTAAACGTGAAATAGGATGTACGACAAATTTCTTACATGACCCAATTAACATTCTGGAATTCTTCTAACAATATTCTTGATCACTTTTTCGCATCACTCTGTCTCAATTTCGTCGATAACGTTTCGATTGAAGAATCGTTCTCAGCTTCATAGTATAAACTTTAGTCATCGCGAATCCGCGGGGGAGAAATTACACAGTGTGAGTCGCAAAATTTTGGTGAAAAACTCACTTCGCTGTTTTGGAAGATACGTCTTCCATTAAATTGGATTGTTTCACGAGTCGCAAGATATGTGGTACGGTCCTGCTGGAACCACAAGTCATCCTAATCTAAATGGGATCACGAAAACACATTGCCATCTCACCATAAAGATTAATGATTAAGAGTCACACCTTTTCCGGCTTCATTTTTAAAAAATAACGGACCAATAACTCCATTAGTATGACATCTACACCAAACCATTATTTTTTGGGTATGCATAGGTAGTTATTGAATGATCCGAAGATTTTTTATGCTCAAATGCCACAATTTTGCTCATTAGTCACTAGGGTAAAAATGCACCTCATAGATAAGATGATTTTGTTAGAAAAGCTGCCCTTAACTTCTTGATTCTGTATTTCTCAATCGGCAAATACCCAGTGTTTCAAATAGTAGTCTGGTTTTAGTTGCTGGGTTAGTTAAATTTTTACTAGATACATAAACAGATCTTTTGTTAAAATCCGCTGCATAAAACGTCCAGTTGCAGTGACCGACGGCGCACTGAGGTTTCTGGGCGCTTTGTCACAAATATTTTTAGCTGAACTGTCGGGTACAAGGTCGGTATGCTCTTTTATTGTCTGCAAGTGAACGATCAAAATTTTTAATTACATTTTACAATTAATTCATTTACTGTATTTGTCCTTCTAAAAATGGAACTTAATCCGTATTTGTAATAAATTTTAACAATCGTCACTCGCATTACTGCCGAATAGTGCTCCAGGTCGATTAACTGCAATGCGTTTCCTACAAATTGTCACTAATTAGAACGCTGTTAGCTTTGCAGAAAAACATGGCGCACAATTCAAATCCTGTGTTTCTTTGGAGACAATTGCCTCCACTTAAGAAATCCGCTAGTTTTTAGTTTTGCTTTATATAAAATTTAAAAAGATAGTAAGGAGCTTTAGATTTTCTTTGCCATATAAATGATTAAAATAAACAATGTTTTCAGATTGATCTTTTAAGAGCGTCTCTAAAAATACTTTTTTTTTTTTTTTAATTTATTTAAAATATTGCCAGATCAACAAACATTTTTGTTATACATAGCATTGGTAATAAAAATGTTAATATAACACTAAACAAAACTTGTGTGACAAAATAATGGTCACAATAATTTAACTTGTTGGTATTGTCTTATTCGTTAATAGGATTTGTTAGCACTATATCCTGGGGTAATTTGCGTTGAAGCCTGGTATGAATGTTCGTTTTAAAGAGTTCATA
Source organism: Sinelater perroti (assembly GCA_036346155.1). Lineage (NCBI taxonomy): Eukaryota > Metazoa > Arthropoda > Insecta > Coleoptera > Elateridae > Sinelater > Sinelater perroti. The sequence goes on along the minus strand of JARFIY010000209.1, from coordinate 2,014,503 downwards.
ATGAACCGTGCCACTACACGCACTTGAGTTTAAGATGAATTTTTCCGCACATCTTTTAGCAAACTGATCGACGGGTAGGATGCCTAGCTCTTCGTGTAGCTGAGTGTTACGTATATACCACGGTGCGTTTACAGCAATTCTTAACACCTTGTTTTGAAAGCGTTGAATTTTTTGCATGTGTGTTTTCGATGTATTGCACCACACTGGTGATGCGTATAATATAAGAGGTCGTAGTAAGGTTTTATACAATAAAACTGTGCATTTAATTTTGAGACAAGACTTGCGATTAATGAGCGGGTATAGCTGCTTTAATCTAGTGTATCCTTGGGTAAGTTTTTGGTTTATGTGGTATTTCCAACTTAAACGGGTATCGAGATATACCCCTAGGCATTTGATTGCACCATCATTCGGATTCCAACAAATTGCGGTATTGTCAATGCGTAAACAAGGAGGATTTTTGATTCTTCGCAAAGTGAAGATTTTCGCTTGGCATTTGTCGGGGTTTATAGTGATGTTCCAGAGTTTGTACCAGGAAGATAACTTGTTAATTGCATTCTGCAGCATCGCAATTGCTTCAATAAGATTGTCCGCTTGGGTAAATACGTCAGTGTCGTCCGCAAAGGTAGCAATTGTTGCATTAAGCTCAGGTAGGTCAGAAGTAAATATGTTGAAAAGCAGTGGACCCAGAATGCTTCCTTGTGGGACTCCTGCTCGACACATTTTGGTTTCGGACAGTGTTGTGTTAACTTTAACTGCAAAGGTTCTATTGTCTAGAAAGGAGAAAATAAGTGCTTTAAGGTATACAGGCATGGCTATGTCTAGGATCTTTTTTTTAAGGCCTTCGATCCACACCTTGTCGAATGCCTGTGCTATGTCAAGAAAAACTGCTGTAGTGTAATGTTTGTTATGAAATCCGAGTTCGATAAGCTCGCTGATTCTTTGTAGTTGATGGCTTGTTGAATGGCCTTTTCTAAAGCCAAATTGAAATTTAGGCAAGATGTTGAGATTTTCAATGTGTCCTAGCAAGCGGCTGTAAACAATTTTTTCAAGAATTTTTGATAACGACGTTAACAGACTTATGGGTCTGTAACTGCTTATTTTGTTTTTGTTTTTTCCTGGTTTTCTGAACATTACAATGTGCGCAAGTTTCCAGGACTCTGGAAAGTACCCTAGTCTGATGTAGGCATTGTAGGTAGTACATAGATAAGTTATAGCCATCAATGTGAGGTGTTTAAGAATTGTATTGGTGATCAAGTCGTGGCCAGGAGATTTCCTTTCGGGGAGCTTTTCGATAATATCCTTCAGTTCGTTAGGTGAAGCTGGTTGAATTTCATCTGGAATTGGCACCCTTCGTTCAATATCGTTTATGATTTGTGTGTTGTGAGTGGGCGTGCAAGTGATTGCAGGTGTGAATGTGTTTTCAAGATGATCAGCAAAGGCAGCTGCTTTTTCGGAGTCGGAAGTGTAAGTGACATTATCAGATACAGATGATAGCGTTGGCAATTCTTCTTTTTGATTTAGAATTTTTCTAGTTGTTTTCCAAAGGCCCCAATCTCCTGGGCTGAAATCTGCTATGTGTTTTTGTATTAATTCGTAGGCTGTCCAGTTCTCTTTTAATTTGGTGCGTTAGGTTGTTTAATTTATTTTTAAGTTGAGGGTTCCTGTTTCTCTGCCATTCACGCCGAAGCTGGCTTTTGTTTTGATTAAGTTAATGATGTATCTGGGGGATAATTGTAATTTTCGGATGAGTCCATCTAGTGGTTGTACAAGCTAATTTAGCACTATCTTGAATTGTTGATGTAAAGTAGTCCACGGCCGCATCAATGTCTTTGATTGTTAGTAATCGTGTTGGGCAGTGTAGTTTACTATTGAGCTGAGTTTGAAATACGTTCCAATCGATTTTGCCATTAATTAATTTTGGAGTAGATTGTTTAATGATTAATGTGTTGGTGAATGACACCAGTACTGGGAGATGATCAGAATTTAGTTCTGAATGACACTTTGAAAGATAGGTTTACCAAAGTTTTCAGGAGAACAATATCGAGTATGTCAGGCTGGTGGTCTTCTCGGTACGGGTAATAGGTGTAATCATCTGATGCCAAAATTTGGAAGGTGTTTGCTATGGCAAGATTTTCCAGTTTAATACCTTCGGGGTTTGTGGCTCTGCATCCCCACAGGGTATTTTTGGAATTCATATCTCCTAAAACTAGTACTGATTCAGTAGTGTCAAAAATTCTTTTTATATCTTCCTCAGCAATTCTTGTGTTTGGCTGCCTGTAGACACAAGCAATTATTACACTACTCTGATCATCGAGTTTAACCCTTATTGAGGTAAATTCAATTTTTAAGTTAACAATTTCTGGAAGTTGAATGTGTTCATATTTCCTTTGTAATAATGATCGCTACGCCACCAGCTGCTACTCTGGAGTTTCGATCCTTGCGATATATATGATAACCTGGGATTCGAAATTTTATGGTCTCATCAAGATGCGTTTCTGATATGCAGGCGATGTCCACATTGTATCTCGCTAAAAAGGCAATAAATAGAGAGCGCTGATTGTTGATTCCATTTGCATTCCAGTTAAGGATGGTTAAACTTTGTATTGGTTTGCTTTGGTTAAGGTCCATTGATAAGCATTGGTAAGAGAGTGCTAATAATGAACGCTTTAATTTGGCTAAGGTACGGCGTAATAAGATTAAGGAGAGTTTGAATGAGATTGTCGGGTAATGCTTGTGGAGTGGATGAGGAGGTAATATTGTTGTTCTGGGCGAGTCCGCTTTTAAGCTTATCTGCAAAGGTCTGTGTGTTATTGATGTACGAGTTTCTAGGTTGGGCTCGAGTCCGTTGTTTTAGTAGTATAATATGGTGTGAACAGCCACGATAGTTTGCGCTGTGGTTGCCTCCACAGTTAGCACACTTTGGTAGTTCGTTTGGCCTCTTTTGACATTCGGAATGTAGATGATTACCAGCACATTTTACGCAAACTGGTTTTAGACTGCAATAATTTTTAGTATGGCCATACTGTTGACATCTGTAACACTGAGGTATATTCTTGGATTTTCTTCTAGCTTCAACAGTAACTACGGAGTGAAAAATTGCTTTTAGTGAATATATACGTTTCGCTTGCTCGTTATTGATTAGCTCTAGTGCACAAACAGGTAGAGGTTTTCTATCTCTGGTGTACAATCGTGTTACCTTTGTCACAGGCACCTGTCTAGCTAGTTCAGTTTTGATTTCCTCATCTGTCAGAGAAAGTGGAACATTTTTAATTACTACGGAAATTGGTTTGTCATTTGGGTTTTGGTAAGTATGATATTGGATTTGATTTTCTGTAAAATGTTTGGTTAATTTTCGAAAATCTTCGTCTTTTGTTAAATTGATTCGTAATGTGGTTGTGTTATACGTTGTTGTGAAGGTTCCAGCAGCTAGTTTTGTATGTCTTCAATTAAGGCTTTATGATTTAAGGTGTTTGGTAAGTAGATAGGTGGGACTTTGATGGTTGGTATGTTATGAGTTTCTGGCTGTGATTGTGTTTTATCGGACACATTTGAGTCATTTTTGTTGGAAGATTCGCCATCAGCTAATGTATTTTCCAAATGGGCTGGCAGATAGAATTTATTACTGGTTAATAAATCTTGGGTGGTCCATGCATACCGTTTTTGGACTTCATTAACGGGCGGTGTTAAACTGTCTATTTTGCGCTTGTTATGCGCTTGATAATCCATTTTTAATTCATTTACCGAGATTGTATTAGTTTTGTTGAGAATAAGTAAAATAAAATTTACTTACAATATTAGCTACGGATAGCTTTAAGGTCAAGCGTATCGCACTGATATCAGGCAGGCCAAGGAACGTCTGCACTGTAACACTGCTCGTACTCGACTCCTAAAAATACTGTAATATACAATTTCTATTTGATAATCCTATAAACTAACAGGAGTGTACGTATGTTAAAAGTTTGTATTAATAAATTGACTTCTCAATATACTCTTAGCAAGTTTCATGGTAAGTGTTAAAGAGCGTAAGAAATAAAAACAAAGATCCGATCAGACTAACCTCTACAAGCCTAGAAAAGTCTAAAAATTATTATCAAAGACTTCTAATGCAAGTCAGACCACAATTTTAAAGATAAGATGTACAAGATGTCGGTCTAGAACTATATGCACCAAATGCGTCTTAGAAATGAAAAATGGCAAAGCTCTAGGATTAGGTAATATCAATGTAAAGCTTCTCAAGGCATCTCTAAATATCTAGCTACATTTAATAAATGGGGATAAAAAAGTCTCCTTCAGAAATGGAAAAAAAAATCTTCATCCATATGAAAGATTGTAAGAACTATAAGAACATTAGCTTAATATGCAGGGTTATGGTTGGTTCTACAAACACAGAATTTAATACCAAGTACGAGGTTTCAGAGAAATAGAATGGCTTCGAAGGCGCTGCTGTACAGACAAAATATTCACAACCAAACAATTAATTGAAAAGCATATTGAAAATCTGCCTACCTTATTTTTGTAGCCTTAGAAAAGACCTATAATGCAATACCAGTTATTTACCTATGATATGTTTATATTACGGTTGTATCAGTTCGGTAAAAGTAGGAAACAAACCCTTTGCTCATTTCAAATGCATAAATAACTGAGATAAGATTGTTCATTCATTTCCTTTCTATTCAAAATTAATTTGAAAGTAGCATTAGGATCTTGAAAACAAAGATGTCGCTAAATGGGTACAAAAATGAGAGATGGCATCCTCTGTACTATTTACTAAGACCAAATGTAGATAGCTGCTGAAAATAGATATTCCAGCTATATCTTAGTGAAACTCATAGAGGAGACCGAATTAATAGCAGTGAAAGATCTAAGATGCAACTTAAATTTAGGGAGTTGCACGACCTTCAGGTGCCTTAGAGTTGATAGGACATTATAAATAAAACAAGATCTCGAGAAGAATCAAAACAACCATCTAGAACACTATCATAGAAAGTATCTTCTCATACAGTTCGGAAATTGGGAAATGAGAAAGATAGAAAAGGACATAATTCTAAGCCTTGAAATTAACTACCGGAGACGAGGCCGCAAAAATTTCAAAAAAAGACGACTCTAAAAAGAGAGAAACAAGGAGTATAATGAAGGCACAAGTATCGAAACTCATGATCTCTTTATTTTGTAGGATATGTAATAAATTACTTGTAGTGCATAACATAGTCGCATTTTACTCAATTTTGGTTTGTAGTAGCACGACTTTTTTAATTTTTTAAGTTCAGTAATTATGTATTCAAAATTTTTATACCAATATTAGAGGCAGAAAAATTAGTTTATTTGCGTTAACGTCCAAACAAAGAGTAGCCTTGAAGTTTGGGAAGGATGATGTCTTTGGAATATTTTAGCGAAGTAAGTTAAGTTTTCTGCTTCAAAATCAGTACCGCTCACTTCATTCCGTAATTTACTATCGGACTGATTTGTGCAAGACGTGAAATACAATACAAACTAGAATGCAACTGTTCTGGAAAGTGAACGTTGCTTTAATTGAGGAATGTTTTAATAACGGTCCATTATGTCGGCTTTTGAAGGCCAACGTACCGCATATTAGAGAATCTTAATAAAGGTTATCCAATTAAGCTAAAAAATATTTAAATTGACAATGATTGATGGCCCTTCCGTAAGTTTGCTAACTGCTTTAGTAGTGAATTGTACAATGGTAAACAAATACATCATAATCATTTTTTTCTCTTCAAGATAGAAATCGGCCATATTTTTTGGGCTATTATTTAGATTTCATACTTGAGTGAAATTTAGGGTTCGTCTATATATTCAGAGATAGCATTTGCTACGTTTTCTCTGTCCGCTTGACCTTTGAGAAGCAACATTTTGGAAAGTTTTCCTCTAGTACCTATTCATAGGCAAAGTTGCCGAGAGTCAACGCCTAGTCCGCGAAAAAGTTTTCATTTTAAACGTGTATGCGCCATTAATACCAAAACAATTGTTGTATAGTAAGTACTATGCTAAAAATCACAATCACTCTTTTAATTTTTTAAGTTTCACAACTGATATAATGAGCCAATTTAAATTGTTATCTCCTTGTGTTATAAACATACGCGATTTTTCCCAAAAATATCCAACCGATGTTAATATAATGAAAATGGTTTGCGCACTTGCAATGTAACATGGCTACAATACGCATGCGTGAATAAAGACTTGTGATATAACACGACTAGATATTGACTAACAGTTTGAATATTTTACAATACAAATAATGGAAATGAAATATAGGTATACGAAGATGTTTTTCTGCATAATTTCCTAATTTTCCGGGCCAAAAGCTTTCCGATTTTATTCTTTTAAAACAAAGGCAGTTGCGACACTAGGCGATCGCACGCGAACACAGTCATTAAAGCTTCGCCTTGAAAATGCTTCTTTTAGTGCTCCAAACAAATGGTAATCGCAGGGTGATAAGTCTAGACTGTATGGAGAGTGCTCCAGTGTGGTCCAGGACAAATATTCGATTTTTGTCAAGTTTTCGCAGCTGTATGGGACAGGGCGTAATTATCGCAAAGGGATATAACAACCCCTGATTGAAAATTTGTTGTTTATTGACGATATGCGAGTTTGTTTTATCCAAAAGTTGGTAAAAGCAACCAATAATTGGCGGTCATCCTTGAGAAGACGGCGAGCACCGAAAATATTCTTTTCAGTCAAGCTACATTTGACCTACATTTTCAACTCTTAAAATTGTTCATGATACGCGTAGATTTGAGTTTTCTTTAGGCTGTTGTCCGTGAGTTTCGCCTTAAGTCTTTTCAAAAATTCTTGCGGTTTTGCTCCCTTTATTGCGAGAAACATAACGCAGTAAACGCGGTTACTTCTTGCATTAAAAAATTGATACAGGAAAAATTTTCTATGGGTATCTCTACCTACAACGCTCAGAAGCCATATTTGAATCAACCTTGAAATTATAAAAAATAAACGTGCAGCAACTTGGTGGTTTGTAAATAACCTTCAAAATGGTGTAACTGGTCAACAAGCATGTTTCCAATCATATGAGACAGTGTTAAAGCGTTGCATATACTGTCTATGCCTTTTTTAGACTCTTGTGCAAACTAAATTTACAATTTTTCTAGTTTATCTTATAAAACCTAATGACAATGTATTTTTAATCTCCTAATAATAAATTACATGACGCAATCTAAGATTGTTATTTTTATAATTTTGTGACGTAGTTTACCATTCTTTTATATCCAAATAGGCTTAACAGAGCTTAGTATTACTATTTCAAGATGCTATTACTATACAATGTAAGAATTATGTACCAAAGACAATTGACATGAACATGACATACACACTGCTTGGTAATATTTGATCGCCCGATTAATTTTTAATAATTATTTTTACGTACCTAGTGATGGGACATCTTTTAAAGATTTGATCTTTAAATTTTTGATATATCTTTCAGATGTTATCAATTAACTACTGCTATAGCGCATATTTATTCAATTTCTATTAGTGGCGCCCCCAGGTTTAACTTTTTAAATTTTTCAATGATCTTTTGCAAGACATACTCTGCCAGAATTATTACAAGTTGTATAGCCATTTTCTTTTACAATTGTGTCAACATACTCTTTGCTACTTTGCGAGTTTTTTTTACTCTTTTTTATTTCGGTAAGACTCTTTCCCAACAAAAAGTCACCTGCTTTGATAATGAAATATATCAGCGTGCTATTAAAAAATAGTTTAGTAATTCTCATGTAAGAATTAATCTCCGACAGATGTTCACATAATTCTCATCAAATCGTTTAGCTTTGGGCACTCATGGGTGTATGTGATGTCCTAGTTTTAAGTATGTGTATTTTAGTAGACACAATAAGCCCTCGAGGCTGCAGTACTATTAAGTGCGCTAAAAAATATTTGATTAAGACCCAATAATCATTTATTAGCCATATCTAAGCATGATGAACATTCGTTCGGCTATATTCGGTTTTACATAAATCAAAATTGTGTTCCTTGCGTCTACTAACGGCAAGAATTGACCATGAAACACCGATAGGTGCACAAACTGTCTAATTACTTTATGATAATTTATATTTTGACTTATAGCAAGTCAATCTAAATCGAAAATCTAAAATCCTTACGCGAGGTTTGGCAACACACCGGTTCGAATGAGGTGTTGACCTTTGAAATCAGTTCTTAACTGTAAGAGGAGTTATAATGTTAGTTACAAACACGCATAGTTACATTTTAGAGTAGATAATGTTCCACAATTAGAAACAAACTTCACCGATAAGTTTGCTGCTTATACGTAGAGAGATCAGAGCTTCCGTTATATCAGGCTGTGAATATTTGCTTTCTTTATAGTGTAGTTACAATTTTATAGCATGTATTATGTTATAAGATACATAAAACATATATAGTAGAGTGTATGAGAATTAGAAGGTTAAACTAATTTTTTATTTTGCACTATTTTCAGTTTATATGCAAAAATGAATATTTTGATTTAGCAAGACTTTTATTTGCTTTTTTTATTTGGATTTAAAATATTTTATGTTGTTATATCTATATAAAAGAAACTAAAAATAAATTTATTAAATATTGTTGTATTATGTATTTTTCCTTATGTCGGAAATAATAATTAATTATTTTTTTATTTTACTCCTTTCGACTCGGATTGGTTGTCACAAAGGTAAAAAAATAAAAACTAAATGAAATTTCGTAAAAATGGAAAACATCTATACTAAACGAAAATTTGCACTTATAAGTTAGTCTTAAAATAATCTTAAAAACCATATGGAAGGCGATTTTGCAGTGTTAGAAAATTATAATCCAATTTTTTCGGTAGATCTTTTGAAAGATCATTTTTACAACATTCATCAAAGTTTTTTTTTTAATTTATTTAACCAGATCAGCAACGTCGTGCTATACATGGTTCTGTTAACTATTAATTACATGTAACATTATTGTCACTTATGGATTTCCTATTGGCTTACCTATTCACTGTTTAGTTTTATTGTTGCATTATTTTGGTTTTGTTACTAGACTACACTTCATTATCACTACTATCATCGGTTGAAAGGAGATCTTGTGTCAGTTTACGTTTCAAACGTTGATGTATGTGTTTCATTCCTAGTGCCTAATGGGCTGCTCCTGTACAGTTGTTTAAATTTTTAAAGAATGTTGTCACTAATTTTTTAATGTGCTCTGCTATGGTTGGGATATTTAGTTCAGTGTGTAGTTGGTGGTTCCTTATATACCATGGAGAATTTGTGGCTATTCGAAGAATCTTATTTTGTAGTGTTTGTATTTTGCGGATGTGAGTCGATGAAGCAGATCCCATACACAGCATGCATACATTACCACTGATCTAATTATTGATTTATAGATTAGCATTGTACAGTCTATGTGTAGAGAACTTTTTCTGTTTATCAGTGGGTATAGTAGAGCTAATCTAGTATAGCTTTCATTCAATTTGTGGTTAATATGGAAACCCCAGGTTAGTCGTTGCTCTAAGTATACCCCTAGATACTTAAATGGGCTATTTTGTGTGTTCCATGGAATTTCTTCGTTATTTATTTGAATGTTGGGTATATCTCTAAGGCGTCGTAAGGTAAACACTTGGACTTGACATTTGGTTGAGTTAAGGTTTATGTGCCATTTTCCCATCCAGCTTGATATTGTATTTAGGCTGGATTGTAGTTCATTTGATGCTTCCAATAGTTCTTTGCTCTGGGTAAGTAGCGCAGTATCATCTGCGTACATAGCAATGGCTGCATTGTCTATTTGAGGTATATCATGGACGTAGATATTAAATAGTGTTGGGACTAATATGGATCCCTGTGGGACGCCTGCATTGATAGGTCTAACTGTTGAGTATGTGGAATTGATTCTAACGGAGAAAGTGCGGTGTGTGAGAAATGATCGTATAATATGTATCAAATATTCTGGTATGTAAAGGCGCTGTATTTTATAAAGTAGACCTTCTATCCAGACCCTGTCGAAAGCCTTAGCTATATCCAGGAATGCTGCTGTAGTATAAGCTTTATTTTCGTTGCCTTTTTCTATGAATTCCACAATTCGTTGTAGCTGATGAGTGTTTGGATCTAAATCCAAATTGGAATGGAGGGAGTATGTTACGCAAGTATAGGTTTTGAAGCAGGCGCCTGTTCATTATTTTTTCTAACAATTTGGATAAAGTTGAGAGCAGGCTAATTGGTCGATTGCTCGTTGGAGAGTGCCGATTTTTTCCAGGTTTGTGAAATACAAGTATGGTTGCATGCCTCCAGGCAGCAGGGAAGTAACCAAGTCGTATGTAGGCATTGAAAACTGTGGCTAAGTAGGCATGTACTTTAGTTGTGTAGTTTTTAATTATTATGCTTGGTATGAGGTCGCTTCCTGGGGTTTTTTTCACTTTAAGTTTTTTTAGCTAATCTTTTAACCTCTCTGGGCGATGTTGGTTTGAATTCACCCCTTGTATTTGATTCGTATTGTTGGAGATATTGTCTTGCTTCTTCATCAAAAGCATTCTCATTATTTGGTGCTGGAGTAAACACAGCTTCAAAACGGTCCGCAAATATATTGCAAATTTCTTCATCTGTTGTAAAGGTTGTGTTTCCATCTTTTAGTGGTCCAATTAACTGGGACTGTCGAAGAATTTTCTTTGTAGCTTGCCACAATGTAGGGTCATTAGGTTGTAACTTCTGGATGTAGCGTTGGTATGAGTTAAATCTGTATTCATCTAGTTCTGTTTTTACTCTGCGTATTAGTCTTTTTAATTGCATTTTATATTGCTGCTGTCGAGTATTTTCCCAAAGTCTTCGAATTCTATGCTTTTCTTTTATTAATTGTAGAAGTTCCAGTGGTAGAGGTTGGTAGTTATTTGGTCTTCTTGTGTTAGTGCTGATTGTCGCTGCCTTAATGGATTCGTTTGTTGCTTGTAGGAGGTTGCTTATTACTTCATCAATTTGTTGTGATGTGTGGATTTGGCTAGGACATTTGATGTGGTCGCTCAGTAGGGTTTGGAAGGTTTGCCAATCAACTTTACCATTGATGAGTTTCGGTAATGGGACTTCTTGTCGTATGATAGTATTGAAAGACATTACAACTGGCAGGTGATCGGAATCCAATTCTGTCATTACATTTTGATAGATTGGTCTTGTAACATTCTTAAGTAGCACAATATCTAGTATATCTGGGAGTCGATCTGTCCTGTATGGGTAGTACGTGTACTGATCCGGGGCTGCTATTTGAATTGTATGTGTTGTGCTGTAGTTGTTTAACCTTGTTCCATTCGGGTTGGCAGTTCTGCAGCCCCAAAAGGTGTACTTGCAGTTAAAATCTCAAATAGCCATTGTTGGTTGATTGTCATTAAAAATAGGTTGAAGATCATTTTCATTCAGTCTCCGATTTGGTTGTTTGTATATGCCTGCTATTTTTATCTTGGAGTTATTTCCAGTTTTAGCTATTACAGTAACTGCTTCTAGGCTATTGAGGCCATCTAGATATATTTCTCGGATTTCCAGTTTACGTTTTGCTATAATTGCTACCCCTCCTGAAACTATCATACCTATTCGATCATTCCTGAAAATGTTATAACCTGGGATTTTAAAGTTTTCTGTGTTAATTAGGTGTGTTTCTAATATGCAGGCTATATCTATGTTGTGTCTTGCTAAAAAAACAATAAATATACCGCGCTGTCTTTTGATGCCATCAGCATTCCAGTTCATTAAGATGAAATTATTAAACGTAATTTGTGTTGATATAGAATTGTTTTGTTTATTAGTCGCCATTTGTAGCGCCTGTGAGTAGTGGTACGATAAGTGGGAAAAGTTTATGTAAATGGGGTTTTAGTATATCTAAAATCGCATTAATAATCGTTGTTATGCGGTCTGTTGAATTTTCTGGGTTTTTAGGGAAGTTAGTGTTTTGTTGCCGAGTTACTTCCGAGTAACTCGTTCTTCCATCTACAAATGCTGGTTTCATGTTGGTTCTTGGTTGTCGTGTTGGTACGTTATGTGTCATTTGTCTGCTTTGTGTTTGCTTAAAATGATCACAGCCTCTGTAATTTGCGGGGTGATCTCCTCCGCAATTTACGCATTTGGGTTTTTCATTTGGTCTTTTGGGACAGTCTGTGTATAGGTGTGATCCTAAACATTTAACGCATCGTGGTTCTAATTTGCAATAGTTGCGTGTGTGCCCGTATCGTTGACAGCTTGCACTGTGATATGTCCTGAGATCTTTTTCTGGGCTCAACTGATATTATGCAATTCATAAATCTGGCGAGATTAAATATTTCGTTGACGTTATCTGTTTTCTCGAATTCGAGCGCACAGATTGTGATCGGTATTTTGTCTTTATTGTACAGCCTGGTGACTTTTGTGATGTTTGTTATCGAAATTTGGAGTTGTAAAAATTCTATACTATTAAGAAATTCAAGATTTACAACATTTAAGTTTGGGCTATTTGGGGGTTGATATTTTAACTGCAAATTCCACACACATTATTCTTTTATACATTACCATCAGCTGTCAGATGAGGCTTTGCGTTGTCCTGTTGGATGTAAATAGGGCTTGATTAATACATAAGATCATGACAATTTTTCGCGTAGGATAACCTTTTCGATAATCATTTTTTTAACTTTCTCTTTCTTCACTATTTCGACAGTTTCAGTTCATAAGAGCTCCTTTTAAGCGGTTTTTAAGAGTTTCAATTAGCGCTTTTCAAACGGTCATATTTCTATTTCTATTTGAGTCCCATCACAGCCTTGCCACAGTTGTCATAGACATGATCTTAGTTATAAATCGCTTGCATTGTCTAGGAGATTTTGGTTCATCCAGTTAAATATCTTAGTTTTTGTAATATAAAACCACCAAGGCAATATCTTTAATTCTCTCCAAGTTTTGAGAAAAATATAGTATTATCCCACCACTTTCCAATAACAATAATTTTCTAAAGCAATCCACAAAAACAGTATACGCATGTCTACAAAGTTCAAGAATTAACTCTTTTAAAACCTGGAGTCTTTGATTTATTGACGTAAAATAGAAAATTTCTTGATCATTGGGATGAGATAGTCAATAAAAAATTTAATAGATAACAGATTACAAATATACGACGTATTGGGTATAATTTGCTTTATATAGTAAATGAAAATATGATAAGGAAGCATATGTTTTGTAACGTTTATACGAGATCTAATAGGTAAGCTCGCGAACTTGCCATTGTGCGCTCACGTTGGTAACACTGTACAGATTGGTAGGGTTTCATCGATATATCAGTGTTTAATTGGAGCGTTTGTATTGATTTGTAGTGCGATTTTCTATGCCATCTCAAGAGTAACAAATAAATATTTAATGTTTTTGGTAAATTTGACAATAGTGAGAATGAAATCAGAAATATGTTAACTCAAGCTTATGGAGATTAATACCACAAGGAAAACGACAGTAGATGAATTGTTGAGACAGGAAGAAGTATCACTAATAAAGAGCGGTCAAAAAGACCAGTTATATGAGTAGAACTTACATTGGAAAAGTTTTCTTGTATTGTACAACAAAATTGTCGACTCACTGTGAAAAGTATGGTACTATATGTAAAGGAGCTTTTAGCAAGTGAGCAAATCACTCTTTTCTACTCACCTAATTTGGTCCCCATTAACTTTCTCCTTTGATTAATGCAAAGAAAATAGAGATATTTTGATTACATTAAAAACATTAAATATCATAGGGCAACAGTAGTAAAAATTCAAAATTGCTTTGAAGTTGTACTAAGCTTTGGTGCATAGTATTTTGACCGTAATAATATTCAAGGTACATTGCGAATTTGATTGTTGGACCTCGCATGTATGCCATAATAGATGCTTGATACCAATTTTGCACAGCATCTCCTCCTTCTTGCGGTGTCATTAGTGACATCAATCATTGGCTATCATGTTGGCTATCATATAGATAATCAATCTTATTGACTGGTTCCCGAAATAATTCTGCAAATGATTTTCCATGCTTTGTCAAGGGTGTTTAAGCCAAAACGTTCCTTTCCTTCCAGAGTCTCTTTTGCTGTTTATTTTTTCTTCGTTAATTAACTGCAGCATGTAATACGTCTGCTTGTTTACGTCTTTTTCACCTTTACAACTAATTTTAAGTTAATAACGATATACTCACATTTCGAATATTTCCATTCGTTTAAAAACGTCCATGCCACCATACCGTATAGAAAAACAAGAAAAGGTAGCATCTGATCATCATCATTAAAAGATTCAAATCCAAGTTGTGATTATATGGACTAATCCTCATTCTTACAAAAGCTAATTGCCGTTTTTCTATTTGAACTTTCTGTGGATTGATCCCATTTGGCATTAATATTACTTTCTAAATTGAGAAGTTTCTCACAATGGAGTATAGTTTGTTTATTTATATTTTACTTTTATTCAATTTTAATCCCCAACTTGCAATACAATCCATTAGTAACTGTAACGTATCAGTAGCACAATTAATGTTATAGTATTATCATTTTGACTACCTGTTTCTCTAATATTTTCTCTTAGTGTAAGTTACATAGTAAGGGTAATAGAGTGCAACCAAGGCGCACGCTGCATCTTATATCTCCTGTTATTTGTTCTATTCTCATGATTGCCTTACTCTATCTTCTAATATAATCTAATTATTTATGTTTCCGGTTTAATTTCCTGTCCATGTGGTTAAAAAGATTTAAAAGAGTAACAATATTTATTTATAGCAGGAAATAAAGTAAATGTTAATTAACAAAGCATGGGCTATAATTAAAAGTGAATTAATAAATTATATATAAATTTCACATAAAAATTATTTTATTTCGGGAAATTGACTGATTCAAATATTTTCCGGTTAAAGCTAATTTATTTATAGATTGGATTATTTTGGAAAATGTATTTTTGTATAATTTGAACATAATGTGTGTTGTAATATAACAAATTCAATAATGAATGCACACACACGGCATCTTTAAAATAAATCTGATAATATGTACAGAAATTAAAATTGATTCTACAATATTGCCGTATTATTGCGTTGACTAATCAGAAAGCGTTAAAGTGAAAAGAGGAAATATAAATAGGGCCTTTTAATTAAGCGGAAACGCTTTTGGTACCCTTAATCAAAAATTTTTGTAATTTTTGTAATTTTAGTAAATGAAAATTAAATGCAATATTTTATTATTCTCGTTTTATATTTTAGCAAATTGTTTTCGCAAAAAACTTTTAATCTGGGAATTTTAAAAAATATTTGCTACTATATAAGTAAATTTTGTTTGCATATAATATAAAAAAAGGAAAATATTTGCTGCCCTGTTTCTTCTGTTCCTTTTTGTGCTCTCTAAAAGGCACGTGTAATCATAATTGCCACTTGTCTACAAATGAGCCTCCCATAGAGACAGCAACGGGGACACACGGAGATCAGCGGAATTAACACAACAGCGGGGATTGCAGGATGAATAATTCGATGGAGCAGCGGCTGGAACTTTCGCATTTCCCGCTGCCGGCCGCCCGAACAATCGACGTGATTGGCAGCGCGGGCAGAATTCCCGCCCCCTGGGCGCCCGTTATCTCGATGGGATTGGTCGGTCGGGGAGGGGGGATAACAAAATCAATTTCATGCCATCGCGGCCAGCGTGAGCAGCGAAGGAGCGTGCAGCCGAAGGGCTTAGAGAAAGACAGGTAGAAAGCGCGCTGCGTGACATACGTGCGTTTGCTTGGGCTTTTTGCGTTCCCGCCTAAAAACTTCTAATGAGCCCCCCTGCTAATTGGAAAGCGGCTGGGGTTCCAATGCACGTTAATAGTTCGGAGTTCAATTTCCGCGCCCGCTAGGAATATTCAATGTTCGGCGGCGCCCGCCGCAGGGTCCGGCGGCAATCGAAACGCAGATGACAGCCGAGACAAACGAGCTAATATGACGCAGCGGCGCCCTAATCACTTACTGCGTCACGCGGCCGCAGCCGAACATCGGCGGTGACAAACAGCGCGCAATGCTCCGATAGATAACGGAGGGGGCGGCGCCGCGATAGCGATCGCCCCGCCCGCAGCGGAATGGGACCGGCCGCGGCGTGCAACTGTTCAGTCGGCCGCCGCAACTGTTGCCAACCGCACCGCAAAAAAACGACCGCTTCCGGTGTTTTGTCCTGCGACGTGACCGCGTTCGCAATTAGCCGCGCGACGCTAATTGACTCCGGGAATCGCGGCCGCCCCGGCGCGGCGCAGCCCAGCGGCCTTCCGGCGATGCCCCGCGGGCGAGGTGCAGGACATGAGCACGTCGCCCCAGCCTAATTAGCAATGGAGATCAAGTCAGAGCCCAACTGCAAAAGCAAGATCTCGTTCAGCGTCGAGTCGCTGCTGGCGTCGAAGAAGTGCCCGGACGTCGACGACGACGACCACATCGACGTGGACGACCGCTCCGACGAGGAGGGCGCCCGGGCGGAGGTGGACCACGCCGATGAGGACGACGACATAAAAGTGGACGACAACGACCGCGACGAGCTCGAAAGCCGGGAGAGCGGCAGTCCGAATGCGACCCATCCCGTCGTGGTGCCCCAGCCGCTGCATCCCTCCATCCCACCGCTGCTGGCGTCCCACCAGCAGTGGCCCTTTGCGTGGGCCGGCCAGCACAGCTCGTTTTTTCGGACACAGTCGCCGCAAGGTAAACAATCTAATGCTTCCCTTCGCTTTCCACGCAAATTGAATTATTTTCCCCTAAGAGAAAATAATTCAATTTGCAAACCACAAAAGTTGGTAGAACTTTTACAGACAAACGAATTGAAAATTGTGAAAAAAATGAATAACCATTTTGGAAAAGGCAGTTTAATTGTTTGACGCCATAAAAAGTAAAACATCTGAAATTTTATTCACAGCAGGACAATATAAACGTTACAAATAAAATAAAAGTTTTTCGGGTGTCGATATATATGGATCAATATTTTTCAAAAACGTATGTGTATATTATCTTAAAAAGCTTTTGATAAGGTTGTTTGTTTGTTTGGAAAGGGGTCTTCTAAATTTAATGTTGGGGCCGTGTTAAATATTTACTTAAATATAGAAATTGTTACTTCTGTCTTCTGATCATTCAAATTCTAATATTAAATTTGTTGCTTTACTTTTTTCTCGTATACTATATGGCAACAAGTATAATTTTTTCAGTTGTTTTTAAGTATTATTTCGTAATATTAAATAACATTTACGTATGTGCATTATTATGTCTATTTCGACAATGGTCCGCTTTTGAATTCATTCCCCTACCCCGATATATTCCACTATTTGATTGGTACTTTTTCTACATTTTTCAATTGTTTATTACTGTTCTTAGTCCTCACTTGTGTTTTTAGTAATTTCTACTTTATTGCTACTTATTATTTCTTACTGATCAGACGAAAATTATTTTCAACAACTGAAATCTTTCAATACAAAAGTTTTTGTAGTTTATTTATATAACTAATTCTCTGTAGTAACAGATGAAGCTTCGACCAACTAAATGAAACAGCGTAAACTTTAAAAACATTATATTATTCTCATTTTCCGGCAGAACCTTTTTGTGAATCTTTGAATTTTGAAGTTGTAATGATAAATTTGCTATTACAGGTCCATCTTGGTAACTTGTTATATGTTACCAAATGGAATGAAATACATTGAAAATTCAAAAATTACGTAATTTTTATCAATTTTTCAAATTAAATTGGCATATAATTTCGTCACTCAAGATGGCGTAAATGTAGAGCAAAATTGACCTCATGAGCTTGAGATTCAATATCGTTGTTGACCTTCTCAGTGAGTAAGCAGTAAACATTTAGCTTCTTCTTTACCACTAAGGTAAACTGCGCCTTGATCTTTTATTGTTACGTGGTTTACTTCTAATGCACTTCTTCAGCTCTTCAAACTTTTAATAACATAAGTACTGAAGATGACAATCTGTGCCATAACTAACCTGGATTATTGATTTGTGCACTATTTTGTTATGGCGTTTACAGCTACGAGGTAAATTTGCATATCATTTCACTTGTTTTGAATGATAAACACGTTTTGTGTGTAGAAAATATGAAGGACCACATATTTCGAGCACAAACAAATGTTTAAGAACAATATATAGGTCTGAGGTACACATTAAGTATTGCTTTTTCTACTTATCAAATATTAAAATACTATTCTAACTACACAAAAATATTGGTTACTTAAACAAAGAACAACCTTTCCTCCTCTTAAGAATTAAAATTTTCTCCGTTTTCCTCATTAAGCAGGAAATGAATCCAAGATAATCATATTATGATGAAGATAGGAGTGGAATGAATAACAAACTTTTCGTTGTTTTCTTTTATAATTCACTTTGTTTGTATTATATTTATATTATATTCGTCAGCTTTCTTTTGTTTTATTCAGAAATAAATTACTTTCTGAAATTTTGTTTCTATTGCTTTCTCGTTTGGTGAAAGTTATTTTGTAATAGTCAACAGGTTTTCAGTTTAATCCCAATTAGTTGACTCAGTTTTTAGTTATCATCTTTAATATTATCTTTTACATTTATATTTTCTAATTACTTTTTATTTCTTCTTCTTCTTCTTGTTGATTATTACCTTGTCAAGTCTAATTAAGTAACACTTTTTAGGTTTTATTTTTTTCATAGTCAATAGACATTTGTTTGCAATGATTTATTTACTTTTTGTTTCAAGCATTCTATACATAAACTTTCTGTCATAAGAATAATAGCAATGCCTAATATACAGGGTGTCCTAAAAATCAACGTCAAGCCGGAAGCGGGTGATAGACCAGGTAGTAACAGTTATCAGAAAAATAATAAAAAAATCTTAGTCGTGTACTTTTAAAAATATAGGCATTCAAAAAAAATTGAAAATATTGACACCCTGGGATGACTTTTCATGTACTGCGACTACAAATCTTTATTGTTTTTCATTTTTTTTTTTTGTGTGTGATATAACCCTGAATAACCCTTCTGTAATTGCAGTCTAAAATTAAAACACAACTAATTCAGGTTTAAAGAAAATATCACTTTTGTTACCCAACCGTGCACTCAAAATTATTACATCACTTAACTTTAACTGACTGTACTGAAAGAAAATGTACAACGCTATTTTGGCAAGTGACTTTAAAAAATGGTGCATTTAGTCCAGATTCCAAAATGGTATAACACTTGCTAAATTAATTCTTAAATAAGGAAAAAATATTTTTTTTTATAAAGAAACCCGATCTCAAGCTAATTTTTTTTACTCAGTTAACATGCTTCCAATGCACTCTATGCTTTCTCTGCGTCCCTATTTCTAGAATAGAAGTCTGAATTAATAAAAGAACCACTACCAGGATAAGGGTACCATGGGTCATCAAGTAGTGGTATATTTTTCCTTTTAAGTTTTAAATAAAATTCAATTACTGGAATCAAAATTTTATTTAATTCATAACAAACGTTCAAATTGTTTGTCTTCAACCACAATGCAAGTCCTACCTCTTCTGTAAAATTCGGTGTGCTGTACTTTTGGGCGCTCCTATCCTTGCTTCAATTCCACGTACTGAGGTGCTCGGGTCATGTGTGACTTACTTCTTGTAAGATTTCGTCCTCGTAGGGCATGAGGGGGTTTTCCTCACTAGTCATTTGATTTGGAAATCGACCCTCTGAAAGTGACCGGTGCCTATTTTTAAACACTCGGTGATTTGGATAACGCCCAGCATTTTGAAATCTCTCACGATAAAGTTCAGCTTCAGCACTACCATTGCATTTGCATTCTTCATAAATGAGGAGCATGTTAGGATATTTCTGTGCAGTGTACCGAGATGGCATGGTGGTATTTAGAGTACACAATCACGTGATCAACGATTGACACTTTAATTCAGAAGAAAGTCAGGTTCGTCAGAAATAGTCAAATAACAAATCCAAGTCACACCGCAATCAAGTCCAATAAACAAAGCCAACGTTGTAAGCACGAATACAGAAAGATGCTCAGTAAACGAAGAAACGTAACGTACTGTAATATTGCACATTGTGCCTATGTGTCCTATTTGGCTAGGATGGCGTCGCTATCCGTTTCACTTACACCAGTCGAAATGGCGTGTCTATCCGTCTCACTCATCTTGGTGAAAGTGGCGTCACTATCTATCTCGCTCACACTTGGCAAAATAGCGGTACTATCCGTTTCACTCAAACTTGTACTTTAAAACTGGTGACTTAGAGAAAGCCTAGCGTGCATTATAAGGATGTTAACTGAGTAAAAAGGATTAGCTTGAGATCGGATTTCTTTTTAAAAAAATATTTTTTTCTTATTTAAGAATTAATTTAGCAAGTGTTATACCATTTTGGAATCTGAACTAAATGCGCCTTTTTTTTAAATTCACTTGCCAAAATAGCGTTGTACATTTTCTGTCAGTACAGTTAGTTAAAGTTGGGCGATGTAATAATTTTGAGTGCACGGTTGGGTAACAAAAGTGATATTTTCTTTAAACCTGAGGCAGTTGTGTTTTAATTTTAGACTGTAATTAGAGAAGGGTTGTTTAGGGTTATATCACACACAAAAAAATAAAGAACAATAAATATCTGTAGTCCCAGTACATGAAAGATCATCACAGGGTGTCAATATTTTCAATTTTTTTTTTGAGTGCCTATAATTTTAAAAGTACACGACTAAGAGTTTTTTTTTATTATTTTTCTGATAACTGTTACTACCTAGTCTATCACCCGTTTCCGACTTGACGTCGATTTATGGGACACCCTGTATTGTTAAACTTTATAATTTTGAGTTTTGCTATTTTTTCTTCTTTATTTGCTATTTGTCTAATGACACTCTTGTTTATGTGATACATTTTTTCTTAGCTTCCCTATTGTTGCTCTAGTATATTTTAGCTCTCTTTGCTCGTTTTACTTTCTTCTTGTTTAACTTCTTTTAAAAAATTAAAACAATCCATTACGAATGCTACGAGTACCAAAGACAATTTTATAGTAGTCCATATTCCCTTTTGCAAAGAAAGCGGAGATTAATATAGTCTTAATAACATTGGGATTCATATTTATTTGTTCTTTTTAAACATTTGAAAGGGTTTGTAAGTAATTTTTCCTTCTCATGCAAATCTGTTTTACAGTTGAAATTTTCTTGAACTCATTTTCTTTGATTTGCTTTGTTTTCTGTTAATTTCCACAAATAAGAAATAAAGATGTAGCCGCTGCTTTTGAGGATTATCAAAATTTCGGAACAAGTCTGCTAAACAATTGTTGCACGTGAATGTCTGAGTAGCGCTTAAATGTTTATGTAAATGTTACATGCCGCGGCCACATTTGTAGTATGAAATACGCCATGGCTCAATAGTAAAGCTGGCGGATTTATTTATTTGACTTAATACCGAAATTTAAACGTTCAGCGCGTGTAGATTTTCAATTTATGCAGCTGGAAAATATTTTTTAATTAGCGGTGCAGTGCGTGGGCCGTTCCATAAATATTCAGCGCGCCGGCCCATTTGCATAGGGCGTACGCTATAATTGCGCCTTTAAATTGACTAATGCGTGCGTACACAGCGAGGCAGCTCAATAGTTGCAGTTCTCCGTGCGCAAATATTGTGCGTGCGATAAATCAGTGGGCGCCGATAGAATTTAATTTTTCCTGTGTTGTAAAATGCGAGTAATCATTACTGAGCGCTTTTTCAATGTAGCAGCAGATGCCGTGGAAAATGTGCTAGAGGGATTGGAAAATCTTTTAAGTTATTGTAACGCTGCAGAAATTTCTTTAAGGGAATTTTTATATTTCATGTTTTTTAGTTTTTCAGTACAAAACATTTACGTATTGAACAATTTTTGCGTATCTGTTACATTTATGGTGTTTCGGTCCTAGTTTTGCTTCTTCGTAACTGTTTTCTTGCATATATAAAATTTAATACTTTCTTTGTGTGCTTTTTAGTTCCATTTCTGTCCGACTCTTAAGTATTATACTTTGGCATCATTTGACATTATTGGATTAATTAACCATATAAAGTTTAGAGAGTCATAGCAACAAACAATTCGGTAAACATAAGAATGAGCATAAGAGTAATAAATGTCACAATCAGTTTGTTCTATAGATGACGTGGTCATATTTCTAAAACCTACTATCCGAGAAGTTCAATGATATAATTTCACTCTAAGGAAGAAAATTATATGGTTTTGTCCTGATCTGATTTTTTGAACCACAAGCATCCACCCATTTTTTAAAATGTTATTGGACTTATTTCATAAATAATTTTGTGTGCATTGAAAGCAGGTGACTTGTTTTGAAAACGTTCCAAAAAATCGTCAGTCTCGCTACATAAAGTACTCTGTCATATACTGAGACACTCCAAACTACCCATAATCCGATAACTAGGCAAGAAAATGACAAAACTTACGGAGTAACAAGAAGATTTCAAACAACAGAGATTTTTATTGGAAAACATCCAAAAATGGACATGTTTGAGGTTTGTTACTCATCGATCCTTCACTAGAAGTCTAATATTGAACATAGGAGTTTGCTCAGGTCACTATTAGAAATAAAACTCTTAGGGAAAAGAAACAAAGGTAAAAAGTATAAGCCCAGAAGAAATATATAAATGATATTTACTTCAGGATGTTAGTGATATAGCAGTACCAAGAAGAAACTAGAATACATAAGAATATATAGACAGTGAGAGAAGTGCAATAGTTCGCAAGGAAAAATTCGGAAAAAGAAGCGAACTGAAAGAGCGTCAGCAATCTATCATAGAAAATTGTCTCCAAAATTAAAGCTGATAAATTACTTGCAGCAAAGAATTTTTTTGTTGTGATGTCCGAAAGTCGCTTTGGACATGAAATATAGCGAGTACCAATAGAAAACATACGTTTTTCGCTGTTTATGGTCAAGGTGGTAGGACGAGCTGTACCACGAATAAAAATCAATTAAAGGCACATGTATTGATACCATCGAAGCTTCGAAGAAGTGATCAGAACATATCAGAATTCGATCTGACTTTTTTCAAATAACTTTTGCACATTTTTGTTGTTCTTAAGACTGTAGGTATAGCATATAAAAAGTTCGAATCCAAATTCCCTGTAGATGGTTGTGCAACAAAGCTTTATTCAAGGAAAAACCAAAAAGATGTACTCCAATTGATGATGACGCGAAAAATTGGTTTACAAATTTTTGTTTATATAAAATGTATAAGTCCAATTGTATGCATGAACATATTAGTATGACGCAGCTGATACGATGATTCAATTCCACCGCGTTAAACTGTGGAAACTTATCGCTCACTTAAGTTTGCTCACTTTGTTCTATTGAAAGTTCGTCTCCGTCATCCTAACGGTTAACAATAGCATCCGTTGTTCTCATGCGTTTTACCAAGCTTAGGACTGATCGCGATGGTATTGTGTTCAACAGGTAGCTATGACATTTAGCATTCCTTTTTGTCTTTTTAACCACGTATCTTATTGGTGTACACTCATGCCACACGTTTGTTTTGGAATTTTTTATTTGCCTCTCTTTACCCCAAGAAACGCTGGCATTTTGATAGTGCAGCCCCACCTCTCCAACTCTTCATAAATGTTAATGTAGTACAAATACATGGTCGCGTTTGAACGAAGACATATGCATTTTTTATGAACAATGTCAGCATCATAAGCTGATCCTTTAAAAAACTGCTCGAATATAAGTGCATTAAAAATTGGTTTATTGGTTATTGTTAGCTTTAAAAAACTTTGATGCTTGTTTAAATATTAGTATAATCCCAAACCGTTGTTCTTTAATCACAACTAATACCAAGCATATATTTCAAGAATTAAGTTTTTTTTTCTATGAGGACATTCCGAGTTAGTGCTTCGACACCAAGGTGCTTATCAGTAAGGCATAGTGATGTATCAACTATCATACATCAAATTATTAAATCTACCCCAATTACCATCGAGTATTTAAGCTCGTTTAAACCCATTGCTTCAAACGGAGCAAATTATCGTTATTGTGGTAGAATTGGAAACTATCATTCAAGTTCCTACCTGCAACGTTATCACATAATAATTCAGGTTCTCAGATCTGGTCTAATCGTTGTTTCTAGGGGATGTGTATAAGAGAGTGCTTCAAGAATTCAAGACCCTAATTCTTTGTTAACTTGGCCCACATGGGGAAGTACAACATTTTTCAAAAGCAATTCAAGTGATTGCTCTTTTCAAATGATCCATCATTTGCTTGCGATTTTCGCGTATGCTCTTGTTTCTTTGACACACTTGACAGGTACATAATTACCATTTTCTTTCATTGTTTATGCATTGTTGGCAAACATACAGCAAAATCAGAAGTTGTTCAATCGCTTATAGTTCTTCGGTTAGTTCTTCGCTAGAATTGATTTTGCATGTCACGGATGAACACCCCAAGGAAGCTGCCCCGTTAGGTCATGCCCATACCTGTCCTCTTTTTACCCCATAGGGTTAGGCAAAAAGTTAATTTCTAGGGCAAAGGAGAATTACTTGTAGTGGATTCGAACTGACAACCATAGCCTAGAAGGCAGTCGCTCCAACCACTGCACAAAAATCTTTTGGCTATAGATATATGTCAATATAGAGAATATACGGCACATTTGAAGAATTTTTCTTTTTGGTTCAAGGATTTTTCTGTTTTCAAATAGGATTTTTGGATTCGGCAGAGCCAAATATATCCTGACATAATCTATGATGACCTTCTTAGATAGGTTGAGTTTGAATTCCGTTGTAGCACAATCTTTTATATTTTTTTCTAATTATTTTCTTACTCCTACATGCAAGAAGCAGGGTTACCGGTGTCCATCCTTTGTTAATGTCATATATGTGTATAACCTTTAAGATATCGAAAAGTGCCTAAAAAATGATCGAAAAATATAATTTTTTCGGGTCGAACTTTGATTAAGTTTCCGTCGCTTACTTAGATATTTCGTAGTGTTGTTAGGTGCACCTCCAAGTCCTCTTTCACTTATGGTATAGCTCATCCTTTAATCTCCATTTGTTTCAAGTCTCTAAAAAGCAGATTGTATTTAATTGAGCACGAGGTTGGAATAAACATAGACTTATTAAAATAATAATAATAGTTCCCTGTAATAGTCCTTGAAGGCCCTTTGGGGTCTTAACAGGATAGGTCTGCTACAATCTAGAGCCTATTATTACCCCAGAATTTGAGACCTCCAGGTACTCATTTATTGCAGCCTGAGTCGAGCTGAGCCGTAAAAATGCCAGTGATGGAATTGGTGAGAGCGTGATTCGAACCCGCAACTCTTGGATTCGTAGTTTAGCGATCTGTCCATTAAACCACCACGGCCCTAGACTTATTAAAATACGACCTTTATTTGCACTAAGGTTTCTATTTAAAAAAGTAAGAAGAATCTGCTCAACCCATCTTATACGTTCTAAAACTTGAACACCGTTGAGGACGTATTGTTATCTAAAATGGTCACATTTGAATCTTGAAGCTTCTACAAGGAAGTTTGCTACAAACAGGCATAATTAAGAATACAAGAAGATATCCAAATACTAAAGACACTATACAATAATCATTTTCTGTAACTCTCCTAAGAAAATAACAAGTTCAAAATTCTATCTATTTGTTTCAGTCTATAGCCAATGCTTCTAATTTTCTCTTCATTTTGCTTGTCTCTTTCGCTTGCTTTCCGAAGGCTCTTCTCCAGATGTCTTGTGGTTTGCTTAGTGTCCTCCTACTCAATAAAAAATCTGAAATTATGTTTTGAATGTAATATATAATAATGGTCTATCCTGACACGTTGTGCCACTTTGCTGAAACCATATGTTATTCAGCTTAAGTTCTTCAATTTGAAGAAACAAAAGTTTTCTATGATGTTATGGCAATGCTGCCCATTAAAGTTAATTTATTGCTTTATCCTGAAAAGATATGATCCAATTACACCTCAAAACAATTTCTCACCAAACTGTAACCCGGCATGGATGTGACGGTCGTTTTTTTCCTTCCCTACGGCAGTTTTGCTTATTAACATATCAAGATTTCTCAAAAAAACATCTTTAATATTAAGTTTTAATATTATATTAGGTACTGTTGGTTCTCGGATAAAACTATTGGGTCAACTGGATCTTGTACGGCTTTCTAATTTTTTGAGAACGACACTTGATAGAAGTGCTGCACATTATTACTACCAAAATCTTGTTCTCATCTTCCTAAGGTAGCAATAATTGATGAAATAATTTTTGACCTTATATATACGGTGTTAAATCATCGAAACTCCGTGATCCAACTATCAATTTGCTTATATTTAGAATAGCAGAAAATCAAATCAAGTTACATATTGCCCATCCTGTAGAAAGAAAACCTCAGTAATTTGAATATACAGGATGTGTCGAGAAGAATAAAACAAACTTTAGGAGTGTATTGTATATGTAAAAATAATTAAAAAAACGCATGTTTTTATCCGTATCTTACCAAGTTATAGCATAATTATAAATAAACAAAATTATCTACATTAACATTGTTTTAATCTTAGAGTTCTTGTAATAAATGTTTAATAATATCGCCATTGACTCCGAACATTTTCTGCTTCGTTTACAAAGGGGATCCGTTGCTTTCCTGATCTTTCGTTAATATCGGCTACAGAATTTCTAATACGCCGAATCAATGCTTCCCGAGTGTGGACTTTTATAATATACCTCATTTTTGAACCATCCCCATAAATAGTAGTGTAATGGTGTGAGGTCTGGAGATCTTGAAGGACCACCGTGACCAATCCAAAGCCCTAGAAACCCTTCGTTCAAATGTTGCTTGACCTGACGAGCGAAATGTGCAGGAGCTCCATCGTGCTGATAATACATTTGCATTCTGATGTTTGAAGGAACAGCCTCTAGCAGTCCTTGTAATTCATTTTGGAGAAAAATTATGTAGTGCTCTCTTATGAGGCCAAAATGAAAGAGCCAGTTAAAAAACTATGGACCATACTGCACCACACGTTTCTGAAAACTTGTGTTGAAAATTAGTTTTGAACGTGTATTATTAATGTCATTATGGGTAAAAAGAAGATTATTATTTATCCACTGACAAAAGTGCATACGCCTGGCATAATCTTCCTGTTGTAGGTGCTGTACACGTTGTACACGGTATAAATATACGCCTTGCTCGTGGAGTGTGTTCTTCTTTGCAAAATTCCTAAGTAACTATAAATTCTTCGTGAGCCAAAATATTTTCTAATTCTTCTAAACCTTGTTGAGTGACTCGTTCAGATGCTGTGTTAGCGCTGGGAAGCTTTCCGGTCTTGCACAGTTTGTTAAAAACTCTAATAAATAAGAAACTGTCGACAACATTCTTCAACGGCAGCTGTAGTATCACCATTACGGAAACCACAAATAAATACCATAGTTGCAGATTATAAATTTGAATAAATGTATGGCATTTTGTAAATGTTATCTCACTTTCACATTATATCACACTATATCAGAATAACAGAATTCAAATGGCTGATACAGCTCATGTGATAAGCGGTAAACAGCATAAAAGCTAGCGCTACAATTTGTTCGCGATTTTTTAAATAGTGGCGTTGGAAATATGGTAATAGAAGTTATGACTAGACTAACTAGAACGAATATTATAAACTTTATACCAAATAAAAATCGGATAAGAACATACGAGCTTTTTTAAATTATATTTTCACTACTCCAATACACTCATAAAACTTGATCACTTCCTCCCGACTTACTCAGTATAGAAGAGGTATTAAAGAAAACACGGAGTATGAAAAGTACAACGTCTGACAGTAAAAATTAAATTCCTACAAAATGAGATAAATCGATAACGCAACCAGCCGAAATGATATTTCAAACGGGTTTAATGTCTACAATTTAACCAACAAGCAAAAATGGAAGAATGAATACAAGCAAACTTCCAAGACGGATAAGTTTATGTCAACCAATAGACAAGCAATGTAATAAGATGGAAACAAATACAGTAGAAGTATGAATTTGTGAAGAAGAAACAAACTATAAAGTGAAGACAAACAAATAGATCTAATCTCTGTACAGGGTGTAACACAATTATCTGCGTGTTAGTGATAAACACGGCTTTGACAAATGCTTTTATTTAAATTTATAATAAATTGCCCTTCATGCCATTCATTATAAGCCTAATTTATTTAATATTGCTCGTTATTCTAATTTCGTCTAGCCCAAACCCTCTATTTACCCGGCACAGCTGGAAATCGTACGGTTAGCATAATCGAATAATTAATTCTAGCAGAGCTACATATGGCGAAACTAACAAGAAACCATAATTTTTATAGCGCAAGTTAATTGAAAATATATTTATAGCCTATAAACAAAACTTAATTACCTCTATAACCCGCAGGAGACACGCGCCATCATTTCAGTCCGTCACTCCTACTTTCGCTTAGAAAGTGCAAAGATTTTTATTTTCCTGAATTTTGCACACAATTCTTTGCACAGCAAGGCGGGAGGCTCGCCGGTTATTTACGTAAAAAGTCCATAGAGTGCCGTAGAATAATTTTTTACCGCTCATCGCGATGTGAATTGTTTGAGAAGAGAGGCGATCCTGGGAAAATAGCATTTTAAAATTAGTCTAGAAGCAAAAATGTCTAAACGCCCAATTTTTAAAATACAGACTGCTTGCAAATGAAAGCGGCGCATTTAAAATAAAGGTAATTTAGAAGCTTTATCATTGTTGTGCCTTTTAAAGTCCAGCGATGTTGATGTTCTGATTTAGTCTTCATATTCATAGATTAAGTTTTTAGTTTATTCTCTTTTTGATTTATATTGCAATTATTTTACTTTGATACTACGTTGATATACATAGTGCCTCAAAAGAAAGAATTTGCCATCATAGCAACTCTTCAAAACTATAACGTACAATCCACAAGGATTTTAAGAAGCGGGTAACAGATTGTTCATTTTAATTCTCTATTATAGCTTTAATCTTATTTTTGGTTTATTCCATAGTTCTAAATACATTCACATGCTTTTTAAATAGAAAAAAATCTTTTCATTGCCAGCGTGATCAAGCCTAAAAAAAGTCTTGACCAAATCTTTTATCTTTTAAGCGAAATTTTCTAATAATACGTTGTAATATAACTTCACACCAGAACTCTCGCTGCTGGACTACTCTTGCATTTTAGGTACCTCGTATTCTTCAGATTTGCTTGTTTCTACAACCATTCAAGTTAAAATGAGTTTCATGGATTAATATCAAATTAAGTGAATTCATTCTTGGAAGCAAATATGATTTCAGTTCTTGTGCTAATTGTATTTTGAAAATAGGTGCAAATGGTTCCTCAGACTCTTTCCGATGAAATTTGTGGCATTCCCAGTTCATCAAAACACCTTTCAGTTCATGTTACAAGCTTCTCGTCGATACCCCCCTTAACTCGTTGAGTATCCACGTCCCTTCGAACTGCACGTTGTCTTCCAGCTCTTAAAAGATCTTGCGTCCTGATCTCGAAGACGACAGGAAGTGTCGGATTATTGAATCAGGGGATGGTGGGCTTGTCGGCTGTAAATTATTGAGTGACGATGTTTAAATTAGAACTCTACGATATCTCCAAGATGCACTTAACAAATTTGGAAGAGAAAAATTAAAGACGTGATGACTTGTTCCAACCCCTTTGTTAGTTTATTCCAGGTTACAATTTCTATTACATTAAAACTAAATGGAAAAGCATGAACAGAAACACTTATTTGACCTGACCTTTTCAGGAGCTTTTGCAACATCAATTTTATTTATGTAATTTGCTTACGGGTTCTAAGCTAAACCTATATCGCACAATCGGTTCGTTTTTGGTGAGTTGATCAAATACTTCTTTGGACTTTAAATGTGGTGTTAGAAGATTACAAAAACGATCTGAATAGATATTATCAAACTAATATAGTAATGGGAAACTATGGTCACCAGTACAATACAGTAGTACAATGAAGAAAACTTGAGTGCATGAAAACAAATTATTTATTTAAAGAAAATATTTTATTGCACAGAATATCCTGCAATTTAAGAAAATGATGAAGTAACTGTTTTTTGTAGAATACTTTCAAAGAAGTTTTTCTGATCTATTGATCAAAAGTTTTGTATTTAACCATTTAGAAAGAATACCTATGTTTAAGTAATTTGTCCCTTCTGCATCCAAACAGTTCTAAAGTACACAGATACTCAAACCATTGAAAATAAAAATGTACGCAGATCACTAAGCCAATATTTATTAATTTAGCGAAAATTCCCTTCTACTATTAGAAGGTAACACTTTTATCTTCACTTAAAAAACGGAAATACTCGATTTTC
This sequence comes from Sinelater perroti, assembly GCA_036346155.1. Lineage (NCBI taxonomy): Eukaryota > Metazoa > Arthropoda > Insecta > Coleoptera > Elateridae > Sinelater > Sinelater perroti. The sequence continues at coordinate 1,984,269 of JARFIY010000209.1, read as the reverse complement.
TAGCAGATACATTTTTTAAGAGGTGAGGGGAAAATTTTTTATTTTGACAAAGTCTAAAACCTTGTAATTAATCTAATGATTATAGCTTTTAATTACTTTGTACTCAAAACTTAACAGAGCTTAATAAAATATGTTAGTTATAGTACTAGCCGTTTTAGCTGTTTCATGTTGTAATTACCGCAACATTAATATAGTGAAAAAAGTTTTGCGCAACTGCACTATAACGTGCAGCCATTGAGAGTGGATTGTAAAGCGCATGCGTAAATGAGGACAACTTCACCGGTCTGGAAATTTGGGGAGGGTAATTAGCGGCCAGGGAATGCATGTAGCACGCAATTGTCTCTCTTACAATGATTGAACGAGAGAAACAGCGAATCTACACCAAACGTTGTGTGATGTTGACACATTTGTCTGCAGAAACTATGAGGACGTGTACAGGCTACAACTTACAAGGATTGGCGATTGATAGTCTAAGAACTAGAAGATGAGCTAGAGATTTTAAAAACTTAAGTGTGTAAAATTTTGACAAAAAATTTTCTCATAAATATATATTAAATCACCTTTTAAGGGGTCGATTTTACAGTAGGATTTTGCAGAATGTTTTAAATAGTGAAAATGCCGAGAGAAGATTTTTTGTCATAAGAATTATAATTTTATGTATTATATTATCCTTTTTACTTTCTGTAAGACTTAATTTCTTTGAGTTTAGCTTCTACCTGTTTGGTTTATATGAAAATTAATTATTTTACCTTGATATTGTATGTACATTGATATACATAGTATCGCAAGAGAAAAGAATAGATTTACCGTAATAATAATCATTTAGAACAGCAACAAAGCATTTTAAGAGGTGAATGCCAGAGTTAGACGTTTATCAAAAATTTCCCGTACGACCCTTGGCTTGAGCAATATGTATGATAATTGCATCTTGTTAGAACAGCATCTCTGAATTACTACCAAAACCAGATCTGAAAGAATTGTTGACGGTATCCTAATGGCATTCTTATCTTCAAAGAGAAATTTTCGAGTAACACTTGATGATGCAAATCTGCACTAGTTAACTTAGATTCTTGGTACTCCATATTGTTCATTGTTTATGAACCGATAAGGTCATTTGACATTTAAAGCAATTAACATACATCTGACGTTGCATGACGGTTCTTCCTCTAACAGCGTCTTGTATAGAAACAGGAGCAAATCATTTCTAGAAATGGAATTTGTATTCTTAGTTCAGCAGGATGTCTTTTGGTTGATGTTGTAGAGTTTACGCTCATAGTTTCTTGAACGCTTTAAGTATTCACGTTGCTTTGAGCTGGTAGCTTTTGAAAAATCCCTAAACATACCACCAAACTGATTACTTGTCAATTATAGCGCGGCGACATTTAAAATAAAGCTCTGTGACTTCTCCAAGATACACTTCATTAGTTTTGAAAAGAAAAATTAAAACAACATTGGATTTAAAAGAGCTTTAACTTTTTTCAACGACTTTACTAGCTATAAACAATATAAACATTGATAGGGCATTATTATTGTGGATACTTTTGCAATTTATCACAAAAATAGCTCTTTATTACACATAGTATTATATATCGTTTAAAACATTTATTTTTTTTTGTAAAATTCTATCCAAAGGAGTTTTTCTTGATTTCCCATTTCCACAGATCGTTAGTTTTAAATGTAATAGTAAAAAAATTGTGTTCAAAACATTAAGTATAAAAAATGATATCAGCTTTTACTCTATTACTCTAATATAGACGAAATTCGAGGTAAAATTTAACAAAAAATCTTTCTTGTCTAACAGTACGTAGCGCTGCAAACTTCGCCTAAAAAACTAAAGGAAATGCGTGATTTTTCGGCATATATATTTTGGAGGGTTAAGGGAGAAGTGTTTTATTTTGGAATAGTCTGAAAACCTACAGTTATTCTAATGGCTGTCGTTACCAAATGCTATGTAATCAGTTTTCTTAATTTTTGGACAATAATTACTACTATGCTGTGCAGAGGTACTTATTGAACATTTTTTATAAAAATAAACTTTCAAAAAATCTGTTAGTGTCATAAATACTCAAGAAGCAAGTTAAACAAATAAAGCAGACATTAAGCACTTTATATTACACTTTCCTTCAGTGTAAATACCTAATATATTTTGTTAACAAAAAGTAAAAACTTCAGAATAAATTCTGCAGTTTTCTTTCAATGTAAGAAAGCTATAATTAAATAAATTGTGCTATTATTGAATAATTTTTTAATCAAAAAGTTTTTCTAAATTAATTTGAATTCGAAAAGCTCCCAAATGATGGTGCACAATCAGTTGATTATTTAGTTAGCCATTTTAGTTTTCTTATATCATTCAAAACCACGTTTAGAAGAAACTAAATACAAAATTGTAATGTATGAGGTCTGCTCCGATAATATCGAAACAGTGTCAATGTAACGAAAACAGTTTACTTGGGCGCAATCTAATCTGGCAGCCAATGAGAATGGAATGGAATGCGCATGCATGAACGAGAACGTCTTCAATAGACGAGTAAGTTGAAAGTTGATGGTAATGAGTGTGTATATGCAGGATGTGATCATCGTATTTACTGTAATTGAGCGAGTGAAGCAAATAGCCAAATTTTGTGCCAACAAATAGAGGCAACTAATAATTGCAACTGCAGCATTTTTGATCTGCATATTATACCATTTTTACTAATTATATAGATTTTTAGTTAATGCCATTATAATACTTATATGGCTCAATAACTTTGGAACCGACCATCCATTACAATACCGTTTTTAAAACGCAGCTTTTAGAAAACCAAATGATTAAATATTGTTCAATAAAGACCCTAGAAAAGTTTTGATTAAATAGAAAAACATAATTTGGTTACCTACCACTTTTTGCTTTTGGCGTTATATGGCTCAAATTTAGAGTAGGTATGAGAAGAACGCCAACTTTAATTTTTCACGAGTTAAATATTTCGTTCACTTCAAACTTGAGCTTAATTTACTCGACGATTGCCTATCCCGCGTGATTTGTACCGATACGCAGCTTTTCCGCCCGGAACTACCGCGCGCACCACAGAAAACCACCGGGTTCCGCGTGATCCTTGAATGCCTTGTTTAATTGAATCAAGATCCCGGCGCACAAGATCCGGGCCGATCGGCTTTCTAGAGCCGAACCTGGCCGTTTTATTAGCGATTCCGTGCTCGCGGCCGTATTTCAGCGGCTTATCGGGCCACGCATCGAATATTTGTGGAATACTTTCTGAAAAACTGCAATTTGCTGTGTGGCGACCTCTATCAGCGATAAGGTACGGAGCCTGAAACATAGCGGTTATTAGTTTCGGGCAGGAATGTCCGAGTGTGCTTTCCGAGGGGTGTGCTAAGGCCGCCCGATTAGATACGGTGTAATTAGAACGTTCGTGCTTCAGACGAACAATAAAAACTCTAATACGTAACAAACACAGAATTTAACTCTCTAAACGAGCCTTGTATATAGCAAGTTCAGTATATGGTCACAGTTGACGCTGTGGAGGTTGTGTTATTAACTTAAAAATAAAAAAAACTTTCAAAAATAATAATCATGCCAGAGCATCAGCTATTTAATAACTTGACATCCCGTTAGTACCGGATAGACTCAAATGGCCTTGCTTTAAAACAGTTCTGCGCCATTTACAACCCTCTGCTCCTAACTGAGGGGATTGACATGTTTAAGGGTAAACTGTCCAAAGAGGGGTGCATCAGCGGTTACAGTTAACGCAAATGTAATGAGTAAGTAATATCTGGCCTAACACAGATCACATACAAATTAAAGCCATATAAAATCAAGAAATACATTAAATTGGCTTTAGTTTTCTTTAATATTTGTTAATAATAAAAAATAGTTTAGTAATAATTAAAGGAAACAAACTTCTCTAACTAAATTGATTTATAAATAGCATTATAAAGAGGTATTGCATGTTACTACAAGGTTTGTTTGTAATGTATTTAGTGTTTATAAATGCCACCCTACTTAACGGTATTAGATGAAGATTTTTTTATTTATCTAGAAAAATTCGTTCCTATTTGAATATATTAAAAAATAGGCTTCAGTTATTGTAATATCGCTTGAGTGATGTAACATGTAGATGACGCCTATTTGATTGACCAAAACCGTTTTTCGTAAATTTCTACATTAAATTTGATTGCTTACAGTACTTGTTCGTCGTAATTGTTTTACCATCAGATGTAAGCCTGAATTTTCTTACTTTGTTAAACAGCTGCGGCCAAAAGTATTAGGCATCCTATAAAAATTACCCTCTGGAATTTATTTGCATGTTATGGAGATACAGTACACCAGTTTAACTACTGTTAAGTAGTCAATATTTTGCCTTTAGATTTAATAAGGCTTCCAGCAGAATTTTTGAGGTTTTTATTACGCCCCAAAGATACTCAATGTTGTTCAGGTCTGGCGATTAAATTGACTAGTTTAACAATTGTATCTAATTGCATTGAAATCACTTGCAGATTTGTGGCAATGCGCGTTATCTTGCTGAAATTTGATGTTGTCCGTGTTGCTGCCACAAAAATGTTTATGTAAGATGGATGCAGAACTGTTTTCAGCACAACAATAAATTATTTAGGATTTCTCGCCGTCGCTCGCCATAAAACTTTAGATTACCCTGTAATCCCCTCTATGTTTCACTGTAGGTACCACATAATGGAAAAGGTAATTTTCACTCACTTACGTCAGTAACACCAGTGGAGTTATTATTATGTTTAATTGTCGAAAATAATAATAAACATTCTCATTAAACTTGCCTCACAATTATATTCTTCTGGCCATAGAACATTTGTCCAATACCTTCTCTGTTAAATGTTGGTGTTGCAGAGCCTTTTTGTCCTTCTTCGTCCTTATTCCTCCTTCTTCGTCTTTCTTCCTAGTTTTGAAGCCTTTCGGGGTTGTTTTTCCGAGTATTTTTCTCATGGTCTTAACATTAAGGAGCCGAAAAATTAACGTGGATATCGGACAAGAGAGATCGAAAGAAGTTTTTCTGATTTTTAAGCGATTCTCTCTCTGTTCTCATTAAGTGAGTAGCCTATCGTAGTCTTGTTTTCCATTTCCCATTTTTGTCGACAAGTCTGTAGATTTTTCTTTGTATTTTCTTCGAGTTCTCTGTTATAATCCATGCCTCGCATTCATAACTATTGGTTTAATGATGTAGACCCTAGTTATGGATTTTCTGTATATAGTTTTGGAATGAAATAAGCTTTATTTAATGTATTTCCGGATATTATGTAGCTTCATTGTTTAACTTCACTCCCAGGTATGTAAATCTTTTTAATGTTTCAACATTATCCTCTAAATTGAGACACTTTCTAATTTTTCTTTTTGATTGTTTTTTGCATATTTAAAGAGAGTACAAATAAGACTCCGCCTTTTTAATAAAAAATTGGGAATTTATTGTGAAATAACGGAATTTTATGTTTTATTCAAAGTACTAGCCACTACTTTTCCCCATCTTTCTGGTAGCATACGTATACCGCGTCGGAAGAACGTTTCAAATTTGGAGGTTATCCACAAATCGACCCAATTTTTGGTATCTTCATATGATGTGAAGTGCTGCTTTGGCAGGCCATGTGTCATCGATCGGAACAAGGGGTAATGTCTGCTAAATACGGCAGGTGGGGTAGGACTTTCAAATTGAGTGTTTCCAAGTAGATTTTGACCGGCGCTGCAATATGTGGACGAGCATTATCATGCGGAAGAATAATTTTGTCGTATCTGGAGTAGTAGCGGGAGCGTTTTTCCTTGAGTTCTCGGCTCAATCTCATCAAATGTGTTCAGTAGAGAGCTCCACTAATGGTTTCGTTCGGTTTGAGCAACTCATAATAGATGACACACGGTGATCCCACCAAATACTCAACATGAGTTTTTTCCATGAATATTCGGCTCGGCTGTCGATGTTGAAGCATTTCCACGTGGTACCTATGATTTCTTCTTCTTTGGGTTATCGTAGTGGATCCATTTTCTATCACCAGGAACTATAAGATGCAAAAAACCCTTTCGTTTGTGCTTGGCAACCAGAATTTCACATTCGTTCAACGTTTCTCGGTTTCAGTTCATATCGAACCCAATTCCCTTGCTTTTGAATCTTTCCCAACGATTTTAAACGATGTGAAATTGCTTGTCGAGTCACTCCTAATATAAGTGCAAGTCCTTCTTGCGTTTGGCAAGAATCTCCTCCAATAATGCTTCCAATTCCGCGTCTTCGTACACTTTCGGCCTTTCGCTACGTTCTTTGTCTTCAACGTCAAACTCGCCGCTTTTAAACTTGTGAAACCACTCACAACAAGTAGGATCTGATGTAATCGGTCTCTATTGGTGGAATAGTAGGCTTGTTTAAAAACATACAAGATTTCTCAGGTTTTATGTGGTTTGGTAGTTACGCCCATTATCATAAAAATAGAAAAAACTAATTAAACATTCACGGGGGGTAGTTCTTCAAAAGAAATCGTCGCGATAATTCTAACAATTTTAGAAATACAAGCTTAAAATAATTTTTGGTCGCTATCTATAAGATATCATGACTTCCGTTAATTATGTAAATTTTTTGAAACGGTAAAAGTAACTCTAACGTAGCTTTCTACAAGTATTTTCATAAGGTTATTATTATTTCTTATTTCATAAGAGTTTTGGTTATAAGATAAACTTGCAGTTTTCTAAATGAAAGTCATCGTTGTCTAATCATAAAAAATTAGTAATTTGTTATCTCTCTAAAAAAGGTATATTATCTTTATTTTGAATATTGTGACAACTAAATCCATTTTATTAACTCTTAAATATTTTACGGATGTTTCCTGTAGTCAGTGGATTTCCTTGACAACGATAAATTCAAGTGAAAAACAAAAAAGTAAATTTCCAAACATCTTGTTTTTGTATTAGGTTTCGCAAAAATGTACGAGCATTGTGAAAAACTAAACATGGTTAAGTTGAAGCAGAAAGAAAGTTTTGAATGGGCGTAAATTCATATTAAAATTTACATTCTAAAAAGCGACAGCCAAACATTAAAATATTTGCACAGCTTGAAAGTAACTTACAGGAACAGTGTTAGACAATACTATCCAATAAAAATACTTAAGCAAGACGGGGCACCAACTCACAATTCTCAAAGTGCAGGTTTTGGAAAATATATTTATGCAATTGATGAACCTGATCAACGGGTCGCTAGATGTTTCGAAACATTACACCTCCATATTTTTGGCGGTTTAGAAAAAATCGATATGCAAAACGGTTTCAATCACGGTTTCAAAAACTTGATAAGGATTAGAGAACGATAAGACGCTTTTTAGCAATTAGAACCGATCATTTTGTTAAATGCTGTTCGAGTGTTCAAAAAATGTGCTACTTGTGATTGGATGTGCTTAATTTTCACATTTTTGTAAATTCGTTATCAACTTTCCATTAAGTTCAGTTACTGTAGTTGTTTTAAATATTTTAATTTGGCTGTAATAAAATTATAAATCATAAGTTTACTAATGTTAAACTCTTAATACAAACACAAAATGTTTCAGAAATATACTTTTTTAGGTTGTTTTATTTGTAGAACGCATACCAACGACAAGGGAGTTCCGCAAAATATTTAAGAATATTAATAAAATAACCTTAATGTATTCAAACAACATTCAAAATTAAGGTACAGACTGTACAGTTTTGGAAAATTAGAAAGACCTTTAGCCGGAATCTCCAAAATGGTTAAAAATATCGAGAATTACTTTGTCCACATCGGTTTTTCTATACTTACAAACAAAGAAGTAACCCCAAAATACCAAAGGATCTGGGACATCCTGTATTTTCAAATTTCTCGAAGTGGTATGATTTTTCTTGATTTGATTATCTTTAAGAGCATACAAAAACACTACAATACAATCAAGAGCACATTATATACGTATTAGTATAACTTGCGACCTTCTTAACCATTTTTGTGTTCTTCAAATGTATGTTTGTGTACTTTAAAGGTTTATTAATTTATTTTGGACCACATTACTGTGTACAATGCTCAAGATTTATAAAAAAAAAACAGAATGACAGAGAGTGTAGAAGAGAGGATAGATGATATACAAAGTGGATTTCGCCCAAAGTGCAGTATACAAAACCATAATTTCACGGTTGAACAAGTTATAGAAAAGAAACTAACAAAGGACAAAGATATAATAGATTATCGGAAAGGTTGTATACAACTGGGAAAGAGAGACAAGGCAGTGTGCTAATCCCATGGATCAGCTAGTAGTAGGCTACAGAAACTTACATCCTATCCATATAGGGGCGAGTGCCTTCGCAGATGATATACTTATAGTAGCCAATACTGAAATGAATCTAGAGAAAAACCTTAACGGCTCAAAACATTTCTAGAAAACTAAACCTTAACTTGCCATAGATAAAACCAAATGCATGGTCATAAGCAATTAAGAAAGAAAAATAAGAGTAACAACAGAAGAAAAAATATAACACAAGTTAACAAATAAATAGGATGTACAATTAACAGGGAGGGAAACATAGAAGATAATTTAATTGAAAGAGTCCAGGCTGCTAACAGAGTCTATTATGGTCTCCAAAAGAAATTTCTGGGACATAAACAAATATCTCTTACACGGAGTGAACAAGTGGGTATTAGCAAAGACTGCAGGCAATACCAATAAATACCATAGAAGAATGCTAGGAGTGACAAGAGAAAGAATGAAGACATAAGAAAAGATTTAGCAGTAAAATTAATAAAGCAAATAAGGGAAAAAATAGGATGGTTCAGGAATTTAGTAAGGATGAAAGAAGGAAGACAGAAAATCTAGAAAGCCAAACCGATAGGGGACAACAAGAGAGGAGACCGAAGCAGAAATAAGAAGATACTGGAGAAGAAAGGAAATTAGTGAAACAAACGGCAAGAGATAGGAAAAATGGAGGAATCCTAAAGTATTAATAGGATATGACTATATACGTATGTAATCTATTTTGAAGTTGTTTAGAAAGAGAGTGAAAATTACCATAATAGTATTTAATGCTGCTTTATTATTATTACCAATCAAGAATTATCAGGTCCAGATACAAATAATTGCTTTTGGTATTTACCTAAAGAGTTGATCATCAGCATTTAAAATGAACAGCATAATCTCAAAATTAAAAAAATTAATTATTTTTTAATAAATTGGCTAGTTTTAATTTAAAAAAGCAACATTTAAATGGAACTTTTAACTTACAGATAACATGTATATAATTATTATTTGTAGAAATAACGGTTTTCGTTCCGCTGTTGCGAGGATAGTAATAACCATCAGTATTTGACAACACTGCGACAGTTATTTAGTTTCAAAATTAGTGAGTGTCTGACCCAAAGATGTTTTTCATCCGAAATTATCCAAATTCTCCAACAAAAGTAATATTATTTCAGGTATTTTGAAAACGTTGATAACATTTTCGTAATTTTCGTTGTACTTTGGATTATTTGTCACAATTCAGCCATGTAACAACCCCCTTCTGTTCAACGAAACAGTAAAAGTAAAAAATTGTGCAGGTAACAAGTTTTTATTATACTAAATGGATCCGTACACCGTTGGAGTTAACTGTTGAAACTTTTATATTTTCTCAAAAAATTTATAACCCTTAAATCACCCCTTCTCATACATCTGAGAATGAGTGTATAAAAGTTAAGGCTGCTATTTTATGATAAACTGCTGAATAGAGTATTCTATTTTAAACATAAATCCATTAGTTTCCTTTTTGTTACTTTCTTATTAACCTCATTTGCTTGTATATATTGCAGTAAGAAGAAGAGAGAAGGAGAGATAGTAACATCAAAACTTTGAATATTTAGCATGTGTATTGATTGGCCAGGATGCCAAAAAGGAAGTAACGCAAACAACACGAAAATCAGTTGTGGCAGACAATTGTTTGACTTTAAATCTAAAAAACTGAACTTCCTTTTCGTTATGCTAGTCAGGATTTAAACCAACTATAATTTCCAATGTAAATTGGAAACAGTAAATTTCAATAAACTTATCGCACCTCTGAAAGCACTTGATTCATTTGTCTTCTGCTTCGATCACTATATCAGGCAACCCAGAATCCAACACAATGGTTCTTATTTTCTACAAGCCTAAGAAGCTTAAGGTCTTTTAAGTTAATAAAAGCATAATTTTGGTATAGTTAAACAAATATTTATTTTGCTGTAAGAACTAGCGGCCATTTGTTGTTGTGGAGTTGGAGTGGTATGATAAAGAGAGCCGTATTACATATGTATGGATTAGAAAAACTTGTCTAATTTAAGGCTTCCCGACATTTTCTAGGGTCTATAGAATTTTTAATGAGGCTGGAGATGTTAAAGATGTTAAAAATTTGGAAGATCAGACTTAGTCAGTTAAATCTTCTTAAGCAGAGAAGATATATAATTTCTAAAACTTTGAAGTTTTACATTATCAAATAGATCGAAGACTAACTGTCTGCGAAAGATGTAAGAGTCATTTGCTGACAAATACTTTAAGAAATGGTAGAATTAGAAATTAAAAGAAACTGCTGATTGAGTGCGAACATGATAAACAGAAAAATTTTGTTTCTGTATAAAAGCAACTTTACAACAAATGAATCTTTAATTGAAAGATGTCTTTGTTGATACCATGATGTATGGTAGGTTTAGACAGGACATCACTAAGCATCTGCAATGGTTCGTTAAGTAGTCTGTTGTGATGGAGTAATCAACGTTTATTTTTGTGAAAAAGGCCGTTGTGTGCTAATAAATGCTCCTAAAGATGTAGAGAAGCCCTTGCACCACAAGTTGTTTTGAAGCGAACTTTGGACCTTCAAAAATTGTTTTTTTAAAGATAGACGATTGTCTTTCGGCCTTATACTTTATAAATCATGAGCGTTGTAGAAGACATAGTTTAAGATCCACTTAGACGAGTCCAAATGGCTACAACAACAATTCCCTGATTAATGCATAACAAATGTTTTGAGATTTATGTGGCCATTTTAATTAATCCATAATTATCGATAATCAATTAAAAAATCTGAAACGATTATGCAAAAATGCCAATTCGTTTTATTCTGGTTTACTAATGAGTTTGCAACAGTATTTATAGATATACTACATTTTGCCCCCACAAAAAATTTAAAATTATTAAATATTTACCATTAAAATATGGTACATCCATCAGTTACCTCAAATAGTTCGCAAAATAAATCACAATGTAATTTGTATTTCATTTTTTGGTTAGTTGTAGTAGATTAGGCTTCTCAATAAGTCTTAGTAATTCTCCGATTTATTGCAGGAAACGCGTGTCTAGAACATCCTGTAGTTATTTACATAGATTAGTAATACCATAAACTGCTGTTGCCTCTAGCGACTTTTTGTTGCTTTGGCACGGCAGTATTTTGCCTTAAACGGTTGCTTATATGTGTACAAATAAAGCTGTAAAAAAACTTTGGTAAATATTGCAATGTTGTTAGACAACACAGCAAATACCCTTATATTTTCCTGAAATAAGAATAATAGGGTATAATATAACCAAATTAAACTTGTATATTCATAATTGGTTGCAAAATAAAAATCCGCTGACCAATTTTCATTTTTAATTTTTTCAAATTAGTTTTATTATCAACTAAAATCCAATAATGACAAAGCAATAAAAATTAAATTAATTAAGCTAATTAAAAATATATTCCCAATTATGCCTCTAAATGATTAGGCATAATAAAAGTAGAAAATGCAGAATTAATTTTATTGATTAGGCATCATTAAAAATTAGCGCGCAAATTAAATAAATAATTTGTTGCCTTCACAGGCTCGGCCGTATTTGTGCCCGTAATTGAATAAACATAAAGAATAATTATAAACGGCACTAAAATTCGATAGAGAACTGCTTCATCTAATTGCCTGCTGCGCTAGCCGCGCTCATTACAGCCGAAAGTAAAAGATAATTGAATTTTATCGTATGCAAGTCGGCATCCAAAGGTATCTGCCCGGCAGTAATTATTACGAAATTAACCGAATAATTTGCAGATATTTCAATTTATAATTCGCCCCGTATTCGGAATCGGCATTAGATTTCGCCAGAAGTATTTTAATTAGCATTACAAATTCGGGCTTCGACATATTTATTTAATTCAAGCCTTTCTGGGGATAATGGGTTTCTCAAGAGAAATGGCCGTTTAGCTGGATGTACAGCAAAACAATTAAGTAACCGTTTTAATTAAGAACTGCAAAACTCCTACTGCTGTTTGGTTACGAAATACATCGTCTTTATTTATTATAAGGTAAACATTTAAAAAGGCACCAAGAAAACGTTGCATAATTTAAAATAACAAATACAAATGTCCAATTTACTTAATACACTGTTATTAAGGCCCTATATATAGGCGCATTGATAGATAGAGAAATAGCTTATACACGGCACTTTATCTACCTTTCAAGATGCCGAAACCATTTGTTTCGAATTTCATCAATCATAATGATGGTTTAAGTAGCCTTTTGCATAATTTCCCTCACCAAAAACTAGTATTATTCAACAGGGCCAAGTTCTGTGAGTTGAATTTGTTAGGAATTTTGTTACGAAAACACATAGTTAGGTTTACCAAAATAGTGTTTTAGTTTTGTGTTTCTTCAGAAATGGCAACGGATAAGTTTGAAATCATTCTTACGGTATATCGCGACTTCAGTGGTTTCAGAAGAAACCAAATAAATGCTCTTTAAGCTAAGCTTGTAGTTCGTTTACCAAAAAAGGAATTTTGTGAAATTATTGCCTTGCAATTAGTAGACGGCTTTTATCACCCATAATCCTTTCTACTATTAAATTTTGCTTGGTTTCCTTGCTCAATACAGTTTAAGTAGTAAAACTCCTTAATTCTGTTTTACGTTAGGCTTTCTGCACAAATATCTGAGACTTTTTCGCATTCTATGAGTCGCATATGCATAAAGTTCGTTTTGATCTATTTTATGGTTGTTCTATTGTATTCAGTTACACTATTATGCTTTCTTCAAATAATCTTGCGTCGTTTAAAGTTTTTAACGCAATCTTCGACCGTAAATTTATGTAACTTTAATTTTTCTTGAATTTAGTGGATGCCCCAGTGTTTTGTAGCATATAATACTTTGCATACTTGGATACTAATATAGAAGCTCTTAGATTAGCAATAATATTAAAGATGTCCGGATTTTGTAGTTTTCAAGTAAGCGCAAAGATGAAGCCAAAGAACGTCTTTAAAATAATAACAAATGATTGCAAATAATTAACAATAAATTACTACAAAATTGATAACTCCATACTTGGAAGATGTAGTAGAAAGTATCGCAATAATCAGGCAATCGCAAAAGTTTAAGATATATTAGTGTATGTATATTAGTTACAAAAAGGTAATTGTTTTTTGCCAAACCGTGAAAAAATGTTTATAGTGAAGTAATAAAAGAATTTTTAATTTGGTAGTAGTCATACACACTTTGTTAATTAAGAGCATATGATATACTCTCAAATGCAAATCAATGAGCTGCAACAGAAAAATTTAAAAGTCACACGCCTAAAAAATGTATTTACACATCTTGTGTGCTGAAAATTCCTTCACATGAACTGAATTTTAGTATTTAAAAATTTTTTGCGTGTTCTTCACATAAAGTTTGAGCGGTTACAGAATACTTTTATTTGAAGCGAGAATCTGCAACGAAATCGACTCCAGCCCCATGCTGTTCTTGAGGATACAACAATTTAAGTTTCTTCCATAAAATTTGAGGCAGCCATATTTATGAAAATTTGAATCACGTTTGCGATGTGCAAAAACGATGACTACATAGAAAACCGCTAGCAAAATTTTGGTTAGTCGCTAAACAAACTTAAAAGTCATCTGGAAGATTGTTGTTTGATCGAAGAAGTTTCTAAAAGGGAAAAATTATAAAAAAGATACAAATATTCCCTACAACCATCCCCACCACGCGCACAATTATAAAAGCAAAAGCGCACGAAACAGTAATTTTACAAACTTTAACCATAGGTTGATAAACCAAGAACAAAGAGTGCGATGCGTTTCTATAATACATTTTTAATTTTATATTATTTTACTATTTTTTATAATAATAATAGTTAGACAGTACATAATTAAACACAAATACCCTCCATTATTTTAGCAAATACCAAATTTTTTTAATATGATGCCTGCTGGAATGTATGAGAGAGATGGGATAGATGCTTCGCTGTCTTTTCCGTAAAGAAAGACTCTGTCTTGATGTAAGTAGTAAAATTTTCATGTCCATTTTTCCAGTCTCTGTTACGAATCCAATTTGGTCTATCGGTGGCGTAATAAAATTGCTATCGCGTTGAGTTTTTGTTCTTTTGTCATCTTTCTCAATATCTTCAGAGATTTTGGAAAGTTCTCTATAAGACAGATCTTTTCTTTTTCATATTTTGATTAGTTTTTAATTTTATGTTTTGATAAAGTCAATACTGCTGCAGACTATTTTCCTGTCTATGAGCGACTAATTTAGGGATAAGACTAATCTTGTGACAATATTTAGTTGAAGAATTTGACGAAACGGCAGAGCAAGATGTAAAAGCCACAGCGGTATGAGATGCAGTTTGGAAATAAAATGAGGAGGTATGGGTGTTTCAGCATTGGCAAATAGAGGCCTTTAAGCTCGAGATGTAGACAGCTGGATATTAGGAGAAAGAATATCACCGCATCTGCTATTGAACAAAAATACTCTGAAATGGCACTAGAATTAAATGAAAATATTCCTGTTCCCTAGAACATAGAAACACTTTAAGTATCTATCACCATCGTACTCTTGAATGCGTTTTCTATGTTATGAATTTATTTACATTCATGCATAGAGTTCATCTTAAACTAGAACCAATAATTGGCAAAATATAAATTTGACAGGCAATAGAAGTCCATTCATGCTAATTTTAACCTACTCTTATTCTATTAAATTATACTACATTAACAAAAGTATCTGGAAACCTCCCTGAATAAATAAATTTTGCAATGTTATTGCAAGCTCAAGTACGCATAAAAGGTTACAGACGAGTCTGAATCCATCGTAAAGTTCAAATAGTAACATAAGGGAAAAACACTCGGTTAAATGATCTTCAACTATTGTAAACAATCTGCATACAAGCATAACCTGGTCTCGAGAACGAATAATAGAAAACATTTGCACAAACTAATTGCTCCACTTTTTGAATATTTATGGTAGAGTCATCATGTACAAAATGTTGTAAAGCTCGCCAACCATGGTGGCATAGTTGTTAAAGCAATGAATTATTTATACGATCCCATCAAGAAATAAATTCTCGCAACAATTCCTTGAGGTATACATTGAACAAGAACAGATTTTAAGACGGTATAGAAGCAGCAAAAGAGATATATTGCTTCGAGACACCTATTTATGCCTAATTAAGTAATTTATTTATAAAAATACTTTAAGTTTAATAACAATATATGAAGGAGAAGAATGATCATCGAATCCAAAACAGAAAATGAATGCTTGGGAGTAGAAGGTCCTGAAGAACAATGGTTAATGGGGAAGATAATCGTTACAAGCTCTGAGTGAAGTATAGTCTACTAAGCGAGGTGAATAAAATCAAGAGTTAAAAATTCAAAAGAATTTTATGAAGAAACCTCGCAGAAGAGATTAAAGGGACACGTTGGTTAGACATATTTGAAAATGGTTTGAAATAATCAAAGAGCGGAAAGCATTAGAGTATTAGAGTTCTCTAAGTCCACCAAAAGTTAGAAAGCTCAGAGAAGATCCATTGATCCTTAACAAACTTGTAAAGACCAGTGAGCAAGTAAATAAATCAGTACATTACTTAACAGAACCTGCACATCGCTCGTAACGCTGCCAGGGGATTTTAAATTACTGGCAAACTTCATGAGAATCAACCGGACGGATCACCAAGTAGACGAAAAAGGCGTGAAAAGGACAAACGAGCTGGAATTAAGGAGAGAATACAGATAGCCACGTGGAATGTTAGAGGGCTAGGAATAAAAGAAACTGAATTAGACAAAGAACTTATGCAAAGAAAAGTAGACATAGCAGTTATAAGTGAAACAAAAAAGAAACTAAAAGGCACTAAAGAAACTAATAATTATATAATGATCTACAGCGGAATACCTCAAAACAGACGGACAAGTAGTGGAGTCGCAATCATGGTTAATAAAAAGTGGAGAAACAAACTAGTAAGCTACGAATATATCAATGAAAGAATAGTAACTACCAGAATGAAAATAGATAGAGGACACATGATGGTTATAGGAGTATACGCCCCTGAAGAGGGAAAGAAAGGAAACAGAGCAGTTCTACAAACAACTACAGAAAGTAGTAAACAAGTATACAAAGACAGACCACCTCATAATAAGTGGAGACCTAAATGCAAGAGTGGGAAAAGACCCCATCCCAGGAACTGTAGGCACATGCGGCGAAAACGTAATCAACAATAAAAGACAAGAACTACGACATTTCGCTACTTTCAACGAACTAAAACTAACAAACACGTTTTTCAAGAAAAAAGATATACACAAATACACCTGGTCAGCAAGAGAATTAAGATCAATCATAGACTATGTAATAGTCAATAACAAGATGACAAACCTCGTGCAAGACGCAAGAGTTTACAGGGGAAGTGATATAAATTCAGATCACTATCTTCTAGTAGCCACTATAACCCTATTAACAAAATGGAAGAAACGAAAAACCACAAACACAAATAACCCAGAAGAAGTTTTCAAAATACATCTCCTTAGAAAGGAAAGTATCCGATATTTATATCAAAACAGACTACAAGAACACTTACTACGTACATCCACTAGTAATGAAATCAATGAAGAATGGGATAATATAAAGATCGGCATCATTAAAGCAGCGAATGAAGCAGTAGGGAAGAAAAGAAAAGAAAGAAAACTAGAGGATTAAAAATATGGAATGAAGAAGTAGAGAACGCAATAAAAGAGAAAAAGAAGCATATCTAATATATCTACAAAGAAGAACCCCCGAAAATAAACAACGCTACAATGAAAAACGAAACTTAGTAAAACAGATCGTAAGACAAGCCCACGAAGAATCTTGGGAAAACTGATAAGCAACATAGAACACGACGTATATGGAAGACAGGAATTCGCTTATAAAATGATGAAACATTTGAACAGCACAGTAAAGGACGTAGCAAAATTAAAAACGATTAACGACAAAGATGGAAGGAACACTACACAAACCTATGGAATAATCGAGAAATCAACGAACAGGATATTTTAATACAGGAAGATATTGATGAAACTGATTTTACAATTGACATGATTACCATAGAAGAACTAAGAAAATGCCTAAAGAAAATGAAAACCGGAAGGCTGCAGGGCCCGATGGAATTAGTATAGAATTATTGAAATATGGAGGACCACTTCTAGAATTCAGAATACTACATCTTTTAAATGAATGTTGGCGAAAGAAGAAGATCCCAACAGAATGGCAGACAGCAGAAGTCATATCAATATTTAAAAGGGAGACCGCTCAAAATGCTCAAATTATCGAGGAATCAGCCTCCTAAACACCACCTATAAATTATACTCTAAAATAATTAATGAAAGAACAAAACCCATAGCTGAGGTATTACTAGACGAAGGGCAATCTGGATTTCGCAAAGGCCGCTCATGTAGTGACAACATATTCGTTTTAAAGAGATTAATTGAAAAAGAAGAGAATTCAACTTGAAACCCACCTTGCATTTATAGATTTCGAAAAGCTTTTGACTGCGTAGACAGACATAAACTCCTTGAAATAATGAAAGAAAAGGATTCCCTAACCACCTTATAGAAATCATAAGATCATTATATATTAGCACAAGCATAGTAATAAACAACAACGGCAGTAAGTCTGATAAAATTCAAACAAATCAAGGACTAAGACAAGGGTGTGGGCTATCACCCACTTTATTTAATATTTATATCGACGACGTGGTTAAACTTTGGAAACCACAAGTAAACCCAGGGATAAAACTACGAGACGACAAAAACATAAACTTACTGCTATATGCCGATGATTTAACAATAATTCAAAAGAACGAAGGCGATCTGCAAAGATCAATTTACCGTCTCAAATTACTCTGCGAAAACTACAATTTGAAAATATCTAAAGACAAAACAAAGATAATGGCCTTCCAAGGAAAACAACCAGTGCGATCGAAAATAATAATAGATGGAAAGACTTTAGAACAGATATCTCATTTCAACTACTTAGGCTGCGACACCACGTACGAAAATGACAAAGATGTAGAAAACAAGTTCATAAATTCCAAGCAATTTGCGGGACAATAAATAGAACGCTAAAACACAAAACACTTATGGAAGCGAATCGTGGATAACAAACACAAAAAACAAATCTAGCATACAAGCAGCGGAAATGAGGTTTCTCAGAAATGTTAAAGGTTGCACAAGGAATGATAGGATAAGAAATGAAGAAATAAGGGAAAAACTAGAAATTTTCAACGTTAACGACAAAATAGAAGAATACAGAAACAATTGGAGACAACACGTTAATAGGATGACAGAAGAAAAAATACCGAAACAAATCCTAAACTACCACCCAAGAGGACGCAGAGATGTAGGAAGACCGAAGAAAAGATGGTCCTAATCAAATGAAGTTCGGAACAGGCAGAATGGCCTAAGACTTGACGACAGAAGAAGAAGAAGATTACTTAACAGCTCGAAGGTTGTGAATGTAAAAATTCAGGTGATTAAATTGCATAATAAATAAAGTTTTTGGACCGAGGCTTATTACCTATGTCATGGTATCAACTTTACAAAGGACTATTCTGATTCGGCATGATTGTGTGCCAATGCAAAACCAGTGTGTTGGCCTAAATGTTGAAGAATTGCATTGTGGAATCGATTTGAACAAGTTGCAAGCTGTTGATGACAAAACTGATTGTCACGCTTATGGAATAAAGATATTTGATTCTATCTGCAGCGTTAGTTTGTAACGTTCCTAATTAATAGGCAGCTGTTATCATAGCAAACAGAAAATTAAACATTTTTTTCTGAAAAACAGACAAAAAGTAGGTCTGTCTGGATGTTTTTGATTATATATAAAGCATATATAAAACTCTGGTATTACATAATCCCACCTGATTAAGGCTAGATACAGTAGTATACTTCAGAAAAGCCACAGCTTTGAACAGCCACAGTTTTTTAAATATCAAAAGGTTAGGCAGTCCTAAGTATATTTTAAAAATTACTTATGCCTAAAAGTACACTCAATAACATAAATATCATAGTTCAATAGCTTAACTTAGAGTAAAACTTCCAAAACTAATATATTTGTGACTTTCAATCAGTTTTTGCTTGAGTTGCAGCACCTCGCTGAATATTGAATAAGAAATGGTAAAGGTATGGGGACCAGGCCGTGTTTTTGGTATGGTTTTGGTTCCGCCAATGATTTGAACCAAATATCTAATGATATTTTTACTGCTATGCATTTGTACTCATGCTTTTGTCTCCTCACTATGATATGTTTTTAGTGAACCAAAAAATCATCACAAGCTGAAGTGTCTGAAGTTGTAAGAATAAATAAAGATAAAATTCTAATTTTATTATAATCAGCAAGTTTTGATATTCAAAATGCATTATAATAAGATGTTTAACCATCTTTCCAGGAGATTTTCGTGATAGAAAATTTTGTTTGAATCATCTTAGGAATAGTTCTAAGTTTTGTTTGATACCTGCCTTTTCATGTCAACATTGACATTGCAAAGAAGGTCATTTGAGAATTCTTTGTTTTTGTTTAGTACTTTCATGATGAGTACTGCGAGTGAAATATTCCTTCTGCATTGTTACAAAAGACTACTGTGGTATTTTGTAGCTTGTGTTGAATCCTGTTTTTTTCACTTGTTCCAGCAGACTGAAGAAATGGTTGATGATGTTTGGTTTACGTCTTTAATTCTAGTCATAGAGATTCTTTCAGTTTGCTTTCGAGAAACAATGCCACCAAATCATAATTGTGTTTAATACTTAGTAGCAATGTAAAACGTGATAACTAAAAATTACAATTTGGTTATTAAGTATAAGAGAGAGAGAGTAACTAAATACTATAGTTATTATGAAACGTATTATAATTTTATAAAATAAGTTATTTCTCTAGACTTTATTTTATCGACGTCACTGCTTTTGCTAATCATTTCTTTGTCCACTGACCTCTGGCTGTCGTGTTATCTTTCCGTTTATAAACATGTGGCTTGTTAAAATGTTTATATTAAAAGAAAACAATAATAAAACTGATTTTAAAATATCCTAAATTATAAAGTTGCCAATAGTTTCAGATTATTAAGCACTCAATAGTATAGATTTTTATTTAGTTTAATTAACAGTCGGTGCACTACTTATTACTTATGTAAATGTAAAGAAGAATAGTAATGTAGGTGTCGACATTCTTGGAAGAAGCATGCAATATCTCTTCCGACTTTAGGGGAGCAATGCCATGCAATACCATTACTCACGTATCCTCATACTTTATCTTAACTTTCAATAAAAATTTGTATGCTACATGTGAACATAGTATTCCAATGTCTATCGGCAGAGTAACCTTGTTCAGCACATGTTTTACCCTTAATTATTCTTTTATATCCATTGCTATAATTGCAAAAAAAATCTAATAAATTTCGTCGTTTATTGAGGGTTGTATGAAGTTTCCTTTCATATAAATAATTTAATAAATACAACAAAGCTGCAAATTTAGAGGACAATAAAAGAAAAATTTATAATCATCAACTAGAAGCTTTACAGTTTATAATAGATAACAGATACGGCTCCAACAAGATATAGTTATGACGCACGTAGCACCACTTTAAAGTAACTTATTGGATTCAATTGATTTCAATACAATCTCCAGATACAACTCCTGACTACTTATAGGGTTGTTTAGAAGAACAGACAAATTTAAACCAGATTTAAACCAATTTTAAACCTTACCGCATTAAATCCCAAATTTACGTTTTTTTACGTTCATAGTAATGTAAACGTTTAAAGAAAATTTCCGTAACTTAATGGCACTAAGTTATAAAAAAATTTGGTTATTCTCTATATCGCAAAACTATTTAGTGATAAAAATATTAAAAGAATATTTTTGATAAAGAATAAATTATATTTGCAGTAAATTCTCTTTATATCACTATTGTATCATTTTTGCCCATAAAAACCATTTAAATCAATTTATCAATATTACAGTCAAATTAGTTCTTCTTCTTCTTCTTAGTTGAATATTATTTAGAAAATCAGAAATGCTTTTTCTTCTCAAGAAAGGAGCTTAATATAACAATTCAATAAAACCATCTATTAAATATAAAGTTCAAAATTCACCCCACACTTCTATTTTAATTAACCGTTCCGCGATTATCATTTTTTGGATTACTAAAAGAAGCACTTCAATGACAGATAATTGAAAACAAGTTTGTAATCTAAATCCTCTTTGCCAAGCGTTGAAATAAGTTGATTTTCAAGAAGGTTGCAATGAATTTAAAAATTAATTGTAGAAATTCAGAATTATTTAAAAATGTATGCCATTCTGAGATTAAATAAGAAGATCATGCAAATGACAAACACGCATTTCTCTAGATAATTTTTCATGCGGCATAGTATTGCTTCTCTTTGCAAAATATTTGCCTCAAGGTAGCCCTCAGAAAGTAGTTCGAAAAGTGCATAAGCCAAAACATATTACCTTTTCTTGTGTCAATCGACAAATTTGTTGTTAGCACGTTTTTTGAACTTGCCCATTTAAGATTAAGTTCGGAGGCTTGCGTTAAGATAGCAAAGAAATCAAAAATACATTTCATTAGAAGGTTACAAGTATTTTTAGGATAGCGATAAGGTTTTTAAAGCACTTAGAAATTTGTAACTAGAAAAATTGTCGCCACAAGGACCACGTATTTCAGTTTACTCATATTATTATCTTCTTCGAACATAGAGAAACCAAGTTGGTTATATTTTTATGGTATTCTGTAGGTATGTTATAAAAAAATAGTTCCATTAGTTGAAAGATGAGACTAGGGCTTTTCAGATACTCAACTTAATAATTAACAACAAAAATCAAAACTCCTAAAATATTTAAACATTATACTTTATATAAATTGTTTATGGATAAAACTTAACATTTACCAGTGACAAATATTCCAACTTTTTTTTAATACTCTTACAATTACCAAATCTAAAAATATGCTGATTTCTATCTCACCAAGATTTGTTAAAGTTGTCAACAAAGAACACAAAAAATCTTGCTACAAATATTAATTAAATTTAGCTTATTTAGGGCTGAATAATTTAGACCAGACTCAGATAATATAATATTTATCAAAAAGGTAGCTGAATTAAATGAGGAATTATAGTGATGGTGGGATGGATAGTTCTGTTGAAAACAATTCTACTTGAGTTTCCCCAAATGCGTCAAAATTCTAATATACATATATATATTTGAGTTGCCAGAGCGTTGATGTAGATCTTATCTTTGACGCACCCCCAAAGAAAAACTTTAATGGTGTTAGATCGCACGGTCTGGACGGCCAATTGAAAAAATTACTCCTCCAGGAAATGCTTCGTCCAATAATGCGATTATTTCAAAGACACAGAATGTCTTTCAAGTGGCCACCTGGGCTTTTCTTACAGAAGGCTATTTCTTTAAAGAAATTTTTTATGTTTTCACACAAATAAACGAATTACAGCTCTTATATATATATTTTTTGAGTTGCTGGAGCGCTGATGTAGTTCTTATCTTTGACATACTCCCAAAAAAAATTTAATAGTGTTAAATTGCACGATCTGGACGGCCGTTTGAAAAATTAGTCCTCCAGAAAATACTTCGTGCAACTGTTCATGATTTGCTGGCATAAGTTCTTATGTCAGCTGGACTTTTTAAGTCTTTAAGACCAGATCTTTTTGCAATTTACGGTGCAGATTAGTTTATGAGATGCCTAATTGTGGCAGATAAAAAATAGCACAAAATTTACAATGACACCTCTTAATGAAAGATTTTGTATTATACAATAAAGAAGTGTCCCAAAAAAATCGAATACACAAGAGTTTTTTGAAAAGTCTTTTCCTTAGCTGATAGATCTAGAAATATTGTTTCACAAAGTTTAAAATAGATATAATATACTCGAAGTCAATGACGATCGACACCAGTAACATTTCTCTGCAATGTCAGTTGTAGTGATCAAAATTAAATTCCTAATAGCTGAAAATTATTCATTGATAAATAACTGATGTTTATGGCAACGCTTGTGTAGATTTCAGTACCATTAAGTGGCGGGCGAAAAATGTGAAAAAAATCTTGCCACAACAAACGTGCATCTCAATTGATCATTTACATCAAGCTCTTGCAAACAAAATGATTTGTGGCAATATTATACTGTATGCACACATAACGATTAAATTAAATTTCTCTATTATAAGCTGTTATATCACATACCCGAAAAACCGATGAAATTACCTTAATTGGCATGAGAAATATAGCGTCAGATATTTATTTCGAGCTAATTCATTATTGGAATTTGTGTAACAGTCTTACGCTATTAAGTAGAAGTACGTCCAAACAATTCCCATAAAACTTGCAGCTCCAAATGTCGCCTGGAAAGATTTACGGCCTTACTTCGATCCTATTGCGTAACATCAGCTCGGCGGAGCACACGTCGGCTATAATAATTAGCTCGCTAATTAAGTCGAAGCTTGAATATGCGCAGCTTGTAGACTTTATTAGAATCCGTGATTCTCAAAGCCATAAAAGCCGCATGTAGCCTGAGAGCCAAATTTACAGGACCTAATAAGCTCCTACTAATTGCATAATCAGCTATGTGAAAATTTTGTGCGAAGTTTTATTGCCGAGGCTAAATAGCCATTCAAATTAATAGGCCGCAGGCTAATTAGCGGCAGAAATGTTTGCGGTTTCGAAGCGAGCTCCTAAAATTCGGGAGTACGGAAATGACACATGTATAAAGGTTGAACAGAAGGAATATTGTTCTAATAATTTTATAATATAAAAGCAATAAAATATTGTGCCTATCCAGCTCAATCAGCGCTCTTATGTAAGATGAAACATTGATTAATAAAATTAGCATACAAATTTGCAATTTGTTTGCTGTTAATAACGTTACAAGGTAAACAATAGGATTTCACATGAGGCATAAAATATGCTTTTTTTATTTTTAGCATTCTGCTACCTATCAACAATATTGCTCAATTTAGTGCCGGGATTTCAGAAATAACCTGCCTTGACGGTTCTAATCTATTAAAATTCTGAAGTAGACGTAATATACGATAACATAGGGTAAACCAAGTTTGACTTCAGGATGTTTCTCCGGAATAAAACAAATTTACAAATTTGGCTTGATGGATATTTTATGTGCTGTGTGACATGTGGCTCTATCTTTTAAAAGCCACATGTCATTCAAGTTTGTTAAAAAAGTTTTTTAGCGTCTCCCAATAATGTACGACGTTGCCGGCTTCACCCTCAAAGAAGTCAATGATTATTTTACCCCACAATGCACACCAAACATTGCACTTTTGTGGATGCATTGATTTTTTATAAATAGCATGTGGATTTTCACTATCCCAGATGCGACAATTTTGACGATTTACAGTGCCATTTAAAAAACGAGCTTTATCACTGAATATAAGTTTTTTCCAGAAATCAGCTCTAAAGCGCAGTTTATAAATGTACGACATTTCTGGTGGTTTTCTGTATGTGTTAAGATACCTCCAAAAACCTCAAATGGTGCACAATCATATCCCAAAGTTCAGTTTCGATCATCTTAGAATACCCATTGACGGTAGTCTAATTTTACCAGCATCTAATGCACCTATTGCTATTTTAAACGATAATTTGTTCAATAAAAATTTAAAATATAATAAACAATTTTCAAAATAATATTGAACTCAGTGCATATTCATCTTCGCATGTATTAGATAAAACTCGCATTTATATTTCTTAGGATTTATATTGCGTTTTTACCATATTATCAAATTTTAAAAACGCCAAAACTTCCTATAGCAGCAAATCGTACGGTGAATTAGTGATAAAGGTTTTGTGGCGATATTGGTTGTCCAAACATCTGAGTCTGAAACGAAATACCCCATAGAATTAAGTTAAGCCGGTCTATTTTGTAATTTCCGTAAACTTACACTAACAGGACACGGCGTTCCAGCGCCATCAATCGCCTCCTTAAAATGCAGAAGCACTAAAGTCGGTGTTTTCTATCTTTCATCACATTCCTAATAATAATCAGCTTCGATCTGCCACTCTAACAGCTGCCGGTCGGCCCGCTAGTTGGACCTGGCCAGAACCGAAATTAATTAGGCTTTTGGACAGCAGCGGAGAAATATGCAGGATATGGCGGCGGGCCGGTAAATTAATTTTTTCGACTCGGCGGCGAAGTTGCGGAGATTTTCAGCTGATCAGACGAATAAGTTGTCGTCGAGCGCGATAGTTCGTGCATTTCTGGGACGTTTGCTTACTTTACAGCCGAGCAATCG
Organism: Sinelater perroti; assembly: GCA_036346155.1. Classification (NCBI taxonomy): domain Eukaryota; kingdom Metazoa; phylum Arthropoda; class Insecta; order Coleoptera; family Elateridae; genus Sinelater; species Sinelater perroti. The sequence goes on along the minus strand of JARFIY010000209.1, from coordinate 1,958,768 downwards.
GCGACTAATTTGTTTGACATGTGCTGGGAAAAAATCGGACTATGGCAAAATTAATTTTCTGCCTGGAACAGCCTGGCAGGTGTCGATGAACTCTGGTTTACGATTTTGGCGTTTTGACGCAAATTAACCGAGTTTTACGAGTCAAAATTTATTGCTTCCACATATATTTTGGTACATGTTTTAATTAAATCAGAAACGATGATTCGATAAATTTTTCATTTCCTTTCCCGGCGCTCAGTTACAGCTCATCATCCAATTTGATTCAAGTAACACATCCGTAGAATACAGTGACATTATATTTTGGTATAGAAATTGTAAATATAACGTTGCAATTAAATTAATGAAACTATAAAAAACTTCAGAAGAGGTATCACGAGCTTTATACGACTTTGTAAGACTCTAACGCTCCACGTGGGAGAATAGCCTACGAACTGAGAGATTAAGGAGCTCTCACTTAGATGATCACACTGTCAGTCTCAAGCGCTTGATTATACTGGCGTTACTTAATTCTATAGAAAATGATCTAAACTATTCTCACATGTTTCGCTTACTTTTTACAAACCTTTAGGTTAAATTAAATATTCTACAAATACACAAAAATCTTGAAATAGTGAAAAATTAAAAAAGTTATATAGCTGTACCTCAAACCGCCTTCCCTTCCGGCTGCTCACTAGTGGAGCCCTTTGCGCTAGAGGCGCGTTCCTCGTTAAAAGTGCGAGGCGAGCACATAAAATTAGTATTCCACCTGCAACGGGATGTCTTCATTTCGCGCCGGAATTCCACATCTGCTGAAGCGCATTCCTGTACAGAGCAAGGGTCTGCAAGAACGGGCGATATTGGTCGTGACATATTTATTGGAAACTGCGAGTCTTCGGTCATTTTTGCCCGCTGCGTATGATTGACAGGTTGATTTGCTAGCGTTCCACTTTTTGCCATTTCACGGTTATTATTCGCGATTACATATTCCAAGCGAGTGCCTGTTTATTGGACTGGTGCCGTAATTATTGTCTCGAGGCCGATCTAGCAGCAAATCTGTCCGGCGCGGCTGCGCGCGGAATGGGCTGCCACTGGAAGAATGCTCTGGTTGAGCAACATCGAGATTTATATGATTGTTCCAGCAAAGTCTGATAAAAGCTCTTGAAAGGCTATAGCCAGAGTAAATAGACTGCAAGTTCCCGTGCCTCTGTTGTTTTAGATTAGCGTCACTCGCCCTGCTTTTAAATGTTATAGAACCATAGAAAAACATTCTTAACAAAACATAAGGGAAGAAAAAACGTAAACAAATATTAAACTAAATTGGCACAAGGCTGAAAGACATCACTAAAAAGGAATTTTATTGAAAAAGCACAAGGTTCTGTATCAATAATTACAATCTTATTTAGTATTGCCTCTTGCTGACCTTGTTTATGCCTAAATCAATCTCTAAATAAATTTCTGTAAGAATATGTTAAAAAAATTTCTGTCGTGATGACCAGGGTCTTTGTATTTACAAATTATGTTGGCATCGATCCTTACAATATCAAGACTCTCATAAATTAGAGCAATCTTCTACTTATTCCAAAAGATGAGTGAAATACGTATATCTAATCAATTATGTTGTAAGGTTGTCTCATTTGTATCGTGCGTCATTCAGAAAAATATCATAATCTTATTTTTATAGGCACCGACAAAGACAAACTTGTTTTCTGTTGATATTTCTTTTTATTTTTTTTGTCATCTCGAGTACAGAGTGCAGCTTATAAAATAGGTGTCAGTTTTGGTACTTCGGTTAGAACTTTCTATTGGTTGAAGCAGCTTTTTACAGTGACATTTTATGATAGAAACCAACATCTGCTTTCCAAGGAATATTGTACGTAATTTATGAAATTTATAGCATTTCTTTAATAGCTCTAGACTGGTATCGTAGCGAGCTACATAATTATTGACAAGGTTTGAATAATAATCACTAATAGGTGCAGTCTGCAGTGTCTAAAGTCCCGCTCTCGTGAAATTAATAAAATTATTTAACCTAAAGGTTAAAGCAGAAATCTAAACAAACCACGCAAAATTATCACAGTTTGGCATAATAAAAAAAATACCCTATACAAAAAGTAACAAGACTGAGCACGCTGGCGCAAATAGCCGCTGACTTCTTATTTTAATAATTTGTACGTTGGAAATGCTCCCAACTAAAAAGAAAATTGCATACTGGGCATAACATATAATAGACACCTTCCGTACTTAGTCAACAGTTGAGGAAAAATTTGTGACATTTTACCATTAAAGCAATCATCCAGAGAATTAAAGTACCAATTTTTTCTTTTTTTCAACATTATGCTGCCTTTGTATGCCAAATCGACCTTTTTATATTAATAAGTTGTTAGGATGATATTTATAAATTACAAAATTGAATAGATATAAACAGTAATTTTAATATTAACACAAGCGCGCATGTTAGAAATAAAAACTTTCGATGCGAGATTACGCGACGAACCCGCTGCAGATATAAACATCAACGAAGCGTACTTATCTTCGCTTAAATACATTTGAAGCTTTGTAAAACACAATAAACGTTATTTTTTGATAATAAATGGTATTGATAAAAAAGTTTTTTATTTTTTAATTATTTGATGCAGAATACCATCAACATTTAAACAGTGCATAGTTAACTTATAGTCATACTACTACTATTCTAAGTTATAAGATCAGAAAAGTTTAGTGTAAATTAATCTAAACCGACTTTAACACTATTTTACTTGGCAAACAATTATATTATTTTCTTTTTAATTTTTTTCATTAATTTTACAAAAGATATTGCAATGCAGAATGGTAAAAAGTTAAATTTTATCATTGGTAGCTACCTAAGAATTTTACTTTTATGTGAAAAATAAAACAATGCTAAATGCTAAACTATATTTACTTAAAGGTAATAAGAATTACTGAAAGATAAATCTATATATTTACAGTTGTTTTTCAATCCAGAATATCTAGAAAAGACTGTTATAGTCAATCACAAAATATAATGCAGGAAGAAGAGTGAAAATAATTAATTAAATACTAATCTTATATGCCACCTTTGTATATGTTATGTGTATCAGATTCTATTAACTTTATGTTAAGGCCGGTGACAAGACGACTGTCTTGCCACCTAGGTATTAGCGACGGTATTGCTTAATGAAGGTCTTAGATTTGTGTATGGTGGCTAATTCCCATACGAATTAACGACTATATCAAGTATTTTCAGCTTGCCTTCCAGACTTACAATGACGATTTTGACTCAGCAGCCACCCTTTTGTGCTTTTATTGGTTGTTGCATTAAAAATTGCTAATCGAGTTTTCATACGCAAATCTTCTTTTAATTCAGAATAAAAAAATCTTACAGAAATAGATACTTATATAGCCCATAAGATCGTTTTCTTGTGTCCCTCTATAAATTTTATTAAAAGCTCTATTAAATACCACTTTCTCAGATATAATAGTGAAGAAGTCTAGTAGAGGATGAAGTGTTGTGAATGTGTACAAAGACATCGAGCAACATTCTTCTCCAAGTTAGAAAAAACTTTACTATACTTGGTACCTTTTTTGTTGTTCACACCCAAACAGTTTATCTTAATGTTGTCGTTCCTTTGAGAGTTAGGAATTTTTGGGAAAAGACAATTTTCGCCAACAGCAGTGATACTTTTATCTTGAATATTAAGTCAGTGAAGCGTCTTACGATCATTTCTAAAGTGGATAACCGCCTATCTATTATCATTCCTAGAATACAGCAACGACATCAACTATTCTGCCGCTGTGGTTTGAAAACATATTCATTAGTCTCGTTAACTGATTTTCTACATATATACATTTATGCAATTATTCTTCTTGATCACATATAGCTCACTTACCTTTGCAGCAACTTATTTTTTTTATCCATACAAGAGAGTAAAATGTAGTGCTGTCAAGGTAAGAATTATAAATCACCGTCACAGTACTTTTCCGTATAATTACAATTTTATTGGTCTTCTGCTACTACTTGTACATAATACCGAAGTTAAAGTACATCGGAAATTTCAGTACATCAAAAAAGAAAAATAGCAATATTCAAGATGACTAATTTTCTTTTTATAGCAGCCACGTATACTTTCAAAGAAAACCCCAAAATGTAGCATTAAGAAAAAAAGAGAATACTACTAGGCAAGTATCCCTTAGCTCGTTTCAACATCTTTATAAGTAAGTTGGATGTATCAGAGAGTTTGAAGGTGCCATTACACATCGGTAACCTTAATAATTGTAAAAAATGTTAGAAGTGGTAAATTAAATTGAGGATTATCTTTATATTTAAATCTTTGGAGCTAATGCGAATAATTCCTACTAACAAATAGTTAATATTTAACAAACAGAAATGTTCAAAGCTTTTATCGGCTTCTTTAATGGGTAGTTGAAGCAAAACACTTTGTAGTTATTACGTACTGCAGCAGATAAGTTTATTTAGCATCCTTCACCAATTTTAGGCTAGTTAATGCCGCCCCAAAGAGTTGTCGTCTAGACGATATCTTTCTCAAAGTAGACCATACAGAACGGACTTTCTTAAACTCCAAGCATTTTTCTAATTGCTTACGTTAAATATAGTACTTGTACTGACTTACTAGCATCCAAGGGGTAATTCATATTGACAATAACAATTTAAAAAATTAAAAGAACTAAAGAGCAGTTTTGATTACTGGCTAAACACTTTAGTATTTAAAAAAACTTTTGTTAAATTTTTTCAGAGTAAAAAAGTCAAAAATTTTCTAACAAGAATTAAAAAATAACTGGTTTACAGCAGACGGAAATTTTTCTGTACCTTATTTCATTTAAATATATTACAGATAAAAGAATTTTTATAGCAGTTGTTAATAAAGAACTGGTGAGTAAGTTACACGGACAGTGATTTATTGAATACATTTACAGCTTTATGTAATTTTTCATATTCCGAAAGGTTAGTTCTATTTATTCTGGGAAACAAAAATTAAAAGAATTTTGTACAACTAAGCAGTTTAAAATATATAATTTTCTTATACTTCTTTGTACTCAGTCAACCTGTAAATGCTTCAAAATGATTTTAAAATAAACACATAAATGCAAGTTAGACAATGTTAGACATAAAAACAAACAGAAAAAATACAAACTTGGAGTTTATTCAATTCATAAGTATTGAAACTCCAACAAAAGTTTAATTTTGCAATATACAAATTGAAGGTGCTTCTATTTATCGAATTTTATTTACAGGCGCCTTTTTAAAAAAATTGACCTAACTTTTTGAAATACAAGTATATTAAGTGCCATTATATATCAATAAGTTTCTAAGAAAGCCTTAAAGAAGCTTCGACTTAGATTTTATTTTATAAAAATGATTTAAACATGACGGTTAACAAATTAAAAGAAAACTCATGTTTAATAGAGAATTATCACCAAAATAAAAAACAATGATGTCGCACGTCATCGCATAGTAAAACTGCTATGGCATATTAAACATTGTCACATAAATTACTATCAACTGTAAACTAAAAGAACTTTTAGAAGTTGATTAAGTAGTTAAATGAGAAATTGTAGCTTTGATATGAGATAAAGTTAAATTGATTATTTTTTATACGAGGAAATTATTGTGTACAGGAATGTGAAAAAGTTGTGCAACACCCTCGCGCAATAATTTTTGCGCATATTTTCCCCAATTATCTTTAATTATTTAGCGTTTGTTATCAACTTAAAAACTGTGTTAATTATTAAAAACAGGATACTGACAAAGAGCGTAATGGAATACTAAGGAAAATCTCAGTTAATGATGATACTCCCCTTAGAAAAACAAATATGAATAGAAGTCTTAATTATACTAAATTATGGTACGAAAATAACAATGTTAATTTGTATACATTGGCTATAAGGCAAATATCGGTTATTTGTGAATTAAGATGATTTAGACCACGAAAAAAATCACCTCATTCTCAATAACAAAAACGCTTTTGTTTGCAATGAGCTAAATAATAAAAACTTAGAATATAAAAGCAGTAGCAAAAAGTGATTCAAAATAAGGAATGATATGTTAGAGCTTTTACAGAGAGAAATATATACCAATGTATGCACACCTCACAATGGAACAATTATTGTCGTAGGAGGATACATGTCTGTAGAAAGAATTTTGTAAAGATCGTATTTAAAAAGAAACTCGCAATAAAAATAGAATCAATCTAATGTTTAATTCAGCTTTATATTATTGTATTTCAAATTCTCCCGACTTAAAAACACATTTTTCTCAATGGATAGATAGTTTTCTGATTCTGATTCTGTTATCATTAAACAAAGATGCTTATAACACTAGTCAATAGCGCACGAACACTTCGACATAATCGTTAAATCTCTCTTCTCCAAATGCGTCCTTTTGAGGTACAAACAAATAATTGTAAGTTGAGAAATCTTGACCATAGAGCGGATATTTTAATGTGGTCCAGAGTAAATCTCCACTTTTGATCAACTTTGAACAGCTGTATAGAATCGGAAATTGTCGTACAGCTTCGAATTGCCTGAACATTGCCGTAGCATATACCGATTTCAGAAACAAGTTTAACGCATATTAATCGGCAGTCATAATAGAAAAATGGCTAACAATGCAAATATTCTCCTCGGTCACGCTGGTCTTCAGACGACGTCTTTGACCTTAAATCTCAAATCTCAAATGCTTCCCGTCCCCCAAAAAGTATTCATGCCACGTCTTCTGCAGTCTTAGAGTGTTGTCTCGGAATGGTGTCTCAATTCTTTTCAAAATTTAGAACCTTATACGTTCTCTGCTGTGAAAAGTTTGATCATTATTGGTTGCGCAACAAACAAGAGTAGCTCTTGCTCTAGCAATTCTCTTAAAGTGACGTTACCTACAACTCAGAAGTCGTCCCTCTCTTTGTTCACCTCAGGGCACATAAAAAGGAAACTTTTATATTTAAGCCACCTTTGTAATTTTTATAAGCTTTGCTTGTAAAAGCAATACATACCTATTCCAAAGGTTTTGACCCAGTCTTTCTCTCTCATCAATAAATAATACTAGACATGCCTTTGTTTAGTTTCAGTAAACCAAATCTCTAGTTATAATTTTAATGTGACTTTATGATGGTTAAATAATATTTTATTTTCCCTCCACAAGTCGTCACCATCACTAAGATAAACAGGTTGTCGCAACTTTTTAAATTTGTTACAAAGACTGTACTGTTTTCTCAAGAACGCCCTTTAGGCACGGATTCAGAAGCAAATCGCAAGGAAAATTACAGTTTTCAGCATTTATTGTGGGCCGTAAACAATTTTCATCAGTTTGGTTCAAAACAATTGCAAAAGTTTTAATGCGTTAACAGCCTCAAGCTTCAAATTTTTCTCATAAAAATGTCTTCTAAAGGTACCTTAATATTTTATCACTTCATAAGTTATTGCTTTATTTGCTAATTGTATTATAGCCATTAATAACTGTACTTTTAGGTTTCTTTATTTTCTACTTGGTGTTGTTTTCTGCTTAGTTTTAGCGTTCTATTTGTTCTATTATTGGGCGGGGACATCATTTGGATTTTAGAGTGCCTGGACTCCTGAATTGTTTTCCACCAGGTTTTATGTATTTTCTAGAATCTGTCTCCCATTATCCTTTTCGCGGTTCGGAACTTATTAGTTTTGTCCCAGAAGAGGATCCTGCAGGTTGGTCAGCTCTCTTGTTACCTTCACAACCCCATTTCCTCAAACCCAACTTAAGCAAACTTTAATAAGCTCAGTCAGTGTCACCAGTGTTTTTGTACAATTAAATATAACTTTGGAGTGCATTTCAATACTTTCTAAAGCCTTCAACGCCGCTCGACTATTTTTGTCTGTTTTTCAAAAACCACCTTCTCAATTATTTTTTAGGAATATCGTTATGACTGTCATTTCAGCTTGAAAGATTGATGTGAGTTGACTCGTTCCTTGTTCTTGCTTCAAACATTTCTGCTTCAGAGGTGTGCTCTACATTTAGATTAATACAGTGAAAAATTTTTTAGAAATTACATAAATAAAATAAATTACATAAATATGTAAAAGAAAAATTTTCTCTACTCTAAATTTTTATAGAACTTCATAATAACTTCTATCAACAAATGCATTAACGCAACAGAAATAACGCTTTATCGAGGAATTTGGAATTTCTGCTGCTTAATTTAATTTTTATATAAACACGCATTTTGTATTTTAAGGCAATGTATTACATTGTTTCTCAACTTTCGATAATCATGCGCGCAATTTTCCATTAGTATCTAAACATGCATTGTATTTTTATCAAACAAACAACTTACCATAGTAATTCTGCAATTATTCAGACAACATGGAGAAAATGAAGGTTAAGTAGTGCAGAATTAGATAAATTCTATTGCTGCTGACTATCAGCAGCAATAAAAAAATATATAACCAAGATACTCCTCATCAATAAAATTTTAAACGCTTAGTCGTGTCAACAATTTTTCAATTTTTAATCGTATTTTCTTAATTGCACCGGACAATTTTAAACCAAAGATTTTGTAAATATTAAAAAGCGGTGGTGAAAATGACCAAATTGTTGGTTACGTATAAAAATTATTAACAAAATCCGTAAACCATCTAGCAATTACTTAATAAAATTAAAAAAGAAAATTTACATGCCTAAATATTCTTTATTACCTGAGGATAATTCTTCATTATTCTTAATCAGTGGTTGTTATAGTAGCATGTCCAAAGTTTCTTTTTAGAATGGCTTTTAACTTCTTCTTCGATGAGGGCCTGATGTTTGAAATCCAAGGTTCTAAATTTATAAGCGGTTTGTTTATCAAATCTAATTAAATAAGTAGCCTTTGTTTCTTACTTTAATTGCCTTTCCTGATAATTATCCATTTGGTAATAGGTGTATGGATAATGATTTAGATATTTTTAAAGACAATAATAATTCTGGAGCGTAATTACCGTAAGCTTTATTTACTGCTGTTCATTTGCTTAGCAAACGGTCGATTCTACGGGGAAAGAAGCGCTGGTTCTTCCAGGCAATCTATCTACCAATTTATCCAAATCATAAGATTTGCCCCACTTGCCATATTTTCAGCAAGAGGTTGACGCGGTAGTTTTATACGAGACTAATGTGGATAATGTTGGCTGGATATGGGGTCTGATGTTATCATAGTGGGAAGTGATAGGGTTATTTTTAAATGATTTCTTGTTTTTGGCGATTAACTTAGAACGTTAACTGTCATTTGCTATTTTTGTTCAGAATTATCTTTAAAAAACGCCGAATAAGTATGCGTCAACCTAATACAGCAGTAGATCTATGAAACAAATCTGCTGGTAATACAAATATTATAGATACAACGTACCGTTTAGCAGTATATCTATGTGGTGCCCTTCTTCTACTTCCGTCGTAGGCTTCTTGTCAAAATCGTAATGACCCGAAAACTATTTCGTTCTGCAAGCTTTTTTATGTCTCGCCATCGACTACTGTTTCGGTCTGTTCTTGTGGCCTGTTCGATACTATGGCCGGTGACCTCTTTGATTTGGTCTGTCCACCTTTTTGGTGTTTGTCCCCGTAGTCTTGATCTCCGAGTTCTGCCCTGTACAACAAATCTTTTGAGATTGTCTGAATTTCTTCGTCAAACATGGCCAAAATATCTTGTAATTCTTCCGTATATGAGTTTGGATAATCTTATAGATTCTTGAATTTCTTCAATGATGGACACATTAGTTCTCTCCTTTGATTAGACATATTAAGTGTTTGTAACACCCATCTCTGATAATATTTGCCATAATTTTTGCCAGTTAAAGCTGTCAGAGGCTTTGGTGCCCACATAGCATAAAATCCACAAAACTTAATGAGACGGGTTCCATTAATAAAATTACAAAACCTGGGTTTTCTAATACCCACAATTAAACTCATTTCATTATAAATTTGCCTTGAACACTTCCTTTTGGTTTTTTGATTGGTGTTTTATTCGTGTCTAGTTTTGATTACTTTTTTTAGTAAAAGTTTAAATAATCCGATCTAAGCTACCCGGGAATACTTTCCGTTTTTGTTAAAGATCATTAAATTCCTGGAAAGTAACTCCACGTAGGCAAAATTTCATGGTGAATTTTTGCATTTACTAAGATAAATTTAAATGTTTCTTCAATGTACCTGTGTTGATTTGCGCATACTAAAATCATTGACTTGTGATCTCATCTAATTCTTTGATACTTGCAATACCTAGGCGAAGATGGTACTGGATTTATCAGACAATTTTTTTTCTTATATGAACCACAAGCTAGTTGCCGTTATCATTATATTTATCTGCAATTTGATTGAGGTAAGACAGCAGTAAAAGTTCATAAATTAATGCGTTTTGTTTATCGAATTGACAAACGTGATACTTTTCCATGGAGAAGCTCAGCACAGTATTACTGAAATACGTAAACAGTTCGCACGAAAATGGAGTAGTCGACAAGAGCCGATATTGGAGCCCCTTCACACTCTAAATTTGAGTTGAGTCGGGACGATTTTTTGTGTGAAACAACATGAAACAGTTTGTGTAAGTTACTTCCGCGAATGCCGTGAAGAAATTGCGTTTAAGAATAGAAAATACCGCTGAAGAAATTGAGACATGCGGGAAGTGATTGCACCTGATATTGTATAGTAAAGGTCACTATTTTTAGTGGTTTTTGAACATTGTTGTTTAAGTGTGTGACATTTAAATCTTGTTTGTTAAAGGAAAAATGATCCTTTACCGAGCTCTGCGCGAGCGAGCGAGTTCGAGTTTGCTGATAACTCATGAATGTCTTTAGCATCTTGAGTTTAAGGATGTACAGTAGTAAACAAAATAGGACCATTGTAATCACTCTACTAATAATGCAGACAACAAAGAAAAACCGTGCAAGGAAACCTGGTCTTGTGTTCCCCGAGGGGATTTTTATTTATACCAAATTCTTACTTATCGACTTAAACAGTTCCCACGGATCCCAGTAGTTCAAATTTAAGAATCATTTTGCGGTTCCGCACTTTTACGCTGACTTAATGACAACCGCTTTTACGACAATCGTCTTTAAGACGACTATACAATACGCGATCTATTTTATGTTGACAATAAAAAAATTAATAATAATAAAAGAAAAATATAAGTGAATTTAATTAAAACATTAGAATAATAAAAATTTAAATTAATCGCTATATTAAATATAGGGTAAGAGAGAATGTTACTAACTTTCAAACAAATAGTAAACTTAAATACGAGGGGGATACTAAGTAGTAACTTTCAAATCCGTCACTGCGTTTTATGGTTCTTAGTTTAGATGCTTTTAGCTCAGATGTATTTTTTGTCGTACCTGGTTGATGAAAAGAGAATATGCATATACAATAGTGAATGATCTATCGGCATACGAGCGTTTGCTATCATGTTTGATCCCATATTTGTTCAAAATGTTAATTTTCAGTTTGCAAGTAGTCCGTTATCATACAGTGGAAAGATTTTGTTGTTAAACATTGTAAGAGTATTAGAAGCTCCAAATCAAAGAAAGTTCGAGTAAAAATTAAAAGACCATCTTATTTTATACATAATTTTTTAGCACCAATAGTGAGGTAGAAGGAAGCCTAACTTTAACCAATCTGAAAATATACAGGTGAACAGCTACCGAGGAGCATAACTTTCTCTTTTAGATTTTCCATAATTAGTCTGGATAAGGTTCTAGAAACAAATTTTCCATATTTCCAGAATTTTTTTTTTCTTTTAAAAAGAATTTGTTGATTACAAATCGGTTAAAACTTACTTCTGAAACACTTTGTAACTAAGAACACATAAAACAGATTGGCACTATTCCTTATTGCTAATTTGAAAATATAGAGGTAGTTTTTCAATCATTTAAATCCTATATCATAAATTAGTTAAGGTAATTCACATACAACTAAAACAATTTTTTGCATATTAATAATTATGACAATATTCATAGACGTGATATTTATTAAAAACAAAAACTATTAAACATAAATATTTTATGTTTAAAAATCAGTTATTCATAAATCATATAGTAAGGCTCTACACGCTCCGCGTGGGAGCACGGCCTGCGAACTGAGAGGTTAAGGCTCTCATACGTTCGCTCTCTCTCTGCCCGGTCGTTGCGCACCATCTCTGGTGCTAAGCACCGCGCCTAAGACGACATTATTACTTGTTCGAGTGAACGCAGGTACTCAATTATTTTTAGTGACTGAGTAGGCCACCCGCCAGGCATCAGAAAGCACCGGGAATTGAACCCGGGTCCGTCAGCATCACAGCCCGCCACGGGACTACGCTGGCTTACATTCATAAATCATAAACAATCATAAATAAATACAAACAATTGAAGACTGGATACATTACGAAAGATTTCAATGGGGCGAAGATTGTCAAGAATGAAAGATGACAAAATAGTCTGAGTAGCACGAGATGAGTCACCTAGAAGCAAAATGGCTGTTGAAAGACCACAAAAATGCAGGACTAATTATATTAGATAAACCTGAAAAAAGACAGTAGCGAAACAAAGAAAATAAAAGAAAAAATAGTTATATTTTTCCTTCACATCGTGATCATTAGCGTTTAAATATTCCATCTTTGGACATACGCCTTCCCAAGCTGTCGCCATGCCATTCGATCTCGTGTCATCTCTCCATCTGGTTCTAGTTCTTCCTGTCCCTGGTCTCTACTCTGTTACCTTTTTGCTCCATCTATCGTCTTCTCGCGCATAACATGGCCTGCCCATTGCGATTTCAAGTTTGTGATGCGTCGTGCCACGTCCTCAACTTTTAGTTTGGAATTCGTTTAAACGTTTCGTTATTCGTGTTGCTATTATTTTAAAAAATTATACACGTGGGATAGCAACGGGATCGGCTGCTAGTTGATAGATGTTTTTGACATATTTAGTTTTTCTTTGTTCCTTCGGTCTATTAGTTTTCTTGTTTCTTCTTTAAGTTTAGTTTGTTTTGGTTTCGTTTGTCTCTCTAAATGCGCTGTTTGCAGCTTCTTTTATGATGTATTTATGAAGATCTTCAACATTTATGGTCTCTCTCTCTCTGTAGGCATCATTTTTGTTCCACGTCTCTTTTATATGGTCTATTATGCTCATAGCTCCTCCTTCAATTAATTTTTTTTTCTCTGATCTTGTATTGATTTCTACCCGTACTCTTACCATTCTATGGTCGCTAATATTTATTAGGTTGAGGGAGAATACATCTTGTATAATGTTCTTATGGTCTGAGATGATGAAATCAATCTCGTTTTTTGTGATTCCACGTCTATTTTCGGTGCTATTTTTTCAGAAAGAATGTATTCTTTACTTTTAATCGATGTACTTCAAAAAAGATTTTCCTTTGTCATTACATGTTCTTACTCCATGCATATCTATGGATGTCTCTCCTCTTCAATATTTCCCAATTTTGGCATTAAAATCTCTGATTAGAAGTGTATAATAAGTTTCGTTTTCATTCATTGCCTTTTCTATGTCTTCATAGAACTGTTCAATCTCTTCATCGGTGTGTTTAGATGTTGGTGCGTACGCTTGAATAATTTTTATGTAATACCGATTGGTTATCTTAATAGTTATGTGTATAACTCTTGATGATATTCCACCGTTAAACAAATATTTCTTGTTTATTAATTTCAACAACATTCATACTGGCATTTCTTCCCCCTTATAATATAATATGTTTCCTGTTTTCAGAACCAGGATTTTCTCTCCTCTTCTCTTATCTTCATTCAGTCCAACAATGTCCCACTTAATATGTATCAGTTCTTCTTCCCATTATACTAATCAGTTCTCTGCACGGGGTGATCTCACATTCAGACTTCCAATGTTCATCTTCACACGACGGTCTATTCTTTTGTCTCTCACCTGGAGTATTTGAATATTAAAATTTTTCTTCATGTTGTTAGTTGAGGAGTGATTCGACATTAAAACGCCACGCTTGCCGCTATTAGAGTCTGCTTCTCTGCCTCTTCCATCGCTGTGACTTTATTTGTCATTCTCTGTCTTCAGAGCTGTTGGCATTCTTCTCCTGTAACCCTGAGTAGGAGCCCTACAAGGTACCTTCAGCGGGGCTAGCTGAACTCTGATTTTTAGCGAGGGTGTTACTCCCCTCTCCTTTTTATCCTGGCTTGGGACAGGCAGTGATAATATAATGATCGCTGGCGGAGTTTCCTGTTACATGCCTTAATTATATAGAAGTGCTACGGTTCTTCCAATATTTGAGTAAACTCATTAAATACAGTTAAAGCTACGTTTAAAGCGTATCGGAATTTTGCGATAATAGGACGATCTTTTGGGCAAATTTAATTTAAATTTAGATCTAAGAATTAAAAACTAACAATTTAAAATCAAAGTTAAATTTAGAATAATATCAGTTAAATTATTAGATGCATACGTATATCATCTTAACCTCTTTCTATCATTCATTGGTTTCTTTTGCTAGTATTAGTATTTTTATAGAAATATAGAGATAGCAATCTAGGGACTGTAGGTCTCTGTAGTCGCATTTATTCATCTTTTCGCTTTCTCGCGTGTATATTTTGTATGTGAAAGTGTTATGTAGTATCTTATTACCTTGACTTATAGAACATTATTATAAACAAAGCTTAATTAATTCTAGTTCAATTGTGAATGGCCTTACCATGGCCTTACCATGTCCGGTACCAATCCCAGATTCACGGTAAAAATTACGATTTCTGGAGATCCGAACTCAGCACTTGCTAACCAAGTTACTACACGACTTAATTTACTAAATTGCTAAAAATTGATTATAAAAATAAATTAAATTAAAAATCAAATGTAATTTAAGATAAAAGGAAAATTGCAACTAATTTCTGAATTTAACACAAGGTTAATAAAAATGTATTTTTAATAATTTTTGATAATAATAGTAAAAGTTTTGATAATCCGCGAATTACGTGTTAATTAATTTTATACGGTAGAAATTAAAATTAAGTGATTTAGTCGTTTCAAAAGCTGTTGAAAAGAAGCCCATAACTTGTCATCAATAAACGTATATTTTGAAAAGATTTTTATCTCTTAAGGACAACCAAAGTACTCTCTGAAGGTGTGTGGTTATGTACAAAAACCAATCTAAACTATATATGTCCATACTGCAGATTCTATAGCGTACGAGACCATATAGCTTATGACCCTGGATGGTACATATAGTCACGTAGTAAGATTTATTGTAGCCCCACTAAGAGAATGTTGATCAATCTAAAAGACTGCCCTAGTGATAGACATTCCTTAAATGTTACTCGCCCGTACTAGCCATATATTTTCATGTTCAATTAAATATGCACTTTTTCAAGTGTGCTAAAGATAATTATTTAAGAAAGAGACAATTTGCGAACAATAGCCTGCTTTCTACTTAAATTCTATCTCATGTTTGAAGCTTCGGTTACCCTTTGATAATTCTATATGTTAGTAGATCATTTGCATATCGAAAACTGATTTTTGGAGTAGGCATTATTACAGAATATAATGATTGGTGTACTTATAAGATAAGCTTCCCTCCCTCTATAAACAATAAGGATAGCACATAAAATCCTATAGCCGTCGGTTCCCTCTGGCAAAAACAAAGGGACAGCCAAATTTGACGTTGAATCCGAATCTGCAATCAGAAACTCAAGAAAACTAGTGCAAATATCCCCTTCCACAATTATATGCCAGTGGCTACATTTGAGTGGGAGAGAAGGTAGGGCTTGCACTTCTTACAAGGCACGAAGAGCCTCAACGCACACCGCTCGAAAGCTTAACCATCTCATGCATAGAAGTATATTTTAACAAGGCTGCGAAGCGGCCTTTACGTTACATTTATTTAATAAATCAGTTTAAAAAAAAGAAGGCCGCTTTGCGGCCTGTATTTTTACTATTAACACAGTGAAGTATTATAACGTAGTCTCTACCGTTCTCTGTCCAGAAAGGGCAGATATATAGAGTTGTTACAAATAATTTGTTGTGTACAATCTTAAAATTATATTAAAAAGAACAGATATTGCGCAATTTTAAATCATAATACAACAAATATTAAATGTGTGGCCTTTTTGTCGCACACACGTCTATGCGGGAGTTCATTCGCCCAAGACCCATTATTCCGTTGGTAAACCTGATTTTAGCAGTAATGCGGTTTTGGAGCCCATCCAATGTTGTTGGCAATGGTAGTACGTAAACAAAGCTTTTAATACGACCCCCATCCCACCTCAAAAAAGTAATCACTTTTTTCGGGATACCAGAGAATTTTGCACGAACTTATAAAAATTCAAATCACATGACGTAGTAGTTTACCTGCAAGTGTTGTAAGAGCTCTAGAAGGTATGGGTTCACGCAACTGTCGGAAATTTATCCAAATAGTTGGATGTGATACACTAAGTTCACGGCTTACAATTTGACAGTTGAAGGTTGCGTCCGAAACATACCCAAACTCGTTCTGCAGTCTCCCGATCCTTGTGATTGTTTTTGCCACCATGGCCAACAATTTTTTACAAGCTCTAAAACTGCACATCATTTTGTTAACGAGTGTCTTGGGCGAATTTAAATTTAACTTAATTTTATGTAATTGATTTTGTAGTTATTTTAACTTTAATTTTTAAGTTTTAGTGGTCATAAACGATCGTCTTAAGGTCATACGCATAATAACGAGTAACCGTTTAGAAGTTGTGGTTTGAGAATATGCCATGCCTTATAAATAACCCTGGATTACATAGCTTTACTCTTTTTATTGTTCTAAACATAACACAAAGATTATGAAATAAAACTAATTTGTTTGTGTCTATATATAATCCTACAAACAAAATAATTTGTGATGTCACCTTTCGGCCACTATATTTATTGACAGTATAAAATCCCTCTTCTTTGGCTTGCCATTCTCAACCTACAAAACTGTATGTCTTCTAATCTCTTTCACTTAGTCCTATCTTTATCGCCATGTTACATACATATGTTTTCTATTTTACTGCAGATTGATCTTTCTTTTTAGTTTCTTTAAGCGACCAGGTTATAATTGTCTTATCTTCTAATCGTTTTGTATTTGACATTCTTACTTCTATCTCTCTCCATATCTCTTCTGTTTGTTTTTATCCCTGCACTTGCGTTATAAAATTCTTCTCATGAAATCTAGCTGTACCTTTGTATTCTAAAAATTTGCCCCCCTTCCCGTATCTGATAGAGTTTCCTGTAGGTGAGAGGCGGATTTCCACGAAGATTCCTTTTGGCCACATTTTGCTTTCAACCCTTAACATTTTACAAAACCTAACGTTATAACTCTCACTTTTCGGAAAACCTTGTAGATTAACTTTCCATTCTACATTCTACATGATGATATTATCAACTGGGCCAACTGGAGCATGCTTTTCTAAAGAGGCGTTACTCCTTTGCCTCTTGTCATTTTTAAACTTGACGGGCTTAGGTTTGGTGACACTCAAGAATTCGATAGTGAAAAAGCGACTACTTACATTAGACTTATATTCTAACTCATAAGTTTTAGTTCTAGTCAGCCTTTGGTTACAAAAACTCCAGTAGATATCCTTAGCTCTGTCTATTTTATTAAAATGCACTGGGTTATTTTTAATAAGTTACGTAAGCAATTTATGTTGGATAAAATGAATTGATTAACTTCTGTGGAGTTTTGTGAAAAACGTGAGCTAACCCAAAGCAGTAACTCCACTTTTAAATTTTGTTTCTTTCTAGTTTAATTAATCCATTTGATAACAATCACAATAATTATATAATTCAATCTTCAAAGTTTTTGCCATCATTTAAAAATAATACCGTTTTAGTAGTTATATTGTTCGAAAAAGTGGAGCAATTAAAAAAATCTGCCACAGAAAATTTAAGGCTAAAACAACTGTTGCTAATCTTTACAAATTTTTATCATGCAGAAACTAGACCCTAATGATGGTAAAAACAAATGGAACAAGATTAGACTGGTGTAAAGTATTATTAGAGAAGCAAATAACATGCAACGCTTGCATCAAATGGCAGAAATAACAAGACACTAAAAAATATTTATTTATTTGTTTGCGCATACACCTATAAACTGCCTATTAAGTTACTGACTTTTATGTTCCTTATCAGATTCCCATCAAATTTATTCAAGAAATTTGCCTAATATGCGCCTGGCGTCGTTAAGTTTTTAAATGGACGATGTTAAAATTCAGCACGCTGACGCACCGGTTGCGTCATGTCATTTATTAAAAACGAAACGATTAGCAACAGTTAACAATTGAAATTACTTAGGCCGTTTAAAGTAATGATGTACAAAACGCTATTATTCTTATCATCATTCTTGTATATGAACTTGAAACTAATTACATATTTATTTTAATTTTAAATATGTCGAATTGAGTAGCATGTCCTTCTTTTCTAGAAAATAATTTTAAATTTTCTAATATCTTCAGCATATAAAATAATTAATAAAATGATTGTTAGTAGTAGCTTTCAATGTTAAGTTATTTTTAGATTGGTTATACAATGATTTATTTGCATTAATCCTGGCTAGTAACAAAGAAACTGTTCTAATATTTTAAATTCGAACTTTAAAAGCTTTGAAGTGCAAGCAGAAAATCTTGGAGACTTATACTGTATTTGTCAATATTTTATTTTTAGCTACATCAGCAATTGCCTTTTGCACATAATGCCTTTCTGTCCTTTAATATTTTTTGTATTCATCATATTTATTATCATTATTGTATTTGTGTAGTAGTCTTTCTTCAATGAAGTTCCAATTAGAAGCAAACAAATTTTCAACTTTGTAAAATTCAAAACCAAAGTTTAAATATTTTTAAGTTTCTAATAAAAATCGCTAATTAGCCATATATGTGTTTCATGAAGAAAACTGCAACAGCTATAAAGAATAAAAAATAAAATTAAAGAAATATCAAAAAAACAAAGACAACAAAACACAATAGTATAAAGTAAAAAATTATTTTACAGAATTTTAAAAAAGCACAGAAAAGATAGAAATTGGATCTTAAAATTGAAAAATGAAAATATGCTGCTAAGTAAGAACTAAATAATGGCACCGCAAAAAGATATTTTTGAATGCAAAAAATAAGAGATAAAGGAGGACAAGGTGGTATAATAAATAAAATAGCAAACAAAGTGGAAATACGTACGAATTTACATAGGAATTATACCTTACTTAGCTTAATATTAAAAGTATACAAAATAATAATAGAGAAAAAATTAAAAGACGTCGTGGAAAGGTAATTTTAAAAGACACAGGGTGGCTCCAGGAAAGGACGAGGAATACAAGACTACACACTTGCAATAAAACAATTAATTAAGAAAAACGGAAACAATAATGTGTTGGTGATGTTTATGAACAAAGAAAAAACATTTTACAACATATCAAGCAGAATAGTTTTATAGCTTGAAAAAAGAGGGATAGACAGTAAAATTATCAGCAATATAATTAGTTTGTACTATAATACAAGAAATTATGTAAGTGCAGGATATATTTATAATCAAAGAAAGACTTTCAAAACTAGAAGTACTATTTAACATTATATTAGAAAATATAATAAAAAAAGAAAACGTAAAAAAGCTGAAGATGAACTACAAGAACATAGATGTGAAAATAACGAAAGGCACATTTGCTGACAACCTGATTATACAACGAACAAGAATTACAGTACAACAGAAATATAGAATAAGACCTCACATGACAGATTGAAATAAATAATGACAAAATAAAAGTAATGGTAACCGAAAAGAAAGAACAAGAGATATCAATACAACTAAATGAAAGAAAATTGCAAGTAAATAAATTCTTAGGAGTAAAGGCACATAGAAATAAAAAATATGTGCTGCAATAAACACCAAATTTAAAAGTGCTGCTAAACTATACCCCACTTTACGTAACACCGCGTAATAAAATATAAAAACAAAAACATCTAAAAAACAAACAACAGTTTAAAACAAAATATTCAAACCAATTTTGTCCCATGGAAGCAAAAGATGTGTCTTTCAAACAAATAAAATCAAAAATACAGAATATGAACATCGAATACTTCAGAGAAGTCAAAGGCATTAAAGGAACGGATAAAACTCGTAATAAAAAAGTAAAAAAAAAGAACCATAAAATGAATTAAACTATCTAATGACACAATTAAATTAAATTTAGAATGTTCTCTAGCAAAGTGCTGTTTATTGTGGTACTTATGGTTTATTTTTACCGCATGCCCAATAAGTCAGGAAAAATATAAAAAACTTCAAAAGACATTGGTCCAGGTAAATTGCATTTGTTCAAGTGAACATTAAAATACATTCAAATATTTTCAAAATGTCTTTTTTGGGCCTAACCAGGCTGCCGAGCACTCAAAATGTAGTCAGTTATGTTCTGCTTTTTTCTGAAATTAAATTCATAGTATCTGTGATTGTCTCTTTGAGAATGTAAAGGTGCTCAGGGTTTTCTCGACTAGGATGGTATAAAATACAATGTCCTCGGTTAAAGCCCTTAAGATGGTTTAAGTCAGCAGAATGTGATAATCAATCAATATCTTTGATTGGTTTCTCACTTAACGGCTAATGGTTTTAAATCTTGTGGGTGAAAAATTCCAAATCGTCCTTTATTATCGAATGTAGTGAAGATCTTTTCTGATCAAGTATTTGGATGTTTTGTACTCAACCATTTTACGATTTTGCAGTGTTCAAAAAAATTAAAAAGTTAAATTTTATATTTTTTAAAACGCAATAAATATTTTATCTTGTCAATTTGATATCCACTTCTTCCTTCCATATCGGGACAATTTCATTCACTAAGGATCTGTACCATTTCATAACTAAGTAAGGTGGGAATGGACAATGTTCTACAGATATAGTAATACCCCGCGTGGAAGCACAGCCTTTGAACCAAGAAGCTAAGGCTCTCATATGTCCGCCGCTGTACCCAGTCGTCGCGCACCATCTCTGATGCAGGGCGATGTGGCCTTAGACGATCGCCATTATTACTCCGAGGTGAACGCAGGTACTCAATTATTAATAGTAACTAGTAAACCACCCGCCAAGCATCAGAGAGCTTTGTGAAATAAACTCGGCACCCTGCCCCTCAAGCACAGCACAAAACTAGCGAGTTTACAGATATATCGGGCTTTTATACATGTATATCTAAGTCGCTATGTTCAGGTCACACTCCACTCTGTGAGCGTGGGTTCGAATCCCATTTCTCACAAGTTTTTCTCACTTTTTAATTTAAATAAAAACTGAAAAAAGCGACGGACATACGGACGGACAGATCGTAAATAGTAGTAGACTGTTATTTTTATATGTATAAAAGCCTAAAATAGATAATAAAATAGAAGGAAAGAGTCATACAGTCGGCAGCATTGTAAATATAAGGCACAGAATCGCCAAACAATCACTAATATTATTTTATGTCAACTTGGAGCTTAAGAAAAATAACATAGATATCTAAACTGTAGAGTTTATAAGCCATATGAGTTATATGGCACTATAAATCTTATTGTATTATAAGTTGAAATATTTTTTTAATTAAATTTAAAACAATAACTAATTAACTAATTAATTAAAATAATGAGAAAGAAGCCTGTTTTGAACCGCCATTAATTAATTAATTTATTTATTAATGGATATTTTATAATTGTGTGCTAGTTTGTGGAAAGTCAATGGCTTGGCAAATCACAAAACAGAAATAGCACTCTTCCTTGAAACAAATAAAATCCATATTATGCTCATATTCGAGAGGAACTTTAATGACCGGACAATTTTCAAATATCGCCTTATACGGCATACAGACACGATACTCAATACTAACTTAATTTTTACAATAACACAAATTGTCGGATTGGCATCATAATCGGGTAATTTTCTAAACAAAAGCGCAATAATACTTCTAATCATTATTAACAACGGTATGATAACATACTTTCTTGTCTCCTGAAAATTCACACTAATAACACTAATTATCTGACAAACCACAAAATATTGCTTCTTCATATCGTCTATTAAGTTTATTACATCAGTTGACCGAAAGACTACTGACATTAGTATGGATGAAATAACACCGACACAACAATTTCACGTCTATTAGTGGCACTCTACATTACACCAGTGCCATAGTTGCATTATTTGAAATATGGTACAAGTATTTGACAATGACTAGCTCCTCTAGGCTCTACTATGCAAGTTAAAATTGATTTTTCTCGCCTATTATTATCTCATTTTAACAACCTACCTTATTAATCTCTTTTTTATAATAAGCATAAAAATATATTCAGGTAAGTAAGAGCGTGTTCGGTATAGTTGGAAGTTGGTAAAAGGTATTGCCTTAATTTTTTCATGATTCGATGGAGGAAATCTTTGTCACCGATGCTTTGTCATAAAAGATTCAGTTGGCATTGAATTTATGCTAGAGAAACGTGTAAAGCACCATGCGTGCTACATACACGTGACGCTGTTTTTTGTACTCACCTAAAAGGTGCAACGGCTGCTAAGTATCAGCAACTTGGAGTAGCGATACAAGGAGAAAAACGATTTACGGCTTGCCGGATTGTGGCCTGATAGGCGAAGCGTCTCCTAAACTCAAAAATAGATCGTGAACTTGTTTTCGCGGAACCCGGGCTTATCATTGCGTCAATAAGCAGCAAAAGTAATACAGAAAAGTGTAAATATATCGTATGCAGCTATCCGAGAACCCCTTTCTTGCATATAATATCAGATGCCGTAGTTCAGTGAAGAAACCTTTGTTAGATGACGAAGCGACTCACTTGAGCAAAAGACAACATCAACCCACATTGGGGCAATATAATTTTTACGGACAAAGCTTCTGTTTGGAAATATCTTATCGTCCCGCAAGCCTGGTCAACCTCAACTGACAAGTTGGTACAGCGGACCGTTAAACATCAAATAAAAGTGCATCTTTGGGGCTGCTTTTCAAAACTGTGTTTAGAAACGTTGGATCTGTTTATTTACAACCTTAAATGCTACGAAAATGCTCGAGATTTATAATAAATATTTGTTACCGACCGCCGAATGTTGGTTTATCAAAAAAAAAACGAGAACTGGATCCTGCAGGAAGACAACGAGCCGAAACACCGAGTGGAAAGAGCAGTCTGGTATCGTTACACTTGATTGGCCGTCGCAGTCACCCAATGTAAATCCGACTGAGAATGTGTGGGCATACATCAAGCACAAGCTTCGTGGAAGAAAAGTGTTCACTTTGACACAGTTAACGTCGCTTTTGAAGGTCCTTGCTGGATAAATACTCCATCAATTTAGTCGAAAGCATACCTCAAAGATGCCACGCAATTAACGATACCGGTGAGACTGGACATATTATTGATGCAATAGCATCTTTAATCTGATGGAGTACAACGTACCTATATATTATAAAATCTTTTTAGATGATTTTCTCTATATTAACCCAAGCACGTTCTTACTTAGTTGAATGTAATATTCATCAAATTAAATCAGATATATAACAAGGAACTTGTTAGAGCCCTTGCTGCGCCTTATATTCTAACAACAACTAACACATCCGTTGCCACATTTACGGCCGACACAGCAATCCCATTTTTTCAGTCGAGGTTGGAGGATGGCCATAAGTCGGTAAACCAGTGGTAATACAAATTGTTGTATAGCCTAGATATTTCTTGTCTTGTGCCTTACCTTCAGCCTTTTCTCAAAAAAGTAGCACGCCATGACCTCTTCATCACTGCTTACAAGCTCCAGCACCATCATAAAAGACAAAACTTAGTCTTTATGACAATAGGCACTTCAATGGCATCTTGGCAGATCCAACGGTCATTTTAGCGATTCATCTTCTTGTCCCGGATAAAGTTTTTTTCACCCGAAGAGAATCTCAGGAAACCAAAACTGTTGTGGTTGATGTCGTTCAACAGTGCTTCGGCCTTTAACTTTCTGCCCACTTTGTTTTTCTTAATCAACTATTGGCGGTTTTTTGAGACGAAAGACTTGTAGCGTAAATTTTGGTACACGATTGAACTCAACCTCGACTTCGCCGCGCCCGTTTCATTTTAAAGCCCCGCTCGGGATCCTGGTCGATCTTCTCTTTCAATTTTTGGATGAATTTTTCACTTCTTTTCAGATGAGATGAAATGGCTTGCTGTGAGTTTTCCTGCCTGCAGCTACCTTCTCCTGGCGATCATATGCCTGTTCTTCTTGACCACGTCGTAAATTTAGGGTTTTCAGGTGATTTCGCAACTATTGCTTTTTTTGCTTTTAAATTTTATTTTTAAAAGTTGTACTAACTGCATCAACAGCACTTCTTTAACTATATTTGTATTGTGCTGTTGCTTTCTTTAAATTAATAATTATTTTTGTTTTCACCTTTTTTGCAAAATATTTTTGATAATAATTATACTTTATTGTCATTTGATTACCGTATAGACACTAGATATTATTATATAACTCGTTATTATTCTAGTGTCAACGTTTTTTTTTGTAAATACATATTGCATTTATGCTATTTTTTTTACATTGCGCTCGATATTGTTAAGAATTTTTCTCAGAGGTAGACAAATTTCAAGTTTATGGTTTCACTTAAAGAAATTAAGCACCTTTTCGAACAGCAATTGTGAAACTAATCGAAAAATGCGCAAACATTGTCGATGCAGTGAAAAGTGTTGGATAAGATCTAGATTTATGTATTTTAAGATGTGTGTAACAATTAGACAGCGTGGTCAAACCGTAAGTTTGTAGGATATGGGCTGCCAAATGCTGACGGACCTAAGGGTTCAATTCCCGGTCAAAACTCTGATGCCTGGAAAATGGCATAAATAATGTCACTAAATTAATTGACGTTGAGATACAAACTGACGTTCATTTCTAAGAAACATTATTTTGATTGGTGAAGACCATTGACGATCGTCTTAGAGAGCCGTCTGACACCCCATTCTCACCAAGAGACAGTTGGTGCAGTTTGGATTGCAACGTATCCGTTCAGTATTGACAGAGCTAGAGCCTTAACCATCTCATTACGGCTGGTTACGTAAAATGCTGGTTATGAGCAACCAAATTATTATTATTAAGATGTGTGTAACAATTAGACACCTCAAAAACTAATTTGTATCATATATTGCCCAAATTTCTAGACCTAAAGGAGTACACGTTTCAAAAACTTGCTTTCGAAAATCATAAATAATGTCCCACATTAATTGGACGTTGGAGATCCAAAAAACTGACTCAAATTTTTTTAAGAAAATTATTTTGATTCGTGAAGACCATTTACAACTTACTAGAGAAGCCTCTCCGCCTCTCATTCTCACCAAGATACAGTTTGGTGCAGTTTTTGGATTGGTGGCATTATCGTTCTGTATTTTTTGAGAATGAGACTAGTGGACCATCTCATTGAACGGTCTGCGTTATCGTAAAATGTTGGTTGTTGCAAGCGAGAACAACTTTTATTTGCAATCGAACGATGATATTTATGTAGCATCAAGTCGCGACACAAGTGTGTTATTGGGCGAGATGTTTCTTCTACGAGTAACTTCTCGAAATGAAAGGAATATTTGACATTAAACTTTTTTTGAGACTACATTAAAAATGAGGTTTACCTCAATGTTTAAGCACTTCAAAACTATTCCAAAGCTGTAGTTTGCAAAATTGAGCCGCACTTACATGAAAACGTTACGAAAAATTTCCTCAAATAAATTACTCTCTATAAGAAGGTGGCTCAGAAGATATTTTATTCTATGGTTAATGGCAGACTTTTATTCTAAACTTAAATAATCATATCTCAATAATTTTCAAAAAACTGCGTTTTGTATAATTTAGAATGACACCTCTTAATGGAAAATAAATTTACATAAAAATTTGCTGCAGGTACCCACTAGATATTTCTGTTCGTTTATGAAGACTAGAAGAGTCTTTAGTAGTATTGTCTTATATAGATTGGAAATCATTAACACATCAACCTACATTTTATAATAGTGACAAATAAAAGGGTTCAAAATCGCAATATGGAAGATATAAACAAAATTTTAAAAAGTGATGTCCCCGACAATGCGAAAATCAGAAAAACTCTCGCACTTCGGCTATTTTATATAACATAAAAGAGATACAGCACTGATTAAAAAATCAAAGGTAAATTATTTAGGTACATTCTTAAGGGTTAGACATTTTTACCAATGAAAAGATTTTCACCATGAAAGAACATTTTAAAAAGCAGAATGGTGAGGTTCAAGTGCAAAATCATGGTTTGCTGAGAAATATTTATTGCAGTGTAACATAATTTTATTTATGCGAAAAAGAGGTAAAGACCCCAACTGCATTGTATCAAAAACTGTTTGGGAATCTTGCACAAAAATCTTTGAGTGCGGCAATGTTCAAAAATCAATATCCGCAGATTATATCAACTCCTATGAAATAAGCCTTTGACATGTTTGGATCTTCCAATTCATCTTTTTCATGGCCTGCTTTGAAATGTGGTCATCACAGATTCTTAGAGCGTGTCGGTGACATTTTTTTCTATATACTTTGATTTTTTTATTGATAGAAAAGACACTAAGCTTTTCATGAATGGGTTCGTTTCTAATGTGGTCAAAAGACTATTAATTTTCTAATATGATATATAATAGTCTGAGTTAGAATTTGGCTTCTGTAGTTTAAAAGCTCCACATTAATGTTATTTGTTCCAATAGCTTTTTTGTTCTTCAGTTTACCTACTGTCTTTTTCCAATTCTTCTAAAGATACATGATTTATATGATTAATACTCTTACCGTCTGTTTTGCCAATTTCCATTTCATTGATAGCTGAATTATATTAAAGTTTGTTGTGGTGATGTGACCCTTCTTCTACTGAAATTACAAATATATGGATTGTATCTCTTCTCTTTTAATTTAAGTATCTCACAATTTTATATGCATATTCTTCTCTACCATTTCCAGCCCTCTTGATGTACTCATTTTGTTAAGGCTTTGGTTTTGTTTTCTTTTATCTTTGTAAAGCTTTTTATAAAATCTCACCATTTAAACACACTTTTTTATCCTTTTTGTTTTTCTTCTAAAGCTTTCTTATTTACCTCATATCGTATTTTAAATTTCTTTTTTTTTTGTAGTTCTGTATTCTCCTTCCTAAGGCTTTTTTTGCTGTTTATGTGCTATTCTTTTAATGTTGCTTCATTTATTTTTGATATCGTTGTCTGTATTAGTCATCTGTATATATATATATATATATATATATATATATATATATATATATATATATATATATATATATATGTTCCTTCTTTGTTGATATAAATTTCTAACCCAATCTTCTTTTAGCAGTGTTTCATCCACGAACACACAATGTTTATTTTACTTCAAACCAGATAACGATCAGGGCTGTCTGGTTCCAGAACCACATGGGTATATTCTAAAAAGTTTAGAAGCTTTCTATTGACTATTATATTATCAATTATACTTCGGTAGACCCTTGCTGTCCAAACCTGGCTATTTTTTCTCTTAATAAGGCATTTGTCACCTTAAGACTATTAAAAGAGAAAAAAGCTCTTAAATCTACACTGTTTGAAATTAGAATTTTTATACTCGTGCATTTTAAGCTGCCTGCAATTACAATGTACTTATTTTTATTTGCTTGCAGCATCTTATAGAAAACAAGTAAAAAAATTTAAAAATGTAATAAAATATAAAATACATTTTACTGTTTAGTTTATCATTACAAGTAACTTCTTCTTTAGGTACCATTTGCGTATCGAAAGTTGTCAATCATCATCGCTATTGTAATTTTAGAAGCTGCTGCTTTGACAGATCTCTAGAGGTGCATCCGAACCAATTTCTGAAATTTTGTAACAATAATATTCTTCTCCTTCCCACATTCCTTCTTCCTAAAATTTTACCCTGTATTATTAACTGTAATCTTGTGTATTTCTTTCCTCTTTTGATAAGTTCAAGGTATACCAGCTTGTTACATTTAACGTCCAAGCTTCTACTTCGCAGAGAAGAATAGCGAAGACAATACTTTCCTATTCGGATCTTTAACATTAAGCTCAGTCTTTGCAACACAAGATTCATTTCATTTTAATAAAATATCCTGAAGCTTTTTCTATTCTTATTTTGATTTCGGAAGTATAGTCGTTTGTGTGGTTTGCCACCCTGTCATGATCTATGCAGTTATTTTTTCCCAATGATACTAAAGTTTTATTCCCTTCTGTGAGTTTTTGATATTATCATAAATTTGTTCTTTCCAACATTAAGTATAAGTCCAGATTCTTTGCCACATGCGGTTATTTAGTTCATTAGATTTTGCAAATCTTCAATGATTTTGTTAAGATAACCATATCGTCAGCGTATCTAATGTTACCAATTTGTGTTCCATTAGCTTTTATTACAGCCGTTTCTCCTTCAAGAGATTTTCTAAGGATTTCTTCAGAATATGCATTAAAATGACTGCTAGTCTGCGACCCAAATCTTGTTTTTATTGCGCCATTGCAACATTGTGATTATTTTTAAAAAATTATCTTATTACAATTTGTTCAAATCGCAAATTTGCCTAAATAAATACTCATCAGTGTCATACCCCATTTAAACGCATTTCAAGTACAATCGCCTAGGCATAGCTCTTGAAGCATAAATCAGTTTCATTAGCCGCGAATAATTCAGCGGCGGCGCAGCACTTTATCGGCGCTTCGCTTTCTGTGCACTGCATAGCAAGTAACCCATTCATAACCTCAGTGTGACAGCATAAGTGAAGCCAATTCCTTACAGCAGGGATATCGAACCCGGGCGCGAATCCGGGAGGGCCGCCGGTAGTGAGATGCGCGCTCCGGAAACACAAGCCGAACCGGAAGCCACGCACCCCCTTCACGACGCAGCAGCTCATGGCGCTGGAGAAGAAGTTCAGGGACAAGCAGTACCTCAGCATCGCGGAGAGGGCGGAATTCTCCAGCTCGCTGCGGCTCACGGAAACGCAGGTAAAGGCAATTTCTTATTAATTTTGATACCTTTTGAAAGTTCATGCTAGATCCAACTCAGGGCTTTTGATTTTTCTGAAGGTTTCAGAGACACCACTCACCTAAAATAGTTACAGTTAGCATTAGTAGTAATTACGCTTACACTTGTGTTGATTGAACAAAGTTTATTATGTTATCACCAAACAATTTAGACAACTGAAATACAATAAAGAAATGAGATAAAAGAAATAAAACAAAAATTAGAAATATATGTAAGATTCATTAAGACATAAGTATAAAAGTAAATTGTTAAAACGTCAATAATTATTATATTTTTTATTAAAAAACAAAATTTTGAGTAAGTAACTACGAGGGCTATTCTTTTCAACTTCCCATGGGCCATTAAATAAACACAAGTGTGAATAACAAAATGATTTTTGTCCCATATATTCCGTCTTGTACGCCCGGTGATCGAACACTTCAATTGAAATTGTGCAATAAGCTGTTTGGTTACCACAGCAGTATGCGGTCGTGCGTTGTCATAAATCAAAACAATTCCAGAAGACAGCATGCCTCTTCTTTTGTTCTGAATGACTCTTTGCAGTCGACGTAATGTTTAACAATACAATTGCATTGATCGTAGTCCCCGGCTTCATGAACTTCACCAACAGCACACCTTTCCGATAACAAAAAAAATGGTAGCCATGGTCTTCCTTTTCGTAAACATTTCTTTAAACTATCTGGGTTTGCTCGGGGAGTTTTTGTGTGTATCCATTGTTTGGACTGTTCTTTCGATTCTGTATTTTCATAAAGAATTCAAGTTTTATCTTCTGTGACGATTTATTTCAAAAGCTCGTCTTTCTCATCAGCGTGAGTGAGAAAGGTTAAGGCTGATACCATATACCAAGTTTTGTGGGTCTTCAGACAACATTTTGGAAAGCGTTCCGTTAGAATTGTGTACAGAACTGACCGGAAAATCCACAGACAATTCACTAATAGTAAACCTCCGTCGCTGTCGAACCACTTGGTTAACTCGCTGAACAAGATCTCCACTAGCGACAGACTTGCATCCTTGTCCACCTTCATCATAAACCTCAGTTCGGCTATCGTTAAATATTCTACATCACTCTCATATAACACCATAACTCAAGTTTGCATCGCAAACACAGTTCATTCTCCGATAAATTTCTGCTGCGCTATTACCTTCTGCCTGTGGGAAACGAATGTGCACAATTCGCATTTGTCGTAAGAATCAATCGTGTCGGCTACGTTAACGGGCCTGCAGCTCAGCTCCAACTGATGTTTTGGACTCAGCACCTTGACAAACTATAATCCCAGATCATCAATTTAGATTTCATCTATAACACTATAATACACCAATGCTGTGGGATAGCTAATGGTTAACAAAATCGCTTAATTGCAAAAATAATTGTGTCTATATTTTTCTGTGTTGTCTCTGTTGCCTTTTTATGTATTGGTTAAGCAATATTAGCATTGAAGCTTGCTGGTGTTCTTGCTAGCATATATTAAATAAATAAAGTAGCAGTTGTTTCCTCCGTATATGCATAATGTCGTGTTTAACTTATCTATTCCCGTAACTTTTAAGTTTCTACTAATTTTTAATATTTCTTCCAGTTTTTTCTATTATCAAAGAGTCTATGTATACTGTATATGGTCTCATAGTTATTTTTCTACAACGTGAGTCTAATTTACGCCTGTCTATTAAACTTTGTTATTATTATTTATATTAACTCTATCGTTCTGTTTTCTGACTCAATGTTTTATTACTTTGTATACTGTGTTGTTCTTATCTTAGATCCACCTTAGGTACGTCTCTTTCCTTTGTCTTATTACTGTTTCTAACTCGTCATTCCCTATTCATCTCTTCTCTTTTCCACTTTTTAATCTCCTTCCTAATGCTTCCTCTTTTGCTAGCCTGATACCTTTTTTTAAATGTTTTGTTCTTGTTGATATTAGTATCACTTTTGTTAATTTTCATATAATTGTTTGTTGCCTTTTAGAACATCTACTTTATAATGAGTCTCTTGTTATTATATGTATATTATTTTGTTTTCTTCATTTTTATTTTTATTTTACCAAAGACTATATGGTGTTAGTTCTGTTTCTCTGTATAAGTGTACATCTTAGTTCGCCAGTTTACCTTTTAATTTATTCTGTAAGCATAGACTAATTAAATGTTATTCACTTGTCGTTTTCCGTACTGAATTATTTAAAATTGGTTTGTTTATTGTTATTATATACAATTATTGTTTATTGAGTATTTTTGTACTTTATCATAAAATACATAGTTTTTGTTATTTATTCCCTTTTCTGGTCCATATACTCCTCAAATAGCCATATATCTACATTGTGTTTTAATTTTGACGTTGCTATTTATGAATTTCTAAATTTTTATATGAAATTTGTATTATTATTGCTACTCCCTTCTTCGATTTTCCTTTTTAGAGCTCCACTACAAAACAGTGTGGTCATTTGATTCTTTACATTCTGTTTTTCTTTGTTTCTGATATTTTTTTCTTTAGCTACAACCGTACAACGGAGTTTTAATTAGTTTTTCTCTTACTAAAAAACTTAGTCGCTTGTCCCTTTTTCTTCCACATTTAAGGACTACTTGTTGCTCTCATAGTATTTTTGCAATTACAAATATCGGTCCATCCCGATACTTCGGTTGACAATTTAATTTTCTGTTACTGAGCAATTTGGTATTGCAAGTTGCTATTCATTTGTCGTTGAAGTGCGAGCTTGATGTTTTATATTCCTGCTCTTGCAGCCTATTTTTGACTTGGTAGATTCGAATATGAATTCAACCTTAAATATTCGAAACATTAATAATTAAAACATAAAAAGTAATTGTGATAACAAATATTACTATATTTGGGGCAAAGATGTATATTTTAGTTTTAAAATTAAAGCTTGTAAACTACTATTAGTACAAATTAGATACATGATGTATCTAAAAAGTTTGGTAAAAGGCATCAAAAACTAAACAAAACAAAAGATACAAACAAATGACATTTATTGGCCTTCAAATTAATCCCTATTTTCTACGGCACACTTTTGGTAACGTTCAAAAGTTTCTGAATACTGCCAACAAAGCAATCTTCAGAAATCAGTTGCAAAACCGTTGCTACAGGTAAGTAGATTGTTCCCAAAATGTGCACTTTTAATGACATCTTTAGGCGGAAAAATCAAAAGAAACCAGAAACAGGTTTCCGTCTACCATTCTCAGTCGTATTCTTCCCTTTGCGTAAATATTTGAACTAGTCACAAACACATTTTCTGGTAAATTTTCATAGAAAATGTTTACGTTCTGGTAGCAGTTTTCCCAACTTGTAGCAGAACTTTATATTGCCTTATTACGATCCCACAAGTTACACTGACTACATTTGACTATTCGTAGCAGGATTACCCTGACGGTCACGTGCACTCGATGCTAGCTAGAAGTGTCCATGTCCATGTGGTCGCACACGGCTTATGTTACCGTTGAGCTTTTTGTAATACGTTTCGTAAGCCTTTTATCCTATAATACAATCTGTTGTAGTCTCGGCGTCATGTAGTCAAAATGATCTTTTTTTTATATGGTAAAAATTTATAAAATAAGTTACTTAAATCAAACTAACGCCGAGGTTTATTTCATTATATGCTTTGTTGATATTATAAATTTGCGTTTTGTTACAAACTGATTTAAAAATTTCTACAAAACTTGTCAGTAATATAAGAAAACTAACTAAGGAATTCTACTTAGACAACTGTAGTGTCTATTGCTGTTTGTTAAGTGTTTTATTATAATGACGTTAATGTATCTACACAAATAAATTAATAATGACCTATAAATAAAAATGGATACAATAATACAATTATTCAGTGTTCCTCTTTTATTCTATTTATTCTATTGTTGCAAAAACTATTTGTCTTCTTCCACCTCCATTCGTAAAAAAAGTTATTACGTAATTAACTACTCACATACACACTGGTTAAACTATATTTTAATATAAATAAATTAACAATCTTACTCAAATAAGAATCAAGAAAAAATGTCCTGGTATGTTTCTGCCATATTTGTAGTTAGAACTGACTAAAAAATCACAGTGAAGCTATTCACAAAATATTTCAAACCAAACTATCGATAACTTTGTTAAAGGGTTAATTACAAAGAATGTAGCTTCCCCCACAACAAAACAAAAATTAATTAAAAAATAAGGTTACTAAATATTTAGAATAAATAATACACAATTACGTAACAGTGATGTAAAGTCATTTTAGCCCATTTTTTTGAAAATTATATATTTTTTATATCTAGTTTATGCGTAGAGCTCTTAGTCCACTATTAAGCTGATCTTGTTAGACCTTTTGCGAGTTCAAAAATATTTGAAAGCATCGATTTTCCGGCCAATGGTTCACTTTTTTGATGTGCAATTGTGAATGTTTCCACATTTCACTATTTACTTCTCGAGTTGGATCAGAACAATCAAAGTATTGCTAACAAATACTTAAACGTGTTATTTATACAAAACTGTAAATTGTTTTTGATTCTGTTTAGCAAAATTTTATAATAGTCAAAATCTTGAAGATAATTTTGAAGGTAGAACCATATCGTTCTCAGACCGATTTGGCCGATTCTTAGATCCACGCCTTATACTTACTCGTTATTGTTTACTAGCTGCTTTTTCTACTTTCACGTAAACTGTAGATAAACCAAAAACAAAGTTACAAAGGTTAATACCATGATAAAGGCTTGTTTACATGTCCTTTGAGTAATAAGCCGCAGATAAGATACAGATAAAGTACAGAGGCAAACGCATTTTTAATTGCTCCTTTATATTTATGCAGTATTAGCAACTGATGTTAAATAATCAGCACGACAATACAATAACCAGTAATAATAGATGGTTAACCGGAGAGCAAATATTTGTTTTTCAAAGTTCGTGCGTTACCTCATACGTGTTCCTTCTGTTTACTGCACCACGTCTGCGTTACATAATTAGTTCCACATTTTTATGTGGGATTTTTTTGAAGCTTGCTTTTATGTTATTGTATTTTATGGATAATAAAACAACAGTAACCTTAACTGCCTAATTTGGGTATTAGTTAGTATGTAAAGTGCCGCTCCTCTGGCGCTTGCAATAAAATCTGGAAAAATGAAGCGCAGGCGAATGTAATTAACTTAGCATCTGGAACCAGATCTTTACCGGTGCGTTGTGTCTGACAGCCTTGAAAGTAGCACGTAGTTAATTATTAATTTTAAAATCAAAAGAAGGCCGTCTGATGCTAATGATTATTTAATACATTTTAATACATTCAAGTTCTTTATGTATTGGAAATTAATATGGTATGCATTTTGTGTCCCAAGACGTAATTTAGCTTTAAATTTGTCAAGGACATGTCTGACAAATATTTCTATTAGTAAATTCTATATTATAAAACACCCTAAGATAATCATAAACACATATCATTTTTTTAATTTTGGAAGTAAGTCTGGGGCCTTCCTCTTGGATAATTTTAGTTCTCTGACTTTTTTCTTAAATACATTTTTCGTCAAACACAAAAAAAACATGAAGCTTCCATGACTACGTCTGGTAAGTATCAAATATGAAGAGCAACTGTTGACTAACAAAATTTTTGAGCTGCGAATAAAAGGGGAGAAATATATTTTACTACAAGCTGTGCATCTCTAGATTCCTAATTACATCATCAAGTAGATTTTGCACCAATTGTTCCTTGTAATTAAACAATAGTTCCTTCGGGTAACCTTTTAAAAACAAAATTGTGAAATATTTTACCTTATATGTTATCTTAATATGTTACCTCAAAAATTCGTGTTTGGTGTGACCACGCTATCTTTGTCATATAACTCAACAGATAATATTTGTAACATTTCCTTACCGAGATTTAAACAAATTCTTAAATTAGAAATAATAAATAAACAAAACGTTCGTTTAACATATCGAGGCAGATTATCACAGCATACACTCGTTGAAGAAGTTATTTGATTTCTATTATGTTTATGCGGTGTAAACTTCTTATCTAAGCTTCTTCATTGTTTTACGTAACACTTCTCTGTCAAATCTGTAGTCTAGAGTCTAAAGACAGACAAGTTCTCCAATTTTATTTGTGCTTTATTAGTCCCCAACAAATACAGATAATTTAATTTAATTTCGATGAAGATATTTTTCTATTAAAGCCAAAATATAAGAATTTTTGTTTTCACTATTGTTTCATGGCCTTATCTTTGAGTTAAAGGCTGCAAATACACTCCCGACTAATAAAGAAAAAAGATACTCAATGTGAATCTCTCAAATTTTTTGTATGATTTAAAAATTTTTAGTTGTATGTAGGAGTTCACATGAACCCAATAATCTAAGTTACGTTTACGTACTCAGCGCTCTCTGCTTATTTTACAGAATAAATATTTTATATATATAAAACTTTGGAGTAATAATTATTTATTGTTGCTAGATTTATAAAGTTTGGAATGTGTATTTGAGTATTATGAGAAGAGAAAAATACATTAATATGAGATCTAAATTAAAAGTTTTCTTTTAAGAGAAAGTGCCATTTAGTCTTTTAGATTTTTAAGCGATAATAATGATGATTTATATATGGAATTAGGATATAATGATCTTGTTGACAATTCCCTATACACAGAAGTATTAAACTTTGTCAACAAATTCTTGCAAACCCTTAGAATGATCGCTTTGTCAAACAAATTGTTACGTATGACGGAAAGTGAGCCTGTTTCCACAGTCTAGACTTGCATAGGCAATCCACTCCAAGCATTAAAATTCATTACGAAAAATAGTTAGTTTAAGACACAAATTGATGTTATTACTTGATATCCCGTACGTGTTGAAGTTATTTTACGGCGATTGCAGAAACTTATCCAAACAAAATATACGTCTACAACAGGATACTGTTTCTCTCCATGTAGTTTAAAGAACGAAGGACGACATCCGAAAACTAGACCCAATTAACTCTGACTTCACTTGCCTATAATCCTTTTCTTTCATCATCAGATTATTTATTACGATAAGTCTATGGCTACTGCAGACACTTTAATTGTTAGTTTTTGAGCAGAGAATATCCTAAAAAATATTGTTTTCCCGAATTGAAAAGCAAAATAAATAAATGATAGATCAAGGCTCCAACAAATTAAAATGTAAGTTTTGCAATGTTTCGTTGTACAGGACAATTTCTGACAGGTGATCGTGTGTGAAATTAATAGAAAAGTCAAAGGTTATTATTGTGAGTCGATAAATTCATGGAAAGCACAAGCGATCTCTTATCTGATGTGATGCTGATGCAATCTATGTTATGATTGTCATTTGAATATAAACAATGCGGAAGAATTTAAATAAACGGATTGTTATTTCTGAAATTACAATTATCGCACTACAAAAAAGATATTAAAAAATGATAATTTGGCAATATTTAGAGACGTTTGGAATATGCATTATAATGTCTACAAAAGCTTTATAGGCTAACGAAAGACTTAGCTGTCGATGAAAATTAACACCAGCTTAAGATCCATGCAAAATTCAGCACTATTTTCCTTCAAATAAAAGAAAATACTAAATCAAGACTTTCTGAACTGAATGTTCTTTCCATTGTAAGGAAAAATATACATAGATGAACAGTCCAACGGACTAATAGCAACCAACCACATACAACAAAGTTTCATTTAGCTAATCAGCTATTGACAAAAAATACTGGAAGTTTTAGAACAATCAAGAATAATAAACTAGATTTTTCCAGGCGCGTTTACACTATAAAACAAAATAACGGAAAGATAAATAGACTTTATAAGATTCTGTTTCAACAGTTGTCTTACGTCGTATATAATGCCGGATTATAACGCTAAAAGTTATGATTGTCAGAAATTATAACGAACAAAATCAAGAGCTTTGTTGTCTCTGATAGTTTTGAGACCAAAAAGTGGGGATAAAATTTTGATTCCGATTAAGTTTGGCAAATAATAACTTAGACAAATTCGAAAGAGGGCAGATAGTGGACTTTATAAAAGATTTATGCCCCCTTCAACAGTGGTTTGAAAGGTCTGTTCAAACAGGCGTTCCAGATCAAACTTGAGAATCAGCCAAAGCGGTATGCAGCAACTTAACTAGACATTTTAAGATTTTTTAAAATCTGAGGACGAACTAGGGAGTCTGCTCACTAAATTTGAATGTGTGGCAATGAACTCAGTTCAGCTTCTTAAGCATATTTGTTAAAGATATTGAAATCCAAGGATTTCACTAATAAAGAATACGCCGCAAAAATACGCCGTGAAACGGAATTCAGGCTGGACTTGAAAATATTAGTCGATAAGGTTATCAAAAAACTTCCAAAGGAAACAAAAATGTAATTCCAGATGATAAAGCCAGTACAGGTTAGCAAAATCTACGATTAGTTACCCTTCTAAAGTGAACTTTTAAAAATCGACCAGCCCAATAGAATCTAAGACACAAATTTTCTCTCATGTTTACTGCAATGTATGATAAAAAAATCAGAACTCCGTGAGGCTGTTAAAAGTTATTCCCTTACATCGGAACACTACAAAGATGTGGTAAACGCTTTAAAGGAGAGATATAGTTGAATACCAGACAATATTTATAAAGCATTACCTTCTATATCCAGCCGTTACGTTAACTTGACTGAAAATTTGAGAACCTTAAGAACCTTGAAAGGCTTTAAGGTTACAAAGATCAAATGTGGAAACTATCTATTCATATAATTGTGTCTTTTTAATAATGCCATATCAACCTGGGAAAAACAAAAAGCTAATATGGGGTTCACAAAAGAGTACTAAATTAAACAAAAATTGAGCAAGAAGAAAGAATCAAGGAGTACTTATGCCAATTATAAAAAAAGACGTAGACTCTATGGGAAGGATCACTTGACTTACTAATGTGAAATCCACTTGACTAAAAAACATAAAATAATGAAGAGCCAGTTGTGTTTTGCCTGTTTGAAACCGGATCACATACCATACATAAATGCAGAGAGTTTGTAAAATATGTTATGTGCGAGGAGAAGCATTATTTAACCGATTTTTTGCCCAAATATTTCTAATCAACATAGCAAATTAAGAATGAGGCCGGGAAATAAGCTAGTGACGTAACGTGTCAAATAGAGAATCTTAAAATTTTGTTGCAAATTCTGGTACTCAATTTTCATGAGCATCTTGAGACAAGACCAATCCAAGCAATTGTTAACACAGAATCTCATAAATCGTGTAAAGGATGTAGCTAATTCCATAATATTAAAGAAAATTGATTAGGAGTCTCCATGACATGTCTTGTTTTGTGTGATTCATATATAATATTGCGCTATCCTCTTTGATTTAGATTAATTGTGTTTGATATGCCTATTATCATCAATAATAATAGTCAATGTGTGACTGAAGGTCCATGGATTCAGAAATAAAAAGTCATAATATAATGCTGATTGACTGCAGACATGAAGAACTGATATGTGAATCTACAGCAGTGCATGCTAAACCTGGATGTACCTTAATAAAAAAGTTGCCTGTTAAAAAGGAAAAGAAGGATAACTTACTGATGGTTACCACTCAAGTCGGTGATATCTGCATCCAGAAATTAGAGAAGAATAAAAATTTAAAAAACTTTACTCGAACACTTTTCTGTCAATGTCGCCCAACAAAGGGATGGTCAGCACGAAGTACATTTATCCCGGATAAATTGGTACGCACCACTAATAAGCAACAGAGGCATGGATTTGAGCAGATTAAAAGCTGGTGGAACATTAGAAGCATATAATTAGATTTTCATGAAATGGACAGAGCAAGGAATAACTTACGTGATATCTGAAAAAGACATCTTTAACAATTATTTCCACTTTCGCCATCTCTCTTTACAAACTTAGCAGCATTGAGACCATCACAACTGATAGATTCATACAGGTCTTGAGAGAGGACGGACGGCTATATGTAGTCTACTCGGATAAAGACGATAACTTGTAGAAATCTACAACATGTGAAAGAACATGGAAGTGAAGAATGAGTTAAGTGGTTATTCAACCTTGCTGCACGGTAGAAGCGTCAAAAAATGTCCTAAATCACGTTTTGGGAAAAACAAATTTAATATTGATAGAGTTGGTTACGGTGGTCACGGAAGCCGAAGCCATAATAAATTAGCACTCCTATGCTTATCTATCTCAGGATAACGACGATATAGTCCCACTAAGCGAGTTGCCTTGCAAATTTATGTTTATTTCAAAATGGTGAAAATACCATCAAGCTATTAGAAAATAATTGAAGAATCGCTTCAGGAAGGCATGCATATATTAACTAGTTCATATCGCAAATGTGAAAGGGGATCATAAGACTAAAGCTAGAGATATCGTGCTCGTCGAGCATGACAATTTGAAACTTTTGGGAGAACCATGGACATATCTAGCCGGGATGGAAACTTGCACTGTAAAAGCCAATATTACAATGGAAATCATTTTGCGACCGATTTAAAGTTTCCATCCCTTGAAGATCAAATAAAAGGGCGAAAGCAATCCAACTGAAGTTCTACATGGAGGTTAAAGAAGAAAAAGAAATTAAAATGTGACAGGGAAGAAAAGTGAATGTTTCGAAATTTTATTCTGTGGTTCTTTCTATTTCGAATATTAGAATGATTTGTAACATGTGCGTTAGTTATAGCGATAGATAATTCCTATTTTAATTTAATCACTCTATAAACTATAAGAATAGCACATAAAATACCCTGTCCGCCGGTTCTCTCTGGAAAAAACAAAAGAGAAAGCCAAAGGTTTGTGAGTTCAACGTCTTTGGTGATTGCCGTCTTTTTGCAGTCTTTTGCAACATTGGCTACATTTAAATGGAGGAGAAGGTAGCGCTTGCACTTCTTACAAGGCGCGAAGTGGCTTTTATTGTATATCTATCTTGACGCCCATTAATTAAATAATTAATTGAAAATTAAATGTAGAAGAAAGTCGAAAATCGAAATGAAAGTTCTTAATATAAATATGGAGTCGAGAACTAAAAGAAAAATTTGAAGGAAGGTTGTAATACTTTATTATTTTATAACTATGCCTACGCGGGCGTGGGCTCTCAGTCGACTCTAACGCTGTCATGTAGAAGCTAAGAATGCCCCCCGTTCTGAAGAACACTGCCTCGATACCTTAGGGCGTTACTAAAACTATTTCCGAGACCAGATGGTTCATAGACTACATGTCGGCAACTGCCGTCGGAACTTCACAATGTGAAAAACGTGCAGAATAAGTGCAATGGAACATTTTTGAGATTCAACATCACTGCTAAACAGAGTAGCAACATCAAAACCAGTTTGAATTGTTATATTTGCCAAAACTTCGGGTTTGCATAATTTTAGTCACCCATATTTCAACGTATTATAAAGCCCAAATGCTTTTTACCTTTTTACTAAGTGATACGATAGCATATCACTTAATGTAAAGGTTCAAAAAGCTCGAAAATCCTTAAAATTATTTTTTTATATTCACGCGTTCTTCTTCTAAATTTTTATTTATTCTTCTTTTACCTTGTGTATCATCCATAATTGTACTCTTTAAATGAGTTTGTAAGACTACTAAAGTTGCTTTGCTTTGTTTTTTCTCTATGATCAACGATCAGTGATTCTAAAGCTCACTTACTGAATTCCAGGTGAAAATTTGGTTCCAAAACCGGCGCGCGAAAGCCAAGCGGCTCCAGGAAGCCGAGCTGGAGAAGCTGAGGCTGGCGACGCGGCCCCTGCTTCCGCCCACCTTCGGGCTCTTTCCGGGAGCCCCCACCCACATGATGTCGCCGTTCTTGGCGGCGATGATACAACGTCCGCCCCATTTCCTAGGGTACCCTGCCGGCTCCTTGGAAGGGCTGCCGACGATACCGCAGTCGATCCCGTGACCTTCAACGTA
This sequence comes from Sinelater perroti, assembly GCA_036346155.1. NCBI lineage: Eukaryota > Metazoa > Arthropoda > Insecta > Coleoptera > Elateridae > Sinelater > Sinelater perroti. Next base: position 1,917,996 of record JARFIY010000209.1, on the reverse strand, counting down.
GCGCGCCCGCCCAGTGCCGAGACGATAATCGTTGAGTGACATCGAATGCTTGTACAAATGTTGCAAAGTGGATGTGATGTGTGTATATTATGTGTATTATAGTGTAGGTATTGTACATAGCCCGGCTTTGATCATGTGCGTTATTGTGACGAATTGTAAGACTGATGTATATAACTAAGCATACATATGTACACTAATGCAAATAAATTGTTTAATAAATATGCCAATTGCGACTGGGAATTATCTTAAGTTAGTGTAACACACATCAGTAAGGTAAATATGCAAACGACAAACATACTTTGCTACATATTAGTTAACAAAGAGGTAAGTTTATTTGAATTCATTGTTTCCACTTTATTTCTTGTAATTTATGTTCGATCGACATTTTTTTGTCATATACTATACACATCGATATACAAAGTACAAAAAATCAAAAATAATCTCCGTTATCAAACCTATTTTTTTCAAAAATTGTAACGGAAACAAATCCCATACCTATACTCTGACGAAAATACAACTAATGCTAAAGTACAGCAACGCTTAACGTTCCCATTTTAATTAAACGTATTTATAATTTTAAAAGAGTACATAGTTTATTACAAACTGATATCATTTAAAGTAATTCATTAATATGTAATATTATAATGAAACAGCTAGCATTAATAGGAGAAATACGCAGATATTCAAACAAGAAAGAACTGACCAGCAGAATAATCTCTCCTTTGAGAAACATACATTTTGTTCAATGCTTCATCGTTCCGTTACACAGAAAATTGCTTGCCATTTTATTAACGAGTTTTGAAGATGATATCGTTCAAATGTTTGCTCGCACGACGATAAACTTCTACAGCCTTAAGGTTCCGCACTGGTAGTGCTGTGATCGTGTTGCGAATGGCATCTTTTAATTTTTCAATAGTCCGCGGCTTACGTTGAAAGAGTTTAGGCAGATATCCCTACAGTAGGAAATCGCAATAGGATAGGATAGGTCTGGTGACCTAGACGTTTATGGGATATCAGCATCTAATAAGATGATGCACCTTGGAAACATTTGTCCCAAAACTTCTTTATGAATTCTAGCCGTGTGTGCGGTAGCGCCATTTCGTTGGAACCACAGCGGTCGAGTCTGAGCTCCAGAAAATTTTATAACATCGCAACATAGCGAGTAAATGTAACAGTCCGCACGCATTCTGGTTCCTCAAAAAAAACCGTGCGCATGATGCCAAAATTCGTAACAACACATCAGTTATACGTTGACTGTGGAGAATTTTGTGAGGCCCAATACTGAAAATTTTGTTCATTGACGCAGCCTGAAAAACATTTGCCAACATGTCTTCACAAGCAGCTTTCCGATAGTACCAGTCATATTCTTCAAGTTTGTAAGGATGGAATATCAGACTGTAGTGAAACAGCCTATCTCATTGCTAGCGATATTCTCGGATGTCCGAATGTTGCAAAGTCTATCTTTATACAATTGTGTATTTACAATATTATGGCTTTCTCTTCCGTAATAATCTTCTACGAAACAGACACTGCATTATAATCACAGAATCGCTATTTTAAAATAAGTCTCCGACATAAATGCAACTCTGTGCCATGGTGAGCCTTGTGTTGTTACTCAAGGAGGTACGACTAGAGCGCAACAGTAAATTCAAAATGGAGAGATCAGCCTACGGGACTCTGTAGAAGAGCATTTAAAACAGCTCATTATATTTTATTTTTGAGATTAAACTCCAGTAATCAAAAGATATCACGTTACTTATTTTTTTTTAAATCACAATAAAATTTTCAAATTTTAAAATAATTAAAATTGTTATTCTTATGTCTGCTAAGTGTAATAAACGTTTAATACCTGTTGTGTTATCCCAGTACTATGCAAAGGTGGTTCTTAAAGACAATACTAGGTTGGAAAACCTTTCTTAGTATATGCAAAAAGTTAATGTCTATTTTCCTTTAAGACTTTGTAAATGCGTCCCAGTTGCTCGTTGTTTCCATTTACAACTGATTTAAAAACCCAATGCAATGATTAACAAAATAAACTCACCTCCTTTGCAACATCTCCTGTTGGCACTTTCCGTCTAGCAACCGGGATCAAAACTCAAAGTTTTGTTTTGTAATCTACCATTTGAAATCCACAGGTAAGGATTTTTAGTACACCATAAAAACAATCAGACATTTTGCAGTATTCAGGAGTTTTTTACGGCCTAGTAATTCTTAAACAATAAATTTTTTAGAACGATAACGACGTATTTACCTAGCCGTTAATTCTCCTATCTTTCGCTGACAACTCATACCAAATGTATTTTTTAAACGAATTGTCTCTGTAATTGTGAGAGTGAAGTCTTACATTTACACTTCATTTTATTAACATATCATAAAATTATAAAAACAATGAAACACTTTTTAAGTCAATTTTTGCTGTTCAATTAGTCTGCGTAAAATCCAATCCAAAACCCTTTTTTCAGTTATCAATATTCTTGATTTGTTTTACTCCACATCATCGTTTTCTTCTTTTACTTGCAGCCACCCTTTTACAGTTTAGTGTAACTGCTGCACTACAACTGTTTATTCTATTTGGTGTAACATTATTTGATGTTAGTAATCTTTCTTCTCGAAAACAATGACTTTGACTTATTGTAGCCATATTATAATTTTTGTCTTGCATCTTTCGTCTTTTGTTACAATCCTTTATGGGTAGCGGAACTCTTCTACTGACTCTATTAGATGTCTCTTGAGTCTCATATATCTATGCTCTCATCTATTATTATGCTATTATTTTTGTTTTAGACTAGTTATCTTTATTTGATAGTTTTTTATTAGTATATTGTCTATTTCCATAAGCGCTAGTTCAAGGTCATGTGCATTTTTTACAAATATAATGATATCATTCGCATATCTTATCCGTCGCTATATTTTCTCCTTGTATTTTGCCTACTATATTTATCTCAGTATTTATTTAATGTATCTTCAATGTACAGATTAAAGAGCGATAGAAACAATGTATAATCTTGTTTTTTGTAGCCTGTTTCTTTGGTGTGTTTGGCAAGTGCCGAACCATTATCGCCTTTCCATACGGCCAGAGAATGCTCGTATATTCGGCTAGATATTTGCCGATTTGTTTGACCTATGTAGGTCATTTGGCAGTCTCCACAAGGTATTTCATATACTCCTTGGGATTCATTGGGGCAGTAATCCTTTGCTGAGCAAATAAGCCCAGATATTTGGTTGTTGGTCGTAAAGACCGTGCGGATATTTTACCGTATTAGTATGCGGCTTATTATATCGGTGATGCCTCTGATGTAAGGTAGGCATGATTTTTGTTGGTCAGGAAGGTTTTGGGATTGAGTTAGTGTTTTTATCTATGCTTTTGATTATATTGGTTAAGGATTTGTTGGAATATCCATTTTGCAGAAGGATGTTGGTAATGGATTTAATTTCTGTTTGGCGATTTTTCGTATCGGAAAGTCTGATGGATCTGGTTATGAGGGATTTTGCAACCGAATGGATTTGGGCAGGGTGGTGATGGGATTTGGCATTTATGTAGCGGTTAGTGTTTAAACATAGTTAACCGCGGAAACCTATCCGAACATTATATATATGGTCTACCTCTACGGGTTTATTTGTTTTCAGATCTTGCAGCGTTTTTTCGTAACAATTGTTCAAAGTATTGTTTGCACATTTCTCCGATTTCCTCTTGTTCTAATAGAGCTTTTTTGGTTTTGCATAATTTCATTGATATTTTATCTGGGTTCTTTGAAAGACGTTTTTGTTTTTTTAAGTACTGTATCTAATTTACCTGCTCCGAGTGTATTTATTTTGTTTATTCTATTTTCCGGTTCCCTGTAGCATTCTTGTCCATTTTTTAATGTTCTTGAATATATTTATTTTTTTATGCAATCGTCTATTTTATTTATTATTCATGATTTGATTTGTTTCTTCTTTTCTATGCCAAATACTTCATGTGTTACCTTTATAATACTCTATTTTTTCATTATTGTTCTAAATTGTTTTATTGTAGTTCTTTTTATGCAATCTTTTAGTCAATCTTTTGTAAAGATTTTCTCTTATGTTACTCTATTTTAGTTTTTCCATTCTCCAGAATCTTTTAAGCTTCGTTAAATTTTAATTTGTATGTTAGCATGACCAGATTATAGTTTTATTTACTTTATAATATAATCTGTTTGATCTCTTCTATTATCCTAGTATTTTTCATCTGTATCTTTTGCGCACACAATGTTTAAGAAGTGCGTTAGTGATGACTAAATTATGTCTTGCGCAGGATTCGACTAGTTGATCGTTAGTTGGTGGTTAGAGACGCCATCGTCGATTAGATTTTTGTGGTAGTGAATTATCCCGTAGAGAACTTTAAAGATTTAAGATATAAATTCCAGAACCGTTTTAATATTAACACTTTTTCAAAATCACTAACCTTTAAAAATGTGATGTTCTAAATGATGTAAACTTTGTTTATGTAAGCTTTAAGTGGCGTTAAAACTACATGATAGAGTGGATAACAGTTTTTTGAGCTGATTATTATATTCGTTGGTTTCTAAAAGATTATATAAATTGAGTGTCGTCTTTACCTTACTGCAGTCAATGGCAGAGTTGGCTATCTGCTCAAGGAAAAGATTCTTGCTATTAGTTATCGCTTACTTAAAGAAATATCTGAAATAATACAATTAAACATTTACAAATTCGCTTTTAGGCAAAATAGAATCTCATTTTCTTTGGCACTTACGGAAATAATCATCATCATAAAATAGGCCTTAAGACCTGTTCTGACTTTACGTTTTCCTTTACTTTCGGTTTCATCACACGCGCCTTTTATTTTGTACTCATTTGCTAGTCACAGGAATCTTGTATTCATGAGTCTTGTAAATCTAGATGTAAATTCATATATTTTGTTTTTAAGTTTTTAATCTTTTTAGTCTTTTTAAGCTCGTTTGCTTTTATATAGCGTTTAACAGATATTAAATATCGTATTTTAGCCGATTGAATCTTTGTTAGGTTTTTATCCATGTTTAACCCGTAAAGAAATACGAGTACTGCTATAGTAGTATAAAAACTTAGTTGTGTTCATTTACTTGCTTTTATTTAAAGTTTGCGTTTGAATATTCCGCATATATATTAAAATTTATTTATTTTGTTTTTCATGCCTCTGTCTCTGTCATATTGTAGCACATTTCCATAAGCCACCATAGAGGCACCGTCATCTTGCGAATTGCACGACTCTTGCAGTACCTGTATTATAAGTACGAGGCCTAGAACAGGAGGAATACTCCAGATTCCAACAGATGTTGGTTGTATAAATAGCACGCAGCAGAACAGCGGGGGAAAGTCCAGAAGCAAAATTAACTGTTCTAGTGCCACCTAAATTGTGATGTAGATAGACTTACACAGAAAGATTTTAGATTAATAAACGTATTAATGTACGTAAATATTATTAAATAATTCAATTACTACTTATAAGAAAATTGGTTAAGTAGTTTAAAGAAATTTAAGCGTTTCATTCAATGTTACAATATTATGGGATACTGAAAATTACCATTTAGTTCTGGGAATTGGTTGTCTTTTATAATCTTAGGTCTGATAGAATATTTTCTTAAATAAGTATCTACAAAAAACAGATGTACAAAAAGATATAAGACAAGAATGGTAATACCTAAAAAAAACTCTTTAAAAAGCTGCATTAGGAGCACTAGCGCAAAGTAATAAAAAAATGTATAAAAGGATTAAAGATGTGGAACAACAAAATTTCTTAATGAGTGAGAGAAAATCAAAAAAGGAAACCAATAAACTTACAAAATATTTCTAACACTAAAGCTCCAAAACAAATATATAAACAATAATCTACAGAATAATATATAAGGCGCTCAAAAATTGCTTATAGAGAATTAAAACACTTAAATAATAAAAAAAAAACACAACAGATCAATACATATAATAAAACATGACACATGGGTCAGTCATTTACGACAGTTATGATTATTTGTTCCCAGATCCAGTAATTAAATATAACCCGTTAAAGAAGTTTTATTAATAAAAATAAATTAATATAAACAAATAGTAAGATTTGAGATCAATTTCCTACACGTTTTCGTCTAAGCGCTTTCAGAATATTTTACGGATATTACTCTATATGTTACGATGTAACTGCAACCTTTTAACGAATAGCATCTTCTAGTTATCCTTAACCATAAGGTAAACTGACAAACCAAAAGAGTTGCTCTAAAGTTTTCAACTATTTTCTAAGAAAAAAGCGTTAACTAAAGACACAATTTATTAGGAATTGCAGCTAATTGTAAAATAAGAACGAAAAATTTTCTGAGCTCCTAAGAGACTGCATACAGAAAAAATCGCTACTTCCACAATGTTATTTTTTGATTACATTATCCTACACTTCACAATATGGCTTAAACTCTAATGTTTTTCATAATAAATGTACTTGTTTACAAAATAAAAGTAAAAATTAACATTTTTAATTAATACAAATCAAAATTGCACTATTTTTTAGTTATTTTGTCTTTCTCATAACTACTATGGCATTTCTATTAATTTGTAGAAGAAACAAAAGATTTAAGAAGTAAATTTGTAGGACTTAATATTACTTAACGATTCAAAATCTTTAAGGATTAACCCTCCAATAAAATTATTGTATTTATCAAAAAAATTTATGTTTCAAAATATAATACAAAGAATGCTGAATATTCAGCAAAGATTTTTGCTCAGGAGTGAATGTGGTATTTTATTCTCATTGAAGTTCTGGGAGCTCACTTACCAGTTGTTGAAGAGATGTCACGATTATATTGCAAAAAGAAGTATTTCCTCTTTGTCCATCATTAAATCATTGTTAGATGAATATGTATAGCCCATTATATTATATTAGCCAACATTTGTTAGTATAAACAGCTCACTGCTTTTCAATAAGCAAAAAGAATTCACGTGAATTTAACTTCTCTGCTATAATAAAAAGCAGACTAATTATATGATGAGGCAATTAATCAAAAAACATTTACATTTCGCTATAATGATGACACAAAACCTTGAATAAAATCTCAGAGTTAAAATTTTATTCTAAATATTCAACTGCGGTCACCTTGACTTCCAGATTCTTAATTTTTTCAAGATAACAATGTAAATTGTGAAATTTATTACCGAACATAGCTACAAATCAAATTATTTGTTAACAATATTAAAAAATAATATTACAAAAAATCCTGGTCAATTGGTTTTCAAGTATCTGTTCCATCCCGTCGTTGAAGTCTCTTGGACTATTCCGTGGTTTGTGCACATAACATTAAATCTTTCTGCCGAAACGCAACCAAACACTTTCAAAAGGACACAACCTTACACCAAGCGGCTCAGGTTATTCCCGGCAAGGCATAAATAAAAATTACAAAACGGTAATTTATAAGACAAGTAATTACTTTTCGAAGCCAATTTCTCCGGTATCCGCGCGCTCACAACAGCAGCGGCTACCGGCTCTAATTTATGGCCGACCGGAATGCCGACTATTAATAATTTAAATGTTAATTTGTTAATTAATGATACAAATTGCTTTCTGAAATGTGTTTTATGCCCGATACAGCGGCGCGCTGCGCTGCGCCGCCGCTCCGCTTCGTTATCCCGCTAGATCAGATAGCAGAGATCTATAACGACCCGTTGCCCATGTCAGGCCGTCTGCATTTAAATTCGCTGATTTTTCGCCAATGGCCGCACATAAATCGCTCGGCGCAATGCTAACGAATATTCTATTCCATTTTATGACACTTCTCGACGGCCGCGGCCTGATTTATCAACGCGATAATTGCAAATGCGACCGGGATTAAAAGCAGCCCGTTCGTTTCGCCGAGCTGAAACGGCGATCTGTACATCGACTCGGTAATGATACGTTAAGGATCAATTGAATGCCCTTATGAGCGTTCTATTTCACAGTAATGTTCTTCGAGGGAACTTGCAGAGGCCCAATGCGTCGCCTTAATTGGTGGTTTATTCGTGCTGGGATCAATCACTGCGACAGATGTCTAGACGTGAGCGTAATTAAGCTGACAGCCATTATGAGCAGAAAAGAACAAGTTAATTAGAATTTGCATGCAATTACTGCGACCAGCTAATGCTTACAAGCAGTTACAAGCAGGCTTAAGCACGCTTAAAGAACACGTGTAATACGAAAAGGTAAGTACACGCATGTTTTCCTAATTAGAGTCCATTTTGCGCAACATGCAAAAGAGTTTCGCCATTTATAGTTCAGGAAACGCCTTCAAACGCACTGGCATTAGTTTAGCTTAAATGATTTTTATTGCTACAGCAACAAAATACCTCTGATAAATTCATTTGCATATTATATAGAGATTAGTACTACATACCTATGTATATGTATAAAATTACTCAGTAGTCATATTTCTTTGAACAGTAGCGTGTATTGCAACAAGATATACTGATGTAAACGTATCATACGTCAACAGGTCAATATCAGTTGCTTCTTTATACTCTTAATATTCTTTAAGCTTTGTTTTATACTATTTGACATTACATATTAATATTTTAAAAGTTTGTGTTATATATTTCTTCTATTTTATTTACAGTAAGTGAAGAGTGCGCAATGACACTGAGCTGAGCCTAAAAAATTAATTAATAAATATTTAAATAATTTTTTCGTTGGTAATTTTTCTGTTAGATGAAAACTACAATATTGATGCTAAAAATTGTGAATTGTCCGACTCGTTTACTAATACCAATAATGAATTATGTGGTTGATCGAGTGTAAGTTCTAATTCCAAAACAATTATAATCAGAGGCGAAACCTATAATAAAACAAAAATTTTCTCGTCGGAAATGTAATAAGCGATACATCCGGACTTGCAAGTTATAATAAAACTTCAACACCAACGGATATATTACTTGTTGGAAAACTAAATTGTAGAACTACATATGTGAAAGGTACAGAATGGAATGAAGTAAATAATGTTGAGATAAAAGCACTTATAATATTGCTAACAATTTCGGGCTGGCTCTAAGCGTACCAAGAACCTATTTTAGAACTTTATAGTAATAGAAATCCCCCATTACATGTATAATTATGTTCAGAAATATCACGTATTAGATAAAGACTAGAACAGAAAGACGAAAAGCAGCTAAATTATCTGCTGTTAAAGATATAGTCAATATGTCTTTTTCCAATAATAAGGTATTTAATAAAATATAGATTGACAAAAAGCGTCCATTTTGGATATACCTGAAGTCCAAACCAGCCAAGTATCGCATAAAAATATGCAGATTGTACAGTATTTATAATTCCCATTTATACTGAAATAATAAATAACTTATGTAAAAAAATTAAAGCAAGAAACTTGCATTACATATGGTCTTCATGTCATGCTATTACCACACATAACTCTTTTATGTCTCTTGCTCTTGCTCAAGAACAACTAAACCAGGGAAGGACAGTAACTGATACTATACGACAATTAAAAAAAGGTCCAAATAGAAAGCTTACGCCATATTTAAGTACTGCTACATATACTAAAGATACTGGTGTGGCGGCCTTTTCGCCCTTGAACCGCTTTATATCGCGGCGGCATGCGAGCCTTTGATATCAGCTACGTTTTGCCGTCGCACACAAACGGCATGGGCTTTTGCCCCGCAAACTTTCATGCCCCGCAGCGCGGCCACTACGGTCGTGTCTCAGTCCGCATAAATTCGCATTTTTCAAGCCCCGCAGCGCGGCCACTACGGTCGTGTCTTAACCCGCATACATCAGAAACATTCACGCATATTCAACACCCCGCAAATATTCACGCATCGCAGCTCGGCCAATTTGGTCGTGTCTCAACATCCCGAAGATACCAGATCCGTAACGCAGAGGTGGCCACCTTGGAATCGCCGACGAAGCCGAAGCCGAAGCCGATTCAGGTGAGCGATTTGGCAATTCATTGGTTGATATCGGTAGCCGCCCCCATCCGCTAACGCGACGGCCGTTTAAGGGACGATTTTGGCCTTATCGGCTGACCTTCCACTACGGGCCGTACTACGTTTCCACACCGCACCACGAGAGCGGCTATTTACACGCCTGCCTCTCCATTTTTTGGTCCTTACGAGCCGCATCGGTATCGTATCCCACACCGCATCCACGAGAGCGGCTATTTACACGCCTGCCTCTCCAGATACAATGATAGATTGCTAAGTATCTGAGAAAAATAGGTCGGTAGTATTACCATTTTGCCTGAAATGGATATAATGAAACAGCTGTGGGCTGTGGGCTGCAGACAGTTTGAATAGTAAGATAGGAGAGCATACGTGTTCACGTAACATTAAGTGATGGCGGTTAGCCTTATTTTTCCATGTTTCAACAGCAGTCAACGCGTTTATACTGTTTAAGAAGGAACTTGGAAATTTGAAAATTTTGGCATTAGTAAAAGCATTTCTAGCTATCCGAAAAACTAAATAACCGCCAAAGTGCATCTAAAATTACGCAAGAATAATATTTAGAAACCAAAGACGTAGATTATGCCGTTTAGCCTGCTGTGGAAATATCTTTGAGTATACCGTTGAGTGATGTTTCCCAGAAAAGTAGAAAAGGACACTACAAAAACGCGCTTCAATTGCAACAAATTGTCTAAATAGAATCAATAATATGCAATAATTGTAAAAGTGACACTAGCTAATTTCCATGCAATGTCTGGCTGTTTTGCACCACTATTTCTTTTCAAGCTATTTCTTATTGTAAAAGGCTACTCTATTGAACGAATAAATGTAATGAGAGATACTATAAAGTAAGCAAATTCAGAATTTTACAAATAGAGCTAGGAAATGATTCTGCATGGTCCCGAGTATTACAAAACGCCACTTGACCATTAGGGAATTAATCAATGTGCTGTCAAGATATATAACACCTCGGTTTGAGACAAGAATTGTCAAGTTATCCTACCAAATAGAAAGATGGCATGTTTCGATTTTGATTTATTTATTTTAGTACGCTAACTGCATAGCTAGTCTTACACGTAGTTAAGAATAATTTGAAAAATTCTTGGGTTTTATGAGTTGCTAATATTGCACTATCATCTGTGTAAACCTTTCTCCTTCGTTCAGTTTGCAATAGGCATGTAGGTCCTAAGACGCTTCTCTATAGCACTCTAAAATTTATAGAGTTAAGTCTTTAAAGTTATCTTAAAATTTTACCTAAAGTTTCTGTTGAACAGATAGAACTTTTCGATAGTGACAACTTTTTCTTAATTATTTAAATTAATACTTTGCGAGATATTATTGCAAGTTTACATTATATCTGAAAATGTAGAAAAGTTTGCTACCCAAGTTAGTAACATTCCCTCTAAATCCTGGTGATTTGGTGTGATTTTACATCCTTCAAGGATTGGTCTAATTTCTATAAAGGAGAGTTTTTCTTCAAATATTTTAAATAAAAGAGATAGTAAATAGATTAGGTTATAAGCTAATGATATGAATGATGTTATCGCTTTGTGGTTTTCCTAGTCTAAAAAATAGTTTATTAACTTGTTTTGTAGATCTTTGTGGGCAGTCAACTTCGATAATTAGTAGTATAATAACCTACACATTGAGCGCGCTCGGTGAGTGACTTCTTCGAGTTGTAAGTTTTGCTATCATAAAAAGCGCCGCATGACGCACATATGTATGAGCAATTACAGTAAGCTTTGGTGTGGTTGTATTGTTGGCACCTCATAATATTACATTGTACGATTGTTGTATTTTTATGTAGTGAATAAACTTTTATAACTTGATTGCGTATAAAATTGAAGATTGTAAATTCCGAGACCCCATATATAAATATTGGTGGTGGTTTGGATATTTTGATTTGGTGTACTTATCGCCAGCAGCGTCATTAAGACTAGACAGAGCAGAGTAACTGTAAATTGTATGACACATTTTAAATTGTTCTGTGTTGATCAATTTGATGTTATTTGCTTTTTTCTGTTTTGACACTCTTGCCATTTATTATTTTGACTTGTAGTAAAATTTAATATCACTTTCATAATTAGATATATTCATACTATGTGTTCAGTTATTGCTCGGCATGCTATTTATTTACGTTGGTGTAATAATACTGGTCGATTGCGTAACTATTTGGTATTTATATGTTGGTATATTTGGTTTGTTATTAGATAAGTAAAGAAGATTGCGGTGTTACCTGGATATATATTGGCGCAATTCCAATGCATCAATTGAAAGGTTGGTAATAAACATTTCTACCATGTTCTTAGTTTGCGAATTGACTACCTATATTAATAAGGATGTAAAATCTAAGTTTATGTTAATATGTGTCTACCAGCTATAATTATCCGGAACTGTCTCTTGTATCACGAACTACCCGAATACCAAACACAGACAATTCAAGGCACAAGTGTCCGAGTGAACGCAATACCATGACATTTTAATATATCTGCAATATACAGCCCATCGCGATATACAATATCTATTAAAGAATATAAAGTTTTCTTTCAAACTCATGGCAATAGATTTGTAGCTGGTGAAACTGGAATGCGAAACGCACGCTAGTGGCGTTCGAAGCAAACAACAATAAAGATCGAAACTTCTGAAAACTATGTCTAACAAGAACTACATGTGCCTTACTGATGGAATCCCCCCGTACTGGTCAAACAAATCCGGAAAATTTCTCGATTTACTAGATTTCTTTATACCAAAATTAATATCTAGAAATAACTGCGTAGCAGAATCTAATTATGACCTGTCGTCTGTACATATACTAGCTGCCTTTCAGTCCTACATAAAAGAAAACATTAATCTTAGCCTCCAAGTTAAATCTTCAGGAGACTGTGGTACAGTAGTCAATTAATTCACTACACTTGTATAAAAATCCACTTGACAATCTACTCCCCAAACTAAATATAAACAGACAACTACCACTAACGTGCTTTTTTATAACTCATTGCTGAAAAACGTCAAAAAAGAAGAGTTTGGCAGAGATCTAGATATAACATAGACCAATATACTTACAACAGACAAAACAAATATCTAAAAACAGCCATCAGATATGTAAACAATAAGACTTTTAAACAATATGTTACAAATCTTGCAGCAAATGATTAGATACACTGTAAGGCGACAAGAAAACTTAAGAGACCTTATAAGACTATCCCTCCCATCCGTAACCAATTGGCAAATGAGCTTGCTCTAATAAAGAAAAAACCGACATATTTGCCTTGTATTTAACTAAACTTTTTCAAACAGAACCAGAAGTTGTTGGGGAATGAGAAGAATTAGCTTGCGGATATGACTTAATATAAAGTTACATATTAAAACAACTTCCTAATAAGGTTATTATTCTCTTAAGAATTATATTTAGTAACATACTAAGTTTATCCTACTTTTTCGTAATATGAAAATATGCCCCAAACTGCGAAAACAACATAATGAAGTTATATCCTATTAACTCATCAGTCTTCTTTCAATCGTAAGCAAAGTTTTTAAACGATTGTTACTGTAGAGGATTTACGGGAACCACGAACAAACTAAAAAAAATGCATATCTGATATACTTGAAACCATTAATACTACAACCATTTTGTTTGTTGATAATGTAGTGATACTAGCTGTAAACAAAGATTCTACAAGAAGTTCCCAAAACCCACAATACTATCTAAATATACCCAATGTTTGATATGCTCAATGACAAACAAAAGTAAACCAAACAAAATTAAAGCAAATTAAGTTCTCCATGTGACACAATATCCACTCGCTTGCAGAAATCGAAGTAAAATACTTCAGCCTCTATCTCCACCAAGGTCTTACTTGGAAAAAGCATATCTAAATTAACAGAAGTCAGCTTGATCTAAAATTCCGGCAAGTGTATTCAGTTCTAAGTGAAAAATCAAATCTGTCTCTTTTTAATAAAATTTTATTATACACAACTATTCTTAAACTATATGGGCTTATGGACTTCAACTATGGGACTGTGCAAAAACAACGTCACTGAACATCATCCAGAGGTTTCAGTCTAAATTGCTAAGATCTTCACTAGTTTACTACTCTGTACTGACGTAGATTTAAATAGAGCAAAACAAAAAAAGTATCTGTGTATTGATGGTAGTGTACTGCTAACCCTAAGATCAGTGACAATTGCCTTGCACTCAATTATCACTACGAGCTCGGCATACGCCCTTGCTGCGTTAAAGTCAAATGCGGACTGAAATTGCTCTTGAGGTCAAAATAAGCTGAGACACTGCTCAGGCCTCACGATCCGATCTCATATAGCTGCCTAAAGTAGACGAAAAACTAAGAATTTATGAGGGACTACACCAGAACACCCTACTTACAGCCCTGCGATTATCATTTGTTTGGATCTTTAAAAGATCCACTTAAAGGATTACGATTTTGCTATCTAAACGCTCAAGACACACAATAATACAAAATTGGTCATAATTATCAATTGTAATTTTCATATACGCACTACCGTTTATAGAAGTATGGACATCTTATTCAGTTACACACTTTTTGCAACAAATTTTTCTTTCTTTAACCCTTTACTATCTCTTTATACAATGCTGTTTTGAATGAAAATAATTAGTCAAGTGTGGATTTTTTCTAAGCATTTGTTGGGTCGAAAACTAGAATAAAAAATCACAATGCTTTTACGTCCTCGAACTGCCACTCAACACTTCAAATCTTTCTTTCTGTCCCTATTTCTTGTTTTATATGTTTACATTAAAAAATGTGCACTGTCCGAAGCTCCCTCTTCCGAGCTCGTCAGTTTATCATCAAACCTTGTGTCGTGTACTTGAGTTTTTTACGTCTCGTTTTGAATGGTTTGCATTCAAAGGCCCGTGGTAAGCCTCTATCCATAGAAACTCGTTCAGCTATTCTCACTTTACATTGACAAAGGATATCAGTGCGCAGCATCGCAAAGACATTAAGGTTTTGTGCTTCAACGGTGAAGTTTACAGAGAGACAGAAAGTCTTAGGGATCGCCATCGTCCTGGGCCATGACTAGTAATATTTGATGCAGATGATCAGTTCATCAAACCGATGAGTAAACAAAGTAGAAGATTAACTGCCCCAGATATTGCTGCAGAATTTAACCGAGAACGTGATAAAACAACATCAATCAGCGTTTTCAGGAGGGTAATCTTCATGGTCGTATTGCGATCAAAAAACGGTTGCTACGGCATACTAATAAGGCCAACCAGCTTCAGTAGACGCAAGAGCATCGTTCCTGAACAACTGAATAGTGTCAAACGTATTATGAACCAACAAATCAAAGTTGCGGAACAAGTGTCTCGAAACAAGTCTCACTGGTGTTTCGCGTGTCTCGAGTGTCGAGGTACAAAAATCTTAAGTCGTTCATCTCCCATCCAAATGGGAACATGACACAATGTCACGCAACATTTCGTAGTGTGTACGTGTTTCGAGTCAGTCCCAACATGTCCGGCATGGATGGCACACTAAAAATCATTAAAGATTTTTAGGTTCTTCATGTCCACGGGATGTGACATCTGGGGATTATAAGATGCTATGGAGTATGTGGCCATAAATGCCATGGAAAAAAATTCATAATTTAAAATCTCAATTAAGGCGAGACATAAACAAAAGCGGTCCTTTTCCTAAAAAGTCCAGTTGGTTTTATTACCACCCAGGCAAGGAATGGAATCCAGAGAAGTCGGGATACTAATTGTGACGAATGGGAAAAGAGGCAGATGCTCAATGAAGTAAATTATATTTTATTTAACAATTTAGACAGTACACTTTGACTTTTACTCATGCTGTAATTAGAAATAGCACTTGAAAAATAGTTTAGAAGACCTTTTTCAATTATTTTTAACTTTATTAACAATTATTTAAATATTTTCATTAAAAATTAAAAAAACAGATAAAAATAAATTAATTAACAGAGGTACCATTGCCCTTTCATTGACTGCTTTGCCAAGCAACCGCTGCTGTTGGGGGTATAAAATGATTTTTAAATTAATCTCTAATTTTCTTTCCATCTCATTGCAACTTTAATAGACTTTTTCTGATTCAGATCCCCACATTCAAATCTATGTCTTCCAAATAAAATGATCTTAGGGGTGTATAAAAGCTTTTTGTTTCAGAATTTTTTCTTAAAAAGTTGTATATGTGAATACACGCTACAGCCATTGATTCCACTTTATGAGGGTGCAGAGTAATAGATTTCAAGAGTATTCTAAATGTGGATCTTAGAATGTCAAATTTGCTTTCATTAATTCGTCGCGCTCTACAGAAATCTGTAGCTGAAAATTCTTTCAGCTGATGATGAACACAATCATTGGCCTGGATAAGGTTTCATCACATGGGTGGATAGTGCAAAAGCACTGCTTGCGACAAATCTAGAAGAGGGGTGGGTCCACTCTGGGGAATATTTAGTTTATTTTGCACCATTTTTTATACAATGATGTAAACTTAAAAACACCACCATCTGATATTCATCCTTGACATTCTACATTCGTATATATAAAGTTGTAACTGGCATCGCCTACTGCAAAAAGACAATACTGAAGTTTTCTTTATAATTCAAATACATGCCACCACTATTTTCTGGGGTCACTATCTGTACGTATTTGCCGTCTATATTATCTAAACAGCGAGGAAAGTTTCATTTCGCTGAGAACTGTTTTATGCAGCTATCCATTTAGAGTTAGATTTCAGCATCTAATAATACAATAAATACGCTGACATACAATACAATAAAATAACATTAAGTAAATAAATAAAAGTAATAATAAATAAATAAATGAAATTGTTTTGCTTTTCGCTAGGAGGTTAACAACGAAAACGAAGTGGAAGAAGAGCAAGATGATGGAGCAGAAGAGTTTCCTGAACCATTAGAAGAATTTGGGTCACCCAAGAAAGGAAATATGCAGATCACGATGTTATCGTAAGAGAACAGTAAACCGCACGAAGTCGTTAACAGGGACTGTTAGGAATAAAAATGCATGTTGCTAATAAACTAAGAAACAGCAGAAGAACCCGCATTGAAATTTCCTTAACCCAGCGTAAAATTGCTAATATTTTTTTAAATTGGAAATAGAAATGTATAGTAGGATGTGCAGATCAGCACACTACATTTAAACCAACTTCACGTAATAACACCTCCAGTCCATTCCCCACCATCGCCATTTTCTAGCGCAAACAGCAATCAGCCTTTCTCTTCTGACTTTTCCTCTTTTAATACCTCAACGTCTTCACAACATACAGGTATTTTTAGAAAATTTTAAGTAATCAAGTTTTATTCCTTTCAAAAATATATTAAAATAAATGTATAGTAAATAAAAATTGTATTATATTTTAAGCAAATATGATTTCTGGAACGACACTTAAAATTGCTCGTTTCGAAATTCGAAATGTATACATCAGATTGGTGAAAGAGTCACCACTAACTAAGGAACTGGAGGGTGACAGCTAGCCTGACCGAGGCTACAATGGTTTCCCTAAATACAGTACAATATTTCAAAATCTGTTCTCCAACCATCTGAAAAAACCATTCTTAAAAAATTCTGAAACCTCTTCTAATTATAATTTTTCGAGGTTAGTTCTTCTCCAGTATCGTTTAGGTTTACTATTTTTCCTTTTTAATGGCATTAAATTATTTAAGTACAAATTAAACGCACAAAGAGCAGTTTCTTGAGACATCGCGGTCTGATTTCTGGAGTGCAACTGGCTTCGTGGATGTGGACGCACGACATTGTATAGTGACAGTTCAGGGATAATATAGTGCAACTGTCTCTATACAATGTAGCACGACTTTGTTCCTAAATGTATACTAGGCTTAAGACTGAAAAAATAATCCAGGAGTATATTGTATTGATTGTCGAGCACGGAGGCGGGTCTATTTTATTGTGGGAGACTTGGTAAAAGTCGATGAAAGAGGAAAGAACATCATAATAACATTTTAATGAAAAACGCCATACCATGAGTTGCGATTCGGAAGAAGAAATTTATGATGACAACGATCCTAAACACCCTTCAAAGCTTTGTAAGGGCTATCCAGCAAACCAAAAAGAACAAAAAATGCTCAAAATAATGGCAAGGCTACCATAGAGTTCAGACATCAACAACATAGAATTGCCATGGAATGAGCTGGATAGAACAGTAAGAAAAGAGCGATCATCTTGTAATCGTCTTTAAGGTGCCTAGAGAGATATACAACTCGAGAAATTAAAAAAGTAATTGCAAGAATGGCTATAATCGTAAAGGCAGTATTGAATGCAACGGGCAATTATTATAATAAAACAAATCGGCTATACATTTGAAGAGAAAGTAAACAAAGACAGCTGATATAAAATGTGACGTGGCCGAGCTCTAAACGTACATTTGGTTGCCTATCTTCAGGCTTGTTTGCATATCTTACTTTCGTATAGTCATCGCAACCGACTTATCCCACTGTTATCATTAGTAAATAGTTTTACATTCCCACCTTGCAAAAATTTGAAAGAACTCCCCTGAGCGGAATTTACAGTCAAGCTGATTCGTTCTACGAAACTAAAATTTAATTAGTTCTTTATATTAACTAAAATGTTTGCAAATAAACGTTAAATAACTAAAAAAAGTGTTCATCGCCATCCTTTCTTTATTTATAGTATGCCATACAAAAGTTCTAATGAACTCTCCAATCAGCTTCCAAATAGATTGCTCCGACACCTTCAGTAAATGTTGGCGCTAATTATCCAAACTTGGGTTCATTTGCATATTGAAATAAAACGGAAAACAAAATGGAAGCAAAGGAATAAAAAATTGAGGGCCCACTTATCTGACAATTAATCCGGAGCCCGTTCTTTATTCGGTTAGAGCTTTGGCACAAAAACTTGCTTTCCGGACTGTACGGTGGCACTAACGAAAGCGACCGACAAACAGAGACGGCGAGCGACTCAGATAACAGCCAATTAAAAGACGTGGTATATATTGAATAATAATTATAAGTTGCTACTGCCCTACCCAAGTCGCTGGCTGTAAAGAACGACCTACGTCGCGCGCCGGGTACGCGCGCGCGACGGAGAGCGAGCTCCGGCGGGCGCCCGCCGCCGCGGCAACTCCTTAAATTAAAAGTGTAGACGGCAATTTGTGAAATTACTTCTTGGAATTGCAGTCCTTTTATGTCTAATTACGTCTCGCGCAGCGCGCTCCGTCCTGCTCGCGCTGCCTGCTCGCCGCGGCCGAAAAGAGGAGCGCTGCCATAAATCGCATTGTTCGGACGCGGCGGATCGCGCAAAAATAACGCGAATTGTTTCTAAGAAGTTAATTAATTAGCCGCGTCGCACGTTCGAATTGCCGATTTGGCGCACGGAGGCGCATTTTACATTTGCACGGCGGCATTTACATATGCAGCCTCGTAAAATGTAATGTTAATCGCGCGGACGAACGAGGTCGCGATCGTAAAGCCGGGCGTTATGCGCTTTCCAATTTCGTCGGCGAGGAGGGCCGTTAAAAAAAGGTCCTTAATGGGCCCGCTGGAATGCCTTATCAGATTTTCGAGCCGAAGCGCCGGATAAACGGCCGCGGCGGTTTTGGAAACGATCGCCGCTCGAGCAACTTTTATATTTGTGCTGATTAAGAGATTAAGGACTGAAGCTTGTACCGAGGTCAAGAATGCCAGGACCAGACCATACTTGGACATTTATTTCCCCGACTTTTAAAAACAAGCAGGAGAGAAAAGCTCACAGATTCTTAGTCTTTTCTTTATATATGTTCGTAATCGATTAGATAAAATAACGAACGTTGTACCCACTCATATTTTTCATAATTTTAACAGCTGACAGGTTGACGTAATTAAGTTTGTCAATCTATTTTCTTTCAGATATAATCGCTTGTCTTTAATTTTGTATTTTATGGTAACCTTCTTTATATCAACAGAAAAATCTCCAGTTGGTGGTATACTACGGCGAAAGTTATAATATGTTTCTGTTAGCAGCCTAAAATTTATTCGTAGTTTTTTTCGAATATTTATTTTGAACACATTTAGTGAAAAACATGTAGAATTCAGAAACATTTGATATAGGGTGGTGCAAAAAATTTTTAATATCAATTTTTTATATTCTGAAGAAGACACAAAACTAAAAATCAAAATGTATATCTTTGTATAACATCCATGTAAGTCCTATGTCTTGTTGGTTCCATTCCAAAAAAACTGGTATAGAAAGGGCGATATTTCCTATGAGTTGGCAAATTAATATTGGGACAAAAAGTCAGACATAAATTAGAACAGATGGTGATCCGACGGTGCCACGTCAGGACTATAGGCTAAGTGCGAGTACAGTTCGATTCCATCAAGGTTTCCTAATTCTCCTCGCCAGATTCTTTGACTGACCATACTAAAATGTCGTTGTTCCAAAATAATATAAATAATACCGAAGAATGGCCACAATTTCAACATGATGCCATATCCGTTAGCAAATGTTGACGATCATGTTGGCTATGATCACTTATGACTCTGTTGTCTGTCCAAACCTTGGCCTCAGGTTTTTCAAACATGAGGTTCTTCTTGAACATGGTCCCCGTTTGCTTTCGATCTTTCCTTGTATGATTAGGTGAAACATACTGTATGTGTCAGACTGTTTCATGATAGTTTTTGTATTCTAATTGTCCTTATAATCTCCTTGTCCTTTCCTAGTCTTGCTAACACTTCTTCATTTCGCACGCGATCCATCCAACTCATATGCAGCATACGCCTGTATGTCCATAATTCAAAGGCTTCCAGTCATCTATGGGATGTCTTTGTAAACGTCCAAGTTTCTACTCCGTAGAGAAGAACTGTGATTACATAGCAACGTACTAAACGCATTCGCAGTTGTAAATAGAGGTCGTGACCACACAACATTTTTTTAGCGCTGTGAATGCTGCCCCGATACGTTCTATGCGGTATTTGATTTCAACTGTATGATCCCAGTCACTGTTGATAACACTTCCAGGATACTTAATTTAGTCAGTACTTTCTATTTGTGTTCCATTATTATAAATACCATTATCGCCCGATTGTTTTTTTTTACTAATCATCATGTATTTTGTTGTCTTGGCGTTGAGTTGGAAATCATATTGTACAGAAGTCGAAAAAGGCAGTGTCGTCTGTATATCCTAGATTGTTAATTGGCACTCCATTTATTTTTACTTCTTCTTTAATTTCATCTAGTGCTTCTTTAATTATTTCCTCAAAATAGATGTTAAAAATTAACAGAATGCATCCCTGCCTGACTTCTCTTTGTGTAGCAATTTTATCTGTTGTTCGGTTCTCTACTCTACCACACGCTTTTTGATGCCAACGTAAGTTAGCTATAGTTCTAGTGTTCCTGTCGTCAATTCTTGTGTTTCTTAAGATGTTTACCATTTTTTCGTGGCGAACCTTATCAAAAGCTCTTTCAAAATCAATAAATCCTAGAAATACATTACTATTTACGTTTCTAGATTTTTGCATTAAAACTTGGATAGCAAACAAAACCTCTCGCGTTCCCAGACCCTTCCAAAATCCAAATTGTGTATTTACAATATTCGAATTTATTTTTCTATAAATTCTTAAAGAAATAAAGACTTTTAGTACATGACTCATTAATTGTGTAGTGGTCAGTGTATTTCTTCGCCTTAAGTTCTTTCGGCATGGTGACAAATGTTGATCTCAACCAGTCTGACGGAACTATCCCTGCTTCGTATATTGAATTAAACTATTTTAGAAGAGTGCCTATTCCATAGTCTTGTAATAGTTTTAATAATTCCGTTGGTATTTTATCTTGTCCGACAGCTTTTTTATTCTTCGATCCTTCAGTGGCTATTTTGACTTCTTGTTTTGTTATAGGTGGGCCTGTTAAAGTATTTTTTACTTTATCCTCCACATTTCGTTAGTCCGCGAAGAGCTTTTTTATATACTCTTTCCAACTAGTCAGTTTTTCTTCAATATCTAAATAAGATCACCATTTCGGTCTGTAAGTTTGCCAGTAGTATTGTATCTTTAAAATCAGCTTGCCTGTTTGACTTTCTTGTGTAAATGAAATGTGTGATTTTTTCTTTCATATTCTTTAATGTCTATGCATTTATTGGAATACTTTTCTTATCTCTTTTCTTATTTCCTTATCGAGTTCGTTATATTTTTGTGTATTTTGGTTTCTACGCTGTCTTCTCTCTTCCATAAAGTCTAAAATTTTGTCATCCACATTTTTTTCAACTGAGGTCTGTCTTTTTTTAGATTTAAATCTCCTGATTCTTATTTTTCTTTATTTTTCTTTAATAGTTTGTCCATCATTTTAATAACTTGGATATTTCTTTTCTTGTCTGTCCGTCTTTTAATTTATCTGTCTATGTTTTTTAAACGTTTGAGTTTTTGAGTCTTATTCTTACTTCTGCTGTGAGTAGATTATGATCTGATGGCACATCAGCACCTAGGTACGTCTTGACGCTTTTTACGACATTTTTGTATCTTCGGTTAATTGTGATATAATCTATTTGATATAGTATAGAGGCATTTTTTTGGAAGCTTAAAAGCACGTTTGTTATAATTAATTGTTTTTTTGTACAGAATTTTATAAATATATCTCCTCTGTTGTTTCGTACCCCCAGTCCATGTTCTCCTGCTACTTTCCCGTCTTTGTCGCTTCCAACTTTTGCAGTAAAATCACCCATTAATACTATAATGGCATTATTTTTGGCTTGTTGTAAAAGTTTACCTAAATATAGAATTTTTCTACTTCTTCGTCATTACAGTTTATTGTACACCTGTGTAAAATTAGTGTTTATAGGAGTAACCTGTATTTCTAACATCATTATTTTGTCAGAGTAAGATAAAAAACTTGTTACAGTTGCGTCGACTTATTTGGTAATAATGAGCGCCACTCCATTTCTATGCTGTGCAACATCTTTTACTGCGTAGTATAGAACGTGTTCTTCCATTACACATTTTCCTGACTGTAACCATCTCATTTCACTTATACCGAGTACCGAGATGTTTATTCTTTTCATTTCCTGGATGGTGTTATAAATTTTTCCTTGTTCATACATACTTCAGACACTCCATGTCCCTATTTTCATATTAGATATTTTGACAATGGCTGGCCGGATGATTCTTACACCCCTGCCTCTTTCAAAATGTGCGCGTACTTAGAACAATTGTTTAAGTTTGTAGCCATTGTCATGATTATCCTGGAAAATTATAGTGTAGTGTTTTTCCGTTGTCCTCGACACCGCTGTGCAAACACCGTTTCTATAGATTCCACTGCGCCGTTTGGTTTCCAACATACAACCCTTCCATCATTTCGCGGAATTGTAAAACCAACTGCCACTTCCCAACCTTTGTAATTTGGGGGAGTTGCTTCTACTTCAGCTTTGATGTTCATCACATCTTGGAAAATATAAGAGTCGTTAATTCCATTACTTAAAAGTTGCCCCTTAAGCTAGTTTTGGTCCGCTCTGGGTACTTTATTTCCCCAATATTCGCTATATCTAAAGGGCGTTCCCCTATCCGCCCCTTGGGGAGGCCAGTGCCCTATATGAAGAAAATTACTCAGCCAACTACTGAGGATGCGAATACTACTACAACTTATTCAAATTAAGAACTCACAAAACTAGTTTTCAAATTGTTACCGTCCAACAACTACGTTAATATTCTCAGAAATGCACAAGTCCAAACCACAAATACCGTCGATCAGTCACTTAGCCTCGCCGTTAGCAAGTTCCTAGATTAATTTAAATCTATGTTCTCCCGACTGATTCAGCAAAACGTGGTTTTAAACGTTTACCGACGATCGATAAATCAAAATTCAAGAAATATACCCATTCTTCAAGCGTTTCATATAAAGTATTCATCGAGTAATACAATTCTGTATCTTCAATCTTTTTCGGCTGGTCCTGTCGCTTCTTGACTTCCATGTCAAAATTGCTACTTTTGAGTAATCTAAACAAATACCCACAAGTTGAAATTGATAAGGCATGTTCACCATAAGTTGTAGGCAGCAACAGACGACTTTTAGCTACCAATTTCTTCAAATGGAAACAAAAAGGTAACTCGACATTTTTAAAGTTCAAAATTTATATGGTTTACACTTAACAAAATTGCACGCACTCAAAATTCAACCTTATAATAGTGCTTTGACATGAATTTGATTGCAGTATTTACTGATGGCAAAAAATACTAGTAACACTATCTGCTGTGAATCCTTTAAAATTATTGTCAAGCTCCATTAAATAAATGTGGATTAATGAAAACATTTAGAAATTTCGTCCCTGGATATTGTAATGTAGATGTTGAAATACAGCATTCTATATACAGGGGCTGCAATGGTGGTGAATAAAAAATAAAGACCATATAACAGCTTCATATTTCACTGATTTAAGAACAAATGCACATGTCATCTTTCTACATAGCCAGTGATCCACTTCTGGTGTCGTTTAATAAGCTTTATCCTTTCCAAAAAGAAGCTTTTCTGATGCTCACTAAGCCACGTCTGCGCTGCTTGCTAAACCTTACCATTTGAGATGAACATGTGATCGCGCAGTGTCTCCTTTGAGAGGCTACAGTATTGTGGTCAGCCATACATCTTCTGGGCGTGTTGATTCGTGTCATCATTTACACTGATGCACAATGTACATCTGTCGATAGATTTTCACGATGGATATCACACTTCTACGCGTTGATCCTCGACAATGTTCTTGATAGAATACTGTACGTGGTTAGCTATTGGCCATCCTTTGGATATTTGTGGTATTGCTAGTTCGTTCTCGTATATTAAAATTTGATTGATTACTGTAAACATTGAGTGATTTTCTGTTGTATACTTTTTATCTGTCTTTTCATAAACCTCTATCTCTTTTATCAAACGTCACCCTTGACGGAAATGTTGGTAACAAAATTAATTTACATATTTTGATACTTCATATGATATTGTCGGATATATCTCAAATGTGTTCTCTTATATATCATATAGCCAATATATATATATATATATATATTCACAAATACAGGGGTAGTCACATATATTATGTATGTCTGTAGAAGTCACTGAATGCCACCTCACCCATTTGATAACAATTGTTTACTCCAAATATTATAAAATATGTGGCCAAATCATGTATAAAAGAAATTATTTTTTAATTTCTTGAGGCATCATAAAACACGAACATACTAAGATATTTTTCTACAAAATCACCTGATGTGAGTTGAAAACACATTTTTTCAAACGGATAGGTAGATAGGTAGACATCGTCGTTGAATCTCTATCCTACAAATACTTTCCTTAGTGACACAAAAGATAATAGTAGGACGATCAAACCGTACTGCAGCAAGAGTGTTTTAATTTATTTCAGAAACAAATTTATAAGGCGTTACAGTAAATTAGAATAACGTTTTATATTGTCTGAACACTGCCATAACGTATTATAAGCTTTGAAGTAATTTAACAACCGAATATTCTGCTCAGCATGGTGATCTGTAAGTGACGTTACCAACCTTCATTTTAGATCACCTTATATTCTTCCAAAAATGATTTTTGCTACACGTATACTTAAGTCTTTCTCAAGGGGTTGTCCCCGAACTATGATTCAAACATCAAACTTTTGGACAGTTTTACTTGATAATAATCCGTTGAACAACGGTCAAAGCTAGCTTTTGCTCTAACAACCCACAATATAAGATAAACTGCAATGTATGACAATTAATTGAAGCACCACAAGTCACATAAATGTCCAATTCACAATCATTCAGATTACTTCTTCTTCTTCTTCTCGTGCTATCCGTTTCGGATGTTTGCGATCAATGTGGCGATTTTTATTTTATTTTATTTTCATTTTAGATTACTTCATTAGCTACAATCACTAAAAACTGATAATCGAAGATAAGGTAGTAAAATATAAATTACACTGAAGATAGAAATGTGGGCCATTATTAACAAGAAATGTATCTACCCTTCTCTACCTATTATCGAATACGATCTTCAGTTGTTCGGCTATTGTTTGGAAAACATTTATTATTGTTTCTGGCAAATTTGTAATGTAAACCACCAATTTCTATAAATCTTGCTTTTATGGGAACAAAGGGATTTAAGTCACAGTTACGTCCAACGGACTTAAATATGGCAACCTCGATGGTCATAATCCTCTTTCTATAATTCTGCCGTCAAAATATTTTTTATAAATCGTATAATCGTTGAGTTGTGGGTGCAGTAGGATTAGCTTGTTGGCATTAGCCTTCTAATTCATCATAAAGCTGATTGATAAATATTTGTAACATATTTTGATGATGTTCTACCTTGACGGTAGTATTAAGGAAAACAGGTCAAATTATTCGTCTTCTTAACATCTCAAACCACACACCAATTTTTATGGAAGATGCAATGGAAAACATGGATTATGCCATGATTTTGGGAATTTATATATTTACTTAGATGAAACCATGTCTCCTTTGTCTGGGAAAATGTTTTATCTATTGAGCTATTATTCCTTAAAACTTCTTTAAACCAATTTTTTATTATTTAATTTGTTTTCCTAGGTCTAGATGGGGTAATTCTTGGATAACAAAGATCTTATAGGGGTGAAAGTGCAATTCCTTTATACGACAGTACGATATGAACTATACGGCAAATCAGTTTACCGAGCAAACTGACGTATTGGTTTATGGGAGCTTTGTTGCAAGCGATTTTGGACATCTGTGATAAATTCTTCCTTGATAATTGGATGATTTTCCGTGAGCTACAGTTTCAGTCTAATTGAAGCGGCAAATATGGCAGCACAAAATTTATAGTAAAATAAACGAATTGGATACTCCTAATTGCCTTAGGCACCTTTACATCAATTGCAAAAATGAGGTATTAGATCTCCCGCGGAGATTCGACTGGGAGATTTGAAACTCAGGAATATTTTGTCTGGAACGCAGCCGTGATGTTTTACTGGAAAACATTCCTAAGGACATTTAATGAAGTGGGTCTTCAACTTCCTTCTGCATCTTTATGTTGTTCACTATCTTTAATAGTTCATCCGCCTTTATGGTTGCTTTGACCAATGGGAAAAAAGATGCTCATTGCTTTTATATAAAACATAAAAAGCAGGTATCGAAGTCCATCTTCTTCGCCTTCACAGCCGATGTGGGGCTTCGTACTGATGTTGCTGCTGCTAGTTTTGGTCCACCTTGGGTACTTTATTTGCCCGGTGCCCACCATATCTGGAGAGCGTATAGGAAAGCACCCGATGGAGGATCAGCAACCCCACACGGGACTGGAATTATTAAATCATTTTCGGACGACTGGATGATTTTCCGTGGGCTACAATTTCAGTCTAATTGAAGCGACAAGGCAGCACAAAACATCGTAATAAACGTCCACATGCTTTCGTAAATTCTTTGTATCATGAACGAATTGATACATCCAATTGCCTTGGATATTTTTACGTCCATTCCGAAAATGGGGTATCAATAGATATTTGTTCTCTTTTAGCAAAAGTCACGCAATTCCACTGATAAAATTGGACTTAACTTAGAAACTTGGAAAAAATGAGTGTACTTTTACTAATAACAATGTAATATTTCTACATAAAGGTAAACAAGCGTCAATACCAAACAAAATAAAGCAGCATCGGAACATAGCAATAATTTTGAAAATCGTAAGTACCAAGAGCGCAAATAAGATTAATAAAAAAGTATTTTACAAGACGGGTATTTCCAATCTTTACTTCCACTTTGCTTAAACGCGTCTTGCTATGTTCGGTGTAATATTAGCTTTACTTTTTAACGTTTCCCTTGCAAGTTTAATTTTCGCCTTTTACCATGTAAAATCCTTTATAATCTTCTATATCAGTCTTTTAAAGACTAACACTAATATATTCGTATTTAAAACGTGGTAAATCTGTTTATCAAAATCTAAGCACATTTGTTATGCCATTGATTACACTGTGCACCAATACCGCTGTGTAGGGCGCTTTGAACTAGGACATAATTACGCCTATTCCATAATAAATTCGCTTATTCATTTATGTATTAGGTGATACAAACTAAAGCCGCAATAGTGCTACAGGAGGAAAATACCTTACAATAATTCCTTTCTTACTACGCTCAGAAACCGCGCCCCTCTTCGGTTTATATTTGATTTGCCCAAATAGCTTACATTACACTATATTTTAATAATAACAATTAACACAACTTTGTTGGAATGAAATTATATTTTTCTTTCAAAGTTGACTACCAACTATTATTACGTGAGAAAATTCATGTTCTACGATGATTCAAATTGAACTTTAGGTTTTGAATTGCGCACTGTTTGCGTTCTGTAAACGTTGGTAATTTACGTTTGTGTATTTGGTGTATTTGGACAAAAACCACCAAAGATCTCCAGAAATGTCGTAGATTTGTGAATTGGGTTTTAGAGAATACGGTAGTTAATGCGGAAATTTGCAAAAAAAACCCATTGAGTGGTAAAGCTCATTTTTCTTTAAATGACTTTGCGAATCATCAAAACCATCGATTTTGGGATAGTAAAAATTCACCCCTATTTATGAAAAATTAATGCATCTATAAAAATGTGCATTGTGGAGTAGAGGAATCATTAGCCCGGACTTTTTTGAGGACGAAGCTGACAAGGCTGTTAGTGGCAACGGTGTAGGCTATCACTGAATGCTAAACAACCTTTGTTCAACTATACCAACCATTTGCACTTGACGTGCGGTTTCAGCAAGATGTCACACAACACATGAAATACTTATTATGCTTCCAACAAAATATCGAAGTCATGTTATCTCGTAGAGGGGTTATATCAGTTAACAACCATGGTCTTATAATGTAACCTCATTAAACTTTTTCCTTTAAGACTACTTGAATGAAAGGATTTATGTCAACAAACCTGCTACTATTCTAGGGGTAAACAATGTGTAATTGCTGAAATAGAGTTACACTCATGGAAAAATATTATAGAAAGCTTTGCTAAAAGAATCGTATTTCATACATAACTGCAAAGTCTGTACTTTACACTCGCTGCAATAAAATTTGAATTATTTCATTATTAATCAGAGCGAAATTCATTGCAAATTAGAGGGCAGGAAAGTTTCGAGTTGAAAACAAGTCAGCGATTGTTAGAAAAAAGTTAAAAATGGACGAACAGGGCTAAATTATGATCCGGAGAAGAAAAGAGGCATAACAAGGGCCTCACACACGGATGAAAACTGCACAATTGTTGAACGTTGATTAAGGTTCGCGAAATTGCTGAAATGACTGGCAAATCATATCCGCAAAATTTCTGCTCGGTGTGTCCTGAAATGCTCTCCGATGAACCAAAACTAATCGAACTGTGCTTTAAAATTTCACTTGATACCAACAGAAAGGGAGTTCTTTTATTGAAAGTATCGCTACCAGAGAGGAAACCTTATATAAGTTTACCCCAGAGAACGAAGCAACAGTCCAGCTGCCCGCAAAACTATGGTCACCGTGTTCTGGGATAGTGAAGGCCTACTGCTGTGTGAATTTCTCGAACCGTGCGCAACTATTAACAGCAATAGAAACTGTAAAACTCTTCAGGAGCTGCATGCAGCCATTAGAAGGAAAAGGCTAGAACGATTATGGGAAGAAGTTAAACTTTTGCACGATGGCGCAAGACCCTACCCATCAAATCAGATCAAACCAAACTGTGATTGACACAACGGAGTTGAAAAGTCCTACAACAGCCTCCGTTTAGTCTAGATTTAGCCCCCTCTCGGAATTTTATTTATTTGAAAAAATTTTTGGGGGGGAGGGGCACGCTTTGTCGATCAGGAGGAATTTCAAGATATTGTTGTGGACTACCTCAAGCAACTTGATAAGCAGCAGTACCACAAAGGGATGTTAAAACTACTGTCACGCTGAGATAAATGTCTCAATCTACCCATAAGGTTGTAAGCTTACACTTCAATTTTTTTACAATAGCATTTCACAGTCTTATATTTCACTAAACATTGCTGTCACATAAACACAATAACTCCTTCAGTTCGATATAAATTTTTTCCACTCGTTTCTATCTACTGCTAACCTTTTGGCCTCTGTTCACGATTTTCCCTTCTTCTTAAGTATTTTTTCAGTTGCATCATTCCAAGTTTGTTTTGGTCTTCCTCTCTTTCTTGTACCTATTGCTTTGGATTCCCAGATCATCCGTGTCTGCGCTTTTTCCTCCATCATTTGTAGGTGTCCACACCATCCCAGTTATCTTTTTTCAACAAAGTCTTCTATAGGTTCAATGTTTAATTCTTCTCTAATTGGTTCATTTCCAATTCTATCACGATTGGTTATACCTTTTACTCTTCTCAGATATTTCAACTCAACTGCCCTTATCTTACTTCTATCTTAGTCAGCTAGCACCCATGACTCGCATCCGAAGGTAAGAATTGGTCTGAATACTGCCTTGTACACCTTCATCTTCGTTTCTCTTGATATTTCTTTTTTATTGATAAGGCCTTTACTCAGTGCATGATACACTTTGTTGGCTGACTCTATTCTTCTATTCACCTCTATACTTTGTTCTCCTGTTTCTTCTATAGTTACTCCCAGGTATTGGAAGTTGTTCACTTGTTCTATCTTTTCTTCATCTATTTGGATCTTTACTTTTTCTTTTCATTTGTTACTACCATTATTTTAGTTTTTGACTTATTCATCTTCATTCCGTTTTGGCTTAATACTTCGTTCCACACCTGTAAATTTTCTTTAAGATCCTTCTCATTTCCGCTATTAACGCTACATCGTCTGCAAATGCACATTCGGATATAATAACCTTCTCCATCTTTCCATATCCCACAGCCAAAGGTTTTGTTCTTGTCTTCGTAATTCGTATGTACAGAATTAAATTGTAATGTAATGTTAAACAATTGCTTATTTATTTAAGAAAAGAATCTTTAGTTTTCGCCTTAAATTCATATATTCTACTGTCAAAGTAATTAATTAAATAAATGCGTTCAATGGTCTTCCAATTAGTAAACGTTTCCTTAACTATTAAGAAATAAAATTCTCCCCAAGCAATCCAATAGATTAAGTCCAGCCGCTGCTGCGCAACTGAACTTATGTGATCGGCGTCCGCGCCGATTATTAATAAACAACAGGGCACTAATAGAAATAGATAATTAAGATGTAAATGCTCTATCAACGCATCGGCCGCGTATCGGATCCAGTGGCTACCTACATCAGCTAATGAAGCGTAACTTATCAAGATTCAACGGAATCCGGGATGTTAATTAATTTTTTAAGGCCGCCCTGCCGCCTATTATTTTAAATTGCCCGATTTTTATCGGCCTTCTTGCCGAACTGAAAAACGCATTTGTTAACAATGCGGGCCGCAGCTGGCCGCGGCGGCGATTGTTGCATCCGCGGCGTCGCGCAGAAAAACAATGAGCGAAGCGCGCGGGCGATAAAGCTGCCGGACGTCTGGGGACGCGCTGAATGAAACGGAACGCTCGTAAAAGGGCCCTAAAGCAGCGCGGCCGCAAAGGACGGCCAGAAATTAAGGAGCCGAGTTCCGAATTTCGAATAATTAAATTTGATAAAACGTGCCAGAAGTTGTTAGGAATGTTAGTTGAAAGATTCGGTAGCTGATACAAGCAGCCAGAGGAGCAGTGGTCGTGGTTGGGTTGGCTCAACCATTCAGGGACTGATTTTGATATAGAATTTCTTGATGCAAATATTTTTTTGAACGAGTGCCCTTTGTTATGCAACAATCACAAAATTATGCGAATTTGCTCTGCCTCTTCCACATTTTTTGATTCACATAGTATTGTAAAATACCGTTGTGCTCACACAATTTGTAGTGACGAATAATTTACTGATTCCTTTGGTCATTTTAACTATCTGTTGTCGTCGCAACGCTCATTATTCTGTTACTATTAACAAAGTAATTTTTCGATCTTATTTCGACTGTTCTAAATTTAATGTTTTAATATAACTTTTTTCTTAGTTACAACTTTTGGTATCATCATCTTCTTCTTAAGGTTCCTATCTGGTTCGGATTTTGGCAACCATCTTAACCACTAATTCTTTGTTTTTTACGGTTCTGAATAATTTGTTGTGTTCTTGCCGAACCATATTTTCAAATTTTTTAGTCATGATATCCTCCTTCTACCCCGGCCTCTCCTTTCAAGTACCATTCCCTACTACAGTATATTCTGTAGAAGCTGATATCTATTAGCATTTTGCATGATATGGTCCATATATTCAAGTTTTCGGGCTTTTACTGAATTCAATATTTCTGTCTTTTTTGCATTTTCGAAATCTTAATGTTTGTAATGTGTTCTGCCCTGGAAACTCTCAAGATCCTTCAATACAACTACATCTCAAACAGTACATGATTCTACTCTACTAACAACAATGTTTGTGGCCATGGTGAAATGATAATTTTTAAATATTGAGTGCATACTATTAATTATTGCTTTGCTTTCGCGATACGAATTATTATTTCTTGTGAGTTGTCCCACTAGTCATTAAGAGCCGTACCAAGATAGGATTATTTATTGGCCCTAACAACAGGTTGTTGATTAATTACACAAGCCTGCATTGTTATAGCTAAACAGTTTGGAAGTCTAAAGAAAAGGTTGGGAAGAGGTCATTGACCCCTTAATTTATAACGAAAATTATCACAAAATTAGCCTAAATTTCTATTTCAGTGCATTTTTAAATTAATTTGGTTAATTAATTTTTATGATGTACGTCGTGCTTTAATGATAAAGTATGTAAAATGCTCACAATTTTATTCCATGTGTCTAAGTTTCTTTGGACGGCTCATGCTCTGCTTTTCTCGTGCTTTTCCTTTTATATTCTCTATAGAATTCATCTCGGTGTAACATCTAGCAACAGTCAGCCATCATTATAGCAGTACATTTTTCTTGATACCTCTTTTCCATTTCTTTGTTGTCTTGATAAAATCTCTCGCCTATCTCTTCGCTAACAGCACCCATATATTCAGGAAAATAGCCCAAAATTGAACCTTCGAACTCATGAACAGCGTGTTCTCATTCTCTTTCTTATTGCCCAGAAATTTGGTTACTGCGCCTTTAAAGGCTCAAAATTGCCATCTTTGAGAAGTTTCTAATGCCAGATTCAGTAAAGAAACCGTCCACTTTTAGTTTGGCGGTTGATAAGGCTGGAAAGTCACATATGTATTTAAAACGTTTACCTTCTTTTGGTAAGGCTTTGACAAATTGCTTCATCAGCCTAACTTGATATGCAGAGGTGGAAGGAGAACTTTATTCGGATCTATGATAGCTTTTCGAAGCACATTTTTAGTACAAGGTTCTAATCAAGCTATTTTTGGCCATCTTTCTTTATCCAATGATTTTCTCCGTTTCTGTTATTGCATTTACACAAGAAACAAGAAAACTTTGTGTGTCCTTGGAGCATCGATATTATTTTCAATTATCCGCACGTAATCCACTTATGATTGATTAATTGTTTAATTGTATCAAGAACGAATGCCACATTTTCGTAATTTTTAAATGGACAGGATATCCAACGGGTATTGACGCATACGTATTCTCATTGTAAAGAAGAACAACTTTGTGGCTTTTTTGGACTAATTTATGAACAGTTGCCAATCGATACTTTCGTACGGAATCTTAAATTGAGTCAAAATATGAATTCTCCTTTTTCTGAAAAATATGGAAGAAAATCTTTTTCTCTGTACCTAAACCAAAAGAATGAGGTGCCAGCTGCTAGCAGGTTCTTGTCTTTAAGCCTCGAAACAAGCAATTCTGAATTTTCTTTGGTCAGACATAAGTCTTGGATCAAATCGTTCAGTGCAGATTGTAAAAAAAGCTCTGGTGCACAGCTACACCAGGTTCGTTCTCCTTTTACTCCTCGATTTTATTTTTACTGAAATCACTTGTAGAGCCGTCTATTTCAGGTAAATTTTCTAGTGGAATTAGCACTGGTACGTCTGGATCATATTTCGATAGATAATTCTTTCTTTATTAGTCAAATTGAAACCGTGAACACCAGTCAAACAAAAGTAACAACCGTTGCTGTGATTTCGTAGCTTTCGTCACACTATTGAAACTTCAAATCTAAACGCTTCTTATTCACGCTTTGACCACCGTCCTTCAACACATGTTGTAGCAAATGTAGTGTGGTGCCCAAATTTTTCCTTGTTCTCCTATTTTCATTCCGAAATAAGCAAGGTACGCTTGTCGAACAAAACTTGTTATATTTCTTGTTTGCCTTTCCACCATTAACTCGCCACAAATGCAACAAAAAGAATCTGCAGACTTTTTACAGCCTTTTGAAGCCATTTAGAGAACGCAAATTTTACTTTACGGCCTGAAAATAAATTTTCCACCGATAAAAACGCATTTCATCACAGAGGAGGGAAGAAAACTCGATTTACGTACGAAAATAGCTGGTCGTTTAAACAGCACTGAGAGTTGTACGCTCCATGAGTGGATAGTGGATAGCAGATAGCTGCCAATAAACATGTTACATCTTGTTAAGTCTTGTCACAACCTGTCAAATCTTAGTTACTTATACTTTCGGCCAAGCTGTCGACTCCACACATTCACTGAGCAGTAGAGAGCCAACTTTCCCACCGTCTCGTCATCTTCAACCCAAACAATTTTGTAAATCCCCTAAGGGACATTTAAAGGAAAATATAAGAAAGGGGTGAGGGGGTTTAAGGGTCCAATATGCCTCTTAAAAATTGAAAGAATTAATGAAAATGAATAAATGAAAAATGTAGTAAAATAGAAAATTAGGCTTATTTATAGCAATTTTCGTTAGAAAACTTAGGGGTCTATGAGTCGCTTCCGCTCCTCATCCGACCCCTCAACTGTTTTGCTATAAGAATGCATAGTATAAACCAAAAAAAGTAAATATATTATATTTATTATAAAATTTTATGTCTATTTTATAGTATCAGATTTTCGCAACTTTTCGACTTTCTAACAATTTTAAAATTTGCAATTTTCCAAAAATCCTGACGTGATGATAAAAATGAAGATTATTTATACATAAGAATTAATTATCAAAAATAGAAAACGCAACCATCGTAGACTTGTGTTATTAATCGTTGGATTTGGGTTGTTGCTTATACTAATGACCATTAATTTTGTTTTATTGATATTTAATGTCCAGGCTGTACCACTGGCTGCTCTCCGTTACTCTGTCCATGAGATATTCTAAACCCTCTATGCTATCCGCGAAAATGTATCGTCGGTATATTTACTAATCTTTACTCTTTCACCATTCGTCAATTTCTACAGTGCTTCTCTACAGATGTACTCTGAATATATGTTAAAAATTAGCGGTGACAGAACAACTCTGTCTTACCTCTTGCAGAATCTCAAAATCATCTGAGCTTCCTCCATCCAGTCTTAAAAATGCCGATTAGTTCCAATATAAATTTACGATTATTCTACGTTCCTTTTTTTCATCCAATCTAATGCTTTTCAGAATTTCATTTTCTGGTGCTGTACTCTATCAAAACCCTAAATATAGCCAATAAAACAGTCGTAGACTAACTAAACGAGGCTTTTCATGTACCAACAGCATTTTGAAACTTGTATGGGCGACATATAGACTCGTTTTTGTATAATTTTAAAAAATCCCTTCAGGAGCTGACTCGTGAAGCTTTTGTACGATAGTTACTATAAGATTTTACCTCGGCTCTCTTGGGTAGAGTTATAGATTCTAATATTAGCCAATCTTTGGCTATATTTTCAGCTGTAGACTTCATTATGTATCGAAGTTAACTGGTTTATTCCTTGATCATTAAATACCGTGAGAAATTTTAATTCAATGTCATCCGGCCTTGCTGTTTTGTCTTCCTTCATATCCTTTGTTGCAATTTCCACTTCCTTCTTTATACGTTTTGTCTACTTTATTATTTATCTGGGGAGGTTGTAGTCAATTATCTTTATATTTCGTTTTCCAGTAATTTGTTAATTTGCAGTAGCATGATTCTTTCAGACTGGTCTGAAATTTGTTATATATTTCAATAAGGATTTACATATTATGATTCTTCTTTAGAATGACCTACATAATATACTCTTTTCACACTAATTAGCCTCCGGGCAATGCATTTTGGTAATCTCTATTATCTCGATTTTCATTCTTTCCATTTTGTGTATACCGTTATTTATTTTTTCTGTGTTATTGTATTGACGTTCCATGTCCATACATAATTTTTCTATCCAACGATAGTTTACTCTTTATCATAATCCTAAACGTCTCCTTCGGAGATCTTACTGGGATACTTAAAACTCCGGAATATTTTGCCATGATGGTTTTATTAGAGGATACTCTTAAGGATTTTTAATGCAGTGGGCCTTCAATTTCTTTCTGTATCGTTATGTCGTTAACTACCTTCAATGGTTTATCCACCTTTATGGTCGCTTCGACCACTGGGAAAAAGGGTGTCCATTGCTTTTATATAAAATCTAAAAGGCAGGTGTGCCACTTACACCCGCTCTGCCGTACCGAAGTCCATTTTCTCCGCCTTCTCAAACGATGTGGTCCTTGTACTGCTGGTTTTGGTCCTCCCGGGTACCCACCATATCTGGTGGGCATTCCTCTATCCGTCACCTGCCAAGGCGCCCGATGAAGGACCAGCAACCCCATACGAGACTCGGTATCATAAATAAGATTAAACATAATTTTTACAGAACAATAAGTAAATGTGATATAAGTCATGCACTTATAAGGAAAATCGTTAATAATCTCTCTATTTGGATCTTGTAATGATGGTGAAAGTTCCAGGTGTGGTTATCTAATTGTGACAAGTCACTTGGCTACTGTCAGCTTAATATTCGTACTACATTTATAAAATTGTCTAACTCAATGACGTATTCGTTCTCATGTCCTGACATTCTCTGATTGTGTGTTATTAAAAATCTCTAGATTCTTTTGGCTGCAAAAGTCAGTATGGAGTGTTTAATTCCAAACATACCAGGGTGAATTTGTTGTTATATGAAATAGCTACAACCGAGGCCGTTGAATAATTTTGAAATTTATTGTTTTTGTACATGTCCACAGCTGTACACCGTAGATCTATATCGGTTTCATGGCATATTTGTAAAATATGATTTTATTCTTTAGGGATATTTGAGATTTTCTTTCCAACGACCAATGCAGTTGTCGGAGTTTTAGATTAAGTTATTTGCGTTAGTATGTAAATTTTTTTACTAAGTAACTCTGTAGTAGAAGTGTAGATCACGATATTTAGCTTCGGTTTAGACTGCGATTAGTGTATTATGGACAATACGTTTTGTGGTGAAGGTGGCTTGTGTTGACTTAATACTATTTGCTTTTATTCTACATTTTGATAACTACTGTTTAACAAGGTTAAGATAGTGCTAAGATACTAGAATACTATTCTACTAATCGTCTGAGAATATATCGAATGTAGTGTTTTCAGTTATTGACAAAATCCGTGCTTCAGATGAAGGACAATATGATGAAGACTTAAGAAGGAAGTAACAAATTTTACCTGGTAGCACCTCTCAGAAAAAAAATTATTTTAGCAGTAAGTATGGACCAGGCAATGTTCTTGATTTTTTATAAAAGTTTTGTCTCATGTCCTAAAAGCACACTGTAATTTACTTAGCAAGTTCGTGAGTTTAATGCCGTTTGCAGAAACTAAATTAGTGATTTGGAATGTGATATCAGGTCAGTGTACACTTTAAACCTTTTTAATGCTCCTGATGTTTTTGAGAATACTTTTGACGCAATTGAAAGAAAATTCATTAGGCAAATTAATTTACTAATTTTATAAGCTTAAAAATCGTAATTATGTGAACAAACATAATTTTTACATTGATAAAAAATATATTTATCTTAAACATGTGGTTATAGGTTTTCCTGGAGTTAAATTATATCCAGGTGCTTTGTGTTGATTAACTTGCCCAATTTGATAATAGACTTCTGTTGGAGAGAACGGCTTTATAGGTAAATATATTTAGAAAAATATTTCTAGGAATGTTTTATTGTTGTTACCATCGTTATTTACGTCTTGTTTAAAGTATACAAAAACTTTCGAAAGATGCCCAGCGAATACGTTTGTTTTCTGCGCTGCCAGCCGATTCTGGTGTTTGTGGTCTTTTGAGATTTTTGTTTTTCTCTAGATAAACTGCCAGTCTTTTGAGATAGCAGCAATATAGCATTTGAATGATACTGCCGATAATGTCGCTGGATATATTAAAATGTTTTTTATTGTAGCGTATCTATTAACTGCTAAGAGGACGGTGTTGTCTTCGAATGTAGCAATTGTAGTACTCTTTATTATTGGCAAATCCGTGGTGTACAATAAAGAACTCAAGACGTTTCCTTGAAACACATGAGAATACTTGATGAAGACTCAAGAGGGTAATATTAAATTTAACTTGATAGTACTTATCAGAAAACTTGTACCAGACCTAAACTTATTAAGCGATAAGAGACGACTTGTTTATGTCTAGACAAGTTTTTTCTCGTTATTATTATTTAGATCTGCTTCGAAGAATGTAAGAACTCCCGAAAGATGCTCGTTGAATACGTTTGCTTTTTCTGCTTCCAATTGGGCTCAATTTCCATCTGATTTTTGATAAGCAGCATCGGTTTTGAGGTCTTTTAGTTTTTTTTCAATTTTTTATAGTGTGGCTATTATTTAGGAGTAAACAGTCTAAAAAGTTTTAAACTTAACATAAAAAACATTGTTACTGGGGGTGGATTTTCGCCGGTGCGTTGTCTTGATGGACGAGTATTTTCTTTTG
Organism: Sinelater perroti; assembly: GCA_036346155.1. Lineage (NCBI taxonomy): Eukaryota > Metazoa > Arthropoda > Insecta > Coleoptera > Elateridae > Sinelater > Sinelater perroti. Next base: position 1,879,357 of record JARFIY010000209.1, on the reverse strand, counting down.
TTCCAAATTTATGCTTTCAACTGGTCCGATGAAAATGCGTAGTACGATCCAGTTATCGTTTCCCGTTTTTCTAAGTGATGGACATAATTTCCTAACTATCCCAAAAATAGTCTCTGTCAACTTTCCGCTCAATTAAACCGTTTTCTCCCTTTTTTGAGCAGTTCCACCCTTCGCAGTCCACTGTTTTGACTGTATTTTTCGTCTCAGTAGTGTATTAGTGAAGCCAAGTTTTATTGACAGTAATAAATCGAAGTCCGACTTCTTTTGCTAAAACCGCTCGAGCAAGATCTTGGAAATGTTCATTAGAATGGATTGTTTGTCCAATATGAGCAAACGCGGGACCCAACGCGCGGACAGCTTTCTCGTGTCAAATTCTTCAGTCAATATATGACAAACGCGTTCTTTCGATATGTCCATAGCTTCTTATTATCTTTCTAACCTTAATTCGACGGCCGTTTAGTACCATTTCGTGGACTTTTTCTATGTTATTTGCTTAGGTCGCAGTTCAACCAAGCTGGTAGACCACGGTGGCAAATGATGAGGCAAAGCCTTCGTCTAACTCGGCTTTAAGTTGGGTTGGCGTATTGTCTTTCAAATGCAAGTACTCAATTACAGCAGGATATTCGATTTTTCCATTTTTACAAAAGCACTGTCATCAACTGATACAAACGAATGTCCAACAACAATTAAGAGTTCAAAATGGCTAAAATTTTTAAAGGTATCTTTCAAAGCGTGTACAATTGTAGTAGCAGAATAGTTTTAACGAGTATAGGCCATCTTCATGCGGAGGCTCAAAACTTTTCAAACGTAGGATTCGAGTAATGCATTTTCTTTTAGCTTTTGCTTTAATTTTCACCTCATCATTTTAAATCTTTAACATTATTGTTACGTGTCCTCTGCCATGTTTTTTGGCTCTGCGTTTCTTTGTTACCAATTTGCGTCTATCAAATGGAATACTCTAAAAAGATGTAGGGCACCATGGTACTTCCTGTATTAGTTATTTGATCTTATATATAAGCACAAAAGTTTTCCTAGTCTATTTTTTAGTTAAGCGTGAAAATGGTTGGTTTACTTATTACTTAAGAAATTAAAATTGCAATGACAGTTGTACAATCAAATGACAATTTATAGTTATATTCTATTGTCATATAATTTGGGGCTATAGCGTAAACGACAAAAAATTCAATTTTTTGTTAGGTCCGTAGACCAGTACGTCCGTTAGTCAGTTGAGAGGGGTACGCAGTTATTGCTAGTCACGGCTTTAAGATTTCTGCCATAGTTTGCCTTCTTTGCAGTGAAGGCATTCCGATTTGACTGTTTTAGGTTACAACTTTTTATGATGTGCTTACTAGTTAATCCCAGACAGCTTGGCGTTTGCACAATATTTTTGTGTGCATGTGTATGTGTATGTCCGACACCTTTTATACTGTGGTTTTAGTCTAATTTCTTTTAATGGTAGTACCTCCACTCGAATATTCAGTATGCTTCGTTAACATTTTTATCGTGTGTATAGCGCAAAATTATTTAATTGTTGCTTGGTCCTTTCTTTTAACTTAGTAACTGCTCTTAACATTCTTTTTAGTTGATGAACTATCTTTTCTACTGAACAAGAATGATGTAACTTGATTAACATTACTTTAAATGTTTATTCTTATAAGAATACCAGAAAAGTATAACTTCCTGAAGCATCTGGGTTGCTAATCTATAATAGTTGCCATCCGGTAAATTAATTTTAACAACCTCATTTGTTATTTTAATCTAAAACTCAGCAATTATGTAAACTAGCTGACATTTTTGGTGCCTTTCACTATAATCGACGGAAACAATTTAAAGCTTTTTATGTTTCGTTTATTTATTTTTCGAAGCGTTTTGTTGGTTTTGCTTTGGCAATAAGAAAAGCACCGATTTCTTCTATTTTATTATTTTATTTTCTACTTTTATTTACTCGGTTTTCGTTTCTAATAAACAAACCGTTCTATCGTCCTTTTTCCGTTTTCAAAAACGTTTGTTTCAGTTATGTATATTTTTCTAACTGCTAGTTGGTTTAAAAATTAATTTATATTTGTTAACTGGAGTATTTCTTTCTTGCTCTGTTACCCGTACGCACGTTGTAAAAGTTCTGCAAGAAGTAAAATCCCTGAAAATGTAAAATATAAACAGGCCGTCGTCAATCGGTGATTGACAATACTATAATAAGAAACTGGACTAAAAATTGAAAAGACTACTGTACCCGAAATTACCACACAAGTTATTTGCGTAAACGTAGAAAAAATTATTCTATAACTTTTTCTCATGTTTTGCTATAGTTGCTAATGACTTGTTTTAAACCACTTCGAGATAAACAAGGTTTTTCCAAGAAAGTTATAACTTCCAATAAATCGTAGGTCTACGATTATAATACGGAAATGAAAATCAAGTTCTTCTAAAAAGAACTGCATTATTCCTTTTATTAAAACTATGTTAACCATATTCTTGATTTGCATATTATTTTCTATCATCAGTACGCCCCTCGAACAAAACAATTATAAGAAATATTATTTTAATAATTTTTAATTAATTGAGAAACACATTATCACAAAAAAGGCTAAAGCTATTAGTAACATAGCAAGACATGAAATCACAGAAGATTTTGGCACCCCTGTAAACCAGATTTACAAGTTTTCAAAAATAAGATCATTTGTAATAGAAAAAATTGTAAATTCTCAATAAAATTTGGGAAAAATTGCGAAGTAGCTAATGATGACTCCAACCAAGGATTTTGCAGCGTTTTGAATATTAGAAAAAACACTAGAAAAAGTGTATAAGGTTTCAAGATGGTCCACACTGTCCTGTGTGCACATTTTTGGTATCTTGCACCTTTTTCAGTGAATGGAATTTATTGATATTTTATGGTTGGGAATTTTCCAAATAGATCTTGTATAGATTATCGTAAAATTTTAGTGAAACAATATTCTTTCTTCCCTATCTCCAAACAGTGCTGACAAGATATTTACAGCATATCGTATTTAACGACCTACACATTTAAATAGATACTTTTAAAATAAAACCACCACTCAATTTAAAAAATAATAAATATTAAGCCAGTCTTACAAGACATTAGTTACTCAAGAACTAAAAAATGACAAATATGTTTTTGTTAACAACGTCATTTTGCTATGCGAAAATAAAAAAAATCTATTAAGACTTGCCTTCCAGTGCTGGCTACAAGCTACACCAACACTAACAGTATTCACTGGATTAATTATGTTGCTATATACAGGGTGTTTCTGGAGGATGTGGTAGACGATGTCCTAACCGCAGACGACCAGATTCCAGAGTGTTTACTCGTGTTCTCAATACACTGCGTGACACTGGTGCAGTATTCAGCCGTCATATTTCATCAGAACGTGCAAATGAACAGACTGTGGATGAAGTAGAAGACATTATGCAGTCGGTAGTAAGTAGTCCTTCAACAAGCACACGTAGAATTTCTGCACGTATCAGTGTTCCACATACAACTGTATAGCGGACATTACGTAGACACAGGATCCATCCGTATCATTTAAAGCCCATTCAACACCTTCGAGCAGGAGATGAAGATAGACGATTGGAATTTTGTCGTTGGATACTTGAAAATCGCTAAGTAATCCCATTTGTAATCTTCACTGATGAAGCCATTTTTATTCGGGACGGCATCAATAACACTCGTAATGTACATCACTGGTCTGAAGAAAACCCACATGCCATTGTAAAGACACATGTTCAAGAACGCTTCTCTATAAATGTGTGGTGTGGTTTAATAGACAATCAGTTGATTGGGCCTGTTGTGTTACCGCATCGTCTTACAGCACCTCGTTATCTATACTTTCCTGAAAATGAACTTCCAGCATTATTGGAAGAGATTCCTTTGGCTACAAGAATGCGTATGTTCTTCCAGCATGACGAGGCTCCTACACATTCTGGTGGTCTGGTGACACATTTAAACCTAACATTCTACGAAAGATGGATCGGTAGATATGGTCACGTTTCATGGCCACCAAGGTCGCCGGACCTTACCCCTTTGGAGTTTTGCCTGTGGGGATGGTTGAAAAGCGAAGTCTACAAATCAAAAGTCAACACAAGAGACAATTTGATCGTTCGGATTATGCATGGTGCAGCCCTCATCAAGACGACCTCCGAAGAGCTACACGTGGTGAAAAATGCATTGAAGTTGGTAGTGGAATTTTTGAAAATCTACTTTGAACGTCCTCATGTAACAGCTGTATCTTTGTATTAATTAAAAATTGGACACGTTATACGGAATTTTTTATTACAATTCGTCTATACTACCACTACCTAAAATATTTACTATTTCTCCTGTATAGTAATAGCTCCAAGGATATGGCAAGAAATCTATTTGGTTTTATCGTCATATTACAAGTAATGCTAAATGCTACATAGCTATGCTATTTTTCTACATTGAGAAATATTGGCGTTAAAATCCTCGTCTCCTGAAGTAGGTTACGTTATGAATAACCATTAAGTTGTAAATTCTATTAAAGGAAACCGTTGCAGGCTCATATTTTTCGAAATTTGTGAAAACATGGGTCTTTTATATGTAAATATTTTTTATCAAACAGAAGTAAGATGGGTTTAGAGGAATATAAGAATCTAGTTTCCAATTGTTATCGAGTTCTTTGTCTGGTCTTACTTATAAAATTTTTGAACGCTTAAATATTTTGAATAGTAGTTAGCAAACCAACGATGTTAATATAACGGATCTATAAAAACAACTTAATTTATGGCAGATTACAGTTAGGAAAAAAAGATAAATTCATTTCAGTGCATTCCGTAAGCCTTAAAAAATTTAAAGAAGTATATAATAATTTCTGAGCTAAATTACATAATTCAAAACATATCTGTGACTATGTTATCAAATTTAATTCAAAACACTTATGACAGTTAGGTATCGCTTCTGAATCTGGTTTTAGACAATTCCTTTCAATATGTTGAGATTTCGGAAAAACATTAATAGTTTTTCAATAATAAAATTTCAAAAGTGGATTTCTTTCCTAGACGAAAGTAAATGTGTCATTAAGGCTTTTCTTATTTGGTAAAGCCTATCACGGCCCCTCTAGTTCTTTAACGCAATTTTCGCGGGGGGGACAACCCACAATAGCGCTTTGGTTAGCCTTTACAACAAAAAGCTCGATCGCATCTTTTAAAAACACGGAATGTGTTAAGGAAACAATGCCGCCCAAATTATACCCCCAGCTTGTAATCATATAATAAAACTAATAAGTCAGCAAGGCACATCCAAAATTCTGTCGCAAAATTCTTCAAATTACTCTCATATTAAAGCGTGCAGAGGAAGAAGTACATCATTTATTAACCCCACTTGTTAACAAATTTATGAAGCAAGAGCTCGAATTCTTTCTCGGTTTCACCATGAGTACAGCAAAATCGCCCAAAATATAAGGTATGATGTAATGAATTAAAAAGTTTTAAACAATCTGAAACATTTAATTGTTTACCGCTTTCTAGAAAAGTAAGGAAAAAGTAAAAGCAATCGAAAAATTCACACAACTTGTAACATAGAATGATCAGAAACGCGCGCCAAAACTTGCAATGGAGTCTTGATTACTAAAGAGGTAGAAGCTAGTCATATTACAATCTGAGCTTTCCAAAAAGTCAATAGAATCAACAGGGAAACACAGACGATTAAGAGAAAAACATTATTTGTGACAGAGAGGATGAGCAAAATTAAAACAATAAATTATGACAGATAAAATACCTTTAAAAGTTTTGTGGATTGCGAGACAGCAGAGCCTTAAATGTTAATTTGTTAAAACTAAAAAGAGCCAGAAGGATATTTAATTTAAACTGAATAAAATTCCTAATGATGAATTCCAAATGATAATACAGATATTGGGATAACATAAAAAATCAGAGTAAAACGTTTTGTGATAGTACCATAACAGCTTACATAAAATATGCACTATTGCCTTTGATAATAATACAGCCTTCATGGATTTGGCAAAAATAAGATTTAAAATCCATTATTATAGAAGATGGTGCAAAAGTAAGGCAAAAGATTGTAGCTGATAATAATGACAAAGCTGCACATTTTCCCAAAGTAAGAGTTGTGAAATAAAAGATCAAAATAAAAAAAAATTAAAACTGTGCTACTTATACTTAGATACTTATACTTACGAGGGTAAGGTGAAAAGTTCTCGGCCTGACAATGAAAGACTGCGACTTTCAGTTAAAAAATCATTTTATTTTTCTACATAATCTCCCTTGACTTCAACACACTTGAGCCATCGCCTCTCCAACATCAGTATTCCTTCTCTAAAGTGAGAATCTGGAAGATTGTGAAAATATTCATCAACTTCTTCATTGGATGCGAAGCGCTTCACAGAAACAATTTTTTTTAAGTTTGGGAACAGATGGAAGTCTGAGGGTGCCAAAATAGGAGAATAGGGGGGATGGCCGAGCAAATTATACCCCAAATCCCGCAGTTTGCCCATCGCCAACGCAGGTGCGTTGTCCTGGTGAAAGATGATTTTTTTCTTCTTCAAACCAGACCTCTTCTCGCGAATTTTGGCATCCAGCTGGTCAAGAAGGTTGGAGTAATATTCGCCTGTAATTGTTTTGCCTTTTGCAAGATAATCAATTAACAGGATTCCTTTCGCATCCCAAAACACGGTGGCCACCTTTCCGGCAGATGTGATCGACTTCGCTTTCTTTGGTGCTGAACCACCAGCTTCCACCCACTACTTGGACTCCTGTTTCGTTTCTGGCGTGTAGTGGTGGACCCATGTCTCATCCATGGTGACAAATCGCCGCACAAAAACGGTCGATCCCTGTTGAATCGGTCCAAAGATTGCTGCGAAAATCGTTTGCACATTTGCTTTTGACCGGCATTCAGCAAATGCGGCACCCATCTTGTGCAGAGCTTTCGCATCCCTAATTCTTCGTGCAAGATGTTTCGCACCCTTTCTTCCGATATCCCTACAGCCTCAGCTATCTCACTCGCCAACACGATATCATGCACTTTATCGATGGTTTCCGGTGTGGTTGCAGTTTTTGACCGTTCTTCACGTGGATCATCTTCGAGGGATGTGCGACCACGTTTAAATTCAGCTGCCCACTTTTCAACAGTTGACATGAAAGGAGCAGAGTCCCCGTAAACTTTTGTCAACTTCGGATGAATTTCCTTATGGGTTAATCCATCCAAAACAAAGAATTTTATAACTGCACGATATTCAAGTTTATCCATTTTAACAAAAAACATGCAACATGTCTACTGAAAAGATTCGTGTAAACAAACTACTTGAGCTAACAAGTTGAAACTAGTCATACGAACTAATGACACATGCACCCAAGCAGGAAACATAATTGTTTGCCGATTGCAGCACCATCTCTGTGTCAGGCCGAGAACTTTTCACCTTACCCTCGTATAAAATAAGCAAATTCAAAATTTTATTCATATAACACTAATATTTACAATTCACATTTGGGTGAACCACTTTTACCTCTGGGAACTGGTATCGATTATATCATTAATCGGTTTATTGGATATTTTCTGCCATTATTCTTCTCATTAACTTGGTTTTATTTCTAGGCTTTAATAGTCAAATTTATTGCTTCTAAAACAACGTTTGCTTAATGTAAATATTAATTTATTATTCAAAATTTTAATATAGTTGGTGGTATTTACTATGCCATCACGCAAAATTAAACGTGATCTGTCACTGCATTAAATGGCATCCCACACCATAATTTTATAGCTTGGAGAAAGAATTTGTTATTCAAATGATTGAACAAACGCTTTTATAACCAAGTTTTACGACAGTCACTAAATTGATAGTAAGTAATTCGGTCGAAAACGCATCTCTGTTGGCCAATCATGTGAAAGACTATTTCTGTCTTCAATAGTGTCTTCCTAATAAAGTGTTTGTATAACTCTATTCAATGTAGAGTTATTAAAACAATTTTACAGACAAGTGATGTTAGTAAATATCCTTCAATATACGATCTAAATTTTAAAAATTAGAAATCTGTTGCATTAATTCCCAACGTTGAGATACAAATTTTTCAAACTGCAATTTTAATAAATGTTAGCGGTATAATACAATGAGCAAAAACGAGTTTGATGTATTGGATTTAAAATGGAATATTATCTAAAAAAGTGCAGCAGTAAACTACACTAAAACCATTTCAAAATATTTAAAAATTGTAGACTTCAAAAGTTTAAATAATTTTTTCGATTATCAATAAATCAATAGTCTGTAGACAGTTAGTTGTCATAAAAAATATATAAAAGGAAGATTAAAAAAAACAATAAAAACTACGGAAATAGGATTAGATAAAATGGATGACCTTACAGTTATCACAATTTTTCAAATAAAAATTATTAAAATTTTAGTTGATGCAGTTAGTAATGAAAGCTAATAAAAGCAATTTGCAATATCTAACAAAGCACTTCAGCTCCAGCAACAATGGGCATTCAGCAGCGGCACCACTTGCATAAATTGTTCGCTAACTAGCAGTTTATTTATTTCTGCTGGAATTGCCAGTTAGCGCTAAATAGCCCTTTGGCCCCAAGTTATTGCCGCTTCGCCCATTCCTCAACTTAACGCGGCCGTCAATTTTGTTTGCAACCATTCCAGCTCCTTTCAACAATTCCCCGGCTTGAAATATGTAAATGAAATTCTATTAAATTAGTTGTGAAACAATAGGCGCTGGATATGACGAGAGCTTTGACCTTCCGCGGCATGTTGCGCCTGTTGCTTCCAGAGCCAGCGGATTATTTACTTTCTGTAATATTGTCAGGCTTACGGCTGTTCTGTAATTTGTAACACTGCGAAATTTAGCTGAACGTGTTTAAATGCACAAGTAATTATTATTTTTAAAAACTTTCTTACACGCCGTCTGAATAAACATCACGCCTAAAGCTACGCTACGTGTTTGTAAATGGCATGAAGATGGAGGTATGAGCATTGTTTTGCATTAATTATTTTAATTTGTTAAGCGTAATTTATTATAACTTCTAAAAACATGAAAATCATAGACCACTCTTGGCTAACCTTTTAATTCTTGATCTGTTTCATTTTAAAATACACGCTATTTACTCAATATTTTCGCAATTTCAACAGGAATCAGGTCTTGCTATTTGTATTTTTCACAGAAACTAGATTTATGTTACCATTGCAAATATTGATATTAGAAATGGTCAAAGCGACTCATTTCTGGGATCAGATCCAGATAGCTCACTCACCAAAAAGAAGACAAGTTTCTGGAGTAAATCAGATCAGTGAGTGAGATCGAGACAGGAGAACCAAGAGCTGCTCGCATATGCGCAGACCGCACGACAGCGAAAGAGCGAGAATCGAGTGAAAGATCGAAGAGTTACCGCTCTTATTTTGTGAGTCATAACTCACCCACTCTCTAGTAGAGATAGGCGATCCGTTCATGAGTTATTCAAAAGAACCAGCTCTTATGAGTCAGATCGAGACGGAAGATCGAAGAGCTACCGCTCTTATTTTGTGAGTCATAACTCACTCACTCCCTACCAAGAGCTGGTTCTTTGAGTAACTCCTGAGCGAATCGCCATCTCTAATTGACATACTTTTGTATACAAAGATACATCATAAGTACGACAGGACACATAGTTTAACTATGACATTCTCTACATTTACGGGGTTATCCTCATAATTTCTTGAGATAACTCTGCTCGTTAGTACTTTTAAAACTTGCGTGAGTGTTAAATCTATTTGTGCATCTGAATTTTCGTTCAAAAACACCAACAGAAATACCGAGAAGAACCTCGGACGATTTTTCTGCTTCTATATGTGCAAACTGCTACAATTATCACTCATTTTCTTTAAATATGTTTATGAAGTTCACAAAAATGGTTCACTACCACATCTTACCTTTTTCATTTGATAGTACAAGACCATGTTATCAAAATAGACTCCAGCCATATTCTTTAATAAAATGTTTCTTCCAGACAGGTGTTTTGCTCTTTTGTGCCATAACAGAATTATAGTTTTATAAATCGAGGAAAACCTCTCTATCTCTTCTAAATCTATAGGTGAAAGAACGATTCTCCTAATTTGTCAAGATCTTTGAGGGTTAAAAAGGACACAATTTCGTCCCTTTTTTCTAATCTTACCGGTTGCGTAATTCTCATCGGCGATGTTTTCAGCAGATCTTGCATTTCATCGCCGTACGGGTGTTGGTTGATTGTTTACTGAACCAGTGGAATAAATTGAATAGATTTTTAAAAAATATGAGAACTGACATCAACAAAAGCATAGACATACCTGATGTATGTTACTCAACACCACAATTTGTATCCAAACCGTATGGCTTTACCTTCTACAAATATCTTGGCAGAGCGCCTTCTAGGATAAAGGATCATTTATTAAACTACACGAACGGCGGAATTTTTATTGAAAACCTTCTTCCCTAAGAATAACGCGAATCAAACCAAGATCAGACGCGAAATATCTACGATCGTCAGCAACTGACGAGCCGACGTTCGGAAATATATAAATATATCGCAAAGATGAACGCCAGAGCCGCCTCAAGGTGCAATAGACGTTGGAGGCTTTTGAAATTACACTAGCAATCTTTAAAGTTATCTTCAACTCGAGTTTTAGAACTCAGTATCTTTCCTAGATGTCAGAAGCTTCAAACGGTGTAGTTTGTTCAAACATCAAGAATAATAGGACCAGATAATTTTGCAACAGTCTCAGAGTCCCATAGTTAAAAGATGTGAGAGACAAGAAAGAACATTGTGCAAAGCTATTAAGCTTCAGATACCGCGAGCATGTTCGACCCGGAACCATCAGGAAACTAGCAAAGAGAGGTAGCCCACGAAATCTATCTCGTTAATAAAACACTACTTCATCAGCAAAACAGTGTAGGTCTAAACGGGAGACGGGATCGCTACGCGACGTCACGAGCGGGTGCTTCCAGGGCTTGTGCTTCGAACCGGTGTACTAGACGCTAGTATACGAAAGTACCTTCAGGATTCAGTTGTCTCAGGGATGCAGCAACTTTTTTGTTTAAAAAATAGGTACAATCAGCAACGATCTTGCGGTTAAGGGGTCAGATGTTTATAACGCCGTGGCTACCGAGACATCGGTAGTATCGATCCACTTCCCACTTTTTCATTTCAATTTACAAGAAACGACAGACTAGGAGCGGCTAACAATCAAGCCGAAGCAGCATTTTTAATGGGAGGATGAGCTCATGAAGTTCATGAAGGAAACGAAACACCCAGCTGAATTATATAGTAACTCGTTCAGTAAGGAGAAACTTGAGGGGCGATAACTGTGCTGCTATAGGGACGGATCGCAAACGGAGGACCGGAGATTGGGAGTAGCGTTCGTGGTAATGCGATTCAAGCTCACAAACTAGAGCATCATCTTTCAATGTTAACTGATAGTTGTTCGAAAGTATATATAATATAATATAAAATATATTGTCAAACACAGAGCAGTCAAATCAAAATTTATTTTAGTATCTAATCTGAATAGAAAGATGAAAGAGTTGGCAAATTTGCAAGTCGAAGTCTGCAGCCTTGCAAAGATTTTGCCATCCGAGATTGAGATCCGATTTTATTGGACCAAGATGCACGACAGGGCAGACTAAAGCAACTGTGGAAAAACAAGACCGCCGTTTTTCAAAACAGTTCTAATGTGCTTCGTAAAAACTGAAACCAGGACCAAAGCAAAATCCAACAAAAATGACATGCGCAGATAATCATCCCCACGGTCGACACGGCGCCACAAGTTGCAAAGCGACTTAACCAGCACACCGTCCGGCTTACGATTAGACATGACCCGCAACGCGGAGGAAAGACAAGGGCCAAAGCAAAGCGAGTCCTCATCATGAGCGGGTGGAGATCTCCACAAACATAGGAGTGAGTTTCAGGAGTGTATTGACGATATTCACAGAATTGTGCAAAAGGTTAAATTAACAGAAACCACGGTGTAGGTTAAGGCAGATTAGTTTATTCTTGACTTGGCTTTTCATGATTTTCCTGAGTTTTCCACAGGTTCTCTAAGGCGAACTCCGGAACAGGTAAATTTACGCCCACAATAGATATAACAACGTGGTTATTATTGAAGGACAGGTTTAAAAGATAGGAATAATTTAGTTAATAGTGCTGGTGTAGTATCTTAAAGCGGAGTACCAGTCAATGTGTTAACATAACCTGTGCTATTAATATATATTTTTTCAACTAATAAATTATATGTTCATTTATTGTAAGCTTACTTTCCAATGTGGTACATTTGATCTGTGTGTACCTAATGGAGGCTTCTTTTAATGGTTCTGTGTACCTGTAGGGATCGATACATCATTATCTATGGACAAGTACATTTCTTCCTGTGGAAGCGAATGGCATCAAACAATAATCAAGATTCTAGTAAATTTCTTTAGACTCTTTAATATAGTTCTTTAAATGTTTTGATATCACTAAGAAAAGAAAGACCAGTTTATATGCCTATGCGTTATTGCAATCTTTTTTCAAGTTGTGTATCATTATTACTTTTTTATACTTCCAGATATTGGGCATGCATTTTAACAAAAGTGTAAGGAGTTGAAGAATTTTTTGTTAATCTCTCTAGTGCTTGCAAATAAAAACTTGGAGAGGAAAAGCACTGATAGAGAGGAATAGAAAAAAATCATTGAGTAGGCTAAGATCCTACAAGAACCGTAGAGCCAAAGAGATAGAAAACAGTGCTTTACTGGGATGTTGTTCACTGATTAGTGCAAACCCAAGAGTTTTCTGAAGGTAAAGTTTGCTTTAATTTCGTTTATAATTATTTAAATAATAGTCTAGATTCTATTTTTTATTGATAATATTTGTATTTTAAAATTGTAAGTTTTTTTAGGATTTTTATGGTTTTATTAAATTGCACATTTGTAGGTTTTTCCAAAATAAATCTTAGTCTGTATATTTGTTCATTAGATTTAAATTTATTTTTTCTTTGACGGTTCCTTCGCTCATGGTATTAAAAATAACCATACTAGTTATTTTTAAGTACAGAATAAAATAAAAATGTTCCAATATCCGCAAGTTGTTCTTTATGCAGAAAGAGTCACAATTAATGTTAGAAATAGAATATAGAAAAGTAAAAAAAATTAGCAGCGATCTAAACATTATTTATATACATAAAATAACAGCAATACAATATTTTACTAATTAGACGTCCTTGAAAATTCTGACCTTTACTTAACCCCGTAATTTATCATTTAGAACAATAGCGCTTTCCCCAGATGTTCTTGAAATCATGCACGAACTAGTAGCATGAAATTATAACAACCTTCAAATCTGAAAATGGTCTGTGGCGGCTACTTATAGCTTGATTTCATGATCTAATAACAGCAACCAACAACTTACTCTTTAGTAAATTATTTAGTAATTTATGAAAATTTTACTAGTTGCCCAATCTTTAATAATTTTTGCATTTTTTTACTTCGAAAATCTGCCAAATCTTACTTCGAAAAAATAGAATAAACTCAACCAGCTAGGTCAGTCAGGTAATTTAGAATGTGAAACGACAATAATCTAAGGGGCAAAACCTGCTAATCCTGATCAATAACATTGTTCTAAATCAAAATGACTTTTCTCTTTCTTTGGCTTTTTGCATTCAGCGAGTCACTAAAATGCATCATTTGCTCTTGGTTACACGCGGCGATTATCGTTCACCAAGTGAAGCAACTGATAATGTACGACATTTAGCTAATCTCTTCTTCTTCTTCTTAATCTCAGCTTCTCCCTTGGAGAGGTAGGTAAGATCTCCAATTCTTTGCGCATCCTACCTAGAACCTGCTGATCCGTAATTCGGTCGGTCCAAGAGATTTTCAATAGTCGTCTATAAAGCCATAGCTCGAAGGATTCAAGTCTCTTTGAAGTTTCTTTATTTAAAATCCAACCTTCTAAACCATACAAGAGCACTGGGAATATGTAACAACGGACCATTCTTGTCCTTAATGCTAACGATAGGTTCTGAGCAGTCAGTAGTTTTCTCATTTTCATGAAGGCTGCCCTTGCTTGTTCTATTCTTGCTAAGATTTCTTCTCTATGTGTGATGTTTTTGTTTACTATCGTGACAAGGTACTTGTAGTTTTGAACTTGTTCAGTAATCCTATTGTCTATGACCAGCTGACTGTCAGCGGTGTTTCTTTTAGATACTACTAACATTTTTGTTTTACTAATATTAATACTAAGCCCAAATTCTTTACTTGTTTGAGATACTCTATCTACCAGTGTCTGAAGGTCTTTTAGGTTGCTTGCGATCAAAACGGTGTCGTCAGCGTACCGAATATTATTGATACATTTCCCATTTATTATTAGTCCTGAACTTTCATCTTCTAACGCTTCACGGAATATATATTCCGAATAAATGTTAAATAACATGGGTGAGACAATACACCCTTTTCTGACACCTTTTTGAATATTAATTTCCTCGGAGAGAGAGTTATCCACTTTTATTTTTGCAGTTTGACCCCAGTAGAGATTGATAATTATTTGTATGTCATGATGGTCTATGTTGAGTTTCTGCAAAATATCAACTAGTTTATCGTGCTTCACGTTGTCGAATGCTTTGCTGTAGTCTATGAAGCACATGTAAATATCCTGGTTTACATCTAGGGTAGCTAATCTCATGTACAGCAATATCTTCCTGGTGTAAAACTTAGTTTGTGCGGTACTAATCGGTGATTCTCCTGATAAACCAACCATTTCTGCCACTTTAAATTACATGCGGTAAGCAAATATGTAGCTATATCATACTCTTGTTTTCAGCTATAAGTTAGTATTTAGAAACAAAATTGTCATATCGTTTCAGGTTTCTTTTAAAGATTTGGTTGTATGCGATAGTAATTCTCATTCAAAAGTTGTTCCAATTCATTCAAAACGTTCTACATTGTACAGGTCAAAACTTTTACTCTTAGATCATTGCAGACAGTTTTGGAGATACTGTAAAGACAACAACCTCCCCTAAAACCGCATATATTATTTCTTGAGCTTTTCTGGTACTTCGTTCAGTTAAAATGTTGCTAGCGCATGGTATTGCTTTCACCAGTTATTTTTTTGATTACGTTAGTAGAACAGGCACTTCTTGCGATGTGCTACACTACGACTATAAAGTGGATTTGAATAAGTACTATCGTTGATTGAAGCTAGGGAGCAGAAAACTAAGTTACGCACATGTAGAATGCAGCGGGCAAGCACTTCCACGTGTGGGTTTTAATTATGCCAATCTCGACAGTTTTATTTATGCAACTTAAACAGTCACCATATCAAAATAGCAAAAAATAAATTATGACCGCCGCTGCCGCCACCGCTCAGCGGTCGCTTTATTTACAACAACGCAGTACTGTTACATTTAAAACGAGTTATTAACACCGTTGGGATGAAGCAATCGGCGCAGAATAATCGCTTAATTTGGCCAGTATAGCTGCCGTAAACTCCTACGGCAGTAATTTGCAGTAATCACGCTGCAATGCCAGGTATTTTCATGGCCACGCCAATTTGCATACAAATACCTGCCTTAAGTAATGCTAATCTGATTTACAGACCTTGAACGGAAGAAAGAAAAGAAAGCACCGCGTTTCGCTGCACATTCAGCAATCGCGGCGCGGCTGCTGAAATGAAGTGCTGGCCCGAGGAAAATCAACTGATATTGATGACCACAAAACATGCAGTTTCACAAAGAATATGATCGCTTGACTGAAGCGATATTTTCAGTGTATTTGACGGTGTGTTGCATTGATAATATGTGTTATGGCAGCTAATTAAAGTTAGTGCGATTGCAACGTAACATATCGCGCCCAAAACTCTTTGAAGCGTTGTGCCACACAGAATATTTGTATAAAGTTAATTAAAACTGGTAATATCTGATTGATAATATTTTGATTAGGTCAGCACCTGAATAGATCATTCGCGAAAGATTATCAGACATAAAATAGAAGAACATAAACTCTGGATGAACCCAGCCACAATAAATACAATTTGGAAGAGACAAAAAAATTTAAAACAAAACTACCGAACACTAAACACAAAGACGCAAATATGGAATTAAGGAAAGAATTTTGGAACGAAAACAAGAAACCAAAGTTGGACAAACGAAGTAGTAACACTTAAAGGAAAATGGAAAGGTTTATAAAACGGACAATGAAATAATGGACGAGATATTTTACAGAGATATACAAAGCAATAGAAAATAACAAAGAAGCGATAAGAAATGTAGCAATACGCACTTAATAAAATGGAAAAAAGCTCCAGGTGTAGATATAGTTCCCAAAAAATTATTAATAGTAGACAAAGAAAACACACTTTAAATAATGCATATTTTAATAAACAAAGTTTGGTCCTATGAGAACATCTAAGACGATTGGTTATTTCAAAAAAAGGTGATTTCATCCGATGTGAAAATTGCAGACCTATTATGCTCCTATCAATAGTACGTAAAATAATGACTAAAATAATATCAAAAAGAACGAAATTTACCAAACTTAGAGAAAACCAAGAAAAAGAGGCGATTGTGGATTGATCACATTTGTACACTAAAGATAATATTAGAGCAAACAATAGAAAAAAACAGGTCTTGTGGATAAATTTCATATACTTTGGAAAAACTTTTGACTCAGTCTCAAGAGAGATGATGTGAAAAATACCAAAGTATTACAGACCTTGTTATTATATAAAAATAATTAAACTACTGTCAGTTATGTCCCACAAGGGTGTATTTTATTTCAAACGCTCTTTCTTATTATCATAGACTGGGTTTGAAATAAATCGGGGCACGTTCAACAAAATAAAAAACCTAGTATTTTCAGACGTCATCTATTTATTCATGGCACATAAAAACTAGATAAACTCAACCCTGAAATGGAAAAGGTTGTCTAAAAATAAAAGACAAAAATCCTCAAAACAACGAACTAAGAAAAAACAACTTCCATTAAGAGAATTTAGCATAGAAATGTTGACGAATTCTGCTACCTAAGCAACATAGTAGATAGCAGCGGAGGCACACGGAAAAAATAGCTTTAACAAAACCAGCATTCAACATGCTAAAGGAAACACAGAGTTCAATTAAACATTAGAACGACAACAAAGGTCTGTTTTTTCAACACAAACGTTAAAATGTGGCGGAAAGACGTGAATTATCAATAAATAAAACGTTAAAAAATTAAAAACAAAATAACAAATGCGGGTAGTTTATAGACACTCTCTACACTTCCAGCAGAAATCAGTTGACTTCAGGGAAGCAACCCTGCTTACGCGAGCATTGGTCCACTCTCAATTTCTAATACGAGGAACCATGTCCTTCTTAACCATATCCATCCTATCCCACTTCAATATCTCCTATGCTCTACCCCATCTCATAATCCCTTTGGTTAGCGTGGAAGGTTATGCCCCCCCTCCCACAATATGGCGAGTTTTAAAACAAAAGTATCTGGTCAACACAAATTTTACCCCTCTAAGGGGGCTGTCTCAAGGAATCTGGGGAAGGCAAAAATTTGCTAACAGCCCCAGCACACCCTCTTAATATTGTTAAATCGCATATCGCAATCTACAACACAAGATCATTACTAGCAGAAGAACGCCTAACTGAACTTGAAAACAAACTGTAAAACGTGAAATGGGACTTGATTGGCCTCAGTGAGGTAAAAAGACAAGAGAAACAACTGTTAAAATAAAAAACTAGCAATAGCTTCTATTATGCGGGTGCATTATAATACACAAACGCTTCAATGAAAAAATTGTATGTGTGAAGAAAATCTTACCAAGGAGCAGTGAGACCTTGACGTTGGTGGGGAGCATAGTACCTTCTATAACACCGAGAGAGATGCTGGCGGAGAACCATAGTTTCCCGGTAGGGCCACTCATGCCAAGGTCGAAGAGAAGAAAGGAAACTAAGGACAGCTCACCCCCCAGGAGGCACCTTGTGCAACGGAAACTGGCGCACCGGGATACTAGCCATGGGAGCCTAAACGCCAGGCTTTTGATAAACACCGTAGTCGCAGCTCACGCTCCAACAACCACTGGAGGGCGTACCAGTGGTATACTGCGTGGAGACCTTCAGATGGAGGCTTGCTTTCATCGGTCGGCCTACGAAGACGACAACACTATAAAAATGGCGAAAACACATCTAAACCCCGTAGGGCACCTGGCGCACTCTATAGTGCCTTCCCCCAGAAATGGGCGTCACCCTGGGGGCGACCGATATTCATCCTATCCTCGTGGGATTATTATGAATGATGACTTAAAACGTAAAACAAACAATGGAACTTTTGACGTGAAGACACACGACCAAATTGAAAATCCAGTAGTGGATACGTTAATTGAGACTCTAGGCAGTATTTCAATCACAGCAGCAAAAATGGTAGGGAGGATTAAAGAAAATCTCAATATGCAAAGGAGAATTAAAGAACTCATATAAACAATATACAGAAACTGCAAAATACTGAACAGAAACACCATCAAGGAATGGTTGGAGAAAAATAGGCGGGAGACCATCCAACCACAAATACATGACACAGACACACAGACTAGTCCGTTGCGAAAACCAAATGAAGATGGAGTTCGAAGCACGAAGGAGGGTAAACTTCTAATCAAGTGCGCTAACCACGAAAGCAAAGTAAATCGGTTAGAAAAGGCGATCGGGAGAAACGCCAGTCTAAATATGCGTAAAATAGACACCATAAGAAACTACGATATAGCATATATCAAAGAGGATGAGATAGGGAATGTCCTTACGCCAATTATTGGCACACCGATAAAAGGCAAGTGGACCTTGAGCCCTCTTAAACCTGGACCAAGGGACACATTAACGTCGAGTATACTGATTGCCAAGACCAACTCATACAAGTTGCTGAGGCTAAACAATATACGGATAGGGATGGTCTAATGTCTGATGCAGTGGAGAATAGATCTGAATAGGTGCTGAAAGTGTTGGGAATACGACCATAAACATAGCCTATACAAGGGGAACCGTACAAACTTATAAGTGTGGACTGGAAGGACATACAAGCAGGACATGCTCAAACCCACCAACCTGTCCACTATGCAAGAAAAAGGGACACTCCACCGCAACACATAGATGTGCTATTTCAAGAAATCCCTAACCCAGGCAAATGTCAGCCATAAAGAGGTCAAGAAAAGACACCCCGGCAACAGCAAATGGGTCTAATTCGACCAACCAACCTGAGAGCTCAATGACCAGAAGTACAAAAATAAAAGACCCAAAAGAAAAAACCCCGCTCAAGAGGAACCAAATACAATGGATATGCTAAGTAGCACAAACCAAGCCAACACAGGCAAGCCAGGTAAATCAAACTAAATGTTCAATATACTTCAAATCAACACAAACCGGAGTAGACAGGCTCATGACATAATCAGTCGCCTGTCAAACAAGACGGATACAGATGTCCTTTTGGTAGTAGAACCAAACAAGAGGTATGTCGCAGATCGCATCGAATTGGCCACAGATAGCCGCTGCGATACAGACAAATTGCGGACCAGTTACAGACCTCGGCAGGAGGGATGGCGTGGTTTAGGGTAAGCTGGGACGCTATTTCTTCATGACCTGCTATATATCCCCAAACGTTGAAGAAAATGTCTATTAACTATATTTCGGCAACTTAACAGACAACATCAATGGGATTAAGAGGAAGAATCCAAGTGCGGAATTATAGTCTAGCACACAATCTTCCGCTGCATCAAACGGGCAAGGACAATATAAAAACCAAACTCACACCGGAAAACATCTGCAACGCCATGTTGCAAAACGAAAAGAACTGCTAGGAGATAAACCAAATGTGTATCAAAATACTTAAAAAAAAGACCAATTAAAAAACTAAGAAAGACAATTTGAAAAACGAGATACCATTCCCCCCCGAAGAAATGCATGCGTGGTACTAGATGGGACACATGGGTGAAAAGAGGGGCGTAGACGGGTTTAGTTGGTAGGCGGACCCTCTGGGTCTGAATACAACATGCCCGGGTTGCTCAAAAACCTAGATCCGGGTATATATGAATATTCCTAGTCGTTTCTCTATAAAATAAAGAAAAGGTGATATATATCGTTTTAAGACTATATCAAAATTATACAGGTTTACGCACCGACCAAAAACCACATGGATGAAAAAGCGGATCTATTCTATTACAAAGTAACAGCGGCTATCGCAGAACATAGAACGCATTACATCATTCTGCGTAGAGACTTTAATGCCAAAATAAGGATTAAGTCCGATACTAAGGAAACCGCACTGTGAGGCAACGGTCTCGAAGGTAAATATGATCGCGGAGAGACGATGTTAGACTTCTTAGTTCAGAATACTATGTTTCAGATGAACAGCTTATTCTATAAAAAACCAAATAGAAGATGGACCTGGGTAAGTGAAGACGGTCGCATAAAAAACGAGATTGATTGTATAATAAATGACAAGAGACGCATATTCAAAAGGCGTGTCGGCATTAAATAGATTCTGTAATGGAAGCGATCACAGGATGGTGAGAGCAAAAATATTAATTATTATTAGCAAAGGGCGATATAAACTGATAAACAATAAAATCAATAGACTATGATTGAAAGATGTTAAAAAAATTTAGCGTGACATTAATAAAGTTCTGGAGAACATTACCTAGAGAAAAATAGATTTAGCATTAAAGAAAATAAAGGACAATAAGACGCATAGAGAAGATAAGATGATCACTGGTGCAATAAAGGTAGGCGATCCTCGTCTACTTAAAAAAACAAGAGTTTTGTACAATATATCCCTGTACAGCAGTACAATACCAGATAAACGAAGCAGTGATTTTGCAATACTACTTCAGAGGAAGGGGATATAGCTGAACTGGAGAACTACAGACTTATAAGTCCTTTAAGCCATCTGTACAAACTATTTACAAAGATTATAACTGCAAGACTTGAGAAAAAATTAGATTTTACCAAACACTGGAGCAGGCCAGTTTTCGTGCCGGATTTGGAACCAACGACAATTTACAAAGCGTCGAAACAATAACTGAAAAATGTATTGAGTAGACCAGGCCACTAGTTCTAGTCTTTATAGACTTCCAAAAAGCATTCGACACAGTTGAGATTAAGGCAGTTATGATAACGCTGCAAGAATGCCGTGTCGACTATCTGTACACAAGGTTAAACTACACAAATGCAGAAATTATGGTAAAACTACATGATACCAAACGCATATAAACTGAAAGAGGAGTTAGACAAGGGTACACGACGTCTCCAAGTTGTTTACGGCTGTACTGGAATATTCTTTTAAAAAGGTAAATTGGGAAGAAGAAGACCTGAACATAGGCGGACAGAACCGAACAAACCTTTGATTTGCGGATGTCATAGTTTTAATGTAGGGCAATCTACACAATATTTCATCAATGTGAAAGGAACTTCAAGAGGTGTGCAATGAAGTAGGCTTCAAAATAAAAAGCTCCAAAAAAATGATAACCAACTTGGCAATAATGAAGTAGAATTAACAAATAAATATATGTACCTCAGGCATAAAATCCAAATCTTCAGTCAACCAAACAAGTGAATTGAAGAGAAGAGTTAACAACGCCTGGACTGCTTACAAAAGACTGTGAGAGGTCTTTAAAGGTAATCTGCCGATATGTTTAAAAATACAAATTTTCAATCAGTGCGTGCTGCCGGTTATGACACATGGTGCCGAAATTTTAACTTTAACCAAAGCAATGCCTAAAAAGCTTAGAACAACACAGCAAAAAATGGGAAGATTGATACTTGGTGTGTCTTTAAGAGATCATATTCGAAACGAAAACTTGCGCCAAAGAACAGACGTGACTAGTACAATCACACAGATAGCAAAGCTCAAGTAGAACTGAGTCAGGCATGTGGCCTGGATGACGGACGGGAGATGGACCAAGAGGCTGCTTGAGTGAAGGCCAAGAGCCGGCAAAAGGAGCAGAGGAAGACTGCCTATACGATGGAGGGATAATATCAGAAGAATGGCCGGCAATTAAATTCAGGTAGCCCAAAGTAAAGAGAAATGGTTGAAAATGGAGGAGATCCATGTCCAACAGTAAACCCAAGGAGTTGACTGATGATGATGAGACTTCAATACCCAAAAAAAATAGTAAGATAGAGAGACAGAAGGACACATAAAAGAAATGTTTTAAAAGACCTATCATAGGGGCAAGCCAAATATATAGCACAGGACAAAAACAATTGAAGAAAACGTACAGAAATAATCAACAGTAACGGACCCAACACACGATGCGCAGAACCGGCAAACCTACCATCTACTGAGCTTTCGAAAAGCCTTTAAGGCACCCTTTGTTTCTCAAGGAGTTATGGCAAAAAAAAGAAGAAACCGTTTAAGTTTTTTAAAGGGAGAACTTTGTTGTTAATCTTACGACGGATTACTTTTAAGATAAAGATCATAAATTTATGTATGCATTACGCCATTTTTAAAAGAGGGTATAAGAAATGATGTAAAGTTTACAAATTTTAAGAGCACATACAGTAATGTGTGTGTAGGCTTCCCGAGCAACAATGTATGGCAAATTGGTTAAGAGAGAAAATAATTTATGATTTTAAAAAACCTTGAAAGCTTGGATTGAAAAGTACCTTAAACAAGACTGTTAGTATTGTTTTTCTGTCATTTTGTTTATTAATCATTTATAGCATTAAAATAAAATTAGAATAATTCCCGTATTAAACAATTTAATAAAACGCCATATGGTGTACCACCATACAAATGCATCATGCATCATCCTTTAAATTGCCTTCTTATACCTTCTAATTATATGTATGACTTGTAATTCTGACAATTATTACGAAAAAGTTAACTTTAGATACGCGAACGTCGAGTAAATTTATGGGGTGGTTCTGACGTAACCATTTTGGGCCGAATCCGGCATGTTGTATGGCCAACTTTGCATGACGCTCATAGAAATGGCCTTTCTACGAGTACCATTTGAACAAGCATTAATGTATGTTGATTTCGTTAAATACGCAATTTGAGGCCGGGCACGTAGTACAAATAAGGCAGAACCCCGCGACCGTACGAGCCGAGTACAGGGAAAACTTAAATGGCCTACTACGTCTTCGCAACAGATGCCAAGAGACAAAAGACAATCAGCCTATTAAAGGTGGACACCGTACCAACAATTTATTGTCCCAATTAGCCAAATCGTGAAGCTACGTGTTTTGGAAAGGCAATGGTCCTCGATATAGTAGCTTGTTAAGTAAACCGGTACCTTACCACCGAAGTTCCTGCGGCGCGGCCGCCTAAACAGGGACAGCCCGAGGTGGCCGATTCGGCGGCGAGAAGGACGCACGGCGCGGACAGGCAGAGCGAAGCGCGCGGCCGCGCTGACAGCTTATCTGCTGATATGTGTTTTTGGGGAGTCCGGCTCTCGGCCTTTTATTTGGGCCCCCGAAATGCGCAGAGGAATAATTTTCCCGCACGTCCCTCTAATTTAAAACACAAATTAAGGCAGATAAGAAACGGGCTCGTACCGAGCCGGGCGGGAAGCGTCTCCTAAGGACTTAATCCGAGTATTTGGGCCGATCCAGCGCCCGCCTAATTAAGAGAGTTTGTATACAAATTAAATGGGCCGATTTAATTATTGTAGCTTTTCGCTTTTTAAGGCGGTTTTATGCTGCTTTTACGGCGCTCCGAGGGCCCAGATTATGGAGTTATTAACTCGAAAATGCCTTGCTGCACCGACGGCCGCTTATCTCCGATTGATTGGGGAAATTAACTCCGGGTCAAGTGATTTTATGGCGCCCTCGTAAAAAATTACTCCGAGAAGGTAAGATTTACTACTAACGCCTGCGTTACGCTGCGATAAGATAAATATTTTTTAATTGCTTCTGAAACGATTGATTTACAGCGACATGCGTCTCATAATATTTTTCAGCCGCATTCCTCTTCATCTAACAATTTTCCAACGCATTTTCCATTTTATTATGTAACTTAAAGCTATAATTATCAACTCGTGTTACTTTTTGTCTTTTAATATTTATTTGCAATCTGTTTTACAAAAGAACAATAAGCGAATCGGATATCTAGACATTGACAGAACTCCTTTTTATATCACTTAACCAACCGTTAACATTAACATGCTGAGGCTTAGATTTAATTACAAAGAATTTATTTATGAGAATAAATAATTACAAACCACAAGTTATTCAAAGTACTTTCCATCGTTTTCCATCCATTTTTCTGGAAGCAGACGGATTTCCCGCCAAAAGAATTCCTCGTCCTTTGATGCAATCCAATGTATCTTCAAAAGAGTTAAACCGCCGCTCAGACAGACCATGCGTCATAGATTGAAACGTATGGCAATGAGAAGAGGCAATATCTTGTGAATGCGACGGGTGGGGTGGGACATCCAATCGAAATGTTTTTAAATGGTTTTTGACTTGTTTTACAACATGTGACCGAGCACTGGCGTACTGGAAAATCACTTTATCGTGTCTTACGACGTATTCCGATCGTTTTTCTTTCAATTCCCAGTTCAATTTGATCAATTGTGTTGGTAGCGATTCTCAGTGTTATTTTCACATTGTTTCAGTAACTCATAAAACACTACTTCTTGCTGATCCCACCAAATACTGAGCATCATTTTCAAATCATGGACGATTCGCTTTGGCGATGATAATGTTTAGCCAGGCATACATCTGCCTCTTCTGCGCTTATCATAATGAATTCGTTTTTGCCACCAGTCACGATAGGATGCAATTTTTTTTTCTTTTTTAACTTTGAAACAGGTGGAAAAATGTCTTTCGACGTATTTCGGCTTCAATTGATGTAGCACCCAATTTTTTGGCTTCTGAATCATTGCTATTGCCTTCAATATTATTAATTAATATTACCGACGACCGCTAAATCAAAATTCGAGAAATTTGTAAATTTTACAAGTGTTTAACATGAGTTTTCATCGAGTAATGCCTCCAATTTTGCATCATCAAACTTTTTCGGCTAGCCCAGGTGCTTCTCATTTTCCGTGTCAAAATCGACACTTTTGAATCGTCGAAACCAACACTCACAAGTTGAAATCGATTTAGCATATTCACTATTGTTTTCGGATAGCAAAGGAAAGCTTTCAGTTGCCGATTGGAAACAAAAAAGTAAAGCTTCCCGCAAATTTCATTCTGTTGGCACAAAACTCGACATATTCAAAGTTCAAAAAATTATATGGTTTACACTTGACTAAACATTGCACATTCTCAAAAGTCAAGTCTAATTATGGTCCTTTGCCATAAAATTGATTGAAATGTACTGATCCCAAAAAGTACTAGTAGCGCCCATCTGTTGTAAATAGTCCCAATATGATTAGAAGCTTGCGATTCTTCACTTGAAATGTGTCTAGTAACTCTAATTGTATCCACCTTTGTAGACAGTGAGTGTTAGTATTATTGTCCAAAGAATTTTGCCCGAACACATTTAGATGAGGCTATAGCCGATGCTGGTATTTTACACTTACGCACTTCATTTCTTCCTTTATGGTTTTGACTCCCTAGATCTCAATAAATTTTTTTCGTTCATACAAACCACGGTGGACTAACTATTATAGCCTTTACGACGGATTGCTACGACTCACTTAGAGTCTTCGTATTAGAAACTTGTTTCTTATGTCATTCACTAAATGTATTTAATATTAAAGCCAATATAAAGGACAAGAATTTCTTGATGTAAAAATTGGCGAGAAAGTTTGTCTATTTGCTCATAAAATTTTTACTTTTTATCATTATTGATGATTTTGAGGTCGTTTGAAAGCGCCTTTTCTTGCAGTTATTTTGGTGTATAACTTGTCCATATCTGTTTTAGAATGGATCTGTCGAACGAGGAAGTTTGCTGTTACACTTTTAATGGCAGCTGGGGTTGAATGCATTCAAAGCTGTCAGAAAGATTTTCATGACTTACGATGATGGCACAATTGGAGATCGTGCGGCACGCAAGTGGTTCAGTTAATTTCGCGAAGGAGATGAAGACTTGGCCGACAAACCCAGGTCTGGGCGTCCACGGAGCGTTGAGTGTCACGCGGTAAGTAATTAAAGCCAGTCCATCCACGACGACTCAAATGTTGTCCACTCAACCGTTATCCCAAGATGCGCTGTAATATCTGACAGTAAGTCAGCGCTATTTACAAGTCAAGGTTTGGAGCCTTGCAAAAACGTTGTCACCCGAAATCGAAATCTGGTTCTACAGGACCAAGGCGCACGTCGGACTCCAGGCAACGAGCGTGCGGACCAGTTGGCCAAAGAGGCAGCAGCAGGACCAGGACGGTTCCAGTGGGGCTCGTAAAGACCCGACTACGAGCTAGGGCGAGAGCAAGATGGGAGCAGAGATGGCAAGCAGCGGAGTGCTTCAACCGGCACACCGTCCAGCTTATCATTGAATATGGCAACTTCCGGTCCTATCTTATAAGAATCTGGAAGCTGGCGGAAGAGCAAAACAGATGCGCACGTGGGGAGGACGACGACGTCATGCACGTCCTGCTAACCTACAAGGAAGAGAAGGAGACTAGGGCCAGAGCGGAAAGGACCCTGATTACGGGAGAGATTGGGAGGAGATTGAAAGCCTTTCGGCAGTGCGCGAATAGTAAACGGCTCTTGCGGTTTTTGCGGAACGGTGGGGGTGATTACGTGTGAATAAGCGCTGGTGCGAGATGCAGACTCTTGGACAATACTAGCAGACACTAAGTGCGGCGTAGGTTAAGTGTTACTTGGAGTAGTACTGTAAACGCTAGAAGAATTCGGAGCCATCAGCGGCTTCGAGTCGCCTGCTCTGACTCGGGTTTTCGTGGTTTTCCTGGGTCCTGCACTAAGGCAAATGCCGGGGAAAGTAAATTTGGGACCACGATAGATTTTCAAAATTTTCAAGAATTATGCAAGACAGTTTTGCGAAAAATTGTAAACGCGGTCGCGGCAGTGCTGGTATAGTGTTGTAAGACGGAGCACCAGCTTATTTAATTTGCAACATGTCCTGTAACGTTTGTATCTATTTCAATCAATAAATTTGTATATTTATATGAGGCCCGAAAAGTCTGAAAGAAGCCCAAATGAGTTCCATACAAAGTGACCGAAACTCAAAAGTAACGACTTGAAGTGCTGACTGCGCTGTTGGAGCGCAACGAACTGGGAGCCTTTCTTGGAGAACATCGTCACCGGATCCCGTTCAAGAATCCGGACCATCAACCAATGGCTGTCACCAGGTCAAGCTTCAAGTTTGCCAAAAAAGGACTTTTGGACCCTCGACAAGTGATTCATTAGGAGCTGTTGGAGAAGGGTTTGACCGTAAACGCCGCAATGTACTGTAAGCAACTGGGCCGATTTCGTCGTTATTCTGCTTTATGACAATGCAAAGTCTCAAATTGCTCGATTGACAAAAAACAAGGTTGCCAAGTACGAATGAGAAGTTCTGGACCATCCGCTTTACAGTCCCGACTTGGCATCGAGTGATTATCATCTTTTTCGAGCTCTGGATGACTTTTCGCGTAGAAAACGGTTCGAAAACGTCTGTGACATCTAGTTATTGCGGGAAAAATAGCAGCAAGTGGCCGATGTGGACGGAGAATATTTTGATTAAGTTATTTGTCTTTGGATCGGATGTATTTCACACACTAAATAAGAAAGTTCGTCTTATGTATAAAATCGGCAAAACTTTTCCGCCAACCTTTGCTTAAAGAGAAAAATTGAAAAAAAATCAATAAATAATTTCCTCGAAAAATTTATCTTGAATCAATTTTGTTGGAAATCTTACATTAATTTATCTTTTCTCTAATATTTATATATAATTTTTTAATAGGTGAAAATATAAATATGTGCCTAGAGGCAAAATAAAATTTGAAAGTTAAATTTGTATTGTAAAATATAAACAATTTCGATTGTTATAAAAATAAAATCTTTAATTAAACTATTACATAACAAATAATTCCAAAAATACGAATCTAACAATGAAAATAAATAATTAAATAAAATAATGGAACAAAAAACAAAAAAAAACAAATTAAGTTTATTAAAAACCAAGAAACTTAGAATTTTCAGTTATTTAGTTTAATAGTATAATTATGTAAGTATACATATATGAATATAGTTGTACACAGCGGAAATAAGTTGAAGGTTCTTTTTTAATTTTATGATGCCGTTACTTTCATCGACAAATTTTAAAGTTTCATTAGTACCTGCACCCAACGGTAACATAGTCGCAGATTTTGCAGGATACTTTACTTTGATTCTGCTCTTTTGATATTAAACCGTCAGGAGAAGGAGCAAGACAACAGTGGTTTTTATAAATAAATAAAACGCAAACAAATTAGTGCAATTTTCAAAATTACGGATAGCTGTTAGTTCATGATTACTTCCCCATTTAGCAGCTCTTCCTTTAAAAATAAAATATAATACATTTTTCCTAGTTTAACACTGAAGGAAATCGCCGCTGCCTTGCATGGTGTTTGATAGGAGTGCCTGTCATTACAATTTATACGTTTTCCTCCTGTTAATTTTGCAACAATAGAGTTGTGACATTCGGTACTATTTGTGTCCATTTACGATTTCCAGTAACCCAGATTTTCTCATCTTAATCTTGAATTTGGACTCTGACAAAAATATGGGGACATTGACTATGCTGACCAAAAACGTGATTCGACGCATTTAAAGTGCCTTCTTTCAATTTAGATATTATAAGATTCTAAAACAAATTACTATCTTTATAATGGCTCAGTGTATTTAGCACAACATGACGGAGTCTTTTGATGCTTACAAGGTGGTTCAAATATAACCGGGACTCAATTTTTTTACAAAAAAAAACCAAATTGTCAAACGCTTACTTGCATATGTCAGTCTTTAACGTACTACCCCGCCTCCGTAGTTAACATATTTTTTTCAACATTCTAGAAGCCTCCTGATGTCTTTTTCAAAAAGTTTTTGGTTGGCGACGTATCCACTCCCAAACAGCGTGGCTGACGGCGTCATTGTCCTCAAACCACACACCTTGCATGTCTGATTAGAGTCGTCCGAACAGGTAGAAATCACTTGAGGCCAAATCGGAACTATACGGCAGATATGGCATAAAATGCCATTTTTCCATTGTTGTTTTGGCCGTATGGGAGCCTGCATTGTCTTAAAGACACTCACGTGATGACTACTGGGACTTGGAAATGAAGTAAGTGCACTCACGTGGGTGGTCACTATAGATTTCAAAAATGCATCACCTATGTCTTCAAACTGCTGTAGGAGACGACTGGTAGCTTCTTGCATGCGCACCATTTTGTTCACGTCCGTCAAAGTGCGTGGTGTACGGACCGTGCATTCACCTTGCGATGGTGCAGGTGTTCTCACAATGTTTTCTACACTACCAACACTGATGATCAGCATTGTTCCAAATTTCTTGATACTTCTGCTCCTGCTTACGAATAACCGCGTCTGAATAATAAATGTTTGGTTTGGTGACGAATGTCGACGGCCGAAGACTATGTGATTTATTCTCCACGCGCTCTTTGCCTTCTCTGAAGCACTTACACCACTCAAACATACAGGTTCGTAAGAGACACTCTCCTCCATACTGTTGATGGAGTTAGTGGTAAAATCCAGCGGACGGAGCGTTTTCTCCAATTGGAACACAACGCGTTGTTCCACGCTCCGCAGTGCCTTCTCTTTGCTCATCACTGTAGCAACTCCCAAACAGAACCGAACAGGTTTTCCCCCAGTAGGAAGGAGGGTACAGTTTGTGGCTCCATTCTCTCAATGTTGCACAGCTGATGTGCGGTACGGCTTGTTTACACACAAATTAGTCCCGGCCATATTTGAGTCACCTTGTATTATTTAATTTATTGTGAAAACGCTTTTTGGGGGCTAATCCTTTTATTCGCAATTATTCCTAAAAATAAAATGTTGTCTATTGCTTGTCCAATTATAACTCGAACGCCAGAGAATGAGTTGTAATTAACCCTACAAGATTTTTCTAAACATTATTTGCTACTACCCCAATGTAGGGATACTGATGGGTATCAACCCTACCTTGGTCCTTGCCAATTTTTTATTTTTTTCCCAGCAACCCCAGTAACCTACCAAGCAGTATATCTGATATAATTAATTTTTGGAAAATAAATGCAATCCCATACATCAAATGTTGCAAATGCAACTCAATTCTGTCACTAGGGAATAAAGAGGGCGACAATAATAAAAACCTCACACTTACAAAAACTTAACAGTAATGAGAAAGCAATGCATATTTATAAAATGAATAAACCTTACTTAGTTTTTAATTTATCTATCTATAAATTGGAAACAAGGAAAACAAAAAATAAATTTTACTAGAGCTTAGAATATATGCACGAAACATGTACAAAATATACATGCAAATATGCATTATAAAACAGTTAACATATGCAAAATAAAAATAAATGTTTCAAATAATTACTTTTATTTTACAATATCAACACCGATGTCAATTTTTTTTAACATGATGTATCCTTCATTTTTTCCAAGACAACGTTTAGTTTTGTTTTAATTTTTCAATTTGGTTCAACTTTTGACCTCCTTTGCAGAGAGGAATTAATAACGTATAGGATTTGATTCACTTCCACATGAGTAGTGTCTGTGAAGTACAGACAGGTCGACCAACTAATGGCGGCCCAAATGAGGAAATACAACAAAATTTTTGAAATTAAAAAAGTGTTTTGTAAATGCTGTGAATTATTCGTGTAATAGAATTGGGTTGTAGATTTAGGAAGATTAATTCGAATTTCGAGCTGAAAGCTCCTAACCATAGAAATAAAGATAACGGGACCAATTGGTTGCTCCTATTATATCCATTAGAAGACCATTTACTCTACTCTTTTATAGAGAGAAAAATTATAAACGTTTAAGGTTGATACACTCCTACGTGAATAGAACCTGGATAGAGAGTCGACCATCTGATAGAAGTCCAGATGAGAACATGTGAGAAAACAAAATTAAAAAAGCGTTTTGATAATGTATTTAACTATCTACGCTGTACAATTTGGTTATGGGATAATAAACCATCGAGTTTTGGCCGATTTATTCGAGTTTGGAGTTACGAACTACTAATTGCATAGAAAAAGACAACGGAACCGATTGGTTGTTTCTTTTAAAGCTACTAGGAGAACATTTCTGCGCTGCTTATACTCTTAGCTGACTTTGATCTCTTTTGTAGACAAGGCTTAAAAACGTTTAGGTTTAATGCACATCTAGAAGAGTAGTACCTGTCATAGAGACACGGTAGACCAACTAACAGGGCACTAAAAGGAAAAATATTTGGAATCCAAAAAGTGATTCATTGATGCAATAAATTGTGCGCGTACTAGAATTGATTTGCATACAATAGATTAGTCAGGTTGGGTCGACTGATTCGACTTTTTGATCTGAAAACTGTTCCTGCATACATAAAATATAGAATGGAAACAGTTGATTCTTCTACAACCTTTGGTAAAACATATCTGCATTTTCTATGCCTAAGCATTAACGAACCTCGATCTATTTTGTAAAAAGGAACTAGAAACTTGCAGTGTTGATACACTCCCATATGTGATACTCGCCTTAACAAATGGTAGACTAACTAATAGAGGTTCAGTTGGGAAAATATGGGACAACTTTTGGAATTCCAAATGCGTTTCGGTACTGTAATGAATTATAAATTAGTAAAATTCAGTTACGAAACAATTCGTCGAGCCATTGGGATGCTCCTTATAACCGCGCTACATTAATTACTACGATATGTTATGCAAAATCATCATAAACACTTTTATGTTACAATTAGTTTGTGTCTATTCATATTTTTAATATTATATTTAATAACAATTTATAAGTAACCCGTCCATACCAATTATGAGATCATTTTTGTAGCGCTACACATTTTCCTGCAAATCATCGAATAACTAATATTTTAACATTCACATCGCAAATTTTTACAAAAATGTTCTTTAATTTTTCTGTTCTTTTTAATAACGTCAATTACGAAAAACTATTTGTTCTAAAAGCAGGAAAATAATTTTCGATTGACATGTTCGGCGTAATTCATTTATATAATGCGTTTCCATTGTTAGTATAAAAATAAAAAAAGACTCGCCAGTTGGTAAAAAGTTCATCATTGAAGTCGAGTTGAGGGATGCAGCATTTACCTAACCCACAGCAAACATTAATTTTTCTAATAGGTTGAGGAAAGAAGTGTTTACTCACCATGTCCAGAACCAGGATGCGCATGAAGTCACCCAATCCACTGTTAAAAAATGTTTTTCAAGCTGGCAACGGCGTAAAATTATTGTTTCGTGCAAAAAAACAAAACATTGTTCCAAATTTGCTCTTATTCTTTTAGTGCACAATAATTCGAACCCGCTCGCGCGCGCTGATATTAACTACTGACAGAAAATCTGGCATGCAGCTGCCTTTGAAATAAAAAGTTAAGTTGGCTTTCTTGCAAACAGAACCAAGGATGTCGCAAAGCAAAAACGACACCTTTGTTATCGTGCGGGTAATGATTACCTGCTCTGCTAACATGTATGGTATTGGTATTATACATAAGTACCTAATCTTTAAGATTTAAACACTTATTTAACTATAGCAAAAAATGACACCCTGCATTAACTACAAACTAGCAAAGGTATAAATCCTTTTTGGTTCGAAAGAACAAAAATTTGCTTGAGATTCCAACTTCAAACCTCATTCCGCGGATAAAGAAATTAAGTCAACAGTAATTAACTATCTCTATTCGATTTGTTTTAATATTTAAATAGTAAATTGCGGCTAAATAAATAATTGCATAAAAACGTATGTTATTTCAAATGCAACCTTTATTGTGGTGCAAACATAAAATTGCAAACACGCTGTATAAGATAGGCTTTTTGTTTTCTCAACATTCTGCTTTTTTGCATTTTATATAACAATGAAAGACCGAGGACGTGGGTTTATCAGACGTTCCTATCATACCTTACGCCGCAACAAAAAGTATAGTTCGACCTTAATTTCTAATATGTATTAAAGCATCTAGCAGCGAAAGCAGATAGCATAATTAACAATTCGTTATTATTATTATTTATTAAATAGTTTGCTTAATCGTGTAATACCTTGGGGCATTTTAAGTAGTTATTGTATAAAAATGATGGTAGTAGGAAAATGTTCGCTTTAACTGAGGGAACGCTTTCGATTGCTCATAGCAACTCTAACACTCCTTGTCAAAAATTCCAAATAAATTTATTGTTTACATAAAACATTTATTTGTTATTTAGTTAGTAATATTTCAACACGTATGCCTGTATCATCATCATCATCATCAGCCTCTTATTATCCACTGTTGAATAAAGGCCTCTTCAAGTTTGTTCCATGCGTCTCTGTCTCTTGCGGTTTGAATCCAGTTTTTACCCGCGGTTTGTTTGATGTCATCCGTCCATCTTTTCTGTGGTCTTCCCCTGCTCCGCGTTGTAAGTCTTGGTCTCCATTGGATTATCTTTGTGTTCCATCGGTTTGGCTTCTGCCGTGCCACGTGTCCAGCCCATATCCATTTCATTTTTAGTATTCTTGAGATTATATCCGTCACCTTGGTTCTCCTTCTGATCTCTTCGTGATTGATTCTTTCTCTGAGACTGACGCCGATCATAGCTCTCTCCATAGCCCTTTGAGTAGTTCTAAGTCTTACCATACTTTTTCTCGTCAATGTCATTGTCTCCAGGCCATATGTTGCAACTGGAAGCACACAGGTGTCGTAAACCTTTCTCTTCAGGTTAGTTGGTATATCGGTGTTTTTCATTACATGACTGATTTTTCCAAAGGCAGCCCAACTCTGGCTTATCCGGCGTGAGATTTCTGCGGTCTGATTTTCTTTCCCGATCCTGAATTTGTGCCCCAAATATATGTATTCCTTGACTACCTCAAGATTGTTGTTGCCTACGTTGATACTCTCTTCGACTGGGCCCATTACTTTCGTTTTTTGGACATTCATTTTCAGGCCTACGTGTTCTGATGTTTTGAGGAGCTCATTTAGCATGTCTTTGAGTTGTTCTAGGTCATCGCTAATTAGGACAAGATCGTCCGCAAATCGAAGATTGCTTAGGTATGTTCCATCTACATTTAGTCCCTTTCGCTTCCATTCAAGGTTTTTGAATATATCCTCCAAGACGAGAGTAAACAGTTTTGGCAAATAGTATCGCCCTGGCGCACGCCTCTCTTGACTTTAATTTGATTGGTTGTTAGTTCATCATTAATTTTTACTTTTATGGTGGAATTTTCGTATATATATTTCAGTAGGTCTGAATACCTTGTGTCTATTCGGGCGTTGTCCAGTGATTTTAAGATTGCCGGAATTTCAATGGAATCAAATGCTTTATGGAAGTCTATAAATGCAAGATAGATGGGCATGTTGTATTCTGTGGTTTTTCGATGAGGGATCTGAGCGTTTGTAGGTGATTATTAGTGCCATAGTTTCTTCGGAAGCCCCCTGCTCTACCGGCTGGTAAAATCCAATTTAGTTGTTAGGCGGTTTGTAACGATCTTGGTCAGCAGTTTGTAGAAATGTGATAGGAGGCTAATGGGGCGGTAGTTCTCCAAGTCTCCGCTATCGCCCTTCTTAAATAGTAAGATGACTTCCGCACATTGCCAAGCAGTTGGAATCTTCGTTTCATAGAGACATTTGTTTAACAGAGTGCGGACTGATTGTAGTAAAGGCTCGCCGCCCATTTTCAGCATTTCGATGGTAATGCGGTTTTCCCTGGTGATTTCCATTTTCATTTGCCGCAAGGCTGCTTTGAGTTCCCCGTTGTTAATTTCGGGAATTTCTTCAGATCCTACGTTGATAATATGTTGCTGTTGGTATTTTTCTTGTGAATAAGTGTTGTATAAGGATTTGTAGAAGTTTTCAACGGACTCGATTATATCTTGTTTATTTCTCACCACTGTTCCTTCGGAGTTTTTCATTTTATATATTTTCGCTCTTCCTCTGGCCATTTTCGATCTCAGGACTTTCATGTTTGCATTATCTTCAATCACTGATTGAATCATTTTGTATTGTATGCTCTTAGGTCTTTACGTATATGTTTGTTTATGTCCTTATTTAGTTGCTTATATTCTTCAGTTTCTCGATTTAACTCCTTTCTGTGTTCTATCATTTGCAGTGTTTCTTCTTTGAGTTTACTTGTTTTTGTCTTTTTGTGTGCATATCTTTTGCCGCTGTTTGAACAGTAGATGTGATTGTTTTTGTTAATTGGTTTATTTCTAAATTGTTTAGTTCTTGGGTGGGCGGCAATTTGTATTTGATAAGCTCTGCATGTTCATGTTGATGTTTGTCTAGATATTGTGTTGCAGGAAATAGGTATAGTTTTTGAATTAGTTTTTTCCTTTCGACTTTGATATCGATTTTAAGGGTTCCCCTCACCATCCTGCGATCACTTCCCGTGTCAAACTTGTTCAGAACGGAAACATCGGTGCAGATATCTCTACGGTTTGATAGTATATAATCGATCTCATTTTTTGTATGTCCATCAACGCTTTTCCAGGTCCACTTTCTTTGGGGTGGATTTTTGTAAAATGTATTGAGACAGAATAATTTTTCTTGCTGTAAAAAGTTTAGAAGCATCTCTCCCCTTTCATTTCTGGATCCCAGTCCGTATTATCCGATGTTTTGAAGATTGTCATCCTCATTTTTCCCTACTTTAGAGTTGAAATCACCCAATACTATTACATATTGGGTTTTTTCGTGGTGGATTGCACTTGTAATGTCTTCATAGAATTATTCAGCTTCGCTTTCTTCAGATCTACTGGTTGGTGCATATACTTGGATTATTTGTAAGGAATATCTTTTACTAAGTTCAAGCGTTATATAGATAACACGGTCAGATATGGCTTGCATTTTTGTTACGAGATGTTTTATACGTTTATTTATTATAATTGCCACTCTCCCTAGGTGTGATTTTTCTTCCTTATTATACTGATATAGCACATGGCCTGTTTTGAGTGTCGTTGCTTTTTCACCCTTTAGTCTGGTTTCGGATAGACCGAGGATATCCCACTTGATGGCATCCAACTCTTGTTCTAATCTGGTTTGATGTTCGTCCAATCTCATTGTACGCACATTGTATGTTGTTACTCGAAACGTCTTGTTTGATGTATTTCTTGTCGATTTTCTGCCTCCCCCAGAATCCGAAATGAGACGGTCTGATACTTGATTAGAGTGGGAGTCTGAGTTACACACTCTACCCACCTGGGGTTTATATTTTTGAATTTCGACATTTAGCATAGAATAAAATATGAAGGAATTTGGCAATTAAAACGCCACGCTTGCCGAGCGGGTTGGCGAGTTGGATAGGATATATGTAGGAGGGATGCATTTGGTTTTGGGTAAGGATTGGGATTTTAGGACTCAGCTCTCTCTCGGTATTTTAGGTGTAGAGAGAGTCGAGGCTCGCGTGGGCAGGATCGCTCTCCTGAAGCAGACCTATCCTATACCGGGATCGTATAGGAGTGTCTACCCGCTACCCTAATGCCTGGATGGATGGCAACTAAATTTGAAATGACATCTATACTGTCGGACTAACCCTTACGATACCAAAACGACATTTATCATCCTTTTTAATTTTAAAAATTCTATTAAAACGAAATACAATGTATTGCAAATTTGTTGTATATAGTTTGCTTTAAAAGTATACGGAAAAAATTAAATAAAATACAAATTTTATTTAGTAACTTCTTAATGCATAATTACATGTGGTTGGTAACTAAAATTAAAATGACCTATCTGTTATCAGGGTGATCTTTGTGACATCGAAATTATGTTTGCCGTGTCACATTTACGGTTTTTTAGTTAAGCAATTCGTCATATGCGGGTTACTTTAAATGTAAACAAAAAAAGTAACAACATTTTAAATAGTTAGTAATTTTTAATGCATATATCTGTGCAGTTGGTTAATAAAATCACAAAGTAAAAATAAAGGTGGGGTTTGGAATAATTCAAAAAATATTTTGTATAGTTTGCTGCTCACGTCGACCGCTTGATAACTAAAATTTAAAAAATGGCTATGCTTTACGAACCAAATAGAAAAATTCACAGATGACATCGATTCATAAAAAGAAAAAAAAAGACAAGCGCAAACAGTACAAAGGAATATTACTGACAAGTACACTACGTAATATCTATTAACGTACATTAAAGAATAAAATAGAAGAACAATATAAAGATCGGAAATTAAAACAACAAAGTGAATATGGAAAGGAAAGTCAACTTGATGCGTTTACTAAGAATTTTAAAATTAAATAAAGTTAAAAATAACAAATAAACCAAAGAAAAAGACAGTAGCAGATGTAAAACAGATGCAATTCAGGTGATATGGACAAGACCAACAAGACATGCATTTCGAATAAAGCAGTAGAACAAATCCTCCAGGATTTTAGAAAACGGGAAAGTCGGAAAAAAGCTGGAGGAAGGGGATAGAAAAAAATAATTGAAGAAAAGTAGTGATATAAAGGAAAATAAAGAAACAAAAAAAATATCGGAAGAAGAAAACAACAAAGCAACCATAATATTAGCAAAATGTTTTTAACTCTCATTATGCGTTTAGTTACTATATTTTTTAGAGATTAATCAGTTATTTTCCATTTTAAAAATTGAATAACTTGAGCAAGAAGCAGTGAAACTGTTTTATTCATATGCCAATTCTTAAAAATAATTTAAATTCATTATAAAACATAATATCTTTCAAATAATTTCCGCGTTTGGTTTCACTAGACCAAACTTTATTTTTTAGTTTTAACGTTCTTGTGGAATATTACTTTTCAGCTCCTGGAGTGTTACAGGTTTATTTACATAAGCTTTTTGAAAGTAACCCCAAAGAAAAATATCTAGAATTGTCTGATTGGGAGAACGTAATGGCTAGCTATTTCCGGTTCCACATGAAATTAGTTCATTTTAAATATACGGCAAAAAAGCTTTATTGTTGCTCTTGTAGTATAGGCAACTACTCCATCCGCTGAAATTAAACTATACTTATAGTAAGACAAAGAAAAGAACTGGAGATCAAGTGACATATCAATTGAAAGCACTCATCGAGCTGAACAATATGTAGTATGCCACCAATTTTGTCCTCGCAGCGTTCACGAATTATTACCAAAACACTCCAGTTAGGTTGGAAAACTTCATTTTTACCAGTCAATCAAGTTTACATGATGTTGAAACGACTCGTTGTACAACATCAATGCGCATGTGTTGCGTTCAAAAACAATAGCGCAGGCTTAAGTGTCGTACGAGAGCAAAATATGATATATATAAAAAAGACATACAATTGAGACAGAGAGAGCTACGGAAGTCCTTTTGTAATACAATAATGACTACAAAAGACCAGACCCTAAGGACATTTCTCAAGCCAAATCTTATCATCAATTCACTCTTAAGTCTTTCCTTCTAAATTTACTAGAAATACTTTGTGATAGAAACATAAAAGATAGTGTACTAGCAACTAGTCCACTAATCAATCACCATGCATACTTTCCAAGGAGGTCTACGGAATCTAAAGTATACATGGTAGTAGGGCGGATAGAAAGATCGCTGGACAACAAAATGTTTGCCCTGACTGTATTTATTGACATATATGGTGCCTTTGACAATGCGACTTTTGATAGTATTGATACAGCCCTTCGGCAACGAGGGGTGAATGACACTCTACGAGAGTGGATTCTACAGCTTCTGTATTACAAAGTATCTGTAGAGACACAATATCTAAAGACTGTCCCCAGGGAAGTGTACTGTCACCTTTACTATAAAATCTAGTAAGAGATTTAAAGAATAGCACGACTTATTTTACTATACAAGACTTGAGGCTACAAAGTTCTGTTTATTACGTACGCAACTTAATTCCCTTTTTTCACTTAATTGTGATAATAATTCATAACAACAAAAGTGTTAAGTCGAGAAAAGGCAATTTCCGCCCAAAATGCCAAAATTAATTATCTGAACTAATCCCCAGAAAAAGTAATGACAACAAAATATAGAGAGCAATACAGAAAAAAAGAAAAATATAAAGACAGTTAAGAACATTAGAAAAGCCATTGATTACACCGCCCAACAAGTATTTTTAAACGAATTTAAGCTATTTCAGGTCTGCTGAATTAAAATATAAAAGTAGTTTTTCCAAGTTGGCTCTAGTTTTTGAGATAGTGGAGAAATTAAGAAACTTAGCAACAACGGGTGTTCTTTATAAGAGGGTATATGCGAAAACTCTACTTTTCTCGACAATTCTAGTCTTACTTACTTGCAATGACTAAAATAACTAATTAACTGACTTAATAAAATAAAAAATTACTTATTTAATAAAAAATGACGCTAGTTATTTACAGAAATGAGTTCTTCACTTTATCTGCTTGTGGGATAGTAGAGAAAAGTAAGGTCATTAGAATAAGATTAATTAGTCAATAAGACAAAACATGACTGTAGGAACAGTAAATGTCATAAACGAACTGTTAGTGAACCGGAAAAAATCATTCTCCCACCGCTTCACATCAAGTTAGAACTAATAGCGCAATTTGTTAAGGCTTTGAACAAAGATGGCGATTGCTTGAAATACATTTGTAGATCGTTTTGTAGGCTAAGTATGAAAAAGCTAAAAGCGGGTATTTTTGATGGTCCTCAAATTTGCAAACTTATTAAGGAATCTAATTTTACAAATCACATGACGACTCTTAAAGTTGCCGCTTGGTGTAGCTTTGTCTCGGTGGTTAAGAACTTCTTGAGTAACCACAAAGCGGACAATTATGAGAAACTGCTGCAACAGATGTTAATAAACTTTAAAAACTTGGGTTCTAATTTCCCGACAATCTTGGGACCTTAAGTGAGGAACAAGGAAAAGATTCCACCAGGATGTAAAGGTGATGGAAGAAAGATATCAGGGCAGATGGGATAAGCATATGATGGCAGACTAGAATAAAATCATATAAACAGCGCTTTTTCCTTACGAATTAGTTGTAATTTTCCGAATTCGACTACTGTATTTCTTTGTTATTATAACGAATAGAACATCATTATGGGTTTTATTGATTTTGCGTTTATATTTTTCAAAAATATTGTCATTTTTAGTGAAACTTGCTTATGGGTACCACTGCTCTATTAATTTTGAATTGTAATTAGCTAATTATCTCCAAAAATAGAACCAATCTAGCATATTCGTAATCAGAACTACAAAATTACCTAGAAATCGCTCAAATATTGTTGGCAATAAAATTAGTGTTGACCATTGTTATTAGTTTAAAGGAACAGGAGACAAAAAAAACAAGAAAATCAACTAAAAATTACTATCAAAATCGATAAGAACAAAAAAAAAATATTTGCCAAATTGGCATATAGGTAAAAACCAAGAAAAAATCTAGAATAAGATGAAATGCTACCGGAACCATTAAAAACTATTAAAAGTACCATTTAATGAATGCTTAAACGGAAGAAACGTACTAAAATAAACGCAACATTTTCTTGACAGTCTTACTTTTTGAAAATGAGAGCAAATTATAATTAGATCAACTTATAGAAGGCTAATACCGTAAATCAGCTTCTATCTGCTAAACCCCTAATATGAGGGATATACTATCAAAATGTTTGCTAGTACTGAAAGGTAGAAGAGCTCTAAATAATAGAACAATAAACTATACATAAATGCTAAACGTATTACAATAGCCTAGACCACAAGGCTAAAATGGCAGTAAACGCATATGACAGAACAATATCTGTACTTATAACACACAGAGTTAGGCAAAAAAAACCTAATGAGACCATAATTTAACACTACAGAAGAGATTTTAAAATAATTGGGACAATAAAGAGATAATTATAAACAGACAATGATTAAACCGCATATAATATAGCATAAATTATAGTATTCTAATAGCAGATAATTCGGAGAACATAGAGCGATGTTAAAAGAAGTAAAACATAACCAAAATAAATAGAACTGCAACTCTATCAAAATGAATGCAACAAACCTAACCACGGAAAAACAGTCCGAACGTGGGCATAAAATTATATACAGCCCAAAGAAATAAAAAACGAACATACAAGACAAATAAAACAAATAAATAAACAGAATAGTGAAACAAGCAGACTATGAATGAAAATCTTGGTTGGGCGAAGATCAAGAAAGAAACTTCAGATAATATAAAACGAAATGTTTGCCTATTCTGATTTAAACAATAAAATCTAGATCAATGGAGAAAAGAGGATGGAACTTTTACCATATAATGAATGAAATAAAACAAATGTTAATAGTCTGAACAAAGAGGACTGTCACTATTAATTCTTT
The DNA here is from genome assembly GCA_036346155.1 of Sinelater perroti. Classification (NCBI taxonomy): domain Eukaryota; kingdom Metazoa; phylum Arthropoda; class Insecta; order Coleoptera; family Elateridae; genus Sinelater; species Sinelater perroti. Next base: position 1,838,091 of record JARFIY010000209.1, on the reverse strand, counting down.
TAGCTATAAAATACGTAATGTAATAATTTCTCGATTTATAAAGTTCATTTCTTCAAATTTCCAGGGTTCTTTTTGTGCGCAACTCAATCCAAATCTAATATTCAATTAACGCTACAAAAAAGCGGGACAAATTTATCTATAAAATCGTACAGGTAACCACTTCAACTTCCATCAATTAATAAATTACTCATTTTCTTAAATTCTAACTACTTCAAAATAGAAAAATTTAGTACGTGCATTTGTATATGAACTATTAAATAGGCCCATAAATAATTGGGATCTTTATACAAAGAGGGTTATAACAGTAATTTTTGGTAGAAAGGGAACCCACTTTAACACAATTATATAGTAATGTCAAAGTCTCGCTGTTCCTCCACCAAAAATACTTTACAGAACCTACATTTCTTCTTCCTCACGTTGAGTTTTATATCCATTTACTTAATTTTACAACATTTGGTGCTTGTACACAGGGAGTGTTAAAGAAGTCTACATTCTAGTCAAATCTACCAATTACGAAAGAAGATACTGTCTGTTCATTATAAATTAAAACAATCTCTATGCAGGGGGTGTACAAGAATATGTGTAAATTTATGAGGAACTGTATATACAATGTGTTTCAAAAAACGTCCCCATTCTTTAAATGACAAGAAATGTAGTGTTTATTGGCTTACAAACAATAATTTAAAATGATACCTGAACAAATACATGGAAATGCAACATTTCCATCCAAAAATGTCTGCACGATGAGGCTGCCTCTAAATTGCAAACTGGAGCCCTTAAAATTATCATGTTGCTGTGAACTACAGTTTGAGCTTACCAGAGGTTGCAATGGTTGACTGCTGACAGGTCGTTTGCTGACAAAAAATTACTTTCACCGCTACCATTGTGTTACAAGGTATGTATGCGATTTCTCCGAAGATTATATTTCTCAGACCTTGTACATCGAGGTCAAGATCTACCGCACAAAACCACCAACAATCGATAATCAGAGAAAATTGGAAAACAATACCCAATAATTCCAAATAAAATGCTTTGTAACGCTAAATCTATTAGTCCGCGTTATTGGCTATATTTAGAAAGAGATGGTCGTCAACTTGAATAATTGTAAACACAAAAGTAATTTTACTTAATTTGTTTGTTGTTTACACAAGGTCTGTTTTGTATCAATGTCGTGTTTAAGTACACTCAGGTGTAAAAGTTAATAAAACTTGACTTCAAAATACATTTTATGAGAAAAGTTTATAATCCTTTACCAGTAATATTCTGACACAAGAAATAAGTGTTATTCAATCACCTAATATGTGTTCTGAATAGACATGGCCTTGTCAACTCATTAGATGGCAGAGCTGTGCTTAGCAATCCACTGTGACGGCTTGATGTTAAAAGCTGTACGAATGACGTGATGAATTAAGACTGCGTTAAGGTAGAGAACATCTCTAATAAAACCTGATACAGCAAACATATGGAAACATTTAACTTTAAATGGCGGAAAATGTTTCAGGAGGACTGAAATTATGTGGAAGACGATCCTAAAGTCGGTTGCCGGTCAACATCGCACACTGCTGCAAATGTGGAACGCGCGAGACAGTTATTGCAAGAACATCGTGTGAATTGAAATTTAATAGGGATGTGTCACCAAATTTTACGACGATTTAAAAAATTAATGCAAAAATAGTCCCACACACGTTGACAGAGAAACAAAAGAAAGCAAGCGAAAAATAGCACTTAAAGAAAAAAGTGATGAGATGTGCTGAGCAGTATACCGGATGAAGCTTTCCCTGCTTGCTTTCATGGCCTTTAGAAATGGTGGCAGTTGTGCATAGATAGCTGAGGGGATTACTTGGACAAGACCTAAGACCAATAGCTGTACCAAAATTATATCATAAGGGAATTTCGGAAAGAACAGTTGTGCTTCTTAGATGCACACTGTTTATTAAGAAAGCTTGGATGTCCCAACAAGAACCTTAAACCAGGAGTGTTTTGGATATGTCGTAAAAGACAAATTCTACTCAAATAAGAGTCTCAATTCTTTAGACGCATGATAAAGTTTAGAGAAAATAGTCAGCTAAAAACATATTTGATTTAAAATGGTTACTAATAAACCTATTAGTCCCATAGATTTGATATTTTTTCGAATTTTTTTGTCATTTGGTTTCTCTAACTTTGTACTTTTTTATGCTTTACTATTGTTTGAATCGACATTTCTGTAGTATTATATTTTAGTAGTTCTCCAATCTAGATAAATGAATTATAAAACACCCTAAAGATATATTTTCTACAAATGCTTCGTCATCAACGATAAGAAAAGTTTCAGCATTCCTGCGTTAATCGAAAAGGTGACGAACAATGCAAATACTCTCCGGAATCAAACTGGTCCTCAGATGTTGACGACCTTTATTTTCAATTTCTTCTCATTCTCTTAAACATTGTTTATGCGCGCTTAATATGTTCTTAAGAGGGTTATTCTCAAACTGGGCTTTCAATTAAAATGAATAATGATCCGTTGCGTAGTAGGATACGGATACTTTTCGTTCTGCTGTTGTAATATTCACTGAACTAGTGGTAGTGCGCAATATCCTTAAGGGGAATTTTCTTCTTGATTCATCTACGTACTCATGTTGATGAGATTCTTTATTCCTTTGCGAAACTTGTAAAGCTGACCTTACCAGACAGTTTTCAGTTTCTTCAGTACTTTTCCTTTTCTTTTTGACTGTGACTGCTTTTCTCTGAATTATACATTATTGCACTACTAATTTTTGATATTCATTTTTATTCAGCGCGCACACTAGCTCATCACTTAATTTTCTAAATCTGAATATTGCATTTACGTTCCTAGCTTTTTACCTTTTAAGCTTACTTTTTAATCGGTCATTGGTGATTGGAGGCATTACTCGATGAAGACCCATGTCAAACGGTTGAATTATTAAGACCTAAAGAATTTTGATTTACCGGCTGGTAAACATAAGAAATGTTAGCTTCGAGTTAATCGAAAAGGTGACAAAATGAAATTGACCGAAAGGAATCGAAAGACATTTCCACCTGTTAACAGCTGTTTTAAAGTTCTTACATTCTCTTTGCATTGTTTCGCTTAAATGTTAAGACGGATTCATTACGAAACATACTTTCAGATAAAAGATATGATCCGTTCGTAATGGTGCGGACCTCAACATCTGCGTTAATATTCACTGAACTAGTGGTAGTGCCAATATTTAAGGGAATTTTCTTCTTATTCATCTACGTACTCATGTTGATGAATTCTTTATTCCTTTGCGAATCTTTAAAGCTGACCTTACCAACAGAATTTCTTTCTTAGACTTTTCCTTTTCCTTACGTTTAGCCACATTTTCTCTGAATTACATTTAACTACTTGAAACACTTGTATTGATGTTCCTACCACCCCCGTATTCACTTGCCATTCTCCTTATGAATACATTTGTTTCATACCATGACCTGGCTTTTCTGAGTAGCGCTTCAACTCTTTGAATACAATGGATCGCTCCTTAGTTTCGGTCGAACGATAGGCTTTTGCAAGATTCAGCCTTACCTGAAGATATCAAAAATGGATCGATTCGTAGTTGCATCAGTACTAGAATTTACTTGAGCTTTATAATTTAGTCCCTTAAAAAAACATTTGATTTCAACATTTAATGAACTAAAGAAAATGCTACAACTATATACATTGTAATTTCTACCCCAACCACCGTATTCAGGTTGCTAATCTTTACTTCTGGTATCTTGAGGGGGTCTTCATTTATACACAAAACAAAACGAACTCTCCAGCCTCATACAGCCAATAGCTCGGATTATTTCCCTGTTAACAAGGAACAATGGTTGACGCGCAAGCATCCGTCAAACGGCGTTTATCGCCGGGCGATACAGGAAAACACGTCCACGTCACCTCCTCCAGGTGCAGTTGGGCCGGCGGCGGCGCGGCCGCAACGCGCTCAAAATTTCTTTCCGCGTAGCAGCACAGTAGCATCAGTAATAAATCGGGGCAAAGACAGCCGTTATCTCGGGCCGTATGAGACCAATTGGTTAGAATGCCCCATTAGCGGCTTCGCTGCTACTTACAGGCCCGGTTTGAATCCTAACGATCGCCGATCCCCGCTTTTACGTCGAGAGCTTTTTAGACGTCGCAGCTTTGTCTGGGCGATCGCCTTATCCGATTTTCTCGCGGAGGAATGCTATGGGCTATGATAGGCTAGACGTCCACAAAAACTTCATACATAATGCATTTTTCAAGTGTTTATTTCGCTTTGCTGGCGGTCGGTAATAGAGGCAACTATGAAAGAAGGTACTAACTAAAGCGCTACTTTCTAAATAGTCTCTTTGCGCATTTTCTAAACCATCTACGTTTATCCGCACACTTAAATACAGTCAGTCCCACAAACCGTACGGTCATTTTAAGAAATATTTTATGTAAGTAATAAAACATAGGACAATTCATAAAGTACCTGCAAAACATTATTCCAGGGTAATAATCTCACATACTGACAACTAGATTTACAGCCCAAGAAACGGGAAGCAAGCCATACATGCCTTATTCGGCTGAACAATTTTCTAATACAAAAGTTAGGACATAAGTCATGGCAACTGTTTTATTTTCAAAGGTAAGAGATGATATCACAAAAAGCCGTATATCCCAAGAAAGCAGTCTACTCATAGTGTGTATCTACAATTGATAGATGTGACACAAGTAGAACAGCGTTCGTATATCAAAATAGCCGTTCTCCATAACAGAAATGTCAGAAAATTACACAGAGAGTACGTAGAAGCTGTCGGAAACTTTTCCATATCAAGTCGCAAGGTGAGTAGCAGAGTTTCAGCAAGGACGTGAAGCAAACAGCGACCGGCAACGGGCAGAACGACCGGTGAGTGTGCAAACCGATGCGTCATGTATAATAATCAGTTACCTGATGGAGATCAACAGACGATAGACTCTGTTTGAGTTAGCAAAAGATAGTGACATCGATAAACGCACCATCCACAGGATTTTGCGGAACGATCTTCAACTGTGTTAAATTGTGTCAAAGTGAGTACCACACACACTCACAGAAGTTTAAAACTGGATGCGATTTGCAACATGCTGCAACCACCTAGTACGCTGGCAGCAGAAAAGACCACTCTCTTTCAAGAATCATCGCTATCGATAAATTTTGGGCCAGGACATATAAACCAGAGCTCAAACGTCAGTTCGCAGAATGATGAGATGCAGGATCACCAAGGAAGCACAGCTATTGACTGATCTAACATTACTCTCTATGCAATTACAAAACACCTCAGAACTATCTTGTGTTGTGGACACACTAGGAATACACAGCTTTCTTGAGACCATCCCTTACCTTTTCTCGTAGTTAATATGCGTTTACCTTTTAATATATTTTTCATGTAGAATAAGACATTTTCAAAATTAGAAATTGTAACGAATAATCTAATCTATGGATCCCATTTTCTTCTTCCAAGTCATACACAAGTGATTGCAGCGTTTGGGATCTTTAAGTTTTTGCAACAACTCCGTTCCTCCTCATGTACAGACCAAAACCCATTCAAAGAAAACCAAATCCAAAAAGACGCTTTGTCAATAGATGATAATAATAATATTGGCAGTTATACTTTGCCATGTAATGTTGTAAGTTTTTCTTTTAATTTCAGTCATTATCAGATGTTAAACATTAATTTGTTATACATAGATGAAGAAAGACTATAACAAGAACTTTAATAAGTAACTTGTCCAATAACATTTTGCCTTTTTTTAAGGATTTGGCAAAAATATTCATTGGCGATTTTTCACAAAATTTTGCACTGTTTTCCACATTATACATATCTGTCTAATATTATTTGAACTGGGCTATCCTCCACTTTTTGTTCTCTTCTCGTCAGACGAAATATCCTCTATAACCTCTTGCTGTTGCTCGCGATGCAAATCTATTGGTATTTCGGCGGTCAGCTCCTGACTATGTTGCCTACCAGTTCTTAAATGTTGTCCTCATTCGCCTCCCCCTAAGACACAATTTTATCGAACAGATGACTTGCCGCAGCATTTTCCAAGCAGAATTTAGGGCTCTCTTAATGACCTCATTCCAAGCTTAGTCGATGATGTTAAGAGAGTTTACAATACGAAAATGATTTTTCAAAAACTCTGAGAGGGTATGGTTTGTTCCTTCGGTCACCTCTAAGTGAAGAAATGGTGCTTTTGTGTAAAGCTTTTTAAAGTTGGAAATAGCCTGCTAGAGTAATATTTGGAGTCCTCAAGGCCTGGAAGATGAACAGGAGCATTATCCTAACCAACAAGACTGGGTGGCAGATTATTTTTTAACAGGTATTTCTTCCCTGCAGGACCTCAATGAACAAAATAAGAGTGACTTGCTGTTCGAACTCTACACAACGTTTAACTAGTTCTTCTGCACCTTGAATTTCTTGAATACCTTATACGTTAGCACATAACAAGAGAGTGGGAGGGTCTTTTGTGAAGTCCCTTTGAGATCTTTAAAACCCGTTTAATCGCAGTTAGAAATTTTCTCTGCCAGATAACACTCAAAAACCATTAGTTTCTGGAATTTGGCAGCTCTCTGTGCCTCATAACACTATGGATGCCACTTCTTTTTTTAAAGTTATAAAACCATTCCTTGCTCGCCTTAAAGCCTTTTTTGTTTTCCGTTGAAGTGCATCGCAATTTACTTACTAGTCAACGTATAAGACCCTGGCCTTCTCGCAGACCATCTATTAATTGCTTCTTGTTAATCCACACAAAAAGTAACTTTTCTACATCTTCCAGAATATGTGGCCGTTGCTTTAATACTTTCGTGACCACTGTAGCTGTATCTAGCTCCCTTATTTCTTCTTTAATATTGTGCAACTGGTCGATGCAGGGTTCTTATAAAATCTTACGATGTTGGCTACTCACATACTTCCTTTCTACTGTTATCGTCTACTGCCTTCTTTTTCTTCACGAAATCTATTTTTTTAGTACAGTAACTACATTTGTGTATAACATTAACGAAATATTTTACGCATACGTCACGATATGTAGAGTATTAAACAGTATACGCCGACATTGATGTTGGCTATATAAATGAGGCACTCTGAGTGAGAGAAGACATGCCGCCTTGGTTCAGTTGCGATCACGTGCTGCTCAACAGACCAATTTATACATACTGCTCGTGTTGTAAGATATTGGTCGTTTACCAAATTAAAATTTATTAAAAATTTTTGCTCGTCTTGCAGAATTCTCGCGTACCAAGTTACCGTAATCCAAAGTATGGCTGTATCTTGTTTGGAAAGCATTGTGTATCTTCTGTATATTTGTTTTCTATTTATTATGCCAAATCGGAGGTATATATAAAGCAAGGGATTACAGATAGTTTTGTATAGTAAAACTGCGCATTAATTTTGATGATAAATTTTCGATTTATTCGCAGATATAGTAAAAACAGGTAAATTTTTTATTTAGGTGATATTTCACCTCAATCTCTTATCCAGATATTTACTTGAACTGTCCTTGAGGTTCCAAGATATCAATTTTACTTTGCAAAGTAAAAATTTTGCCTTATGATATTCCATAGATTAAACCATGTCGACAATTTGTTAGCTATAAGCAGAAGTGTTGCTACACTTTCATTTGAATTCTTAACTTGGGTGAACATAGCGATGTCATCTGCAAAGATAACCTTTGTTCCTGCAAGTCAGATAGTTGAAAAGAAGCAAGTCATTTAGCCATTATGTTGTTTGGTGCTTCAAAAATACCAGCTGCATATATCAGATAGAGAAGGGGACCGAATACACTGCCCTGAGGGACGCCGGACTGTATAGGATAGAGTTGAGAGAAGGCGTCTTTGTATTTTACTGAATAGAAGCGGTTTTCTAGGTAAGGCTTTAACAAAAGATAATATGGATTTGGTAGATGTGTTTTTAGTTTGTGTAACAGTCTAATATGAATACTGCAGTATTCATTTTTTCAAGACTGAATGCAATTTGATTAACAATTCTTTGAGTTTAGTATATCGTTAAATGTCTTGAACTGATGAATAGGCAATAACAGGTCTAGGTTGACGTCGTTACAAACTCTGCAGCAACACCTTACTTAATTGGAGAAGCAAACTAATCCTTCAATACGATGATCGGTTTTCGGATAATTTTTCTGGTTTGGGTATCATGACTATTTAGGCGTATTTTCATTTAAAAAGGTAGTATGAAAGGCTTAACAAGTAGTTATATATAACTGTTAGCAGAACCACAGCTTTTTATAGTAGGTTTTGTAGTACTTGTCTGGTGATGACATATAGCCTGGATTTTTTGTACTTCAATTGGAGAAATAAACTTGATAGGGAGCGACATTTGACATGGTATATCTAAAATATTTTTTATTTCACTGTCTGCTTGATTTGGGAGTGGATGATTTTGTTGAAAAATGGTAAACAAGTGTTCTGCAAAGACGTCAGCTTTTTCTTGGTTAGTTCGAGCGCAGTGTCCGTTTGCAGTTCTAATAGGTGGGGTTACAACTTGTGATCTCTGGCAGTCTTCCAAACCAAATGGTATTTGTTCAAATGTGTGAGATAATCTTGAAATATTAAATTTTTAAATTCGTGAAGAGTTCTGTGAACTATTCGATCTAATCTATGGGAGGTTTGTCGATCTTCTGTCGATATCTACCCCTAGATATTTTCTTTTCAGCCACTAGCTTCCGTATATACGTGCTTTTCTCTATGTCCGAGTCGTGAGATTATTTATTTTACCAAATATATTGTATTTTCAATATCTTTATTTTTTTGTTTCTTTCCCGTTCCTTATATGATATCATAAGTTTATTCGGAGTTTCTTCCTCGTTTTGAACTGTTGAACAGAGGTAACAATGAGCAGTGATAACAATCTCATGCGATAGTGCTCTGTATTTATCAAAGAAAGTTGTACAAAAAGCAAAATGGTGAAAATAAAGTTAAAGTTTAAACCTAAAATATTAGTTACTAAAACCAATTTTAAGTGTTCTCCCTATATTATTTTCTAAGTTATGACGTATGTAAATAATTTAAAAATCATTTATAGAACAAAGGATAACTAAAGAAGTCTTTTAAAATATAGGAAAAGAAGCAAGAGCATATAGACTACAAATGGATAAAATAAAAAGAAAAAATTTGAACACAATATCCAAGAAAGTGTTAATACATCTTAAAGTGCCTAGAATGGAAAACAATACAATTTCAATTAAGTGAATAGTCACATTTATTTAGGTGCATAAATCAGCAATGTAAATAACTCGTAGAATAAAAATAAAAACAAATAACAAATTGACATGTACGAACAATTAAAATTAGAGTTTATGAGACAATAATACGATCTACAGCAGTAACGGGCATAAAGTGTGCCCATTAAATCAACTGCATGCAAACAAAGTATTAATTTTGGACAGAAGAAGTTTGGCGGAGAACTATATCTAGAACCATCAATAATAGCAAAAAAAAAAAACAAGACTACGATAGCTGGGCCATTTAGAAAGGATGGCCAATCAAGAATTTCCAAAATAGTTTTCAGACAAACCGTAGAAGAGAAAAAGAGAAGATTGCGATCCCGGAAGGAACGGTTCTAGGATCTAAAAGGACATTTAAAAAAACAAGAACCCGGTTTAGTGTTTGAAGATGTTATAGAATTTATTGCGACAAAAAAGTGCGTTATAGATACTAAAATATTGTTCATAATTTCAAACTTTCAAAAAAGTGTAACAAGATATTTATAGAAATTTGACTGTTTACATTTTATTAAAAAATACTAGAAAATCCAGCCAGCTACGCTTGGCTGCTATAGAGAATGCAAGTGTTACGAACTTTCTGTAGTAATCGTTATTCTTCAGCTATTTCTTCCGGTGTTCTTTGAGAACGTCGCAGTCGCCTTGCTTGATTTTCTACTTCAACTTCCTCCGGAGTTCTTTCGGCACATATACGTCGCCTCGCTTCATTTATTGCTGCCCTTTCGTACGCAGTCTGCCCACTTCTTTGTTTTCTCATGTAATTTCTGTGGTGGTCAGCTGTTTGTACCCGTTCCGTACCAGAGAATACTTATTTGCAAAAAAGAACAGAACAACTAAAACAATAGGACAAATAATTTAATTTTAATTTTAGTTTTTAAATTACAGTGTGCTTTAAAGATACGACGATCGTTCGTGTATTTCCGCGTGGCCCCGAACTCGTAATTCTGACAACCATAGTATCAAGTGTAACAAACCAACAAATCGCCTTTTATAAGAGATATGATATGCTGATATAAGAATGTGATTCATTAGAAAATTAGTAAGTTGTGATCGGTACCTAAAAATCTTGCACACAATACAAAAAGTACCAAATAATCAACACAATAGATGTTCCAAAATTCTTTGACAGAATAATTGAAAAAACGTTTTCTTAATTTTTTTTAACATCTTACTATAATATTGATGGGTAAATTATCCTCTGCTTGCTGTATTCAAGATTAAACAATATGAATATACGTAAAGACGAAAGTTTGAAGTCCTTACAAGTTTCAAATTAATGGTAGAGTTAAGGGGTTCGGAATAAGAGTAGCTGAATCTGCCCAGATCAATAGGTGCAGCGGCTGTTTAATAGTAAATAACAGAGATGAAGAAAATAAGATTATATTATTGATTTACTTCCTGGCGGTAACGTGAAATCTATATCATAATTAAATCATCAAGAACTAAGCTCATAGCACAGTATAAAAATCAATGAGACAATGAATTAGAATCTACAGACTATTGCTCACAAATAGTACAAATGTTGCATTTACAAAAGCACACGTGATCTTTAGAGTTTGTAACCTACTAGCGTCAATTAATCACCTTCAATGTGACATTGTAACATATGCTAAAAGCAGACTCAACAACATCTACAAGTCATCAAACGCCGATTGGCCCAATGTAATCCTGCAGAAATTCAAGTATTCTGCGCTATATACAGGAGTCTGGCGTCACGCTTAGAACAAGAGAAACTCTTTACAAATGGATGGAGAACAACTTCAAACCCATATATGGTATGATACCAAACAAAAACATGTTTTCACTTAATATTCATTACCACTGAAAATTCCGGTCACACAGACACGTGTCTCAACTCACAGCACTACCACTATTCCTAACATCAAGTCAATACCTACTTTTGAAAAGCAAACTGAGAAGATTTAAAATTTTAACTTGATGAATATATAGGGTGAACAGAATCCAGTAACAAATTATCAACGCTTTGCTAATATGATTATATTCACCACAAAGAAATGTGTATCTAGGAGAGTCAGAAAATCTTACATTTCCTGTTATGATACAGTCAAAATAGAGATTCTAAAACAGGACAGCAAAATAAAACTTGGTGACCTTGAAAGCTTGAAGCAACCCCCAAAATTATTGGCACTAGTAAGTCGGCTAATTTAAAGACTATTGCGGGCAAAATAAAGTCACACTTAAACGTGAAATACTCCAGCAAAGAAAGAAACCAGAAAATACACTTACAAATAAGATGTATCTATCATCAAAACTTGCTAATATTACAATTAATAACTCTCAATAAAATGAGTACAACAATTAAAGTAGTACGGTGTAGGAAAGTAGCAGGCTTGGGCAATATCTGAGTTCATAAAAATCTGGACCAAAAAGATAAATTCTAGTTATTAAATTCAAAAAGAGCAAAGCCAAGGCTACACCAATCCAGTTAATGGTTCTAAGGACAATTGCCGTAAGCAAAATCTTAAAAAGAATTGGATGCAACTGCCTGCTACCTCTAGTTCAAAATCAATCCCTAAAAGGGCTGTTGTGACCAAAAACTATCTAACCACTTTCAATGAAAACGGATCTTAGAACATTCCGAAAGAAGTATTGTGCTAATAGGTCTGGAAAGAAGGTCCCCCATAATCGATATAATTTAGTGCTTTATAACAACTTGCTATCACTCATAAATAAAATGTGAAGCGATCGCTTTTTTTAACTCCACCTAAGAGGAAAAACTAGCGGTTTAAGAAACTTTTTAAACTACAAAAGCTTCTGGTGAGATTACCTTGGCTACCTAAACTAACAACTTTAAACTATTTCAGTTAGTAGAGCTTACAATGAAATCTAAGAAAAAAGAAGTACTCCCGTTCTATGTGGACAATAATTTAGCTAACTCTAACCTAGACATTGTACTAAAAAACATTCGACTTTGCCACAATTCTTCTTCAAATTACCTGTGTGTTTTTCTAGATAAAATAGTCACTTTCAAAAACCATCTGCAGAGTCTATCAACCAAAATCAGGATTAAGAGTAACGTCATTCAAAAATTCACAGTATCTATGTACATGGGACGTAAATGCTGAATCACTCCGAATGTTGACAGTACAGAGTATTGATTTCTTGTACGACTGAACACCAAGCACCAGGATCTAATAAACATTTGACTGAACTAATCATTCGTACAATAACTGGCTACAACCCATGAAGTGGCTTCCTATTTTGAGCAAGAGCTTAAAAAAGATCAGCCTTTAAGTCGCTGCTTCAAAAAATACTCGCAGACTATGACCTTAAGCACCCCAATTCCAAATAAAAATTCTCAACTTAAGTCGCAAAATCGACCCCTTAAAGTGTCTCAACAAAACTTTGCTAATTTTACTATTGAAAATGAGATGTTTGAATAAGAATAAGGTAATACTAAAAATAAGAGAGTCATCAAGCTACAGAAAGTGGGAGGACCTAAACTACCTTGCAGAAAATGATGCAACCTGAACAGAATATAGATGGCCGAGGAAATTTGTAGCAAAAACTTGCCTTAGTGATTTTCCAAGTCATCAATATTTTGAGTATTTACTAATACAAGGGCACTAACTAGTCATGGCGTGACTCTATGACTGCGACGCGGCGGCTATTTCGTAGGAATTTCCTAGTAGGTCGTCACGCAACAGTTTCGACCAAAACAACCATAATATTGTGGACACACAGTTTTCGACTTTCAAGCTGAAATCACTCCGTAGCATTTGGACACTGGAAAGTATCGCAGTAGTGAGGCAGGTTGTCGTCACACTGTTTCAACGTTCTACCGCTAAACGCGCTTTCGTGGTCCAGGAACTTAAAGAATGTGACTGGTAGTTCTGGTAGTCTTTCAGAAATAATTTCACAAATGTTCCAGCTAATGGTGTTGTGTTCAGTAATGACAAAGCAAGCTCATTCTCATTTATTGTTCTGCGTCAATAAGTAAAATTTTCCATGTGGAACTTCACAACATCCTCGACAACTCCATGAGCGAGTTCTTCACAGTCTGTATGTAACTGTTTGGTGTACTGCTACGAAATTTTACATCACAGGGTGGTCTTGTGTTGTGGTGTTACGCAATTTCCTAGAGCCTAGACTCGACGACCTAGAAATGCACCATTGTGATTACAACAAGATGGCGTTACCGCGAGAAATTCTCGGGAAGTTCTGTGACAAATGTTTCCAAGTCTCATCTCATTGTATGATGACATGCCATGGTCGGCTAGATCACCAGATTTGTCCCCTTGCGATTTCTTTCTGTGAGGGCACCTGATGACAAGTCGGGGGCTATTTACGAATTAAAGGATGCTAGTCTCAACACGATAGCAGCAGGACCAGTAAAAATGACGCAGAACGCAACCCGAAACCTTAAGATGAGGCTGCGGACGTGTGTCTCACGTTCGGGCAAACATTGAGACGATATTATCTTCAAAACCGGTTAATGACTAAATGACAAGTGTTATTCCGTATGATAATAGGTACAAAGAAATATTGAACATAATCTACTTGTTCTTTTTATTGCTGTTTCCAAAAGGGAAGATCATTCTGCCAGTCCCTGTACAGTGATGTAACAACCATAATCTCTAAATGAGAACGTAACAATTATAAAACTTTTAATTACCTTCAGTTTAAAAATTTAAAAATTTTGCAATTAATAGATAAAAATTGTAGTTTTTATTGTACTATATGGGATTACGTATTTATCTTTTATTATCCGAAAGGGTTTTTCCCAACTGTTTTTCCCAACGGTTTTTCCTAGCAAATTTTATTATTATTATGCTAATATTTTAGTTTTCTATAATTATGCATAACAAATTAGAAGACATTTTAAATTTTAATTGAAGGGGCTTAGTGTATTACATTAATTATATTAATTTAAATATTTTTATCTACTAATAATAGTCTGCGTTTATTATTCGGCTGTCTCTTAAGCGAACAACCGTTATCTCGTTTAATTACTCTCGTTATTGCAGCATTCTGCTTAAAAGTTTTATTGCCGAATAAAAATCGCAGCTTATTTGCAAACAAAAACTTGTTTGTTATAGAAAAGCACTAAGAGTAACTAATTGTTTCTATATTCATGCAGAGTGCAATCATAAAACTTATTTTTCATTCCGGCAGTTTTAATATAAACATTAGTGGGATTTATTTAATATATGCTAAGCAATATTTTTACATATTTATCTTTAAAACCATCTTACATATTTTTTGTTATAAACTGGATAATTTCGGTACCCAAGGACTGCTCCAAAATGTGTGAGTCTTGCGTAAACATTTTAATAACAAATTAAGTACTTGTGTAACATATAATATTTTAGTCAACAATAATTTTTAATAACACGTAGCCAACGAGGAAGACCAGAAAAATTTAATCATAAATCTCGTAGTGCAGTATCGAAGTCAAAAAACATTTGCAGTTATTTTTAAATAAGAGAGATAAATAATGTTCTTTTGGTACTATGCATATTTATGCGTTATTCTGGTACAATTGAGCATTACTCTTATTATAAAACTGTTTTGATACCATATATTTTTATAGATCACATTTAAGGGAAGGTGGTACACCATTTGTGGCCAAAACATTTTTTTTTGTCTTTTGTGTATTATAGTTCTACATAGTCTATTTTATAATATACCTTTACTTATTTTTATAAAAATCATCTGTAAAGGTCTTAAATGTGATTTAAATGTCATTATGATATTTCGGGTAACGGACCCCTTAAAATAATGAGTGTGACAATGAACAAATAAACCAAGTGAACCATATAATTAATATTCAAATACTAGCAAGTGTATTGAATAATTTTGTACAGTGCAAAAATGTTCTACGGATTTGACTATTGCCAATGGTATAGTTTCTGCAACAAATATTGAACAGGATAGGTCATGGATGTTAAACCTTTGAGTAAATACTGTCAAAAGTATGAGAATGAAAAGAATTGTGAACAGAAATTGAAACAACATAAAGACAGTGGTGAGTGCAAAAGTAATTACACTGGGATCAGTGGAATGGAGGCAGCTGGTGCAGTAGATCTGCAAGCTAATGTGACCAACAAAAATTCCTGGGTACTAACCAGGAACAAAAGGAAAGGAGAATAAAGATAATTACCCAGATGAGCCGGAATATGAACCAGTATGCACTAACATAGCACATATCTTCATCTCACTTTCTCCACAAGTAAGTTTTTTAAAGATTTAATTATGTTTTTCTCAAGATCTATGTAAGCTGCTAGCATCAAATTTTTACCAGTTGTTCTGTGGTAACTGTAGAATATATTGTCATTTTTCTAAGTTTCTAACTCAAAAACTTCCAAAATATTTAAATATTGTGTAAAATAATAAAAAAAAATTGAATGTTTGTAGCCTAAAACATTTAAAAAAATGCCAATTTGAAGAGAAACCATCAATCTATTTGTGTACCAAATTTCAACACCATAGAGTTGATAGTTTTATAGAAAAATCACTATAAAGATAGCAAATTTAACATTGCGGAGATAGGGTGTACCACCTCCCCTTAAAGCTACATCTGCATGATAAAATCAAACTATATTGTGGTCTAAACCATATTCCATAAAGTAGTATATAGCTGTTTAATCCTGTTCCCCCTCCCCCGTAATTTTAAGCAAAAGTTGATAAGCAAAAGTAGCCCGAGGTTGGGAAAGTAATTTTATTAGATGCAAGTAGCCGAGAAGTTTTGTCTGATGGGTTCTTAGTAGCTAACCAACAGAAGATTTTTGCTTTCAAACGTGCATTTAGAACAATGAGTCTGTTGTGGTCGCATATGTTTTTCAGTTCCCAATCAAAAATTCATTTTCTGTGGGATATCATACTTAGAAGTATTGGTTTTATAGTTAGGAGAGGGGAAAGACATCGGAAAACGTTAGTGCAGTAGTCGTCTCATTTTTTAGTTTCTCTTCTTCACTTGTTTAGTATATTCGATGAATTTTTATTGTTTTGCGAATAAAAATATCAAACGCTTGCTAATAACGGCGTGCAGATCACTGTGAAAATCATCGTTTTATTGACTTTCGCAGAACTCGTATTCCGCGTCGTTTTCATCGTTTTTTCTTGCATTTTTGCCTTTTCTAAATAATAATTGTAGTGTCAGGTATGAGTAAGCAATCTGGCTCCCCAGATATCCAAAAGGTGATTGCCAATAGTCGTACCCAAAGTCTATTGCTCCGTGAGCTTGCATCGCAAATCAACCTCCACAAAAGCACCATTTTCCATTTTTGAAGCGCTGGAAGGTCCAAGGTGATCCGTAATTTCATTTTCTGTGACAACCTCTGCCTCATGGTAGCTGATGTTTTTCACGAATTATATGATAGTACTATTAGACGTAACTTGCAATAACCTGGACTTAGTGGATGTCGATCAAAAATTTGATGATTTCGGAAACAACTAGACAAGAATTAGTGGAAAATGTGATCTGGAAAGCAAGTACATGTTGCTATAAACGCACGAGATTCAGTGAATTAGTCGTCTCCAAGGCACTTGGTTCGATTCTAAGTACCAGATTTTCACAATGAAGCACGGAGACGGAAGTGTCATGGTCTGAATTGTCTCCGGCCTTGAACACTGGTCTCCTCGGGAGAATCAACAGCATTATGGATACCATCTGTGTGAGGACATCCTAGAAAATATGATATGCCATGCATAACATGGACAGAAACTTTATTTTCCAACAGAACAATAATCCCAATAATCTAGGACTGGTTCGCTCGCCGTCGTGTAACTCTCCTCGACTGACCTAGTTAATCCCCTGAATATTATTGAAGACCTCTGGGAAAAGCTGGGGCATCGTCTGGTTGGCAAAAATACCAAAAATCCAGATAAGAAGCTCAACTTGAGGAGGAATGGAGGAACATCCCACACTCTTTTATCCTTACTCTTCTGGACTCTATACCTTGCAGGTGATCATTGATGCCAAGGGTTATACTACTAAGTAGTAGTACGAAGTACTGTTGATTCCCGGTGTTTTTAATTGATTTTTGCTTCGTTCCTGGGTTTTGATCATTTTGCTGTTTTCTACTCGAGTTGTTTTTTTGTTTTTCTTTAATCGGTTAATAATCCAAGTGAAACACCTCAAAAGGATTCCCTAAAAGTACAAAAAACGAAAAAGTTGTGGCATAAATATTAAAGGTTGATATATTTTTCACCGGTATTGTAGGAGGCAAGCTAAAGTGTTATTGTGAGTTCTAATCGATGTGAAAATGATTCGATAATTTTTAGCGCCCAAAACTAGCGCCCACTCTATACTAAAATTAATTGAGTGGAAGGGCAAAATACAAAGTTACGACAAAAAAACATCGGGTTCTAAAAAATATATTATTTGCAAAATATTACAAATAGAATATTAAACAGTATACAAAGAAAGGGAAACACTTATGTTGTGTGCTTATAAACTTGTTTTTAAACGTCCAGGTGGCAGCACTGACCCAGTTTGTGTTCTCAAGGATGTAAGGACTTTATCGGATATCATGGTGCACTGTTCATTCAGAACAGTACGAAAGAGAACCGCTAGGTCACCAGAGTATTTTGCGATGGTATCACCAATTTAGAGGTACAGGTAGAAGCAATTAGAAAAAGTTCAGTGCATAACCCACAATAGTCCACTAACAGAGCAAGTCGTAAATTTAGTATTTCACGGCAAACTGTAAGGAAGATTTTACGAGAGTGATTACACTTCAAACCGTACCGTTTGTAAATGGTATACAAACATCTCTAGTGTTCAGTGCCGAGGTGACATTTCATGTAACTGAAATCCCCATACGTTTATGGAACATGAAAAAGATTCGCTACACTTAATATCTTTAGTCCAGTCTCCAAAATAAAAATGTACGAACCTTTTCAGTGAAAATACTGTAACGGGTACAACATACCTAGGTATGTTGCAGTTGTGGTTGTTTCCGCAACTGATAGAGGTGTTTAACAAATTCATGTATGCGAAGTGCATTTATCTAAATGAAACTCCATACTGATTCATGGATAACTGAATTCAGTAATTCAGATTTAGATGTGTGTCGTTTGAGGCGAAGAACTCACGTCCAAAATTTGTGCTGCTATGAATAAAAACTTCGGCATTTTAGTTTATTACTAATAGTTCGTGTCTTTTGGTATAATAATGGTTATAGCCTTCATTTTTATTGCTTTATTTTCAACTTTGTTGTACAAATATTAAGATTAATTTATAGAATTTATTTCAATATTTTCACTAATACTATGTCATCTGCAATCTAATTTATGAAATTCCGCCAGGCATTTATTAGGTCTGACTCACATGCCTTTCATTACTAGTATAAATAATATGAGCTAAGTTTACATCCTTACTTTGCTCCTTCCCTTTTTTCAGAATTTCCACTTCTTATTCTAATCAAACGATTATTATTTCTGTATAAATTCTTCACTGCTTCAATCATTTTTTGGTAATCTGCGCTATTTTACTTTCCGACTTATTTTATAGAGTACCTTATCGAAATTAATATAATATATATGTAATTCCCTATTACAGTTTATTAATTTTTGAAAGCCCGTAAGGCGTAGACGAAAGTTAATGCAATCATAGTTAACAGATTCACTTCGTGTTTGGTCATTAGATAGTTCAGGTCAGTATCTTCCTCGGTATTGTGGGTCACAAGGTCACATGATTGACTTGCTTTGCTTTCGAAAGTTGCCTTTCTGAATTAAACATCCGTCTCGTTGTTATTTATTACACCCAGTCGTCTCTAAGTATAAATTTTCCATTTTTCTCTGACTTTTAAAACCAAACTCCGCTTTGTCTATAGTTTAGTCAATTTGGTTCTAGAATCTATGTGTAGTTTTTTTGGTACGCTACCTATGTTATTCCTCTGTAATTATTATGGTCATGGCTATCGGATTTTTTATATATTGGTACTATTATACGCGTCTAGTGCTTTGTTTAGTTCCTTTTCATATATTTTGAGGTCCATAAATTGTTATTCCTTTTGTAACAATTTTTATAATTTTATTTTCTTCGGTTTTATAAATTCTGTTTAGTACCCATTGCTCCATTTTGTGTTAATGTTGTTATTTAGTCTCTTTTTTGTTCTAATCTGTTACTTTAGTCGGATCTGTTTCAACCTTGTCCATTGGTATGTTTGAAGTTAAGTTAGTTGATTTTCCCCTTATTGACTAGTCGCTTTTTGACATATTTTCCATGTTATTCCTTAGTAGTACCTCTTTTATCTAATTTAATTTTTAATTTTTCTATTAGTTATTAATTCTAGGTGCCAAGTTTTGACTCTTTTTGACTCTTTTACCTTTTTACCGTAGAATTTCTGGTCTACCATTTATTTTCATTTTTTTTACTTTGACTTCCTCTTTAAGCTTAAAGTAATAGTTATACAATGTTTGTTAATAATTTTAATTGAATTTTTTGTTGGGTTTAATTTCTAGATCCAACTTTCCTCTTATTTTCCAATATATTTCCTATCTAATCTGGTTATTAATAAGTTCTTCTTTACTTTTCTCTATATTTGTTTGTAGATGTGTTTAACTTGTTATTTATATTCTTGTGTTTGCGTTTTAATTTAGTGTTTTCTTGCGTTTATACGTGTATTTCCGTATAGTAGTCGTTTATTCATTTTTTGGTTTCGTTTCACTCAATACGTTTTTTGATGTTATTTTTGGTTTCTATGCAAATTCTTTATATTTCGTATCATGTTTTTAAATATATTTATTACTTTATCGTTACTGAAAATATTTTTCCCTGGTTTTGTTTCGCATTCTTATCGTTCGATTGCTTGTAGAAGAAATGTAATTCTTATTACGCTTATCGTTCTGCATCTCGTTCTCTATCTAGTGTACTTCTGAGGTTTTTGAAAGTATGGCATTTTAGTCTAATCAGTAATTTCATTCTTACATTATGTATTACATTATCTTTACAGTTATTTGTTATACGTGTTGCCTATCTGCAAAAGATTTAAAAACCTTCACTTATATCGACCACCCCGAAAGTCCCGCTCTTACAAGTATATTAATGTACACGCAGTTTAGCGTTATAAAACAAAATAAAATTGCAACTATTTTGATCTGCTTTATTTTTCTTTTTCTTATATACCAAGTCTGATTTTTCCTTTACTCACAGACCTCCTTGGTTGCAGTAATTAAAATTATTGTAAATGATCCTAACATGAATTTAATTTCGAAGCTGCAACACTAGCACTTATTTCATATAGGCAACTTCTTCAACTTATTGAAAAAAATATTAATTATGCTAATTATACACAAGCTCTGATAATACCATTAAGAAACAACTATATAGCTAGTGCTATTCTGTTGACCAGTTGTTAGTTTTTTAACTTTGTAATTCTAATTTTTTTATAATCAAATTATATACAATTCTTGCAAATTTTGGATATTGGGTTTTCCATTGATTTATTTTAGCTTTAACTTCAACTGTATTTCTTATACAAATTATGTTAAAATAAAAACCAAATTTTGATGAAAAAATTATTGAAACCAATATTTTTATTTGGGTAATTATAAGGTAATTAAAATTAATAAAGTGCATTATTAAAAACTTAAAAACATAAAACTAATTAAAGTTGAATTGAAGCTGCAAGCAAAATAAAACTGACCGCCCGGATGGCGCTAGTTGCGCAACGCAGCCAAGGGATTAATTCAAACTTCTCTATTTAATCCCACATACCTTCCTTGTCCAATATCCTTACAATACAAATTATGTACTTTTTGATTTCTTTCTAGGCAAAACCAATTTTGCTTTTCTCTTCAAGTTGCTTACGAAAATCATAATTGCCACAATCCCCACTAAATTTGGCACAATAAAAAATAGTATCTGTCTCACATGGGTTTTACATTTTTATTAATCTTTTCGGTAAGATAAACCTAAAGATAAAACACATAAATTAATGAAAAAGACACTTCGTAACATTTTTCCAACTTTTTCATCTCTTTAATCTTCGTTTGAGCACCAATAATTTAAATAAATAATAAACTATAAATCTTAAAAACATTCTTTTGCAGACATTGATAAAAAGCTTTAGCCTTATTTACATAGAGATAGCATGCCTCCATTACTACAAAAGTATATTGATGTTATACCGATAGCACAGATATAGAAACAATTACATCCAGAATTATATGTTGTCAACATTAGTTCAAAGAGTTTTAGTCTGCTAAAACTGCTAAAGTGATAGTTGGTAATTCAAGGTAGTTAAGTTAATCCTGCAAAACAGGTAAACTACCAGCAGCTAAATAACATCTGTTGACGATCTTTAAATTATACCACATACACTTAAATATAAAGAGAAACCATTGTTGAGGCCCTTCTAGAAAAAATGTTGTTAAAATTGGGCGATAAAGATGCGTTCTCAACCAGACGCATTTTGGCGGTCTGTTATTTTTTCTGCCAAAAGTTAATAGTGCCAATTTAATAAAAATGGCCAAATCTGGGCATGGAAATGTTTGTCTAATCGTTTGGGGGATAAATTCCTTCATCGGACTGTACAATATAGGGGAGTTAACATAATGGTGCATGACATCATTTGGTATGTTGGCAGATCACGCTTAATCTTGTGTAATGGTATTATAAGTTCCACCAAACACGTTGGAAATTTGACGATATCATTAATAACAACATTTTACTTATGGACAATTTTTTACGGACGATGGAGCATCTGTCCTTCGAACACGTAGAGCTATCGCGTGGAAAGAGGAGCAAATTGACCAATATGACCATCGGATCACGACAACCTACCAACAAAGCCGAATTAATGACAGAAAATACCCCAGAGAACGGTAGACGATTTAATTAGCACCATGCCCAAAAAACATAACATTAAAGAAGGTTCAACCAAATTTAGGTTTCAGTTAAATATTTCAGTATTATATTAATAAAATTCATTGTTTAAATTTTTTAAGTGATTTTTTTCCGGCACCAGCATATATGAATGCTTGGCTTATCGATAATAATTTTTTTAATTCTACTTTCAATTTGTTTTATATTTTATTTTATGAAGGCTATATATAAAATTTTAGCAGATTAAGAAATTATTTTAATATTTTAAAAAATTACATGACGATGACTTATTAAACAAATTATCAAAAATGTTGTTATGCTCTTTCTTATACTTTTTATATTGTAACTTATATAGTAATTGATATTGTTTTAATAGTATAACCTCGATCTTTACATAACGTTTTTAATAGCTCTTCAAGTAGGAAGTCAAATATTAACAGGAATTATCTTTTTAATTCAGTGGAGTATCATAAAAATACTGATCGGTGTGATAGCCACCGGTCAAATAACCCGACTTAAAAGTAGGATAGGAGGAGGACTCAACAATGGGGACAGTATAAGAACTAGACACCTTCTGTCTTTGGGAATCAGCTTCTTCCACAAATCGACGACTCAGATGTTGAACAGTCCTCACCACAGTGATGATAGAAAAGAAGAAAATTTGCAATAATACTTCTATATATTTTTGATGGGGCATGAGCCAATTACAAAGTTAAAAATAAACCACCGAAACAGCACGTAATAATTCTTACGATGTAAGAAACATATTGTTTCTCTTTTTCAAAGACACGATTGAGACGCTTTTAGCATACAAACCCGACACTAATTACCGGCTAACTCAAAAGCAACCCTTTTGCGGATGCCAGCAAACGTACCGATCACCTGATATGTCCTGTATATGACGATACTTCTCAGCTTTCTTCTTCAACAATAGTTAAACAACAGCGCAAACATTCAGAGTTAGTTTTCTCTTGCTTTAAAAAATATTCTTTCTAACAAATAGACAGTTTCTTGATACAGTGGTTGTGACACTAGTCAATTCCACACAAAAGCTTTAACAGTGACATTGTTGTGAAATCTCTGTCCAACAAATGCCTTTATTAGTAATCCAAACATTTGATAATCGCAGAGCGGTAAGTTCGAATTGTAGAAAAGGTGCTGTGGTGTAGTCCAGAAAAAATTCTTAATTTTTTGAGAAACTGTATAAAGCAGTGGTAGAAACCCATATTGGAGGCACCTCTTAAAATCCAAGATCAGGATTAATTAAGTGAACACTGTCAACTTGATCCGATTTTTTTTTCTTCAGCCTTTTTTAGCGTCCAGTATTGAGCATAGGCCTCCCTTTTTGGGGGGGATTCGGCAATTAAACGCCACGCTTGCCGGGCGGGTTGGCGAGTGGATAGGGTAGAATGTACTTCACGACCACCAAAGGTGTTTGTATGACGGCCGGAGAGCATTAAATGTTTTTGCCATTGCCGAATACTGGCCGAATAATTCAGGTTGCTTTCAAGAACTACAGCAGACACTTAAACAAAGTTGATCTAAGCTTTCCATCGACTATTTGAGGACGCTGAATACTTGAGTGTATAAAATACATATTACTGATCAATAATATGTATTATTAATGTAAACAAATTTTGCTCGTATCTAAGAGGCATACTTCTGCATCGTATTTATAATATTAATATCACACATTACGGTAAAGTAAATAAATTGCCATATTTATGTATATATTTTTGTACGACAGTAAAGTTGTTTTATTGAGAGTGTAAGAGAAGTGATGATTTTTGACTGTAAGATCAATCCTTAATTTATAATTTAATCTTTTGTGTGAAGTGCATTATTTACAAACTTAGCCAATGTTTCTGATAATAATATTTGCTCAGAAAAACAGCCCTGGTTTTATAAACAGCATATCACAAATTGAATTAGCATCTAGCTTTATTTTATGCAATATTTATTTATGCAATACGAGCCGGTGTCGACTCAAAAAATGTCGAAATGCAGTATTTTTCACCCAACTAAGCACAATTTCACACCTACATGCAAATGGGAAATGCACAACGACTTTCGCAACAGATCATCTTAACAATCTCAAACTGATAACATACAATGGCAAAGAATGCTGTCAACCTGTGACGAAGAAATCAAAATCTACACAGTGGATAGCCTTGTCAGGTAGTTAGGAGCGCAAAAATAAGGAGAACCTTCTCAAATAAAACATCTGCACTTGTAATATTCAACTGGCCAATAAACATAGTTCCTTAACTCTTCATACAGAAAAACCACCAATCGTAAGCCAATCCGAAAGCAATATTCCAAGACTTCCCCCGATATTTATATATAGGGTAGCCATATACTCAGAAGTGACCAAGAGAGGAAGAACCATATAGCACTAGAAGTATAAAGTGGTACTGTTACAATAAACTAAAACCATTTAAATTCAAGAAAAAGCATACATACGTATCAGCTAAAGGCCTCTTTTAGCTGATTAGGAAAGGGCCTACAAAGTTGTAATTAAATACTTATACCATAAAATGGGTACTCAAGACATCAAAGACAAACACAATGGTACAAAGATAAAAATACTGTCACTGTACTAAGAAGAAAGAATAAAACGCCTTTGAATATGCCTACAACATTGAACCTCTCGGGAAACAGAAAAATGCAATACAATACATGAGATGTCAACTGTATAGACATAATAAAACATACTATAGTAAACTTTTTGCATGTGTTAAATGTGGCGGATCTCATAATACTACCAGTTATAAGAAAAATAAAGACAGCTCAGCCACATGCTCTTTGCGTAAAGGGCCACACCCAACAAATTACAAAGGCTGTGCTTACTACCATAGTTTATACAAAAGCAACACCGGCACTAAAAATATTTCCATTTACACCAAACCAATCAAAAATATAGGAACCGTACACAACAACAACAATGAAGATAACATTCTTCAACAGAACAGCATTGTCTTAAACGTGCTTACCATGTTAGTAGGACAAAAATAATAGCCAGGTTTCTCCGAATAGCGTTATGGAATGCCAATCTCAACAACCAACAAAAAGAAGAAATAGAAATTTTCCTCCATCATAACTTTATGGGCATTTTATCAGTCAGCGGAACTCACCTTATCAACAAATCATACTTTAAAATAACTGGGTACAGATTCACAATGCCCACCCTGATAATAGCGCCTATGAATAAAATAAAATTTTAATTTAAAAAATACAACAGATAATTACGAACTAATGACTAAGCTACTAACTAAGGACTTTAAGCTACATATACCAAGGTTAAGACGTTACTTTACCTAAAATTTATAACGAGAGGCAATTTCAATTGTAAAAACATGCATTGAAGCTCTTGACTTACTACGACTAAAGACAAAAACTGGTCAATCTTCTATATGAAAAAACTACATTTTCTTATCAACAGACTCACCCAATTATTGGCTGACCGATCGGATGAAAATACCAGATCTCTTGAATTTTTTTGTCACCAGTGGAGTCTCTAATTTCTATATGAATATAGAACCTAACTTTGACCTAGCATTTGACCATTTACCATTAATAACAACGATCAGAACTACTAATCGATTAGACTAGCCACCTGTCCAGGGTACCCCCAACATGACTTATAGTACTACACGAAATGTGTGGTTAGAAACAGGCTAATAACCTATATAAGAGTAGAAGAAGAAGAACTACTATAATACATGTCAAATAAATACCTAAGTTGCATAACTCCAAAAGCAACTGGAATAAATACTACATTTCTGTGCAGCAAAATTACACACATCAAAGTAAGGCTCGCAATACTTGACAAAGCTATGAATCTATCCCTCATTTGGAATCCCAAAGCAGAACCATAAATATTCCAATGAAACTTAAAAACTAAACCTGGATAAAAGAAAAGTCAAGTAAGCCAGCATTAAAGTCATGCACCAGCTAATAAAATCGCATATAACCACCTCTCCAACAAACTCAAATCCAAGTTAAAGGAAGCACAACATAGATCATTTTAAGATTATATTTCTAATCTTCCATCGCTATAATAACTTCCCCTAAACCACTTCAGGCAAACCACACACTTTGTAAACTAAATTCCACGCTTGATCCCATGGGTGAAAAGCAATAAAGAAAGGGGTGTCTTTTTACCCAACACCTGACTAAAATATTTGCACCTAACGATGAGGTTCCACACCAAATAATTCAAGACATCTTTGACAATTTTTTTATCTCCTACAGAACCTATTAACCTACTTACTCTTAAAGAAATCAAAGATGCAATCACTCGCCTGAATAACAGAAAGTTACCTGGCCCAATCAAATTATGCCAAAAATATTAAAAGAATTTCTAAAGAAAGGTATCGAGTGTTAGCCTAACCACTAAAATTAGCGAATATAATTATGTTTCCCAAGTCGTTCATATAAACCAATAAGTGTATTGTCCAGATTATTAGAAAAACTCTTGCTCTACAGAATTAGTCCATTTCTGGATAAAATTTCTGATTACAATTCGGATTTCAGCTATAAACTTTATGACTCATCAGTGCCAGAGTATCGTCCATGAAATAAATGCGTTACTGAAAATAAGACGTACTGTACTTCAGTTTTTCGAGAAGGTGCGGCACGATCAAGCTCTTTCTACCACCATACTTCAATTTATTCAAGTTATATTTTAGTGATCATTAGGTTAGAACCAAAGTAAATGGCAAAGACTCAGATTTCTTACTAATGAAATCGGGAGTACCACAAGGTACTATCATACATAGCTAACATACCTGATACTTCTCGAACGATAATACCCAAAGGTTTGCAGTTGAGCAAGCTGGTCGGGGATGATCTTGATCTTGTTAGTCAACAACTCCTGTTGAGTGTTGCGTCCTGTTGGAAATGATAGGTCTTCTGACAGAGTGTATTAAAGAATAACACCAAATGTGTTTCCAACATTTTCTAGGGGGTCTTCGCTGTGTATCTTACAGCATATGTATGCCAGATTCACCGTCCCCAAAGCCAGCACAAAAATTGCAGCTCTTAAAATACTTCAGATCAGCGTGCAAATACCTCTAATAACACACAAGCTATAATAAAAAAATACAGTAACGCAATGCCAGACAATGTTTACTTACAAATTCCCACCCCTGTTTTCCTGGAATTCGTTTTTCCCGGTTTTTGTTTGATCTTGTGGTGATCAGTGAGTCGTAGCATCTTCTTCAGCATCTTGTGTTTAATCTCTGGGTTGGCTTTCAGATCACAATGTACTGTAGATGTGCTAGAGAGGCCAGATCTTTAAGAGCTAGTATTCGTATGCACAAAAGATCTGTCCAGAAATCTCGTATTGAATTCTGTCGACTTCTTTGGACGTCCTGTCTTACAATCATACATAAAATCCGCCAAGCTTCTGTTCAATCTCCTTAGTTGTCATTCCGCTGTTTTGGTAGAGAGAAAATTTGACTGTTCAAAATATAAAAAAAAGCAAATACGACACTAAATGAAAACTATAATAAAAATGCCTTGCTGTTGTAATTTTGGAATAGATTGCGTGCCCAAATTTTTGTTAATTGATAATTGCACAACAGTTGACAGTCAAATATACGGAAAAAATGACCAAATATAATGTAATTGAATATGGAGAATATGATACTGAAGTTTTTGTTCGAAAAACTGGCTATATATGCTTAAGAAGTCATGAAACAAAATATGCAAAGAGTGAAAGTTGTAAAAAATTTTAGTTGTCATACAAGAAACAATTAAAAACTGATACTTTCGTACTGCAAAGTATTGTCATGCAAAGCAGCCGTCCGCTGGCAAACCTGAGGCGCGAAAAAATCGGAAACAGTACGGGGAAGCGAACACGAAACCGCGAGTGTTCTGGACGTGATCCAACAGCGCCATGCACATTTAAGGCCAACAAAAGTCAACAGACCTGCACTTATGGCCATAAAACTAAACATAGTATAACAAATAAAATAAAACGGCGGATTTGCCGGCCGCAAGGCGCGGTAAATAAAATCAAACGCAGCCATGACGGTAATTCGGTCTTGAACGCTAATAATGCCATTAGTGTGTAATAACAAACATGCCCTTGCGGCGACGGCAAGTCCCTGCAGTTGGGCCCGGTTCCTAGGGGCAGCGGCGGCTCGGAGGCGGCGTGTCGGGTTTCAAAGCCGCTCCGCCGACCATTAGCTTCCAATGTGTAAAAATTAGCGTTTTCGGGTATGCAGGGTTGGCCGAAGTTCTAAAATTAAATTGTAGCAAAAACGCTACGCTTATTTGCACAGAGAACTTAAAAAAGGCTCCAAGTATTTGGACCGAAATAGTATTTTGGAAAAACAATTAGCGTTCCTAAGTATTTATAATGGTTACTTGTTCAATGTTATACTTGTTCTTTGTAACAATTGATAATTTGATTTTACTGTTATTCATACAAAGACCATTCTTTCACCTACTATTTTTACTTTTTCTATCATCCTCTATAGATCTTTAATGTTGTTGAATAGGATCACAGTAGCATGCACATATCTCAGATTATTTATAGAAATACCTTCCTCTATCGCTAAGGCTTATCTGCCTTCTAATAAAGTATTTTCTACCTTTACCTTAGATGTTTGGTCCCAATAAAAATTTGTTGTTATACTTATATCATACCTTCAATGAACAGCAGAATAACATCAACCAATTGTTCTCTAGCTTCCTAACGGAATTTAAAGCAATGTTTTCGCAGCTTATCAGCCAAAATAGCATGGTTTTAAACATGCTTTCCACTGTTATAAACAAATTAGCTTAAAAATGGCCAACCACCTCCGTATAGCTCTCTGGAACGCCAATGGCTTATTAAACCATATACCTGAGATCAACTGTTTTCTGCAATTACAGGATATAGATGTGTTACTCGTCTCCGAAACCCACGCAACAGCCAGAACAGTTACAAAAATACCGCACTATTCCGTATACCTTTCCTACCACCCTGATGGCATAGCACATGGCGGATCAGCGGTAATTATCAAAAACTCAATCTCCCACCATGAATGGAACTCCTTTCAAACCGACAAAATTCAAAGCTCTAGTATAAAGATTCAAGTCCTACCCTACCCATTGATCATAGCAGCAGTATACAGACCACCACGACATGCTATCTCAACTGAAGATTATTAGCTTTGGAGGAGATTGGAACGCCAAGAATGTGGCCTGGGGCTCAAGACTAACCAATCCGAAATGGCGTAACCTACTCAGGGCAATACAAAATCATAACTGCAACTACATATCAACCGGAGAACCCACCTATTGGCCTACAGATACAAATAAAATCCCCGACTTATTAGACTTCCCTATTTCCCGCGGCATAGCAAACACATACACCAAAGTGGAATCTAACTATGACCTGTCCTCATTATTACCAGAGAACCATCCCCAAAACTCTGCAACAAAAACACCAATCTTCAAAAACACACTGGATCACGAGATTAATCTAACTATCCGAATTAAGGACCCCTATTACCTAAACGAAGCAACCCAATATTTAACTACAATGATACAAAATGCGGCATGGTAAGCAACACCCAGTGAAACAAACACCTGCTCAGCAGATATTAATATCCCTCGTCATATAAGACACCTCGTCACAAAAAAACGCAAGGCACGAAAAAAATGGCAACGAACTAAACAAAGGCCAGACAAGACCATATATAATAGACTTGCTCATCAACTCCACACTGAACTACTAAAAGCCCGGAACGACACCTTTCAGCATTACATCACGAATCTTTCACGTATTGATCATACGATATGGAAGGCAACAAAAAAATTTAAAAGGCCAATAGCACCGATACCTCCAATCAAAAAGTCCGATGATACATGGGCCAGATCACACAAGGAAAAAGCTGATTCATTCGCAGACCATTTTGCTACTGTTTTCTCATCACCACAACCGGTAGGAAACAACGATGACACCGACATTTCCGCATTTCTTGACGCGCCCTGCCAAATGTCCTTACCTCTGAGACCATTCTCACCAGCCGAAGTAAGACAGCAAATTAAATTAGCAAACCCATGTAAAGCACCTGGTTACGACCTAATCGTAGGAGATGTATTGCAAAACCTCCCCAGAAAAGCCCTAGTGTTACTTACAACCATCTACAACAGCATTCTATGACTCTGCCACTTCCCCACTCAGTGGAAACGTGCTATAATCATTACCCTTATTAAACTTGGCAAACCTCCTACGCAACCCTCCTCCTACAGACCCATCAGCCTTTTATCACTCATGTCAAAAATATTCGAAAAACTGCTCCTCACAAGAATCCATGATTCCATGGAACATGAACATGAAATTCTCCCAAACTACCAATTTGGCTTCCGGCAGCATCATTCTACTATCCACCAAGGGCACCAAAACAGCATTATGGAGACTCTAGAAACCAAGCGCGTCTGTATAACTGTATGCCTAGACATAAAACAGACTTTCGACAAAGTATGGCACACGGGTCTGTTATACAAAATAAAACTCTATTTTCCAAATCAGCTGTACCTCATACTAAAATCATATCTAACCCAGAGGACTTTCCAAGTTAAAGTAAATAACACAAATACCACGAAATTACATCTGGAGTGCCGCAAGGTAGCGTACTGGGACCCATGCTGTATCTCCTATATACTTCCGACACGATACTGTATTTGCAATGTTCGCCGATGATACAACAATCCTCTCAATAGACGAAAACCCACCCAATAACTGCAGCAGCCCATCTACAAACACACTTAGACATCTTGCAAAACTGGTTCAACAAATGGAGAATTACAGTCAATAGCGACAAATCCTCTCAAGTCACTTTCACAAATAGACGTATTGCAAGCCGACTAAACAACATCAACAATACTGCGATGCCTCAGAAGACGGACATCAAATATCTTGGACTACACCTAGACCATAAGCTCACCTGGAGCACTCACATCAAAGCCAAACGAAAACAAATAGACCTTAAAATTAAACAAATGCACTGGCTCCTTGACAGACGCTCCCAACTCTCACTGTCAAACAAACTACTGTTATATAAAAGCATCATAAAACCCATCTGACATATGATATACAGTTGTGGGATGCGCTAAAGCCTCCACACAAAGATCCTGCAACGAAGCCAATCAAAAATTTTTCGCAAAATAGCCAACGCCCCATGGTACATCTCCAACGAAACCCTTCACACAGACCTAGGAATTCCATACGTAGCCGCAGAGATACAGAAGCTTGCTCGAACATACACGAACCGCCTGACAGGACATAAAAACCAGCTAATAGAACAGCTCTCTAACCAGCTAACCATCACCAGACGATTAAAACGAAATTTGCCACAAGACCTTCCAGTGTAACTACCCAGAATAACTTAGTGTTTAGCCTACGGGAAGTAAGGCGCTGGCCGGATCCCCCCAATAACATGTTATAAAATTATAAATTATAAATAATTTACTTATTACTCTGTAGAGTAGATTGTAAATAGCACACACTAATGAATTAAAATCTTTATCTTGGTGGTTGTGTAGACTGCAATCATCGTTATTCATATCTTGACACATCTGATGTGCATTAACTCTTGGTACCAAAAGCTGCAAATTCATATTGAATTTTGTTAAATTTTTATGTATTAGTCATATATCACTTGGTTTGGATCGTTCCATAGCTTATAATTATTTCAAATCCTTATGAACCTGAAATTCAGATATCTTTGTCTTTTTAATGCAATCTTCTGACTTTGCTTTCATTTACTCTTGGTTCTGCATCATTTGATTTTTTGTGGTATTTTATAGATGTGTTGTCATAAAACATTTCTTTGGTGTATTCGTTCCATCTTCTCAACTTCTCTTCTAAATCCTTAGTGATACCTAACATTCAAGATTATTTTGCTTTTTGAATCTTTTTCTAATTTGGTTGTGAATTTCTTTGTATCCATCTTTATTTGTTAGCCTGTATTTTCGGTGTTAGAATTTCAGGTGCCATCTATTTTTCTTTCATTTTATGTTTAGAGCTATCGATTGCTTTCTCTTAAGTTATTTTTATGATTATTTTTATCTCAGTCCATGTTTTATTTATGTCGTAGTGATTATGTGTTGAATTTTACTATTAATTTCTTCGAATTTCTTATTTATAAGAGAAGTAACTCGGATAGAGGTGTCTTTATTTCTTAATTCTGTGATATTTATTTTGTTGCCATTAGTCATTCCTTTTTCATATCAAGATCAAGACTATCGTATTGTGATCAGAAATTACGTCGGCTCCAGGATGCATTTACCGCTTTCATAAATTCCTTGCTTGTTAGTGTATAATCAATTTGGTTTTTGTCAATATACCGGATGCTCGATTTTCGAGCCTTACCATGGGGATCTCGGTTATCTTGATAGTTGCAGGGTTGGTTAAATTAAGGCAAAGTTGCGTATTTTTATGCTTATCAAGAATCTCGAAATAGATTCGATTTATTATTGATAATTTTCAAAATATCGTGAAAAAATTAAAAATGTTATTTTCGTTTTTATTTTTAAATCGAAAATCGATAAAATTACACGGTTTTAATTCAGACATTCTTCAGACACTTTTTTATAAGAAATCTAAAAATGTCATTACGGTTGCTACCGGCCCTGAAATTACAAAGATACGATAGTCAACTTTTATTTTTCTTATGGCCGTCATATTGGATTTTTACAATTTCAAATGCAGTTTTTCTGATTACAAGCTCAGTTCATAATTTTGCTTTTTTATTTTATAATTTTCGACACTATCGAAAATTGTTATTATCATAACTGACTTTCCCAAGTCGGCGTTGAAATTGCTTTGAAGATGAGTTATTCCTTTTAAGAGCGCGATTTTCAAATGACGAAAAACAGGATATGCTACAAATGTAATGTTGAAGCTGCTCATATCAGCTGCCTCGGGTATTCTTAGCACCGTCTTTCCACTGAAGAATTACCCAGGACTGACACCCGTTTGTATTTGGTTTTCAGTTGTTATAACCGCCTTAAGAAAATAATTGTACGTTAGTTTTCTTAACATAAGAGCTCAAAAATGAACTCACTACCTGCACGCGTATTTTCGTCTCCTGTTTCAGTCTAAGAAAAATAAAAACATTAACTTGCAATAAGCATCTATATTATTGGGCTTTAAAAAACTGTTGCTATTGCATTAATCGGATGATGCATTCAAAAAAATATGTGATTGGCCTACAGTACACTTGCAATCCGGTAATTTATTTTAGTCACTCATCCAAATTTGATGTAGGTAAGTGACGTAAGTGCTTGAGTGATTTGCAAAAAAATGGATATCACAGCCGCCGAAACAGCCTAGGTAGTTGCATTGTTGAGAGAAGGCCTCAGTCAAAGAGGCATGGCAAATCGATTAAATCTGAGTCAATCAGCTGTGTCGATAATGTGCCGACGGTACCGGAAAACCGGTGCCTACGTCCGCCGACAGGGAGGGCCCATAGGCGCATGACAACACAGAGAGACAATCGATTTCTTGTCTCAATATCTCTCAGAAATCGACATATGACTGGCGTTGACCTCAAGCTAGAGCTGGGTGCGGTCAGAGAGTGGTCGACAGTGAAACGAAAACTGAAGTCAACCAAGCTGGCCCCAAAAAAGCAGCTACATATCCCAAACTGACTGCAGTTCAAAAGCAAAGGCGACTAAAATTTGTTTGCGAACATCTCGATTGGGACCTCGGCCATTGGAGTCAGATATTATTCACCAACGAATCTAGGATAAGACTACATGGCAACAATAAAGCCGTCGGGTTTATAGAAGGCGATGGGAGCGATTTGCTCATTCATGTATTCAAGAAACTGTCGCATATGGAGGTGGCCCTTGCGTGTCCTGAGCGGGCATTTCCATGCACGGAAAAATCGAGTTGGTTTTCGTACCTAGTGGAGAACGCAGAGGAGGTTTAACAGCGTACCGCTACATCAGACACATTCTGAAGGAACATGTTGTTCCGTTTGCGAGATTTGTTGGTGAGGACTTCAAGCTAATGCAGGATAATGCGCGATGCCACACCGCGCAAGTGACCACTACCTATCTGGCTGACGTCGATATACCGAAAATGGACTGGCCTCCGTATAGCCCAGACTTTAAACCTATTGAGCATGTTTGGGATGAGCTTAAGCGAAAAGTCACAAACAAAAATCTTGCACCAAGGAGCCTGATGGAAATAATTCCTTAAAACAGCATAGGAAAAGTTATCCGATTTTTTATTAAGGATTTCAATTGAGGGTTTCATTTTTTTCCTTTCATAATCACCTTCTCTCTTTCAACTCTTTTGTATTGCACAGATTCTTAGGCCCATAACTTTGTCAGAACAAGCCTGATTCCAATCAAAGTAGTATCATTTGAAACCACGGTTTTTAAGCTTTCAAACAGTATACTGAACTTTACTTGGAATATCGAAGTGGATTGTTTTGTTCTCACGTGTATTACAACTGCTACCTACAATCATGCGTTGAAAAATCCACTGACCAACCGATATGAAATAATTTTATTTGCATTTTGCCTTGGTACTAATGACTACTGCTGCCCTCCGGCGTATCACTATATCTGACTACCCTCACTTAATTTGCAGCGATTCATCTGGTATCCCCAGATGTAATCAATCGTAGACGAAAAATACAGCTTCTACATAGACGTCCTTACACCCCTAAGAGAATATAGTTGACATTTAATATGCAGTACTTTTAAATTAGTTAAAAAAATTTGTACACAGCAAATAATTTGTCTGCTAGTTTGAATTATTTCAATTTCCAGACCTCACTATCACTATCTATTGGTTTGTCTGCTAGTTTGTTTAGATGTCTATTTTGACAATTTTCAGAATATTTTTTAATTTCTTCGCTGATGAAAGAGATCTGCAAATCATGTTTAATCATAAAGTTAGGTATACTCATGATGCATCAACTGTTATTCTAGAATCTTTGCAATATTTCGATATTAGATATATTGATAGCCCCCCAATGCTAAATGTAATGCCTGAAAGTTCCAGTACGATCTTAAGAGACCATTATTGTCTAGCAAAAGTTGGCAGTACATTTGGAGTCTATGTTCTACCTGATTTCCTTTCGTAAATATATCTTTAGGTAAAGCCCAATATAATAAACATTTTCTGTTTGAAGTTTAATTTTACTGAACTTGGTTTAACAACTTGTATATTGAAAATTATTAAATATTTATGGACTTTCTCTGGATTTGTTTTTAAATTTCTATAATCAGATGTGGGTTTTGTGTGTGAGGTAAGTACAACCGTATCATCTGTAAAGCTTTCAACTGTCGTTATTCTGCTGGTCGGTAGTATCACAGAGTACAATAGATATACGAGGTGTGGCAGAAAAGTAATGAGACTGATTTCTTATTTACCAAAGTTTTTATGTTTTTCAAACATCAATGTTATCCTCTTCAAAGTAATTCCCTTGGCCAACTACACACCGATCGAGACATTGTTTCCACTGCTGATAGCAGCGCTGGAAGTCTTCAACCAGTATGGTCTTCAGCATGTCCGTTACACTCTTTTGGATGTTTTCTAAAGTCCTAAAATGACGTCCTTTGAGGACATTTTTCAGTTTAGGAAAGTCACAGGGACTGAGGTCAAGTCAATAGGGGGGATGGGGAACCACAGGAATGCCTTTTGAGGTCCCTTTCGCATGTGCAAATGTTCAGTCAAATTTTGATGAACGGTAAATCTGTTCAAATTTAATTGTTCACTCAACATTCTTAATGTTAAACGACGGTTTGATCTCACAAGAGTGTTCACACGTTCGATGTTTTCGTCGGTCTTCGAAGTTGAAGGCCTCCCTGAACGGTGTTCATCTTAACGTGTTCTCTGCCTTCCAAAAATGATTTGTGCCAGCGAAAAACTTGAGCTAGGGATAAAGAATGTTCCCCATATGCTTGTTTTAACTTTTTAAACGTCACACTTGCCGATTCTCCAAGCTTAACACAAAATTTAATGGCGCAACGTTGCTCCAAATTCCGCTGTTCCATTTTGCGTGACGCACAACCAAAATACAACTTCACTAATAGCAGTCACAAAAAACACGTAGTTAACGGAACGAGTTGAAACTCGCGCTGAGCTATGGGAGGGTATTTATACATGTGAACTATCAAGGACAACAGCGTAGTGTTGCCAGATCGCTTGCAGTGTTGCCATTCTCATTACTTTTCTGCCACACCTCATAGTACGGGGCCCAGTACGCTCTCCTGTAGAACTCCAGCATTTGTAATGTACAGGTCCGTGTATTCCTTTTTAAGATACTATTTCTGGCCCTGTTAATAAGGATGCAATAGAGTCAATTTTAAATTGTAGCTTAGATTGGCGTGCAAGATGTTGCATAATGCCTGACTAATGTTTATAAAGGCAAGGGAGCATTTGTTGTTCATTTTATTTGCAATTCTGTGTATTTTGTATGTTTTATTGTACTATGTTTGTTTCAGTTTATATGTTCCAAATACTTTAGATAGTTGGAGTAAAAGACTAATACATCTATAAGAAGTTATTTCATTTGGGCTTTTATTCGGCGTAAGTAATAGAATTTGTGAAACCTTTCCTTGATTAAAAAGGTACGTTAAGCTTATCATAACATCAAATACGATTAGAATAAGTTTTTGGAATTTATTAGGTGTTTCATTTAAAATTTCCCAGTTATGAGATTATAACCCGGAGATTTCTTTGGATTAGTTTCTTTCATAATCATGTTGTTCAATTCTTTGTAGTTTAATTTCTGTATAGGATAATCCATTTGGAAGTATGTTTGAAATAATGCTATTTCTGCTTCCTCTTCAACAGCTTGTTCATCGTAATAAAATGTGTTTTTTCTTTATCGTTTGTGCATTCATCGTTGTGGCGTCTTTATTTTTTATTTGTTTTTTATAGCGCATAATTGTTAAATTAAATAATTAATATTTAATTTAAATTTAATTTAAAAATAAATAATTAAAAATTAAATAATCCCACTCTCGCCAATTCGATCGCTGGCATTTTTACGGCCCAGCTCGACTCAGGCTGCAATAAATGAGTACCTGGAGGTCAAACTCTAGGGTAATAATAGGCGGTCGGTACGTAGCGCTGGCCACGTTACTACCCTTGAGTACCGTAGGCTCTACACTGTAACAGATCTATCCTGTTACGACCCCAAAGGGCCTTCGAGGCCTATTACGGGGAACTATTATTATTATAATTGTTAACATCGATAAGTGTGATAAGAGTTTTCCGTTTATTTTCTGGTATGCTCTCTTCTATTGTTCGCCCAGTTTTCCTTGATTATCGTTCATTTTCTTTACTATAATAGAACAATTTTCTGTTGTATACAATGTATCTTAATTTGGTGTAACTTTCTAGGTAGTAATGTGGCCAACTTGAACCAAATTTTGTATTGCATTACCGATTTATGTTTCTGTTTTCACGGGTCGAGATCTATTAATAAATATAATTTTTTCTCAATATATTTCACGCAGTTTGCGTTTCTTTTTTACAATTTCTGAAAATATGTATAATATAACTGCAAATCGGCTATAGAATAAATCCCGGAAGGGTCCAATTTTTGTTTGTTACATGTTAATTATTTTTGTAATATTAAAATCCAGTACTTTTTGCATATTAGTAAGTTGTAGGTGTTCTAGATTATTGGATCTTATCGTTGTTAGTAGTTTTGTGACAGCAATTTTATTTATTTATATAATGAGTCAGACCTTGTTAAATGCCTGGCTAACAACAGCATCACTTTTATTTTCAATTGTGATATTTATGTCAACGATTCTGTAGACTTGCTAAGTTGTTTAATGTTGACCTCAAAACCAAATTGATGATCAGGTATTAGTTTGGTTTTTATGATAACTTTTATTAGCTTTTTTACTAATATCTTTACATCGACATAGATAGATAAATTACAGACAAACTAATTCGGCTATAACATGCAACTTCGTGTTTAGATTTACCAAACTATTGTATTAGACCTATTTGTAAAACTTGCTACTGTGTCGGGAAAAAGAAAACCTAATCACAGTATTGAAGATATACGTAATCTCTTTTTGGGTAGTTTCTGTATTATCTTTTTGTAAGAATACCCAGGCTACTTATTCAGCTTTATTTAGGGCTTCTCTTACTTCCTTATGTATGAATTCTTGCAATAGAAGATCAATTTAGAATCCTGAGGTAAGAAATTCCTCTATTTCTTCATATACTCTATCTACAGGAAGTAGATCAAAAACATTTTCTAAGTGTTAAGGAAAAGTTTCAGGCTTTCCCAGTTTATGAGCGACAACTTTTTCTTAGTAAAGGTATGGGTTGCCTTGGTTGAATCAACCGCCTAGTTGCCTTCCGTAGCAAATAATTTTTAGTCAGTTAAGTTTAATTGTGTAAGCTTACCACAGCTTCGTTTTTAAAGTTACTGATCATATTTTTAAATTTGTTTACCTTCCAAATGCTCGAGTTGTTGCCAAATTTCACGTAAGCATCGTTTTTTACATTTTGCTAGCTGCTAATACTTCTTGCATTACTCTATCTAAGTTTTCTACTGCTGTTTTAAGTCATCTGGAGACTTGGTGGTATAATCAGGTTACTTCTTTATGATAATGACTTTATAGATTTCCCAATCTGTTTCATTGTTGTAAAATCATAAGGGTTTTCCTTTTTCATTGCCAAAGTGGCGTTGACTCTGGCTATTACGGTCAGATACCAGATCAAAGAATAATTTGTTCCTGAGGTATCCTTCTAAGACAAAAAATTCACCAGAACTGGGAGTTCGTCGAAGTTTGTTCAAAAATGGGAAAAAATCCTAACAGCTTTTGGTTACATAACTTCGTTAAAAACCCGACCTCGTCAAGGTGGTAAAAGCCTTGAATCGCACATGGTGCTATAAAGCGATATCTTAGTCAGTCAAAAAATTTAGCAGTTAGATGGGAAATAAACCACTATTATAGTAAACGGTCTGAGCCAATCAATGACTGTTTTAATTGTTGTTTAGACATAACCTTAACAGAACATTAAGAGTGATATCATAAAAATGGAAATTTACTATTAACATGAATGAGTGAGTATTAAGTAAATTTTATGGTAATATAATTGTTATGCGGGGAGCTCTAGTATCACTAATTTAGTTTTGGTTGGATTGTAGTACAAGTCCAGTGGCCATTGTCGTTTGAGTATTCTTGTAATGTCTAGTTGGTTAACGAACTGATCGATAAGCTGGTTAGGATGCCCCGACAATTTATCGCTGTACTTGGATGAGAGTCTCTTGATTTCGCTATTTACATAAGGGACTCCTAGGTCGTTATAAAGGGTGTCATTCCTTACGTGCCATAGATCATTTGTTAGCATGCGGAGGGTCTGTAGGTTTATATTAGCTTCAGAATGGCCTTATATACTAACACCTTGTTTGATAAAGAGAGTTGTGAATGTCGTCCAAGTAACCATGCAATTTGTTTGATTTTTAAATTTAGCTGCTTCTTTTGGTTTCACTGTGCGAGCTCCAAGTGAGCTTTTGGTCGAGGTGTCTTCTTCTTATTATTACACCTCCTCCCTCCGTAGATTGGTAATCATATTGGCTTTTATATTTCTGAGAGGGCATCTCGAAAGATTTCTATTGAGGTTTTTTAGTCCGTAGCCGAGGTGTATGCCAAAGTATTTTATTTCATTTTTAATTTTTGTTTGGGGCATAGCAGAGTAGTGGTATAATTCTGTATTGGTTTATTTTTTTATAATATAGCTGTCTACGCCGTATACTCTGATGCTTCTAGTTATGGTGTAAATGTCATATTTCTGTCGTTGTAGTGATGTGCGTATCTTATGAGGTTCCATATAACTATTTTATGTATAACCCTGTTTAATATAGTTTAATCTTCACGTCTTCTGTGGTTGTTCTTTAATACGAGATTGTAAATCGAGGTACTTATAAAATTTTTTTTAATTCTATCATTCTCTTTAACTTCAAATCTTTGACCTATTTCGGCCCTGTAACCAAATATTTTGCTTTATTAAATTTAATTTCTAACTCATTTTTTGAATACTCTTTAGTGAGTTTATAAACCACGAAACTGTCATCTTGATCTTATGCAATTATCATCTGATTATCGATGAAACATAAAGTACAAAAGTTGGAATTTCTAATTAGCATTTCCGTATCTACCTGGCATTCATTTGAAAAAATCTTTGAGGAAATGTTGAGCAAATGCTTGTCTGATTTTATTTTAATATAGACTGTGTTTATTATTGACCAAATATTTGGAATGTTAATTTGTTTCATAAATTTCGAAAACTATTTCCATAGGATTGAGTCGTATACCCTTTTTTATGCTTCTGTATCAAGAGTCCTTTCAAACATTATTAAAAAATAGTTTTTCAAATCCGTACTTACAAGTCCCGTGGTTCAAGGGACCTCTTATTTTTCAGGGTTTTCATAATGTTTCCTATTTGTTGTGACAGGGTTATTAATTATTTCTCTAAATTTTGTTGTTTCGCACTACTTGCCTCATCTATCGTTATAAATATTGGGCGATCTTCCATGAGCAGTGTTTGGTACTAATCTTACCAATCGTTTTCTGTAATTTATTTGTATTTGGTCTCTGCTATTTGTTGTCAAGTATTTAATTACTCTCCAAGCTTCTGTGCCTTCTAAATTTTGTTCTATATTTTGACCTTTCGATTTTCACTTTTGGTTTTTTTTCTATAGCAACCAAACCCCTAACATCTCTGTTTTCTATCAATAATTTTCAAAATCTTTGAGTTTGTCTGTATTGGGCTATTTTTGTAGTTCTTTTCTAATATGCACATCTTAATGCCCTCATTCAAATTGTCTACTTTTTTTATCTTTCCTAACGCTTCCAATCCTGCTTGTTTTATACTGATTCAAAGAATATCATGTGGAGAGATGAATCCAAATTTTAAGTCATCTTCATCCAGAGATTAGCTTGAGAATAGACATCGTATTAGTGTATAATTTTCTCAATTAAAATAAGGTAGTGAGTTAATAATAATATGGATTTACTTTGCAAATACTGCTTTAAGAGCCATCGCTAGATCGAAAGAAAAGTGAACAAGGAAGGACACAAGAGGACATCAGATAAACATGCCATCTTTTGTTGGTGAAGAATTTATTTTTCCGGATATTTATATGTCGATATAAATCACAATAAATTCCTATAAAATTATTGCAAAAAAGAATAGCTGAGTCCAGTACTTAAGCCTGTAAAAATTGTTTTTAATTTTCCTTTTTTTTGTAAAAAGCAAATATTGTGTTTTTTTATTAATGGTTAAGTCGTAGTATAGCTCTCTATGAGTGATGTACAAATGTCTTTAATACATGTGTAATCCTTTAACATTTTCTTTTTATATGTTCTAATAATTTTGCCAGGAGAACTTACTATCAAAAAAGACATCAATAATTTGGGCTGTTGTGGTACGATCAATAGGATGCATTTTGTTACTTCTAACAAAAAAAGTTTGTTGGTTGGTTCAATTGATTCAGTACAATGATTACAATTTGCATAAAATTCAACATCATTTTTTTGCTTTTTATTTTGTTAAATTAAGTTAGATGTTTTTGATCGATTTTCTATTGTGATTAGCACTACTAAAACATCAAATGATGGGGCACGCTGGCAAGACGGGTACACCCTCTGTCACGTGATCCAATTAATTAAATGTTAGACGTGTCACCTCTATTGCACCTAATGACATATTAAAGTACAAGGTTGCGTGTTAGAATTATACCGAAGTTTAATCTTTTTAGCACGCTGCTTCACGCGTAAGACTATTATCAAATTGAGAAATTCCAATTTGAATGTTTTATTGCTTACTTTTATAAACAAAGTCTCCAAATATGCTAATAGAAGTTTGTAATAACCAAATAGAGATGGGGTATTAAATGTCAAATATACAGTTTAAAAAATGATTTGCCACTGATCCAGGATAAATAAAAAGAACAACGTAAATACAAAAATTTCATTTAATAGTTTATTGTGATCTGACTTCAATCAAGCCAAAATCAGAAAGAGGCATTTCTTCTAGATTCGCTCGCATTAGTTAATTATAACTCTCTGTTTCTATGAGAAGTGTTAGCAATGCGAATAAAGCGTACAAAATTGTTAACAGACTTTAGAATAGCCTGAGCAAGCATATGAACACCTCTGATGTTATAGCTATTTCCAGTTAAACATGGAAAGTTAAGGTAACAAAATATATTAAATAAACAGTTACTTGTCTTAAAAATAGA
Organism: Sinelater perroti; assembly: GCA_036346155.1. NCBI lineage: Eukaryota > Metazoa > Arthropoda > Insecta > Coleoptera > Elateridae > Sinelater > Sinelater perroti. The sequence goes on along the minus strand of JARFIY010000209.1, from coordinate 1,795,817 downwards.
AACTTCTTTCGACGTTAATTTCTATATTTCTTCCTTTCTTATTATATAAGGTGTTTATCTAAAACAAAAGCTACTAAAACACGAGTATTGCAAAGAAGCGCACTATAGTTGCTTCATAGTTTTACAATTAAAATATTCCAAATAGTTCCGCAATATACGAAATATAATAATAAATAATAATGTTCTTAACCAAAATCCACCGTTGCTGCATCGAAATGTCTACGTGCACTGCTGGATACTTAATTTACTTGGAAAGTTTATGTTAACCTAAAATTAAACCAAAGCCATGCAAAATTTGTACGACGTTACTCTTATTAATACGAAATCGTTCCTATCCCAACGTAGATATCGTTAATAAGGTCTTTAGCTTTATATGCATCACCCACTTGGAGTAATACAGCCAAATCAAATCTAGAAAATTGCAAAGTTTCCAACATAAAATATTTCGATTAGCAATAATCGCCGCTTGGTACATCCCCAACGCACAAATACACTACAAACTAGGCTTATCAACAGTTAAGATTGCATCAGTGCAAGTGCTACCTTTTTTTTAACAGACGTGCCTGATGACGGGTATATTGCAACATAGGTAGCCAAAATCTTCACAATAAACTGAAACTTAAATTACCATATTAACACATGTCACACCAATGTGTACAGAGTTAGTAACCCTCATAGCTTAATTGCTACAGATAATATTGCCATTTATTGTTAAACTAACGAATAAAATTATTGAAAAAAAGTACTCTTAACTGTTTTTAAGGAAATCTACTAGACGAAATCGCTCTAGTTTCGTAGAAAGTGTCCTGTATTATCAGTTAGAGCTTATCAAACATCCAGGATCTATCTAAACATATATACAAAGTGCGTTCAACCTCTAAACTTTTCAAATTTTTTGTTTTAAAACTTCTATTACTTCTCAACGTAATCTTGGTCTAGATGTATACATTTTTCGCAACGCGTCACCATGATTTTGTGGCTGTTTAGAAAACTTCTTTATGAGTATGTTTTGCCAATTGGAAAATCGTTGATACAATAGCGGCTTGATTGGAAAATGAGTGGCCATAAAGTCTCCATGATCGAAAATTCATGGCGGCATCACGTGTCAACATGTTCTGAGACATTGCCACCCGTGCAGCCTTGTATTCGTCGTCAGCATTCGCGGGACTTAATTTGAAGAAACCTTCCGCTTTTTCAGGTCATCTGCAAAAGGGGCTCTACAGATCCTACGAAAATGTCAAGTTTGGAGGCGATATCACGGCGGTCTTCCGTAACAACTTGCTCAACTTGCTCCACTTGCGCAATCGTGGTTTCGGTCCCGCTGGTTCGTGGGCGAGGCTGCTTCGGTTCATTGTCACACAACCCTCAACCTTCTTTTACACCCACGAAACGCATATTTTTAACATCTATAACGCTTTTGTTGCACATCTCACTTAGTTAACGATGATGATAAGTGTTTCACCACAAAGAGTTGTTCTTGAACACTAAACATCCCCATTTTAAGTATACAGAACAACACTAACTGCAATAGCGGTGATTCAACATGTGTACATTGTATGGTGCTGTCATCTATATTACAAATTCACAAATATTTTCCGCTTCTTTTAAAAGTAAACGCATCTTTCTACTTACTCACAAAGCTGAAGAAAAATATTGGAGACATTAGAACTCGAACGCACCTCGTATTGATTAAATCTCAATATTAGGTTTTAAAGTAAAATTTACTTGTTGTCATTACTCTTTTCTCCTATTAAATTGCAGCTCTAATTAGCCATTTTCATATCCAATTCTTCTATAACTCCAGTTTTCTAATGCTATACTCAATGATGAAATCATTTACCGTATTCATCAGATTAAATTGAAATTTATTTTTAAAAAATAGTTCAAATAATTGCGTAAGAGTTTATTTTTAGTGGTATATCAACTTTTAATTTTTCAAAAGACTAGTACTTTGAGTTTTCTAAACCATTAACTTCAAGGCAATTATAAACGCGATTTTATAGAGCAATACCAAAAACAAGCTAATCCACTTATGATGCCTAATAATATTAAATAAAATATAGATGTTGAATCTGTTAAAAAATAAATTTGTTAAGGAAATTACGACTTTTATTTTTAATCTTAATAGTTTCGATCGTTTATGACTTCCCTGCAGTAAGGATGTGTCTTGAAGAATTAGTGTGTGGCCAACAATACATCATCAAAACAAAATAATTAATTTTTTGTAAAATACATTTTGTTATTGTATATACAAGTGAGCAACCGCGGCTAACGGCGATAACTTGCTTTATGTTAACAACAACCATCCTAGTAGTTTGTCTTAACCACGCACTCGTTTTGAGTCAATATTCAGCAAGGTAAAGCTTCAATCTCCTATTATCAATATATATCTCAAATATACAACCCAAAATAGGTGAGCATAATGAATAGTGACAACGAAAACACAAAATGATAATTGACAATGCGTTAATTGTAGGGAAAAAACATAAAACAATAAGTCAGCCACCACAAAAATGTACTAAATGTTATTTATAATAACAGATACTCCAATCAAAATGAAGTTAGTAACAATAAGTCGAATACACTTCAAACTAGGGAACCTAAAACCACCACCAATATTTGCCCACTGTGTTAATGATTATGTTAATATAGCTAATGTACTCTCAGCTGCTACAAGAGCTGAATGATATACAACAAAAGCAATGAAAAATAAATTAAGATTAACATAAATGCCAATACTTCAGATAAATATAGAAAATTGATAATTTTGATGAAAGAGTCTAAGGTAGTGTGTATCAAATGAAGGAGAGCAAACCATATAAAGTAGTCATTTGAAATCTACACAACACTGCACCTATCAATCAAGTAGCATCATTGTTAAAAGAAAAAGGTTTAAAAGTAAGAGCTATAACCGATATTAAACATAATATAATAATAATAATAATAAGGCTTTCCATTCTATAAGAATATAGCCACTTCTTTCCGAAGTTTACTAATCCATTTCGTGGGGTGGATTAGTCCCCTTTTTGCTTCGTACGCTTAACTTCTTATAGTTTCTGGTGTGTTTTCGCTTTTTCTACTATTCTTCTCCATTCTACTCTATTACTTGTTTTCTTCTTCCAGTCCTTGACATCCATCTTTTTTAAGTCTTCAGTAACTTCATCGCACCACCTCATCTTTGGTCTCCCCCTTGGTCTATTTGTCTCAGGTTTCCATGTTGTTATTTCTTTAACTATGCTTTGATCTCTTTTTCTCATTATGTGTCCCATCCATCTAATCCTCTGTGCTGCCATCACTTTCACTATATCCTCTCCTTTCAATATTTCCCTAAGTTCGTGATTCATATATTGTCGTTTTATCCCGTCTCCTATGTTTTTGAGTCCTGTTATCGACCTTAACACTTTCCTCTCGAAGATTCTTAACTTTTCTTTTTCTGTCTGTGTAGGACACATTACTTCTGCAGCATACAACACTATTGGCCTAATGAGTGTTTTATAGATTGTTATTTTCGTTTGCAACTTTAGCTTTTTAGATTTTAGCATTTCCCGATTAGCATAGAAAGCTCTGTATCCTTTTGTATTCTTTCCTGTATTTCTTCTTTTCTCTCGTTGTTTTGTGTTATTTGAGTTCCCAGATAGTTGAATGCCTTTACTTTTTCAATTTGATAGTTTTCAAACTTGACTGTTGCCCTTGTATCATTTTTCCTCTCTTGCATTGCATGTATTTCGTTTTGCTTTCATTTATTTCAAGCCCTATCTCCTTTGATTCTTTGCATAGCTTCTTCACTATTTCCGTTAGCTTCTTTGGTGTTCTTGAGATAATAACTACGTCATCAGCATATGCTAAAATTTGTGCTTCCTTGTTTTTATGCACCCTTGTACGTTTACTTTTCTTATTGCCTCTTCAATCATCAGGTTAAACAAAGTTGCCGACAGTGCATCTCCTTGTCTCACTCCTTTATTGATTTTGAATGTTTCCGTATGTCCATCTTCTGTTTTCACTTTAGCTTTGGAATTTCTCATTGTCATTTTATGCAGCTTCTCAGTTTTCTCAGGATCCCCATATTCCTTAATACTTGTATTAATTTCCTCTCTTGATATTATCAAAGGCCTGTCTGTAATCGATAAATACCATATGGATTTCTATATCGTATTCGTAACATTTCTCCAGTATTTGGAACATTACGTGTAGTGCATCGATGGTAGATCTCCTGGCCTAAATCCCATTTGATAGTCCCTAGTTCTTTTCTGCATAACTCTTCAGCTTACCCTGTATTATTGAGGTGAATACTTTGTAAGTCGTGTTTAATAGAGTTATTCCTCTGTGGTTGTTGCACTGTTGGGTCTCCTTTTTTGGTATAGTTATAATTATCCCCATTTCCCATTCCGTCGGCATCTTTTCCTTTCTCCATATCTCCCTTATCAGACTGTGTATTTTTCCTTGTAGTTTTTCACCACCATATTTCAGCAGCTCTCCATTTATTTCATCGCTTCCTGGCGTCTTTCCGTTTTTGATTTTTTTTATCGCTTCCATAGTTTCCTCTAGGGTTGGTTCTTCTACTGTTTCTTCTTCTTCTTCTTCAACTGTCTGTCCTCCTTCTTTTTCCTGTTCGTCCTGGTAACTTTCTTCTTTTACTTCATATAGCAATTTTGGAAATGCTCCTCCATATATCTTTTATCTTGTTTATATCATATTCAATTTTACCTGCTTCATTCCTGAGTCCTCTGTTTTTACATGTGTTCCTCTTGTTTTGCCTCTTCATTTGTTTATAAAACTCTTTTGTATTGTTATTTTTGTAATTACCCTCTATTTCTTCCATCTTTTTCTGCACCAATTCATTTCTTTTTGTCTACATGTCATCTGTGCTTCCTTTTACATTCTTTATAATGATCCATGTCTTCTTCTTTTTAGTTCTTATCCACTTATTCCTGGCTTTATTTTCTCATTTATCTTTTTTGACACTCATCGTCATACCACTCTTTTTATCTTGTTTTCCTTGTACCCGATAGTTTTGTTACACGTTTTTAAGATTATATCCTTAATTTGTTTCCATTCATTTTCTATATTCCTTTGAGGTTTTCTACCTCTTTGTTTGTTTCCTTTATATATTCCTTTCTTCCGTTTTCGGTATATAACTTCTCTATGTTCCATCTCTTACATACTTTGCTCCTTTGGTTATTTCGATATTCCTGTTTTACTTTTGCAATAACTAGGTAATGATCGGTGTCTGCATTCGCACCCTATATGTTCTAACATCTGATATTATGCTACTTTGTTTCTTCTTTATTAGGACATGGTCTATCTGCGTTCCTTTTGTTGCTCCTGGTGGCATCCATGTTTCTTTATGTATTCTTTTATGTTTGTACTTAGTACTACTAATAACCATATTTGTTTTGCCGCGAAATTACAGATTTTGCTTCCGTTGTCGTTTGTTCTTTCATGGATGGTGTATTTTCCTGCTACTTCTTTTATGTAGTTTTCTTTCCCGATTTGTGCATTCATATCCCTAGTATTATCAGTATGTCCTGTTTCGGTGTTTTTCGTATTCTGCTTCTAAGTCGCTGTAGAATTTGTCTTTTCCTCCTGATCATCTGCTTCTGTGGGTGCGTAGGCGCATATTACAGATACATTTACGACTTTTCCTTCCACTCTTACACTGCATATTCTTTCATTAATCGGTTTGAATGCTATGATTTTAGTTTTCTATCTATTATAAATGCTGTTCCTTTGTGCCCTCGTTTTTCCCCGGAATATAACAATTTAAAATCTTTCTTATTTATTTCCCTTGTCCTTCCCATCTTATCTCCTGCAGTGCGGCTATGCTCACTCTATATTTTATTAGTTCCTGGCTATCTCCATCATTTTACCCGGTGTTAGCATCGTTTTTATATTCCATGTTGCTATTCTAAACACTTTACTTTTAATTTCCTTTTATTAATATTTTTATTGTTATTGATTGTGTTTTGTTTTACTTCTTTTCGATTTTCACTCGTGTCCGTTTCCATTGCCTTGTTCGTTTTATTTTCCAATTTTCCTGGTTTTTCATCAGTTTTTGGATTAGCATTACTTCTTTCACGCCCTTTGTCTTCTTTTACATATTTTATGCTTCTCTCATTTTTATCCCATTGGTATACCTGGTTGTTTATTATTATTTTCTGATAGCCAATTTTACTTTATTTCCGATCCTTTTTCTTCTTTAGCTGCTTCTATTATTTCGCCTTGAATCATTCTTTCAGTTTTCGTTAAATCATTTTCTATATAGATTTTTTCCTGCTAGTTTATTTTACTTCTCATTATCATCCTTTTTGTTCGAACGATTCGATTCGTGCTACTACGCATTTTCTTTCAGGAATTTTTCCTACTTTATAGGCTTCGATTACCTTCGCTTGCACTTTTATTTCATTATACAAAACTGTTCTATCTTTTCTTCAATTTTCACCTCATCTACTTTCAGCCCTTTTATTATAATGTTGTTTTCTCTTGTTTTGGTCTTGTTTTTCGATTATTTCTTCCACTTTTTCAATTCTATTCATTAACTGTTGTTTTTCCTGTTCCCATTTGACCTCTTTTTCTTTTAATTGCTTTACTTCATCTTTTAATTTCTTTAACTCGTCTTTATTTTTTGGAATTCTTCTTTCATCTCTTTTCTCATTTCTTTAATCTCTTGTAATATTAGTTCCTCATTACTTTTAGTCTTCGTCTTCGGTGAACGCATGGTTTTTTACTTTTGTAAATATCTCCTGCTCATCTTCGTCGCTTCCGTACTGCCTTCTTCTTTTATTGCTTTCATCCGTTGTTTCTGATTCGCTCATTTTCCTGTGCTCGTTCTTCCCTTTCTTCCTTTTTCTGTGCTTTTAATGTTCCACCCGTTCGCGTCGAGTCAGCATTCCAGTCTACCCGTCGAAAACCTGACTCGTATCGGCGTTTCGCTTCTATATTTACTGCTGTTTATTTAATACCGCACACCACGCTTTCACTTAAGTTAATGAGTTCATTAATTTTTTGACACTATTTTATCACATATATCAGTTCGCACTACTTTTTTTTATTTGATATCGGTTCTGACTGAATTCTGTTAATCCGCTCCTGTTCGTTGTTTATTACCGCGCTTGACCGTGAGCAACCAGCTGTGCTCTTATCTGTCACTTTGCGCTTTCTTTATCGCCGCGCCATTTCCGAAATTTCGGTTTATTAATTCTTATTTTCTAGTCCTACCTTCAATTTACTGCTTTTTCGCTTCCTGCCCACTTGTTATATTTCATTTACACATCACATTAAATTATTATTCACTGATTTCTCGTAAATTTGATTTTATTTTATACCACTTGTCTGCAGCTTGTTTGTTGTTGCCTGCTAGGACCGGAAGCGATATTAAACATAGCCTTACTTAATCACCTCTCCTGATTTTGGTTGGCCTGAAAACATCTGAAATAATAATAATATTAATAACATACAATTTTTAAATAATCAAGTTGTAAGAGTAAAAGAGTCATGCAGAAATACATGCATTGTACAATATATGAGGTAATACAATTTTACTAAGACGCATTGCAATGGGCATTATTAGTGAGGGGGGCGGCGACCTGCATGATACTAAAATTTGTTCAAAATTACTTCCAAAAAGTGTGTTTTATGTGACGGTGACCATGTTGCAAATTATAGATTCAAATGATGGAATACTGGGCTCAAACGTATACTCCAACAGAAATTTTGTGCTGTAGACCTATAATTACTGAGGAACTAACAATGTTAGAAAGCGATTACTTCTTGAGAAATATAAAAGTGCTAACACCTACATTACTCCACCACATAATGGATAAGATATCGAGTAAAATAGTAGTGAGAAAGATAAAGAAATAGAAATAGATCACCTCAACAGACATCAATTGTAAGTACAACTTATCGCTACAATTTATTTTAGAAACGATATATTTGTGTTTGGAGAAGTGATAGAATATAACAGTAGTGATTATAATGATAACGAAATATCAGAGTAGTGAAAATGGTATAAAGAAAACCTACGACATATCTACACACTTTATGTATATAAAAGTGCCAGCGTGGTCCCGTGGTTGAGGGACGGGCTGCAATGCTGATGGACCCGGGTTCAATTCCCGGTGCTCTGTGATGCCTGACGGGTGGCCTACTCAGTCACTAAAAATAATTGAGTATCTGCGTTCGTCTTAGGCGCGGTGCTTGCCACATCGCCCCGCATCGGACATAGTGCGCGACGACGGGACAGAGAGAGCAAACGTATGAGAGCCTTAACCTCTCAGTCCGCAGGCCGTGCTCCCACGCGGGGCGTAAAGCCTTACCACCACCATTATGTATATAAAACACCGTTTTATGTTAGATGTCTAAATTCTGTTAGTTGTGCTTTTTTGCGTTAATTGCTCGATGTAAAAGAAATCATGCTTTTGAAATATGTACAAACGATCTAAAACGTTTTCTTGCAATGTTATGGTCATCTAGATACGTCAGAGCTCCTATATGGAGAATGATAGATTGGCGTGATATAGAAACATTTAATTATTTTGTTGTTAATGCTGCACAAAGAAATCGCGCCAAACAAATTAAAATATGTGCGCACTACGCTGATGATAACAATCTTAAAACGAATAATAAATTTCTAAAAGTTTGTTTTCTATTTGTTTTCTTGAACGTCCGATGTTTAAAAACATTCAGTTTATTGAACATCTTAGTATAGACTAAAATATGGTTTCATATTATAGGTGTCATTTGGCAAACCAATTTAAACCGGGTATATGGTTAGGAAATATGATGTTTATGCAAAAATTTGAGTTATATGATACAGTTTTATCTATATTATGAGAAAGAAAAAGTAGTGAACTATACGTTGGCGGCTTGGTCTAAGTACTTTATCTCCCAATGAGCCTTTCAAAGTTCGTTCATAATATTTGTAAACTAATTAATATACAACAATTAGAATACCTTTATACCAACACAATAAAGACAAATCGTATAGGAAAATGCCCGCTACTGCGTGTTAAAGCCGGAAAAGAAAAGTAGGGGTACTTATAATTATCATACAGCTACTACCACAGCTGTTACTGTCAGAGTTTTCATCATTGTAAATCCTAGTAACACAATAGAACTAACTTATGTAAGACCCGTTTTAAAACTTTTTATATGGCAGATTATTGTCATATTAAAATTAAATAAATTTAGCTATATTTTACTACTAAAGATGAAATAATTTTCTATTTAGTTATTATTTCTAGCCACAACATTTAACCATACCTGATGATCCATTAATGGAATAGCGATAAAATAGAAATAAAAAACTATTGACTAATAATTTTACACTGCTACGATGTTTTAGGTTAAGAAACAGATAAAAAAAATTGTTTTGACCTATTGGCTAACCGGTTTTTGTCAAATACATTGAGCGTTGTGTTATTTAGCTCTTATTTTACGTATCTATCGAATTAGACCTTATGCTTTCTTAGAAATATTTGTATCTTCACAAATTCCAATTACAGTCGTTGGTGTACTGTGCAATATAGTACTGATAAAATTATTCTTCTAGCTTCTTCTAGCTCATGTGGATTGTTTGAACCGATATTTCTTGAAAATTTATTTTAAATAAATCCGGATCATCATATTGTTACATAACGATGACCTTCCTGATCTATTAATTACTGTTGTATTTACAGTGACGATAACTAGCGTATGATCAGAGGATAAGCAAAACTAAAGGTGTTATTAAATATTTTCGCCATATATATAAATAGAGCAGCTATTATTTTTTTATCCTTTATAGACTTGGATAATAACCTGTTTAAATTATTCAAGGCTAGGTCTATTGATTTTTTTACTGTTTACTAGGGGAATTTATTTTAATATAGCTTGTCTACTCTAACTTAAGGCAAAAGCCTTAACTCTAAATATTCTGTTTAATTATCAAATTTTTGAAGAAATGCTTGGTAGATCCTCTATACCTCTTAAGCAACCAGTTGATCGTTTTTTGGTCTTGCTATAATGGCTCTAGATAACTTAAATTAACCTTTGTAAACTATATTTTATATATTTCAAAAACTACTTTCTAAATAGTTCAGACAATTTTCTTTAGTATTTTTGGTTAGCCTCAATCAATTTTTATTAGAAACCCTACTTTAGCTACATTCAGAACACATTCAGAAAACTTCAGAATTTTTACATTTTTTCTATGATTTTGCCTTGGCTTTACGCTTTTCTTGATGTACTCAGTATGTAAAACCTTCTAAGTACCCTAGTTTCACTGCCTTTGGCTTTATTAAGTAAGTAGTATTTTTATCTATTACTTCTTGTGTTCCTTCTCTTACGTTCATTACACGAAATTTTAAAATAGAAGTGAACATTAGATATGTTGTATAATTTAGTGCTTTTGTAAAGTATCACTTAAAACAATTAATTAAACTTTGAAATTAGACAGTAGTAAAGGCGCAAATCTGTTATTGGTGGGTATTTTCCGGACTAGGTTAGGTTTTTATGGTTTAGAGCTTGTTACACATTTACGCTTTTAAATATTATCACATAGACCAAGCTCTTTACAGTATTTAAATGTTATCTTTTGGAATACTTCCTTAAGGTTTTTAGAGTGATATTTAATGGTCCCCTTTAGAACGACTACAACATCAATTTAAATGTGGTAGATTATTGTAATACTTAAGAGATATTTTTATCAAACATTTAAAAGCTCATGGTGTATTGTATAGTTTAAAGAGAAAGAGACATAAGGCTACAAACAGTTTGCGCCTCAATCACATTTGAGGTTTAATTACAGAATCTCTTTAACCATAACACATCTAATGATGCATCATTACTTAAAAATAAATAAATATAGATACTTTTTCTGAAAACTGCTGGGTAAGATAATCTGTTTTTGAATTTATTATTTTCCCATTTTTTAGTTTTTCACGTCAGGGTGTCATTACTATATTTCTGCAAAATTTGCTAATGAAGAAAGTGTATGTTAATACGATTGTGTCAGAAAGCTTTATAAGCTTAGTTGCGGCTTTACCTATTAACTGTTAAATTTTTAACTTTGTGTAATATTTTTTGCGTTAAAGCATTTTTATTGATAACCAATTTTTTGTTTTTAAATTTTATCATACAACCAGTCTATAGACAGTTAAACTTCTGGGACTAATAAAATATATTTTGTTTTAGTATTTTTATCGTTCTATGTTAATTCGAATCCGCCTATTAAATTACATAATGAAATCTTCTATTAGCGGTCCTAAATAATTTTCTTTTTTTAAAAATATAAACAAGATGGTTCAAACAGCTTAAAGATAGAAAAGTTTAAACCACTTGATGAGAGGTTTAGACCTTAAAAAAATGTTTAAAGAATTTTTGAATTACCATGCTTAACGGGAAAAACTACAGAATTTTTTTGAATGTAACGTACCACGTTTACGTTTTAGGTTTGACAGCCTTTATAAAGATATTTATTTTTGATATATTCTGCTTTTCTATTAGATGCCCATGTTTTTCTTTCCAATCTTGATCATTTGAGGAATAAAACAACGGTATAAAATAACTACCATCAGACTAAATCTTTTCAGCTTCTCCTATTTTCTTTTTGATTTAGTTAGTAAAAATTGTAAAATATATTTTTTCTATTTAACCAGTGTTCTTCCTATTCATCATCTGTTTTTGGAAAGGATTAAACCCGTTCTTGAGTTATCAAAGCGGAATTCCCTACAAATCACTCTCCAAGTTGTCGTGGTAGTCTTTTCTGGAGTTATTAGTCTTTAAAAACATAGATATCGCTTGCGTAATGTGGGTTTACTTTTTTTAAACTGCATTAGTAGTTAATTAGTCATAATAGCATATAGAAGGTCTTCCTTTTAGAAAATCAATTGGTTACTCAAATAGATCTTGACTATTGGTTAAGCCAGCTTGACTATTCCTGGAGTTGGGCGAAACAACACGTTTGTAAACTACTCTAGTGTGTTATAGAATAATAAGCATTTTTTAGGTTAACAAAACAATTTTTGTAAAATTTAAACCATTCCCATAGTCATCGGTTAAGAAGAAAGAAGGCGCCCACTTCACTATATACTGGCCTCAGACTATTTGTGCAACTATTTGTACAAATATATCATGCTTCAAAAAATCATTTGGAAATATAATTGGCAGGCTTGATGTAAAATTATTCCGGAGATAAAAATATTCCTTCATTGAGATCTCTAGAGAGGAATATATTAAACAATGCTGAACACAAACAAAAGGAAACTGGGACAAAATCATTAAAGAAGAAAATAAAAATTGCAACCTAGAACCCCAGAGGTGCAATAGAAAAATAAGCACAACAAGAATATGTAAATTGTACTTGAAAAGATCAGGCCGTTATAAAACAACATATGGCGGTACAATACACTTTTCCATCCATCAATAAAAAATGGAAAAATACAGTGCTTGTGTCTAATCCTACAAATCAACATAGTTCAAGTCTATGCACCCACCTCTAATTTAACAGAAAAAGAAATAGGCGACTTTTACACATAGCTGATAGATGTTATAAACAAAACACCAAAAAAAAAGAACGTAACTATTATTCAAAGCAACCTTAATGCAAAAAATGAAAGGCATCAAGAAAGATATAGGTAAAGAATTATTACAGTTTTGTATTGAAAATAAATTTGCTATATTGAATACTCTATTTCAATATCTCAAAAGAAGGCCATATGCATGAAAAGCATTGATTAATGCCCAAAACTGAAAAACGTGTCCTAGAAATAAATGTGTATTCGACTATAGCTTACTTGCAACAGAACTAAAGATACATCTAAAAAGCATCAAAAAACTAAAAAGAAAACCAGAACCGAACGAAAATATGATACAAAATTTTGAACAAAAAATTAATATTAAATTAGAGCGGAAAACAGAAAACAACCAAGAGAAATATGTGGGGTGAATTCAAAAATACTTTCATGGAAACTTAAACAGAAACTATAAAAGAGTGTAATAATGAGATGAACAAAAATTGAAAAAAAACAGTGGACTCTGATAAGAGGGAGAAAATAAATTGAAATAAGAGTGTTAAACGCAAATAGAAAACGCACCAAATTAAGCAAAAAATAAAGAAACAATGTAGAAAAAGTAAGAGGGCACATACATAATTTGAAGCAAATTTTTGGGCTATGCAAAAGCATTTAACTGTGTACAATGGGATAAGCTATGGAAAGTTTTAATAGAAATGGGTAAATCCCATGTAATAATTGGATTAAACAATTATATAAAAATGGCACTGCACAAGTTAAGATAAACGACAGAATCTCTTTACAAAAAGGTTTTAGACAAGGGTGGAATCAAAATCTGTGGCATTACAATCAACAATTGAAGATGTGTCGATAATAGGGCCTTAATAAATAAAACGCTGGAAGGAATGAAGGAACTACAGAACATTGTAGAGCAAAAAAGCAGTAAACTAGAACTATTCTTCAATAAAAGTAAATATAAAGTAATAAGAATAAAGAATTGAAGAACAAAGTTTCCTGTAGACTTACAAATTATCAGCATTGTCACAAATCCACTCATGTTTTTCTTTAATTTTTTAGCTTTACATAATAGTAAACCCCCGGGCTTCTCATTAAAATCAAAAAACAAAAAAATTATTGTTAAAATCATCAAAAAGTTACAATTTTTACAGACTTACTTCAAATTTAATTTAATATTTCCTGAAAAGATTCAGTTTCTATGCACGCTCGTGTCGTAGTAGCAAGAGCGCAATGAACATCTTCCCCGAAGAGCAAGGTGACGGTTCCTCATTCGAGGTTTTTCCGACCCGACCAGCCCACAATATCTTGCACGCAAATGAAGTTTGCTGCGCCACGCTGACAATAACCCCGCAAACCTGAAAAGTAAATTACTGCCGCCATTTACCCCCGGGTCAGAATTTGCATGCGGACAATGGGGGACATTAGGAAGCATTAGGCATAATAAACCAATTATTTTCGTGTTGTGTTCCTTAACTTCGGCGCTTATTGTCTAATAATACGAGGAAATGACTGCGTAAAAGCGGCGCGAGCGCGGCCGCGGCTCTCGCCCACAATTAGGAATATTTCTGCATAATAAAATTCAAATTTTTATTGTCGGCGCGCATTGTATGCTAAGTCCGAAGCGGCAGCTGCGAAAATCCACGGCGGAAGGCGGCCGATTGAATTCCTAATTCATTAATTTACGGCGGCGGTGCCGGGGGCGCACCTGCCGCGGGTTGTTGTATAAATTTCGGTGGCTTACAAGTAAAGCGGCCGCCGAATTTGCATAGGGGGCAAGCACGTGAAGCGCTCGCCGGGAACGCGGAGGCGATGGCGTGGCCGCGCGAAGCCCCTGGGATGGGTGTGCTCGATAACCCCTTTTGAAATTCTAATTGCTAATTTTACATGCGCGATTAATGTTTGATACGCAAATTAAACTACCAATGAAAATGAGGCTTTGACATTTCACCCCGAGCATAAAGCGCGCAGCCGGCACCCCTCCTTCCGCTGTCCATTTTCCATTTCCTACTTTTGCAGCTTTACGGTCGTATTAGGCCATCCCAATTTTTCAATTAACTCTCAGAATATTTGAACCCAAAAACGTCACTTTTAAAAAATCAAGTTTTTCTAAGGTCAAAATAAGACCTTTATGCAGCTTTATTTTATTTTTTGTCAGGCTATATTCGATGTCATTTTATTTTATTTACTGACATTAGAGCTTTTATTTTTCAATATGTAAATAATGAAAACTATTCCATTAACAAAAATGAAACGACATACCCTGCATAATGCATTTAAATTATATTTTACAATTTTCGATCGAAATGTGCCTTGTCGCACAATATTTGTGTAACTAATCGAAAAATTCAAACTTTTTGGTTGTAAAAATCAAAAACGCACTCGGTCAGTCAGATCTGTTAGAAATATCGCCGCTGCAGCTGAAAATGTTGCAGAAGTGGACTTAAAGGCTTACAAAGTGCAGTTGATGCAATAACTTCTGCCAACAGATCATGAATTCATTAAGTGGATGCTGGGGGTGCAATAAACAGTTCTACATTTTTTTAAATTATCATGACTACTGAAGTTCGTTCCTGCCTCACTGGGTAGGTAAATAAGCAAAACTGCCGCATCTGGGGGTCTGAAAAGTTAGAAGAAATAATTTTGATGCCTCTCCATCTCCAGCAAGTTGCATTTCGTGTGTTTTTTGAGTTAGTAGCGCCAAAATCTGTATTTTCATAAATAAGACTAGTGAAACCGTTTTAGTAAATTTTGTGCTCTTTTTTGAAATTGTGGCTGACCTTTTTGGCTACAAATTGATGGCATAGATAAGGACGACCTTTATTTCCAACAAAATAGTTATATAAGTCAGGCAAGTCGGGAACCATTGCGTTATTATTCAAGAAATTTTCTGGACTAGTAATCATTAAAATTTTTTCTTTAAGATACATCAAAGATAAGGTCTTTGTCAATGCCTCAGAAAACGATTGACATACTCAAAGACAATATCAAAAGTGTAACTCGAGTCATATTTGTGCAAAAACATTATGAAAAATGTGTTCAAATAAATGGCAATTTGAGGCTACCACTTGGAAGGTATTTTATTTCGTGACAAATATTACAACTTAAAAGAATCCCTCTTAACCCTAGAGATGCAGATCACTTTTTAATTTTTTTGTATAAAATCTAAGACTCTTTTTATTCTCTATTTGTAATAATTGTAAAGATTAAAGAAATTTAAAAAAATTCAAAAATTCAAGTACAAACTCATAAATTTTATTAAAATTTAGCCTACATTGTGCAGAAAACATAATTATCGTGTTAAATAGAGAAACGAAAGAACAATTGACTAACAACCTTTCTGAGTGTAGTGTATCTTGAAGAAAAGTTTCCATACACAAACTAACATTGCAATACTCACATCAGATTATTGTTTCTCTTCGAATTTTCTTTGGGTGCATCTTCTGGGAAGTTCCTTTTTGATTGGATTTGAAGAAATGTGTAATACAAAATGCCTTTCTATCACTTGTATTTTGATTTCCTTGTACGGGGTACGGTTTGTAGATATTTTTCAAAAATCTCTCCAATAACCTCCATTCTAAATTCTAAATTTTTTTAAGTGTCGTTTCTAACTTTTGGAAATAAATGCACTGATCGAAGAGATATCGTAACAGTTTCTTGTTACTGTACACGATAATGTGTTGTGCTCAATGCACCAATTATATTCTTGTTTTGTCATTTTAGGGCCATGACTTTACCCATGACTTCTCTCTCTTAGGTTTTATAGCTCCAAATATTAATGGTAGATCCTTTCTATTTGCTTACGTCGGCAAACTGTTTACATGTAAAATATGAGAACGGAGAAAAAACGACTCCCGATGTATCAAAATATAAGAAAATAGATTCAACGAAGAAATAACATCTCCCGACGCTTAAATGTCCTAAAAATTATATGCAACACAATAACAGCGTACCCCGCGAAATTGTGAAGAATAACTAAAACGCAATATCTACGTTTCCCGCGGCTGGATGGTTAATAAAAGACTCTTTATTATTGAAGCTTAAAGGTAATATAGATTTAAATGTTTAAGTTTATGCTCCCATCGCAGATAAAAATAAAAAGATGTTTATAGATATTATAAAATTATTAAATAAAAAAAACGCAAATACTATAATGGGTTACTTCAATTCTAAGCGGTAGAGTAATACAATTTTGTAAAAAATATAAATTTATACTTACAACTACCAATGCGAAGACTATATACATGGAAATTGTCTCAGAATAAAAATAGGAACTTAGTAAAAATCAAATTCATTTTATTCTTCTTAATCAAAGATTTATATTTAATTTTAATAGTTCCTAAACATATCTAGGAGCAAATGTTCAATCGGCCTACGATTTACTGGCAACAAAGTGACGATTATGCTTAAAAAAATTAAAAAAATGAAAACTTAAATTTGAAAGAGTTAAAGGACCTACAAACACAAATACAACTAAACAATAAATAAAAAATATATAAATAACGTCTAAGGAAGGCATGGATACGTTAAAAATAATGTCTTGAAAGTAAAAAAAGAAATTTTTAAATCTGAAAGTCCTAAACGAGTAAAAAGAAAAAATTAGATATCAAATAATGTCTTAAATATAGTGGATAAGAGACGTATATGAAAAACTAAGATAATGGTGAGTATAAACAAATTCAAGCAAACATAAAAATTATTAAGGAAGAATTGATAAAATGCCAATGCGACAAAGTTGAAATAGTAATCAAAGAACGTTAATGTATATAATGCACATAAAGAAATTATTTGTGTATATAGGCAAACAAAAAACGCGATTTTATATTATGAAAATAGCAAACATATCACAGAAAATTAGAAAATAATAAACAGTCGGCTAACAAAAAAAATTACATTAATTTTAATAATAGCAGTTCACAAAGATTCTGAAATCTGAATCTAAATATGTAATAAAATTAACTTAAGTTAGAAAATAAAGTTCTAACTATACGTGAAACAGCAATAGTTTGTTAACACAATTATTTAATAAAATATATGATACAAGGAAATTATCTGCAATCTATCTTCGTGCCACTAACAAAGAAAAGCAATTCTAAATCTTGTGACAATCATCGACTTATTAGTTTAATAAAACATATTCTAATTTTTTTATTGAATTTGAAATTTGAAAATTGCCTAAACAAGTCATAATTTTAATTTCGTAAAGCATTGAGCATCAGAAAAGCTTTTTGTTGGATGCAAAGCTTACCAGAAAACAAATGTATCATGGAAAGTCTATGTATGTTTGTTTTATGGATTTTGAAAGCCCTTTTGATAAAATAAAACATGTAAAACCTACCCATACATTAGAAAGCATAAATAAAATATAATAACCTAAGAATTGATATGAAACAACTAGCGTAAAAATAAGTAATTAAAAAACTCATAAAATAGTTATTAACCAAAAAGGTAGAGTCCTTCCATCGTTTCTGAAATTTTTCTACACTTGTTATGCCTCAAGATAAATTACCTCGAGCTATTCAGACACTTTCTTTCATTATTGATACACGTTTGTCCCATTTTATTTTTCTTTATTGTACCCAGTCATTAATCGCTTGTATTTGACAGTGTTGTTTTATGTGTTCATTAATTTTTCTATTTCTTTTTGATTTATTTATTATTTTCTTTATTACACTCATTTTAATGACTTCTAACATTTCTTTAGTTCCAGTAGTATCATATTGGCTCTGCTGCACACCCTTTTGTATACTCTAATTTTAACTTCGGTACTTAGATGTCTGCTTTCCCATATTACTGCGTTTAGAGCTCCCGATAGTTAATTAACCTTAACAATTTGCATCAGAACCTGATCCATAACTATATCTGAACTAGTTATTGTAAATTCCAAGTATTTAAAAGTAGACACCTGCTGTGTTACGCTTCCGTCGATCTCTAATTTGCATCTAATTGGTGCTTTATTTATTGTCATGCTTTTTGCCTTCTTATTAGATATTCTTAAATTATAAAGTTTAGAAGTTCCTAAAGCTCTATATAATAACTTTTGTAAAGCATTTTCGTTTTGTGTTATTAGCACAGCGTCGGCGGCATAGCACACAATTTTAATTCCATCTAATTTTGTAACCTTTCGGGCCCTTGTGAATTATTGTATCCATAATTAGGTTGAACAGTAATGGTTTCAAAAGGCGTCCGTGTATTTCTCATATTCTGCACTCTATATGTTTCGTTTACTTTAATATGGGTACTATTTTGCTATGTTAGTTCATATAAAGCCTTATCAGGATATACAAAATACAAATATATTGTTTATTTCAGTGTTCTAGTATTGTTGAGTGCATCTTATTTATTAATACTTTTTTATTAATTGAAAGTAGTACTCTTTAATGTTATGTTCCTTTAGTTATTCGGATTTACGTTATCTACCGTCTCTTCCTGTTTTCATATTTATTACTACTTTTTTAATTCTTCTATGTTAATATCTACCTTGTCGTAAAAATGCGCTTGAAACTAATATGCTTACGCATTTACAGAATGTCTTTGAATAGATTTCTAAAGTAACAGATCCATTCCTCTGTGTCTATCTTATCTATTCCTAGGTACTTTTAGAGTTCTTGTGTTTTGTTACGTATGACCCGTCCTATTTGTTTCTGTAATAACTTAGAATGATCATATTTTAATACCGAGAACGCAAGATATAGTTCGTTACTGTGTAATCTATTATAGATTCTTGTTATCTTGTATTTTGTCACGTATATTTATATTGAAGCTTGAAAACTAAGAAAGTGTTGCATATTTTAAGCTATTCTTTGCGCAAAGATGCAGCATTAATTCTGCCATTTTGATTTAGGACATCTTCTTTAAAGCGTTGTTTAATACCAGGAGTGGGAGCATTGTCTTCTCTGGCATTAAAGTCTCCCATTATTAATATCATTTTAACTTCAGATAGATTATTTATGTCATCGCTTAGATGTTTGTAACGTATGCCGCTTTTATCTTTTAACTTACCTTCATTAGCCGATAATACATGCAAGTTTTGCTTGCTTGCCATTATCGTGATACCCTCGATAATATATAATTAACTTTTTCTATTGAGTCCTTAAACTTCTCATGTATCAGCGATGCAACTCTCTTTTTTGCTTTTTCATTAATATCATTTATATCAAAGTATATCCTTTTCCTTTTTCTTGGTTTCACTTTGTGCACATATATTTAGCTTCTTTATAAAAGTTTGTCGTATATTAATCATTCTTGTTGTGGTCATCATGTTTTTCAGGCCTATTCTGGCTTGAGTTTTCGAATAGAGAGCTAATCTATGGATATGGTAAAATTAAAGTAAAAATTAAAATGGCTGGAAATCTTTTTGAAAACTGATAAATTTATTGTGTAACTTTGTAACAAATAACTCGATATTAACATATAATTAAAATGGCCCAATGTTACGTATTCCTGGTTCTTCTCTATAGAGCAAAAACAGACTTTGCAAATGAAAGTGATTAATCAACTGAAATGTGGATATGTCGCAAAATAGGTCATATTATTAACAAAGAGGTTTAAAAAATGGGAAAACAGGAATTAATTAAAAAACGTAGATTATTTCGGTCATATTATGAATAGTGAGAAATAACGGTTATTCCAATTTATTATAGGTGTGTGAGAAGAAGGTTTTCTTGGTTTAGAAATGATTTCTGATGATTAGCGAGTTGATTAAAAAAATGTTATTAGCTAAACACTTGTATTTTTGCTTAGCTCTTGGGTCATAAAATATCTTTAATCAATTTAAATAAATAATTTAAATAAATCTTCTAGTAGGAAATTTAAATTCAAATGTGATCAGGTAGAAACTAAAATATTAAAGAATTGGAGTTTTGGTATTAATAATATTTTTCAATTTAAAGTAAATACTACCTCATAACATTAGTTATTTCTTGCAATGTAAACTGATAGCAAATCTCTTAAACACACAGCATCGCAATCGATAAATTTAAAATTTATATTTTCGAGACGACCGAATAGACCACAACATTTTATCAATACAAGCATGTCTTTAAATGCATCACATAAAATGACATGCTACCATTTAATAAAATAGAGAATAATATAAAAATACAAATATTTTTGAATATGTTGATGATAAAATTTGCATTGACACGTTAGAAAATAGTACGTATCTTTATAACACCCATATAATCGTTTATGAGGTACTAAACTATAAAAAGATGTTAAATAATTTTGTTATCAAATAAAATAAGTTTTATTACAAATATCTGACTAAAAATGTAGTCAAAATGAATGCAAAATTATGCAAGAAAAATATATCACATACCACACTTAACAAACGAAAGAAAAAAGACCATACATATATCAATAAAAGACATAAATAAGGATCTAACAAAGGAAAAAGATTACTTTAGAAGAAATATAATAAATGTCAGACAAAAGTCTTGCCTTTTTTGTTAATTTGGATCGGATCAAAAATAATGAGAATGTTTACAAATAAAAATAAATTGAAAAAAGTCTAAGTGGATTAAGCTAGTACACTAAAAGCATAATCTTCAATATGTTATCTACATTTATAAACAAATCGATCAAAATAATATCTAAATTTTTAATTTTAGCTTTGTGAAGTGCTGAATGGTGGACCATTCAGTAATTCGGAAAGTAGAAATATTTTTATAAATACGTAATACAAACATTCCTTTGATATCTAAAATACATTAGCGAAAAATTCTAAATTAAATTACAAAATCACCAAATATATACTACTCAACATTTTGATGGTAATGTCACGAGAAATCAGCTGTTATAATTAGAGATATCATCATAAATAATAAAATTATAAAATATGAAGGGGATTTTCTTCAGATAGGAACAATTCCAGACAAAGTACAAAATAAATTTATTAAATTCCGCGTTTTTATTAATAAAACACCCAAATGCTCTAAGAGTCCTGAAAAAGTGTGTTAATACTTCAGTATTTCATAAAGCAAAAAAGTCAGTTCTGATTTAATTTGTATTTATAAAATTTGACATAGACAGGATTGACTCCTCTGAACTTTTGTCTAGTGTGTCTATGTACATTAATTTCATCTTAGACAGACTCACACCTTTTATTATAGCAACTGTTTTAAAAATTATAATGAAAATTCTCTCCTTTCTCGCTGTTGAAACTAAAGCATAATTTCTTACAAACTGGAGTTAATATATTTTATTATTGATAACGGTTTACAAAACTCTAGTCAGAAAGTATTATGATAGTGAGGCTGAAATATTTTTGTCTATTGAACAACTAATTCCTAAATTATTTTACTTGTTTTTATTAATTCATATTATTAAAATAATAATAGTGGTGAGCCTCAAAAGCTCTGCGTGAGAGAACAACCTGCAAACTGAGAAGTTAAGGATCTCATATGCTCGCCTTCACTGATCGGCAATCGCTCACCATCTCTCACGCGGGGTGATGTGGCAACCAACGCGCCTTAACAACCGCATTATTACTCTTTATTTGAAATAAATGCAGCTACTCGATTATTTTTAGTGGCTAAGTAGGTTACCCGTTAGACATCTGAGCCCCAGGAATAAACCCGGGTCCGTTCCCACCGCAGAAGCGCGACTTAACCGCGCGGTCACAACGATTTATTCTATAATGTAATTAATACGGGGACGTTATAGTTCTAAGTTCTACAACTTTTTTCTCGACAATAAGAGTAAGTAGAGATGCAGCTAATTTTTAAAAACACGAAAAATACTTTTGAATTTGTATTATAAATGGCAGCGTCATACAATGTACACAGGTCGAATTACTACATTGCAGTGATTGTTGTTTAGTATACTTCAAATTGCGACGATTAGTGTTCAAGCACACATCCGTTTTCTCCTTTGGGTGGTAAAGCGTCCATCGAAATTAATTGCCAATTGAGTGGACATGCAGTGAAGACGTTATGGATGTTAAAAATGCGCGTAAGTAAATGCAAAAGTTTAAAGGAGGTCTAAAATTGTGTAACAATGAACTAAAGCAACCTCGGTCAAGAACCAGCTGGACCAAAGCCATTATTGAGCGGGTGGATTAAGTTGTTATGAAAGAGCGTGATATCGCCTCTAAACTTGGCATTTTGGTAGGATCTGTGGAGTCCATTTTGCATGATAACCTAAAAATTGCGGTAAGTTTCTTCAAGGTGCGTCCCACGAATGCTGACGACGAACAAAAGGCCACGCGGATAGCAATGAATCAGAACATGTTGACACGTAATTTCGCTATAAATTTCCACCTATGAAGGATACTCTCAATGGCCACTCAATATCCAATACACCCGTTGTTGCATCAGCGATTTTCTAATGGGCAAAGCACGCCCCTCAATAATTATTCTCCAGCAGCCATAGAATCATGGCAACGACGTTGTGTAAAATGTGGACGTTTAGATGAAGATTATGTTAAGAAGTTGTAGAAATTTCAACTTTGTGGGGTAAGTACTTTTTTAGAAAAAAATGTGGAGACCTTAGAACTACCCCGTAGTAGCACTTTGTAACCCGTCAAATATCAACAATGGAAAAAGATTAAATCCGTACAATAACAATAATAATAAACTTGTTAAAACCACATCTCAGGCGAATCAAATCTATATAAATTACTTAAAAAAATAATTTGTAGAGTAGTATCACCCACTAATAATAATTACATCCATACTTCCCCTATTTGGGAAGAAATAACATTGAATGATATCTTAATTATTAAATGCAGATTAACGTCTCATTTATGAGTCATGAAATAGTCAACGAGTTTTTCGTTGACGTGGTGATCAAATGGACAAGTGACTTCGAATATCTGTACTACATAGCAATTTGTAAATTTTGTTAATTGAGTATATTGACCATAAATCGAATGAATGGTATAAACCTTTTAAAATCAAAAGCGAGTGTTGACAACATACCAAATCAACTTTTTTAGATTTATTTAACAGAACTAAAATGATGAGTACCATTCTATCCTATTAAAAATCTTCGTCATTGCAAAACTTTGTTTTGCGCGTTACTGGATACGTCATACAAATGAAACTAGTTTTTTTACATGTTGCAATATTTATAAACTTATTGAATTACCTGTGCAAAACATATGTGTCTGCTGGACAGCAGTAACGTGCTTCTTAGTAACATATTGGGATAGGAAGGTTGACTTTCGAGACCAAAATTTCTGGTCTGGAATTTCCGATACCACCTGACTATGGCCAAATAATAAAAAATATATAATTGTCATCCAGAACAAGACTCATTACCCCCAAACACTCCTAAAGTTCGTCCTGCTACTTTTAGTGCAAATTTGAACATGTCTCAACACGTTGGAGCTTGTCACAACCATTACATCATTTTTCAAAGCTTTTCTAGTTACTCTATGTGATAAGTCAATAACAAGGCAGTTGTGCACACTTAATAAAAATCCGTTATGTTCAGTTTCCAAGGTCCGTTTTGAAAATAATATACTAAAATTAGTTTACGCTGCCACGATATAACATAGCAGCTGACTTTATTGGGCAGGTTAATCGGAAGCTAGACACTGATGGGTGAGTAAATGTAGTGCGTGATTGTTGCATTTGAAATGATTGAGTAGAACAATTAATCTGCATTAAATTTTCTGCAAAGCTAGGACACTGAACTATAGAAACTATTCAGAGCATTCAAAAGGCTTTTGGAAACTCTACAATAATATTATAATCGAAAGAGATGGTAAGAAATCTACTGAAAGTAATTCACAAGAAAAATGTTGAACGCGTACGAACTACAATTAACAAAGATCGGCGATTGAGAACCTAAAAGCTAAAAAATGATCTAGTAATTCCAAAAAATTAAGCGTGTGATCTTGGGATAAAACGTTTCGGGACAAAATTCGTTTTACCGATACTGTTACCAGAGGAGAAGAGTCGTACTGCAGCTGCTAATGAATGGCTTCAGTGTGCTACCAATATACCAAATGGTCTCAAAAAGATCACAAACAAGGATGAAATGTAAGTTTACAATGCGGAAAAAATACCTCAGACTTCCAAATGAGAGTTTTCCTGCAAATTGAAAACTATATTTTTTTATGTTTTTTTATAAAGAGTGCACTTCTTCAGATCAAACTTTTGCTAAGAAGTGCAATCTCGATATTTTTCACCGAGTGCTGAAATACGACAAAAACTGGTGTAGTCCTGCGTAACTAATTCGTGTCTCGTGCAGAATTTTTGGCCAAAACATTAAATTGTGCTGGTAAATCAATTTTTGTGACTGCTGTTTTCAAGACTTAAAAAACTCATTATATAACGTCTAAGACGTAGACCACGATGACAAACAGTCATTCGTGATTCTACCAGAGAACCTTTCAGATTTTTTTTTAATTTATGTAAAGACCCTGGCTATAGTGTGTTATATCTCATGGTGTTTATTGTGAAGAGCACTGAGGCCACATACAATGTTTCCTGTGTCTTTAACTATTTTTATTAATTAAATAAAGATTTGTTTTGTTATTGCAATTGATTTATACCTAATTGAAGATGCGGTTTCTTCAAAACTCGATTAAGGCAAAAGTTTCAATGTTTTTTATCTGATTTAATCTATCTAATTATTGTATTTAATATTACTACAATATATTAAAACAAACATTGTAGAAAGTATGAAAGTAACATCATTTGAAAATGTGCACTACTGTTATCGTCTTCTTCACAATCAGTGTTTCTGTTGCCCCTTGACTCCATTCTTCGAAGAAGGAACGATAAGTGCTTAAAGGCAAACCAACCGGATTTACTTGGGGAAGGACCACTTTTCATCTCTTGGTTAACTTTCTATGTCTCGGTAAAAATTAAGATTTTTATATACGACCGGCAAGTCAAGTTATTTAATGCTACTTTTTTATCTCTGCTTTTATAGTCAGTTGAAATCACGTTCCATAGACACGATGTATTGTGGAATTATTCAATTAAATTAAGAAAAACAGTTTTTAATTAAAAAAAGAAAAAGGAACACTGCCGGCAGAGACTACATATTGTGGACAAGTGACGAGGTGAAACCGTGACTACGTTTCTGTTCAAACAACACGAAATGTTACGCAACAAGTTGTAAGTTTTCCACTAGAGATGGGAGAACTACAGACATGAGATGTTTGTCTATGGGGAGTTGTAGAATACCCAAATTGATTCTCGACTGTCTATCGACGAGTTGCGCGACTTTGCCTACCGGTGTGGACAAGGCCTTCTCCGGGGTATTAGTACATCCATTAACAAACAAATTAGACAACTATCAGTCAAAGAGCAAGCTGGTTTTAGAAAGGAGTAGTACCCTTAACCACTTACAGACAATAAGAATACTGACTAAAAATCTAATACTACAATATACCATGGATAACAATGCTTAAATCATGCCAGCACCCTACTTAAAGACTAAAATACACAAACCCACTTACAAAGATAGAGATATGCCTCGGATGAATAAGTCAGATAATATATTAATACATAAAAAATGTACGAATCAGACTGTGAATTGTAAATATATATCAGAACGAATAGTGTATACAAAAATCAAACTAGACAAAAAGCCTATGAATGTAGTGGGAGTATATGCTTCTGAGAATAATAGAGATGTAAACACTAGGCAAACCTTCTATAAAGACCTCCAGAGAACAACAAACTAGATTCCATCCAACAATTATACGATTATTATGGGGGACCTCAACGCTTGAGTAGGATTAAACGTCATCCCAGATATAAAACAGAAATACAAAGAAAACGATAGGAATTATAAAGTAGACCACTTAAGAGACTTCTGCAGTACAAATAAAATCACATAAATAACACATTTTCCCACCGTAAAGAGCAATAAATATACATTCGAAAATATCCCAAGACAAAGATCAATGATCGACTATAGCTTAACAAATAAAAAACTACATCTATCTCAAATTGAAATGCAAGAGTACTAACCTCTGCAGAAACAGGAAGCGATCATAAGCTAGTACTAGATAAATCAGAAAGAAAATGCACATATGCCACAATAAAAACGATCAGGCAGATAACAATTGAAAACAATAAAACTATAGAAAATGATGGCGTAGAAGAAAGTTGGGCGAAAATTAAATTAAATATGATGCAAGGAAATGCGTAGGAAAAAAAGAATAAACAAAAATAGCAAATTTCAAAAGAGAACTCCGTAGTTCTGTGAAGAAGTAAAATAAAAATGCAGAGAAAAGAAAAATCATACCTAGAAAGGCATCAAACAAAACACAACAAACATGTGATAATTACAGAAGAATAAGGAACTCGTTAGAAAGATTAAAAATGGGCACTGGGAACGTTTCTCAAAGGATATGGAGCACAACTTTTATAGTTAAAAAAATGTGGCGTTTTATAAGAGAACAGAGAACGGAAATGAAGTAAATAATAAAAGTAGAACATATAAATAAGAACACTTGGATAGAATACTTAGAAACATTATACAAAGAAGAAGCTAGGCCTAATAAACCAGAAACTCCGGAAACACAATAAATGAAGCAACTGTAATAAATAAATCGGATATAGAGAACGCACAAAGTTAACTTAAAAACAGAAAAGTCGCTGGTAAAAACGAAATTGCAAACGAATTGTTAAAACACGATGGAACAACGATAACCAAACAACTAACAACATTAATCAATAAAATTCTTAAAACACAATAAAATACCGGGAGAATAGAAGACAACCACCCTCGTTCTGTTATTCAAAAAAGTGATAAGAAAAAACCAGAAAATTACAGGAAAATCAGGTTACTAAGCACTACCTTAAAACTGACAACGAAAATACTATCGAAAGGAATAAACGAAAGTAACTGTAACAGACGAACAACTGGGCTTTCAAAGCGGAAGACCATGTACAGACGCAATAATTGTGATAAGACAAATTATCGAAAAAGCATTAGAATACAGCAAATCGGCCTTTCTAAGCTTCATCGAGCTAATAAAGCATTTGACAAAGTAAGATTAAAAGATGTAATCCATCTATTATACAAAAGAAAAATCCCCTAGATATAACCAAAACAATTAAAGACATATATGTATAGACAAAATAGAATAGAAGGTAGAATAGATGGACAGCTCACAAAACCAATAGACATTGGAACGGGAATAAGTCAGAAAGATTCTTTAAGTCCTCTATTTGTTAACTTGATAATGGACAAGATAAGAAAGAATATTAATGCCGCCAAAGAAATAAAAATACTCTGCCACGCAGACGACGCAGTTTTAATAGCCCAAGACGAGGACAGCTTACAAAGACACAGATTTAACAAGTCAGCAAAAAGTTTAATATAGCTATCTTAACCCAAAGAACTAAGTCATTAGTAATTAATAAGCATCTTATTAGATGTAAACTGGAAATCGATGGAACAAGTATAGAACAAACCATGCGATCACACTAGCGGTCACACTATTAAGTTACAGGGAGCTTGAGAAAGAAGTTAAGGAACAAGCACAAAAAGCTAATAAGCTAGATGAATGTTTAAACAACAGAATTTGGAAAAATAAACACATCAGAAGGAAGATAAAATCAAGACTATAAAAAGCTACCATAAGATTGACAATGACGTACGCGAGATCTGACACAGCCAAGACGCAAAAACTACTAGAAACAGCAGAGATGAAAATATTAAGGAGAAGAAATACTCTAAGAGACCAGAGAAATGGAACAACCACATAAGTAAAATGGCAGGGAACAGGTTAGTTAAGACAGCCAGAAATAAATCGCCATCGAGTCAAAGAAGTACGGGCCGTCTACGCAAAAGATGGAGTGACAACAACACTTAAAGGCATAAATCTATCAATTAAACAGGCAGAATTGCTACTAACAAGAAGAAGAAAAAGATCGTATACCCAACATCGAGGTCAGAAGAAGATCGAAAATTATAGATGTGATACAACGTATATGTACACTGAGATGGAATTGGGCAGAAAATATAGCGAGAATGACAGGCAAGATGGAGTAGCAAAATCATTGAGTGGAAACCTGGATCTTACAAGCGAATCATAGAGGAAGAGTTCAAACCAGATGTATGGATTATGTAAAGAGAATTTCTGGTACAATTGGATGCAAAAAGCAAAAATAGAAAAAGATAGAGACATTTGACGACAGATAATTCAAGTTTATAGATATAAACTGTTTTTAATAAAATGTTAAAAAATGTGAACATGCTTTGGGCTTAATCAGCGAATTAAAAATCTTATAACTAAATTTACTACTAATTGAATTGGAACACAACTTAATATGACAAATATTTAAATAAACAGCTGTTTGCTCAACATCTATTAGATTTTGTTTCTTTCTTCTTCTTCTTCTTCGGTTTTTTGGCCTTCTTGGTTTTCTTTTTTGTTTGTTTCCATATGTCCCTATCCAACCAGCCTTCTTCTTTCAAATCTTTTTCTTCCATTATCCTTCATATATATGTTTTCCAATTTAAAGATGATCGCCCTCTTTCTCTTTTACCTCTTAGAGACTATTCTGTAATCTTTCTTAGCCGTCTATCTTTAGACATTTGTTGACAACTGTTAGTGATTAACTGGGTTATTTTCATCTTGTTCCACGTTACTTCTGTTCTCATCCTACTCTTCTGGTAGTTTTTAGACATCTTCTTAAGTAATCAAATTCTACTGCTCTAATTGTATCTCAAACACATTTCGTCATTAGCCACAATTCTGCTCCATAGCATGTGATATTCGCTTTTATACTATGGAATATCATTTTCATTGCGTCTTTACTTAAGTTGTCACTCCATATTAGTCCGTGTTTTTTTTATTATCATAATTGTACATTATGGCATTACATTTTTAATGTGTTCTCAAATCACTTACTGTTAGAAAAAGCGCTTTGTTAGTACTGCATATCTGCAAGTCTTTTTTATAGCGCCCCACTTAAAGAAATGTAGGTAACAATTCCAGTGAGATTAGCAACCGTAAAGAAACCCATGCCCGTCTCAAGAGCTAACATATTTCCGCTGTTGTAAGGCCTGAATATAAATATTCTGCATGAGTTGATGTTGACTTGTCCATGAAAAATCACTTAATGCTGAAAGAGAGGTTCATTCTGCAGCGCCGTTCCGCTCCGTCACAATGCCGGAGCAGGCTGCTCCTTTCACGGGCGCTCAAAGCACTGTTTTGTATTATTATGGCAATCTGTGGCCAAATAAGTTTTAAATCGTAGGCTCTCGATAATAAGCGGGCCGAAATTCGCAAGTCAACGTCGCTCCGGCGCGAACAAAGCGAAATTTATGTGCGCGCTCTAACCTCAAACGGCACCACAATGGCCCCGGCCGATAATGAACTCGCCGTTTTGCGCTAATAAAGCCGTCATATAAACTAGAAATATCATAGATTCATTCAGGGCCGAAATTCCATTCACGGCCGGCTGAAAGGCGCAGCGAGGACTCGAAAAAGTGTCAAAAACGCAAATAAATGGCCGCCGCGCCGCTATTGTGGCGCGGGCGGCCTGGGAAAGCGCGCGAACATTAATCTTCATTTGTTACCAGCCACTTCACTGTTTACCCCATTGTTGGCCGCTCGCCCCGGGCAGGTTAACGGCGACGGGACGCAGCCGCGCGGTTTTTCCGCAGGCCGCCGATTTTCTGACCCATTGCGCGGAGAAATTAACGGCGGCGAGTAAACAGGCCGTTTCTCCGTCGCCGCTTTTCCCTGAACGTATCTCGAGCGGCCGCCTATAAAACTTAACGATACGGATCTCCAATAAAGCGAACTGCAATTATATCGATATCTGCTACAACCAATACGATCAAATCCGCGATATTAACTCCCGTTTATCCTCAAACCTTTCTGCCAACCTGTCCTATATACCTGTCGAAACTAATTAGAAAATAAATCAAGGCGCTCTCGGGTATCACCCCGGCGGTTCGCATACACCTGGCCTCGATTTTGCCAGGATAATGCGATCGACGGTGGTTTCACTATGCGCATTCTGCGATCTCTGTACTCAGGATCTTCATAAGTCTGAAAATCTGTTAACGAGCCAAAAACCTTAATGTGGTCGAATATTCCACGTTTTTTTTGCTTATAAGTGTGTGATTTTTTTATTGGTAAGAAATTTGCAATCTGCCATTTAGAACCAATAAGTAAATTATTGTGGCCGGGATGTCTGCTGTAAACACAAGATTCTAGGACACTACCCTGTGGTACACCGGATTTGATACTATTAACTGTAGAGACGGTAGAATTGAATTTAATTTGGAAATGTCTCTTTACGAAAATTAGCGATCCATATGACTAATTTTATTTTGGAAATTGCTGCTCTAAATATACCAATGGATTTGTAACTAAGCCAACGGCAGATATCTTTTAACTAAAAGTTTTTCCGTCTTCCTACTAATCTTTTTCTAGATTTTCCTTCTTTAATTAAGTAAAGTATTTCGCAATTACTACCCCGCATAACATGCCCAAAGTATTGTATCTTTTTGTTCTTCAAAGTGAATAGAAGCTCTTTATTGACATTCATTCGTTGGAGTACTTCGACATTGGTTATTCTTTTTGTCCAGAGTATACATAGAATGCGTCTGTAGAAGTACATTTCGAAGACTTTTGTGGTGGGTTCAAAACCAGCATTCGGATCCATACAGAAGGTTGGGGTTACGTAGCATCGCATCATTCGCAAGCGTAGATTGAGCTTGAGGTCGGATCTGGTAAAAAACTTTTTCATGCTTGTAAATGCTCTTCGAGCTTGTTCAATCCACGACCGGATTTCCTTTATGTTATCTCCATTTTCATTAACAAGAGTTTCTAAGTAAAGGGTCTTCCAATAGGGACTTCCGAACTTTGACAGTTGATAGCGGCCATATTGTTAAAACTACATCTGTTGAATTGGCTGTCACTTATTCAGTCTGTGGCTTGGGTCTGCACCCGTACAAAATTCAACTGATCTGAAGGTAAACGACCATAGACAACGACATCTGTTCGCTGAATGGGCACTGGAGCAGTTGGAAACTGACCCTAATTTTCATCGAAAAATCATCTTCAGCGATGAGGCCCATTTCTGGATGAATGGGTACGTCAACAAACAAAATTGTCGAATTTGGAACGATTCCAATCCACATGAGATCCAAGAGTGTTCAATGCATCGCGAAAAAGTCACTGTTTGGTGTGGATTTTGGGCTGGCGGCATCATCGGTCCATATTTCTTTGAGAACGACG
This sequence comes from Sinelater perroti, assembly GCA_036346155.1. Lineage (NCBI taxonomy): Eukaryota > Metazoa > Arthropoda > Insecta > Coleoptera > Elateridae > Sinelater > Sinelater perroti. The sequence goes on along the minus strand of JARFIY010000209.1, from coordinate 1,764,137 downwards.
TTGGCCAAGCCATCACCGTCAACGGCGAGCGCTATAGGTCGTTGATTACCAACTTCTTTTGGCCTGAATTGGATGATATGAACACCAACGACATGTGGAGTCAACAGACCGGCGCTACGTACCACACAGCTCATGCCACATTGAATATTCTGCACGAGCGATTTGAGGGCATGGTCATCTCACGTGGAGGTTATGCGAATTAGCCACCGAGATTGTGCGATTTGACCCCGTTAGACTTTTTCTTGTGGGGTTTTCTTAAGTCGCAGGTCTATGCGAATAAGCCACAAACCACAGTGGCCCTCAAAGCCAACATAACCCATGCCATCGGTCAAATTTAGCCTGATTTATGCGACAAAGTCTTGGAAAATTGGACATTTCGGACGCGTACCACCCAGCGAAGCCGCGGCGGACATTTGCACGATGTTATATTCCATACATAATGGCATCGATAGGCCTTTCAAACGAATAAAAAATTTCGACATCTCACATACACTTTGCTTTATTCAAATTTAAAGATAGGAAGCGCTTAATGAAAGACCCTTATTTTAAATTGGGTACTTGTTCAACGATATTACCTTTTACTCGCAAAGCTACTCTGGTCTTAGTTTATGATAGACCCATTACTTTAATTTTTGATGTGTTCAATGTTACTTATTCTTCACCATACTCCATCAATCGATTTCCCATCATTTGTAACTCTGTTAAATTTGTTGCCATTATAACTGTAGCATCTGCATAACAAAGAATTGTTACTTTGGGACCACGGAAGATAAACAAGACGATGAAATTGAAAACTTTTATGCTGAAATACAAAAGGTACTTAAAAGTACAACAACACGAGATATAACAATGGTCATGGGTGATATAAATGCCAAAATTGGGGAAGGGAAAGTTGAAACAATTGTTGGACCCTATGGACTTGGCACTCGCAATGAAAGAGGAGATCGACTAGTCGAGTTTTGCCAAGAAAACAAATTCATAGTACTAAACACATTTTACAAACTGCCTAAACGACGGCTATACACATGGAAATCTCCTGCAGACAACGAAGACAATATTTCTCGAAATCAGATCGACTACATATTAATAAATGAACGATACAGAAACGCAGTTAGATCTGTGAAAACATACCCTGGAGCGGACGTATCTTCCGATCATAACCCCCTAGTTGCCAAATTTCATCTCACCTTAAAAAAGGTTAATATAAGGAATAACGAAAAGAAACTTAATGTAGAACTCCTCAAGGCAACAGACCTACAACAAGTGCTAAAACAAAAGATCAACAAAAATCTATCAAAAATTAATACTGAACTTGAAGCAGGAAACAAAGTAGAACAACGATGGGTATCCTTCAAAGAATCAATCCCAAAACCTAGCAAAGAGCTACTGAAAGAAACAAGGTATAAAAGGGAAGAGTGGATAACAGACGAGATTTTGAACTTAATGAAACAAAGAAGAAGATACAAAAATCGAAATAAAAACATGTACCAAAATCTACAGAGGGAAATACGAAGCAAAATAAGAGCAGCAAAAGAACAGTATTACGCTGAAAAATGTAAAGAAATAGAAAACCTTCAAATTAAGCATGACATGTTTAACCTACCTAGAAAAGTAAAGGAAATAGCTGGTACAACACGTAAAAAGAATGCCAACATACTATTAAACAAGGAGGGAAATATAATAACAGAAAATGCTATGAAATTATGTAGGTGGAAAGAATATATAGAAGAATTATTCAGAGATCAGAGAGAAGAAAACCCGAACATACACACACCCAACCAAGATATAGGACCAGACATAATAAAAAGCGAAATAATACATGCAATGAAAACAATGAAAAATCGTAAAGCCCCAGACCCAGATGAAATACCAAGTGAACTCCTACAACTAATTGACGAAGAGAATCTAGATATACTGGTAAATATATTCAACATAATATATAAAACCGGAATTATACCTCAAGAAATGTTAATCTCAACGTTTGTATGTATACCAAAGAAAGCTAATGCCAAAGAATGCTGTGATTACCGCACTATAAGTCTTATGTCTCACACACTAAAAATTCTCTTAAAAATCATTCACTCTAGGATACACCGGAAACTAGAAGCAGATATCAGTGAAACACAGTTTGGTTTTCAAAATGGAGTGGGGACAAGAGAAGCATTATTTGCATTCAACGTGCTTATTCAGAGATGCTTGGATGTTAACCAAAGTGTATATCTATGCTTTATAGACTATAATCAAGCCTTTGATAGAGTTAGACACGACGCACTCATAGAAACTCTCAAAAATAAGAAATTAGATTATCAAGATATAAGACTAATATCAAACTTATATTACAGCCAGAAGGCTACAGTACGAATAGGAAACGAAACATCAGAAGCAACTGAAATTCAAAGAGATGTCAGGCAGGGTTGTGTTCTGTCGCCCAGTCTATTTAACACCTACTCAGAGGAAATAATGAAAAAAGCCCTGGAATCTGAAACTGCGGGAATAAAGGTAAATGGAAGACCAATAAACAACCTAAGATATGCAGATGATACCGTAATTATTACTGAAAACTTAGAAGATCTAGAAAGGGTAATGAATAAAATAATTGACTATAGTGAGGAATACGGCTTATCACTCAATATCAAAAAGACGAAGTTTATGAAGATCAGTAACAACAATAACAACAACGACAGCTTAAGAATTAGAGGAGAACAGATAGAAAGAGTCAAGAAATACACTTACTTAGGAAGTCTAATTACAGAAAACAACGACTACACGACAGAAATAAGATCAAGAGTAGAAAAGGCAAGAGCTAATTTTCTAAAAATGAGAAACGTCTTCTGTAGTAAGGATCTGTCGTTACCATTAAAAATACGACTGCTCAGATGCTATGTGTTTAGTGTATGTGTTTTGTATGGTATGGAAGCGTGGACGTTAAATCAAGCCGCATTAAACAAACTTGACTCCTTCGAGATGTGGACTTACCGGAGGATTTTAAGAGTATCGTGGACGGATAGAATGACAAATCTGGAGGTACTGAGAAGAATGGGAAAGGAGAAGGAAATTACAAATACAGTCAAAGAAAGAAAACTCCAATATCTGGGACATATCATGCGTGGAGAACGGTACAACATACTACGACTTATAATACAGGGCAAGATCATGGGAAAAAGAAGCGTTGGTAGAAGATGAATGTCATGGCTGCGCAATCTACGAGAATGGTTTGTCTGCAGCTCTAGTCAACTGTTTCGAGTAACAATATCAAAAATTAGAATAGCCAATATGATTGCCAACCTCCGAAGCGGAGATGGCACCTGAAGAAGAAGAAGACTATTAACCGCCACTCCTCAAATGTTTTGCTTTAGACATTCTCTAAATATAGCCTCGGAATATGAATTAAAAAACAGCGGGGAGGACATGCAACCCTGAGGGACACCTTTTTCGCTCTACTTTAATTAAAGCTGACTGTTGCCAACACGATGCCTCGATTATGCGGATATCTCTGTTGGTTTCTCTAGTTGACTGTAGTATTTCTATTAGTTTTTCATGATTAACGCAGTCAAAGGCTTTTCGGTAATCAAAGAAACATGCATATATATGTACATTCATGTCTCGACATCGTTGCATCAGGACATTCAAAGTCATTCAAGAGATTGCTTCACGAGTTTCCAACTGTTTCGAAAACCAAATTGAGCGTCACTGATTTGTTCTTCACATTTATTATATATCCTACTATGGATAATTCTTAGAAATATTTTCAGGAAGTGTGACATTAAACTGACCATTCGATAGTCACCTCAATATAAAGGGCTAGACTTTTTGGTATTGTGACGAAAGTTGATTTCAACCAGTCCTTTGGGATTGTCTCCAAACGATATATTAAATTGAATCATGGTAATAGTAGTTGTAGCCCTGCGTCGTCTTGTTGGCAATAATCTTTAATATTTCATTTTGAATTCCATCTGGTCCTGTTGCTTTTACATCTTTCTTTGTGTTTATAGCATTTATAATTTCTCTGAAACTTGGTTCCTTTCTGCGTCATTTACTCGTTCAATTACATCAGGCTTGTTATCATCAAAGAGCTGTTCGACGTACTTATTCCACGTTTTAATATTTTATTTTGAATGTCTGTTATACTGTTATTTTCCTTATTTTTAAGTGTTGATGTTTGATGTTTTTTATTTTTTTGTGTCATTTTGTTGATCTTTTATGAAGGTTAAACATGTAGTATTTGCTCTGGAGTGTTTCCAGTTCTTGGCATGTTTCCGCGATCCACTGTTCTTTAGCGTCATTACACTTTCGGCGAATTAATTAGTTTATTTGCTTGTATTTACTTGCATTATTGGTCTTATATTTCTTTCGTTCATAAGATCTAGTATTTCGTCAATTATCTATTGTTATTTTTTGGCATTCTTAGCTGTTCCTATTGCGTTGTTCTAAAGTTTTACAATGTTATTTTTGTAAAATTCCAGGTTCTTTCAACTTCAGTTTCAGTTTCGTTTCCTGTTTTGTTGAGATTTTTATTTATTGGCATCTTACAGTTGGTCCTTTTTAACCTTTCGTATTTTTCGTATATCTATTCTCATGGTTGTAGGCGCTCTCTCGACTTTTAGAAACCGACGCATTTTGAAGACCATAACCACAGGATTGTGATTCGAGCCCGTATCTGCGCCCGCGTAGGTCTTTACTGTCTGCCGGCGATTTCCATGCAAACGGAAATGCTTTGGAGGCAGTTTAAAGAAAGTATTAAACACAAGAAGCTGTTGTTTCATTTTTCCTGCTGCGTAATTTTATTCCCCAGCCCCCAAAGTTGAAGTCACCTATAATCATTGGTAGTTTACCTTTCTTAGTGATTTTAAGGATATTCTGTAGGTTACTGTAAAATTTTACAATGATTTTAGGATAGTAAAATGGAAAAGGAGTTATTTCAGTTTATAAAGTAGACGCTAATGCCAGACTCTGTAAAAGGCGTGTTCTATATCTAAAAATATTTCAGTGTAAACATTCTTTTCTTCTAGACTTGTTAGGATTTTATTTACTTGTGCTGATCGATATCTATTGCGAATTGGCAACACTGCGTATGCTAGCTGCGATCTAACATTTACATCATACAATTTGACGGCATACCTACTCAGAACGTTTTGTGACGTTCTTCGACGTGAATTATCTTAACAACAGTGCGTCCATCAACTCACTTCGACTTTTGGTGATGAAGCCCTATAAAAAGCCACTGTATATCGTTGGTTCAATGAATTTAATTGTGGTCAAAGTTCGCTGGCGGATGAATTTAAAGAAGGCCGTCCAAAATCGCCTGTAATGCCAGCAAACATCGATGCCGTGCGCGTGAAATGCATGCTTCCTTGGGTATTAGTGTGACTAACATACACTTGATATTGCATTTAACTGTGAAAAGCTGTGTGCGCGTTAGTTAACGATCAAAAACAGGCTACATCAATTAGTTAAAAGAAATATTAAAAAATATGATCGCGGTGATTCCAAAACCGTTTACAATATCGTCACAGATGACAAGTCTTGGAATTATGCATGTGAGCCCAAAAGTATACAATAGTCCACTGTGTGAGTCTTCCAAGAGGAGCCAAACCCAACAAAAGTCGTTCGCGCTCGAAGCACTTCAAAGCAAATGATCATCTGTTTTTCCAAAAGAACTAAACATGTCGTCACAGTAGTTTTAGAGAATTGTACAACGCTCAATTTTAAATGGTACACAACCATTTGTTTGACAGAAGTCTCCGGAAAAATAAAAAAAACAACGAGCGACGCCGAATCATTCTCAATCGTGGCAATGCGAACTCACACACATCGTTGCAAACAATTGGTTTTTGAGCACTCAAACCATCGAATTGATGGGTTACCCGCGGTAGATTTCTGATTTAGTCCCTAACGATTTCTTATTATTCCCACACGCGAAGTACAACGCCGAAAGGGGCGGTTGGTGCGTTCAAAACCCTTGTTTCGGAGATGATTCGCAATAGAAAAAGCTATAATTAGTTTCAGCATATGCAACAATTATTAACCATCAGGAAGAAGATTTTGAAAACAATAAAAAAGTTTTCTACATTAAACATTTGTTTTTATTAGTTTTTTGCCATAGATATCGCAAAACCCACGTACAATTCTTACAGTAACTTAATTTGTGTGTTGGTAATATCTCGTCAAGTTGATGTCTGTTTCCAGTCTTTTCAGGAATAGTCTTTCAAAAATTCTTGACAATTGGGGCAGCAAACTTATTGGTTTATAGGAGGAGGTGGTTTTCCAAGTTTAGGGACAAAAATTATTAGTCCAAATTTGTTGATTTGGTTTTTAATTTTGTAAGTGAAATGGTTTTATCGGAAAGTCATTGGACATGTTGCATTTAAAAAGTTATGAATAATTAATTCTCTGTTAACAACGCGTTTGGATTAGGTTGTGGAACAGTGAAGGTCTGTGACACACGCAAATATATCGTATTTTTTTTGGTCTGTTCTTGCCCAGCTTCTCTGCTACCTCTTTAGTGATTTCTTGACTTTTTTTGTATCAAGTGATCGTCTATTCATAGGCTAGTTATGCATGCTCCAAATGTGGAGTTTATTAAGTCTTTTTATATAAATTTTAGTTGTGTTAGTCAGTGAAGTATATTTTTATCGATAGAATTACGAATCATTTGCCACATGTGTCCTTTATACGGGTGTGTACACATAAATTTACATTATGTTGTTGGTTTTCGTTTATTATTGGTGTACTTCTTCGATCAGTTCCTTGGATTGTTATTGTGAGAATATTAACAGCGTTATCAAGACCTTTATAGCCAAATATTTAGATATAGGTCCTTATCAAAAAATTTTTTAAAAATCCAATCTGTTTGGTAAACACTAGTCTTGGTGCAACTGGTTTCGTCATAATAAGTATGCTAAGTATACAGATTACCAAAAATTAATCAGATAATAAATAACTTGTTAGGCTATACTATTAACTACAAAAAAATCAAGAAGGTCTGGAATTTTATTGGAGTCGACAGGCCAATATGTTGGCTCACTGGTTGATAGGTATGAGAAATTGTTATTTATAATCGATGGTAAGTTATATGCTACGCAGTCCATTCACCTCTCGCTACAAAACGATTTCCTAGTATATTAAATAACGTGTTGAACTCTTCTGTGCTTAGTGCGAGTCTTAAGGGACTGTAAGAGCAGCTATAGTAAAAAATCTTGGTTGAGCGTTGACGTAAAGTATTGGTACTTACAGTTTATCAGCTAGTAGTGTAATATCTGCATATACTGTCATCTGAATGGGTGGTGTGATACATGGTATTTCAAAAACAGTTTTGTTAGTAAAGTGCGTTTCAAAGATGGGCATTATATCAAATGTATTTTATCTCAGTTTTGTGGTTAGATAAGCCATTAGAGTTCCAAAGGGCAATATGTAATATAATAAATGTAATAAATAAAGTTATATCTATTATTTAATTAGCTTATTAGTAACAGTTGAAGGTATGTTATGGATCATACTGTTCCAATTTATAAGTTGATTGGACATTGCCTTGAATTCCGTTATAAACTTTTTTAGTTGGCCACCAATATTGTCAGTTTGGTCGCTTCTTGTTGTTGTTTTTTACAGCATTAGTATATATGGTAAATTCGCGTCTTCTTTGTTGTTGTGTAAACCGGCTTAACATCTGGGTAGGTAGGGATTAAAGAGATTTTGATTCTGATAAGGATTGTATCTTACCTTAGATGTTGAATTAAATATTTTTTATATATGTCGCACCCTTTATAGTTTCAGGAATGGTCTTTCTCACAGAGCACATACTAGTGGTTGTTTGTTTTTCTTGACAGCATTAAGTTACGACTACCTCGACATTTGAATGGACGTTTGCAAAATGTTTTTTAGAGTAGCTGTATAGTTGGCACCTCGTGTATTACAGTATGTTACACTTCTGTAGGGTTTATTCTCATTTGACATAAAAACTATAGGTTATAGATACCTCTTTATTTTTCTTAGGTTTTAAGTCTATATAAAATAACATTAATGGTCGTTTAGTGATTTGTCCTTCAGCTTCAATATCTTGTTTTGTATCTGTAGTATGTATCGAGTAGTGGAGGTTGCTTATGACCACTCTGTTTCATTTGATACGCATGATATATAATTTTATCATCATCTATGTAATGTATTGTTTAAAGGTAATTTATAATATTGTGCTTGTGCTACTGTGCTTGATTCTCAATCACGTTTTGGGAGTCTACTACTCTGTAAATGTAGATTAGATGAGGTTAGGGGTCTTTTGGAGGATTATTTGAAGTGATATCATTATTTTCGGTAGAACTATTTGCTACAAAACTAAATCGGTTATTTTTGAATACCACAGGGGTAGTTTTATCTATTCTGTTCGTGCTTGATGTCATTCTTTTTTTTTATTACTTGCCATGTGTAAATGATTTTTGTTGCATCATCTACTTCATTTGTTCTTCCATAGAATAATAGTCAAATTGCTCAAAAACTGAACTGCACTCTCCAGTTTCCTGTATAGTAGGAAAAGTTTGGCGATAGCTGTGGGAAATTTATTAGCTTTGCATTTGTGAATGTAATCGCTGCCGATTGTGGTATCGTTCGAGATTGAAACGTTGTTGACATCGGTATGGGAGTCTGGAATTGATTTTGCTGTTTATTTTAGGAAAACCATTCGTTTTGAATAATATTCTTAATTCTTAGCTAGGCAGCCAGAACTAATAATTAATTAAAGTTAAAATTTATAATAAAAAATAACATTTGGAAGATCGGCCCTGACTACTTTATTGTTTATAGAATTTATTTAGTGTTCAAGTTAATCAATGTTTAGTGTGAAGATAATACAATAATAAAAGTATTTTTACCATATTTAACTCATTTAATTATCAGCAAAACTGCTTATCAAAATTATAAGAACTTGTCATACAGGTACTTGATTTATCTAAACGATTAGGTGTGCAACACTTTCGTATGTATAAAAATCAAATGGATACCAAGAGTAAATATGACAACAATTATCACACAATGATTTCAAAGTTTAATAAGTAATTTTTTATTTTTTTAATATAATAAAATTAGCTATATCACTTTAATCCCACTATTATTAATAAAAGGTTTATATTTTATTTGTTTATCTTTTTTACATTTTTCTCATCATAAAAAGGTGCGCTATTAGATCTTCTCTAAGAATGCATTGATTGGTTGTACAAAACTAAAATCAAGATATGTACATACCAAACGTGTCTAAAAGTTCAGTGTTTGGATGATATCTCAACAATAACATGGGCTTAATGCGTAACTACACAGCTATCCACAGACACTTAAAAAAGCGCCTCCTAGCGTAGAGTACACATAACTGCCAAAGTAAACTAGATGCGGACAATCAAACTTAGTCAGTATGAGAGGTAAGATGACAGTGCAATGAAGCAAAAATTAATAATAAATTCTGCTATATAAATTGGAAAAACGGCGACAGAGATGCATGGAATACTGATGTAAGTGTACGGGGCGGAAGCTGTAAGCAGAAAAAGACTGGTTCGAACGACTGAAACCGAGCCACGTTCGAATTGGACGTCAACAAGTAAAACCTCCACGTAATCGGGCAAATGATACGGTGCACACCATTGTCTGCGAATATTTGGGAAGATCTATTCCAGAATTGTACCACACAAGCCAACATTACATCTTGTTATTGCTTGAATAATTTTACATTAAATATTACAGGGTACACTCTTAAGTACTATTGGCTGATGCTTTGTCTTACGACACTGTACCAGCACTACTGCAACTATATTATATTGCTCAAAGCTCTGCCTTTTGTAATACTGATGTTCTTTAATTTATATAAGCTAACAGACAAACAAAAAGATTAAAATATATCCTTCCTCCTTTAATCTGAGACCTGCGGATTTCTTCTGTTTTTTCACCTAAAGAGCGTTTAGCGGTTTGGGTGGATTAGCCCTTTATTGGTGGTAACTTCCAGAGCTGCAGCATAGCTGGTCTCAAAAGCTGCTGTCGGTTTGGAGGTCGGTTATCATTGTCGTAATCTGGTGGATATTGTAGGTCAGGTTTTATGGATTTCCAATAAGTGGAGAAGCTGTTTATTTAACGGAGTGGAAGTTGAAGGAGAAAGTAAGAAAAAAAATGTTAATTAATCAAACCGATCGCCTTAGACATGAATCATAACAATGAAAGTAAAGACGCATTATTTTTAAAGACAACAGAGTCGTTTCCTGGGACTGATGGTATGAAGGATGAAATTTACATATGACTATATTTACATAGCTATTTCAAATTTATAGTCAAGTGATTAAAATCACAGAAATGCCACTTGGAATTGTTTAAAGAGTATTTCAAGCTGTTGGAAATCTTCGTCGAGCAAGTGCTACCAAAATATCATCGATAAGCGGCAAGCGTAGCAAAAATCCAAGTCTTGAAGTACATCAACAATAAATTTCTGAAATATTTGAGCTACGTTGCTAAGTCCAAATTCATAAATGGGAACTCAAACAATTCATAGCGGGCAGCTTTGCGAACATAGCAGAAGATCGTGATAGGTATTCGTTGCAGAGAGCAATGTTCTATAACGATCTGAAGGCTTTGTCTGGATTGCTCGGTAAGCAGGATATCGCGGGAAAAGACAACATGGTAACACGTCTTTGCACTCTGGTAGACTTCTCGGACACGCCGTGGGAGCGTGGAGCATCTGCTTCATTTTCAACGGCAATGCTACTCCCAACGAGTCTCAGAATGCTTGATAAATGTCTCGAAGGTGTACCACAACGTGAAGGAGAGCAAGATAAAAAACTGAGTCAACTGACATTCTGTCAGGGCATATCTCTATCTAGTATATATTGTTTATTCGGACACAAAGTGGCTGGATGTTCAAGAAAAACAAAAGGGAATTAATATCAAACCGGGGACCATCTGTTACATAAGGACGATAACGACAACTGCCATTCCGCAGATATGGTAATTACCAACAATAAAAGTGAGATCGAACTTTGTGTTTTATTTCTCAGAACATGTCAATCCACCCAAACCGATAAAAGAGTTATGAAAGTATACGTTTTGCAGAAATGGCGGCAATCCAAGAACATGTAAAAGCCGTTCTGCGATTGATTCCCAAAAAAGCCTTTGTTAACAATTTCCAGATGCTTTATAAACATTGCCTAAATTGTGGTGTGAAGGATGGCGTACAACCAAAAAATTTACTTGTATCTTCTGTTTTATTTGTTTTCTAATATCTTCTTTTTATGTGAGTTTGTGACGGTGCAGAACAAATTTTGTTTGTTAAGCTTCTCAATGTTATAGCCAGTAAAGAAAAAAAAATTGAAAAACACTTTATTAGTCTTACTTTTATAGTTAGTTCGCATTTGACTTTGTTAGCGCAAAGACGTGTATACCACGACTGGGAGTGTAAACAAGTTGGTGCCTACATTACAAATACAATTTACATCATATTAACCCGTAGATCGCAACTAAACCAGTAAGTTGCCTTTAAATTACTAAAATTCATACTCTCGCAATCAACAATGATCTACCAATGGAAGTTCAAACGCTAAACAAACGCAAAGTAGACGCCATATCACCACCGATAAATGAAGTTCGGAAACGCTACACCTGGGTACCTCCAAAACTAACACAAAACAAGTTTTATTTGCCACCTAGTTTAGAAGACAAATTAAACGACAATCAGGCACACGCATCTAACAAGAAACCTGAAACTGTTGCACCAACAATCAAAATTCCGCCCATCTACCTACCGCTGACCTCGAAAAGATAGCAACAGGCGAGTTCACCACACTCTGCAACACAAATTCGATAAGAATAAATTTAACCAAACCAGAAGATTACAGAAAAGTTTCCCAATACTTTAGAGTAAATCAAATCAAGTTTCACACCTTTCAAAACCCCAGTAGCAAGCCACTTAGTGTTGTAATTAAAAATGTCCCAATTTCGCCCACAATCCAAGAACTCGAACACGAATTTAAAACGTTACCAGTAATTAAAATAACGCGATTACTTACCAAAGATAAACAACCACTGCCCGTTTGCGCGGTAGATCTAACAGATAACGAAGACGCAAAAAAAATATTCAAATTAAAATCCATATTTTATTCAATAGTAACAGTTGAAATAAGAAAAAAACCAACTAACATTCCCCAATGTCACCGCTGCCAGCAATATTTCCACACTAAAAATTACTGCACCCTTGAACCCCGCTGCGTGAAATGCACAGGAAAACACCTACATAATCAGTGTCCTAAAGAGCCAAAAGAACCGCCAACATGTGCAAACTGCGGGGAAAACCACGCAGCAAGTTATCGTGACTGTAAACATCACATAGAATTACTTCAAAAACGAACAGCAAACCGACCCAACCTCAACAGACGTCTACATACAGAAAATGCATGGAACACCCCGCTTAATTTATCGCAGACGCAGGCGCTACGTAATAATCCTCCAAATATAAATCACAACACAACCAATACACCCTATCCTACGTCACAACAACAAACCAACAATACAGAACCAAACAACTTAATCAAAATTCTAATAGACTTCCTAACCCCATTCATCCCTCAAATTAAAGCTTTTATCACAAATACACTCATTCCTCTCCTTTTCAATGGCCCATAAAGAACCAAAAACAATAGAGAAGCTAACAATCCTAAATTGGAACTCGAATGGTATCAAAACTCAACGATCATTATTAATTTCCTTCATAGCAAGACATAATGTGGACATAGCTTGTCTCACTGAAACTCATCTCTCATCAGAAGACAATCTCAAAATACCAGGTTATCAGGTCTACAGAAATGACCGAATATCAGAGAAAGCGGCAGGAGGAGTAGCCATACTAGTTAAAAAGCAGATCAAGCACAACCCCATACCTGATCCAACTACACCAAACATGGAAGCCGTCGGTATCAGAATAACTCTAAATAATCAGAGTCACACAATAGTTAGCATGTATAAGCAACCAAAAAAAAGCTAAATCCTTCAGATCTACTTGCAATATTTAACTCGACTGATCCTACCCTTGCAATTGGTGATCCAAACTGCAAGAACACGCTATGGGGCTGTAGAGCGACCAACCCGGAAGGCATCAAACTTGAACAACTCTCCTCCGAGCTTGGATTCCTAATACAAACCCCATCCAACTACACTTACTACCCCAATCGTAACGACCATCAGCCTGACATCCTGGATATGGTCTTTCATAAAAACTTCTCAAGGGAAATTCACCAAACGGTCATCGATGAGCTCGACTCAGATCACCTTCCGGTACTAATAACCTTTATAGCCATTCCACACATAAACCCATAGGCTCCTCGTCTAATAAATGGAGCAATAAATTGGGACAAATTCCAAATAGCTCTAAATAACCATCTGCAACAACCATCCAAGTTAAAATCACTTGAAGATATTGACGAAGCAACAACTAACTTCACAACAGCCATCGTAAGCAGCGTTCACGATGCAACATCTAAAAAACCTAAAGTATATAGCAAAGCGAGATACTATTACCATTCAAGCCACATAACAGAGCTCATAAAAAAAAGAGCCAAACGAGGCGCAAATGGCAACGAAGCAGAAACCCACTGGACAAGCAAACGCTCAGCCATTTAACACACCAACTCAAAAAATAACTAGACGAGATAATAATAACCACCTACCAAAGATACATTGAAGAGCTTGAACCCAGTGACCCAGGTATGTGGAGAGCAACCAAGCGAATCCTAAAACAGAATAACGAAATTCCAACAATAACAGATGACAACAACAGCTACTACACTGACGCAGAAAAAGCCGTAGCGTTCGCCAATCACTTGGAACGCGTATTTACACCACAAATAACTTGCAGCCCAACAGAAGTAGCAGCAACAATTGACTACATCAAAAGAAACTTACCTGCCGTCACTGAACATATCGAACCAACTTCGCCTCACGAACTACAATCCCTAATTGCCAGGCTCCCCAAACGGAAAACTCCCGGCTACGATCTTATACCTAACATTGTGCTAACTCATTTAACAACTAAATTCCTAGCTTACCTTGCATCAATATTTAACGGTTGCTTGAGGATGGGTTACTTTCCAGAACAGTGGAAACATGCTATAATACTGTTATTCCCCAAGCCAAGAAAAGACAAAAACCACTTAAAAAACTATAGACCTATAAGTCTTCTGACATCCTTATCCAAGCTGTTAAAAAAAATAATCTACACTCGTCTCAACAATGAAGTGACTTCACTTAACATACTCCCGCCACATCAGTTTGGCTTCAGAAAAGATCACTCAACTACACATCAACTCCAGAGAATAGTAGAAGTATTAGAAACCGGATATGAAAACAAACAGTTTGCAACAGCCATTTTCCTAGACGTAGCTCAAGCCTTCGACAAGGTTTGGCTAGAGGGGCTGAAAAGAAAGTTATTAAAACTAAGAATACCTAACTACCTTACAGCAATACTATTCTCTTTCCTTGAGAGCAGAAGCTTTGCAGTTAAAATTAATACCGAAGTCTCAGAAACCAAACGTATACGAGCCGGAGTCCCTCAGGGCAGTATATTGGGACCTCTATTATTTAATATATATACATCTGACATACCAAATCTCAACGCTACGTTAGCAACCTTTGCTGACGACACGGCCATTATCACTCTAAGCAACGACTTAACACAAGCAACTCAATTACTTCAGACAGCAATAAACAAAGTATGTAAATGGTTTAACAACTGGAACATCCAAATCAACTCGAGCAAATGCCAAGCTAAAATATTCACACTCAGGAGAATACGCAATCCACCAAGCATTCATGTCAACAATGAAATCGTCCTATGGAATACCCCGATGAACCAGTAAAATACCTAGGGTACTTCTAGACACCAAATTATCATGGAACCAGCATATCAACTCCAAACTCAACCAGAGCCACGCAAGATTAGCACAACTATATCCGTTATTAAATCTAAAGTCAAAGTTAAAACCAAATGTGCAATTATGATGTACACTTCCCTCATAAGACCTTTAGCACTCTATGCGGTACCTATCTAGAGTACAACATCAAAACTAATATAACCAAGCTACAAAGACTACAGAACAAAGTCCTAAGAATCTCAGTGGACGCGCCATGGTTTATTAGAAATAAACAACTACACGATGAGCTAGGTGTACCAACAATCGAAGACTACATTAAAACAACCACTAATAAATTTCTCAAAAATATCACGGCGTGCGAAGGAGCAGTTCACTATAACCTAGGTAAACGAAACATTCACTCCCGGCTAAAACGAAGACTCCCTCAAGATCAATTCTTATCCGACGACGAAGAATAACCACACAGATTTGTTCGAGGTATCAAGTCACCTCATAAGTTAGAATAATCATTTTAAATATATTAACAATGCCATGTATAATACAATTGTAGTGTTGATCTGGCAAATAAATAATTATAAAGAGACTTTTATAGTTATAATTTTCCATATGATAGATGGAATAGTCTACAATTCGGTACCTTTATATTCGCATACTCAAACACGTTACTTATTTAGAACAAAATCAGGTGAGATAAATAAGTTTAATATTCTATAACGAAATTGTAGATCAAAACCTTTTAACGTTTAGACTGTTTTTGGAATATTTTTTACACAACACAGCTTCATTAGAAATCCAATCCAAAAATTCGTCCAAAACGAAAAAATAGAAACAAAATAACAGAAAAAGAAGAAGCGTATTCAAAAAAAATCAGAATAAGCTCATATTATTGTAATATATGCCAACGCAATAGGCAAAACACACCAATCATGGTAACATGAGACGCGAATTTTTAGAAATGTTGGAAAATACATCGGAAAACTAAAATAAACGTAGAATTGAAAAACAGACTTCGTGATTTTAGAAAATGCCTAAATAGTGGTTTCCTGTAAGATTTAAAATAAATTCGATGCATATACTTCACATAATAAACAACCTACGATTATGGGCAACACGAGCTGAGAATAAGACCGCAGAGCTGCCCCTGAGAAACCGGCGACTGAGAAAAAGGGCAGGAAGTTAAAAGTTCAAGCATTGCTGAACGACATCAAGCACAACAACACTAGCTTCCTGAGATTTTTTTCGGACAAAACGAACTTTATCCAGGATAGGAAGGTAAATCGCCAAAATAACATTTGGATTTTTTAAGATGTTTCTAAAGTGCTTAGGGGTAACGGCTGACAGTTATATCAACATGCTGGATAAAGCAGGTAGCCTTTGGGCGGGAGTACATGTTTCAACAAAACTCCGCTCCGGCCCATAAGGCAAAGACCACTCGTCCCCCGACTTGTGGCCACCCTCCAACTCCTACTACAATCCCCTTGACTACTATGTGTGGGACTTGAATGAAGCGAAGATCAATGAGAGGCATCATAACACCAAGAATAGCATAAGGGCCTTCCATCTTGAAGGTAATGATATATATGAACAAGGAGAAAACTGAGTCAGATCCGTATTGAAAAGATCGTGGCTGATGAACAATATAATTCTCAATAATATTTACTTTAATTAAAGACTCGTCTACTCATACTCTTCAACAGCATTTTTGACGTATTGAACACGTTTGCTATTAGAAGAAGGTTGTCCTCCAAATTTTGTAGATGTTTTAACATTTCTAAGATTACATGAAGAAAAGATTGTCAACTGTTTTTATCTCTTCTTCTTCTTTCTCTACTATCCAGTATCCACGACGACACGCAGTATTCTCAATCTAAGTATTAACCGCTTACGACGCTGTTTCACTTCGGTAATCGGACGAGAACCGATATTTTCAACGTGGTATGGTTGTTGCATCTATTCTGCTTTGAATTATCGTACCTCATGTGGGTGATTGGCCCAACTACGAGAACCCCGTTACCTCGAGACGACTAGTATCGGGTTGTACCCCCCGATTCCGGGTCTCCAGAGCCTCGTTTGTTATCTAGCAGAAGGTGCCACGTGTAGGTGAGGTTGATGACTAGATGTTGGTGCCATCCCTTACCCTCATGTTCTATCTCTAACTACCTTTCGTATTTTGTTGAAAAAACTAACTAAAATCGTTAAGAACTGTAAAAATATCTGAAACTAAAAGCAGTAATAAATAATTGCCTGTTATGATCCGTCGCCCATTTGATAGAGATAGTAAATTTTCTCGGTTCTAGGCATTTTCTGTTTGACTTTCAAAGTTTTTTCTCTGTACAATATCTAAGTAATCATCGACAAAAAATTTGCTTCGACCGTTTTGGAACCGTTACTCCGTAAGCATATTAACATGACAAAAATAAAGAATTTTTAAGTAAACTGCGATTGTAATTCGGTGTGTTATCTGCTGTAATGAACATTATTTGCTCATCGATTTGGTTTCTTATTAAACATACAGAAAATTTCCTCCTCCAAAAACATGTCTTGGCCTCCAAAAGCACTAAATAGATTCGAGAATCAATTAATTGACTTCAAGGCGCATTATCAACCGCTCTATCCATTGTCGAACCAGGCCCTTCAGCGCCCATAAAGGGCGTCCCAAACTGGCATCGAGCCGCCACCAAGCCGATAATTAATTCCGGCCGGTCGTGCTCGGAAATTAATCGCGGCCAACATCTGCGCCGAGAGCGAGCTGACTGTAAATTCTTAATGGTACAGCCTGTTCGGCATCAAAGTCAGCATAAGTTGTCAATTTAAGTAGGGATTTCGTTATTTATTGGTTTGGTTAAGAGTCAAAACAATAGATTTGTCGGCGACATGCCAGCGGTTCGTCAAGTCGTGTGTTTCGAGCTCCTTCGTGCACTTAGCCGTAATAGCGTGCCATGCTCTCGGTTTGAATATGGAATTAACCACAGACCATGAAAACGCTGGAGCATTGCTGCGGAGATGACACGGCGGAGCCTGCAGGAGTGAAGATGCCGTTCGTGTAACGGTTCGAATGATGAAAGCTAATTAGTAGTTATCGACTACCGTATTAGAAAGCTGTGCTGTGCATTAAGTCATCAGAAACACATGCTTAGATAGAGTTACAGTTTTTATCTTGTTAACCATTAAAGGAATTGATCTTCTATTAGTCATTATGTGCATAACTTCAATAGCAACTTTTCCAAAATTATTTTATTCTCTTTTCATCCATGTTAGTTTTTTAACTCTATTATTCCTTTGTTTCTAATCTTCTAGCTTTTCACCAACCATTTAATCCAGTTTTTTGTTTCTTTCTTTATTTTGCAATTTGTCTTTAAAGGCAAGAATATAATTTTTAATTTTAAAGACAAAATAACCAAATTTAGAGTAAGACTTGTCGGCACCGCAATTTAACAGTCGCAAAGTAGTGAGAAAACAAAATACTCACTGTGAGAAAAATTGAGCCGGACCTATTGTTTGGATTCCAGCACTGCTCTAATTAGCTAAAAGGAAATATATATCGCTAAAAATCCTAATATGAAAGAGTCGGGCGGATTGAATCGACGACGAACGAAACTAAGAAAAACAACTATGAAAGTGGACTTGAAATGTCCAAAATCTACATAAGAAAATAGAATAGTTACACATAAACAATAGAAGTAGAAGAATAAACCGTGAACATATTCATCGATGTATATGGATCAAATGATAATGAAATAATACTAAAACAAAGACAAATTCTACTGGGAAATTCATGAAATTGTATAGGACGAAGCTGAGAGTAGAGGATTCAACGTATTAGGAGACTAGAAATGCCAGAAGTAAGAAATAAGCAACAATAGACAAAGACTTGTAGAACTATATAAAAACATAGAACTAAAAATTAACAAACATAAAGAAATACATACACTTGGCATAAACTTGGCAAACAAGTGAAATCTATAACAAACTATGTAGCTCGACAGTACTCTCAATTAAGAATTCAAGAAGTACGAGATGTATAAGGCAAGTAGCGTGTAGTGGTGATCACTACTTGGTTAATTTCACTACTTGGAACTAAAAATAAAAATAAAAAATACATAGAACAAGAACGTCAACAACGATCTGAAAGTAAATCCTCATAACACTGTGTACCGGATTTTAACTGAGAAACTTCATTTGCTCACTGAAGACCAGAAGCAATTCCGAATACTGGCATCCAGAGATAATTTGCTTCGGTATAGGCGTAATCCAAAACTATTACACTGAACCCAAAGGATACAAAAAGCGTGTTTGATTAGCTGCAAGTGAACTATCGCCTCAAATGCTATGTGAAGAGTTACATGATGATAAAAAGATGCTTATTATGGCGATGGATTACGATGGCATCGATTTTTGGGAGCTTTTGAGGCTCGGCCAGAACTGTACTATTGAGATCCGTAGTGACTTTTTGAGCAAACGTTTGTTTGAGTGGATGCGCCGAAACAATCATAAATGATGTATGCATAAATGATAATGCAAAACCTCACGTAGGTAGGATAGTTACAGAATGGTTGGGAAAAATAATGTGGAGACCTGGATTCAACCACCTTTTTCCCTTGATCTCAAGCCTTGCGAGTTTAATAGATTTGGCCCTCAAAGTCGAAATTGGATTCCAACAGATTGTCATTGACAAAATAAATGAAGAGCTATTCTCCAAGGTAACTATAATAACTGAGCGTTGGGAGCGAGTAATTGAAAGCAATCGGGACTACATTTAAATATAATAAAATTTCAGTACAATCTCTTGAATCGTTTCTTTTTTATTCAGTTAAAACCACCTGCATGTTTGTGTGGGGCAAACTAATATATAAAAAATTAAAAACAAAGAAAAAATCTTATATGGGTATAAAACAAGCACTAGGTAAAACACGGCAACTTAAACTACTCATAACATATCGACTGCGCTTTGCTAAGATAAAACCTATGGTTATCTGTAGATTTGGTATAGTGGCCTAAAATAAAATAAAGGCAAACTAAATTTTTAGATTTTAGCTTACCATATAAACAAAATTACTATACATAACATAACGCACAGCAATCTGTTTTTCGTTTGATAGATATCTATGAACAGCAGTATTCTATAGGTTGAAGATAATTGCGATAAAAACAAAATAAAAGGATTTATTAAAAAAGATGCTCAAAGTGCTCAATACATTTTTCTTTTGTTAAGAACTTCTTGGCAATCAGAATATTTACATTATGTGAGCTAATAGTAGGTAAATATAATATTTGAGCTTAAAACTTTTTCAGGGGGGAGATCAGTAAAGTTCATCCTTGTTTAATTCGTCAAAATCTTAAGCCACTTCATCTAAAATCGTCAAAGGTGCGTACCTGCAGTCAGTGGTTGCAGGGTTTCATTTGAATGACCTTCCAAGATGGTATGATCTTAGATGGCATATTGATGAATAACAACTTTTACGTACAGACTATGTAAGTCATTGTGTAACGTGCAACTTGCCATATATAATGGTGTGTTAAACTTGGCCGAAAAAGTTTTAATTAGAAACGTTGGATGATATCTAAATTGAAATTTCCGACATATTCCCACAGCTGACAGCTATATGTCCAGATTAGTCAGATTATTCATTTATATATTAGCATTTTATGCTGAGAGTACGGTAGTCGCGAGGTAAAGGCCTAGGCCTGCCACAATAGTGCGTGGCGACCCTGGATTTGACTCCCAGATCACAAGCAACAGCTTTGGCGGTCGTAAAGTACATTCTCCTTCTTCTAACGGGTCAGACTAGCCACCTGCCCGGAGTACGTTCAACATGGCTTGTAGTATGAGCGGTTCGAAGCAGACTAATACCATATATATAAAAGTAGAAGAAGATCTTATTTTTTAGTTTTTTTCTAAGCAGCACATATTTTTTATCTTGGTGTCCATTTCCTTAAGCTTTTGGCTGTGAGTTTTCCAAGTAAACACTTATCAAAGTATCTGAGTCTCAGGTACTTTAATTTATTGGTTTTCAGAATGGGAGTATAGTTAAGGGTGAAGAGCGGATATGACTGTGTGAAGATTTATCTTCGTTGACTTTTATTTACCGTCGTTGTAGTCACTGTTTGGTTTGGTTTAAGTAACCTTGGAACCTTGTCTATAATGTGTTTGGAGCATCGTTGGAAGCAAGAATCCGAGAAAATGCTCATCGTAGTCCCATTAGAAAATGGCACGCCAGATGTAAAAAATAAATATAATATTTGATTCAAGACACTAGCTTGAGGTACACCTGCGTTTATTACTTCAATTTTGGAAACATTATTTCCAATATTTGCATGAAATCTTCAATTACTAAGATATGAATTCAATAGAATTCCTTATTTTATGTAGCAGCAGTCTATGCCATACTTTATCGAAAACTTGTCTAACATCTATTGATACAGCAGAACAACATTGTTTATGGTAAATTGCATTTTGTATAAAATTAATTACGCCATTTCGTCGAAAACCAAACTGAAGATTGGGTAACTAGTTGTCTTCAAACGTGTCATCAGTTATTCCTATTAAAAATAGATTTTTCAACAATTTTGAGAAAACCGATAAGAGACTGGTAGATCAGTTCTGGGTGAATTTAAATTGAAGTCGCCAGTGTGTTAAAATTCTTTTAACCAGAATTATCAAGGATTTAATTCCCTAGTGAAGCAGTTGTTCTAGTGCGGTTGATATCAAATGACATCCTCGAACTTTGTTGTTTTTTATCAGCTTTATTTCTCCTTCAATTTATGTAGCAGGAAACTTTAGTAGGGATAATGCCATCTACCAAGGCGCTTAAAGCTTCTCTTTTGTCTATTGCTTTATTGCATCAGGGTTTGGTTTAAAAACTTCAGTTGATTGATTATCATAGGGGTTAATCGTAAATTACGAGCCCACTTTAGCACTGCGACTCTGCGGCCTTTTGTGCGTCCCTTTTCCTAATCAAAGAAGATCTGTGCCTTCAACTAATTTTAGGATGTTCTTTATGAAGTTCTCGTGATTGGGTAGATTGCCACGGAGATTTACCCTAAAGAATTCCTGCCTTTTGCGATATAGTGCTGAGCAGTCAAAGATATTGTATGAGGATGTTTCTTCCTCTTCTTCGCATAATTTACAGAATGTGTCATCTCTGTTTACTCCTATTCTATGCAGTGTCCTTTTATAAGTCCTACTACCCGTCTTATCTGAGTACATCCTAAATTTAGTACGTCATCACTTAGCCTACTAGAAGATTTCCCAATTAGTTCCTTCCCTAGTTTTTGCTCTTGTGTGGCATCGCAGCAAGAGGAGTGTTGTCCCCTTGCATCCACTCTTTTATCGACGATAGATTTGGGTATACCTATAACAGGTTCTAGTCCTATAAGTAGAGTGTTAGCACCGCTTTTTGCGAGTGCGTCTGTCTTTCGTTCCCTTCCACTCCAGAGTGGCCTGCTACCCAGATGAGGTTGACCTTGTTATCCTCAGATAGGATGCTTTATCGCAAATATTTCAGCTTGAAACACTGTGGCGTACCTACCTAAGGGTAAGCTAAGATTTACCTTTGCTTTTATGCCATATATATCCGCCCCCGTTCCTTGGGCAGTGCGGGATCCATCTGTATACCAGACCAACCCGCTTCTGAGTTGTGATGGGTTGCTTTTTGCCCAGTCATGATCGTAACTCACATTGAAAGGTTTTTCAAATGAGTATACCGGTAGGGTTTGGTCAGAATCCATGCTTAGGAGGGTATTTTCTTTGACCACTTCCTCTATCCGTTTATGCTCACACCGTTCACACCGTTATATCTAATTCTCTTTGCATTAGCTCTGCAATGATGTTCGCATTCCTGCCCCTGATCAGTATGACAATGTCATCCGCGTAACCTTCAGTTAGATGATGAGCAAATGCGTCAGCTTTCTCCTTATTTGTTCTTCTATACAGAAGGTCGATCATTCAAAGCCTTAGTAGCTTTCTAAAATAATAGTTGATAAGAGCATTATGTTTAAGGTATTCGTTTTCTTGAACGTTTCTCTTAATTTGTTTCTAAGTTAGTTGACTAGCACGAATATTTTTTTGACTATTTCCATTACCTGGTAAGGAATGTTAGGACTATTTAATTAACCTGTTGCTTGTATTGTGGGTGTAAGATGAATCAATTTTTTTTAATTTATATGCTTTTATTATAGTACCATTTATGTTTGAATTTTGTTTAACGTAATGCTGAAAAAGGTCCCAGTCGGTACTTTTTTCTATGATTATTGAGCTGATGGTAGCTATTATTGGAGAATAATCATTTATTATATCACAATTTGGTAAATATTGACATAGTTAGTTCCAAAACCTTTGATAGTAAAGAAGTCTAATAGGTTATAGACTTTAATTGGATCCTATGGCTAATAAGGTGGACTTCTCGTAGAAAGATAGTTACAGTGCTTATCTGATACCAGTCTGTATATATCTCTATTTATTGTCATTTTTCAGCGTAAGCTCCAAATGCGTGTGCTTGGCATTTTTTGGTTCCCAGAATTGAAAAATTATTTGCTTTATAATGATGTGTCGAGAGAGGCAGTAGATGACAGACAAATTAATTGCACTTAGTAGCTTTTTAACTTATATTACTGTAGCGCAAAAATACTCTTGTAATTCATCATGTAGAATACTCAACAAACATGAGGTTCATCTGCTTAAAGCAAAGCAACCTTTAAATTTATTTCTCAAGAAAATCTTCACAAAGGCATCAGTAAAAAAACTAAGAAAAAAAGAAAATGTACAAATTTACTTAAAAGGGAATCCAGAAACAACTAACAAACTTGAAAAAATATATCTTATAAGATGGAAGATCCACAGATCTTGTAAAAACTAGTTTATAATTGTGACAGAGTGATACAAGTCGTTAAACAGCTGGCAATTAATTGAAATATGTACACAAAAATATAAATAAATAGAACTAGAGCATAAATAGTACTCAATTAAAGAGAAGAAAATAATAAAATGAATATAGATGGTATTTAACAATTGTCCCAGGAAACCCATACCACCATATTGGATAGAAAATCCAGACCAAAAAAGTAGTTCTATAATTTGACCAATTTTATGATTACTTGATAATTACATGTAATAATCCGGCGAATGATAAATTACTGCTCGGGGGACCCAGCGTGGGGACTTGCATAACACATACGAGTAGAAGGGAGGAAGGAAAGAGCTTAACTTCATTAAACACACAGCATTGCAGGGCCCGCTTAGGCAGCCGCGCAGTTCTCAGATTTAAGAGTGTCAAATAAAATAAAAGCGCAGATGAATCGTTCCGTAATATTCGAGTTTATAGCAGTAAAAGTATTTACATTAAACTTTCCGAATCCCGCTACCTCTCGGCTGCCCTAAGCTCCGCCCTTTTTTAAATGCACCGCGAGCAGTAATTTATCATTGGCGGGCTTATAGTAAGTTAAGTAAGAGCGTGTTTGGCATAATTAGTAGTTGCTAAAAGGTATCGCCTTAATTCTTTCGTGAATCGATAGATGGAACCTTTAAACCATTAAAGTCTTGCTAGAGAAACGCGTAAAAATTAGCGCTTCCTCTGTACCTACCGAAAATGTCTCATTCAACCGCTACTAAGTACATGAACAAGTCAAAAACATTCGTCAACAAGCGGATGCAGAGATATAAGGAGACAAAAATAGTTGATGACTTGCCAGAACGTGGCTCGATAGGCAAAGTGTCTTCTAAAGTTGAAAAATAGATCGTGAACTTGTTTTCGCGGAACCAGGGCTTAACATTTAGTCAAAAAGCAGGAAAACTGAAACAGAAAGGTGTAGATATATCGTACGTAGCTATCCAAACCCAACTCCGTGCTTAGTTCAATTAAAAATTTTTGATAGGTAAAAATTATGTAACGAAACAACTGGCTTACGCAAAGGACGATATCGATCGATTGGAACGGACGGAGCTTTGCGTGAAGATATGTTATTTTACCACGAGCTTGGTCAACCTCAACTCACAGGTTGATACAGCAGACTGTTAAATACCTAGTAAAAGTGCTACTTCTCAAAACTGGGTTTCGCAATGTTGCAACTGTTTACGTACAAACTAAATGTTCCGAAAATTCTCAAGATTTATAAGAAATATTTATTACCGTCTTTCGAACGTTGGTTCATCAAAAAAAAAAACGAGGACGACCCCAAATACCGCAACAAGCTTTGCATCTAGTGGAAAGAACAGTCTGAGATCGCTATACTTGATTGGCGGTCGCAGTCGCCCAATGCAAATCCGATTGTGAATGTGTGGGCATACAACAAGCACAAGCTTCGTGGAAAAAAGTGTTCACTTTGAAGCAGTTAACACGATAAATTCGTCGTATTTGGAGGTTCTTGCCGAATGAATATTCCATCAATTTGGTCGAAAGCATGTCTCGAAGATGCCAGGCAATTATCGACACCAGTGATAACTGGTTATTGATATAATAGCATCTTTGCTCTGATGGAGTACAACGCACCCATGTATTTAAATTTTTAAATAATTTTTTCTCCACATTAACCCAAACATACTCTTAGTTAACTGAAGGTACTAATGATTACCAAGCAGTTATGCATTTGGCCAAATTATAGTACTTTTTGTTCCGGGTTTTCCATCTAACATGATAATATGGGTAATGACAGTAAAGAAAAAGATATTTTAAAATAAATATATAAATGAACAAATAGGAAAGAATGACTTAATAAACAAGATAAAACATGACTTTGCGCGAAAAGAAAAGATAAGATCTTCATAAACATATATAGAAGAAATTATATAAAAGCTATATAAAAAACTTTGATAAAGTCTTCTAAACAGAAAAATAAGAAGAATATAAACAAGTGCGGACATGCAACTCCGGTTCCACAGATGTCCGGAGCTTCTATACATAAACAAAAATCTGCGGCCACTTCCGGTCAAACCGGTCTCGAGGTTTTCGATCAGGCTGATTTTTAGCGTTTTTAGTTAAATACTGAAAAAGTTATGTCTCTATCTATCGCAGATCAAAAATGATAAGGCGTGACATGTGTCAGAAATGACAGAAATAGAAACTTGTCTCCAACATGAAAGTTACCTTGATCAAAAGTTGAAAAATAAAAGGACGAGCAGACGTAGAGACAGACAGACAGACGACATTACTCTCTACATAAAAACATAGCAGCCGCGAAAGTGAAAGAATAAGTAATAGAGAAACAAAAACAAAGAACAAGTTATTTGGCTAGAAAGCATATGTTAATTAATAAATATGTGAAAATAATAAATCATAAAATCGAAATATTAAATGCATTTTCTGACTAAAAAAGTATACCTTACATATAGGAAACAAACGTTTAAAACAATTTTTATACAATAAAACTTTTTAATACACACCAAAAGATTATTAAAGAATGAGCAATCAAAAAGCGAACTGATTAATAAGGTTCGACGTATTCATTCTCCAATAACATAAAACATGGTGTAGAAGAGTGGCGGCGGGATAAAAAATATTTGCCTCTTTTTACGTAACCCAGCAAAGCGGCGGAGTCTAAATCGAAACGCGTCGGGTGAGCATAATTAGCCACCTGAGAGCCATAGAAAACCAAACAAGAAAATCCGCACAAACCAAATAATAGCCGCCGACAATGGAGGCGAGACAATGGAGCGACTGAGGGTAGCAATGGCGTCACATCAGGTGCGCCAATTGAAGCGAGAAACAGTGCTGCCAACTTCTGTACGAGCAATTCCCCACCGCATGACATATAATGCGCGAGATAACGGCTTTGTATAATAGTTCTATTGCATAATGGTCGCGACGGGGCTTATCAGAAAATGACTTTAACAACTGACAGACGCGAACAGGAAATTGGAATAAGAAATTTTGGGGCGTAAAATGAAAGATAGTAGTCGCGTAATTTCCTACCAGCTGCGGAGCCAGCCGTAGTCTGAAGTCGGCGGGCGGCGTCGGGGCGCCGGCGGCTGGCGCTCGCCCGCCGGGCGACTGGAAAGTCGCTCTGCCTCTCGACGCTTGTTGGAACGATATTCTATTCAGTACACGGCTATTTCTAAAAGCTCTACCAGAATCTACACTGTTCCCGCGCGACGGGCGAAGTTTCCAATAGAGCTGCTACGACATCTATTTCTAATGTTTCATCATCATCAAATCAACTGAATAGTCATTCTGGTATACTATATTCCTATATGAAGTTAAATGTCATTAAATATTTCTTTTTAAATACAAATGATTGAAGCCCCTTCGCGTTCTCTATTGATCTAATATAATATTGAAATCATTTTAAGGTACGAGATACAACTAACTTCAATTGAATGTACCAGTAGATTTACTAGGTTCCTTTACATTCGAAGATGTAATCCTGGAATTTCTCTGTGGTTTGAGCTTCAAGAATAAAGTTGAAAAAAAACAGTTGAAACATTAAAGCTACTATCCACTAGTTTTCTATGGTAATACTTTTTTATCCATGGCAGATCTCGATATGATACCAATATTACAAGTTGGTTTTCGCTAGCTAATCCATCATAGACCAACTCTGAACATGGTAACAATATTTAACCAACTTCTACCAAGACTACCAAGGAGCTTTCTTTTTTGGAGGTACTCTTGTATCCTTAACCAGATTTTCTTCTTTATATTTTGACTTACTCGTGGGCCTTAGCTCACCTCAGTGTGATGACATCGCCGATAGAAATTATTGCCTGGTTTGACTACAAAAACACCTAAGACAGGAAATCTGACTAGCAGGAAGAGGTAACTGCCTACAGAACAATTCACAGAAAGCAGAAAGAAAAAAATCGATTAGGATCTTGGGCGAAGCATGACACTACACCAGGACTTGCACTACCACTTTTCGCCCCACGGGATCGCCAAATTTAACTGAGAAGAACAAGATGAACAGGAAGTTAAAAGTCCAAACACTGCTAAACATCAAACACAATAGCGCTCGTTTATTAAAATAGTTTTCAAACGAAAAAAACTTCATTCAGGACAGAAAGATAAATCAACCAAATGACGGTTAGATGTTTCCAAGATATCTCTGAAGTACCTACATATATACAACGTTGCCCTCCTTTGTGTTGGTGCTGGGGCTTGTGAGCAACGAAGGAAATGTCATGGTGGTCCACTTCCTCGAGGAAAGCTTAAAAGTGACCGTTAACAGCTATATCAACGTGATAAAGATAGCTCTCAAGTTACGGGTAGGGGAAGTGACCACAGGGCGGAAGCACCTATTTCAGCATCAGCTCATAAGGCAAAAAAAATAATTATGGCTATACCCCAACTTGTGATTACCCTCCAGTCCCAACTGAAATCCTCTTGACTACTACATGCAGGGTGTAGTTGACCTAACGCTCAATAAGAGGGATCATAACACCAAAGACAGTTTAAGGATCTCCATCATTAAGATAATGTCACATTTTTTTGAGTGTTTATTGTTTATTTTCACAATCTACTCTGAGAGAGTATTTAGTAAAAGTGGTTATAGCTACAAGTCATTTAAAGAGAATTTACCCGATGATGAAACTTCTATATACACTTAACAAGTTGATTATGTTTTAAATAATTAGTCCATGTTCTTTTTAGTCGGCTGGGTGTTAGGTCTTTGGTAAATTGGTGGTTGAGGTGTCCAGGTTGATTGACGCGGTATTTCGCAGTAAGCTGTCTTGCTTCTTATTGAACGAAAAGCAAACCTAGATCCTCATAGCAAGATGTATCTAAGGTTGCTCTGAGTAGTTTCAATTAGAACAGTTGGATAACGTTTATATTGGACGGTTTCTCAGATCCTCATAATTAAAGTCCAAATTGGTCGTATAACGCTTTTATAAATCACAAATCACTTTGGTTTCAATTTTCATTTTGGAGTGTTCAAGCAGCCAGTAAATTTCTTCAAACTTTAGGTTAAGTTGTATTTTATATTAATTTGTATGTCTTGTTTCCAAGTGAGATGTTGGTCCAGGTGGAGACCCAGATATTTTGCTTCTGTTTTATTGGAATAGAAACATGGTTGATATAGACTGGAAAACATATATTAGATTGAGTTGTAAATGTGGCCTGCAACGATTTGGATTGGTTTACTTTTATTTTCCAGCGGTTTAACCATTCACTAAAAGTGTATCGTTTTAATGTCCTGATCGAAATTCAAACTGATGAGTAGGTAATAGCAGATTTAAGTCAACATCGTTACGAAGTCTTTGCAGCAGTAACTTTTCGAACATCTTGCTTAATTGGGAAACAAACTGATCGGTCTGTACGATGTTCGGTCTTCGGGTAGTTTTCCTGGTTTGGGTATCATGGCTATTTGGGCGTATTTCCATACAAGATGGTAGTAGGAAAGGTTTAACATGCGGTTATATATGGTTGTTATCAGAACTACACCTTTTTTGTATGTTTTGTAGTACTTGCCTGGTGATAAGATCTTAGCCTGTAGACTTGCATTGCTTCAATTTACTAATTTCCTTTCGTACTTCAGCTGGCGAAATTAACTTGATAGAGAGACATATGACATGGTATATCTAGAAAGTTTTCGATTTCACTGTCTGTTTGATCTGGGAGTGGACGATTCGGTTGGTAAACAAGTGTTTTGCAAAGTTATCACCTTTTTCTTAATTAGTTCGAGCCTAGTGTCCGTTTGCAGTTGTAATAGGTGGGGTTGCAAGTTGTGGTATCTTGAATTTTCCGGCAACCCTCCAAACTGAAGATGGACTTTGTTCAGATGTGTGAGATATTCTTGAAATGTTGCATTTAATGACACATATGAACAAGGGCATTAAGTCAGAACTTGAATACTGTGAAATCAGTAGATATATTTGAATCAAAAAAAGAACTGATAAATGAAGAACAGCGAATAAAGAGACCTGTTTCTTTAACTTTCTAGACGAAACTGCCGAAAGGCAGCCGCCGATTTTGCAGTGTAGATGGAACACGAGCGCTCGTAGGGAATACAGCAGCTTTATCTGCCGTTATATTATTACATTATAACAAGTGGCTCGAGAGCGGAAATTACACAAACTATTTTCAAATAGACTCTCAGTCAGTGTTTTAGCACGGCGTGTTAAAGATAACAGCGCCATTTCCGTTCGTTTCACGCTCCCGAGGTGCTTACGCGCGCATCGCACCGCGCCCCAGCCGCCCTTTGGCCGCCGCCTCAGCCTCCGAGGAAGCGATCGGAAGCGGGACCTAATTGTTATTCCACTTTCGCCGCGCCTCGGCCTTCGCCTTAATTTCCAGGAGCGCCGCAAAAACGCCAGGACACGCCGTCGCGTGTACTACAAATGCCGGCTTCCTCCGCGCCGGCGGCCGATCCCACAGCGCGACAGTCTTCTGTCACCAAGCCGCTTAGTTACTCCCCATTAATTAGTCATTAGCCAGAATACGTACAGACAGACGGGAACACACGTGGTTCAGGCGACACACTCGCGGATGTATATATAGACGAGATGCTTATCTGTTACACATGTACCATTTAGTTTCGGTATGGCGGAAGGCATGCGAACTTATAACAAGTTCTCTTACCACAGACTTTTGCCCAAAAAGGTTATGAAGATCTATACCCAACTTTCGCCAAATACTTTAATATCTCCATAAATCTCGTCCAGGTCTTACAAGAAAACGCTTCAACTTACTGTTGCTAAAGTATCTTTTATCAGAAGCCATCAAAAGGTTAAAAATATATGTTCTACTTTAAAGATAGCGGAAATTTAACAAACAGAAAAATATTGCCGTGGTACTAGAATACTACCTTGTGATACATTTTGATGGTTAATAAATTAAATACTTCAATGAGACTAAGTCAATCTTCCCTCACAACATAATTAAAAATAATAACAAATTCTGTGATTCTGCAAAATTCGAATAGCTCTTCCATGATTAGTATATTTTAATGGAAAATAAAGTTTTTTTGCAATTAAATGAAATATGAACCATAACTTATTTTTTTAGCGCAGTGAGGTAAACAGAAAGGGGTGCAGTTTCAGAGTGTTGTACCTAACGGCGTATTACCACTTCTTTAATTAGAATCACAATGTCAGGTAACTAGATGCTCTCGTTCATTACACAACGAATTACATCAGCACTGCAGGGCACACAGGATTCTAGAGGCCGCGGCTAGAGTGAGGACTGTTTTTGATACTTAAAATGGCGACGTTTTCATTACAAGAACGGCGTGTAATTATTTGTTTTCTCCATTTGCGTAATTTGACACCGATTTCAATTCATCGCTAGTTGAGTGGGATATGTGGTGATGGTGTTATGGATGTGTCTAATGTGCGTTTTTGGGTGCGACAGTTCAAAGAAGGCAGAACGTCGTGGCAACAAACCAAGACAATCTCGGCCTCGCACCAGCCAGTCTGGCGACATGATCAAGCGAGAGGAGAAACTTTTTGGAGGATCGCCGAATGAGTGTGGAATACATCACCTCCAAAACTGGCAAGATCTGAAAACGCGAAAAGTGTCACTCAGGTGAGTGCTACGAATGCTGACAACTTTAAGTAATTTCTCATGCTCTACTCACATGACCTGGCTCCTAGCGATTTTTGACTGTTTCCAACAATGAAAGACACTATATGTGGTCCCAAATTCACTAGTCGTGCCGCTATTGCATCAGTAATTGTCCAGTGGTCAAAAAAAAATTCTAAAGAAGCGTTCGCAGCGGCCATGGAATCATGGCGTCGACGTTGTACAAAATGTGTACGACTGCTGGGAGACTACGTCGAAAAGTGACACAAATTTCACAGTTTGTGTGTGATTAGTTTGTGAGAAGAAAAATCGGAGGTGTTATAACTTGAATGCACCTCGTAATATAAAATGTTTCTTGTATCTGAAATCCTTTTTTATTTTATTTTAATGTAAAATCATATCGTTCTTATTGAAGAGCCTTTACATGATACAAACGGTTCAGAGAAATATGTTGAAAGTGATCAATGTTCTAAAAGACTAAGGATTACCGACTGGTAGTCTAAGAACTGGAAGATGAGTTAAGAATTCCAAAAACTAAAGTGCGTGAAATTTTAGTATGAAACGTATCGTGACAGAATTCTCAAAACTTATGAGGTTTATCTCCGATATATGAAGCCAGTATTATCGTAATTTTTGTCATATATAGCTCGAAACTTTTAAGGCAGACTGAATGTGAATAAATTTCAGATCGTCTACGAAATTTAGGTCAATACAATGAAGCAGATTTTAACACAAAACTCTGCAGCATGTTTTGAACATAGGTAGGACACTTACAGAAGTATATAGAATTCGAAAGGGTTTATTTTTAAGGAGACTAAGAATAGGTGCATTGTTTATTATATCTTGTACTATTTATACTAAATAGATATGGATTGACTTGCATTGGTTGTAAATTTAGATTGTTTTGCCAACAAATTTGGTAGTTTTGTGGTATAAAATTTTGGTTTGATGCTAGAAAGCAGGGGATTATATTTGGTCTTTATTCTGAAGACGATATTGTTGCTGATACTGCATCACGAATTAATGTATTGGATAGTTAAAATTATTATAACTCCAGTACGGATTTAAATTTGACATATTGCATTTTAATTTTGATTTATAACAAATAAATATCTTATTGGCCACAGACGGATAGTGTATCTGTGGTCATAAAATCGCACAATCATATGTAACTCTTATGAACTTAGGACAGCAACACCACGTCTTTACGCTACAGAAGTCAGGCAATCACCTAATGGTGTTTTTAAATGGTTCCAAAATAGCAGTAAATAGCGATATCTGCAGCTAGCAACTAAAGAGTGTTTACGAAGTCTTATAGTGAACGAATCTGACTTTGATCAATCAAAAACGAGCTCTTCTCCAACATGACAACGTCCCGCTCATTGTGCTGTAAAAACCACAAACTTTCTGAACTATATAGCACTGAGATCTTGTTCCATCTAGCTTACAGCCCCAATTTTGCACACTCTGATTACGGCCTGTTTCAGTCTATGGCTCAGTTTTGAATAGTTTCATCCAGTTGAAAAACATGTCAAAAATTCTTCGTTTCGAAATCGGCACACGTGGACAAACTTGACAGCTTGCAGATCGCTCAAAATTTATTGATAATGGTGGGCTGTATTTTTTAGAACATTTGTTGTTTTTGATATTAATTTGTGTATAAATATTTCATCTTTTTAAGAGCAACACAAAAATGTAAGTATTTGAAAGAAGCCATAAAAAATATTTAAAAAAATAATGCATACATATCCTATGAAAGTCTATCTTAATAATAAAAATAAAAATTATAGTAAATGATTTTCTCCTAAACACAGAGATCTAATCTCTCTGACCTTCACATATCTCTCAGTACTCATAAAAAATAATTATTGATGTCTTCTCTGAATTCCAGTCTTCAAATCCTACTTATGTTCTCACGAATTCAAATTGTTAACAATGGAAGATTATTCATACGAAGAAGTAAAGTACGGTACATTTATCCAAAGTATCAACAAATAGAAGCTGAAGAGCAAGCTGGATTTGGAGCAGATAAATAGACCACATATAATAATGATATAAAATATATGATAAATTGACCACATATTTTCCATCACCCAAGTTATTAAAAAAAAACTGCCTTCAAACAAGACTTGATAAGGGCATATGGTACTGTCACACTTAACAAACTGTGAGAAGCCTTTGAGAAAACTAATAGTAACGTCAAATCAATAAGAATCGTAAAACTTTATATAAACAAACGAAGACACAAATTAAGATACAACAACATTCACAACTACTAAAGGACTAAAACATGATTGCTGACTCTCCCCAACGCTGTTCAAAATATACCTCGAATACGCATTAAAAGAATGGAAGGAGTACCGAAACACGGGACTACCTTTAAACAATAACTCTTTGCATACTATATTATGTTTTGCGGACGATCAAATATTTATTAGTAGCTCAATACTACGATGCTGTGAACTACATGGCCCGCAAACTTATAGAGGAATATGCAAAATTGAGACTAGAGGTAAATTTGATCAAACTGAATATATGTGCATTGAAGGAGAACATCAGAACCTGATAATAGATAATGAACAACAAATAAAACAATGCAATAAAAAAATATTTGGAACGGTACACAGAATGAGATGATTCGAGAACGTAACATACAAGGCATAAAAACAAAACAAAAAACAAAAATACAATACTATCGTGAGAAATATAATAACATACAGCTCTGAATTAACATATAAAGACGTTAACAGCTACATAAATAGACTTTTGGAGGAGAGCGGCAGGAGGATTAAGAATGGATAGAGTAACAAACAACAGAATTAGAGAAGTTGTGAATATAAACCAGACTATAATATACATCAAAGATTTTTCTTATTCCAGCTAGCTGAGTAGCTAACAAGCAAATGTTATTTTAGATCATACATTGGTATGAGGGAATAGAAACCCTCAATGGTGGGCCCCGCATAAACTTAATACTAGTTAGTATGGTCCAAAGTTTTACATCTATTTAATCATCTAGTGATATTTGTATTACCTAATAGGTTAAGCACTAACATATTTGGGCGAGAATGTTCACTGAAATAGTTGTGTACCTATTGATTTCGTCCTTGATCCATAGGATCTTGAGGTCGTTGTAGAGAGTTTAGTTTGAGACGAACCATTCCGCATTTGCTATAGGGCACAAAATTTTGTTTTGAAACCTTTGTAGCACTGAAATGTTGCGCCCATCCCCATAGTTGAATCCCGTAAGCCCACAATAGAATTATCACTGTTTTGTATACAAACCCTTTATTATTTAATGATACTTTAGATCATCGTTCATTAGCCAGTGCATTTTCTTCATTTTCCATGTGAGCCGCCTATCCAAGATATCTTAGTTTGTCTTTGATTGGGATTTGCATGCTATTCAGAAAAACCGGAGGGGCGGTACGTGTTTTGTTGTAAAAGTTATGGCTGTAGATTTATTTGCATTTAATTTTATTGCCATTCGTGTAGTCATGTTTGCAAGTTGTTCAGGTAGCTCTGCAGTGCAACCGATGAATGAATTGTGTCGTTGTGAGACACTAGTAAGGCGGTATCGTCCGCATATGTGAGTCCCATGACTCTACCCTGGAAGACGTCAGCTTTAATTATATTGAAACTAGACAGACTTTAACATGATAGTACCTTTCACTTAGGTAGGATCTAATAAGAAGTAGGGCAGTGTATGTTTAATTTTATACAATAAACCAAGGTGCCAGATTTTGTCAAATGCTTGACCGACATCTAAAAACGTTGCAATACAGTATCTGTTTCCTACAAAGTCAACTACTCTATGTACCTGCTCTATAGTAGAGTATTGCTGTCTGAACCCAAAATGGTGTTGAGAGATTCGTCCTTGATCTTTTCTGTTATGGGTACCGTTCTTTTCAGAATTATTCTCTCCAAAACTTTAGATAGGAGAGGTAACAAGGTTATTAGTCGGTGTGATAAAGCTTCATGAGCAGGTTTACCCGATTTCAAAATAAGGATTATTTAACCAAATTTTCATTGTGTGTGAGAATACAGTAGCTTTATTACAGTGTTGTATATTTGAGTGAGAGCCATTATAACCTTGTAATGTGGTGCTTTTAGAACTTTGGCAGTTAAGCAGTCATACCCTGGTGCTTTAGCGTTGTTCAGATCTTTAATCATGTTTATTATTTCTGTAGGTGTAAAGTGTTGAATAGGCAAGCTTAATCGAGAAGGAGCCTGTAGATAGTTAAGTATCTAACTTAGTTCTGTAGGTGGAGTAGCCGAGGGATGAGGTTGGAATATGTTCGGTAAGCAATATCCAAACATCTCTGCCTTTTCATCATCTGTTCTTGCCCATGTGCCACTGTCTTTACGAATCGGTAAAATTGGATTTTTGAGGCGTTTAAATCTACTAGCAGCTCTCCATAATGTGCACTCATAATGTTCGTAGAGAGAAAAGTTTTTAAGGTATTCATTAAATGTTTTGTTTTGTCATTCATGTAGTTCGTTGCCAAGTATTCCTGGTTCTTCTTTCTTCTGCAAGCCTATTTTTGATGTTTAGTAGATAATTTTCAATAAGAATAGGTGGTGTTGAGTAATGGGCTGCATGATGTATGGCATTTGTTAATGCTTCAACCGCAAAATCAACTGCATCCTTTGTCTTTAGAGAGACTTGAATTATTATGTTATCGGTTAGGTACTCTCTGAATATTTCCCTGACACTAAGGATTTCTTTTGTTTGGTGATGATTGACGTGCTCATTACAACAATTATGGATGAATGGTCAGAGACGAGATCGAAACGAGTTTCCACTTCACAGTACCTTAAAGATATATCTTGAATAACGAAGAAATCCACAGCATCTGGTACTTTATTTAAGTCGGATGGCCAGTATGTGGGCTCACCAGTAGTAAGTGGCTGTAGTTATTTGCTTGTATCGCCTTAAGTAGCTCCAGGTTTTTAGTGGTGATTAGTTTAGATTCCCATATTTTGCGTTATAATCCCCCCTCCCCCCAGCAACAACTTGTTCCCATATTTTTAAAAAACATTTCACATAGCTGTTATCGTACTGTATGTCTAGAATGGTTGTGTATAGTTGCTATCATTACAGAACCATTATCTTTTGACATTTATGATGGTGTCTTCTATAAACTCAATGGGGAGCTCTTCCATTACATGGTGGGATATCTTATTATTAATGATGATTGCTGAGCTTGCGTGAGCTGTACCGTCTGGGTGGTTACTAACATATGTCGTATAATTATGTATGTTGAAGTAACTGTATTCTGTAAAATTGATTTTAAAAATCAATAAGACATTGTTTGTTTAGTTGTTTTTTTTTTTGAGAAATAGCTCGAATACTAGACGATGCTAGACGTTTGCGTTCCATAAAGTAATTCGTAAGGCACCAATTATTAAGTGGCGAAGCGAAGCGGAGTCACTTACTAACTTCATGTTGTCCGTCTGTCTGTCCGTCCGTTCGTCCGTCCGTCCGTCCGTCCGAGCAAAAACTCGAGAACGGCTGGGAATTTCCAAATTCTGTTTTCACCAATCGACAGGTTACCAAAAAGGCTTGTTTGCTAGTGAATTTGAAACTGATTGGTTAAAGGTCAGCGTGGTCAGACTGCTTCGCCACTTCGCTATGCATTGCAAGCTTTGCAGGTTTATTTTAATTTGTTAACTAACATGTTTAGCAGATTCAGTATCATGTTGATCTGATTCATGAGTTAGGTAAACATGGTCTAGAGTTTGGTCAAAAATTCTGATAGTGGGATGTCGTTATTGAGTGGCGAAGCGAAGCGGAGTCACTTACTAACTTCATGTTGTCCGTCTGTCTGTCTGCCCGTCCGTCCGTCCGTACGTCCGAGCTTGCATCGTTCAGATTTGAGGTATATGCATGTTGTGCGTATATTGGCGTGTTGATTTTCTTTGTGGCTTGTGTTCGTCAGGGAACAGCTGATCTGGCTCTGTTTAATTGTATTTGTTGATAAACCTGACAACCTTTATAGTTAGTAGAATGGGGTCCTTGGCACAGCACGCACGTGGCAGGGGTGTTTTTTGTTATATTGCAGACAGCAGTGTTGTGTTCTTTCTTGGTGGTTTCGCCGTTATCTGTTGGCCCTGTCTGTGTAATTTGTTTTTGATTTCTTCGATATCCACTGTGTGATACAGATTTCTGATTTCCACTCTATAGGCTCTTTCGTCCTGTAGCTAGTAGGTGTGGTATAGAATTTTTCGTTCTTCAGATGAAAAATTAGTTTTCTATATGAATCTGTAGTATTTGTATTTATTTTAATTTTTGTTTGACGGTGCCTTGGTGTTTTATTGTTTCCTTTCTATGATGTTGGTTATATTTTGAATCATTCTAGTATAATTGCTAACTCCATAGATAAATATAGGAGGGAGTTTGATTATTTTCTGTTCAGAACTTTTAGTAGGTTATTGAATTGTCTCATTAATGCTCATATTAGGCAATGAACTAAATCTATTTTAAGTGTTGTGCAATTTTTGGAGTACTTCTTTTGCGTTTTTTGATTTGTTGCCATTCGTGTAGCAGATCCTCGTCGGATTCGTCAATAATTATTTGCTCCCGTGTTTTATCAGATAGCTGATCGTTAGGTGCTTGATTAAATGCCGATTCAAAAGAAGGTATATTCACGTTATCATACGTTTGTGGTGTAGATATATAATCATGATGTGGAGTTGCCGGTACTAAAGTACTGTTCTGCGTGTATGGCATAAATCCTTATTTTGGATGTTTTTTTTTGCAAAATCTGTATATATAGAATTTATTGTAACATTTAATTAATGGAAAATAAAAATTAGAATTAAGATAAATGTCTTTAACTTACACATTTAGTTAGTTTAAATTTGATAACCGGTCAGAGGTTCATAGCGTGCATCGATGATAACTTGAAGGATCTCAAGTAGACTCGTATTCGAATTTACGTACTTGATTTTCGCCGAGCGCAAAAGCACGTCCCCGCGCTTCGAAAACTCAAGCCGGAATCAACATCAAAGATAAACAATTGATACGGTTTTGACGTGTATAAAAGATGCCAGAAATAATATCTCAACTAATTCTAAAATGGAAGCCGGGAAGAATGAGGAAACAAAGCAGACTTCTATAAGACAATTTCTATCGCTTTCCAATGACAGCTGTTTGTAGCTTAAAGTACCCCAATATCGGTAAAGGTGGTAAAGGATTTTCGATTAAAAAACTTTGCGTTACGATTCTGAATGATTGAGGCTTAACAGCTATGTAAAAACTAAAAGTAGTTATTTTAAAAAGTAACTAATCTTTATGTTCAGAATTTGTCTTAATATATAAAAAAAATAAAAACTGCAAATTTGTCCGACATAAAAACAAACATAAGACACTCTGAGCAGCCACATTCTTTTTGCAAACAAGAATTTTTCGAAAATTGCCCAGAAACAACGTGCGACAATTACGGGCTTCTAAATCCCCTAATCGTTCTCATCGAGAGGCTTCGAACCCTATTAATTCCTGTTGCATCTCTCATGCGTGCAGCCGTTAAGGCGGCAGCA
Source organism: Sinelater perroti (assembly GCA_036346155.1). NCBI lineage: Eukaryota > Metazoa > Arthropoda > Insecta > Coleoptera > Elateridae > Sinelater > Sinelater perroti. The sequence continues at coordinate 1,725,268 of JARFIY010000209.1, read as the reverse complement.
AATAAACCAACGGCAGGGCAGCGCGGTCGCGACTAATTAACGAAGCGGAATTTCACTTAACGAAACTATTATTTACGCCCACGAGCAGCGGCGAAAATAAATAAGACGAGCGGCGGCCGCGCGGCATCTCGTAAACGTCCGTCTGGGAATTACAAATCGGCCGATAAATATACGCGGCGCGGCGTCGGCCGCCCGAAAATCAAAACGGCGCTTTTCGCTTTTCCGCGGGCCGCGGATTTATCTAGCGCCGCCGCGATAAATCAGGCTCGTTTCGCGGCTGATAAATTCGGCGCGGAGTAGATGCCGCGGCCTATTTATACATTCGGAAGCTGTTTTGGAACTTAGAAAACGTTATTTATCGGGGCGGCAGCCTGAAAGCGAGCCTAAGTGGGAGACGGGATTAATGGCATTTTTAATGCTATATTAAAGCGGGGGAGCCACCAAAATAAAAACATAGCGTAGATTATGGGCGACACTTTCAAAATGTTTAAAATCAACAAAAATGTCATACCAATCTTTAGAGGATTCTTAAAAGAGATGTTTACTACTATGAGAGGAAGACATTAAATAGACATCAAACTAAGCTAGGATACATACAGAGTGATTTCCGCTGCATGGATAACATCTAGAATTCATCCCACACACGGTGAAGAATGTCTTCCGTCACTCAGTTCATTGAAGCTATGATGCGATTTCTTAACTCGTCTAAAGTAGTAGAGGTGGCACATGATTTTCTTTTTTACAAACCCCCACGAGAAAAAGTCGCAAAATGTGAGATCAAGAGATAGAGCTTATCTTCCATTCCCCATACGACCTATATATTGTTGAGGTAGAGATTAATTCATAAAATATCGAACCTCCCCGTTGCCAATAAGGTGGAGCTCTGTCCTGTTGGGAAATAAAGTTTTCTAAATTTTCATTCATTTGAAGAAAAAGTCAGTTTTGCAACATTGCAAGATACGTTACCTCGGTAAAAAAAAAAAGAAGGCAATGCACCTTTGTCATCGATAAGGTCCAGAACACATTAACTTTTGGGGAGTTCCTCTCATGTTTTAATGTTACATAAGGATATTGTAGCCTTCATATCTAAACATTGTGTTGGTTCACTTTCCCACTTAGGTGAATCATTGTTTCGTCATTAAATATTAACCCTGTTGTTTATGCGAAAAGCAGGTACTACTTATAGGCGGTATGGTTTGAATATTAAACGGGACTTCAATACATGTCATACAGTTGCTTGTGTCAGTTCAAGTTCTCTATTCACTCTACGAATTGCCTTTATTGGACTACGTTCTAAACTTTCTCAAATTTGTCCTGTCCCGCAGACTTAAACAAACTCCCCGATGTGTTAGATTTTTACATTTCACATGGTATGTCTATAAACTCTGTGCTGACTGAACCAAGTAACTATCTTTCTGGAGAACACGTGCCAGTAATCTTAAAAATAAGTACCAAGCCTATTAATATTAAACGAAATCCCAGATTAGTATCAACACAAACTGATTGGCTTATGTTCCAACAATCCCTTCAAAACAAAATTGATCTTAAAGTGCGTATAAAACAACCTGAAGACATAGATCAAGTAATACAGAACTTCATTACTCACATTCAAGCCTGGGAAGCTACGCTTATTGAAAACGAGTAAGTACATCATACAAATAACATACCACTCTATATAAAAGAACTAATTGCCGAAAAAAGACGCACTGAACTAAATGGCAAAGAACTCATAACGCCGTCGACAAGCTAAACTACAATAGATTATCTCGACGCCTTCGGGCGGTCCTTCCGGAAGCCCAAAATAGCTCCTTTACTCACTATCTTATGCATCTTAACCCCGAAGATCACAGCATTTAGAGAGCAACGAAAAAATTTAAAATACTTCAAGCCAGTATACCTCCGATAAGAAAACCTGATGGTAGTTGGGCTAGATCCCACAAAGAAAATTCTGATACCTTTGCTGAACACTTATCTACCGTATTCCAACCACATTACTCCCACATCGATGATGAGGATATAAAAGAATATCTAGACGTTCCATGTCAGATGACGCTACCTATCAGACCTTTTTCACCTGCGGAGGTTCAATTCGAGATAAATAAAATAAACAACCATAAAGCACCAGGTTACGACCTTATTACCGGCCAAGTTCTAAAGATGCTCCAAAAAAAGGCGATAATACTATTAACGACTATTTATAATCGAATGCTAATCCTATCGTACTACCCCCTACTATGGAAACACGCAATGGTCCCTAAACCTGATAAACGACCCGAAGATGTTACTTCATCTAGACCAATTAGTCTTTTGTCCATCTTAGGAAAAATGTTTGAGAAACTAATCCTTAAACGCCTGCTGAACGACACAGATATCTTGTCACATATACCTCACCATTAATTCTGATTTTGCGAAAGGCATTCTCCAATCCAGCAAGTGCACAGAACAATAAATCAAATTTCACTGAGCCTTGAAGAACAAATGTACTGTGGAGTTGTATTTTCAGATGTTGAACAGGCGTTCGACAAAGTTTGGCATATCGGATTACTTCATAAACTGAAAAGGCTTCTCCCTAGTTATTTTTATCTTCTCCTTAAGTCCTATCTTACTGACAGATATTTCACAGTTAAATACAATAATAAATTGTCCAACTATTCCCTGTCAAATCTGGCGTCCCACAAGGTAGCATCCTCGGACCCCTCCTATAGTTATAGTGTACACAGCTGATATACCTGAAGATACAAACACAGTTATCGTTTTGCCGATGATACCGCCATCCTATCGACGCACGAAGATCCCTACCTAGCAGCCGCAAATCTCCAACAACATCTGAACACCATAAACGAATGGCTTACTAAATAGCGTATTAAAATGAACCCGACTAAATCAGTGCAAATAACATTTACCACTCGATTCAACGTATGTCCGTCAGTCACCTTGGATGATGTAGAAATTCCAACAAAAACAGAAACTAAGTACCTAGGATTACATCTTGATCAGCGTCTTACGTGGAAAAAACATCTCCAAACCAAACGCCAGCAATTAAACCTGAAGTTCCGCCAGATGTACTGGTTGTTAGGAAGAAAGTCAAAATTGTCAATATCAAATAAGCTGCTGCTTTATAAAACTATCCTGAAGCCCGTTTGGACGTACGGGATTCAGCTATGGGGATATGTGCCAAGTCTACTCGTATTAAAACGATTCAACAATTTCGTGCCATAGTGAATGCACCGTGGTATGTAACAAATCAGACACTGTATGAAGATCTCAGCATTCCCTTTATTACTAAAGAAATTCACCGATTTACTCAGAATTTCCAAGAAAAAATTGGTAATCATCCTAGTGAACTAGTCCACCAACTATCTGTCAACGTCCTCCCAGTGAGACGACTAAACAGAACCTGGCCTTGCGACCTGAGAACCCCTTAAAGCAATAAGATTACTGCAAGAGTGTCACTGCTGAGTGGTTTCTCTTAACACTGCTTATTTATAGTCATCACATTTACTTAATACTCCATGTAGTGTAGATTGTAAATTTACAATTGTTAAAAATAATTTTAAAAAAAATTGTCCTACATTCTCCCCTTTATTCAAACAGCCAGTTTGATCAAATTGATGATTCCAACAACAAATATTTTTCCTTGGAGATTCAATGTAGTAATGAAGACGAAATATACGTTGGTCCGAAGTCGCCGACTTTGTTGTACTGAACTCACGAAATCAAAAAACCTTGTGCTGCAGTATGGTCATCTCGCTGCTGTGTAACTGTGCGCTAGGCGCTAGTGTTAAAGCTGTCATTAGATAACAGCACAACATACCTCAATTATAATTCAGTTAAAATTCACTCTCCATTAACCCCAGGAATTTACATTTAAAAAAACAGCATGCTGTTACAACTTTTTAAAATAAGAAATAAATTTGTAAGAAAATATTTCCCTCTTGTATGAGAAAAACCAAGTTAATAATTTTCTTAAAAAGTTCAAAAGTTGTCAAATTATGGCAGTACTAACAATCTAGTGTAAATGATTTAATTTACAAATTAATTATAAGTGTTAAACATGAGGTACATAATTGGTTAAAACAAAAACAGAAAGGCCTTTAATTTGTATAGTTTGAGATGCTGCTGATATAGCTGTAGGATTATTAATACATTAACATCAGTGGTCATTATGTGGAAAAATTAAGTTTATAGTGACCTAAATATTTATTTAATTTGTCTATATGACATATTGACATATTTTTCAAAAGGCATACAAAACTTTCTTTGCAATAGTAAAGCCGCCAATGCCTGTCTTAATCCAGGATAAATACAGAAGAGAGAGATTTAGCTGACAACACCTTGTAAAGTCTCCTATTCACAATAACGAAGAAGATAACCAACGGTTTTAACAACGGAAGAGAACCTCAAAGTCCAACAGTCGAACTAACGAAGAAACAAAAATAGATAAATTTATTTAGAGGAGGAATAACATTGTTAATAAAAAATATATAGAAGGAACATAGCAAGATTCAAAACTATATGGTGAAAAACATAAAGGTACTAAACCTAAAGTCTACATTCAACATGTTTCAAAATTGGAAAAAAATGTGCATGCATAGGTATAGCCTTAAATAGTACAACCGTTTATATAATTCGCGGAAGACCAAGTTCTTCTGGGCTAAGATAAAGAAAACTTGGAATACATAACCCACAAAATAAAAAAGGCATACGAAAAGGCGACACTATTATTGGATTTGGCCAAAACCAGGTATTTGAATATAGGAACTGAAGATTATTAATTAGACTTAACAAATTCAGAAACAATATTAATATGCTATCATTCCAAATACCTAGCAAATAAATAACAAAATATGGGCAAGACTTTAAAGAGAAGAAAAAGGGGGAGGGAGAGAGTTAGGTAGGTAAAGAGAGGGGGGGAGAGAGGAAGAGAAAGGGAGAAGAACGGAGGGAGATAGAGAATGAGGAAAAAAGAGGAAGAGATGTAAGGGGGAGGGGAAATAAAAAGAGAGTTGGGTAAGAAAGAAACACAACACTTACGTCACAATTATTAAAAATGTTGTCCTATATCAAGCGGAAACAAAACAAATGAACGTAGTAGATAGAAAGAGACTTACGGCATTAGAAATGGATGTGCTAAGATTATCTAGGTTGAAGAGGATGCTCAACGACAAAATAAAACGAATGATAAATATTATAGAAACTATCAATCAAATAGTAAAAAAAAAATTAATAAGTGTTATAAGAGAAACTAAAAACGAGGAAAATCTTTAAGATGAAAACTTACAATAAACCAACATGGAGGAAAATATAAAATAGACACCTTAAACCGATTTATGTATGTATAGATGTAATAATTAAAGTCTTTAACTGTTTTCAGTATTTTATTCTGACCTTTTTTGAGCTTTAATATATACATGGGCTGTCTGAAAAGTTTTGAGCCTCAACATAAAGATGGCCTTACTCGTCAACACCATTCTTCTACTAAGTCGAACACGCTTTGAAAGATAACTGTAAAAATTTCAGCTATTTTGTATTTGAAAGGCAATACGTTTGCGAAAATTAAAGCCAATTAGACGCCGTGTTTAGAGACTCTGCGCCATTATTTTCCACCGTGAAAAGATAGACAGCTGAATTTAAACGGGATCATACCAGCTTGGCCGATTATGAATGTTCAGGAGGGCCAACAACTGCGACCTCCACCAACTTCGAAAAAGTTCACTAGATGCTACTGGAAGGCGGTCGAATCAAGGGTAGAGAGATAGCAGGGGCTGTGGACATATCGAAAGGACGCGTTTGTCATATATTGACTGAAGAATTCGGCATGAGAAAGCTGTCCGCGCGTTGGGTCCCGCGCTCGGTTACTTCGAACCAAAAATCCATTAAAATAAACATGTCTAGCATATCAAATTGGACTTATCACTGTTGATGAAACTTCGGTCTACCATTACACTCCTGAGACGAAAGCACAGTCAAAACATTGGACTGCAAAGAATTTTTTGGTATAGTCAGAAAATTTTGTCCATCAACTACTTAGAAAAAGGGAAAAAAATAACGGAGTCAACCACGCATCAGCAATTGCTGAAAAACGGCCCTATTTAAAACGGAAAAAAGTGCTCTTCCATCAAAATAACGCACCGGCTCACACTTCGGCGCTCGCCATAGCCAAAATTCAGAAATTTCAGTTTGAATTGATTGACCACCCAGCATATTTACCAAATCTAGCCACCAGTGACTTTCTTGTTTTCTAAGCTCAAGGACAACTATTTTAATCAAGCGAAGAGGTCATAGCAACAGTAGACGTCTATTTTGCAGAGCAAGACTACTATTTGAACGGATTAAAGATATTGGAGCATCGCTGGAAAAAGTGGATCGACTTAAAAGGAGACTGCATTCAAAAATAAAATTAAATTTGACAGAAAAAATACTTGTTTCTATGTTAGATTCAAAATGATAGATAAGTCTTTTTATTTGCTTAATCGCCCTTTGAGTGTTCTTGCTTTATTAATCAAGTCTCTTAGTATCCTTCTTTAATTTCAATCCTCCTATTATTTCTTCTTCCTAAATAATTTAATTAGTATGTCTCCTGAAATGTACATTTTCCTTTTTATATAATACTAAATATTGCTTTCTTGCTTGCCCTTCTATTTCACTAAACACTTCTTTCACTACTTACTATTACTGCTAGATCATCCACATATTCAATCACATGTGTTTGGAGCGTCCAAAAATGATTGGCCCTACAATTGTTTTCCCCTCACTAATACTTTATTAGAAAGAAATGAGCACACATTTTAATAAAGATGTTCTTCTTCAAGGTCTTTTTTGGTTACAGCATAGCAGCACTTGTAAACAATCAAGTGAAACTGCATTAAAACTTCTTACTGCACACTGCCTCTTTCATTGCGTTAAATAAAGTGTAGTCGCTCGACACAAAACCTGGAGTGAGGTAACGGCATATACGACAGCCTGACATATTGAAACATCGGTGGAATCGCTTCAGTGACTCGCATTATCGCTTACTGGTAATACACTTACGAGAAGACAGCCAATCAGGAAAATCGCTAGTGTTTTAAACTAAACAACCTCAAATCGTAGATTCTTAGAACTAGAGCCTCCGATGTGCTGTCATTCTACAGGTTGGCGTTTCTTTTCTGGGTTCTTGTGTCAGATTCGTCTGTTGTGACCAGACACTCGAACAACTTCTCCTAATCTACGCTCAATAGCTGCAACAACTGTTGGAAAATCTCTATACGCATCTGCTGTTAAGCGGTATAAGTGCACATATGTAGCTTTGTCATCTTCAAGTCCTCGTGAATGATATCGGCCAGTGAGTATGATTCGTTTGTTTGCCACACACGACTTAAGGTAATGAAGGGTAACCGTGCGCATGCGGCTAAGTATACGCAGTTGCTTTTTTCAGCTGTTGGCACCACTGAACGACAATCTAGAGCGGTGGAGTGATGTGTAAGAGCAAGTGTCGTCAGTTTTGTTGTTCAATCTGTAAGATTATTGTGTTAAAACAGGTAATATACCAATTTTCACTGAATATATTGTAATTGTTAGTGTAAGTAAGATAATCCCTTGAGCCCTCCAGATTGTGTTAAATTTTATTAAGAATGCAGTTATTCGTGGTTAGAATGACGCTACTTCTACTTGAAAGTTCCATCTGCTGAAGCAACAAGAATTGAGTTACCAAGAGTTACAGAACTCAATGAGTCTAGAGTCAGTGATCAACAAGTGGCACAAAAAAATGGACAGCAGAAAGAAGAAGAAGGGAAAGCCGATGTTCAAGAAACAAGTGAAGGCCCCCCAGCTAAACCGACCAGTTCCACTAATTTACCTCAAGTCACTATCACAAATATTTATCCTTTGTCCAAATGTCAAAACCAAAACAAGAGAAAAAGAGGATGTCAAAAATCTGAAATATTAACATTATCTCCTTATAAAAACACTCTTGTAGCTAAAAAAAAACCCTAAAAGAACAGGAGGAAAGGAAGAAAGACAAACGGATAAAATCAAGAGCCCAAAAACAGATTGCAAAAACAAATAAAACATCCAAAGCTAGACAAAGTGGCAAAACCATGAAGGAACCCCATTAGTGTCTTCCATTACACGACAATTAACATTTGCCCCAAGCACATCTAGTGATAAACAAACGTCCAAAGAGAAAAACTACATCTGTCCAGATTGTGACGAATCTTGTGAAGACGGAGATTGGGCGAAACGTAATGACTGTGGCATAAATTATGCACTGCATATGAAGGATATGGAAACTTTGTTTGTGACCATTATTAATGAGTTTTAATAAATTGTGTCTTACTGAAACTAAAACAATATACGGGGTAAAAAGAATGCGCACACTTAAACGACAAACTGCGAACACTTACCCGCTTCTGTCGTCTTAAAAATAAATATGCGCATTGACCAACTTGTTCAGACTCGGGTGTCATAATAAATTATTAAGTTGTAGGTTTATTTTTGTAGTGTGATGTTATTCTTTAACTTCTTTTCTGTCAAAATATCCATTTAGATAAAAATAAAATTAAGTGCGCACAGTTTCCCTCCATTACCTTACTAGCTTTATATAAATCCCCAAAACAGTCACTTTCTCCCTCCAAAGAAACCACGCTGTCGATTGCTGACCATAATAGTCTACATCCATAATTTTCCGCTTTGTCTACAACACTCTTACATTCGTTTTTTAAATTCATGTTTTTGGTTTCTAGCATTTCTCAATTTGCAAAAAACGATTTGGAATCTTATGAGATTCTATTTTGTATTTAACTTCGTTTACTATCGTATGTTATTTGTACTCCTAGATAATTAATTACTTTTTCGAGAGTGCAATTTTTTATCTTGACTTCCTCGATTTAATCAACCTTTCCTCCCTTGCATTTCATATATTTGCTTTCTTCTCATTTATTTCAAGTCCAAGTTTATTTGTTTCTTTCATAAGTTTTTTAAAAATACCACGACCTTGATATTGCTATTATATCGTCAACATTTTCTATGGTTTTTATGCTTTCTTTTAGGTTTATTTGTCTTATTGATGAATAAATAAATCTATTTATTCTTCTTTTGTTTTTACAACACCTCTTGAGTTTCTAAGTGCAACTTAATACAGCTTGTCAGCTTTCTTGGGATTTTCATTTCCTCATTATTAATTTTATCGAATATCTGCTTGTAATTGATAAATATCATTTTCCAGTAATTGAGATATAATATGCAAGGCATCTACAATAGACCTCTCTGGCCAGAACTCCATCTGATAATCACCAATTTCCCTCTCCGCATATTTCATAAGTTTTCTTTGTAGTAACGATGTAAACACTTTATAGGTTGTGACTGCTCTACAGAAAGATTTTCTTTTTTGATATCATTATACTTATCTGCATTTCCTTCATATTTTCTTTATCGAAGTATATAATTTTTCTTGTAGCTTCTCCCCTCTATATTTTGGTTGATAAGTAGTTTCTTGAGTTTTTGGAATGCTGATCTTGCTGTTTCTATTCTTATTTTTATTTCCGTTCCTGGGTCTCCATTTTCTGTCAGCCAGCTTCCCAGGTATTTGAATTTTTGAAATTTCTCTATTTGTCGATTATATATTATGTTGTGTTTGTGCTATTGGTGTTTTGCTGAAAATCATGTATTTTGTCTTTTTAGTATTTATCTATAACCCTATTGCGTCTCCTTCACGGCTTACTGCATCCAACAGCCGTTGTAGTCCTTCTAGGCTATCCGAGATTATTTCGGTGTCGTCAGCGTACCTTATATTATTAAAAAGTTTACCGTTTATTTTTATTCCGTCTTCGGAGTTTTCTAGGGCTTTGGCGAAAACTGTCTCTGAATAAATATTAAATAATAGTGGTGAGAGGATGTAATCTGGCCTCACTCCTCTTTTAATTGAGATAGCTTCCGTATTTTCATTATCTGTTCTCACTATGGCGTTTTGATTCCAGTATAGGTTTCTAATAGCTATTATGTCTTCTTGATTAAGTCCTTTCTCAGTCAATACTGTCAATAGTTCGTCGTGCTTTACACGATCGAAGGCTTTTTCATAGTCGATGAAGTACACGTAGATATCTTTTTGTTGGTCACGGCATTTTTGTAGCAGAACTGACAGGCTAAATAGCGCTTCCATTTCTAAATCCAAATTGGGAGTCGCTCAGATCTATTTCACATTTCTGATATATCCTACGGTGTAAAATTTTTAGAAATAACTTGAGAACGTAGCTCATCAGGCTTATGAGTCGAAAATCATGGCATTTATTTGCGTTGGGTTTTTTGGGTATAGTGATAAACTCCGATGTCATCCAATCAGAAGGCATTTTTCTAGTTTGATAGATTGCATTAAAAGATTAGTAAGTAACGTTATGTTTTCTTCACTTAGAAGTTTCAAAAATTCGTTATGCATCTGGTCTGGTCCAGCTGCTTTGCCGTTTTTAGAATTTCGTATTACGCTTGTTGTTTCACTTTGGTGCATGCTCCGTTGTTCTTATATGTTGTTCAGTTCTCACATCTTCAAAGGTCTGTTTTATATATTCTTCCCATACTTGTTTTAGATCTTCTTTGTTTGTGATTAGTTGGTTGTCGTTATTTAACATTCTGTTGTAGTTATATTTCTTAGTCCCTCCTATAGTTTCTTTGATCTTTTTGTGTAGGTTAAAAGTATCGTGTCTCTTTTCTAATTCTTCTATTTCATTGCATTTCTCATTTAGCCATAGCTCCTTCGCTTTCTTTATCTTCTTTTGTATTAGTTTATTTAGTTGTTTATGTTGTTGTTGATTTTTGTATGTTCTTCTGTTGTCCATTAACGTTAATATTTCTTATGTCATTCATGGTTTCTTATTTTTGTTACGATTTTGTGCGGTTATGGTATTTTGTGGGTTTGTGATGACTACTTTTATTTTGTTCCAGATAGACTTGATAATCTCTGTGCGGACTGTATCGTCTACATCAGTAATTACATTATTTATTAACTCGTGTATTCCACTTTCTTTTATATTTTTGTTTAGAGTCTGAGCCAATTGCATGCACTGGACTGGTTCTTTCAGTTTCTGTAAATCTATTTTTTTGTTATATCGCTTTCGTAGTTTTTTGAGACGTATGTTAATGTTTCCTACAACAGCATTATGGTCTGAGCCCACATCACTTCCGGGATATGTTTTAACGCCTGTTAGTCTATTTCTATATCTCTTGTTAATTATAAGATAATCTATTTGATTTCGTATAATGTGTTCCGGGGTGTGTTGTGGAGACGTCCATGTATAGAGGCGCCTAGGTGGTAACTTGAACCACGTGTTCATGACGACCATGTTTTATTCTTGGCAAAATTGTATTAGTCGTTCTCCTCTATCGTTTTGTTCGCCCAAGCCAAAATTTCCCACAATGTCTTCTACTTTGCCTTGGCCCACTTTGACATTGGAGTCGCCCATAATAATAGTTACTTCGTCTGTTATAATGTTTTTTCTTAGTTCATGTATGTGTACGTGCAGTTTTTCTATTTCTGCATCTGGTTTTTCCATTGTCGGGGCATATATTTGGAAGATGTTAATATTCTTTGGTGACGCTTTTAGTTGTAGTAATATTATACGATCTGAAAAGGGTAACTAGTTGATTATAGATTTGTTTATGTCCTTGTTGACTATAATCGCAACACCATTCGGATGATTTGTGTCATTGTTACCTGCATAGTATATAACATGGTCATCAATTTTACTTTTTCCTTATCCCGGCCATCTTGTTTTTGATATTCCTAGAATTTCTATGTTTAATTCAGTCATTTCTTGGATTACGTTGTGTGTCTTCCTAGCCATATAAAAGCTCCTTACGTTCCATGTTCCAATTTTAGTGCGTTTTTTCTGTTTTTTATCCACATACGGTGGTACCTGTCTTGTTTTAACGTGGGGATTTTTAGCACCCCTTGGTTATTTAAAACCTGCCATGGACTAGGGGCCAAATCAGGGTTTTGTGTTGCCATGATTGTTGGAACTTGAGAAAGTAGCGCAGTAGTTTCTCCTTGCTTTCTGCGCCGCGGTGCTATGACCGGATAGCATTTACATAATGCTTCGCCCATAGGTTTTCGATAATAAGCCTTTAAGGAAGATAATCTTGCAGTAGCCCTATTTAGGTGCTAATAACAACGCTGCCTGTTGTCAGCCAGTTTTGGTCCACCCCAGGTATTTGATTTCCCTGGTACCCACCATATCTAGTGGGCATTCCCCTATCCGCCACCTGGGGAGGCGCCCGATGGGGGACTGGAAACCCCACACGGGAATTCTACTTTAAGAGCGAAAATAATGAAAAGACTACACAATATAAAGGAAAACAGACATACGTGTCAAAGCAATGTGTCAGTGCATTCATCACTCAGTGTGTTAGTTTTTTACTTACACAAACACAACTGTCAGTTTCTATTTCACATACTCTCCAGATTTAGACCCCCATATCTTTTTTAGTTTTCCAAAGTAAATTTTATAATGTATACAGTAGTAAATACAGAATATTTTTTTGGTAATGAGGACCTTTTAGCAAATGGAATAAATAATCTCTAAACCATATGTCACTAACAGAGCAAATTTAAGTTCCACTAAATTATGAGTGTCTGCGGCATCTTAGTTGTAATATACAGCGGACATTATGGTAGATACACGCAATTGCAGCGAGACAAAAAATTTACAACGCAAAAGCTTTCTAGCGCACCCCATATGCCCACTCCACTATTTGATTTATGCAAACTGTCTCGGTATTTCCATTCCTAACACGACCGAAGCAGTCGCAGAATCCATGCGGACGTCCAAGTGTGAAAGCATCAAGAACGGGCTAAAAAACGCCGAAAAAAGTCCAAAGTAAAGACAGCGGGACGACTCGGACGCTGATTAATTCGTTATTTTGACATGTAGCGGTGTAGCAGCTATTAGCTAAACTGCTCTAATGATGCCCCAGTGATGGCATATTAGTGTATAACACACATGTGGCGCAACTATTCTTAGAGAACATTTAAGACGCTCGTTTCATTACGGCTACATGACATTTTTTATACAAATACCGGCAGCGCTGGCGTCGAGTCAGCGCGTCTGTCGCGGGCTTCAGAAAAACTTTCGAGCTCATTTGTTGTGGGCCACAAAGCAAATAATGCCGGTTGAAGTCGCTGCTATTTTTATTGCATGCAACAGGAAAAATGCCCTACTCAAAGTAAAATTGATTTTCGTACTACATTTCTTGGCTAATATTTTCCATTGCCTTTTATATTCAGTTTCAATTTCCCAGACTTGCCTATTTGATATCTTCCTTTAGTGCTTCTAGACACTTTTTCTTCGGACGATCCCTTCATTTTCTTCTTCTTTCGCCATTTTGAAAGTGTTTTCCTTGAAATTCTACTTTCTGGCATTTGGTAAACATGGCCGAGTCATCTCACTCTCTAAGCTTTCACTACTTGCAAAATGTTTGCATTCTTGTAGATATTTATTTGTCCTTCTCCTCCATGGTCCATTTGTATTCTTAAAAGCTGCCTCTCCCAAATGATAATTTTCGCAGCATTTTTCTTATTTAGGGCCCATACCTCACAACCCTATAGTATTTTCATTGCTCTGCTTCGTCTCATTAATATTTTATCTATCTTGGTGCCTTCTCCATTTTTATTCGTAATTGTTACTCCTAAATATTCAAATTTTTCAACTTTTTTTTATATTTGGTGGCTTTTTCGTTTAGCCTAATTTTGTTTATTAAAGAATGTCCTGTTGCTCTCATTTTTTATATTTACAAGTTTCTTCTCCCGCCAGCATTTTTTCTTCTTTCTGCATAATATCTTTGCATTTTTTTCTATTGGTTATAAGTTCTATGTTCTTCCAAACTATTCTTTAGCATTTTCATTTTTCCAACGCCTTCTTTTAATCTTGATCAAACCATTGTTTGCGTTCTGTTTCCGTCTGTTGGAGTCTTTTCTCCGCGTCTTTATTGCTGCTGTTTCAATATGTACCCATATTTGTTTTACTCTATCTGTTTCATTTTCTTATAACGTTGTACTTAGTTATAGGCTAAACAGAATTTCGTTTCTTCCTTCCTTAATTTTTCTACATTATAACTCCTTAATTGATCATGCTTTCTTTTTTGTTTACTGAATAGATTTTATTTCATTTTCATTATCAGGAGACAATTTTCAGAATTAATATCCGCACTCCTATAGCTTCCAGTATTTTTACTGATTTTACGTACTTACTTTCTACTAAAATGTGGACAATTTTATTCTTTATAAGACCATCTGATCATTTTTATAGCCAGTTCTCTTTACCTCTTCGTTAGCTTTGTTTGCCAGTTTCTTAGACTGCTGATTGTTGTTTGGTTTTTTTTGTTATAACTTTTTTTTGTTATAACATTTTTTTGTTTCATTTTTTATATCTTATTTTTACTTATTTTCCTTTCTCTTGCCTTTTCATTGAAATTCTCTTTCCTTTCTAGTTTGATCATGATTATTATCTATTATCGTCATTTAAATTTCTTAATTTACTTTTAATCTTCATAGTTTTTAATTGGTTATCTTAATTTTTTGTAAAAACTAAACATGTTTTTTAATCTAATTTGTTTGCCGATTTTATTGATGCTTTTTGATACAAATATCTTTTGATACAAGTTTTATATTCCTACCTTCAGTTTCTTTTCAATTATTTGTGTCTATCTTTAAGCTAATTATCACAATGTTGTTTTATCTTTTGTTTTTAATTCTTTTATTTAGAACATTTAAGTCTTAATTATTGCTTTATTTTCATGTTTCAGCGTTGCTTTTTTATGTTGTCATTTTCTTCTCTCAATATTTTAATTTCAAAATTATTTTCCTGCACCTCTTTTCTCAATTGTTGCATTTCAAACGACATATTTGTTGTCATTTTCAATTTTTTATCTTATTTTTTATCGCACTATTGTGATTTAATAAGTGTTATAGCTGTTTCTTTCACCTTTTCTTCTTTCCTTTCAATTTTATATTTGTCTAACCGTCACTTTTTATGTTATTTCCTGAACACCGATCTGTTTTTGTAAATTTGGTTGTTTAGCCAAATTACACCGTAAAAAGACAAAACCTGGAGGATCCACTTTGCTCTTACGCACTTACCAACGCACTTCGTTCATCTGCCACAGTGTTTGTCAAGGTGACAATTGGACAACAGAAATCATTTTGTATTCTACACTTCGCAAAGCGTGTCACCGTAACAAATGTTCAGCGTGATTTTCGGAGGCCATATGGTGTTGAACCTTCTACCGCTCAGAGCATTAGGCGATGGTACAGACAATTCTAAGACATGGGTTGCCTATCTAAAAGAAAATCCATTGTAGCAGACGAAGATGTGGAACGCATCCAGCTGAATTTCGTTCGCAGTTCCAAAAAATTGACGCGCCATGCCGGTGGAGAACTAAACGTTTCTTTAACATTTATCTGGAGTGTTTTGCGGTGACGTTTGATTATGAAACCACACAGAATACAAGCTCTTCATGCAGGTGGCAAACTAAACGTGTGGAATTGTGTGAATTTATCTTCGACAAAGTGTCAGAAAATGACGAGATTAATTTTCATTTAAGTGGTAAGATAATTCTCCATAATGTTGGAAGGTATATGGAGTACGGAATAGCCACATCAAATTGCCCAGCATGATAGAGACTCTCCTAAACTTAATGTTTTTGTGCAGTTTCTCGGGCCCCTTTTTCTTCTTAGACAACACTGTTATGAGAATCACATATTCAGATATGCTTGAAAACTAGGTTTTCCCACAGTTAGAGACCGATTCGGATGACTTCATTTTTCAGTAGGATGAAAGTTCAGATTCCACAACGATGAACCGGCCATATGGGACCTAACGATTCAGCTTTACATCACTGACTCCAAGGTCGCCGTACCTCACTGTGTGCGATTTTTTCTTATAAGTGTTCAAACTACGAACTGCGGAACGGCATCTTCTCCTATGCGTTTTAATTTTCAAGAAACAAAATATCGAAAAAACGGATTTTTTCAACTTCAGACGCTATTTTCAAGTTAACAATACAACATAGCGATACGCGGTAAAACTTAAAATTTAGGAAATTCAATAAGGAACAACTTTCTAATTACATGTGCTATAGTAACAGTGCTTAGGAACAGAGATATAAGCAAAAAGGTGAAAAAAAGTCGTTTTTAAACACTAATTGTTAAATATAAAATCAAGCGTACAGCCCAATCTCTTAGCAAACTTAGGGTGTTCAACTACACCCTAAAACGAAGCGATTCCAACAATAAAATAGTCTGTTTCCGACGAGTCCACTTTTTGAGCGTTTTTCTTCCCTGCCGACTAGCCTAAAAGATTTCCAATTTTACTTAGTATTAAAAATCTTTCACTTTTAAGTGTCTAAAAACAACCGGTAAACGTTAAGTTATAAAACGAACTATCAGAATATTGAACAATTTGACGATTCCTGTAGCATTCCATTCTAGCTGTTTCAATAATTAAAGAAAGCGCGAGATAATGCCATCTTTGGTTGAACGTTTGTTAAGATTTGTTTTAGCCACGTAGCAACAACCACTTGAGTTCGTAGTACTGTGTCATTTTGAACATCGAGTAGCAAGTGATATTACTGGCGTGTGCGGTGAATCTTTGCCTTTACATTCCACAAAGAAGAAATGACAAAACAATTTCGTTTAGGTTTTCGAAGCGTAAAATTAAATAAACTATCAGAGTGAGTAAAGCTTTTCCATATAGTCGTATGAGCACTTTTATATAATTAGAATCAGTTGAATAATCTGGCTTTTGTAGAGGTTCAAAAACAGTAACATTTGGCTTGTTGTAAACAAGCGTTAAACTTTTCTTACGATAATAATGATAAAGCTCTTCAATCCATTGCTGCAGAGGATAAGACTACGATCTTGTTTATTCCATTGACTGAGAATCAATGAAATGGCGTCAACCGTGCAAAAAATGATCAAGAAAGCCAAAGATGTCTCAACCAAATGAAAAAAAGCATAACAATGATTTTTAGGGTTTAAATATTGTAATTGGTTTAAGGAAATAAACACACTAGTAGAGAGAGAAAGTTTACTCATAAACTGTGCAACGTTATCAAGACAAATATTGGTATGCTAAATCAAACTACCCGCTTTCTGCACGATAACAGCCCTATCCATAAAATCGCAATTTTCTAGCTTATTACAAAGGTCTATAACTTTGAGCATCTACTTTATAGTCTAGACATGGTCCCCAATAACTATTATCTATTTTCAAAACTAAAGAAAGATCGTCGATGTAGAAAATTTAACTACAATGAAGAGTTGCAGGAAGCTTTTTTTGGAGGAATTTTGTATATAACATTTCAGACTATTGTTTTATTTCTATCACCAGCCCATCATACAGTTGGACCGTAAGTTGTAATACTTATCATCAAACGCGTTCAAAAAATATATGTTTTTTGTCTTCTGCGAAGTAAGTTTCGTACTAAAAGTAACCATTGTCCAAAGTTTGGACTTATACCTACTTTTTTACCTAGATTACCGAAATTTACTAAATTCAAATAATATAAAATACTTAGCATCAAAGATCTAAAACTTATTAAGGATATAACAAGAAAAATGAAGAAAATACAGGTAACATAGTGTTATCAATAATGAAAAAAGAAAGTTACACTTGTTTCAGCAATCATTTCTCCTAATTAGCGATTGCTCTTAGATGCACCACAGCCTTGTAGAGGATAATAAACTGAACAAAAATAGAGATGAGACGAAGACTACTAAAAAAATTCCAAACTTGAAGAAACAAATATCAAAAACGGTAAAATTACTTTCAAATTTAATTAATTTGTACAACATATTGCTCTTTTTAGCAAATTTCATAATTAAGAGTTTTGCAAAAGGTGATAAAAAGATTATTTGCTAATATTCCACAATAAATGCAAAAAATCAACAATTTATTACATTCATTTTGTAGTCGGTTTAGTTTTCTGCTAATTAGAACATTTATGCAACTATCTCTCATTAATTTTATTTGCTAACGGAAATTACATAACAGATGTTATTGCAAAAAATAAGATCTTGCATACTTTTGATGATAGTTTACATAAGTAAATAAAAATGTCAAATCAATAAACTAATATTACAGATAAGCGCCACAAATACCTTTTCGAATACACCCAAAGCAGGGCACTTTGTGAAAATACACACGCAATATATATAGCGGCCCCTACTGGTGAGTAGCAAAATATAAGCTAGCCATAAAGAAATGCTTTAACTGTTTAATAGTTTTAAAGAGATATCTATAAAATATCTTTTTTAAAAATACAAATATATCTAATTTCAACTCATTATATAATTATATTTAAAAAAATTAATTATCAATTTTTTAAATAACATTTATCATTATCATTACAAGGTGGGCATTTATAAATGAAGTTTCTTAAAATAGTTTTACACCTTCAAAATTATAATTTAAAATAATTTAACAAATGAATCTTTCTGGCAAATACTCACAAGCCACAATTAAATGTTACACTGCAAATTAACTTTAGATTGCAAAACACAGTATTAAGAAAAATTTAAAAACAACGTAAAAAAAATCTTTATCACGATGTAATCCAACCGAGTTATTTTGTAATTAACAGTTCTACAATAAAACCTGAAAAAGCGCTGTAACAAGCAATTAATGTTAGAACAATAATAAATTGGTATTGGTAAGGCTCTCATGACCCGCGTGGGAGCACGGCCTGCAACTGAGAAGGTTGAGGCTCTCATATGTTCGCCCAATGCGCGTGTTCGTCGCGCATCATTTCTAATGTGGCAAGTACCTCCCCTTAGACGACCGTCATTATTACCCCTTGCTCGAAACGAACGCAAGTACTCAATTAATTTTTAATCACTGAGTAGGCCACTCGCCAGACATCAGAGTGCTTTGGGAATGGAACCCGGGTCCGTCCACACTGCAGCCTGCGGCTCAACCGCATGACCACGATGGCAATTAAATATTAATTTATTGTACAAACAAATTATGCAGATAAAAATATAAACAATTTGTGTTACGGTACAAGCTTACATGTAATCTGTTATACATCCGCGAGTATATATTATATAAAAAAATGATAGATCTCGGTTGCACAGTTTTCATAAATAAATAAATTTGAAATGAAGGATTAAGCCGCTGGTCTTAAAGACGAATAAGGTATTTCCCGCAGCGAGAACATTCTATCGTTCACACTCCTCTGGAAAAGTAAATCTGGCGATTATGCTTACTAAAACGACCTAGAGCTTTTTTCCTTGTAAACAGACATTCTCCATCTTACAAGTTTCGTTTTTCCATGGCCTCATCCACCTCATTTCGCCAAGATCTTCTTGGTCTACCGAGTTTTCTTCCCCCTGTTGAAATCCATTCGGTTACTCTTTTTATCCACTTGTCATCTTCCACTCTTTTTACGCACCCGTACCAAGTTAATCTTTTTTCTTCAATGTAGCTAATTTTTCTACATTTATTCTTCTAATTTCTTGATTTATTATTTCATCTCTTCATATTGCTCCATATCTCCAATACTTCATTCCTACTACCGTCATTTAATTCTTGATTGTTGTATTAATTACCCATGTTTCGGCCCTATGCGTCATTATATTTCGTATTATGGTATTTTATATTCTTGTTTTAATTGTTATCATTGTATTTATCCCACAAAATAGGATTTAATTGTCTTACGCCTGGTTTTGTTTGTCCCATTCTACTATTTATTCCTACTTCTGTTATGTATTTTGTTGTAATGGATTCTAAATTATTAAATTTGTTATTATCTTTTATATTTGTATTTTTTTGTTTTAATATGTTGCTAGATATTCTGTTTTATTGAAATTTATTCCTAGTCCTATGTTTTCATATTACTTTTATGTTTTTACAGCATATATCCTAAGTCTTCTTCCTCCTGTGCAGTTACCACTTAGTCATTAGCAAAACTGCAAATAATGTCATTATAAAATACACTTGAAAGCAAAACAATCGACTCAGCAACATGCTTAAATTTTGAGAGAATATGTATCCACTCCGATACCATTCTAAGTAAAGTCCAGTGTACAGTTTGAAAGCTTAAAAACTGTGATTTCAAATGATACCACTTTGATTGGAATAGGACCTGTTCTGACAAAGTTATAGGCCTAAGAATATGTGTAATACAAAAGGGTTGAAAGAGAAAAGGTAATTTATGGTCCGGACTCTTAGCTTACGCTCATTCCAAACATGCTCAATTAAATTTAAGTCTGGAGTACACGGAGGCCAACCCATTTTCGGTATGCTGACGTCAGTCAGGTAGGTAGTGGTCACTAACGCAGTGTGGTTTCGTGCATTATCATGCATTAGCATGAACTCCTCACCAACAAATTCCACAAACGAAACAGTATGTTCCTCTAGAATGCCCCTGATGTAGCGGTCCACTGTTAAACCTCCTCCGTGTCCTCTACTAGGCACGAAAACCAACTCAGTTTTTCCGTGCATGGAAATGCCCGCCCAGAACTTGCAATAGCCATCTCAATATATGACAGGTTCTTGAATACAGCAATGAGCAAATTGCTTCCCTGGCCTTCTATAGACCCGACGTTTCCTGTCGTTGCCATCTAAGCACATCCTGGACTAATCGATGGATAATACCCGACTCCAATGGCCGAGACTTTAATAAAAAATAAATTCCAGTCGTCTTGGCTTTTGGACTGCAGTCAGCTTGGGACCCGTAGCTGCCTTTTTTGGAGTCAGGTTGGCTGCCTTTAGTCTTATTTCCACTGTCCAAGCGCTGACAACCACACCTCTGACCGCACCCAGCTCTTGCTTGAGATCAACGCCAGTCATATGTCGATTTCTGAGGAATATTGAGTCAAGAATTCAATCGCTTCCCTCCGTTGTCATGCGCCTACGGTCGCTTCCTTACCGGTGGACGTAGCCACCGGCTTCCCCGTACCGACGCCATACTCTCGACACAGCTGATTGACTCAGATTTAGTCGATTTGCCACGACCCTGTCTCAACAATTCAACTGTCTGGGCTGCTTCGGCAGCTGTGGTATCCATTTTCTTGAGAATCGCTAGAGCAGTTACTTACTTACGTCAATTTCAAATAAGCGAATGAGATGAATTACCGAATTGCAAGCGTACTGTAGACCAATCACAGTCATTGCACACGTGCGTTCCAATTAGCAAGATTTGTAAAACTCTGTTCGTGATGCATTTTTTTTTTTTTGTATGCATCATCCTAGTAATGTAATAGCAACAGTTTTTAAAGCTCAATAATAAAGGTACTCCTCGCACTTAATGTTTCTATTTTCATTATCCTTAAACTAAAACAGGGGACGAAAATGCACATGCAGCTATCGAGTCGATTGTTTTGCTCTCAAGTATAAAAACGTATGAAATATGAAACAAACGCGATACAAATATACACATAAATCGCATAAACTTAACGATAATAGTAAAACTCAGAATAAAAATTGGATACCCTCAACGGCAACGATAATAAATTGCTTTTGGCGTTTTCGCTGACACAAATACTGTTCGTTGAAAGATGCAAAACATGAGTTTCCATGGCCTCGCAGCGGAACATAAGCACGGTCAATACCAAACTTAGCTTGCAATGCTCCAAAGCTCACTGCCATTGGACCGTAGAATAATGAAAACAAGATCTGTGGGCTAATAAATTTCGCTGCGCGATCGAACAATCGGATAGATACATCTGAGTTTGGCGAAAGCCAGAAAAACACTTCTTATCGGAGTACTATATATTGTGTTATTAGTTAAGTTTAATGGTGGAGACATCATGTTTTTATTTTTGTCGTAGTTCGATCTGAGTTATTTAATTCCTGTAGCTAAAATGAAGAACGCGAAGTTACATCTTAAGAACTGTGTGCTTCCAACTTTCTATCACCAATTTTGGGACGGATCTTTCCTATACCAACATAATAACTATTCTGTCCACAGAGCGAAAGCTAACCTGTCATGGTTTGAAAAGATTGGTGGTCGCAAACTAAACTGGCCTTTACAGAACCTCAATCTCAATCCCATCAAACGCCTTTGGAGAGAATTGAAACGCAGATTACGCTTCAGGACAACTCGTCCATTTTCAGTGCTTGGACTCGCCGCAGCTTTCATGAAAGAATGAAAAGCAAATCTTACAAGGGTATATCAAAAACTGGTAAAAAGCCTTCCCAGAGAAGTGCATGCATTGATTGATGCTAAGCTGGACCGACATCTTTTTAATACATGCTACATGAGTCTGATTCTAAATCAGTTGGTGTTCAGATACTTTTGGCCATATACAGCCGTAGCCAAAAATATTATTATTTATTTGCACGTATTGGAAAAGTACACCAATTTTGTTTCACTAATTATTAACCATTGTTAGATGTTCAACATTTTGTTGGTGAATTTTTAGATTTGATAATAACAACTATTCTTTTTTGCGAACTCTTAAATAGCTTCCGACAACCTCTAAGAGTAATATAATTCTATTCTTCCCGTAGAATTTCTTTGAGGCAGTTTTTTGATGTCACGTTACCGTTCTACTTCTTTCGCTTTTGTTCAGAGATACACAATGGGATATTGATCTGACAATTGAGCTGGCCAGTCTAACTGCTGCACTTGAATGCTTTAGAACCACTCCATGCGGTTAACAGGTTTGTAGCGAAGCACACTATCTTACTAAAATTTGATATTGTCCACATTGATGTCATTAAAAATATTTGTAAAAATAGGAAGCAAGAACCGTTTCTAACCCGGAAATATATTGATCTTTACAAACAACCACTTCTCCGACGCCATCGGCTGCCATGGAACCTCGGATCGTCACGCTGCCCCTTCCATGTTTAACTACACATTGAGTTAATCTTCTTCTATTCATCGTTTCACGTAAACATTGGAAGAGGTGCCAAACACTCGAATAATTGTTAAAATTAAACATAATTTTGTTACACATGTTTGTACATGTAACGAATCTATCGTTATGATTTAAACGTTGAGAATAATGGTAAAGTGTTTTATTAAGTTTGCCTCAACATTATACTCGTCTGACTCTACTGGACTTGTTCAATCTTCCTATTTAAAATTTTAGTGTTGCAAAGCTTACTATAAAAATGTTTTGGTTCCTTCGTTTCCTTGGAGAGCCTTCTATTTTTTACCTATTTTTTAAACCTTATTCTCACGGTCCTAGCTGCAAAAGGTCCACCGATTTCTATAAACATCACAATAGCGAGCTGGAGAGATTTTTTCCTGTTTTTAAGCAACTACGGAATCAAATTTCAATCTTCGCGTTCAGAAGTTACCCTTTTTCGATTTGTTTTATTCCAATTTACAAATGCTCCAGTATCCTTAATGCTTCAGTAGTACTTTGAGAACAGTACAAAGAGAATGTTTAACATAATTCTTGATTTCAATTAAAGAGTTATACCGTTCATATAAAAAGTAAATCTGTAAACGTCCCTACATACTAAGTTCCTTTGTTTTAGACATTTTTATTATACCACAACCGAAACTTGAAGCTCCGTTTACGTGTCTAAGATAATAAGGTAGGTGCACCAACAGCAATTTTTGTCATTTAAAATACTTGCATACAAAACACACATTTTCAAGTTTTCCCGATCAGATGTTTTATGAAACTTGTATTTACATTTTGGTTTATAGTCAATAACAACATAATAACCACAGCAGAGGCGTTTCTGTCTTCTAATTGTTAAGATAAAATATGAGGATGCCTCATATTGGTTACGGCTGTATATGTGAATTTGTAACAGGAAAGATATTTCATTACCAATCGCGTTATCATCGTGTGTGATTTCTTCCATTAACTTGGTTAAAATAAACTTCGATAAGAAATCAAATGGTTAAACTATGGTTAATACATAGTAACAGCCCCAGTGATTTTACCAGCACCAATCATAACGTTCAATAAAACCCAGATGTGCAACCTTTACTCCCACTACACAGCCACAACAAAAACACTATCAGTAATCCCAATTTTCTTGGCAAGCCTCTATATTTTTATTTGAAACATAAATTACCAATTCCTGGATCAAAGTTACTTATAAAAGAGGCAAAAATACTCGAACTGATTTTGTACTTAGAAACATATATTTAAAAGATAACAAGTATTGTCTAAACAAACTTTCCACATCTATTCGCTATTTACATCTAGTAGAAGAGAACCAGAGTGATAATAAAACAAAATTTCTAAAAGTCTCCAAAGCTCCTTCCAATGCCGTAACCGATATCTTTGAACAAAGTTTTAGGTCAAATATCATATCAGCAATATAAAAATAAATTTCACTATGGCAAACAAGTAAAGATTTAAACCAAAAC
Source organism: Sinelater perroti (assembly GCA_036346155.1). Lineage (NCBI taxonomy): Eukaryota > Metazoa > Arthropoda > Insecta > Coleoptera > Elateridae > Sinelater > Sinelater perroti. The sequence goes on along the minus strand of JARFIY010000209.1, from coordinate 1,700,959 downwards.
AGCTGAACATTATAGTATCATCAATCAATCGTAATTTTATACCTACAAATTAAAAAAAAATAAGAACGCACGATTAAATATGTATAGAATGCCAGATTATCCCTTTCAATGTTATTTGCTTAATTAAAATTATTATATATATATATATATATATATATATATATATATATATATATATATATATTTAGGATTTCAACAATATATTTCTCTCGTACCAATGGCATATCATCAACAAATTCAACCAAGACCATAATTTCCTTACGTATCTAACGAAAACCAGCAACTTTTCCACACTCCCACCAACATAGTGCATCTTTCAAACACAAACTACCTGAATCAACCATCCAATGATTTTCAAGGCGTAAAAAACGTCATAAAAATCGACTTGATCAAATATAACCAAGTTAAACCGTTTTAGATCGTGCTCTTCAAATTTAGCTAATGAATCAAAATTCAAAACTCGCTTTATGGAATTCCAATGGCTTACCACATCATACGTAGTATATATATATATATATATATATATATATATATATATATATATATATATATATATATATATATTTATTTCTTTATTTTATTTTTAATTCCAAAACTCACTTCATCGAAAGAAATAATCTACAAATTCTCCGGCTGATTCAGTTGACCTTTGTGTTACAAAAGATATGCTTCAATACCTCATTGTAGCACAATCTTATTACGATCTATTTTCGAATCATTCCTCGATCTTGATCTATCTCTTTATAAAAGTACTAAGTAAAAAGTAGAACCATGCTTTAGGACTAAACACATAAATTGGGATTTTCAGTTTAGTAAATCAAAAACTCACATTAAACGTCCCTCTCAAAACCAAATAATTCATTGAAACTGCTGTAAAATCTTTCCACGATGCACTACATCAGGTATGTTACAATGCAACACTTAAACAACCATATGTTTATTCGACGCAACCACAAAACATAACAAAAATAAATGTATCTAAACATTTTTATAAGGGCTTACATCTATTAAAACTACCGACTTTGAAAGACAACAATAAAATTAAAGCAATTTAAGAAAAGTTTAGAAAACAAAGGCCTATTGGATTTCTATACAAGTTATCGTTATTTCTCCCTTTAAACTACTTCCTTGTTTTCTACATAAACAACAAATTATTTCTGTTAAAGTTTGAAAGCAAGTATACGGCACTCTTTCTGTTAAATTCTGTGGTACTTTAAGATAGTGCCCTTGATCCATTATTACACATACCTGCTACACACTGCAGACCTGCTAAATACCAATAATTCTACCAGCAATGTTTTAATAACCGAAGATTTCATTAGAGCTATGTCGTGGTTTATCAGCAGGAGAAGCTACCCATATGTATTACACAATAATAAGGGTTAAAATTTGTTGAGACTTGTAATATGTCTAAAAAAACAAAACAAAACCGTGAGTCCCAGCAAAGCAACTAGAAATTTATACTTCTCAGTGCAGTCTGGTGGGGTGAATTCTGGGATCAGATAATCCGCACTTAGAAGGAATTACTTAATGAGATACTGGAAAATAAGAACTTAAACCGCATACAAATGGAAACCTCTCACTGAGGCACCCTTCCCTTGACGTATGCTTCTAAAGACTCGTGAGGTTTTAATCACCTTAATATTTCTGCAGAATGGCAACTTATACCAGTTATCAAAACTAAAACGTAAGGGAAACTAGTCGACTCCAGAAACGGTCGAAGAAAGTTCAATAAGTTCATAAGAAATTAAGATATCGGATTAGAAATAAATATCTTAGATTATTAGCTGTAAATTAAAAAAATAGCAAAGCAGAAGAGCTAAAAATAGACAAAGCGCTAATTGAAGAGACTAATAATAAGAAAATAATTGAATACCCATCAATCAGAACTAAAGAACTGATTTTGTACAAGATGAAATTGCTCAAACGGTAGGGGATTACTTCGCCCAATCCATCGTCTATACTATTTAGAAGTTCAAAATACATTGGGTACATCGAGTTTACTTCTCATCTTTACGAAGTATTCTGAAACTGGAGTCGACGAGTGAAATCCCGAAATGGTCTTACCATCGAGATTCCAATAAGTTTGCAGGGTTAGTTAATCTAATTATTTTTTAACTGTAAACGAATCTAATCGATCAAGTACAAGTTAAACATATGCTGTTCGTCAGCCATCGCTCACTCTTTATCAAGAATTGTATTCTTTCGGAGCAATTTCTTCAAATTTACAAAACAAGATATAATTATTTCTATGCGAGTTCTAATCTCCATTATTTGATCAACTGTTTCTTTCAACCAAGTTCCAAGGTATGTGTATGTCTATTAAAGTGTTTGCAATTCTTAAATTCGTTTTATTCTGCAGAGACTTTGAAATTACCAATCATTTGGTCTTATTGAAGTTCATTTTCAATCCGTAATTGTTACAATAATCATTTGCTTTCTTAAACAAATGTAAATCATTAAGGTTTGTAACAGGATTGTATCATTTGCATATCTTACATTACTGATTGTTTCACCATTTATAATAATTTCCACGGGGTCTTTATCCAAAGCTACTTTGAAGATGGCTTTACTGCAGATGTTACACAGAAGTGGAGATAAGATAAAACCCTGTCTCACTCTATGACACTTCTTAATTTCATTGGTTTCTTCGCTGCCTACTTTTAGACTGGTACTCTGTACCCAATATAAGTTACTAATTATTCTCACATCTCTCCAGCTATATCCTCCATAAGAAGTTGCTATAGTTTACCATCTTTCAGTCTGTCGAACGCCTTTTCAAAATCTATGAAATACGTTATGAAAGAATATTAACCCTAAAAAGAACTTCGCGCGTTTCAAGAGCTGCTCGGAAATCAGACTGGGTGTTACTTATGTTTTGTTCAGTTTTTTATAATTTTTTTATGATATATATATATATATATATATATATATATATATATAAAAATTGAAAACGACAGTAAAGAAGAGTTTGTTAAATGAAAGACCATGACAGGCCCTGATCGCCGAAGGTAAAGATACTAAAAACTATCTGTTCTCAATATCTTTTAACACGCTGTAGCTAGGACAGTTTAAAAGTCAGTGAAAAAATTAGAAACGAACAGCAAAGAATTCTTTGAAAATGTGAAAAAAAATTACGAAACAAAAAGAAAATTTCCGAAGTTTGAAATAGATATTACAGACAACCTGGATAAGGGTTGGAAGACTGAGAAAAACAATCCAGAAGATCGTTCAAAAAAATTTTTAAAAATAAGAATAAATGCAGGAAATCGTTTCCAAAGTTTAAGAGAAGAAATAAAAATAAGCACAAGAACATTCCCAAAGTGTTTAAGAAGAATTGAGAGAAAAATTAAATGTAAACACGTCGGCGGTTTTGAAAGGACAATGGAGAACACGGATGAGTGTTGTATTAAAGATAAATTAGACGAGTTAGAAGAAGAAGCAGATATTTTGAAGATAAAGTCGTACAGTAATCATTTGCAGCCAGGAGTCTGTGAATTTCGATAAATTGACGCATTTAAAGATAGATGGTTGCCACAAGAGTTACAGCACGAGCAGAAGTTCAACTCGAAATTGTGAATGGTGCTGGAATAGAAGCACCAAGAGGCAAGACTGCAATAAGAAGAAATTAGCACACTAAATCCAGTCATAAAGGCTTACTGACCACATTAGTCAAATCGAAATTTATTAAAATTAGAAGAGGGTCTTTAAAAAAAAACTTGGACAACGGTGATAGTGCTGATTCCGATAATTCAAGTCTAAATGATTAGTATCGAGATGCCAAGTGTCAAAAGTTCTATGTTCCCTATATAACAGGGCGTCAGGAAAACACTTCAGGATTAAAAAGGCGTTGGAAGATGTTCAAAAATGATTTTATTAAGTGAACTGTAAAGAAGACATGAAGGAATGGCATCAAAAGTGAGAACTGTTAAAAAGAAACATTTCTAACCAGATACCAAACAACGGCAATATGGATAGATACTCTCCATGCGGTAAACGTACCCGATACCCAACCAACGATCGTTTCTGATTCTCTGCTATTTCACACATACAACTTCGAAGCGAAACAGCATAGGTAATCAAGAAACAGTGCAAAGGTTGACAGTGTGCCAAGAAGGGAGAGTTCAGTCGTCTACTCGGCGTGTCACCACACAGCCGCTAAATTTCTAGAATCAAGCATGTAGATATTTAATAATTGTAGGTGATTGCGGTGATGTAATTAGTATGGTGTTTTAAATGCGCCGAGGAACAAATTAGCGAATAAAAATGTAATAAATAAATAATTAGTACGTTAATTAGTTAATTAGTCGCCAACCCACTGTATAAATAAATAACCCAAACTCAGCATGTATTACATTTCGTTATATATAATTTGTAATCTTCAAAATGAGGCGAGGTATTAATAATAAAGAAAAGTATCAACAAAATGTTATTCGTACAGAACAAATAAAAAATGAAGGTCATAAAAACTATAAAGGTGAATTGTTCATGAACGTTCTCATACAATTATTTCATTTGCGTAAAGTTGTTTGGTTTTATTTTTAATGCTTTTAGGAAATTTATCGAATAGTTAAGAAACCCGAATTTAATTTAGTTAATTTTAAAAGTAAAGATTCTAAAGGTAAAAACAAAATGCAATTAAATTCTATTTAAATGTAAAAAAAAATGTTATTTATTTTGTTGTATTTGGGCGTGCGAAATAATTCTATACGCAAGAGGAATGTCCGCGCTTGTGTCTTGTTTACTGCGAGACCAAATCGGATGAAAAAGAGAAGCGAGACCTGTGGCCGGAAAGTAGCAACATCGCGGCCTAAAATTGCGAATAGCGAATCGAGCTCGATTAACTGCCAAGAGCAGTCTATTACCGCTGATCGTCCGTTATCGCCAGACGACACAGGTGCAACCGCTTCATACGAGAAGTAACCACTGGAGGTTACCTTCCAAACCGCTGTCCCCTGCTAAGCATCGTTCACATCGTTTTGTGACGTCACTGGCTTGTTGATAAAGTGCCTTCTAACTCCGATGTCGGGGACGCAGTGACTTAGATGGTTCAACCAGTTGGCTCTGTCCTCTAGCTGGCGCGCGAGAGTTCGAGTCTCGCTAAACCCATAGGTGTGTGTGTGTGCATGTTAGTCGGCACAATAAGCTTGAGGCTGCAATGCTTATAAGTGCGCCAAAAAAAAACTCCGGTAAATACCGACCTTTTTTGAACACTAAGCCGTAGTGATAAAGGGCATATCAGCAACTACATTACGGTTACCCTATTCTCAATAACGAAGAAACTAAAAACCAAATTTGGAATAAATTTCATTTGCTTAAAAAAACACTTCAGATACGTATTTTCAGAATTTGATCGAGGCTAAAAAAATTAAACGTTAGCGAATAAAATGCCGGGAGCAAGCTGAGTGAGGTCATTATAATGAAACAACATCCTTATTCAATTCAAATACATCTTTTATCTACAATGTCAAGATACGCGGCGTTCTTACACAAGTTTGCAAGAAGGTTTTTTATAAGTTCACAGAGTTTCACGTAATCGAATTGAAACGCTCGGTAATCCTTTACTTCAGAATAAATGTCCGGTTGATACGAAGGGTAAAAATTGTACCATAAATGCAATTCCGAAAAATATTGGTGTACAGATCCACGAGCACATATTTCGATTTGAAATCAGAGAAACTCACTATGGAGAAAAGCCAAAGAAATATTTAGACTAAACATGTCTAAAATCTACGACTTATTCATAAATGACCATCCAAAAATGGAAGCTAAAGTTAAATACAACTGTTACAAAAATCTCAAAGAGAATTTTCACTATTTCTTTGGGCGGCCACAAGTTGATGTTTGTAATCAAAAAACATCAAGTACAAGATCTGTGTTTCAGTAATATCGTTAACTACGATAACAAGAAGAGAACCTGAAAGTTTTATATGAAATCAAATCTGCTACAGAAAACATGCAAAATCTGCGTTAGCTTTTGTAGTTTTGTATTCATGATTTGAACGCAAACAAAGCAACTGTTTACCTTTGCCATAAAAGTTGCCCAGAAGATTTTCAGCTGGATAATTTATTCCCTCTTGGTTACAGGAGACGAAAAGTGGGTAAGCTAAAAGAATCCAGATTCACATGGTGAATGGGTTGAACCAGGAGCAAAGCCAACTGGAAGACTTCGATTGATTTCTCGCGGTCGGCCGGCTCCTTTCTGATGACCGAGGTCTTCGTTGCCAGCTCTGAATTCTCTAAAGTCATCCCGAACCGTCGTTTCTCCAACTGAACTTGCGCTCCAAGCCCCACTAATTCGCCAACAAGCTTTAGCCACACTTGAACTCAACTTGTACTCATATAACATCGACAATGGTTTTTGTTCACGGAAAAGCTCCATCTGAAACAAATATGTAATTGTTATATATCTAAATATGTGGAAAAATGCGAGCTTTCAAAACAATACCAAAAACATGCAATAATATTACATAATTATATCGAAATATATATTAAAATTGCCAAACAGCGGATAATTTCCGAAGAACCTAATATATTCCACTTATTAGAACCATCTCAAGTACAATTTAATGGTAAAACTGTGTCGAATTTAATTAACAGTATTTTTTAACGTCATTCTTACTAGCATTATTAATTCTTCTGGTAATTTCAGGCATGTCATCACTTCAAATACTGCTGCTCTCTTTAAGGGGAGGTGGTACACCATTTGAGGCAAAAAAATTTTTTTTTTGTTTTTTGTGTATTATAGTTCTACATAGTCTATTTTATAATATACCTTTACTTATTGTTGTAAAAATCATCTCTAAAGATCGTAAATGTGATTTAAATGTCATTATGATAGTTCGGGTAACGGCCCCCTTTTTCCTTTTCACTGAGTGTGACAATGAACAAATACACCAAGTGAACCATATAATTAATATTCAAATACTGGCAAGTGCATTAAATAATTTTGTACAGTGCAAAAAGGTTTTACTGATTTGACTATTGCTCTGGATGGTTGTTGGCAGAAGTGACGACATATAAGTGCCAATGGTGCAGTTTCTGCAACAAGTATTGAACAGGAAAGGTCATGGATGTTGAACCCTTGAGTAAATACTGGCAAAAGTGAGAATGAAAAGAATTGTGAACAAAAATTGAAACAACATAAAGACAGTGGTGAGTGCAAAAGTAATTACACTGGGGTCAGTGGAATGGAGGCAGCTGGTGCAGTAGATCTGCAAGCTAATGTGACCAACAAAAATTCCAGGGTACTAACCAGGAACAAAAGGAAAGCATAGGAGGATAAAGATAATAATCCAGATAACACAGAATATGGACCAGGGGTCCACTAACATAGCACATATCTTCATCTCACTTTTTCCGCAACTAAGTTTTTTAATGATTCAATCTGTTTTTCTCAAGAACTATGTAAGCTACTAGCATCAAATTTTTACCAGTTGTTCTGTAGTAACTGTAGAATATATTGAATTTTTTAAGTTTCCAACTCAAAAACTTCCAAAATATTTAAATATATTCTTGAGTAAAATGAGTGTTTTTTATTCACTTTAAGAAAAAAAAATAATGTGTTTGTAGCCTAAAACATTAAAAAAAAATGTCAATTTGTAGAAAAACCATCAATCTATTTGTGTACCAAATTTAAACACTATAGAGTTGATTGTTTGATAGAAAAATCACTATAAAGATAGCAAATTTAACATTGAGGAGATAGGGTGTACCACCTCCCCTTAATCTGTCGTATGCCTGCTAAGTTCAGGAAAAGACAGCGTTGGGTAGTCACAGTAGCAGAATTGACATCAGAGAAGGTCGGGGAGTGCCTACAATGTCGACCATAACAAAAATCCAATAATGAACCATGAGCTTAAACATGAATGTCCTCTTTCAAAAAGTACCATACATAACATATTCCCAAAAAATTGCACATAAAAAAGTTGCTAGCCAAATGGACTTCACAAATGATCAATTTTAATTCCAAAGAGACGACTTAATAATCTTCTGAAGTACCACGTAGATTCTACACCATCAAACCCATTGATAAAGGTTTGATAGGTCTACAAACCCAAATTGAGTCCTGACTGTGACAACGGTCCCAATGGTACTTGAAGAGTTACGTTCTAAGAAGAAGTTGCCAACAAACTATATTAATAAATAAAAAAGATTAATCCCTTAATATCCATTCATTCATCCCTCTCTCCACACTTCAAAAACCGTTAAAAATATGGTTTACCATCTGTCTTTCGAAATTCAACCCTTAAGATATCTCCAAAACTAAAACAGAGTTAATCCAAAATTCTTTATCCTTTTAACTTTTGATCCATCTATTCAATGATTACAATATTTTTTAAAGTATGTCAGATCTAGATCACCATGAAGTAAATGTAGATCTTACATGTATTTACTTATTACAATTATATATAACGAAATCTGGCAGCGGCCCCCCCAGAGATCTTGTCCAACTCCGACATGCTTGAGCCCCTTCGCATAGTAGTTTTTAAAAATAAATAAAAACACGATTAAAAAGCTCTGTTTGACATAATTGACGTACGCCGTTGCCATGACAACGCATTTACGTAAACCCAGTTAGAGTTGAACTTTGACCTTTGACCTGTGTAACAGCCGCACTCATAATTTTTTTTATATATATAATTAGCATTGTTTGCATTTTGTTATGGTTAACTTTTTGCCTTGCAGCATCCACTTAGATGTTTCTGCATTAGATACATCAGTAATAAACCTTCTATTTTCTATTATCGGAGTTGACCATCATTGCTTATCCCCCACTTGTTTGCAAAAGTTAGACAAAATAAAAATATTTTCTAGAGCATTAGGACTAAACAATTAATGTAATAAATTTGTATGTACAGCAAAGTAATATAACTAGCAGGATGTATTCAGTCTTCAAATACATTTTTATGCACGACATATTATCTCAGAATTTGACGGGGCATATCATCTCAGATTGGATGATTTGGTTCCCAATTTTTGATTATATAGGGAATAATCAAAAATAAAAATTCTCTATTTGCACTACCCTACAATTTTAATTGATAAACTCATTTGTGTACTCTTGTCCTCTTACCAAATAGTAATTTTCCACCACATATGTAACTGTCAGAACCAGAGTCATTAGCAAAATGGAGCAACTGAGTACAAGTTGCATTAAAGCACACACTTGTTCATATATACGTAGTAATTTCAAAATATTGGTTCAAATACCAAACCTTGCACTGCTTCGCACATCAATTAATAGATATTTTTCAACTAAAATAGTCAAGTGCTTGATTTGCAACATATATATTGCCTACATTTTAACACATCCATTATATATTACTATTTAACTCTCTCCATATACATATATTGCATAACAATACAAATAGTAAGTAATACTGATACTCTGGATTGTATTTTAACTGCATTCAACAACACATCAATTGTATTATATTGCAAAACAAACATATACAAATTGTAGTGTAGTTATTTGTTGTATATGATCCATTTCAAAAGTATTAACAAAATAATAAAAAAGTATAGGTATATTTAGTTAAAATCATTCAAGATACATTCTATATAGCCTCAGACCCCTCGAAAAACATCTTGGATTCTTACATACATCTAGCAACAGTTCTTTTATTCATAAGGTTCTATTTTCATTACTTCAAGTGAAGACTACATCTTCACTATTAGGTATTATAAGTATGGAGTATCTCATCATATGTTCAGATACAGTCAACTAGAAAATATTTTTATTCCTCCAACACTGTATTACTTTGACTTGGAAATTCTACAAAATGGCCAAGGGTTTTTCCATTAATACATCACAAAATGTCTAAAGCAATTCCCTTTTACTTCCACAATTTTGTTCTCTAATTCTATTTTGCAATCTAAATATTATCTCAATCAACTCAGGTTTTGATAAATATAGATCTATTATAAGTGTTATTACCAATATAAATGATCCTAATCCTCTGGCAAATAATGCTTATATAATTTGCCTTTTGGATTTCACATAATCCTTAGTTTACATTTAATTCCTATTTACAACGCTTCATCACAAAAAATTAATTTGAGTTTTCTCTACAAATGATAAAGACTGATGTTGCGATGATAAACTGAGATGGTTATATATTGGGATCACACCCTTTTATCAATCATCAGTTTTGTATCTGAAATTGTGCCAGAAAGAGAGGGTAAACGAAGAAGAAAAAGCAAATAGAACAAGTGGAAGAGATGAAAGGAACGAAGAGGAAAGGGAAGAGTTTCCATAAAAACGTGTTTTATTAATAAATAGCAGCATAAAATCATCATAAACAACTTTACAAATCCTTTAAAAATCGTGCATCAAAAATCAACAATTAACTCACAATAGCAAGATTAAGTAACCAGTTGTGTAAGTTATCACTTAAGTACAGCTCTTGCTGTTAGGCCACAGTTACAATATTGCAAAACCTGGAGACTAGCAGGGTGCTGCTACACTTTTGCCTCGCACTCCAGCCCGTTCTCCCTGTAAAACTCCAGCAGGTGCTCAACGCAGCCCCTTAGATTTACCGTAAACACCCTCATATCTTTTATGGCATACTCCTCACAGTCATCTTTATCCAGAGCAATGAGCTTGAGCAACAGCTTGCGGTGTGGCACAAGCCGCGAGAGCATCTAAAAACAAATTGGCAGCATTTATTGCAGGTTTTGGGCGCGTCAACGTCACTACATTAAATAAATTACTGGCAATCCAGCCGTGGTACTTCTGCAAAGTGGCTGCATACGCCATTTTCACAAACGGGCTCAGATCTTCTTGAGAAGAAGTATCGTTAGCGACGTTTTCAAAAAATTCCAGCATAAAATGCAGCCCTCTGAAATCACCAACAACTGCACTCGAGTAATGGAAGATCAAAGCGCGAGCACTTACCTCCGCAGCCACATAAGGGCATCGGTAGCAAGCATCTTGCCCTCTTCTTTCTCAGCCAGCAACATACTTTCCAAGTACTCGTTCTTTAGCTGATCCTCGTTATATATCCTTGTAATTTTCTAGAGCAATTTCAATTGCAGTTAACACACAAGAGAAGCTGTTACATACCTCGATGTTGCCATTCATATCATAACGAGCAGGTGCAAAGACGTTTCCTAGTTTTTCTACAAAGTCTATTGATAAGCAAACTATATTACATACTGCGATTTAACATACCCAATAGACACAACAGGCTTCTGGCAGCATTTAGGAACTCGTCTGTTCTAGTCCTCGCATCGACTGGATGAGGGAAAGACCGTTGGTGCAAGTTGAAATAAGTACTAACTTCTTGCTCGCCCATGTTTTGCGGCTGCTATCAAATTGTAAAGGTCATAACGTGGCTTTAGCTTATCTAAATGGACCCCGACTGTTATCGTTAACGTTGGAAATTATAACCTCAATAGCAGTCACATCCTTCAACTGCTTGGACTGCTTTACGTGCACAGTAATCTGACGCAACGAAACTAGAAAAATAAGATCGTAAACGTATGTAATTAAAACATCAATACATAATTGATGTTTCTCGTCAGATAAATGGAAATATTAAAGACAAACACTAACGTACACAAAACATAACCTGAAAATTATATTATGGTGTCATTGTAGTGTTTGTTTTTATATAAGATGTTTAAAAAATAACTGTATTGTCAAGCTGGTTTCTACAGGAGAGGTCGAAAATAATCTTAACCAACGGTTATTAGTATAGTTTCTGTAAGATTTCTTTAAGGATTACAAAAAAATTAGACGGTCACATTTGGTTACCAAAAAAATTACAATCTTTATAATTTTTGACTAAGTCCTCCAAAAACACCGTTTTACTGTAAACATCTTCTGTGTAAATAGCTTTAGTAAAAATCCAATGTCTCTCTTTTCTATGATATCTCTAAAACTACTCATGTAAAATCAAGATAATGTACTTTAGTGTCGATGTGAATCTCTAGCTTTGCTTGTATAGGAGGATGTAGTAGTAGTTCATTATGCAAATGTTCAAATTGAAGGATATTGCAAGAGGTGATATCTTTAATTTGGATCGATTAGTCTCCATAGTATCCTTTTCGTCAAAGAAATAAACTCCACTTACTTAATCCTAAAGCCTAAACCGAATGTGAGGCTAGTTTTTGTGGAGTTCATTATATTAACCTTCTTCATGTCTTTCTCCATCCTTTGCTGTATTTCACTGATACTCTTGATTCTTCCATTTTATTCCTTTCTTTTCTACCACTTGCTTCTTACACTCGTCTCATTGTTCTTTCTCCACTTATTTGCATTATGTTCCCATACCATCTAATTTATCCTTCCTCTATAACATTTTTCCATTGGCTTTACTCTCTGTATATTGTATTTCTGGTTCTGTGCATAATCGAATTGCCCTTTATTTTTCTCAAGAATCTTATTTCCATACTGTTTATCTTGCTTTGTTAGGTTTCTGTTATTATCCATTATTCCGTTCCATATAATTAAGGGTACTCCCATTTTTTTTTGTATATTTGTACTTTTATCTCTTCCGATATTTCTTTATTTCCAAAGAAGCTATTTTTAATGCTGTTATATAGTCTTCCGGCCGATTTTCTTCTTTCTTTTATTTCCTCGACTATTTTCCCATCTTGTACAATTATGGATCCTAGATATTTGTATCTGTTCACTTGTTCCAACTCTTCTTCTTCCAATCGTATTGTGTGTTTTATTCCTTCTTTACTTATAACCATTGTTTTTGTTTTGGTGGTGTTGATTTCCATAGCATATCTCCAATAATTTTATGTTTTCCAATTTTCTACTAGGTATCTCGTATATATACTTTTTTCTTACTTCTTTCATAACTTCGTAATTGACAAAAAAATAGTATCGGGCTTAATATGCAGCCATGCTTCAATCCTGTAGTTGTTTCGAACATTTGTGATTCTTCATGCCATGCTCTTATATAATTTTTTGTATGATGGTATAGACATTGCATACTACATTTTGTTGTACTCTTCTTTCTATTAGTACTTTCCAAATGTTTTCTCTAATGACTATGTCAAAAGTTTTCTTCAGGTCTATGAAGCACAGATGTAGGTTACCTGCTCCTTTAATTGTTTCTTGACTTAATTGTCTTATTATGAAGATAGTATCCTAGACTCCTCTATTTGGTCTAAAATCATATTGACTATCTTCAGAGTTTCTTGTACTTGCGTCCTAATTCTTTTTTTTTCAGAACTCAACTATGCTAAACAGTGTAGTTTCTCTATAGTTCTGGCAGTTCTTTATGTCTACTTTTTTATAGATTTGAATTATTATATTCGCCAATCTTCTAGTGCTTGTCCTGTTCTCATTACTTTATTAAGTAGATCTATTATAAGATATCTTGCTTCTTCTGATGTTGCTTTTGTCATCTCTCTGGTTATTTGGTTATGTCCAGAGACTTTTCCTTTGTCTTCTGTATTCCTTCTTTTATAATTTCTCCTTTTTGTTTCTGGTTTTCTTCCTGTTTATCCTCAAACTTTGCATCGTGCCGCAAAACAATTTTTGATTTTTTTACATACCTTCGTCATTTTATCCCCAAATTCTGTCCAAGATTTTTCCAAAGTTTCTCTTCCTTTATAATTCTTTTTGCGTCTCTTCTTTCTGCCCTGTATTCTTTATAGGCATTTTGTGCTTAAGTATCTTTCCATTTCGCTTTTTCTTTTTTACTGATGGTTCAGTTTGATCATTTTGTTTTTATATTCGCTGTTTTTGTAACTCCGAAACTTTCCTCGGCCACTTGTAATGTTGCGTTCTTAAAATTGACCCATATTTCTTTTACTTGTCCTTTTTTATCTGTTGTTCTTATCTTTTCCTCTAGTTTTCTTTGAAATTTTTGTTTTACTCACACTGTCGTTCATTTTAATAAAATTTCATAAAAACCCTACAGTTTAGTTTCATGCATAGAGTCCGCTCTGCTTTACCTGTAAAGCAAATTTTCGCTGGTTTGTTCCTATCTCTCTTTAGTTTTTTGTATTTCTTACTGGCATCTCCACCATATAGTGATTGCTTCTTATTTTTTGTCCTCTTTTTACTTTAATACTTTTAATGTTTTTATTTATTTGCTTATTAAATATAAAATAGTCCAATATAGACTTTTAATTTCTGCTTTTCCTTTCTCTAGTTATTTTATGTACTTTCTTGTGCATGAAAAGTGTGTTTCCTGTTATTAATTTGTTCTCTGTACAAAATTCTACTATTTTCTTTCCGTTTGGTGTTCTTATTCTTTCTCCGAATTTTCCCAAGCACCATTCAAAACCTTCATTCTTATCCCCTACTCTTCCATTCAGATCTCCCATTATTATAAGTCTTTTACTAATCATTTATTACTTGCTGTATTTCATTTATAAATTTATCTTTTTCTGCCTTTGCGTCTTCTTCATATGCTACTATTACCATATAATCTTCCTCTCTGGTTTCGTTTTTTATTTCTAGTGCCAGTATTTTTTCATTTAATTATTACTCCTTTTTCACATATTTTATGTTTTCTTCTTTCACTATGCATGCCACCCCAGCTTTTGTATGTTCCTGTTGTCCTATTCTCGACCAATACATTTAGTATCCACTTGGTAGTTTTTGTACTCCTTTGTCTTCCTTTTTTGTTTTTGTTACTCCTATGTAGTCTATTTTTGCCTTTTTTAGTTCGCGTGTTATCTCTTTCTCTTTGTTTGTTGGACTATTTACATTCCACGTTGCTATTTTAACTATGTCATGACTTTTTTCTGCTACCATTTTGCCTACTTTTCTATTATTTTCTCCTTTTCTATTACTAACTTTGCTCTTGGCCTTGTTATCTTTTGTGTCACCACATTCCCGTTTATTCCCCTAACATTGTATCTATCAGATTTTATCTTCGGTGATTTTCTTTTATTTCTATTCATCGCCTTTTCCTTTGCCCAGTTTGTTGCCATACTATCTGTGTAGTGTATTATCGTGCGTTCTTCGGTTTCCCCTTTATTTGGTTTTTGGAAAATTGTTAGATACTAGAACCTCTTGTTGTGCCTCTATTAATCTAGCTTACTTCATATCCCACACCCATGTCTCTCTTGCTTAGTTAGGTCATTATTTATATAAATTATGGTTTCTATGTTTCTTAATTTATTTTTATCTTCCAAGATGCTTCTTTTATTTTTTCCGTTATTAACTCGAACCAAGCAAGTTTTCTTGCCAGTTTTTCTCACTTCCTGTATCCCCACATGTATTTTCAGGTTTTGTCTAATACAAATTAGTAATCGCTTCCGTCACTATTATCTATGCATAGTCCTGATATTATCACATTTTATCTTCTACGATCTTTATCCATTTCTTCTATTTTGTTTCCTAGCATGCCTACCTTATCTTTGAGCTTATGTTTTTCTCTACACACGCGCACCCTTTCCTTTTCCTCCATCTCCTCTTCCAGTCTTTTTATTTATTCTTGGTAATCCTCCATTTTTTTACTTAGTTTATCTTGGTTCTTCTATATTTCCCCAGTTAAGCTCGTTTTCAAGTCCTTTATTGTCTGTAGCAACTAACATGTTCGCGTTTTCTTTGATCCAAATTTTAGATTCCTCATTATTTCTACCTTTTTCATTCTAATTGTTAGACCTACTCTCACTGGTCTGTTTTTATTTGGTTTCTGAAATCCTACCCATTCTTGTTATTATTTCTATAAATGCATCCCTTAATTTTTCCGTGGTGTCTCTCTTCTTGTATTTCGAAAATCATTAAATTTATATTTCTTGTTTCCTTTTCTAGCCACTGA
Organism: Sinelater perroti; assembly: GCA_036346155.1. Taxonomy (NCBI): domain Eukaryota; kingdom Metazoa; phylum Arthropoda; class Insecta; order Coleoptera; family Elateridae; genus Sinelater; species Sinelater perroti. The sequence continues at coordinate 1,685,219 of JARFIY010000209.1, read as the reverse complement.
ATTTTTATTTCTGTTGTTTTGAAGTTTCTTTTCATTTTTGTTTCTTCTCTTTGTCCTCCAATAATTGAGCTTGCATCGTCTATTTTATTCTTCATTTTTATTAATTGATTCATAATATCGATAAGTGTTAAGTGATAAGTTTCTATCATTTCCTTCCAAGTTCAATCAATTGAATTTAAAGCCGACCCTGTCTTTTAAAATATTTTAAAATGTAAACAAGGATAAGTCGATTTTATATCAAATTTATTTTTATCTATCCACACCACGTTAAAAGCCACAGGCTGGCCGATCCATCGAACCTTGGCTTTAATCTGTGTTGCTGGTTTTATTGAAACTTTATTACATTAAATATTTAGCTTGAGACATTTAACTATGCTTACTTTTTATTATATACAGTGCCTTTGCACTTTTACTTATCACTTTCACAATACTTTTTAAAGTTTTTGTAGAGCAACTCTATAGACACCTCAACTTCATTGCTAACCTCCAAACAATGCCTCGATTTAACAATTTGCAAACCAAACTGTTAAGTTTAAAGTTCTCTTCTTACTTTACACAGCGCGTGTGAACAGATTCATAATCTTAAAAAAAATTCATTAATAACCTAATTATAATGTTCATCAATTTATATTTCCACATTTTGGCCGTGTGTTTTGGGTGTGATAGACGTCCAGTCTGTTTTTGGTCTAAAAGGGACGATTCAGCAAGATGTGTCCTTGTCACCACCCTTATGAATTGAAGCAATGAAATGTTCTTACTGGCGAGGCAGTAACGTGTACATTGACCAATGTCACATCCACTGCATTGGTTACCATTGGGGAGTACCATTTCTTTCCTTGAATTCTGAATACTTCTGCGCATTTCAGTTCTGTCTAGCTTGTAGGCACCACCCATTTGCTTATTGTGCGCTGCCACTAGTTTCGACTGAAAAGTCTGTGGCTCATTTTTTCACATCTGCTTCACCTGTTAACGTGGGTTACTATTTTTATTATGCCATGGTTTGTTAGCAGTTTGACACAACTATTATCCTGCCACGTAACAATCAAGACCTCATTTTTGGTGTCAAATCTATAATCATAGATTTTTCTTCTATTTTTCTTCTTCATAGTGTTCTCACTTTTTATGAGAGAATGTTCATTCTGTAAGTATCTGCCCTTCTTAAGCATTTTCATCACGTTGAAACTTGTCAAAGTATCTATGAGAGAAATCGTCTTCAGTACCACTGAAGAACCAAGACCCATATCATTTAAATGCTTACTCTTTACCTTATAGACAAACATTTGATAACACTTTAGGAACAGCATAAGAGACACTGCTTGAACCCGAATCTCACAGGCTTTCCCCGGATGAACTGTTTGAGATAATAATGCTCATACCAAATCGTTTTCTCATTGATGTTCAGTTTAGAGAAAACTCCATATTTCAAAAAAATATATTGGAATATATCAGTGGACTAATTTTGAATATTGTGTCTCTTTCTTCCACTGGGATGCTGCTGAGGAGTGCTTTGTTATTAAAATGTAGATAACGCTTGATCTAGATACCTGTTGCGACTCATACATTTCCTTACGCAAATTATATTGAAGTCTTCAACTTTACACCAATATAATTGTTCTTGAGAAAGTGTATGATATTCACTGAAAAGCAATATTCCTATGAATTTCTTAACACATTCAGTAAAGAGCAGAACAAAGTTGTGATTGTTCTGCAGAATGGCACGTCATACACTCCCTAAAAATCAAGATCGTCAATGCCTCATTTAATAATTCTTTGAAAAGTTCAACTGCAGTCTTGCCCGTTAGATATGCTATCAAACCTCCTTTCCTTCGTTCAGTTACTTGTAGATTAGGGTATAAGTTGCTTCTTTCTTTACCTATTTAGGACAAACAGCAGCTTTCATTTTTATTCTAGTAGGCCCATCATTACTTTCTACTACTGCTATTCAGTCCATAGAAAGTATGCAGCTCCAAACCACCAGCTACATCAGCTTGAAGCGCATCATCCAATGTATTTTCATCAATATCTTCGGAGGTCGAGCACTGCCAGCTGAACTGAACGGCTATAAACGCTGTGAAGTCTCATGCGAAGGTAGTGCAGCCTAGTTGCTTAGGCCTTGCACTCACTGCCTAACAACGAGGAAGACCGTTCGGTATCACTGACTTGAACAGTGATATGCGATCCTAGAGATTGCATCCTTCTCGTGGTGGCCCTGTTGTAACTCAACCCTGCGGATCTAGACTGGAAAATCGATAAACATTCCCCAACCCAGCTGTCGTGTCGCGGCTAAGGGTCTGCACTTGGGCTAACGATGCCGGCAAGAGGCAAACCCTATATATACCATACATGGGTATCTCTACTGTAGACATGTATTACGGGGGATCTTGGCTTAACCGCCCGGATCAAGAGGAGGTAACCTCAATAAAAATCCTAAAAACCACGGTAGTGAGACCAGCCCAACGGTATGCATGACTGTATAGAAGATCAGCCCCTCCTGGATCCTCCCTTGGGCACTGGGTGCCCCCCATTGTATATAGCCATTAACTTTTATGTTTCAGACTCGTGGGATTAAATATGGACACCGAAGAAACAATCAATATCCAACCTTTACTTATGTCAGATAAGGACTCTAGTAACGACTCCCTGACAAAACATATTGAGCCCATGAAGGGGCAACCAATCCAGGAGACAGTCATCTGTCAGACTTGAGGCGGAACCGTCAGACAAGGGTCGGGAGGTTTCAGGCAAGAAGACCGAGGAACTGCAACCCAAAAGACTTTCTGGGGCCCAAAAGAGAAGGGCCAAGAAGGGAGCCAGATCAGGGAAGACACGTGGACGAAGAAAAAACCCAGACCTGTGAAAACAGAGAAAGGGGGGGGGGATAAGAAGGAAAACGAGGGTAACAAGAGACTCCGCTCAGACTCTTCAACCTCGAAATCCAAGCAACCGCCAAAGAAGCCCAGGAGTGAAGAGCAGACTGATCAATACAGTGTCGCAATGAAAGGGTTATTCGTCAATGTATGACAAAACTATTATGGTCCAGGTAGTGGGGGGGGGTGTCCTCAGGTAGGAGTTCTCTCCCCCCTGCTATGGAACCTGGTAATGGATGGACTTTTAAAGAACTTAAAAGACGAAGGATTCTCTTCTGTAGGCTACGCCAATGACCTAGTTCGCACGATCAGGGAACGGATGCAAAGGGCCCTGAACGTGGTAACTGAATGGACTAAACAGGAAGGCCTCAAGGTCAGTCTCGTAAAAATAAAAATTATACCCTTCACGCTAAGGAAAAAATTAGAGGGGCTTTACACCTCTTTTCCTTGACGAAAAAGAAATCACCATATGAGAGAAGTAGAGTATCTAGGAGTCGTTTTCGATTCTAAACTTACTTGGAACCGTCATATTGAGAAAGTGGTCGACAAATCGGTGACAACTCTAGCAGTTGTCAGACGCATGTACGACAAGTCGTGGGGGTTAAAACCAGATATGCTGCAATGGTTGTACATCAGAATGGTTAGGCCCTCTCTTACATACTCAGCTTTGGTCTGGTGGCCCAAAGTAACACAAGAAACCACCAAAATAAAACTAGGCAAGGTACAAAGACTTGCCTGTTTGGGCATTACAGGGGCAATGAGAACCACGCCCACTGTAGCAATGGAGACTCTTCTAGACCTCCCACCTCTGCACATAATAATTCAGGGGGAGGCAAGATTAGGTCACCACAGGCTGTATCATTCACTGCACAAGACACACACGGGTACAGGACGTACAAGAATAATTGACAGTCTGGGGGGGGGGCTCTGCTTGAAATGAGGACGGACCACATGACCTCAAAAATATGCGACGACTCTCTATTCGAGGTGATAATGCAGGATCGAAATAAGAGCGAGACTTTTAGACAGGCACTTGCACCTGGTAGCCTAATCCAGTACACAGATGGTTCAAAAACCGAGCTGGATACCGGAGCTGGAATATATGCTGAGGCTCCCAGGGTAGAGCTAAGCTTTTCCCTAGGTCAGTATACTTCTGTCTTTCAGACAGAAATATACGCCATACTACAGTGTGTGCGTGAAAATGGTAAGAGGGCTTACAGGAGCAAGCGGATCTATATTATATCAGACAGCCAGGCAGCTTTAAAGGCTTTATCAAGCACAAAAGCATCACCTAGATTGGTATGGGAATGCATCAATGAACTCAATGCACTGGCAGAACATAACAAAGTAAAACTGTTATGGGCACCTGGGCATTGCGGTATCTACGGCAACGAGAAAGCCGATGAACTGGCCAGGCAGGGATCTAGTGAGGCTTATATAGGCCTAGAACCTGCATTAGGAATTTTATGAAGTGCTGCCCGCAGCTTTAAGGAGACGACACGCACTCATCATCGAATGTACTGGAAGAACCGACCAAGACATTATTTCAGCAAAACCTTCAATAACGTACCTTGCCGAAAAACAGCTGCAGAACTCCTTAACCTAAGTAGGCTACAGCTAAAGATAACCATAGGGTTTCTTACAAGACATGCGACTGTAAAAGAACACCTCTGAAAATTGGTAAATTCAATGGTGACCTTGCATGCAGACTTTGTAGCAAGGAACCAGAAACAGCCTTACACATCCTATGCAAGTGCGATGCTCTGTGCAGGAAAAGGCAACATATATTCGGGAAACCAATCCTGGAACAGGAAGATTTTCAGACACACCCTGTAAAGCACCTGTATTTGCTGATTCAGGGGACATCAATTACATATTGGTTGTGAATTTATTTAATTAAGGTAATGACAATAAGCCATAGGCTGCAGTGAACATGGATCCATTAAGGAAGACATACCCTGAGCGCAAAAAAAAATATCCTCGCAGTCTGATACCTCATCTACATGATCTGGTGGAAGCTCGATGAGGTAATTTGTTGCATTCACATCATCTTCATTATCAAAAGCCAACAAAATAAGTTCATTACTTTAAGTAGCCCTCACAAAAAGCCGAAAATAATTATTAACGTAATATATTATTAATGTCATCTGAAATCATTAGGAAATATAAGAATAATATACTTTATTTGCAAATTATTTATATACAATCTTACTGCTGAAGTGATGGAATCTTGAAAATCTTGATTTTGCCACACACATCTCTCACTACAACTACAACAATGCAAAGAAGAAATCAGGTCTGCCAACGTAAAAATGGGTTAAGATATAAACAAAGGTGTATTAGAAACCAAAGCTCATCCACAAATTCAGAAAAACTTCTACTGAAATTAAACCCTATTGGTAAAGCACCTGGAAAAAGTAATATTAAAACAAATGAATTAAAATGCATTCCAAAGAGATTGGTATTCAATCATCAGTTATTTTTAGTCTTGAATTTAATGGTAAAATAAAAGACGAAACCTCCAATCAAATCGAAGCAGGTGTGCTTCAAGGTATTACATTGATACCATGTTTTATTTATTCTTTACTTACAATACACCAAACAATAGCACAAAGTAATGTAGGTATCTTTGGTGTGCATTACAGTAATATCGACATACAATATAGATCAATTACTGCATCACCTGTCACCTTAAACTAATAGAAGAGTGGTTATAAATAGGAATGGGCTTAGACCGTCTCCTTGTTTGATACCCCTTTTCATTTAAAATTTGACTATTTAATTTTACTCTTCTAATCACATTATTATTATCCTTTGTAATATGAATAGTTTAACCAACGCTTTTGAACAGGGTACTCCATCAAAGGTTGCTTTTAAGTCTAGCAAAAGTAAATATATGTCGTTTTCCTTTTCTAATAGTTTTTTGATTATGGCTCTTAATATTATTATGGTCTAAATGCCGCTTGTTACATTTATGATCTGTTTTTTATCTCGTTCCTTAATTTCTTCTCTATTTTTCTTTTATACATTTTTAGTGGCACTGATAAGCAGTCTGTTTGTAATATTTCTTTTTTGTTCCCAGTTTTTCGGGTTTTTTTTTGCATTTAAAGCCTGTTGTAATATGGTGTTCGTCTCTTTCATTATAATATGTCCCTCTTTTTTAGCATTTCTGGGCCTATACTATCTTCCTTACTACCTTTACATTTTTTCTTTCAGGACTTCCTTTATTTCCTCATCTGGTATTCTTTCTCAATTTTTTGATTTGTGTTCTTTTTTTGAAACCTTGCTCTTCCTCTCCCCACTTTTCTTTTCATCTTCAAATTTTATTGCGTGTCTAGTACTCTTTCCATGTTTTCAATATTTCTGTTGTTTGTAGGTCTCTTGTTTCATTTTTAATATTTCTTTCTTTTAGAGCTGGGTTTTCCTTTAGTTATTCCACAACTGTTTTTAGTTTTCTATGTAACTGTCTTCCATTGTCCTACTTTCTTTCTATGTGTTTTCTTCGCTTTTTTTATTGCTTCTTTTCGTTTTACTAGGTATTCTCTTCTGTTTTGTTCAGTTTTATTTCTTGTCTAATTTTACTATTTACTTCTTCATTTCACCATTTAGTTGATTTTGTGCTGGGTCGTTTTTCTTTTTCGTCAGATACTTCTTTTGTCTTGTTTATTAAAATTTTTTTAAAAAGTTTCCATCCTTTGTTCGGGGTTCACTAATTTTCTTATCGAGCTTCATGTTCTAGTCTATTTAGGTTTCCTGTTAGTTTATTTTCATACTCTTGGTCTTTTTCCTCGGTTTTCTAGTATTCCTAGCTTGGCTTTTGTATATCTTTTGTTTCGTTCTTTGAGTGGTTTCCTAATATTAGTATCTGCTATCACCAGTTTTTTTTTATGTTTAGCTCTGGATGTTTTATTACCTTTACATCATAAACTGCATATCATATACTTTTGATGTTCTAGTTCCCTGATTTCATACATTATTTTGTGTTTAAAACAAGTAGTTCCTATCAACAATTGATTTGTTATGCAGTATTCTAACATCTTTTCGCTGTTTTTATCTTTCTTATCAACCCATGCACTTCCATTTTTGCACATTCTTAGTCTGTGTTGTTTCCAACGTCGACGCTTCAGTTGCCCATAATAGCTAGATGTCGTTTGGTATTTGTAATTCTTCGTAGAATGTTTCTTTATCTTGTAGATTGGCATTTTCTGTGGATATGTAGTTTTGTATTATTTCTACTTTTTTTATAATTGTAGATATATTGTCATAATTCTAGAGTTGACGGTTTTCTAGTAGGTTACTTTTATATCTAACTCTTTGCTGAGTATGGCGCTTACCCCTATTTCTTGTATTTCTGAGAGTGTACCCTTTGTTCATGTTTTTGAAACCATTTTTTTTCTTTTTTTAATTTCAGAAAGCTCTAGTAGATGATTAGCCCAACCACTAAAGCTCTGTTATTTCACGACAGCTAGTATCAAGTCCATTAATATAAAAATGCTAGGGTTTATCACGAATATCAAGCAGCTTCACATGTAACGTTGGATTCTTGATCATTTGTGTTTGTGACATTGCAATAAGACTGTTATTTCATATTTTTCTCTACCCAGTTACATATCTGTTGTCTGTCTGATACAAATTTTAGTACTTTCCTTTTCCAATCAAAAAAAAAACTAAATGCATCAGCAGCGAAAGAAATTCGTCAAACATTGAGCGAGGATATCTGCGACAAAGAAACAATACAACGTTGCCACCACAGACAGAAGTTGATCAAAATACCTCAATTACTGTTCAGTATCTCACAAAGTTTTACTATATCCATAGCGATCACAAATCACCTTTATAAAATATTGCTATTGCATTTCACATGAACTGACAAAACGCAACAAGTTATACAGACCTCTTCCTTGCTGCTGCGACATTTTTTTAAGCAGATTGTAATTTGTAACTAACAGTATATTCTGCAAAATAATCGTAAAGTGGGCAGTGGTTGGACCACAAAGGATTCCCCACACAGCATGCAAAGGCAAGTCTTTATCCCACAAAGGCCACAGTAATTGTATAATAGTTTAATCAAGGCGTCATCAACTATACCTTATTGTAACCTGGTCAAACAATTATCACACAATCCTACAGTTACACAATATGCATAAAATACTACGTTTTAAAACAGCCATGTCTTCACGTCATTGAAAGACCTCACATAGTACAACAAATTGGGTTACAAAGTTCTCCCTTACCCATTTTATTTCCATAGCAAAATCAGTACTATACTGCCCAAGAACCTGGTCTTTGAAGACTCATATGCCATGTAAAATACTTCAGAGAGGATGAGCAGACAATATTTAAATGGTGAGAGAAGTAAAGTCAGGTGATTTTCCAAGTCTGAAAGTTCAAATTATTTTGACTTCATCTACTAATGTGTTTAGTTAGAAGGTTGTTTACTAATATTGCATCTGCAGCTTTTCTTTCTTCTATATTAAGACTATCTCCAATTACCGTGAACATTATTGAATTAGAGGGTCATTACTGCCTATCTAATCTAATAACTCTATTAGTATATCTTCAAAACAAAAGCCAATCACAAGGTCTTTATGATTAACAGTAGTTGTACTGTTGTGATGTATTTGTGAAAAGCTTTTGTGACCTGTATTTAAGCGATTCTTTTTAATAAAGGCAGTTTCAGTCAAGACACAGAAACCTAACAAAACGTTTCTTTAGGGATGTACAAGCATACTGTTGTGGTAACACATTATAGAATAAAATTAAAATGATGGAATCCAGAAAATTGATTTGTAGAGGTTGAAAATCCGTTATCGTAGATTCCACGCCATAAATTTCTCATTTTATTTGAGTGGATATTAAGAAAGAGAAACCTGTATAATTTAATTTCATCACGTGCATAATTATTTCATAATTGTTTACCATAAACTCTTGATGCTTTCACATACATGTTACTAATAGTTCAAAACCGGTAATAACTGCAACTTCACACATACAAGTTTTTCTTATTAAAAAAAATCAGACAAGGTCATACTTTTATTAGAGAAGTTTATTGAACCCAACTTAACCTGAAATTAGCTCGTTTGCTCAACGTTAATAAATAAATAATCGGTAATGTGTATTTGTGTGTGCTACTCGTACTAAACATTTACCATTAAGTAGATCGTCTTGAGTGTTCTATTTAACAAGGGAATGTATCAATAAATACATTTATATTAAAGCATTCGTTATTTATACACGCAGCTCAACATATCCAAGGCATAACAGAATCGACCAATAACTTAAAACTTACGACATAACAAAATGAAAAATTACACCTACATCTTTGCAACGCATTGCGCAATTAGCAGAATGGTTTTGAATGGAATTTACGCAGGTTCCGAACCTGACATCAACTAAATTGCAAACCTTTGCGACGTTCACAGCACTGTCACCATCTCAGACTGTCCAGAAAATCAATTACAAACCATATGTTAAGTCTAGACATATCTATTTATGTACAGTGATCACATTTGCAAAGAGGAGTCTATCACCTATTAAAGTTCGTGTCGTCATCGTCGATGACTGGCGGTATTCCCCGGTTGGTCTCGTCTTCTTTGGTAGCGTCACACTCGATGCTGTGTAGCACCTCGTGGCACAAGGGGCAGCGGTCCTGCACATACAGCCACTTACGTAAGCACACACCGTGAAAAAGTGACGGCAACGGGTAATCTTCGCCGAGCGCATCTCTTGGTAGCATATGGCACACACATCATCGAGCCTTCGTAGCTGCTCCTCGCCCGCCTCGGGCAAGCTTTCGATCTTGTGCACGGCAGTGCGGCGCTTCATAAACACAGACCAGCCGGCACGCGCATCACACCAGATGTTAAAGTACGCATGGATACACATCATCACTGCCCTGATGGCACCACCGCTCTCAAACACTAAAATCCAGGCGCCGTTGAAGAACAGAAAGATGCCGAAACAAAACTCGACCGTGTTCCCAAAGGCACGGATGTAGTATACATAGTCGTCCAACCCTTCCCAGAACGTATCGCGTCGTGCATCCAGTAGAAACAAACTGTAAATTGCAAGGGACACAGCCACTTTTACAATGACTTCAATGCTGAAAGCTGAAACGGCCAGAAGCCATGTGGACGCATCATGGTGTGACCACAAGTACAGGAGCAACATGATGGGAAACAAAACTAAAAATGCACACACCAACAGCACACGCAAATGTCTTTTTAATGACGGATTATGTGATGCACTTAGGCTCATCAACAGGGGATTAACGATGTTGTGAATGAAATGCAGGAGAGCCGTGAAAAGCAGGCAGAAATTGCGACATAAACGAATAAAACGCTTCTCGGGCTCCAAACCTGTTAAACCGGTCTGCAAAGCCAATATGTAAAACAAAATTGCCGAAACAGTTCCTATGCTCTTATCATTTTCATCCTCTGTGAGCATCACCCATTGAAATAGCCTTCCAATATGGTGGCAGATGTATGAAACTACACTAGTTATGCCCAACACAGCTGTTAGAGTATCACATCCTGTAACCATAAGGTTTTTCATGAGACGGAATAAAGGAGTGAAATCATCCGATGCTTCCCAATTTCCATTTAAGAAAAAGATACCGGCATGCTCAAGTACCCGCAGAAGCCAGAACGTGCGCAGCACTTCTGGCACACTTAACCTCAGCCATTCGGCTTCAATAAGAGCCGACATGCCAAAATTGGATACGAAGTTTCGGGCATGCAGGTAACCATTACCCATAGTTTGAATTACAGGAACGATAGAGGCCCACGATACAAACTTGACCAGTGCCAAAGGCAGGAGCACAGCAAAGACTGGTGTATGAGCAAGAAGAGATGGCGGCAAGGGCAAGAGTGCTAACACTGATGGTGTCAAAAATGATACAGGCAGCAACTTTTGCAGCAATGGATACCTTGGTCCCAGATGTATGTTTACAAATACAAATGTAAGCATGCACTGTGCCAAATAATTCTGCACAACAACCAGGGCATGCCCTCGCGGATCCATGAGCTTACTGAAATTTAACGAAAGTATATCTTCTAGTATGCTGGTGTTCAGGACATTGTCGCCGTTGTAGGCAGCAATAACCGTTTTGACAGTGCTGAAGTTGGTCCAGAACGAAATGAAGACGACGCCGACCGACATCAAGTACATGTAAACCACCATCAGGTGCTTGGTGCTCAGTACAAACAGGCACAACGCTATAACACATCCTGGAACACGGGCAAAATAAGCAATCTCATAGCAGCAACAGGGCCGCCGCTTACCTAACGTGCTCATCAGCAGCCGCATGATGGACACAACAACGAACCTGTAGAACGTGGGGTCGTACTCCACGGGCGTGGAGTAGTTGGACGCGCCGTCCTCCAGCTTCTCTTCGAAATCCGAGAGATCATATTCCGTGAGGTCGGAAAGGCCTAGGCCGACCTTTAGGATCTCGTCAATCACGAACAGCGGCGGCACCCGCAACAGTATTTCGACTAACCCCAGCATTCTGGTGCGCAACGACATTTCATTTCAACGCTCTGTTACTTGGTCACGGAGAATTTTTTCTGGAGTATGCGAAATGTTTGGACAGATGACACTTGATTAGGAGTGACGGTAGTCGGTAGTACAGGCCGCGCTGTTATCACCAGCCAACAGCTGGCTGGTGCGTCACTATGCAATGAAATTAGACCACAACAAATTCCAATACAATGCATTTTATAATATAGGGTGCTTCGTAGAATATTTATTATATAATTTTTTGCAATGAAATCAACAACTATAACATATTTTGTTAATAGTGTATTATTTAAAATGCAAGCAAATAATATATAATTATAATTTATTATTGCAAACCACCAACAGTTTTAAAGTCACAGTTAAAGTTACTATACAGTCCACTTTTCGGTCGCAACAGATATATTTATTGACAATGGTTTTGATAACTTCTACAGGTACTGTATTTCGGCCAAGTATTTATTTTTTTCTTCTTATTTTTCAGCTGCATGATTTATTTTCTTCTTTTTTGCAGTTGCTTATAAAATAGACATGGAATCGCGTAATTTGAAGCCTGTTTATTCTCGATTTTGAAAACCAAATTTTCAAATAACAGTTTTTACTCTATCGTCTCAGATTATTTCATTGCTGTTCTTTATTTTGTTTACTTATCACATTTAGGTTCTTGGCTTTGTTGTGTACTTAATTTTTCTTTTTTGTTTTTCTATTTTCTTACTTTTCTTGCTGTTCCACAAAGTTTTCATATTTTTTCTAATTTCTCAATTTTGCAATTCCGTATTTCGCTTGGATTCCGCACTTGCATTTGGAAGGCAGCGAACGTGTGTTTGTGCGCTTCGAGATATTGGTACCCGAGGCGTTCGACGCTGCCCGTGCTATTTAAGATAAAGGGTTAGCTATAAATTTTATTTACATTTAATAATATTTCACGGAAATAAGGCCGCTATGCTAGGCGTGCCGAATTACGGGTTACGCAATCAAAATACAGCACCATTGTTAAAATATTAAAAGACAAACATACAGAGCTCCACTCGTTATAAAATAAAACCAATAGAAAATATAAATTGGTACTGCGAGACATGCACCCCTCAACCGGTCTCAAAGAACTAGCGGTAGAAATCACAAAGATACAGACATTCAAAAAATTACTTTGTGAAATGCGCCGGCTAACACCTAACCAAGGACTGTACGCGTAAAACTAAAAGTACAGACGTAATATGCGTTAATTTCCAGGACAACCACCCAGCTAATTATAGAGGATGTACAGTAGCCAAGGAAATACAAGGCAAGCTAAAACTACACCTCCAAACTCATTAGTACAACAGGGACTGACGTATTCACACAGAACGCAACGAATCAGCCCAGAACCGCCTACTGCCACACCACAACTACCTAACAAAAATTCACCTACATCAGATAACAATCTAGAAAAAATGATCGTCAAACTGATGGAAAGAATGGACATGCTCAATCTTTTATCAGCTCTGGTCAGCAAATTTCAATCATAATGGACAACACCTTAAAAATCGTAATCTGGAACGCCAACGGATTAGCATAACACAATTTAGAAGTCAAACATTTCCTCATAAACAACAACATTGATATTATGATGATGTCGGAAACACATTTCACACACAAGACATACATGAAAATACCCAAATATACAATCTATGCAACCAATCATCCAGGAACTGCACTCATAGTTAAAGATACTTTAAAGTATTATGAACTTCCCAAATATCATCAGGAAAACCACTGTCGTTGTATAAGAACAGAACAAGAAAATAGTATTCTCTGTAATTTACTGCCTGCTCAAGCACAACATAACCAAACAGCAGTTCACCGACTTCTTCCAAACGCTCGGACCCCGCTTTATAGCAAGAAGACACTATAACGCAAAACACCAAACTTGGGGATCTAGGGTTACGGTCACCAGAGGCAGAGAGCTATTGAAATCAATTGAATATAACAATCTTCAATACCTATTGTCTAATCAAAGGAATATCTGATAGACACACCAAAGCTGAATCCAATCTACATCTTTCCTCTACATACAGCGCAAAAATACTAACAAGAAGTACTCCTACTACTCTGTATAATAACCGAAGAAACTGGGAGTATTTTCGAGAGATCATCCAAGAAAAGGTGAAAACGGACATAGATATATTCAATGCAGTTGAACATCTCAACCAAACCTTACAGGATGCTGCCTGGGAAGCAACTCCTGACAACGATGGACACGGTACACTTGACCGTTGCCCTCTGATTATTAAACAGAAAATAGCTGAGAAACGAAAACTTGACAAAGCAGTAGATCCCCATGAGACAAAACTAATTTTAACAATGCTACCTAGAATTTAAAAACTCTTCTGAAACAGCACAAAAATCAGGAAATACAAAATTACCTATCCAGTTTAACACCTTACCAAGCCACAGATGCCTCACTCTGGAGAGCAACGAAGAAATTAAAAAGACCAACTACGTTTATACCCCCAATCAGACTCTCAGATGGTAGCTGGGCTAAAGCGACGAAGAAAAAGCAGCAGCATTTGCAAATCATATGTCTACAGTGTTCCAGCCAATACGCAGAACCTGCACAGTGGAACAAGAACAAACAATTCATTACACATTAGCGGAACCTCTTGAAGCACAACCTCCTCTAAAGCCCGTAAAAGTCAAACAAGTAATAACTACTGTCAAAAGTCTTAATTCGCATAAGGCACCAGGATATGATTTACTCACGGCAGGTCTGTTAAAACAATTGCCAGAAAGTGGCAACCTTGTGCATCGAAGCAGAGCAGACATGCATGGGCTGGCTTTACCTGCGTTATCGTGGCGGTGCAGCTGCAGGCTTGCATAAGGTCAGGCCTATTATTTACCAATTTTAATTTTAAATTTTTCAGTTACTTATTAATATAAGTAATCAATTCGCAAGCTATTAACATGGTATTTAACAACAGCAATGTCTATCACCAGGCAAACCAATCACATACTCAATTGATGCCTCAACCGCATTTTGGAGTCACGCCAGTATATAGCCAGGTAACACCCCAGTCTTCTATTCCATATTTACGTAATAACCAACAAGATATACCTAATATACAGATCCCGTATGTACTAATTCAGATACCTATCCAAGCACCCAATATTACTACACCAATGCAAACAAATACAGTGCCGGTCAATAACTCAACAAATATGAGCATGCCTGATTATGAAACTGATAATGAATCTTCTTCTACAACTCAAAATAATGAATGGCAAAACCAAAGAGTGGGAGCCAGAAAAAGGCGGAGAACATCAAATCACCCAACACAGCGCGATACAGAGCATGCCTCGCAAGATGACAGATACTCCGTCGTAAACTGATCACATTTATGAAAGACTCTAAAGTAATATATCACACATACCAGATGAAGGAAAATAAAGCATATCGAGTGGTAATCCGCAATCTACACCACACTGTAACTACAAAAGGAATAGCTGAGTCATTAGAGGAGAAGGGATTCAAAGTGAGAACTATAACAAACATTAAGCACAGAATTGATAAAATGCCTCTTCCAATGTTCTTTGTGGACTTGGAACCTGCAGTAAATAATAGGGAGATTTATAATCTACAGTACTTAAATAATCAAGTAATAAAGGTTGAACCGCCACACAGAAATACAACCATTGTACAGTGCATGAGGTGTCAACAACACAACCACACCAAAGCGTATTGTAATAGTCCGTACGTATGCGTAAAATGTGGAGGTTTTCATGACATTAAAACCCGTAAGAAGACTAAAGAAACTTCAGCCAGATGCGCATTGTGCGGTGATGATCATCCGGCAAATTATCGAGGTTGTACTGTACATAAAGAACTTCAAAACAAATTAAGATCAACCATGCACTCACAAAATCGTCATACACTTATAAATAGATCTCAACAACAACCACATCAAAGTAAAACAACACTGCAGTCACCATATACTCGGTTTACAGGCTGCGCAGAGGGACACAGAGCAAGTACAAAACCAGGATGTAACATTACAAAAGTTCCTAGAAGAATTTAAAGTCATGTTTGCTCAATTAATGCAACAAAACAACATGGTAATAAATATGTTGTCCACAGTTATAAGTAAACTAGCCCAATAATGTCTAAATCGTTACGTATATCTTTATGGAATGCTAATGGCATCCGATCAAAAATATATGAAGTCGAGTCATCTAACACTGAATAATATAAATATATTACTTATAGCTGAAACACGCTTTACTGACAAATCTTACTTAAGAATACCCTATTATACTTGTTATCATACGGAGCATCCTGACGGTACAGCTCATGGAGGCACAGCTTTTCTAATAAGAAGTTTAATTGTCCATCATGAATTAGAAAAGCACGAAGAACCATTTCTACAAGCAACTACTATTCAAGTTTGCAAATTACCAAATCCGATCACAATATCAGCTGTATACTGTCTAACGAAACATAAAATCACCACAGAAGACCTTAAACCATTCTTCCAGTCACTCGGTAGCAATTTCATATATGGTGGCGACTACAACTGCAAACATACATACTGGGGTTCACGACTAATCACCACAAGGGGTCGAGTACTATATAAACTTTTACGTAAAAAAAACCATAGCTATCTATCAACTGGGGAGCCTACATATTGGCCCACGGATCCTGATAAGGTGCCAGACCTCTTGGATTTTCTTTTAACACATGGTATTTCGTCTAACTATATGAGTATAGCTAGTAGCTTTGACCTGTAATCTGACCATACGCCTACAATAGGCTCCACGATTATCAAAAGACAACCTAGGCCATCACTGAACAACGCAAAAACAGACTGGGAGACATATAGATGCTTTCTGCAAGGGAACTTACAAACCAGTATCAATCTACATACCCCTCAAGAAATAGAGGATGCGACGAAGCACTTTATCACTGTGTAATGTGGAGCTTGGCACTTAACGCCAAAGATTACAAATATGGTACATGAGGATGGAAATATTCCCAAAGCAATACTTGAGCTAATAGGGCTAAAGCGTCAGGCAAGATGCAAATGGCACAGAACGTACAATCCTGCTGATAAACTGATAACAGGTTAGCCAACACAATAAAGAAAAAAATTAAAATATTGAAGCAAGAAACTTTTCAACGCTACTTAACTACACTCTCGCGCAGAGTATCTGGAAAATTTCTAAAGCAAATAAGAGGCCACACGACCATGAATCCGCCAATAAGAAAACAAAATAATGAATGAGCAAGAACAAACCAGGAAAAGGCAGATCGGTTCGTGCAACATTTTACTGAAGTCTTTACTCCCCATTCCAGTGAACCAGATGATGAGATTCAAACCTTTCTTCAGGCACTCCTACAATTGTCAATGCCCATCAAAAGCTTTACCTATACCGAGGTTCTTGAAGAAATTAGGCATTTAAACAATAAGAAAGCCCCTGGTTATGACTTAATAACTGGTGCTTATTGAACTACCCAAAAGCGGCGTACTGTTTTTACGAAATCTTTTTAATTCTACGACTTCATTATTGGCCATCATCACTAAAATTTGCTCAAATTATTCTATTAAAACCTGGAAAACCCGCTGAAGAAGTTTCATCTTACAGGCCTATAAGTTCATTGCCTTTGTTGTCTAAACTACTAGAAAAGCTTATAATTAGAAGATTATATAATACCAATTTATGGGAAAATTGTGTCCCTGGCCGTCAGTTTGGGTTCAGGAAGTACCACTCTACCATACAACAATGTCATCGAGTTGTAAACGTAAACGGCTCTCGATTCTAAATCCTATTGTCCAGCAGTATTTATTGATATAAAACAAGCTTTTGATAAAGTGTGGCATGATGGCCTACTGTACAAGATCAAGACCTTGCTTCCTAGTGAATACCACCTTCTTTTTAGATCTTACTTGTCAGATCGCTACTTTCAAATAAAATACGGACAAGAGTATTCTAACCTCCACCCAATCAAATCTAGAGTGCCACAAGGAAGCGTCCTTGGACCTTTGCTCTATATATTATACACTGCAGATATACCTACAACATCAGGTACATACATTGCAACTTTTGCTGACGACACTGTCCTTCTCTCTAACCACACCAATCCTAACACAGCCTCCTTAAAACTGCAAAACCACTTAACTATCCTACAGACCTGGCTAAATAAATGGCAAATCAAAGTAAACGAAACGAAAAGCACTCATGTTAACTTTACTCAAAATCGTGCAGAGTGCCCACCAGTGTATCTGAATAATACACCGATCCCACAAGCAAATGAGGCCCGTTACCTAGGTCTTCACTTAGATAAACGACTCACGTGGAAGTCCCATATACTAAAGAAGAGAAAGGAAATTGATTTGCGAATCAAAAAAATGTACTGGTCGCTAGGCCGAAGATCATGTCTCTCTCTCGAAAACAAGCTGCTTCTATATAAAGTAGTAATTAAGCCCATTTGGACTTACGGCATTGAACTCTGGGGTTGCTCCTGCAAGTCAAATGTCAATATTATCCAACAAGTATAGTCCAAAACCCTACGAATGCTTGCAAATTTCCCGTGGTATGTCAGCAATTTGACATTGCATAATGATCTTAACATAACAACGCTAGAAGATGAGCACACGGCAAGGAGTAACAGTCACTTCCTACGACTTCAAGTCCACCCAAATAGTCTCGTCTCCAACCTGCATCAGGACCCCCCTCCAAGAAAACTAAAAAAGAAAAAATGGCCTAATGATCTACAAGGAGGATAGCTCTGATGAATCGGGATAAAATCGATGGATGGAATCCCCCCACGCCAATAAATGTAATCACATTAACTCATAGAACTTATATTGTTTTATACTTAGTTCTGATTATTAATTGCTAGTAAACCAATTAAAAAAATACTACTGATCCCAAAGCCCGGAAAAAATCTAGAGGACATTACCTCTTACCGACCATTAGCCTGCTACCTATAGTCTCTAAACTATTTAAAAAACTGCTTCTACAAAAAATACAAACCATGCTTGCAGACAAGACAACATCAGTTTGGCTTCAAGGAAGTTCATCGAATAGTGACAAAAATAAACCACGACTTGAATCTTAAAAGATACTGCACTGCTGTATTCCTTGATATTAGACAAGCCTTCGATAAGACTTGGCACACGGGACTATATAAAATTAGAAGGGATCTTTCACATGTATGAACTTATCTGATCATACCTAGAAGGACAAACTTTTCAAATCAAACTAAGGGAAGCATTGACTGACCTCTATCCGATATACTCAGGAGTGCCACAAGGAAGTATATTAGGACCTGTTCTCTACCTTATATATACAGCAGATCTACCCACAATCCCTCAAACACTCACAGCCACCTACGCCGATAATACAGCAGTGCTAGCATCATACTCAAACCCTCGTGTAGCTTCTAACTACCTCCAAAGGATCCTTAATAAAATACATACCTAGTTACAACTATGGGGTATACAGATTAACAAAACAAAATCCGTACAAACAACTTTAAAGTACGGACAGAAACCTGCCCATCAATGGCGCTTAATGAAGAACCTATTCCACAACAGGATAACGTCAAATACAGACGCCTCACATGGAAAACAAATTCCGACAAATGTATTGGTTAATTGGAAGAACATCCTCCTTATCCTTATAAAATAAGTTGCTGCTATATAAAACGATCATCAAATCGATATGGACATACGGGCTCCAACTCTGGGGATCGGCCAGCAATTCCAACTTGGAAATCCTCCAACGCTTTCAAAATAAAGTCGTAAGGACGATAGCTAACGCTCCACGTTATGTCCTTAATTGGGTTCTTCAATAGGATCTTCCTCTCCCAACCGTACACGAGGAAATTCACAGTGGTAGTGTAACATATCTAACAAAACTTAGTCTTCACCTTAACACCCTAGCAGCAAATTTGCTTGAGAGACAGTGTATTCAACTTTTAAAAAGATACGATCCATTAGGCTTAGAGACATGATTTCAGTTATCAGTGTATTCTGTGACCTCTTCATCACCGACGCAGTTCGATCTTACTAAGCAAGAATGAAGTAAGTGGATTTTATTCTTACAGGATATTGCATATTTATTAGTCGAACTATTTGCTTATTGTTGATGTTCAACAAATTGTAAATGTGCAGTATTTAAAAAAAAGACTATTCCGCTTTTTAGTTTCTACTTATGGATCCCACACTTGTTTCCTTATATTTCTTATGTATTTTAGTTAGAGTGTGTATTTTTAGGCACTCAATAAGAGTCGAGCTCATTAGTACATGTAATTAGAACAAAAATAATTTTGGTCACGTCCAGCAAACGTAATTACTTTACCATCATTTGTTCACATTATGTCCTCGTTAGCATGCTTATAAATGACCCAGCCAGAAAATTTCTCTTTAATGTCCCCTACAGCGATAATGTTTTCCGTTTAAGGGTAATTATTGATTATAAGAAGATATATAATTACTTTTTCTTCTGCATCTAACACACACACGTAGATTAAGTACTATTCAAAATGTTTTCTTGTTGAAAATTTACGAGAGGTGTTTGAAATGGAGAAAAATGATTTCTGAAGAAATTGTCTTCAACAAGTGACACTTTAAGATTCTTAGCATCGTCACTGTGGAAATGCTATATTTTTATTGTAGTTTGAGTGTAAGGAACAGATAAAAACCTGGCGGTGCCAAATTCAATAAGTAGAATAGATAAAGTAAGAGTTCAAGGTTTCTTCTTTCAAGAAACCATGAAGAACATTCATAGATCTACTGAAGGAAGGCCCAAAACATGTAAGTGTCTTAAATAAAAATTACGCTACGTTTAAATGCAATGGAAGTCCGAGTGTAGTGTTACATCGATTTGATTTCCCTGCAAGAAGTCAAAACAGGAAAGCCTTTGCTTCTCTGAAGATGGATTTTCTTTATGAAGGTTTGCACACAGACGGTTATCACAATTTTTGAGGTGTCTCTTTTAGGTGCCGCAATATTCCTCAATATGGTTTGTATTATATATTGTCGTGGATATCCTTCTCCAAAATTCCTTATATAATACGGAAATCCTTTCGTTCTTTTATGAATCGAAATTTTATTTTCCGATTTTGGTACCTTGATTAAGTTTGTCACTCTAAAATATCTAGACAAATATTTAGCTTTTAACGGTTTCGGTTCTTTTCCATTTTCACTTTTATTAACACCCGTTTCTTACAAATTCAATAAAATGCGAAGACCACAATAAATAATCACCTAACATAAATAATTAATTGAAAATCAAATCCTTATAATTGCTCAGCAAATAATAGTTCGAAACCCTGCAGTTCGTCAGCGTTCTCACGACAGTCATCCTGTCGGCTCTTTCGAAATTGGCCTTAACGATTTCGTAGTACCGACCATCACTGAAACACGTCATATATAAAGGTATGAACGCAGTTAACTTCCTGGTTTACCTTATCACCAGGCATTTCAGCTTCAAGCATTTCACGCGCAGCGTATCGATAGCCTTCTGACTCTTATCGGAAAACCTTAAGTTTTCCGGGTCCCAGCGCAGCTCCAAGCGCTCCAACTTCGGGCAGTTGTTGGCGATGCCATCCATCAGCTGATCGATCAAGACGTTACCGGCCAGCCTTTCTGGAGTTCCCATCACCAGGATTCTACAACAAGTAATTGAACTACTGTAACGATCAAAACGTGCAAAATTACTGACTTGGCGTTGTTTAAAATTGGAAGTACGCTTTGCCAAAGCGAGTCCGTGATGTGAGTCATCCCGGAAAGGCACAATCCGTGCAGCTGATGCCCGTGCTTCGATAAAAATTTGTAAAGGCATCGTCGGTTAAATTGTCCGAGCTATCTAGGTCCAAAGCTACCTAAAAGCGCTATAACAATACATTAAGCAGAAAGAATATACAAACAGACAAGGTTTCTGGCGTTTCCAACTTCCATCCATGCCTTTAGAACCGAATCGTTGAATCCGTTGAGCTGACCGGCGCTCAAAAATCTCAAACCAGGGATTCTGGTCAACATATCAGTCAAGGATTCTGTTGACAAATCAGTAGCGGTTATGTCCAGCTCCTGAAGGGTACATTTCTCCCAGTCGACTTGCATTAAGAATTCACTTTGCAAGCCTAAAAAGAAACAATTCCATGTTACTGTTATTAAATCGCTAAACATCTCTAACTTGTTCCGTTGAGCAGAAGACAACGCAATCTTCTGTTTCTATGGAACAAGATCTTTAAAGTCGAGCCGGTGACTTTAGCACAATAGTTCACTGCTAGACATTCGAGCTGTAAAAATACACATAAGAAAAGAACAGAATTTATCTGTTTAAAATAAAACTTACTTGAATACAGTTAGAACTGAAAGCATCAATGTGACTGTCGTCAATGAAGTTAATACCATACAAATTGATAACCTTTAAGTTTGGAGTAGCCGATTTCAATTTATGAACATTAATGACCTCATACACTTCCTCTTCCTCTTCCTCTACTTTCTCGTACGTCCCGACGAGATGTAGAATCTCCAGGCCGTTAATGAAGTTGTAAATCTTCCTCATGAAGCCCTCCATGAAGATGACCTCTGAGAGGCAAATGCACAGGTACTTTAGCTTCGTTGGGAAGCCTTGTAGCTCGCTGAAGTCGTGCAACTGCATGGCGGTGGAAAAGTCCAGCAACATGTGGGTCAAGTTAGGGCACTTGTTGGCGAGCTCGTGGAGCACGGTGTGGGTGATCAGCTCGATGGGCAGCTCAATGTAGCGCAAGCTAGGCCCGAATCGAATGCTGATCAAAGCTAGAAGAGACTCTAGGGAACCCACGTGGAGGCCAGAAACTTCTGGCCGTAGAGAGACGTGCTTCCACAGCCGCGTGTCGTATGCAATCATGCGCCACTTTTGCAAACCCTTGCCATTTGGCATATTTCTCTGTGGGTTAAATAGCTAAAGATGTTGAGCAGAACTTTGTCTGGAAGCTTTTCGATTGTCTGCGAAACAAAAAATAGCGTAGATTAGTTGTGGTTAAATCACCAAAGAGAAAAAGAAAAACGAATGTTCTTTATTATCTTCTGTCTTCTCACATTTGGTATCGACCGAACAGAAAACCCTGTTTGAAATCTGTACGTTACTGGTATGTGCAGAAACGGTTTAAGCAGCCATAAAGTTAAATTGGAACTCGCATTGCGCTAGCGTAATTGAAATAACAAACGTGCCGGCCTAAAGTCAACAGACCCCCAATTATCGCAAACCGACATACCGTGTGGGCAAAGGGACTTTTAAAGCCGCTGCCGTCGGCTACGTACACTTGAGACTTTTCCAAAGCCAGCTGGTTCATAACACCATCCATCCTGCCGGTTGTATCTGGCGCAGCCGACTATCAAAATGCAGCGGAACTGCACGCACTGTCGCGCTATTCCAGACAAATATCTCAATCGACGCCAATTCCGCGAAATGCACAAATTTGTTTTACGTAACAGCCCTCCATGCACGTGAGAAAATAGAACAGATGCGTATCCTGAAACACCAAAATAGCCGCGGTCATGACGTGCGGCAAAAGTCGAGCTACGCGTACTCTACGGCGGTCTGCTCGTAGCGTACCACACCATGGGAAAACCGAAAGTGAATTTTACTTTTCGGCGAAGAAATACGCAAATTTCGAAATTTTGCATTTATTTTTGGTATTTTTTATGACCTCTCCTTCCACTAGAGAACAAGCATATTAATGTACAAGAATGGACTGAAAAGCTTTAAGTCGTATTTTATTCTTCTTCAACTGAAATAGTCTGTTTTTTAATTTTATAATTTTTTTGAGGTCCTTAAATCAGATATTTAAAGTTTCAAACCTTTTTCTAGTTAGTTATATTTCCAAAACAATAGGAGACCCAAGAAACTTAACCAAACGAGTAAGTCAAAGAGCAATACATGTTCTAAACAAATTCTTGTATATTGTATTTAATTTTTCCTCGCCGAAAATAGGCTCTACATAATTTTGACTAGACCGAAAATAATGACATGGTTACATGAAGGGTTCACTGTACACCTTTGCACTATACCAAATCCATATTTAAAAGAACTTTAAAATGTCTCTTATGGTTTGACTGGACTAGAAGGTCTGCTTCTAATTAGGATTCTTTTCCCATATTTAAACTATTGTTTGCCTTATAAACTAATGATTTCAGATTATAGGAAGAGTTCCAGATTACAGCTTTGAATGCTTTAACCTACTTATTGAGAATGGGTTGCCTAATCAATACAACTTCAGTTTACTCAATAATATTTAAAAAAAATAATTTTATTGCCTTTAGCTTGCCCATTAATATTGTGTAGCATTTTCTAGTAATGTTGGTTCTTTTTTATGATCTAAGATCATAGTTTGTTTGGTTTCCCGAAAAATTCACTGCATCGCTTTTCAAGCCCATCGATTATCCTTTGCCTTCTTCAAAAACAGTTTAAATCCAATGTTGTTCTATAGTCACCATTTTGGGTTGTCTATTTTAGAATAACTCCAAAGATTAAGTGGAGATTTTAACTCTAATATTTTTTAAATCAGAATCATGTAAAAAAATCGACAATTTAAGTTGTAAAACTACTGTAGATGGACTATGAAGATCATATCGTCTCGAATGGCGTCATAAATTTTTTAAGAGATCGAACCGAATTAACTCATAACACTAATTTCACTTGAGTACCACACGCTCAACAACTGAAAACCATTTACACCACCAAAATTAATTTGGAGTAAAATCTTCAAGTTTCCTCGGTGGACGCAAATGGGTGATACAATCAAGCAATTTAAATATTGGTTTCCTAAATCAGTAAGTGCTGACGAAAAAAATTTAGTAGAAAGCATAACTGAAGAGACCTCTTAAAATGCATAGCAGGGAGCCGACAAACATAAAAAATTTCAATTCATTTGGCTAGGGAGATAGAGAAAGGCCTATACTCTAAAGACTACGCGACAAAAAAATCTTGTTCAACATAAAAGAAAAGAAGCAGAAAAATATAATTTTTCCCGAACGTTCTGTTTAACAAATGACATCAAAAACTTCATTTTTAGAACAAACTGAAACAAAATGAGACGTTTTTATGCTTAAACGTTTCCATTCAACCTAGACATATTGTTTTGTTGATTTACATTTTATTGGTCCAGATCAATAATTAATACGTAAATCAGACTCGCCTTTCGATGATTTTGTCTTATCTTCATTCGTCTGTGATCGAGGAGGAAACTAGGAAAAGACTCAAAAGAGATTGATTCCCTTTACCTTCGGGATTCGTACTAGAAATTGTCAATATACGTTTCTGTCTGTCATAATCAAGTTTCACGGGAACGGACTGGAAGAGAAAGAGATTGCAAACTCAGATTAAAAAAAAAGCAAGCCACATACTGCTCAAGTTATTAAGCGACAACGATCGCTAAATTAAACATCAGTAAACTGAGGCTTTGCCGTGCAAACACCAGATCCACCAAAGGAAACCTCCCGCATCGGACATTTGAAGCGATAAAGAACAATTTGCCCAGCCAGATTGCGAACGTCTGCGTCTTTAAATTTATTTCAAAATATTAGATCTACCTATTCTACGTTCGCTAAGAAAACTACCAAACACACCCCTACCTTCAGCAAACTAGACAACCTGGAAGGGACTGGAGGTTCAGTACACGCTCTTAAACTAAGAGTGACAAACTAGCTTTAAGTGATCTGATATCGAAAAACTTAATAGCTGGATGTTTATAGCTAGCCTGAGTAACGCAAACTTAGGCAACATAAACAACTTCGTTCTTCATAGGAAACACTCCAATGATCACTCCTGACCGCCAATACAAAGGACTGACCCATCTTCTAACCTTTTGAATAATGAACCTGTTGTACTGCGCGGTGCAGTGCGATCTCAATTCAATCTATGAATACGAGCCACCTGGTTAGCTACAAATGTAGTTGCAGAAGTAATCAATCGTTGAGAATGAATTGTCTTCGTTACCACCCTAATTAACTTGACAACAATAACGCGTCATACAGTTCTAAACTAGGTACAGTTTGTCTTGGGTAGAATACCTTCAGTTTTTCACATAGTAGCTGGATTAAAATTTTTCCTAGTGCTAAGGGGGTTCAATTTCAAATAGATAACTAATTCTAAAGCATCACAAAATTTTAAACGACACCTAAATGTCTTGGAATTTCTAAGTCATACAATAGAGAAAATTAACTCTAGACTCACACCAGTGAGCAAAACAACTAAAGAAGGGTGCTGGTCTCAGTTACAACTCAACTGCCACCGCGATTTTAAAAGACGTTTTACAAGAAGTATGAGGGGCACGATAAACCCAAGCGGATCAAAAATCTATAGTTAACAACATATTCGGTTTTGTCACTTTCAGATCTTCCAAAGCAATTTTAGATCAAAAATCATCAGAATTTTAAACCTAAAACAGAAAACGGCCCATTATTATCAAAATCGTTAGCTGCTTTTCTCGTTGGAAAAAATGACTTGTTACATTATCTCATTTGACCAAAGAAAACTTCCCGCCTCATACATAAACTTAGCTTGAACATAAAGTGCAGAAGGTTTGAATATCGAAATCACAAGTGTCATCAAGTCATCCATACACAAGTCCTGAGAGACATGTTTAATTTCTAGCGTTAACTGACAAATTGTTTGAAGAGCCAAAACCATCTGAAGAAAACCGGCACAAAAATTCCTGATACAACCTATGCGACTGATCTACCTACATATAATTGGCGGTACATCTGCTTTAAACCCACTCTTAATTCTTCCGAAATACACCAACAACAAAAGCATCAGCTTGAAATTTTGGCCCGGGATGCAGAACATCGTTTAACACTCTTATCCAAACTTGTTCTTGCACGGTGTCAAAAACTACACGCACCGGTGCCGACGTACTTTGCGGTTTGTGAACATGATGATGAACGTAAAAACCAAATTGAAGATTTGAATTTACAACCCTGTGAAATAATATCTTGCATTGCTTTATCATTCCTGTTCTTTAAAGCAGAACAGTAGTACAGCTGCTTTTTCAACTATAAAAACATTTTTTACTGGCCTGCAAGACTCACTAAGACTTAAGAGATTTTCTTAAAAAAGAATATTGTCAGTCGTCCATCCTCAGACCATTTAATGGTAGACATTACAGACAATTCCAAAGAAATCTGGAACTAAAGAAGCTGGTAGCAAAGAACAAAAAAGAACAGAAAATGTTAAATCAAAATTTGAAAAAATTGTATGATTAGGCACAAGTCTAACTAACTTTTTCTAAACAACAAAATCTTATAAAGTTTGAAAAAGAATCCACAGACCTAATGTAAAGAAAGTAAGTAAATTACATTATGAACGAACGGATGTGGATACAGGATAACAGCGTATTCAAGGTGCATTCAAGTTATAACACCTCAGATTTTTTTCACAAACTAATCACATGAAAACTGTGAAACTTGTGTCACTTCTCGACGTAATCTCTCTGCAGCCGTACACATTTTTAAAACGTCGACGCCATGATTCCATGGCCGCTGCGAACGCTGCTTTAAGAATCTTCTTTGATCACTGGAAAATTGCTGATGCCATAGCGGCACGACTAGTGCATGTGCGACCACGGTCAGTGTCTTTTACCGTTGTAAACAGCTAAAAGTCGCTAGGAGCCAAGTCAGGTGAGTAGGAAACATGAGAAATCACTTCAAAGTTGTCAACATTCGTGGCACCTACTAGGACACTTTTTCGCATTTTCAGGTCTTCATGCAGAATTGTGTGCACAGATTCCACAAAAATGCCAACTTTAGAGGCGATGTGTTCCACACTAATTCGGCGATCCTCCAAAATAAGTTTCTTCACTTGCACGATCATACCGTCAGAGCGGCTGGTGCGAGGCCGACATTGTCTTGGTTTGTTGTCACACGACGTTCTGCCTTCTTTGAACTGTCGCACCCACAAACGCACATTAGACTCACCCATAACACCATCACCACATGTCTCACTCAACTGGCGATGAATTTCATTCGGTGTCACACCACCAAATGGAAAAAACGAATGATTACCCGCTGTTCTTGTAATGAAAACGTAGTCCTGAGAAAAAAATTAAGAGATGTTATAACTTGAATGCACCTTGTACAAAGGTATATTAGAAGATTTACGAATAATTTCAATTTACTACTTTGCTATAGTAGATGGTAAATTTGTCCGGGAAAAAAAGGAAAGCAAATTTAATTGTAGAATTACAATAAAAATCACATCGCCTCAAATGAGGTTTACATTAGCACCCAAATTAAACCAATGGAAATAATTTACATTAAGAAACTTAATTTGAACTAAATGGGTACAAACATATGCTAAAATCAAAGTTTACTTCTTCCCGATGAGTACCAAATGACCTGAATTTGTGTCTTAAATCATCAACTGTCGGAAAAGAAATTTTATTAGAAAATATAAAAGAAGAAATCTTTCATAAACTGGATATTAAAGGAACTGATAAGAACCAAAAAATTGCAAACCATTTAGGTAGAAGCTGGGACCTATACGTCCCGGATTACGTGATTACAAAAAATCTTACCAAATCCCCGAATATGGGAGAAAAGAAGCAGAAAGGTGTCAATTTCGCCCAAGAACACGCTTAACATGTTGGTAACATCAAAAACTTCAA
Organism: Sinelater perroti; assembly: GCA_036346155.1. Classification (NCBI taxonomy): domain Eukaryota; kingdom Metazoa; phylum Arthropoda; class Insecta; order Coleoptera; family Elateridae; genus Sinelater; species Sinelater perroti. Next base: position 1,657,205 of record JARFIY010000209.1, on the reverse strand, counting down.
ATATAGAGCAAATATTTTACACCTAAAATTTGCATTCAACCTAAAATTAAAGTTAAATCAGTCATTAAGTTTTGATAATTTTTGTGCAATTAAATATCACTATTTGTTATTATACGCCAGCGTGATCCCGCGGTGGAGGTGTGGACGGATCCGGGTTCATTTCCGGAGCTCTCTAATGTCTGGCGGGTGGCCTACTCAGTCATTAAAAATAATTGACTATCTGGTTCATTTCGAACAAAGGGTAATAATGCTGGTCGTCTATGGAGCGGTACTTAGCACATTTCCCCGCATCAGAGATGGTGCGCGACGACTGGGCATAGTGGTGCACATATGAGAGCCATAACCTCTAACATCTGTTATTATAAACAGAAAAAGAACAAGAGTAAGGTAGGAAGAATATCGAAAGAGCAGTTAACGACACTATTCAAAGTAGTTGGAAGAAATACAATAAAAAAGTAAACAACATGTGCTGCAAATAGAATCAAAGGGTTACTCAATTTTGATTTATACATTGCCAAATGCGGACGCTCTTATGGGTAGCACTTTAATCGTGTTTTTGTTTCTAGTCTGTGACGTCGTGTTTGGAGTTCGAAGTTTCGTCTGCAGTTGGGTAGATATTACAGATTTTAAACGAAAGAAGTTAACATAATATTACCTGACTTGTAGTAATCAAAAGCAACCATTCACTGATCTCCAAAAAGTTATTGCAAAATCACACGAATAACAATAAGACTCATAATATTCTATTATACCCATGGTAGACAAAAAAAAACCCGCAATCTGTTGCCTTGGAACACAGTGGAGACAACGTTGACCAACAACTCCTGGCAGGAGCAGGAAAAGGAACAAAAAAGTTTATATAAACACTTGTAGATATATCTCTAAGTAGACATGTGTTGCAAAGTGTTGCTAAAATGTTTATTTCTATCAGAAAAGAGAATTTACACGCATTTGCAAGTGAATGGAAATAGGCGAGAGGCCAGATTCAACAAGAAACCGGATCACAACTTTTACTAGAGATTAAATTGAGGGGTGCAACTATCATGTTCGTACAACTGAATTGAAATAACGTGTTTTACAAGATACAAAGCTCCAGGAAAGCAATCTGTCAGAGTGATGTATGCCAAGCTATTGTTTTGAGTATCCTACAAAAACGCGTACAAAGACAGTCATGACCATCCAGGAAGAAGATTTTGTTGCTGGTTTTTGCAACAGACCACTACCTTTATCAGATCTACGTCGTCAATCTACTTCAAAGATAAAACAACCTTTGCTAGAGATGGCATCATCAACCTACAAAGCAGTTTCCAACAAATGGTTGAAATTCAGCATCAACGTTCGGGCTGAGCTTATTAGTGACTCTCTAGTTGGATCCCTCGTTCTTCTCCACCGCAATTTCATCTGCAATTCTTAAAATACACTTTGCTTTTATCTTTTAAAAATGTGCCACTGACAGTATGACAGGTCATGCGACTGATGTATGGAGTTTCGGCTCACTCCAGTAGTAACAACGTTTGTCTGTTCTTCAGCAACGACTGTTCGGATACAACCTGGAAGATTTGAAGGAGTGCCTCATACAACAATGCAACGCGTTCTCATTTGCATTGTGGTCCATGGGGGGGAGGGGGGGGTCACTTTGAACGCCTACTCTAAAGTTGCTGTAGAATACAAGGTGGTTCAAATATGACTGTTTTTTTTTACAAAAAAAAACAAATTGCCAAACACACTTACTTCCACATACATGTCAGTCTTCAGTGTACTCTCCTCCGAAGTTAACGCATTTTTTCCAACATACTGGAACCATTTTGACGCCTCTTTCAAAAAAGCTTTTAGTTGGCGACGTATCCACTCAAGAAAAGTCGGGAAGTAATACACCCACGTTTCATCAGTGGCTACTATAGACTTAAAAAATGCATCACCTTCGTCTTCAAACTGCTGTAAGAGACGACTAGTAGCTTGCCTGTGCACCATTTTGTTCACGTCCGTCAAAGTGTGGTGTACCCATTGTGCACCCATCTTGCGATGGTGGAGATGGTTTTTCACGATGTCTTTTATACTATCAACACTGATGGACAGCATTGATCTAAGTTTCTTGATAGTGTTGCGCCTATTCTCACGAATAAGCGCGTCTGCACGATCCATATTTGGCTCGGTGACGGATTTTTGCGGCCGACGATCATGCGGTTTATTCTCCACGCGCTCTCTGCTCTCTCTGAATCACTTACACCACTCAAATACAAGGGCCCGTGAGAGACACTCTTCCCCATACTGTTGTTGGAGTCTGTGATGAATTTCAGCGAACGAAACGTTTTTTCTAACGGGGAATTTGATCACAATTGTTCTACACTCTGCGGTACTTTCTGTTCGCTCATCATTCTAACAAATCCCAAACAGGACTGAACAGGTTCCAACTTGAGTAGGAGGCAGGGTGGAGGTTGTGGCTCCATTCTCTCAAGGTCAAATAGCTGCTGCGGTTTGTTTACATACAAATCAGCCCCGGTCATATTTGAATCATCTTGTATAACAATGCAGTATTTTGAACTTACTATGCATCTCCAAAAATCTGTTCATATAAATTACTTTATTACTTTTTTTTTAATCAAAAAGGAGAGGTTCCTTGTTTCTTTGGGTTTCCAGGGGTGATGTCTGATGTTAGTGTCCCGACAAATGTGGTATGCTCAGGTCCACTTCAGTCTTGCGATACGTTTCATGATATCTGTTCCTGTTCTTTGTCTTACTGTCATATTTGTAATGGAATTTCTTAAAAAAATTCAACATCCTTCTTTCCATGGCTCTTTGCTACATGTGTAAAATATTTTTCGTTTTAAATTGATGGGTATGTTTTTATTCTGTAGTATGTCTGAGGTTTTTAAAAGAGACCTATGATAAACCGATTCTTCGGGGTACTTCCAGTTACTTGTAGCGTACGTATTCAATTGTTAATCAATACTACCCATATCTCAATGCTTTTAAAAGCCTTTTGAAAGTCTATAAAAGCTAGGTGGATAGAAATGTTGTATTTATTTGCTTTTTTTATTAGGGTTCTTAAAGTGTACAAATGGTCAATAGTAATACCTAAATCCCTTACGAAACCCTGCTTGCTCTAATAGTTGGTTACAGATCGAATTTATTTGTTAGTCGATTTGTTAGGATCTTCGTAAGGAGTTTATAGAAGTGAGTCTATAAATTTCTATGTTGGATGTGTCCCCTTTTTTAAATATCAGCATCACTCTGTATGTTTCATGCACAAGAACACTATACAATGGAAAATAGGCCAAATAAGATGATATGTTGCTAGACGAATATAAATACCAAATAAAACCATAAGCACCGCATTCAATAATGAGTTATAAAGACACAGTGGTAAAACCTCCAAATCCAAAATCCAAAAATACATTGTATTATTTAAAAACGTCTTAAATTATTAAAAATAAAACCAACATAAAGTTGGAGCGTAAGAATTTGCATTTTTAAATTTTAGCTCGTAAATAATTTTAATGCTGAGTTTAGGTTGCTTGGGCCAAAATTTCTTAGATTTTTTGAAGAAAAATGTTTTTGCAATACGTTACTCAAAAATATTATTATGGGAGATCTTTAAAATCACATTTCAATTGTTTAGTAAACAATTTAAAAAAGTATTGTATAAAGACTCTCGTCATTCAAAGTATTGGCTTTTAAAATGCCTTCATAACATTCTATCAAAGTATTTTCTTAAAGAAACAGTTGTGTTTGTTATGGCGAATAAAAGCTATGTTTTTGGTTTTAGGTAAACTTCTAAAACTTCCTTAGTGTTTCACAACAAACTTTTAATGGTGCCATAAATTTCACAAAAAATCCTTGCCAGTAAAGAACACTGCCGTTGTTACCTTAGTTCTTTTATCTTTTTGTATTAGTACTCACAAATTAAAAGCATATTTCATTTCTAAACGAGATTTTGTAAATAAATTCATTTCTGTTCCTCATATCGCTGAAGGAACATCAAAGCCGAACTCGTTCTTTGAACTCCGCGACTGTCAATTATTTTTGTACTGCGTAGGCGAATCCGCCGTTCAACAGTGAATGCTGTTCTTATTCCTCGTTATTGTGCACATCTGGAAGGCCATTCATTTCTGAATTTCCTATGAGTTCCTCATAGCGCTGTCATTCATAACGCATTACAAACTACACAACTATGATGACAGCTTCCACTTCAACGCTTTCAACCAAAAAACAAAGTTAATTAGTAAAAAAATTTGAATTAATGTAAATAAGGCGGTTTCTTAGCGAACTAAGTTAAATTTAAGAATAGACTCTGCAAGATAAGGAAATTTATTTGAGTCAAGCGACGTACGAAAGGAACAAAAATGATACTAACAGAAATTTATATACAAATAGTTCAATGCAATTGCGTAAAATGTAATGTCAAACTATAGTTAGTCCCAATAGATCACCCGTTCGTTTTAAGACAAGTTTTCACTTGAAAAATAAAACTAAAATAATTCATAAATTACTTACAACACTTACAACACTTAGTTAAATCACCATTCCTGAATTTCTGAACTCATTGGGATAATCTTCTGATAGTAAGCTTCTGAGGGTAAGGTGAAAAGTTCTCCGCCTGACACAGAGATGGTGCTGCAATGGGCAAACAATTGTTTCCTGCTTGGGTGCATGTGTCATTAGTTCGTATGACTAGTTTCAACTTGTTCGCTCAAGTAGTTTGTTTACACGAATTTTTTCAGTAGACATTTTGCATGTTTTTTTGTTAAAATGGATAAACTTGAATATCGTGCGGTTATAAAATTCTTCATTTTGGATGGATTAACCCCTAAGGAAATTCATCCGAAGTTGACAAAAGCTTAGGGCACTCTGCTCTCCATGTCAACTGTTAAAAGTGGGCAGCTGAATTTAAACCTGGTCGCACATCCTCGAAGATGACCCACGTGAAGGACGGTCAAAAACCGCAACCACACCGGAAACCATCGAAAAAGTGCATGATATCGTGTTGGACGATAGGCGAAAACTGCGGGATTTGGGGTATGATTTGCCCGGCCATCCCCCCTATTCTCCTGATTTGGCACCCTCAGACTTCCATCTGTTCCCAAACTTAAAAAAAATTGTTTTTGGAAAGCGCTTCGCACCCAATGAAGAAGTTGATGAACATTTTCACAATCTTCCAGATTCTCACTTCCGAGAAGGAATACTGATGTTGATGAGAGGCGCTGGATCAAGTGTGTTGAAGTCAATGGAGATTAGGTAGAAAAATAAAATGATTTTTTAACTAAAAGTCGCAGTGTTTCATTGTCAGGCCGAGAACTTTTCACCTTACCCTCGTAATATGCGTTTACCCTGTGCTTGATACAGGACCAGATATTTTTGATTGGATTAATATAGGAAAATTGTGTTGGTCAGTTCAATCCGTTGATTTCATTTTCTTATTTCCAAATCGTACACAGTCGGCTGCAGTGTTCAAAGTCGGTTTCTTCTTGTAACAATCACCTTCTTCTGTCGGGTCCCTATCACTTTTTAGCAGACCGTAACAAACTTCTCAGATATTTTAATCGCGTTTTATGTATTTAATGTTTCTTTAAATAGGTGTAAGGTTCCAAATACTTATTCATTAAAACAACCCAAAACGGGCTGTTAATAAGAGCGTTTAAGCGACCTTGACAAAGGGTTAAGTTTAGATTGTTGCCAAAGTCGCCCGTCTCTTTTCTCGATTGGACAATTCATCCATAACTTTCGCTTCGTAGTATTTTCTTACCTGATTTCAAATTTTCAGCTTTTGGAGTGGTAACACAAGAACACAGCTTTAAATTTCTTTGCAAAAACTGCGGTCATTGTAAAATAATTCCACTTGCTTCGCCTGCAGCAGAGCAATTATCAAATCGCATTAGAGTGCATTTTAAAGAATTCATTTATTTACTGAACACGAGTACACCATCTCATCCGTCTGAAATATCAACCGGGAGCTCTTTTGGAACTGTATTTATCACATATAAACATGATATTGTTGTTACTCTTACGTTGTCAGTAAATTCTCTTTAGAAAAATTAAAACAAAATCAAATATTTGTAATCCACGAAACGTTATTTGGACATTCAGGGGGTGGCAAAGACGCCAATGCTTCCTCACATGTAAAAATATCTAAATTTGACTCTGAAGACACATACTAAACGTATTAAAATAATCCTTTAATGATAAAGCTGTGGATCAAACTCGAATCCATGGCAGCAAAAATAACCATAATCTTTTTCCTTTGTTATATAGCTTTCTGACAAACAAAGTTTGAGAAGAGCATTACTTGATAATTCCTCAACATTTAAATTCAAGTCATTTATAGTAATAATAAAATTAAAATAAGAGAACCCACTGATAGTGATTCAGACAAGGGTTTTAAAAGATTGTTTTTGCTAAAAGTACGCGTAGATATATGGATATAAAAGAAAACAAACATCTTAATAGATAGGTTAAATAATGAGACAAAAAGCAAGTACAGTACTTTGAGCCAAAATCAACTGCGATATTCTAAGACAATGTTAATTACGGTGCTTTGGAGCAAAGTAAAATAAGGCGCGCTGAGACAGAGTATCAATTAGAACAATAAATTTAACTGACAGAAGCGCAAAAGAAGAAAAGAAAAATAAGTGGCAAAAGCGAAAAAAAGAGCGAATATTGTTCCAAGTGTATTAAAAGTTATAAAATGGACGCTAAAATTATGAGACCTCAAAAAATTAAAGTGGGAACTGGAGCAAAAAGCTTTTTGAAATAGCTCTAGACAAGTAGAATCTTAAAAAAGCAGCAAAAACCAATTCAGGCAAAGAAAAATCAAAGGCAAAAAGAAGAACTAGAAGAGATGGTGGCGATTATAGAAAAACTCGGATCAAATAAAGTAAGAAATAAAAAACGAATTCAATATTTACTTGAATATGAAAGTAAAATCTAGTAAAGTAAAGGAAAACTACAAAAAAAGAAAGGAAGAGACTGAGAAAAATAGACTAGTTATTTAGAAAATAAACTAGAGAAAAAAATAATATTAATGAAAGGGAGGGAACTAATGAAACATAAGATTAAAGAAGAAGTGCAATAATTAATAAAGAAAGTATTTAACATCAAAATAGAATAGTGTGTAAAAAGAAAATAAAATCAAATGAAAAAGTGTGTTAGAGGAATAGTAATATATGTACAAAACTACCAAGCATTTTAAAATTAAGAGTAAAAGCCCAATTGCATAGTGTAAAGAAGGGTAAAGAAAAAGTGCCCATGGTGGGATATCAAACAATAATTATAAAAGAAGAAGAATTAAAATAGTACTTCGGCCAACAGAGGCTAGAAAAAAATATTAGTGAGCGTAGTGAAGGCAAGGGAAAAGGGAAAATAGCAAGATAAAACAAGAAAAATAGCAGGATATTTATTGTAACAAAACCCCCTTAACCAATATTACAATCATAAATCCATATACAACAGTAAATAGACATAAAAGCGGACAACGAGAAAGAAAAGTTTTATAAAATATTGGATGGTGGACATGGCACAATATTATTAGCTGAAAATTTTAATGTAAAAATAGAAGAAGATAGAAGACTAAAAAGTACAGCAGAGAAACATACTACTAATGATCATGGAAGATTCTGTAATCTGGCAACACAAATGAATATAATAACAAGCACAATATTTCAACACAAGAGGAGCACAAATTACATGGCTAGCAAAAGGAAAAACAAAATGAAACAGATCGACCACATCGTTATAAAAAAACCTACGGTCATTTCTAGATACAAGTATAGATACTAATACTGATAAATATTGATACCATTTAGACATAGCGACGTTTAATTTGAGCATAGTTAAAAAACAAAAGTAAAAAGAAGCAAATATCAAAAATGAAGTGACAAGAATATAAAAGATAATTACAATTATAACTAATAGAAAGAAAAACATTGGCAGCATAAAGCGAAAATGAAATAATATAAAAAATAGTATAACGAAAACAGAAAAGATATTGGAAGGAAACAAAAAGTCTACAGAAAAGAATGATTTGATAATCCCTGCAAGGTATTACCAAACAGAAAGAAAAAAGCGAAACTAAAATGGCTACAATCTAGTAATAACGATGACTATAAAGAATTTAAACAAATGAGAAAAAGCAACTAAAACAATAAAAAACAAAAAGCAGAGATAGACAGGCGAAATAGTAGATAAGATATAAAATGACAGTACGATTAATGTGTAGTTGTATCAGCAAGTTGAGAAACAAAAAGTGATAAAACTACCTGCGATAACATAGATAAAAAAGAATGAAAAAATCATATAAATGAAAAGACAGAAATAGAGGAAAGCAAAAAATAGTTACGAAAGAGAAAACAAATAAAGAAGAAGAAGAAGTTAACAAAATAATTCAAAATCTAAAAAATGGCAGAACAAAATAATATATTTAGTGAATAGGCAATGAATGGACCAAATGAAGTTAAATAAAGGTCAATGAAACAAATGTGGGGTAATAAAACTATGCCTGAAAATTGAAGAACAGGAATTATAACAATACCAAAGAAAGAAATTTACAATATTGTAAAAATTATAAATATCGCATACAAGATGCTAACCGCACTATTATCAAGATTCAAATAATACCACGAGGGAGTACCACAACGGATTTAGACAAGGAAGACCAATTATGGACGCATTTCGCGCTATGAAGCAAGTAGTAAAGATATTAAAATGGAGATAGTAGTTATAAATATTTTAAATAGGCATTTGACATGTTATTAGAAGGGCGGTTATAAGATATGCAAATAATTTAGATATATCTAAAAAACTAATAAAAACAATAGCAATGATGAAGGAAAATTTGAAAGCAGAAGTACGGAAAGGAGATGAATTATCAACGACGCTTATTTACATAGAGATAACACCAGGTTATAAAAAAAAATTACAAAAAGGAAGAAAAAGAAAGTTTTAAATATTTACGGATAATAATAAAGAATGGATAAAAAGTTTACTACAAATACAAAATAAAAAATTTAAATTAAGATAACATAAAACTGTAAAAGAGCGGTGACAACGTATGCATCAGAAACATTATGCCTTCCAAGTAGAGATGAGGAAAAACTAAAAAATAAGTATTTTTGAGGAGAAGAAAGTAAATACAGATTAATATTAAAAATTAACTAACCATGACATTAAAAAAATAAAAATGTATTAAAGAAAATTAAAGCTCTTATTCCCTTTCATCTTTTCATTATACACTTTTGGGTGTCGAATTTGGATTAGGTTCTCTTTATCCATCTATTTATTTCTTCCAATCCTTTGTATTTTTTATTTCTTCTATTGTTTTGCACGTTTCCTATTGTTGTCTGGTGTTTTTTTGTTCCTTTCCTAGTATTTTTGATTAGTTTGTTCATTGCTATTATAAATAAAGGGGGACTGAGGCTATACCCCTGCTTAATTCTTTTCTTCCAGGTAAACTCTTCTGATTTAGCTGATGTACTACTAGATTTTTTCCAGTCCTCTGCTATTAATCTTGTTTCCCACGCTGTTTGCATATTTTTCAGGACCAGTCTATGCCTTCTTCTCCTAGGTACTTAATCATTTTTGGTTTTGCTTTGTCTTCTCCTCCTGCTTTACTAGTTTTTATTTTTTCTATTGCTTCTTTTATTTCTTCCCCGTTTATGTTTTCTGTTTGTAATCCTTCCTTCCTTTTTTCATTGATTTGTTCTTGTTCCTGTATTGTTTTGCCAAATTTGTTTTTGTTGCCCTTATAATGTTATTTATGTTAATGTTTACATGCAGTTTATTTTCTTTGTCATTTACTTCTATAATTCTTTTTCCTTTCTCTCCTTTCACTGCTCTCACTCTAGTCCAGAAATTTCTATTATTTGTTGTGTAACTTTGCTGCAATTCCTTTCTATAATCTTCTCGTGTCTCTCTTTTTGTATTGTTGACAACTGTTTTTACTTATTTATTTTTTGTGGTCCTATTTACCCTGTCCGTTTCTGGTTGTGAGATATCTTCTCCATGCTTATTTTTTTTCCACTTCCGCCTTTTATTCTGCGTTCCACCATCTGTATCTTTTGTACTCCATATTGCTGCATTTGCTTTCAAAAAATATTTTGGTTCTTCCTTTATGGCTCTTTAAATGTAGCTCATATTTTTTCCGGTTGTCACTCTTCTTTCAGCTCCTCAAAGTATTTCAACGTCCTTTAAGGTTTTTCTTAAATTTATTTACATTTAATCTATAGTATTTCTTTCTGTCCTTTATTCTTGTTGTTTTATCTTTTTCTATTGCCGTGACCATCCTGTGGTGCCTTGGTAATCCCGGTTCCTTTTCTGTTCTTATGTTTATAACGTTTTGTTCCACATTTTCTTGCATATATTATAGCTCCTTCGATTCCTTTCTTCAGCTCTGAAAAGCATCTTTCTTCAATTTGAAAATGTTTGAGCAAACCCAACCATCTTCTTGTCATTCCTGTTTAAGTTATTTTCTCTCTGCCCTCTTATACTTCCTAGTCCTCCGTTGCAGTCTCTTATTATTATGATTTTTTTGTATAGAATTCAATTATTTCCTCTTCCTCTTTTTAATTCAATGTGCTTTTAGTTCATCTTTAAGTATTCTACTTTTCATTTCTTTATTTATCATTAGACCAATCCCCTCTTTTGCTCTGTGTCATTGTGGCACCCCTGTGTAATATATACTATAGTTTTTAATTAATTTGATGTGCCCGTTTGCTGTTTTGTATGAAATATATTTTCATTTTTGTTAATTTTTCTCTTAATTCTATTACCTTTTCAGCTAACTATGTTTCATGTAGTTATTTTTATTTCTTCCCTCTCGGTTAGTCTACTTTCATTTCCCGAGTCATTATCATTTGCACCCTTATCCCTCTTTATTAGTTTTTCCTCCGGTATATTTGAGTCCGAAGGTTTCATAGTAGTATATAATTTTTCAAATCAAACATAAAAAGGGTACACAAAGAGTAATAATGCAATTGTCTAAGGCGCCAGGTCGCCTCGTGCCAGAAATGGTTAGCGCAAACAAATGAGAACCTCAACTTCTCAGTTCGCAGGACTTACATTCACACGGAGCGTAGAGTCTCACTATTATTATTATATTTTCACTTTCAAATCTTGATATACTTGTATACGTAAATTGTTGATAAAAAGTTCACTATATTAGAACTTGTTCAGGTTTGTTCGAAAAAGATAAATTGAAACTAGATGATGGATACATCTACGCAGTAATTAATTGATTGTTTTTGTGCACGGCCTTCGAAGATAAATTTACAAGCGATATTTGCAAAGAGGTGGTGCACCGTGCAGTGAGTTAGTACTTTGGCATGCGAATTGTTCGTTTGAATTTATTTTTGGCTAACGATCTATAAGCGGCTAAGTACCCCGAAATCGGGCTAGAAATCTCCTCACTCCTTTGGTTCACTAATGGTAATCTATTAATAAATTAATTGCTTAGAATATAAAAAGCAGTTTCTTGACCAAGAAGTAAAAACAAAGACAAAAGTCAACAATTGAAATAAAATTATCTATCCTCTTTGGTGTTATTAATTACTATCATTTATAGCCAAATCAAATTTAAACTAAGCGTGTTTTTTAATTTGAATACGCATTAATTACTTAATTTTTAAATTACAACAATAGTTGAACACGTTCCAATTACATGACACTGTAGACAATCAAGGACATTTAGATGTTGGCACACTTCTAGTATCAAGTGCAGATAGACTTAAAAATTCCAATTTTTGTAAATATCTGAAGGTTCACCTTTTCACGGCATTCGAAATGAAATTTGGCCATTTTGGGTAAAAAATAATTTTATAAGAACAACAAATGCTTAGCTTCGCGGTCTTCAAAGGCAGACAACAAAGACAGTTCTAAACTTGCATTGGACACGTGCCACGCCACGCTCCGTCATGCCCATGCAGGGCCTGGAGGTAGAAGGACACTTACGATCTTTTTGGACCTCCGAAAGCTGCTATTGAGGTCATCCCTCACGATGGCGGTGGCGATGTCCAACGTCCCCCAGGCGTCCATGGTCTGGCCCGAGCACCAAGAAGGCGCGCACTGTCCTCAACCGCAGAACCGCCGCCGCCGCGTATATTAAGATCCGGACGCGACCGTTAATTAGCCGCTAATGAGGGAAACTTGATGTGCGAAAATAGTGCCGCGGCCGGGTATGTGCCAGAACGGTTAAACTTGAATCACTTTATAGTCTAAACGAACGCCGTGGTGGCGGCTTGGCACCGGAGGCAGCGATCGCTCGAGGCGAGAAAAATGGGCGCGCATTCTGATGCAACCGATGGGTGTGATTGTAGCTGGCGGCGTATTCTTGGAGCCGAAGAGATGGTTGGGGACGTTGCCGATGGGCGAGAGCCGGGGGCTATAAATACCCATCAGCTATATATACGCCAAATAATAGCGGCTAAATTACTTGCATGCCAATAAGTTCGGGATTTCATTAAGGTCCCGAAATAGAAAATAAAAAACAGCGAGCAGGCCTCCTAGATGCTATTAATTGAGCTGAACAAGCAAACAGACTAAGGAGATCGGCAGAGGCCCTTGAAAACCAAATTTGCTGCGTAGTAATTCTATTTCGGAACGGTCAATAGTTTTAAAATCCCGTTTGCTTAGATTGGCTATAACCTCTTTGATCTCAACGTAAACAGGGCCAGTGATATTTAGCATTGCCCGCATGTGATTCAGTTCTAAATGTAGTTTTTATTATATTTATTTTGCTACTTACACTCAGTAGCTTTCAAATAAAGAACGGCACAGTACATTATTACATTTTGTATGCTATTTTAGAGAACTGGAACGGCCCAGTATCTCTGACTGCACTATAGTATCCGCCAAGGCATAAAATATCAAGTGAGCAATCTACACCGTGCTTCAATTTAGATCACATTACTAGGGATTATCCCACATACTGGCCAACAGACAAAAAAAACCTCAGACTTACTCGATTTTTGCATCACAAAGGGATTAACACAATACAGCAAAACCAAGCGATAGCTTGACTTATCTTCAAATCATACTCCAACAATCATCACGATAACCACTGTATTATTGGAAGTAGAAAGCTATTCTTCTCTCTAAAACTAGCGCACACACTAGACACAATTTAGGGAACAACTCACTAAAACTCTAACCGTTCAAATACCGTTAAAAAAAGATTTAGATATGTACCTTGCAGTTAAATACCTAGACAATGTCACACAAATATCAACCCAATTGGGCAGTCACATCTATATACTTGTAAATATCTTGCACCTCATAGCTGAAAGAAGCAGATGACAAGAAGTCCGCAAGACAAGTTCAATGGTGCAGCAAATAAACTAAAAAATCTAAAAAACGAGTTCATACAAAACCATCTGCAGAACTTGACGCAACCAAAGATAGCGATTACTCACTCTAGAATGCGACAAGAAAAATCGAACAACCTCAAGCAAGAATACCTCTTATAAGTAAATCAGATCGCGCATGAGATGGAAGTGTATGTATTCACTCCACACCTTTCTGAAAATCCACTTAAAAATGAAGAATTTCTAGATGCACTCTTACAAATGGCAAAAACCCCACCATTGTTTCTCAGCCAAGGAGGTGCTTCAAGTCATGCACAAACGACTCAATCCTAAAATAACTCCGGGATTTGATCTTATTATTGGCAAGATACTAAAGGAGCTCATATTATCCTTATTTATAAACAAGAAAAACCGCTCTGCGAAGTAGAATCACAAGAACCCATAGATTTCCTTCTCATTGTTTCAAAGGTTTATGAGAAGCTTCTTCTAAAACAAACAAAAATTATCTAATACCCCAATACTAGTTTGGTTTTCAAATAAAACACACAACAATTGAAAAGGTCTATCAAGTTGTCGCTAGAATTCAACACGACATCCAAGCACAAAGATATTTCTCTGAATCGTTTATTGATATATCCCAGACCTTTGAGAAGGTTCACTACGAGTTAGTGAAACGCCCAAGTAGGCACATTGGCTTAAAAATAAAACAAACTATACTTGGCTCATAGAAAGGAATTTCAAGTTCACACATTCCTTATGTATAAAAAGGTCTTAAAATCAATATAGGTGCATTAAACTTTGAGAAACATCAAGTACTTTTAATATGGAGATAATTTAAAGATTTTAATCGAAAGTTCTTTATAATAACTAAAGCCTATTGATGTGTCTATAACTCAGTTATTCAAAGAGATCTAAAGAAAGTGATTAGCACCACTAGTGCTAAGAATCTCATTAGACTTTAAAATCACTCTAACTTATTAGCTATAATTTTCTCTAAATTGCTAGACAACAGCACTATCAAAATCAATAGTAACAGTATTAGAGCTTTGGAAATCGTAAATAATGATTATATTGACAAATCATTCATCAATTTATTCAAGACTCCCCAGTTCGGGTTCTTGTGACAGCCTCCATTCTTCTTGGCATCGAAATGGAGGAATTGTGCCTTGGTGAACTACATTCTATTCATTGTTGACACGTTCTTATAATTTTGCCAGATCTATTGGAGACCGTGGGTACCACTGCATCTTTCGGGTATTAATAATATTCCTCACATTTTCGATAGGTGAAAAATCAAGAGATCAGACCAGCCAAAGAACAGTTTCTACTTTGTTTTGTTGAGGAAAGTTTAATTTGTGCATGGTCGAGCGTTATCTTATTGAAAGATTGTTTGGAACACCCTTCGAATGTGGGATCACGTCGTTGTAGATTTTGCTAGTCAATCTTGTCTCTCAATCTAACTAAAAGTGACTTGATATCATAACTGTCCTCCTGAGAGTATGTTTTCCTTGACGATTCCATGTTCACTCCAGCCTATGGTTTATTGTGATTACCCTAATTAAATAAGTTCACAACCAATCTGTCATTTATGTCCCCTGAATCAGCAGATACAGGTCCTTTACAGGGTGTGTCTGGAAATATTCCGGTTCCAGGATTGATTTCCCGAATGTATGTTGCCTTTTCCTGCACAGAGCATCGCACTTGCATAGGATGTGTAAGGCTGTTTCTGGTTCCTTGCTACAAAGTCTGCATGCAAGGTCACCATTGAATTTACCAATTTTTCAGAGCTGTTCTTTTACAGTCGCATGTCTTGTAAGAAACCGTATTGATTGTCTTTAGCTGTAGCCTACTTAGGTTAAGGAGTTCTGCAGCTCTCTTTTGGCAAGGTCCCTTATTGAAGGTTTTGCTGAAATAATGTCCTGTTCGATTTTTCCAGTACATTCGATGATAAGTGCGTGTCCTCTCCTTAATAAAGCTTCGGGCAGCACTTCATGAAATTCCTAATGCAGGTTCTGGGCCTATATAAGCCTCACTAGATCCCTGCCTGGCCAGTTCATCGGCTTTCTCGTTGCCGTAGATACCGCAATGCCCAGGTGCCCATAACAGTTTTACTGTGTTATGTTCTGCCAGTGCATTGAGTTCGTTGATGCATTCCCATACCACTCTAGATGATGCTTTTGTGCTTGATAAAGCCTTTAAAGCTGCCTGGCTCCAATTGCATATTTTACCATCACTTTGGTTTAAACAACATCTGAATCTATTGGAAAATACAACTCAATACCACTTGTGTATCCACAGACGCCCTTTCGTTGTCCATTGTAATCTTCATTGACGGTGCAGATACGTTGTGCTACGATCTTCTTCAATCCACTCGTTTCATATTCGCACCACAGTATTACTACGGCGACCAATTCTTCGGTTTATTTCTCACAAACAAACACTCCCCTCATTTGGCCCATATATCTTCTTTCAAATTAACTAATTTGTCGATAATTTACCTTTTGTTGACGACAAAGCTTTCTTACATAAAGTAAGTTACACGTGATAAATCGGAGTGTCTATTTTACAGGTGATATCACTACTTCGATTGTAGGAATACTTCTTTAGCTCATCCAAAACATCATAATTGATTGTTTGAAGTGGCATCATTTCACACAAACTTTTTTTAGATAAATATAAAAAGTCTAGCTTTTAATAATACCTATTAGTCAAAAACCATTTATAATATGTCACGTATCAGAATGTGCAGTGATTTTTTAAGCGAATGAAATGCTCAAAATTACCAACCAAACAATAAAATTCGAAATTGCTTCACTCAATTTTCGCGGAACCGTTTTATGGTCTTGGCGACAAACAGCGTTAAAGCATAACCGAAACAAATTCACGAAAGTTTTATGGACCACAATTCCGAAGGCTTTGGCTTCGTATTGTAACGCTCGATTGTCGGAAATCGAGCTTCCTTAAAAGGGCTGCGAGCAAGCGGAGTAAGAATATTCACAATGATCTCAGAATTTAACACGTTGCGAAAAGAGAATCTGAAAATCTCACGTGGACATTGAACGTGCATTAGGAGTGGACAAAAAAGGCGGTTGCGGGCAGTTGCGATTGGGAACAGTCATCCCAAAAGAGATCGACTAGTGGAAATAAATAATTAGCAATAGTGCATTAGTTAATTAGCTAAGCGACTGTAGAAATAAGTAGTGCTTCTATAATGTTAAACAATTGTTAATTAAAATAAATAAATTAATCAGGTTACTCCACATCTGTCTGGATGAGCAACTAACATCCCAATCAAAAGTATTTCGAAAACATAACGAATCAGATAGTACAACGCATTTCGACAGGGCAGCACGTACCATTTTCCAGTTACTCCCAAATTTGTATGGATTACCAAAATGTTGACGCTATTATGACACCCGATGTCTACCTCTTATCAAGGATGGACAATCTACTCCAATCTACCAAAAACCCTGTTCACATCTACCGTGAATCTGCACAGCAGCTATTGACAAATTGAAATCACTCCAGAAGACAAGCAGCCATTTAGAACCTATCGCTTTAATAGAATTCCATTTACTTTTTGTAATACACTTGCAAGAGACTCATCAATCCTTTCAAGTGGTTTAGGCAGTATCCATCTCGTTGCCTATATTGACGATCTCATTTTACTCTCTAACACGTGGTATCAACATTTACGTGACTTGGAAGCAGTCTTTTAAAGAAGGAAGTAATTTAATCTCCAAATAAATGGAGACAATTGTATTTTATGCTGCGATAAAATAAAGTACTTAGATCATATACTGACCGATCCAGAAAAAGTCAGCGCAATCACCCAAATGCCAACCTCTAAGAGAGTAGAGCAAGTACAAAGCTTTTTCCAAACTTACAAAATTTTTACCAAAATTACAAAGTCTTTAAGGCAATCTTACCAAAAAAAACAAAAGTGAACTGAGGCCGATGCTGATGTTTTCAGGCTGTTCAGCTGCAAGACCAATCTTCGGATGAGCATCCTATAGAGTACGCAAACAAACCCTTAACCCCTGTCTAAAAGACTTACTCGAAAACAGAAAGAGAAGCTTTAGCCATCGTTTGCGCAGTAGTAAAATTCTGTGGTTACATAGAAGAAACATCAATTTTTGTGGACACTGACCATGAACCCCTGAAATATATGATATCTTTTCCAAAGTAATTGAGACGCTTAGCCTTATGGTCGTGGCAACTACAGCCCTATAATCTAAAAGTAAAATACACTATAGGAAAACAAATATAGTGATCAACAAATTTTCCCGATTGCTAAAAGATGAAAATTCCTGATGTCATCATCAGTAGCTGGTGAAAAGTAGCTGCAAGATCCTGAGCTTGAGTGATTGGTACCTACCACGCATCAGCACATTCGCCTTAACAGGACACATCAGAAGATATGGTATCCGTCATACCTAAAAGAAGAAGAGGATGTCCAAGGTAGACAGAAATTATATTATCCAAAAAAGGAGTGTGCAGCATATGTAGTAGTTCCACAGCGTTCTACTAGTATCCTATGGAAGCGCCACACATCACCGACTCATCACGGAAACGCCCAAGACCCCCCCCCCTACGGTGTTTCTCTTAATCAACATAAAAACAGCCACCCTTACCGAAGAACGCCCAACCTCTACAGAAATGAGGAAATCGTAACAATCCAAGAGACCTACACAACAGCATTTAGGGCCAACACAAGTCCACTTTCTCTGGCCTCTACAATTATGAGGCCGACAAAAATGCCCATTACAAGCGCCCAAAAATCTTAATTCCTCCATGAGGCGAGCTATACGGTAATCCACCATTTACGCCAGGGATAATCAAGAGGATAGAGGTTAGGGCCTGGATCCAGAAACTTTAGTTTTGCCAGTAGAGTCAACGTTAACGTTAGGAACACCAGTATCGGACAGTATATACTTTAGGCCCGACTGGTAATTTTCCTTCTCGGAAATACTGGTTAAAGCGGCCTAATCCCGACCTATGCGGGGCTTGCCTCTATGAAGCTGTCATTATTTATACGGAAATAGAGGTATCAGAATAAAGGTATATGCGGAAATGTATTTTAAAATTTTAACAGAAAAAATAAGAAGAAAAGGGCATCCCGTAAAATTTGCAGAAGAGTTAAAGGTAAATTTTGAAGGAAATTTCAGAGACTTAAAAGAAACACTGAAGGTAAATCCAGAAGATGAGTTTGTGTGGCCGCGGGGTTAAGGCAAGCGGCTGCGGTACGGACACTGAAAATAATACTTGCGTTCATTTCGAACAAAGGGAAATAATAAAGTGGCCTAAAAAGCGGTCTTGCCACATCCTCTCGTAACAGAGATGGTGTACGACGATCGGGGAGTAAAGAGAACCATCTGATAGCTTCAACCTTTCAATTCGCAGGCCATGTTCCCACGTGGGATATTAAAGCTTCACCATTATTATTTTTATTAAATACAAAACAACAAGTTAGAGATGAAAAAATTGAAGGAGACCGTGAAAGAGTATTTGAAAGCATTGAAAAAAAGAGGAATTAAAAGAAAAACTCATTTCGTAAAAATTAAAGATAAGCGCGGAAGGAAATTCCAGTAACGTAAGAGACAAATAGAAGATAAATGCAGAAGAACACGTTAGTGATTTTATAAAGAAGCCGAAATAGAACATGGAAGAGTATTCAAAAAGTTTGAAAAAACAATTGTAAAAATTAGATCTTTTATTGATACAATGGTTCTCGAAGACCCATGGCAATCAATGTAAATTAGAAGAAAAAGTCTGTAAGTAGTGAAGAGGTACTGTGTTTAACAATCGGTGGTTACCACAGGAGCTACAGTGAGACCTTGATTGGGATTAAGAGTGGTGTTAGAATATAAACGTCAAGAGGCAAAACCACAATGGGAACAAATCAACGATAAGAACTTATTGGGCACAATAAGTTTTCTTGAAGTTAGAATATGGTATTTTCAGAAATTTTTTTAAGAACGCCGATGATGTTGAATTTAGGTTGTAATTATTAATGTCGAGTGTCCCACGCCATCTACAAAATTGGGTGTTAGAACACTTTTAGATTAAAAATTAGAAAGTCTGAGAGCGGTTCTATTAGGTAAACTGTAAAGAAAATATAAAGGACTAATTTCGGAAGTGCAAAAACAACTCTTTTGTAGAAATACAATTACTTGTAAAAAAACAGTTAAGAAAGACCAAATAAAAAGAAGGCAGTCGACATTTTAGTCCATTACTCGAAACGGACGATAGCAACAACTCAAAATTATCATTTCTGTACACTTCCAAAAATAATCCAAAACAGCCCCCTACAGCTCTTCATCGGTGTTTTTTAACTTTAAAAATGAATATAGGATGATCCAAATTGAATTTTAGGATTTCAATTGCGCCCCTTTTGAGTTCTGTGAACGTTTTGTACAGATGGTAAGCACATGGCAAAGTCCACTAAAGAACAACAAAATCGCCGTACATTAGTCAACTGGATTTTAGGGACCATAGGAGTTGATGCTGATTTTTGAAAACAACTCATATCGAGCGGAAAAGCTCATTTTTCTTTAAATGGCCTTGTGAATCGTCAAACTTGTCGCATCTGGGGTAGTGAAAATCCAAGGGCTATTCACAAAAAGGCACTGATTAGTGTGTATTATAAATTGGAGGAATCATTTACCCGTGCTTTTTTGAAGACGAAATTGGCAACGCTGCTACTGTCAATGGTGAACGTTATCAGGAGATACTAAACAACCTTTTTTGCAATGATTTCAACTTGAATGATGTACGATTTTAACAAAACGGAGTCATATATTACAGAGCATAGAAAACACTCACTTTACACCAAACCAAATGTTTTCGTGATATTATCTTGGATTATCACCACGGTCTTGCTATCTAACTTTTTCCTCCGCGGTTATTTGAACGACGGGGTGTATGTCAACAAACCTGTCACTATTCTAGGACTTTAAGAGACCATCAAATATGTAATCGCTGAAATAGAGCCGCAATTGTAAAAAAGCATTATGAAAAACTTTTCCAAAAGAATTGTCGCATGTCAACGGAGTCGCAAAGGACATTTAGCGATATAATATTTCACACGCAACTGCTAAGTATGTACTTAGCACTGGAATCAATAAAATTCGGATTGCTCTAATATTTTGTGTTTTATTCAGAAAAAACATCTTGAAGTCCAATTTGGATCATCCTAAAGTAGTTAATGGAGGTAGGCTTCTTCAAAGTCAAAATCCTTTGTACCAACTTGGACAATTGTGGCCTTTTGGACATAGGTGTTATTGTGCAGAAGGTGACCAATTTGATTCAACGTGCTAATCATCTTTTCCTTGATAACTTTGTGAATTTTATACAATAAATTGGCGTAATACTCTCCGTTGTTCTCTCACTGAGTTCCTTTCCTTAACATCAATTAGAAACATTTCTTTTGAATGCCTAAAAATTGTTACTATGACTTTTTTCGTCGATTGAGCCATCTTCACCTTCCTTGTCTGTTTTTCGTCTGGTTCGCATTCTATTAGCTCTTTTCTTTACTAAAGCACCATAGCATAGGATGATAACTTTATTCTTTATAATAATGGATTAAACCTTCTTTTTGGTTGTGACAGGTGTTCAAAAATTATTTACAACAGGTCAGATATTGCTATTTTTCAACCACTGACAAAAGTCGGGGTACCCATCTGGCACTAACCATATTAATATGAAGATACTCATGGAGAATAGGACTACATTGGAAAGCCCTAACTTTGCTAATAATTATTTTACATTAAACCCCTACCTTGCAGCACCTCACGCTTTGAAAAACACTTGAAGTGGCCGACCTACACAAAGTTCGTCTTAGATGTTTTCTCGGCCCACATGAAATTGTTGTGCCCATTCCTTTACAGTGGATTATGAAGGCGAAGATACTGTACAAACCATGCAAATGTTATTTAATATCACAGGGATTAAGACTTGCTTTAGAAAGAAATCTCATCAAGGCTCGGTACTATAATAGATTTTCAACCCCACGAACGTCCAATAAAAAAGTGACTCTATTTGACACCACCGCTGTTTTGTTTCTATTATTAACCACTGTAACTTAGTCAGGCGAAACTTTTGGCGCTTACCTAGTAATGTAAGGTTTTTGGCAGTAATGCCGATTTATGAATTTTGTCGTATGTTTTGATTGCCAAACAATAACTTTTATTAAAATTTAATAAACTTTTTTTAATATGACTACAATTTTTCTACCTCTTCAATGTCGTAGATTTTCGATTTCTGAATCGTCTTCTCTCAAAATTGTTCATCCATCATATACACCATATCATCATAAAGTTCCTCTGCCGACAATTGTTTCTGCCCCCACAGTTGTGAATAATTTATGCAAATCTACTTAAACAACTTATTTTTTACTTACAGATGATCAAAATTACTTAGTACTATTTATGTACACAACACATGCAATTAATAACGTAAAATTGCATTGTAGTTATCTGTAACACTATTTCTGTTGCACTCGCGTTTGAACTGGCTTCGCTTTCATCACTTTATTTATTTATGCCCTTTTGGGGGCTACCAGAAGGGACTGGAAAACGTCTCAAAACTCCAGAAAAAACGCTTAAAATGTCCTTGCAGGTGTGCAAGCGCAGCTAAATTCCTGGAAGGTATTATAGACGCGCCTGTCGCTACGGGTGGCGTTCGGAAATTTATTACAATATTTACATTTTCCTTGTTGGAAAACTAAATGCCAGAAGCAATTAGTATATCATATTATATGACGTAAAACCTGATTTATTAACATTTACGATCTTTGAGTACTAGTTTGCATTACTTATCGCCAGACTCATAGGTGCAGTAGAAGCAAAAGCGATTATGTTCTTGAAAACATCGTTCATAAGATATCTGGTATATAGCTCCCAATAGTGGAAGGTTTACGTAAAATATTGCAGGTAATGACAAGAACGCGATAATGTCTGTGATGCACATTTTATATTCCATTTTGACTAAATTGCAAATTGCAAAAATATAGTAGTCAGCTTTAGAAAAAGTCTATTAAAATATTTATCTGCTTATAAATCAAAAGTTGTCTGAATAACAGATTTTTTAAAATAATCATGCAACTAACATTCACCGACTTACATACAATAATCCATAAATATGTCAATCTTTTTGGTTTCTCTTTCTCGCCACTTATACTATTGAAAACCTTTAAACATTTTGAAATCATGTAAATTGCATATATCATGGTCAAAAGAAAAAAAAACAAGAAATCCACAAGTTGATCATAAGCTTAATTTCATAATTTCAAAATTTTTAAACTTCAATTGATATTTGCTTTTTACAGTCACACTACTCATGACCGTACAATAAATCTGTAGGTCTCTGAAGTTCATATTATATTTCAAATATATGAACGTAACTCGCATAAAATTAAATATAGAGGGAAACCGTGGACCAGCAAACTTTCACTTACCACTGAATCGCTGAAAGTAGCAGACACAATTGAAGCTTTCTTCATGTTCCAGCCGACGTCCATCAGTTATCACAAAACCAAGCGATTGCAGTCTCAGTTAGGTGGACTTTAAACGGTATGCCGTGTAAAGCTGCCGTAAACTAATATACTGTTTCTTTAATCGGACCTTGAGTTGGCCATTCTGAATAGATGGGTGTCCGTCACTTTTGACGTTTGCAATGAGCAGCTGGTACGACACGCAATAATTGCGAATGGGAGAGTTTCAGAGCGCACAAGTCATGATAACGGGAAACTTTAGACTTTTGGAAACCCCTTAAAAACAAAGACAAAAACTAAATCGGTGAGCTTAGAGTACCAACAGTTGTAACATCAATGTTCGGTTATTTAGATGTTAATATGTGCAAATATAATAAATGTAATTTAAAATTTAATGGACGAGCATTTCAGTCTTGGCATGCAATTTGACATCTGACATATTTATTTTTTGCTAAGATAAATATGCTTTAAAATATAAACGTCAGTAAAGCATGTTCCTATAAGTACAGTAAATTTTTGATGCTATTTTAATACACTGTTTGGTAATCATAATAAAAATAGAGCAGTTGGTATAGTAAAGGGGCAACTGATAACACAGTTGAGCAGCAACTTGTCTCGTACAACTAAAATAACGAAACAGTAGGCATTCTTATTTTTAAAGAACAACAAGCAGCTTCTTCCACATGAAAATTTTGTGTAGGTTACTCCTCAAATGATATATCGGAGTATCAGAATATATTCCAGTCGAAGATTCTGAATTTCTATTCTTTACTTATCGCAGCATTTTTCATCCAGTCTGTTTTAAAGTTACATTCGCTGTATTGCCAAAAACACCGTAGTAAACTTGATAACAATGTATTGTGACATAAAGTAGACATCACCTTCAAGGACATGTCCCAAACTTAGAAGTTCAACAACTCTAGAGGCCAGACAAAATTTTAGAAACCTTTTAAAAAAGAATTCTTTAACCCTGCATAGAGTTTATTGATAATTTTTTCCACCAACCAGAAGTTGGTGAATAGCGCAGTGGCTAGAGCAAAAATTGAACTAAATATGTGCCCGATCAATCGATTTCTTAAGCTTAGGGTCAATTACCAATGTCGTAACAGTCACTCAAATATGCAACAGATTTTACGCATTGTATACACAAATTAAAATTTCGATCAAAGATCAGAGTGTGTCTGTATAGGTATTTTATAACTTGATTGAACAAAGATAGTTGCTAAGTTTGAATTAGAAAGTGTCTTACAACCATTCGTTCAAATGACCAGTAACGGAACTAGGTCTACCTGTAAAAAGATTAAGGCAATGGCCCCAAAGAAGGAGCTACATTTTCCTTGTTTTCTATTATTGTGGTATTGCAACTGTCAGGCGCCGGTTGCAAATGTAAAAGCCTCCCTAATTTTTAATAATCTTTTTCTCACATCTCTTTCTTCAAGCTTTTCTTTACTAGACATTTATGATTTGATATAAAAATGCATTTTAAGTCCTAAACTATTTTTTTGCAGACTCTTCTTTTTCCCAAATTGATCAGTTTATATTCTTCAAGGGGAGGTTCTCATCAGAGCCGACCAAAAAATCACTTTTTTTGTTGCATTTTTTGATAGCTAATTATCCGTAGAATATATTCCCAAAACGGTTTGTATAAAATTATTTTTTTAAAAAAGTTATAGCGAAAAAGCAGCGCGTTTTCCGTAATATTTTTGAATTTCCCACCTTTACGATCATACCATGGGTGATCATGGTAAGTATAGCTACCTAGAGTGCCATCAGATGTCGGAATATAAGCTATTACTTTATAGATGTGCTTCTATATATAACGGGTGTTTTTTATAGAGGTATAAAACTTTAAGTTGGCAACACTTTTTTAATTGGCGGGCATTTTGTCAGCTGTCAAGTGATTTATGTTTAGTTTGGTTTGGAATTTCAACATGAAAAGACTGACGCCTGAACAACGCTTCCAAATTGTGCAAATTTATTTTGAAAATCATGGTTCTGTTCGAAATATGTATCGCGCACTACGTCCATTTTACGGTCAACATAATCGTCCATCAGAGCAATTAATTCGATTAACTATGGAACGTTTTCGCACCAGGTTTACCCTAAATGATAATACGCATCCACGGAGACGTCGTACAGTGCGTACAGAAGAAGTCATTGCTGCTGTAGAGCGTAGCGTAGAGGAAGACCCGAATCAGTCTATCCGCCATCGTGCACAGGAATTGTATGTGTCCATCCACTTTATGGAAGATTTTGCGGAAAGATCTTGATTTGCGTGCTTACAAAATCCAACTCGTGCAAGAATTGAAGCCACACGATCACCTAGCAAGGCATAGCTTCGGTGAATGGGCCCAAAACAAGATTGCCGTTGATCCCGATTTTCATAAGCGAATTTTGTTTAGCGATGAAGCTCACTTCTGTTTGAATGGATACGTCCATAAACAAAACTGCCGTATTTGAAGTGATGGTAATCCTCAAGTGTATGTTGAGACACCGTTACATCCAGAAAAACTGACTGTTTGGTGTGCTTTATGGGCTGGTGGAATCATTGGTCTGTACTTCTTTAAAAACGATGCTGGTCAGAACGTTACAGTCAATGGTGACCGCTATAGAGCCATGATTACTGACGTTTTCGTTCATCAATTGAACAACCATGATGTGCAGGAGCTGTGGTTTCAACAAGACGGCGCAACATGTCACACAGCTCGTGCCACAATTGATTTATTGAAGGAAACGTTTGGAACCGCATAGTTTCACGTTTCGGACCCGTAAATTGGCCTCCAAGATCGTGCGATTTAACGCCGCTAGACTATTTTCTGTGGGTATATGTGAAGTCACTTGGAGGACAACATTCGCCGCGTTATTGCCGATATACGGCCACAAATGTTGGAAAAGTCATCGAAAATTAGACCTCCAGATTAGACTACGTCAGAGCCAGCCGTGGGGGTTATATGCCAGAAGTCATATTTAAATTATAATGCCAGAAGATTATCTTTCGAATAAAGTAAATTTCATGTCGATTTAAAAAATTCATCCTTGTTTTATTCCATTTCAAAGTTCTATACCTCTATAAAAAAACACACTTTACTAATATCAACGGTTTAAACGCGTTTTTCTCGAAACCACGTTTTTCAAACTGGGTGGCACGATATCTCAACAACTACTGAATATATCACTATTTTGTTTTTTGTATTTGAAAGTAGATTAAATTTATTGGAGGACAAACCTAAAAAATGATAATATTTATTATTATTATTTTTGTACAGCACTTTGAAGAACCGAAAAAAGCGCGAAAACACGAAACTAAAATTTGCATGTCCGCCATTTTTCCAATTTTTTACTTTTTGTTGATTTTATAGGTTCATCCTCCAACAAATGTAATGTATTTCATAAACATTTTTGAATTTCTTATTTCAGATAATATTTACAAGTGCTACAGTGCCGCCCACTTGGATACTTTTTTTGAGGCGGCCATGTTACAGCATAAATAAACAATTACCATTATATTATTTTTTACTAAAAAAATTTTATACATTAAGACCTATTAAGTATCAAAAAAATTACGTTTTTTATTTACTTCCTTCCATGAAAAAAATCAAGAAAATCGTGTCATTTTTGGGTCGCTAGATGAGAACCTCCCCTCAATGCAATTATTCTCTTAGACAGCTTAAGTTAAACTGACTTGCCGTTTTTCAATGTGTGAGTCATATTGTTGATGTAATAAAAAGCTTTAGAGAAGTGCAGCCTCTTTGTATACATGTTTTAATGCAAACTGAAACAAAAGTCTAAATATTCTTCAAATATAGCGCAAATAAATTTTACATCAGTAAGTAAAGAGCCTGAACAGTCATCTAAATCTACTTCAAACGGCCAACCGCCCAATCAAAACTTAAATTCTCTGCAACATCTATGATGTGTTCGTACACAAGGCGGCAGCACCTCAGTTGCAGCATTTAATATCACTAGCACGATAATGTTCTTGTGCTCTAAACGATCATTATGTCTTTTTCACCAGAATTGTACACATTATTAAGCACATCACAAATCTTAACTTGTTTGAATTTTAAATTCTTTTAGGGGGATCTAAAATGTCAGCTACTCCTTCAGCTTTTAAGTGGGCATAGAGCTTTACAAACATCTTCTTCAATAGTGTTCTCTTCAAGGTTGATCCCTTTTTGAGGTTTATAATGACATCTCACAACTCGCCAATGTTTATTTGATAAGGTCTTTCCCTTTCAATGTCCCACCTTCCTTAATTATTCTCTTTTGTAGAGATATTCCAAGTATTCTACACCTCTTTAAGATAGATTACATCTTTTTGGGCCGTTTCTTAGTAATTGTGACCAATATAAAACTAAAATTGTAAAGTCAATGTTAATATAATTAAAACAACTTGCGCGGCCGCGATGTAACCTGACAGCCCATGAGAGTTGTTGTAATGCGCTTGTGTGAATGAGGATGACTTCACTGCGCAAGCCAGTCGGAAGTTGAACGCCAGTGAGTAAGCACATGTGGTGCATGATCGTCGGTTTGCAATGACTGAGCAAGTAAACCACCGAATCTGCATCAGATTTTATGCAAAGCTGAAACATTCGCCCGGAGAAAATATTTGGATGGTTCAGAATCCTTTTGAAAACATTTGGGGAAGAATGTAACATCCAAACGTGGTTACGTTGAAGGGGGAGGAGTCCCGTTTAGAATTTTCAAAACATAGATTTTTTTATTGCATAAATTGAAAGCTACATTTGTGTAGAATAAGTGTCCTAGCGTTCACAGGCTCGCAGATAAAGGGTGGCGCGGTCACGGAAACTTGTTTTGTATTTCATGAAAATCTGAAGGTGTTTTTTTTGCCTTGCCCCGCCATATTAGATCCGTGAAAGTTAATTTTTCAAATCTGGTATCACAATCGCGTTCAGCGAGTGCAAAAACCTTAAATTTCTCAGTTTTGTGTACATTCGAAGGACAGAAAACATTTTTTCAGTCCAAATCATTGCAAAAACTTTAAATGCGTTTTTCTCGTTTTACGCTAACGCGAATTCCGGTTGAACGCTTTCACAGATTCATTTTGGGCCAAAACGTCGAAAAACTAGGCAAAATTTATTGGAATTTATGCCTACTTTCAGAAAAATAGTGTTATAATTACTATTTTTCATTGCAGGTCAAGCATCGAAAAATAGGGTCAAAAATGAGTCGCTAAATTCAAATGGTCACCGTGACGGTCACATTTTCTAAAAATATTTGTCCAATAAAAAACGTTTTTATAGTAAAAAAAGTATGTTACTAGAACATCAAAACCGCATGTTTCTACGTCTTTTGGTTTTCGCGCAAAAAATTCCAAAGTTTACCTATTTTTCTGGATTCTAAACGGGACTCCCCCCCTGAAGGAAACTGAGGCTACGCGCAATGTTGCTAGTAATAAATATATAGATTTTTTATTATCGAAATTTCAGATTTTTGTTTTATATGGCCTTCTGCTTTCGGCATCAACCACGCAACCAAAGAAAACCTCAACATTTAAATTAGCAAAGAATAAGATGAATGAGAGGTGAAGGAAATGTCAAAATAAACTAGTAATATGAAACAGTAGAAAAAACGTAAAGGGACACATTGTTAAAAGGTTTGCAAAACAAAGTAAAAGAAAAGCAAGTTAAAAAAAATTAAACCTTAGACGTTCAAAACTTATAACATTACTTGAGCAAAGAGAATACGTGAATTTCAGTTCTTACACGAGAAGTTAAAACATTTTGAACGAGCATAAAATCAAATGACTATTCGAACCCAACATGACTGGCTATGACATGTGAAGCTTTTTTATCGCATATCACTATAGTTGCAGACCAGATATAGAAGATTTGCTACGACAAAAAAAAACAGAAGAGACCCACAATATGCATCATTACAGTGAATCAGTTAAACATTAAGATCTGTAACCCCTCAACTAAAAAACTTAGACCACAAGATTATTTCAAAAGCACATGAGTCCTGTCCAATTATAGTAATTCAGGGGTTATCCACAAAATTTACTCTTGCCAGTTAAACAATATTTCACTAAGAGAATAGCGTAAGCCAAAACGGGAGACGTAATTGCGACAAGCAGGTGCTCCAGGGATTGTACTCCGGATCGGTATTCAAAGTTCAGTTGCCGCAAGGGTGTCGAATAGTGGAGTTTGCAGATGGCACCTAGCTAATAACCCAAGCAATTTAAGACTTTATACGTCGTCTAAACGAGTTGCTCAAAGGGCCCAAAATGCAAACGAATAACACAAAAATGAGATTTAGTACAAAAAATACCCAGGCGGTATTTTTTGGTATGCGTTCAGTGCAAGAAATACCAACTTTTTTGGTTAACGCCAAATTCATCTACCGAAAAAGTACTATCCGGTGCCTTAGAATAGAAATAATCAATTGGATTTTGTAGAAAAATTACATACGGGCAGTGTGTGACAAGAGAAAACAAAATTTTCGCAATCAAGCGACGGTGCACGTTTCTAAAAGAGCGATACAGCCGGCTAGGTTATATGCAACCGAAATATGGGCAGAAGAATACAAGGTCAAAAGCCAAAATCCTTGTTTAGCGTACAGAGAGAACTTTTAGTTAAAGTGGGAGGTGTTTGCTACGTCGTAACCACCCAGACGGCATTTACATTAATTTCGCAGGAGGCGACTGGAAAAGAAAAGAACAGACCTACCAAGGCCAAGAACTTGGCATGTACAGATGCAGACTGGGACATTTTCCCGAGCCGATAGCCATCCGAGAGTTCCTGCGGTATATCGGTAGAAACAGAGAGATGCGCTATAATCTCAAACAGCAAGTCAGAGCTATTTGCTCTCAGAAGCATGAGGGTGCCAACAGATTTGCAAGTTGAGGTTTGGAAGCTTACAAGGACGAAATCAAAAACCGATTTCATTGGATCGGGACTTCGAGGAATGAGTGTACGGATTAATTGGCCAAAGAGGGAGCAGCCCAAGTAGAACTGCCGATTTTCGAATGGCTTCATTGGGCTCGTAAAAAAACGATTACAAAAAAAAGCAAGATAGAGCGACGTGGGGCAATTTACCTTAACCATCACGCCGTCCAGCTTATCACTGGTTGTGACTACTTTCATTCCTATCTCATCAAAATCCCAAAGGTGGTAGAGAACTAAGAAATATGATCTATTAAATGAAATATATATATTAAGTACTAAAAGCAAATACTTAAATTCTATCAACTGGTGCTCCTCCTTATTGTACTAAACCAACTCTACCGCAACTATATTATCTCACTCACAAGCTGTCCTTTATAAATATGGTATTCCTTAATCTCTATCGTGTCCTCAAATTCACCTTTCCCGGCATTCCCTTTATTCCAAAACCCGAGACAAGGTAAGAGATTCAAACCGCTATGGCTCCGAGTCTTGCGCTTGTAAACATCCCCACATGCTTATCTGTCTTGGTCCTCCGCCAACTTCCAGATTCTTATAAGTTTGGACCGGAAGATATCATGCCTACCTCTGCCCCTACCTTGTTCTCGGCTCCAGTTCGTGTAGCAGTACAAATGTCGCATCTCAGCCTTTTCGGAGAACAAAGACAGATACGTATGTGGGGAAGACGAACACGCCACGCACGTCGTGCTGATACGTAACGAGGAGAAGGAGACCAGGTTCAGAGCAAAGAAAACCTTTATCACGAGCGAAAGGAAATGATCACGAACGCGGGAAGAGATCGAGAGTCTTTGGAAGTACATGAGTGGTAGATGACTCTTGCGGAATTTCCTAACTCAGAGACCAATGGTCTAAAACAGATAGACTGCGGAGTAGGTTTCATTGCGTAGAATGTAACTGCTAGGAAGACTCAGAGCCATTGGCGATTTCAAGTAGTCTACGCCGATTAGGGTTTTCGTGATTTTTCCGTGTCCTGCACTATGGCAAATGTTGGAGCAGATAAATTTGCAACCCCATAGATATAAGTAATGTAAGCATTAAAAAGTCAAATTTACAGAATAAAAATAATGCAGTGTCACAAGACAGAAGAACATTTATCTGCATTGTTACTGTACATATTTTTAAACAAAAAATTTAATAAAACTTGTTTTTTTATTTCTTTTTAGCTGACAATGCACAGTTTTGGTAATAATAATTAACCATTTTAGGACTATTATTTACTACTAAAAAGGTCTGTGCCAAGAACTGATAACCCAAGCTAAATATTTGATTCAGAGTTGCGTCGACAATTGAAAGAAATGAGCCAAATAATCGTTTTATCAGCCATATCTAAGCATGGTGACATTCGTTCGGCTATATTCGGTTTCACATAAATCAAAATTGTGTCGCATGCGCCTACTAATGGCAAGAATTGACCACGCAGTGCATGAAACACCGATAGGTGGCGCAAACTCTCAAATTACTTCATAATAATTTATGTTTTGACCTATAACAGGTCAATCGTGACCTAAATCGAAAATCTAAAACCTTTATACGAGGTTTGACAACAAGCCTGTTCGAATGAGATATTGTCCTTTGAAATCAGTTCATAACTGTAGGAGGAGATGTAATGTTAGTTGCAAACTATTATGCTTTGAAGAAATTTCTGAACACAAGTCTCCAAAAATATATATTTTTACCCTATGGAGTAAAATAACTAATGTATAATTCTCGTTTAATGAGCCAAAAACTTGTTACAGAAAATTAATATTTTGACCCGTTCACTTAAAGGAAATTGAGGCCATTAAAATTGAAGCCAAACGTTTTTTACCATTTTAGTTATTTCTGGAAGTCTCATTTTCATTTCGGTAGTATTAATGTCTGGTTGAATGCTAAAGATAAATCTTGTCATTTTGTTTAATTTCCTTAAAAAGAATACTTCAAATTACTTTCCTGCCAAATTTTTCCTGATATTTTAATTGAACAAAAACAAAGTTATTTATGGTTAAGTATAATCTACCCCAATCTTAAATATGAAGGCAAAATTCTTCCTCGCCCCTGATACATCCAAACCTGAAAAACTTGCTTCCTCTACAGTTTCAAATAACCCTATCTTTCACTTTTCTTTTCCCCCTGTTACCTTTTTCAACCTTTTGGGATAAAAACAATCGATGTAAGTTTGGGGTAGTAAAACAGAGATGGAGCCCTTCGTCTTTTAATTATCAGTACTCGCCTCTTTATTATTAGCCCCACTGAAAAATTCTTCCATATGATTTTCAGCTAGGAATTCTTTGTTCGGATAATATTTAAGTGGCCCTTAAAAACTAACGTTTAGAAAATGAAGCCTATAAAAGTAATATGAAGCGTCCTTGCAGATGTAACGGGGTCTAAATTAACACGTGAGGCATGGTTGGTATGAAGATCAACTAGTGAGTCTTGTATGGAAAGCAAAGTGCTTCAAGTATTGAAAAAATATTTTTACGTTAATCCAGTTTTATTTACTTATTAATCTATCGACAGAGGTGTCTTCATGCTAACTTAGAAAGAGCATCAGTCTTTGCCTGCCATTGCTGTAATCATTAAATTTAATTTGCATAAAATCAAAGCCAACTTCTCCACTTATGAAGTTGAATTAATTGCTCGTTTGTCTAATTCCACTACATACATTTTTTAAATGTTTTATATGATGTACACTGAAAGTTTCTTCATATCTTCCATGATGTAAAAAAGATGCTGGTCTTTTAAATTAGTCAAATATCGGTGACGCGTTCAGGCATTTCAAATCGTCCTTACTCATTCCTTGCTCCAGTATTTAAAACCTTCTTTGTATCAAAATAATGTGATGTAAGAAGACGAAACAACTTTCCACTTAAATTCCCATATTTGAATTTTCTTTTGAACCATCAACATCATCGCCTTTCCCAATAAAGATCATTACTTACCTATTTTGCCCTTTTGTATCCAGTTGAAGTTGACTATTCTTTTAATGTCATCTGACCATCTTGTAGCCTCCTTCTAAATCTTTCTCTTGTTTAGGTCTCCATTGCACTGCCCTTTTTGTCCACCTATCGCCTTCCAACCTCGCCACGTGGCCTGATCATCGCCATTCTTATTTTAATATTCTTTCCACTCATTTGTCTTTTAATTTCTCAATGATACTCCTATTAAACTCCCTGTGCCTAATTTAATTTTTCTTAATGCTTCTTTGCTAGTGTTGAAGTTACAGAGTCATAAGCAAATAAAGGTAGGATATTCTGAATAAACAATTTGGTTTTTAATCTTTGATCCATTTTACTTTTGAAACATTCTCTTCAGTTATTAAATGCTGCCCAACTTAGTTTAATTATTCGGTTTATTTCTTCTTCGTGATTACATATTAAATACTTAAAAAAATTCCTAAAATGCAATCAAATCATTTAATGGGAACTTCAAAGTTGTTAGGTCAATTGTATAATAGGACGACGTTTAAATAAGGCACGGCTCATTATAATCTCTATTTATTAAATAGGTATCCATATAAAAATCTATATACACAAAACAAGTAAAACAGCACTTAAAATGAGGTAGAAAACAACAATCCATTTTCAAGAAACAAACAAAATTAACACAAATAACAATAAAACGCTACAACTAACTTTTGCAGTGCAATCTGTGGCTAACTCAGTAGTAAGCTCCGTTTCGTTGCGAAGCGGCTCGAAGCAAATGCTTTGTATATAAGATTTAATTGCAGCATCACTACAATTTGTACTTGTGCACACCGATACATTGTTAAAATAGAAGTAATCGTACATTTCAATGATAAAATCACATGTCCACGGGTTTTCGCCGACCCACACCTCCTCCAGCCGAGGCACCTTATCGTGCAGCAACCTATAATTAAAGCGTTCTAGTTTATTCTGGATAAAGCTGAGAACCTTTAGTGACTTTTGTACTTGCGTATGGGAGCGCGCTGTGAGGTTGCTGATGCTATTGCGTTCCAGCCAAAGAGTGTTCAAGTTATCCATGTCTTTGAAGTAATCCATCGTGAAGTACTCAAACTTGTTTCCGATCAAGTCGAGCACTTCGAGCGAATTCAAACCTATGAATCCGTACGGACGAATATCTACCAGTTTGTTTTGCCCCAAATACAAAAACTTGATGTTCTTCAAGCCGTTAAATGTGCTGGTATCAATTTCTCTCAAGTTATTGTGGCGAAGCTGCAAGTCTATCAAACTGGACAGTGACTTAAAATTATAAGGCTCTAATGAATGTATGCTGTTGTTGTTCAGGTACAGATAATTTAGATTGTCCAGCTTGCTGAAGGTGTGAAGATGCACCTTGGCGATCCTGTTACTTTCCAGATACAACATTTTTAAGTTGGGCACGTGGACGAACATCTGCCTCTCTAGTTTCTCGATGTTGTTGTGGTTTAGATACAAGTATTTTAAGTTCAGCAACCCGGCGAACGCATTGGGGTCCACAACAGATATGCGATTCTCGTTCAAGCTGAGAACGTCCAGGTTTTCCAGCTCCAGAAACCGGTCCTCCTCCAGCGCCTCCAGCCGGTTCCTGCTCAGGTCCAGCTGCAGCAGCCGCTTAAGGCCAGAAAAGGTTCTCAGGCTCAAGCGCCTTAAAAAGTTACTCCTTAAATTTAATACCCTCAAGAGCGACAGCTTACTAAATGCTAGAGTACTAACGCTAATCACACTGTTTTCGATTAAAACTAAGTAGTTGATACTATTCTTTGGAAAGGTTGAACGTATCGTTCGTTATCGTACTTAAGTTACAGCTTTTGCATGTCAGCCAGCGAGATCGGTTCAAATTTAAGTTCGAATACTGGAAGAACGCCGCAGTCACGTTGACGCAGGTGATCTGCCTGCCGTCGTATATCGTCTTGTAGGAACAGCCGTGGGTGTGCTGGTTTCTGGAAGATTTCACTATAGCTGTCATTATTAGAAGGAAGATCCATTTTCCCATTGTTACTGGAAATAAAAAATACATATAAGTACATATAGCTATAAAACATTTTTTTAATCTTCAGAGATCAGAAGTATTGTATCTGAAATAATCTGCTTGAAAAATACAATTTAAATAAAAAAAGCTGAGATCCTGCCTTACCAAATATGAGATGTCAAAGTAAATTTTATGGTTTTTCAAATAAAAATTGCTATAATGCTTTAACGATAAGCGACTACCAGTATATAATTGTTCTGTACAAGTGCAATCACTCACGAGCAGTTTGATGTTCCGTAAAGTGTGTTCACCATAACATTAAGCGATGTACCAAAGTCTTCTCTATAAGATTCTGATTACTAATGTACATAGTATAGATGTAGATTGGACATAACTTTACCCACAATCACAAACTGATGTTTTTTTTAAATAAAAATAACAAAAAATCTTTAATGTAATCTTTCGTATTAAGCAAAGGATATCTTTTAAATAAAGGGATGTTAAGAAAGTGCGAAAAGTAGGAATATAAAAAAATCTTTTCAGTGATACACTTTGTGAAAAGTTTCTCGAGTTTAATGTTATCAGTCGTTTCTTATCCTGATCTCATATGGAGCACGTCATGTGGGTACGACAAAATTAAAACAACACCCAAGGTGTATAAAAAAAATAAGTTTTGAGCAACGTAGTAAAGCCATGAGCAATAGTGATGTTTAAAATCGCATCGTGGATTTTTTAAAAGACCTCACCTCTAGGTCATACGGTCAAACCTACTCAAAAATGATTCACACTTAACAAGTAGCCTTCTTGCAACCCAAACTTAAATCCTTCGGATTGTGAAATGTGACCCGATCGACAAAACATCGTTCGATTAAGTAATATAAAGTTTGAAGATCATTAACTGTTTTTGGGACTGAGTAAAAAATGATGGGGACCATCTCTAATGAAACTAAGATCACCTTACTTCCTTAAAATTTTCTTCTTTCTTTAATTTTCCTATACACTACGAGACGATTAGATAGATTTCAATTATTGCGTAAAAATTCGTTTCGTGAACGTCTACAAGGTCATTCAATTCTTATGATCTTATGATTAAACGAATGCAGATCTCAAGTAGTATGCATAGTATAATAAAGAGAGGCAGCAAAACAAACTTAAACGGCGTAAAAAATTAAATACTTTTGTAACCCAAAATTACATGTATTATTCTATTATGCATAGTAAAAGCCAATTTTGCAATACAAATGCGTAAACCCATTGATTAATAAAACAAAACATAAAAGTTATAAACAATACCTAGCAATATTTGTAATAACAAACATAAACGGCTTATCTTCATGGTCAAAATGTATATCATCCCCATGCTGTCTTCAAATAACTTCGTGAAAAATGCATAACTTTCTTTCAAACCCTAATATGTTTTAATATTAGGTGTATATAACTGAATCAAAAACGTTTCATTAACCTATGAAAACCCATGTGATGGTACATTTCGAACGCGTCTCCATATTGTGGATAAAATAAGCAGAAGGTAACTGGCTAATTTATCTAACTCCATACTATGGACTTATCACGGAAATACTCCAAAGGCTTGAGCGGCTTAAAATTTGCAACAAAGCGGTAAGCTAGTAACGAGTACGAGCAACTTAAAACCTGTAACCAATTCCTCAGCCCAACTGTCATGTCGTGGTTAAGAGCCTGCACTGAGGAAATGGCGCTAGCTATTATTCCTGTTACAGACAAGTGTAGCTATCGTATTCTGTACTTTTGTTAACAATGGTCATGTCTCACAAACAGAGAGTGTAAGTTGTCTTGGCTTAACTGTCCAGACTAAAAAAAAAACTAAGTTATAGACTATGGTAGAAGGCTTGTCCTTTAGCCGTTAATGATTGGGGTACCGGTTACCCCATTTTATACATCTAATAACTTAGAACATGTAAACTAATTGCGAGAAAAACCGTGAGTAAGTGCATTAAGAAAATAACACTATTAGCCACTCCAATGGAGATCAAGGCAGACCTCATCAACAATGGAAACTGAAAAGGCCAATCTTTTAAGTAACGTTCGACCCGTGGATAAATCTAATCCTAGACTATACCAGAAGCAAAATCAACTTAAAAGATCGAAAACTCACTATATAGGCAGCAAAAGAAAAACCCATTAGGCCCAGAAAGCTAACGCAAATTGAAAATGAAGGAGCCTGAAGACAGGCAAACCAAATTAGAAAAAACAAACCCAAAAAGATCAGGTAAATTTCAACCTCAATTGACATCAGCGTGTAAACCTATTTTTAAAACTAACCCCAGAGTTTGAGTGTGGGATTGACAGGATCTCAAATTACAAATTCATATGCTAGGATACTGTTTGTGTCATGCGCAAATAAGGAGTCAAAGTGGCGGCTGCAAGAGAAAACGTCACAATTCAGCTATGGACAGGGGCTAAACTACAGATTGGGAACTCTAAAGTGAGGGTGTGGATCCCCACAGACTTCTTGAAGGTTAAGTAAAATTCAAATAAATGATGGATAACTGAAAAATTTCTTTCATCCAAACCGAACAACAAAGTACAACTTTGGCTCTAGCGATTGACGAGGCTAACAAGGTAGGCTTTAAAACCTACCAAGATATAACTCAAATTATCTTCAGAATCTCACAGAAATCGTACAAATAAGAAGATACTAAAACTTGTTTAAGTAAACCTTCAACGGCAACTGCTGGCTTGTGTAAATACTTGACTTTCAAGGACATCCATGTAGCCTTAATTTAAGGGCCTTCTTTCAGAAGAAAGTATCTGGCTTTGGAATCAAGGATAAGTTGATGTAGAACAGAAACCTTGATAATGTCAATCAACAGAGAAGAACTTTATGCTTTTGTTGCAGAAATTAAGTTGTAATTAAAATCAAAAAAACAAATGGAAATTTAAAAGGAATCTACTTGCTTCAGTATACCTTCAATTTGACTCGCCCAACCCACTTCCATCGGACGAACTATAGAGGCTGGTGGAGTACGTCAGGTTTTCCAACCCGCAGCTCATAGCTGGGATTGAGTATGATAAAAGCAGACTGTGATACGGTGAAAGAGCAAGTGACGTCAGAAAGTGCTGCAGTTGCAGCTTATAGCTGTTAAAAAATAAAATAGGTAAAAATCAAACAAAAACTAAGGTCGCTAAGATTAAATTTTAATAAAATCTGCGAGGAGTACTTATTGCCATATAGGCGCAATAATACTTTTGGCCTATTAAACTTTGTTTAAAAACCAAAATTACATCACTTAACAATTATTATAGAACAGCTTGTCAAATGCATTGAAGAAGCAATCAACCAATTAAGTCGATGTGGACCAGTTTATGTAAGTTGAAAGCATCAAAAGAAAAATTATTTGTTCGAAAATCTAAATGATAATTTGATGTAATATCAAATGCAATATCAAAAATTAAATTCAGTGAAAGCTACATTCTACCTCTTCGATCTAAGAAGTATTAATAAGTTGGGGAAAGCAAAGGGAACAGTATTTAATTACTTTAAGACACTAAAGTATCTGAATATAAAGCTGGATAGAATAGTTCTTTAACCAATACGTCCAAAGAACATCATTCTTTGTGAAAAATGTTTCCAAATAGACATTATCTTCTTGAACAAAAAGAAGAATGCTTTTCCAAAATTTAAAGATTATTGAAATATACCATTTCAAGTGTTATGACCTTTACCTATTTTTATGCTTCTTTCTTCTCTAATATTACATGGTTTGGATTCGATAGTTTATTTTGCTTTGAATGCAAAGCGTGGATAATAAAGACTAATTTTAAAACATTATTAAGTTGTCTTCGTTACTTAAATATAAAAATATTAACAATACTACTGATTTAATTGTAAAGTTTTTCATGTGTGCTTATTCCACGGTGCAAATGACGTCAAATATGTGGACAGAAATTCTACAACCCTACACCCACTTGGGTGAAAGCACCGAAAACCATTACACGGCTAAATCCACCAGAAAGAATAATACTCCTGTAAAATATTTTAACTGTTCCGAAACGCTTCGAAAAAGAAGAGAAATGCATTAAGTTAAGAAAAAGAACCTCTTGGCTAAAACCATTCACTTTTAATAAAGTTAAGTCTGAGATTTTATGTGCCAAGGCTACTCAAAATAGACAGCTACCATTTCTGCTTGTCAACCATCCATAACGCCAAACATTACGAAATCACTTGAACGAGTCAATGAAGCACTCGACAGATTAGAAGTCAGGAGTAGTGGTTCTAAGTTTAAAAAGAAATAAATTTATGAATAAAAGAGATCTTCGAATGAATATATAGAATATCAATAGCATTTTAAATAAGAAACACAACCTAAACTTACAACATAATAATATTCAAATGACAATAGCAGAAATTAAGTCCAATGAACAGACGGTAAGAGGTAGAACAGTTTGCTGTTCTCCTCGGTAAAACTTAAAAACATTAAAATTCTGGTAAAAGATTTTTCAGGCGACTACAATGCTAACATCAGGACTAACCACGGTCAAGGGTAGTGAGCTTAGGGCAGCCGTTCGAAAAAATGGTTGTGATTACTACTCATCAAGTAGGCCCACCTATAGGCATAATTATCCTAAAAAACATTCTGACCTATTAGGTTTCTTCATTGCAATTACATTTCGGTTGAAGAAAATCTTGACCTAAATTCTACCACTTTTTTAACACTGCGTGAAAGATGGTAAAGCGAATGAATTCGCCGATTGGGAAAGTTTTAAAATCAATGTTCAGAATATTATTCTGAAGATTCTAAAGTAGAAGCTGACAATTTTACTAGACTTATGTAATCAGCCACCTTAACAACACGGAAGAATTTTCCCATACAACCAAAAGAAAAAATATCCGATTGAAATTAAAATACTACGGAAAGGCGAAGAGAAAAAAGAAGATGGAAGCAGTCGGGAGACCTTGACGATGGGGCTGTCTTAAACCGTAAAAAAGATTAAAGAGAGAAATACAAAAGCTTAAAGAAAAATCTATAGGCTCTTATTTGCATGCAAAAAAAGCACTAGGATACGACATAATTACTAGTAAAATTATGAAACAATCACCTCGAAGGATGTAGTTATGTCCAGACACCTTTTAAATGCAACATTTCGATAAAAACATGCCCTGTTTATTAAAAATGGCAAAAGTAATCAAGTTGCTAAAACCAAAAAACCCACCAAACAATGTTAAATGTTATAGGTTCATATTCCTACTGACAATAATTTGAAAGCTGCTATAGAAGAGATTAAAACCTCTAATGAAAAACAACAAATTAATTCCAACTCAGCATAGGATAGCTGATGTAATCAGACGTGTATTTGAAAAAAAAGCAGACAACGTTTGCTCCTGAAACAGCTTATAGATACATACAAACAGAGATTTTTAATCAAACAAGAAGATGAATATTCTGACTTGGAAGAAATTAGAGCTTAAAGAGAGTATCGTTGATTCCAACCTTTATTTACTATACACCACAAATTTTTAATTCTAGAAAATGTGACTATAGCGACTATGTACTTCTTGAAATCGATCAAAATAAAAAAAATTTCATTACAAAACTTTAAAGGTCAAGGTCAATGTGGACTTCACTAACAAAAAACTAACAAACCGTTCCTTCTAGAGACTAATAGTACGAGACTTTAATGGAAAATGCAGATAAAAGATAAACTGAGCGTGGTCTAAAGTGCAAAAAGCATTGTTGACTTCTTTTGAATACGCTATAAAATAATTATTTACAATTAGCCGAGCTCTGGAATTGTATCAGTGATACTAACATCAAACCCATCCAGATATACCAAAAGTGTTATGTAACAGTCATGCTCCGTGGTATGTTATCAATACTTATCTTCACCAAAACCTTGGTACACTAACTACTAAAGGAAATATCAAAACAAAAGCATAAAACCAGATTCCACCTTCCTGTCAATGTAGAAGCTCTTCAGCTGTTAGACAATCCACCCCATGTCTCAGGATTGTAGAGATTAAATTATTGTAGTGTGGTACATGCAAAAAGAAAACAGTGCGCGGTAGTGTAAGAGTAATTAAAATAATATAAAACTTCAATTCTTTTTCTTTTTTAGCAACTTCAATAATAATAGTTCAAATATGATAGGATTAGCGTATTTTACATATCCTATCCAACTTCTGTGGTCTTCCCTTGTTCATAGCTTAGCCAGGGTCCCAGTCCTGGATTCGTACGTTCCACTTTACCGTTTGCGGGCATTTTGTCCTACAGTTCCATAAGCTTTTATTCTTTTTTTACTTTGCCCTGAAATTGGATCAGTGTTTCGTTTTCTGATTAGGTTATTTGTAACATTTCAGAATCTGTAATTCAAACTAAAGTTTTAATGCACAACTTGTCAAAGTCCATAACTGGTCCTTAAGTAATTGAGGAGTATAAAGGTTCAAACACTTTTGTTCTCAGGTATTGAGGTATTTTCGTTTTTATATGAACTTAACCCAAATTTTATTTACTCATCCTAGTTTCGTTAAAACTAAAATCTAATTCTTATTTGCTTTATTTTTTAAACCTTTATGTAATATCTTCTATTTGTTCTATAGTGTTTTGTTCTAGTTCGATATTCACTTCCTCTTCGGAATTTGTCATGATTTTTTTTTTCGGTGTTTATCTTTAAACCCACTTTTTAGAAGCTTCATTTAGTTCTTGGAGCATTGAGTTTAGTTGGTCTCCATTTGTTGCAAATATTATGACGTCGTCTGCGTATTTTAGATTATTTAAAAATTTGCCGTTTATATTGATGCCTTTTCTCTCCCAGTTTAGGCATTTGAAGACATCCTCAAGGGCTAATGTCTTCAAATGCCTAAACTGGGAGGGAAAAACTTCAATAGACTGACTTTAATAGAACAAAATTAATTAATAGTTCAAATAGTGATAGGTATTATAGATAAAATTTCCATGCCTAACAAATTCTTTGTTGCTTTCCTCAACAGATTATAATTATTACACCAGTGCCTGCAATAGTAGTTCAAATTCAAAACTATTACGATTCCACACAGGTAAGTTCACTTATAAACATTTTAGTTCCTTGTTATTTACGTTTGCGCCTAGAAAATTGGGAGTGTGAGGTCGATCTGCTGACTGGAATGCATATGCAGATGAGGTACGCAGAATTTTAAAATAATCAAACACTAAATGTTTATAATGAACACAACGGTATAAAATTTATAAACTTGTTCTTATAGAAGTTTAAAAGTTCAAAAGGTTAAGTGAATTTTGGCCACATTCAAATGTATATTTACTGCAGCTATCGGAAAACCCAGAACCGATATTTTATTTACTCATTTTGTATTGCGTATAAAACTAAAATAGACAAATATGACATATTTGCTTTATTTTTTCTAATTTGTAAACTAGCAATTATTATATATTACTATCTTACCTTTCTACCAGTTTTCATCAGATCTGGGATTAATTCCATTACAGTTCTTCTCTTATTAAACAGCACAATTTTGAGTTTACATTACTTACTGCTCTAAACATAGGCAGTCGTAAGCAAATAAAACTAGCAAATTAAAGTGAAATTCAAACGAAAATATATCAAAAGATAGAATGGCTTTATTATATAAAATATCATAAATTAAGCAGAGGATCCTATAAAGGAACTACGCAACTACGTAGCGCAGAATTACATGACCTAGAAGACAACAAAGTTAAAAGACAACACTTAAAACGAAAGAAGGAAAGGGATAATAATATATTAACGTCAAACAAAAAATAAAAGAAATATAAAACAAAAGCTACAGCACGACAAAATCAATAGCATTAAAGATCGGTTTGATTATTAGTGCAGCGAATATCATACCATTAAATCATATCATTAAAAAAATGTACTAAAACTTGTAAGTTTAGGAAAGACCTATTCCTATAGTTTGGAATAAATTGTGAAAAATAAAATTATTGAAATTTGTAAACAAGAAAAATATAAAAAAGTGATGATAGATGGGAAAAAGTAAAACAAAGAAGTTATAAATTATTTTCATTTATGTTCAATATTTAAAAATTTAAATGGTAGAAAA
The DNA here is from genome assembly GCA_036346155.1 of Sinelater perroti. Lineage (NCBI taxonomy): Eukaryota > Metazoa > Arthropoda > Insecta > Coleoptera > Elateridae > Sinelater > Sinelater perroti. Next base: position 1,614,539 of record JARFIY010000209.1, on the reverse strand, counting down.
AAATTAAAAAGACAGTTTTAAAACGCAATAAAAACAAGGAAATAATTGAGATGTAGATTAAGAAATAAATAAACTAAATGTAGGAATAAAGAAACTAACAGCCTGGAAAATACAAAAGAATAGAAATAATAAACACAGCATCGAGCATTAGAGAAAGGAATATTAAAACTTTTCAATAATGGAGAAGCAGTGATAATTAAATTGATATATGTTTACCCCATGTAGGGTTGGTATTGCCGGGTACTCTCCAGATGGTGTATCGGGAAATTCCCTCCAAATATAAGTGGTACTGGGAAAATGAAATTCTCAGGCGGACTGACACTAGTGCAGAGTGGCCAGACTCCATCTGGTACTAGGCAACAACAGTTATTATCACACAGCCATTGGAGTCCACTGTAGGACGTAGGCCTTCCTTAAATTTTGCAGTTCTGCAATTCAATGGGGATTTGGCAATTAAACGCCACGTTTGCCGGGCGCTTGCCGAGTGGATAGGGTGTATGGAGGATAAGAGTATGATTGTGGGCAGGATTAAGGTTGGTACACGACTTTTCTCTGGTGTTAGGAGATGGGGGAAAGTCGAGTCTCGCATGGGCAGCGTCGCTTCCCTGAAGTATATCTGTCCTCTATTGGGGTCATAGAAGAGTATCTACCCGCTACCCGCAACAACAGTATTAGTACTGAAATGAGGCTAAAAGTAAATGACATCACCAAGGTTTGTGATTAGAAATGCACAGGAAGAGTCACTGAGCATTGAAGAAAAGGAAAAACAATTATATAATAATTTTTTCTAGCAAAACCTATGATGGTTAAATATTACAAGGTTTTTAAAAATTTGTACTTAACACGTCTCCTTTTAACCCAAGTGTATAGTCCACAGCAGATAAATCTCAAGAAGATCGAGAGATATTTTATACTGACCTTGTAAAATTCAAGAATGGGTTCATAAAAATGTAATGATACTAATCACGGGCGACAACATCATGAAAATAGGTTAACGAAGAACTGGGGAAATCGTGGGTCTCTTCGAACTAGAAGACCGAAATGATCGCGATGACCCACTTAACCTTTTGCAACAGAGGAGCAGTTAGCAGTAACTAAAACTTTCATCAAATATATATATGACCATATTGCGATCAAAAAAAGACATTGCAATTTGATAAATAACTTCGGTGAAAATATACCATGAAGCTGATATCACGTCTGACCATAATTTTGGTTAGTGTAGCGAGGCTGAAGCTGAAGAAAACCAAGCATGGTAAATGAAGCACAGAAACACATAAAGGACAAAATTAGTGTCAGAGGAAAAATATTTAGAGTTCAAGAAGAGCCCAAAACACTACAGGAGGTTAACATCGAAATCTCCGACAAATATTTGCGTTAGAAGTTTGTATTAAAAAATCTTAGATTACTGATGACATCTTGAACATGGTGAAGAAAAGAAGAGTGGTCAAAAATATAAATAAAAAAAACAAATTGATGAACAAGTAAAAAGAGGGATGAGACAGACCAAAGATGTTGAAGAATAAGTGATGAAATATAAGCGACTCTATGCTGGACATAAAACGGAAAAAATGCCTGGAAGAAATATGCGAAAAAGGCGTTTGCACACGATAGATAAGACCACTCTGGATGAAAATTTCAACACGAAACCCAAATTGCAAATAACGAATTGAAGTCTGCCGTCAAGGCAATCGAGGCTGGTAAGATAGTGGGACGAGATAAGGTTTAGCCGGACGAAGATATAAATTGGTTTACATGGAGATTCAATATTATCTAAAACACAGAAATATCATAACCCTACCCAACAAAAATGGCGAAAAAAGGTGAAGATCATAGGATTATCAGCCTTGCGAGTCACTTACTGAAAACTTTCTTAAAAATCATCAATGAAAGAATATACAAAAATGCGGGGTACATTTTACTCGTACGCAAATTGGTTTTAAAGATGCTCTGGGGATTAGGAGAGAGCTTTTTGCAACCCAAGTTCTTTTTTTTAATTTATAGATATTAACTGTAATATACAAATGTTTTATAGTTTATCAAAAAGCTTTCAACGGGGCCAGAAACATGATAACTTATCTCAATCTTAAAAACATTGGGCCTGGATAACAGACGTCTTAAAATCATCCGTAACATCTACTTCGATAAAATGAAAATTAATTAAAGAGCTTAAGATAAAAAAATCAACATCATAAAAACTAAACATATGGTCACTGGAGATGCAATAGATAATAGCAAGAGTCATCAATATAACTGCTTGATTACCAGTATCAACGACAAATGGAACCATTCAGTTGAGATGAAACAAGAATAGTATTTCCTAGGATGGGTAACACTAAGATCAAAAATTCGTTTACTCCACTGATATTTTGTTCTAGTTCTTCTTTGAGGGGTAGAAACTGGGACGTTAAGAGAAGTATCTTTAAACAGACTTGAATCCATCGAAACGTGGTGTTACCGGAGCATTTTGAGAATCACGACAGGAAAATTCAGGAAGGAGGTGAATATTCTAGCTGAACAATCTGAGAAAATATTTTTCACTTTTCCGAGCAGCCGCCAGTAAGACAAAAGTAGCCATGCCAGTCGCTACCATCCGGAGCTAGGAGTTCCAAGAAGCTATTTTAGCTTTCATGTGACCATTTATAATGTACTGGGTACCGTTTCTTTAATTGCTAATATTATCAGTTGTTATTTAAATTGCTAACTTTAATTACTCCCCATAAAGCTTACAAAGTGGGTGAAAAGATGAATGCCCTTATCAATAGTCTTTAATATCTGCAAATGAGAACCCAGGACGTAGCTCATTATATGCGTGCTTCTATTCACAATTGAATAAACGACTGCACTTACGCAAATTACTATCGTTCATTACACTTTCTCTGTGCACTTTAATGTTTCAGAATAGAAACTCATTTATTTACTTTCTTTGTAGCCACAAAAATTGAGAAATTTTACTTATCATTTATATTAGAATGTGATACAAAAAGCAAAAATGTATTCAAACAAGAAAATTACATGATATCGAAAATTAATTCCAGCAAAAAATATCACTTTTCCACCAATTCTATCAATATGTCATCACAGAATCATAAACTAACTCAAGTGACGTAAGCACGTCCTATAGCAAACAACAAAAGTGAACGCCAAATAACTTGGGAGAACAATTAGCCACCTTTCCCGAGTTTAAAAAAATGTTTGCCTAGTTAATGAATCAAAATAATACTACGTTAAATTTACTGACAACTATAGTTAACAAATTCCTTTAATAAATCTCCTTAATAAATATTTTACGCATTTCATCTTGGAATGGTCTATTAAATAAATATATAAAATAAAAAACAATTAATAAGGTGCTTATAAATAATTTTAATTTTTGTAACCCATCTCACTAAGAGGAGCGGGTTTAGACTAGTACTTTATACTACCAGATATCACTATTCTCGTAATCTCAATCCCTATAATGCCTTTTTATTCTCCCGGCTAAAAAAGAAACATTGAAATGGTGCCATTTTAGTATTTTGAATAACATCCAAACGAGGATAGCCGAAGAGTTAAAAATATTCTAGGAGCCTTCCAAAACTACTATAAACAATAGAAAAACGCTTCCGTTGGTGTGTGACTGCACAAAGGAACTACTTTGAAGGGGATATACATCAGTTTGTAAAAAGAATAAAATTCGTGGTTAAAATAAAAGCAGCCTCATTATCTTTCTGTTAAACCTTACATGCAGTGATTAGATCGGGTTTATAAGGTAAATTTTGTGCAAGATGACATAAACCGCAATGAGGACACTGAGTTCCAAAAGTGAAGTTATTTGTGCCCCAAGGTGTTTGTCCAATATTCTGAGTAAATACAATTTACTGAAATGCAATACAAACTGTTTGACTATTTGTTTCTCTTGTTATTTACAAACATCAAAGGTTTTATCATTTACTCTCACCTTGTTATATACACGTTTATCAAATATCAGCACTATGAATGTACTGAAGTTCTATTTGAATGATTAATTGTCAATTGGTGCAATTATTGGAGTCGGTAACAATGTTCGAGTCTAATAGAGGAAGAATGTATTATAGTTTGAGTTAAATTTGATTAAAATTTATTTTATTACAGTTTAAAGCAATTTTCTACAAAAAAAAAATAAAGTTTTATTTTTAACCAAGGACAGGGTATAGGTATACACTTGTTAATAAGTTATGTAATCAAACGTAAGTCACATACGTACAATACGTCGTCGACTATAATTATAGCCTCGATTAGGTTGTGATTCAGTGGCACGACTTGCTGCTTCCGTTACTGCATTCTAGAGGAAATCATATATTTTCCCAACTGCTAGATTGGGAAATATAAAGAATTTTTAATTAATTTCAACTTTCCATTAATAAAAACAAAATCGTAGATTAGATATTCAATAATATTTTCAATTAATAAATTTATGAACCTTTGTAATTGTAACTAATAAAAACTGTAGTTTGTCATTCATGCAATTACCTACTTGTAAGAAATTTCAATAGTTGCAAATAAATTACATTAATTAATCAAGCATATACCAAATTTGTTTTATTTTTTGAAGCATCATAACAATACACAGAAAGAAGCAAAAATTAGAGATCTGGGAAAGGAAAATGCTCAGAAAAATATTCGGGGGAAAAAAGAACGTGATATATGGAGAAGAAGAACTAAGGGGGAGTTAAGGTTGAAGTATGCCGAACCTCCAATTACACAGTTTATAAAAAAGTAACGTTCAAACTGTCTAGGACATATAAAAAGAAGAGAAGACAACCGTATAGTGAAAAAAGTCCTGCGTTTACAGCCTACAGTGAATAGAAGACAGGGACGACCCAAAATAAGATGGTTACAAGCAATGGAAAGGGATTTCCAAGAGAAGGGCATAGTAAACTGTCGACGAAAAGCCAAAGATAGAAGAGCATAGAAGAAAATACTTTGACTTAAAAACAAATTTTTCCCAACTTATTTTTATCCCGCTATCGCAAAGTGAAGGCGCTTATGGCACAATTCAATTGCAAACGAACGCTTCGACAGCAACATTGTCATCAAATCTTTGTCCTAGAAGCGCTTTTTTTCTAATGAGCCAAACAAATTATAATACCATGAGAAGAAATTCGAACTGCAGAGATCTTCCAGTGTAATCCGGAAGAAATTCTCAATTTTTTGTCAAGTTTGGATGGCTGTACGGAGTTTAGAATTATTGTAAAGTATGATAACGTATCACACTGCCAAAACACTGTAGTGTATTCAGATCCCACAAACAACTGAAACAACCATTAATCAGCGAACACTCCAAGTGTTCACCTCAGTCACGTTATTCCTCAGGCAAGATCTGTGATCTTCATTTTCAACTGCTAATCGTTCTTCCAAAAATTGTTTATGCCACACGTACACTCAAATCTCCTTAATAGCGCCATCTCCTAACTTTATGTTCTTTACCCTCAAAAATGTTAACAATAATCCAATTTGCAACAGATGAGAGTATCTCTTGCTGACATCAAGATACTGGCTAAAGAGGTAGTAGTCCGGAGTATTTTATGCTCAAAAACCACATCTCTCCCCGTTCACCTCACAGAGCTTCATAAAGAAATTCAGGTTTATATTTGATTCGCCCATGTAAAATAATAAATCACAAATTATTAACAAAATTTGGTACAGTACAAATTCATTACCAAAACATTTACTGTTGTGGAACCAAACTAAACAGCAAATAGTTGCTTTATTGGTTCCTAGGACATTTTTCAATAAAAATTGTAAAACCGCAACGTTGCTTAAACGCCGATTAAATTTCTATTGTATAATAAACTTTAAAGCTAATTGATGTCAATATAAGTAATATACAGTAATTATATAAATTATCCCCTCGTCTTTTGTTTTTTGGTGTAAATGATCCTTTTACTCAAATAAGTTTACTATCAGCACGTTTAGAATCCCCCCCTTTTTTAGATAAATTCACCTTTCCTACGCAAAATACATATATCACTATAGTGATACATGTATTTTGTTAATTAAAAAATAAAATGGTTTGGATTCTACAAATCAAAAACCGAGAAATATAATCAAATTATGTAAATAAAATTAAAAATTTAAATTATTACAACAGCTGGACTCCTAACAATCGCAACAGTGTTAAAGTAAATGTTTATAGAAAACTCTAGTTAACTATTAGGTCAAATCAAGTCGGTCAAACTAACATATGGAACAGAAGGACGAAATAATAGTTAACACTGCTAAGCTGCTTACATCTTAGTATAAAAAGAGCGTAGGGTCGTTATGTATTTGATGGCATTACATGGTTACAAATTGTAGCGAACACTGATGTTACTAATATCAGCATAATGGTTTAATCTTACAAACCTTGCAACATAGCAAACAGCACATTTGCGTCAGACGATAGGAAGGCGATTGCACTACTTCTACAACAACATTATACGGCTGTAGAATTACCAAGATCATAATGGGACAAATGTCTCAATGCTGACAAAAGTATATTTTGAATATGAAGATAAAACATCTATTAACACTTTTGGTTTACTTTTATTTCATTATAATTAATACATCCTAAATTTAGAAAATGTAAAAAATTAGCAGACACAATCTCTCTCAACTGTTAATACTGGGAGGAAACCAAATCCCATTCCTTAAATCCTACCCAAAACCTATCTCATTTTATCCTTTCGTATATCCTAGTCCGGCCCATGAAAGCACCGGGAAACTATCTGGAGTCTAAATTAAATTCCCCAATATAATCATAATGCTTGCTAGTGTGGTCGCCAACCTTCCAAATTACGAGGCGCATTCATAAAGTAAGGGCCGTTTGCATGTATATAAATAGTGGCGCTTCGAAGCACAGTTTTACCACTGCAGCGCCATCTACTGACTCATTGCGAAGGTACAGCGTCATTTGTTTTGATTCTGAAATTGTATTGTTGTCAGTGAATTCAAAGAACAATGGCCGCGAAAATCGTTGATCCCGCCAAGTGTGAAGTGCGTTCTGTGATTCGTTTCTTATGTGCAAAAGGATCGTCGGCTGCTGAAATTCATCGGGAGTTATGCCTGGTTTACGGACCTACAGTTATCAGTGAAGGAAAGGTTAGACAATGGTGCCGTTATTTTACAAATGGCCGAACAAATGTCCATGACGAAGAGCGGAGTGGCAGGCCCAGTATCCAGACTGATGAAATCGTTTCACAAGTGGACCAAGCACTGCGATCTGATCGTCGATTGACGATTAGTGGCCTGGCTGACAAATTTCCTCAACTTGGACGCACTACTGTTTACAATATTGTCAACTGGTTCAACTCTCAGGCGGCAAGCTTCTATGCAGAGGGGTTAAAGAAGCTGGTGCAGCGGTACGAAAAATGCTTAGAAGTGAACGGCGATTATGTAGAGAAGTAAAGTAAGAATGTACCTAACTAAATATGACAATAAAATTTATTTCTTATGAGTACATTTTTTTCTGTGACCAAACGGCCCTTACTTTATGAATGCGCCTCGTAGGAGACGACAAAACAAAAAGAAGTCTGCAAAAAAAAACTTTTAAGATTTGAAAGTGAAATAATGAATTGAAATGTTACACTGCTAAAAACATTTTCTACATAAATCATGAAGGAAACAACTGGGAGACAACCATTCCTTTATTGAGTCACAAAACACTACAAACAGCAACATTAGCTCTAATATACAGATACAGAAAGTAAATCTAGTTGATATTCATTAGCCTGACCATGTCAGAATATAGCATTTGATTTTATAACAACAGTAAGCTAATCCCTTACTACAGTTACAAACATACCACAACATAGGTGGTATTTGCTAAGAAAAAAAATTGGCGACTATAGAGAGCTAAAGATTACTACATAGGAATGTTTTAATTGCAATGAACATAGTAGATACGACCAAACTTACAATTAATGAGTCGCTAAGGATTTAAAAGGGTAACAAAAATATAGTCTACAACAAACTCTTACTACCACCAAGCAGGTGCTGGCTTCTATAGATAAGCTTGTGAAAGAGAGCAGTAAGGGAGTAATTACTGCAACCACTCCCTCTTCACAGGAACTGGCTACTAAAGTTAACCCTGTATAAGAGAGCAGGAGGAGGCATACAGTACCTTTTTCGAAGAAGAAGACTAGAGGTACCATTACCACTACCCAAAGGCCGGTTGCTTCAGCGTACCTGAGGGCGGTTAGTTCTGAGATAGTTTCCTTTTCAGATATAAAGGATGAGAGGAGTCGTTCGGAAAAAAGCTCACCAGCTACCTCCAACTCCAAAAAGAAGCAAAAACATTAATTGGGTCAACAACAACCTCATACAGAGAGGCTCCAAAAGGCACCTTCGGGTAGCTATAGTAGACCTAGCTAACGCATATGCGAAATTAACCAGTGGTCAAGGTGAAACACTACAGGCAGCGAAGATGAAGGTTTTGGACACTCATATATTCATCCTAGCAGAAAACTAACCTTGCCTCCCCGTGGGATGAAGCCCGTCTGTACGTTGTGCAGGTGGATCGGCCGACTAGATTGAGAAAGGTGGCTCTGTGGATTACAAAGAAACCTGAGGTCACAGAAACCATCATCCATAAGCTGGCAGTGCAGAATCCGAGAAAGAGGAACCTGTGGGTATACTCCTAATGTTTGGTATAAGTAGGGAGGCAGTGATTGCCATTAATAACAAAGGAAGAAAACTGTTATCAGTTTGTGTTATCAGTTCTCGGCCTTAAATATTAAAATCAAAGAAGAGAAATAACACCCAAAGAACGTGGGTGCGTCCTTGGAAACCCCTCAAATGCAAGAACAGCAGAACAAGAGATGCTCTTTATGATGGGAGTAACTCCTACCATCATGACAGAGAGGTAACTGTCATAGATATCCTGTTCGAGTAGAGTATGTTGGAAGAGTTCTGGCCTAGCATGGCCAGCATCACCGCTACCCCTGTGATGGACATCCTGAAGTTCATCCAAAGGATTGGTTGGCTTGACTGAAGGGCGCATAGGGAGAGCCGGCGGAGGAGATAAGGGCCTGAGTACGCGTAACTTTGTTACCTCCAATTTATATCCAAAAACCAGCGGCCTACAACTGCAGTATTATGAGTCATGACAAAGATTCAAAATTTGATTCTTAATTCACAACAAAATACAGAGGGAGACCAAGAATGAAATATATAAAACAGGTAATAAACGATACCGGTTGCCAAAAGTATAATGGAAGTCTGTGACAAACCAATCTAAAGACTTACGACAAGAAGAATATAATAACCGTTGACAGTTGACCGTTGCGTTAATAGTATTAAAATTTGTAATTATTGTACAATAAAACAATTCTTGTAAATAAAGTTGAGTTTTGAATTAAATTATCGTTCAATTCACAGTTCATTTATCGTATATTTGTTAAAAAAACCAAATGCAGTAGAATTCAGAAAATGTCCTAACAGCTTCTTGAACGGCAGGATGCTGTGATCAAGAAAATACCAAAACTAGACACTTTTTTCACGTCGTGTATAACAGTCGCAATCGTCATCATCGACTTCCACAGTGTAACTTCCAGAGAAGCAACAATACGATGCAGACCCAATTATAATTGATACTTGATGATAAATGTTTTGTATAACAATCAATTTTTTGATAACATGCAAAAATTTGAGGCAAGGCTGGTGACAAATTATTAGCCTAGGACGCCAAAAATCTTAATCAGGCTCTGATCGCGTAGATATACACTATAGAAGTTTACAGCGAACGAATATGTCAGTTTTGGTGTTTCTAATGTTTCTTAAAGCAAATAGAACATAAATAGTAAATTATCAGTTCAATTTACAACAGTCTTCTCGAAATTTGTAGCTGCGCTCGAAAAAACATCAAATTTCTGATACGAATCATATGAATATTGACTCAACCTCGTATACACGTAATTAATGATTACAAAATTGTATTCATAATAAATTTTGCAATAAATTTGATCGCTCTTAACAAATTCACCTACTAGTTGCGCCACAACCTATCGGATGTAAAATTATCGCCGTACTGTTCAGTGAACAGCAGAATGTAACACGCACATAACAACGTATAAACGTACGTTTTATTGCAAACTCAACTTCGGAATTACTTTTTAATTGCGTCATACACAACTAAGCGTGTCGGTTTCTTCATTCAAGGTAACTGAAGCATCGCGATGAATGAGGCCGCGGAAACCTCAAACCGCACCATATAGCACACAAATTTCTGGCAGAACAAAGTATTGGACTTCATGCAGATCGTGCTAGATAAACATTCAATTGCAATTTGTCCGGATTCATTTAGAAAAACATTATCGTAGTCAAGAAGAATAGGCTGCTAATATTCGAGATCTTAAGTGGTGTCGAGCGCAGTTCCTGTACGACCAGTGTTAGGAACGCAAGCAGGATATTTTGCAAAGGTAAAAGGTTCAAGCCGAATATTTGTACCTGATGAACAAGTAGAGCATGTTCGTGCCGCCACCTACGCGGTCCAGCAAAGTTCACAGCGAGTGCAAATTTACGGTTGCAAATTTCGCAACAATGTGTTTGACCATTTCACGGGCGCTGCTACAAAAAGCCCACGACTATAACGATAAAATCGCAATGTTTGTAGAGAAAAAAGTGTGGGAGAGCAAATTTCAACAGAAGCAGAAAATAAATCGGAATTTACATTTGGAAAATAAAAAAAGAGCTAAAGGTATTATGATAAAAATACGATGTTTATGAAAAACTAAGTGAGATATAGTGCAGAAATCTGATTTTCAGAAAAGTCAACACAGGAAAAATAAGTGAAAAATCGTATATGGGAAACTAAAACGTGTATGCATATAATATTCTATAAGGTCGGTGAATTATTTCTGTCTATAATAGTCATGTCTTGACTATCTGAAAATACCGACACACAAATCAATTGGAATACAACGAGAATATTTATGGGGAGATGAATTCTAACAGAATTTCACAAAATCGGCATAGCCAAATGAATTATTAGATTTCGCATATGACATTAGTGTCGAAACATAGATTAACACCTATCCTCCGATTTACACAGTACTTTATTTGTAGGTTTTCGCTTTTACTCGGTATTCGGGAAGGCAAGAAGCATAATCGACTGTATGGCTTACACACAAAAAACCAAAAAATTTATCACAGAAGTAGGTAAAAGTAGATGGAGAACCAGACTGGTAGTAATGAAAACTAACATATGGAAACCATATAAGAACGTAGAGGAAAATACAGTAAAATCGTCGTGAAAAGCTAAATAGGGAAGAAATCAGAATGACATACCAGAAACAATTAAATATAGAACTTAGAAGAATAGATGGCAAATGACAAAGCTGGAACCTAGAAGAGGTGATGAGATATACAGCAGAAAAGTTGTGTGGAAGGAACGTGACTGATAAAAAGTATAAGAAGACGTTGGTGAAACGAAGAAGTAAAAGAATTACTAATAAGGAAAAGAGTAACATGAAAACGGTACGTCAGAACAAAAGCGGAACAGGATAGAAAAAAATATAACAAGAGAAGAAACAAAGTTAAAAAGGAGTAAGAGAAGCTAAGGCCAAAAACTAGAAAAAAATTGGCAAAGAATTAGAAGAAGAAGACCATCAATTAGAGAACAGAAAATAAAAACAAAAAGAGGAAAATAACGAAAGAAGGCAAAAAAATCTAGAGACATGGATAAAATGCTATAGGGAAAAATTCAACACGAACACAGAGCATCAAGGGGGTGAAGGAATAGAAGCACCGAACTAATTAGAACACTCAAGAGAGGAGGAGAAAGGAAGTCCACGAAGCAATTGGCAGATTAAAAATAGGAAAATCCTACGGCGAAAGTGATAAAATGCGGGGGTGGAGGGGGGTACGATAAAGCCACTACATGGTTGTGGAGGATATGCAGTAAAGCTTGTAAGGAACAAAACAAATATCGAAGGATTGGCAAAGGAACATTATAGACACAATATATAAAAAAGGGAAATAGACAGATTATAATAACTACAGAACCATGTGCATTTCTATAGTGTGTTTCAAAGTATATAAAAGAATAATAGAAAGACGACTTAGAAACAAAGTAGAAGAAAAAATGGAAGACGAGCAGGCAGCTTTTATATCACAGAGACAAATTGATGATAGTATAAGTATACTTAGAAACCTAATAGAAAAAGCCAATTGAACAGGCAAACAACTGTATATGATTTTTATAGACCTAAGAGCAGTCTTGGACAACACAGAGAAGAACATATTATGAAACTGCCTAAAAGAATTAAAAGTTACAGATAAATTACCCAGGCTAGCGATAAGTATCTACGAAAAGGTATACGGAGTACTCCAAATCCAGGGAAAAGATCAAATTCATTCGAGATAAAAAAAAAGGAATAAAACAGAGAGGTAGTCTGAGCTCCTGATTTTCATTATTGTACTGAAGAATACACAAATAAAAGCACCGAAGACTATTGTGGAATACAAAAACCTTAACCCAACACAAATAGACAACCTGTTGTACGTGGATGATATAGTATTACTAGCAGACGTACTCAATGAGGCACATGAGTTAATATGGACATCAGAGATTGAAAAACTAAAAATGGAGATAAACACCAATAAAACAAAGTTATGGTAATAAACATACCAGCTGAAAAAATAATGCAATAAAGATAACATGTAGTGAAAATGGGATAGAACAAGTACCAATTTTTAACTACCTCGAAAACATAATAGCGAACGGCGGGAAAATAGATGCGGAAATAGCAAATAGAAGAAATAAAATAAACAACTTATACGCTTTACCTTAAATAGAACGATGTGTAGAAAATAAGGGCTTAAAACGAAAACAAAACTACACGCATGCAATACAATTATAACCTCAACTCTATTACATACGAGCGAATGCTAGCGAATTCAAAAGAAACACGAAGAAAAACTAATATTAGCGAAAATGAACCACCTTAGAAGAACAGCAGGGAAGACGAAACTGGACAGAATCAGAAATGAAAAAATTAGGGAAAAATTAGAGCCGAACGTGATAACAAATATATGGCAGCAGTTAGAATGGTTCGGACACATTTTCAGAATGGACGAAGACAGACTGGTGAAGACAAGCAAGAGGGATGGAAAAAAAGGCAGGAAGACCTAGGAAAAGCTGGTGAGGCAGAATTGAAGAACTGGAGATGGAGAGAGGCAAGACCATAGAGGAAATGAGAGATAGTGTGGAGGACAGGGAGGACCGGAAAAAATGAGTAGAGTCGACATACGACGCCCAGTAAAAGGGCAAGAGGGTTAAGAAGAAAGAAAGAAAGACTCTGTATTCAAAAATAAACATTTTTGTTGTACATATCTTTGGCCATTTCTTAAAATTATTTATTTCGTAACTCTGGTATTAAATGAAAAACGGGGATTCCTCCTTTTTTCTAAGCACAAAAAAAAACAATTCATGTGAAAACAGCGCAGTAAAAGAAAAACGATTTTTCTAATAGGAAAAATTTAATTCTTTATATTCACTAGCAAGTAATAAAAAATTATAACTTTATCATTTTATAATTCAATTAAAATTATTAAGGCTCCACCATGTCGAAGTAAATTAAAAAAAAAACCATTAAAAAAGCTAAAGTTATTCCTTTGGGAACCAAAATTAATATTTTACACTATCTACGTAATGGAGAAATAATAATAGTGGGTGCCAATTAATACCCATGCCATTAAAAATGAAGGCTTGCCCATCTATGCCACCTACTTCTTCGTCTGGAAAAAAGCAGTCTTTGTCAGTAAGCCATAGTTGGTTCAAATGGTTTAAACAAAGACATTCTTTACATAATCTAAGATTATGTATAAAACTTTTTTTATAAAATACGGCCTACCCTTTATTTCATCTGAAAATCTGGTTCAAGGCAATTACACCTAAAGCAGAATGTCTGGCATATGACCACCACGAGCGCCATTACAATCAATAATCCTTTCATTGAAATTTTACACCACATTTCTAACGTATTATGAGCAATTGTGGCTCGAATGGTGTCTTTCAATTCTTCAGTTGTTTGTGGGTTGTTGCTATAGACACGGTCTTTCAAGTAGCCCCATAGAAAGTGGTCCAACGGTGTCAAATCGATCCTTCATGGAAGCCAATTAACCGGTCCGTTGCGCGATCTTCAAGTTTTGATTTCAATAAGTCAGGCCACGCGTGGCATGACATCGTCTTGTTGAAACCAAGCAATTCAGACCACAAAAATGAATTCCGGTTGTTGAATTTCCTTGGACGTCTTCCAACGCAATTACACCGCGCGACCAAAAGCCACACCAAACATTTACTTTTCTCGGATGCTGCTTGCCTGATCGATGATTTGAGAATTTTCGAAACCCCAAATTCGACAATTTTGCTTTGACTATTGAGTTGAAAAAGTGTTTCGTCACTAAAGATGATCTGCGAGGAAAAAATCACTTTCATTCAACCGTTAAAGCACCCAAGAAATGATTTGATGACGAGGAGCATGATCAGTTAGGTTTAGACGTTGCGTTCACATAACCTTGTAGGCGTGTAAATGAAGATCTTTTGTCAGAATGTTGTAAAGTGTGCTGTGAGACAGATTCAATTATCGAGCGCAACGATAAGTCGATATTTAGATTTTGCTCAACATTTTCTTGATCAGAAGCAATTGTGGGGCTGGTACGCACAGTACGAACATATGGATTTTTGTTTGAAGTCAACAGAGTGTAATTTCTCTCAAAATTAGCCACAACACGACGAATTGCACTTTCTTTAAGACGATTATGAATACCAAAATAATCGTGTAATTTATGGCATGTTTCTGTCGCGGATTAATTATTTTTGTTATAAGTTTTAACAATTAATAAACGTTCTTCTATCGTTTACCGCTCTATGGTTAAAATTTTCTTGGGCCAAATTAAATAATTGTAAAAGTTACGCCTTATTAAACATTCGCACATAAAAAATAAACACCCGTTAGATGCAGCGCAAAAATATCCAGCAAAGTTTGCTAAAATTGATGTCCCCATATTCTACACTTCTGATTAGATCATCAATGCTGACGAGTCGGGGTTATTTTGGAAAAAATACCAGAGAGAACCTCTTTGTCTAAAGCTCATAAAACAGTTAGTGGTCACAAAGCAGTGAAAGATTACATAAAATATTTTTTTTCATATGACGAAACCATCGGTTATTAACAAACCAAAAACGTAACATACATTTAAAGGAACAAGTATCAACAATTTCCGTTCATAACTTTTTGTTCCAGACGTCAAAAAGTACTTAAGTGAAAAGGGATTGCCTGTCAAAGTGCTTCTGCTAATTGACAATGCACCGGGCCATCCAAGATTTACAAAAATGCGCGAATTGTATTTCTACCAAAGAACACGAATTCTTTGATGGGCTCGTTAGATAAAATAATTTTGACTATTAAGGCACATATAAATAATAATCCATCTCTGACAGTAATAAATACTAAAAAATATTTTACAATCTTGGATTAGCAGTCAACGTACAAAGCCTGTTGGAGAAAACTATGGCCAGAAGTAGTTGAAGATGAAAATTTTTGTTCACCATTTGAGAATCAATATTCTCAGGTAATTGAGTTAGCGCATACAGTGGGAGGAAAAGCTCAAAACGACTTACTGATTCCTCTTCACCAGAATCGTGACAACGAAATGACCCGAATGTTGAACGGGCTCTCCAATTCCAGTGTAATATTAATCAATTCTTATTATATATATTTTCTTCGATCATTGATATTGATGGATGACTAGAACGAGGTTCATCTTTTACAGATTTACAACTTTCTCTGAACAACTTATGTCACTGGAATTCCGTTTTCGTTTTATACCTGCGTTTGTACATTTCGATTGTCCTCCATTACTATAGGCATCGAATTTTTCACTGCTTGATTATGCTAAGTTGTAACTGTGTTCGAGTTCAGTGTGGACGTATGTTCTGCAGTTTGTTAGTTAAAATTTCAATTTGTGTAATTAAGATTGTTGTAATTGAGAAACTTGATAAGAGTGAATGAAAATTACAATTAAAATTTTTTTCGGTAGACTGAGTGCTTTTGAGAAATAAAATATATACAATTGTTGAGTGTCGAATTTCTGTAGTGACAAAAGTTGGAAATAAGGAAAGAGTAACCAAAATAAATATTCGGATAACTAAGGTGACGATGAAGAACTAGCAATTTCAAACCACACGAAAGTGAAGAAGAAGAAGACAGTGACAATAATATTGATCAGTCAACATCTTCTTAAGAGATCATTTCCCGACTGGTTATGGAATAATATGGCACAAAACTCTACCTTAACGACATCACGTTGTATCTCTTAATATCGTTAGATAAATAAGTGGTCTACACAGGTCGGCAGAAACCAAGAAAGTATACCAAGAATATGAACAAAATCCGACAAAGGGACCAGTTTGTTGGAAAAATTTGACCCTGAGTTTTATGCATTCATGAGAATACTAATAGTATCTGGAGCCAACCATTCAAATACAGATCACGTATTTTAATTTGGTGAAAAGTATCGTATTGTTCACTGTATCGAGCGCCAATGGGGTTGAAGAGATTCTCTAAAATACAAGATTTCTTCGCTTTGATTATGCTAATACAAAGAAAACAATAAAGCTGCACCAATATGTAATATATGGACGATGCAAGACTCAAAACTTCTCTCCATATATAAATCTCACGATCGATGAACAACTATTTGCATTTAGAGGAAAGACACGATTGACGTAAAATATTTCATCTAAGCTCGTTAAATACAGTACAAAAACATGGGACCGGCGAAGAGATTGCTCTGTAAGCAATCCCAGAACGAACTTAAAAAAACCTTTCGATTTCGATTTCGAATTTCGGGAAAATTCGAAATCGAATATCTGGAAAATTATTCGACATAGAATTTTTTCGACTTCATTTTCGAATTCAGCGTAAAATTTCCTATAAGAATCACATTTAAAATCGTAATGTCGAAAATTTTCCCGAAATTCGAAGTCGAATATCTCGAAAACTATTCGAGATAGAAACTTTTTGATTTCGATTTTGAAATCAGCGTAAAATTTCCTATAAGAATCCATTTTCAAATTTTAAAAAATCTCAAATTTTGTGACGGACTGACAGACCGACTGACAGACAGACATATAGAATTCAGTAACGAACTTTTTAAGTTCGTTGAATATGGTGGATATTAATGTAGAAAATTATTATCGGCGTCTGAACGAAAAGTTAATCAAGGGGAAAGAATTGTAAAAGGGATTAGTTGCTCCATTCAAAAATACAACAGATAATTTTTTCACAACTCTTCCTTTGACCGAACATTTATTCTGAAATTTAATTGCAACAAAATAAAACATTTCCAGCGAAAATAAAAGAACCCAAGTCTCGAGCAATACGTTCATCGTTGTTTGGATTCCATAGCAACACAACAATATGCTTATATGTGCAGAAAAATGTTATATCTTTGTCATATATGTATCATAATAATGTGATATTTTATAATGAAACTAAATTTGGCATTGACGTAATGGAAAAATTAGTTGGTAAATATATGTATGGAACTTATTTTGAAAATAACAATATGGCTAAGAGCAGAATAAACCAGTGCCGAGTATTTTTAAGACAATTCAGTGAAGAACAGTGTCTTACTGCCGAAGGTCGATCGCAAAATTAATAATCAGAAACTGGACTATAAAATTAGCAACCAAAAATATCCTATGTAGATCTATTGCGACTACATCTAGTTCCACACCAACTGCTTCTAATTCTAAACCATCTAAACCAACTGGACGAAAAGTTGCCGTAAGGTGTTGTAATATTTGTCACGCATCCTTCCACAAGTGAAGAAGGAAGACTGGTAAATATTTTCAATGTGAAAAATCTGTGTGCAAAAAACATTTATCAATATTGACAATTTGTAATTACCAATGGAAAGATACTTTTTGTTTTATTTTATTCTAAAATACGTATCTTCAAATTAAATTTGTTTTTGAAAATTTAGCTACTTTTATTTATATTACTTATTTCCATACCTCTTATAAAGCCAAAGCCTGGGTACCAGAGTACAATGAGTAACTAGACGACTAAACAAGATTAAGCTAATATAAACTTATTTAAATTAAATTCCATCAAATAAGGCATCAATCTCTTCTAAATAACTGAGATAATGGTGATCCGATCGGAGAATAGAATTTGACGTTCGCAGATACAATTATTTTAAGTCCAAAATGGGTACCTGGGTACCCAAGTAGTAACATACAGGTTAAACGTTTCGGTAGTATTAATTTCATTTATAAGACAAAATTCAATGCAGCTTCTCTGTTCAACGATGTTAGACATTTTTAAAATCGAAGAAAAACAAAAAGTTGATGTAAAGAAACTACTGTAACTTATAAAGTATTTAACATATCAAACTGGAATTAGGGGCGAATGCTAGTGAAGATTGCGCCAACAAAAAAAATTTTTGAACTAACTTCCGCGCGAATTAAAATTAAAAATCATTTTATTTGTTGAAAGAAGTAGTATTATAATATATAGTTGTCAATTGATAAATGGATTTTTTTTTATGTTACTTGAAGGGATAGATCTACTACAGGAAAAAAACCTGTCCACGCAAGCCTCGGCTTTCGCCACTTCTTAGAATCGGAAGAAAGCCGTGTCGCAACCCTAATATTGCCCTTAACCTATTTTCCCTACTATGCCCTGTCCATGCACCAAGACCACTGACGATAGTGGTGCACTAGTCAAGATTCTTGCAATATGCAAATACACTAGAGCAAACGGCCCAATCTTCAAGCCACCGGGTGAAACAGTGAGAAGATGGAAGGTGCTAAGAATCCCTGGGGTCAAACAGGCTGCCGAAGAAAGGAAAAAAAACGCAAAGAAAACGGAATTACTCATTAGAACTTATAACGTAAAAGCTCTCATAGGAGAAAACAAACTGATAGAATTAAAACAAGAAGTAAAGGAAATCAAATGGAATATAATTGGCTTAAATAAAGTTAGAAAAAGAGGAGAACGGTGTTTAAAGCTAAAGTCGGAAAAAAGAAAAAGAAAAGAGTAAAAGAGAGTAGGGTTCCTCATAAACGAGAAAGTGAGTGCAAATGTCAAACACTTTAGAGCGGTAACTATCCGGATAATACATATAATACAAATATCTAAAACAATCAGTTAAAAGCCATTCAAGTTTATGCACTCACTAGCGGTCATAAAGACAGAGAAATAGAACAACTTTATGAAGAAACAGACGCATATATCCCAGAAAATCCTGCAAAACACCTATTAATTTAATGCTAAAATTGGACAGCGGAAAATAGAAAAAACTGCAATGGAGATCATGGTATCAGAAATCGAAATAGCAGAGGAGATAAGTTAATAAATTTTATTGAACAACGGCAGCTATTTGCCATAGATACATTTTTCGAAAAAAAAACAAATAAGAAAATGAAAGTTGCGCAGGCCAGATGGGCTAACCAAAAATAATATTCGCCTTTTTCTTTAAAAAAATATATTTCCCATCTTATCTTCTCACAAACAAATAGTAAAATATATTACAGTGCTTAATACAATAAATATAGCAAGTGCCCATAGATTGGTAAAAGGAAAAACAAATATTAACACCAGAAATAACAGAGTTAGAGGTATACAGAAACAAGGAAATAGAGTAGAAGGTAGACATATATTAGCAAACAAAGAAGAATATGCAGAAGAGTTGAGAAAGATATTACTAGAAATCAATTTACACGAGAAAGATAATTTAGTAAAGCAAAGCAAGAAAATAACAGACGCAATTATAGAAGCATCGTCCTTAGTAACACAAAATAGGAAAAATGGATAGTAAGATCAGAGAAAACACAAAAAAAAGAAAATGGCAAAAATAAAAAAGGCTAAGAGATACAATAACGATATCACTGAGGGATACATAAGAAAACTTAAGTAAGAAGCAAGATCGGATAATAAAAATGGAAGAATTTTATAAAAAACTATACAATATAATAGTAAGAAAAAGTGAAAAAATTGAAGAAAAAAAAGATCATGTGAATTCGGAAGATATACCGGTATATATATATATATATATATATATATATATATATATATATATATATATATATATATATATATATAAAATAAACAAACCGTCGGTAGAAGACCAAATACTTTCAAAAATGATCAAGGAAGGTAAACAGCTATTCAACCAATGTCTCGAAATGGGAAGAATATTGAGAAATTGGGACAATGCTATTATTATATTGCTTAAAAAAAGTGACAAAATTCGTTTATAGAACACCGATCTTTAAGTCTTACATCTCAACTATATAAATTGCTAACAAAAATTATAACTAATAGGTTCACCAAGAAATTAGACGAACACCCGCCACCAGAACAAGCGGATTTCCATAGTGGTTACAGCACACAAGATCATTTACAAGTTGTACGACACTTAATCAAGAAATCCAGAAAATATCACTTGCCTCTGTGCTTTGCCTTCATAGATTATGAGAAGGCGTTCCACTCAGTTGAACATGGGCTATCATAAAATGTTTACAGAACAATCGAGTTGATTCTAGATGTGTTAAACTAATAAAAGACCTTTTTCAAAACGCTACCTGCAAAATTAAACTATACAATAAAACAAATGCAATTAAAATGGAAGAAGGAGCGAGACAGGGAGACACAAGATGTACTTAAGAATTGTCAGTAGGAGAACAAAAGCCTTAATATAAACGGCGAAAGGTTGAATCATTTAAGATTCGCAGACGTTTTACTTACAACGGACAACTTACAGGAATTACAAGAAATGCGTATAAATCTAATTGAACAGGCAAAGGTTATTGGAGTAAAAATTGACAAGAAAACAAAAATAATGACAAACAACCTAGTAGATCAGAAAGTGAATATATATAGGTAGAAAACGAAACTATTGAAAAAGTAGAAAATTACATATATCTAGGTCAATATAACACATCCCTCAATAAGTTCGTAGGATGACTGTTAGGTGGCGCCACTATTACCAAATTTTTAGGAAGAACTAACCTTCAAATGATACGTGTCAAAATTTCATGACAATCTGACGTTTACTTCACAAGTTACAGTGGTTTTAGTGACGATACTTTTGTAATTTTCAAAATAATGGAAAAATCTCGTGTGTTGATAAAGCCTTGCTTTTTAATGGGAAAAAATTCCATTCAAGGAAAGCAATGGCTTGACAAGTGTTATTCAGACTCTGCTCCATTGAGGCAAATGGTAGAGAAGTTGTTAGCTGATTTTAAACGCGACCGTACAAACACCGACGATGCTGAACGCTCTGGCCGCCAAAATTCGGCAGTTGTTCCAAAAAACATAAAAGTCCACAATCGTAAATTGAAATTGCGTGAGATAGCCGACACCTTAAAGGTATCAGAAGACAGTGTATTCACCATTTTGCATGAACATTTGTCCATGAGAAAACTCTGTTCGAAATGGGTACCAAAAAGTCGACCAAAAACAACAACGCGTCGACGATTCAAAGCGCTGTTTAGAGTTGTTTTAGGGCAGTAAGAATGATTTTTTATGCGATATATGACAATGGATGAAACATGGATCCATCACTACACTTCAGAGTGAAATCGGCACTCAGCTGAGTGGACAGCAAAGGGCGAAAGCCGCCCAAAGCGACCAAAAACGCAATTGTCAGCTGGTAAGAATTTGGCCTCTGCATTTTGGGATTCGCGCGGTATTTTATTCATCGATTACCTTGAGAAAGAAAGAACCATCAATGGCGAATATTATATGACGGTATTGGTGTGTTTGAAGGGAGAAATTGTGACGAAACGACCCCAAATGAAGAAGAAAAAGTGCTCTTTCACCAAGCCAACGCATCGTGTCACAAATCGATCACAACAATGGCAAAATTGCACGAATCGCACTTTGAATTGCTTCCCCATCCACCGTATTCTCCGGATCTGACTCCCAGAACCTGTTTGCAAACCTAAAAAGAATGCTACGTGGAAAGGGATTTGTCTCCGATGAAGAAGTGGTTGCCGAAACTAAAACTTATTCTACAAAAAAGGCATCGAAATGTTAGAGAAGCTTTAGAATGAGTGTATCACACTTGAAGAAGACCATCTTAATGAATAAAATCAAATTTCGCCTAACAGTTGTTTTATTAGTCATCCTACGAACTCATTGAGTAATGTGCTAATACTAAGCAGACGGATAGCCAATCAAAAGAAGTAGAGAAAAGAATATAACTGGGTTGGACTACACTTGAAAAATGGAGAGATATTCTAATAAGTAAAGTAAAACATAAATTATTTAATCAGAATATAATCCCAGTATTGCCTTATACAGCAAAAACGTGGACTCTAATCACGAGGAACAAACAAAAGTTAAGAACAGCCAAATGATCTGTAGAACGGAAAATATTAAGAATAAATTTAAGAGATAGGTGGACAAATTAAAAATCAGACAAAGAACAAAAATGAAAGACGTAATTGAAGTGATACTTAAAATGGTCATGGGAGGGACATATTGTCGGTACAACAGATAATAGATGGACGAAGAAGATAGACCAGTGGAGACCACGAAAAAAAGTGGGAAAAAGAGAACGAGGAAGACCGTCTTTAAGATGGACTGACGACATAAAAA
The DNA here is from genome assembly GCA_036346155.1 of Sinelater perroti. Classification (NCBI taxonomy): domain Eukaryota; kingdom Metazoa; phylum Arthropoda; class Insecta; order Coleoptera; family Elateridae; genus Sinelater; species Sinelater perroti. Next base: position 1,591,923 of record JARFIY010000209.1, on the reverse strand, counting down.
CAACAGCCTATTATAACTGGATATAGACAGCACAAGATAGGGATCTGCAGAGGAAACTTGGAAAAGTCTACGTCCCTTAAATGGATAAATATATAGGCATGTGATGATGATGATTTTAGTTTACCTTTCTTTTACGTTGAAACAAATTAATTTAATTAAATAACTTCACATTTTGCTTCATTTTCGATTTACACTATTCTTAAAAAGTCGCGATTTCAATTTACAAATATTTCTGAGGAACTAATCTCACCTATTAATGGGGGAGGTTTCTGCTAGATGTATTATACACAGAAAAAAAAACTTAAACTGCTTTACTATAATCGTTACTATAATAAAATAAGTTACGTGATAGATGATGAAAGAGACAATTTTTTCAGCAAACTGAAAATTATCTCTCTTGATATGGTGTACTAAAGATAATATAAAAATTAAATTTCCGCTACTTCAAAAATGTACTCGTCAAAACAATAATAAAATGCCAAGTAACATTCAAAAAGTAATTTGAAATGATGTTAATTTTAGATAACAAAAACAAAAAATTACGTAAGAATCTTATAATTTCCAATTATTGTTAGTTGGGTTGCCTAACTACCAGGCAATTTCAAACAATAGGCTGTAGGCGGCATTGTTATTTTACGATTAATTTAATAAAAGCACTTAAAACTCATTAACGGGCCGTGACGCGCCCGGAGCCGGAGAGCCGCTCGCGTTAATCGCCGATTGGAAGCCAATTAACGTCCTACAAAGTAGCGCCGAGCCGACGCCGATCGCACTGCGCCGAAGAAGCCAGCGAGTCGCCGGACGCCAGCAAATTCGATACTTACAATCGGAGAGGAACTGCTCGATTTGTACTGAAAACGATCACCAGCATATTTCCCGCGGGACACTACATCCTCGGACGCTCACGTCGCCGCTTTCGTACGCGCCGCAGAAAACCGTTGACGAATTAAAAACCAGTTTGGGGCCGTTCGCGGTACTGCTGCCACGCTGCGATCGCGCTGCCTCGGCCGCCTTCCGGCGTGCATTTAACAAACGACCTCACGTTTAAAGGCGCACCGCGTCTTCGTGGCCGTGCCCGTTGCCCACGAGTGCATGCAGCGCTTTGCATTTCAGGAACACAATGCGCCGCTCAAGGTTAGCCCCCGGGCGGACGCCGCCAAGACAATCCTTTCCTGCCCAGGGGCGTTGCATAAGTTCGCGAGCGCCGTGAGAAAGAAGTGGGTCTGTGTAACTTCCTTGGGCACGGGGCCGAGCCGCGAAACCGGAAAGGCCACTCAAAAACCGTCGCCTCCTCGGCCCACGTCGAGGTCCTGAACTGAAAGGACCTCCTTGTGGCTCTGCATCATGTAGCGGCGGCCGAAATGCAAATTTCTGTGGTGTATTAAACTGCAAGGGTCATTGATTGCTCGGTTCAATCTGAGGAACAAAAAATACTTACAGGGGTTGAACAAAAGTTTTTTGCTCTTCTTCTTCTAGGTGGTTAGTCCAGTCTTTTATTATTTGGGGGCTTGCGTGTTCTTCCCATCTGTCATACCTTCTCTTATTTGTAGTAGAACCATACGCCATAACGTATGTTCTATCCATATGTCTCTTCTTTTTATTTATCTCTTCTTTAGCCTTCTATCTTCTATTCTTTCTAATATATCGTTATTTGATATTCTGTCAGTCCATCTTGCCTTTAACATTTTTCTATAGTACCATAACTTGCTCTTTGCAATTGCCCAAGTTTCAGCCACGTATAGTGTCTTCTTCTGCCCAAAGATATTTTACTGTATATTAATAATTGCTTTTCTTTTCGCTTCTTGTAATCTTCGCACAATTTCTTTTGCTTCTTCCGTCTTTAGTTATGATGCTGTTAGATAACAAAACTCTTCAACCTCCTCTACTTTTTCACATGTATCCGAATTGCTATTTCATCAGCGTATCGTATTTCTTCCGGTATATATTTATTCATTTGTTTATTGATTCTCTGATTTTATTAATTGCACCTTATATACATATAGAGGACTTTTAGCTGTACTGACACTTCTCTTTGGACATTTCTTTGTTTTATCACTGCTTTCGGCTCCGTGATATAAAGAATTTATAATTCTTCTGTCTCTGTGTTTTTATTCCTATCTTCCCTAGAATGTCAAACAGTGCAGACCATTTCTCCAAATCAACGAAAGCTATATTTCGCGTTCTTAAGACTTCTGAGCTTTTTCTAATGTTACACTGCTCATCTGTAAGTTAATTTTCTAGTAACCTTTCTATTATTTTATATATGACTTTTGTCAATATTTTAGATGCATGTGAGATCAGACTAATTGTACGATAGTTTTCGCATCTATTCAATCTTCCATCCTTTGGAATTGGCACTGTTATGTTCCTTCTTAAATCTTCTGCTATTATTCCTGTTTCGTACATTTTGTTTATTAGTTGATATAGATTCTTGTGGGTCATCAAATCATGTTGTCGATGTCACAATCTACACCTGGGTAATTTTTTACAATTTATATATATATATATATATATATATATATATATATATATATATATATATATAATCTGAACGTCTGTTTCACCAGTATGGATTCTGGATTCTGGATATAAAGTGGAGGGTAACAAAGTCACTCGCACTTAGACCTCAATTGGGCCCATTATACTACCTCTTCCGCCAACCAGTCCTTTGGATAAAGTTGAGAATGTCCGTTAGAGGGGTGACACTGATACTGGCCATACTAGGCCAGAACTCCCCCAACATAGACCCTTTAAATGGAGCAATCACAGGACATTCGCAAAGAACTCTCTTTCTCTAAATTGCAGCCTTTGCAAGATGAATCTTGTGCATATACTTCGTCAGTTTACAGTGTCCTGATAAGATTCCTACTACAAGTCGCAGTTTGCCTCTACACAACTGTCTGCAAAAGTTAGCCACCTTCTTCGTTGGATTTTGAATGGCCAACCTTGCATGTCGACATATCTTTATATTGACCCATCTACTACAATCTCGATTGTGGGTATCTTGATTTATTTGTGTGCAGATTGCGGCCGATGATATTGAGAATGTTGGTTCAGGACTTGACATACGCTCGTTACCGTATAAGCCAGAAGGCCCTTCAACACAAACGAGTTCCAGGATTTGTCTGGCACTGGAGGATTACTCCAGATACAACTTTGCATCTGTTCAATGCCAGTAAAGCAGCTCCGCTATCGCTAGCAATTATGATTGTTTTGTTCTTAATGCTCCTTTCAAGGATTATATTTGCACCTTGCAATTATAGCCAATACTTCCGCTTGAAAAATTGTGATTAGTTTACCTAATCCTATGCTTACTTGGAGGTTCAGATCATGTAAAAGGATACATAATTCCTTATCCTCACTCGTTTAGATCCATATGTAAAGATGGTTATATATGGTTCAGTGGCCTATTCGGCATTCAGAAAGATTCTGAAAAGCTTCCATCTTTGCTTTCAAAAAGGGAAACCGTTGTACGGCCCGGCCCCACTTAGAATCTGATTGTGTTCTACTCCTTTGTAGTTTCAAAGTCTCTTTGAGTACAGTCTTAGAGCTGACGTTAGTACCACTTCCTCCACATTGAGATCTAGTAGAGGGAGGTTCAGAAATGTTTCCATAGCAGCCGTTGGGGTGGAACGCATTGCTACCGTGATACTCATACACGCCAGTCTTTTAACGTGTGAGATCTTGGTAGCTGCTGTGACTTATCTGGTTCTAAACTACTGTATGAGTACACAATAACATAGCATAGGTCTAATTATGGCAGTGTAGAGCCATAGAACAGTATTTGATGAAAGGCCCAAAGTTTGCCCATTGCACGGCGGCATTATCAAACAGTTATGCACACTTTTTCAGTTTCAACCTCTGTTTGCTTTCCACAATTTAGTTTTTTGTCAAGCATAACGACTAGATACTTGACTTCTTCTTAAAAGGTAGAGGATGTTTGGAACAATCTTGGCACTCTATGGGTTTCAACATTCCTTTTTTTTTCGTAAATGATATCATTCTGTTTTGGGGGGGTTGATCAATAATGAGCGATCTATACATTACTTAACTGTGAGTAAAATAGTTATGTCGTTTGTATTGTAACCTATTGTGTAAAAGGCTGTCTACTACTAGATTCCATAGTAGGGTGACAGTACGCCTCTCTGAAAACAGTTTCTAGATACTGTGCCTGTAATGGTCTTATTTTCCATGGTAATTTGTACAGTCTGTGATACAGAACCTGTGGAATCCAATCTCGTAGGATGTCGTTTACGCCTAGTTGTCGAAGGGTTATGTTAATACTATCTAAAGGTCGTATTATCAAAGACGCTCTCTATGTCAATAAGTACGACCAGGGTGAACATTTTGTTTCCCAGCGAACTTTCTATCCGCCCTACCACCAAGTGCATGTTCCAAAAAACTCCCTAGGAAGTATGCATTAGATTAGATTATAGTGTAGTGGGCTAGTTGCTAGTGCACTATCTCTTATTTCTCTGTCACAAAGTCTTTCTAGTGTCTTTAGAAGGAAAGGCATAAGGCTGATTGAACGATAAGATTTGACCTGAGAAATGTCCGTACGCCTGGTTTTAGAATAAGGACTACTTTTACTTCCCTCCAATTCTTTGGAATATACCTTAAGGCGATACAGCCTTTAAAGATTCGCAAATGGTATGGTAGCAACATATCCAAACTCCATTGCAAAATATCTGGAAATATGCCATCCAACCTTGGTGATTTGAATGATTGAAAGGACGTAATTGCCCAGACTACCTTTTTTCATCCACCACATGGTTGGCTACTTTCCAATCTTCTTCGGTGGGAGTGGAAGTAAGAGTTTCGAGAAGGCGACAGCAACAGAGAGTCAGCAGACGCCATTCCGCTCGCTCGCGTCTGTTACGTTAGCTTAATCGAATATTAATTGTAAAAAAATAATTACTGCACAGTTTGACATGGGGTAAGGAACAACATTTCTTTTTTTTCATTAACTACATTTAATATTATGGTTTAACGGTTACACAAAACGTGATTACCGAGACAAACGCGAATGACCATGCTTTCCAACTTATTTTTTTATTTTTCAAAAATACGCTACCAAAATACGTGGTTACTTTTTAGTTCATTCGAAAGTACGTATTTCCTTCTTATTTATAATCAACAAAAACCTGATTCAACAATTATTTGATGAAAAAAATATAGGGCTCCTGGACTACTAAGCTTATTCCGTGTTTTGTCCACAAAAATAGTACATTTTAGACTACTACTCAATCCGAGTTAACAATCCAAGGTTCTTAAATGAAGATGTCCGACTTACTGCACAGAGTCACCACAACCGCTCAGCAGTGTTGCAGGTTAATTTGCTCTTCTGTAGTTACCACCTCTGTCATGACATTAGGAGTTACTTCCATCATGGAGGGCATCTTTTGAAGTCATGTCCTGCTGGTAATGTTCTTGAATTTGAGGGGTAACCAACAAGGGATCCTCCTTCTTTGGCTATTGTTTTTCTTCCTTGATTTTAATATTTAAGGCTGAGAACTGATAAAACAGTTTATTTCTCTTATTATTAATGGCAGTCACTGTCCCCCCACTTATACCAAACACTAGGAGTCTACTCATAGTTTCCTCCTTTTAGGCATTGTTGGCCTCCGTTCAGGGGTTCTGTACTGCCAGCCTATGGATGACGGTTTCTGTGGCCTTTCTTAACCTAGACAATCGATTCACCCGCACGACTTCATCCCACTGGCAATTGTCAGTTTTAGCCATTGTAAAGCATGGCTGTCATTCCCTAAAACTACGTACGGGTTGGTTTTCTGCTAGGGTGTATATATATATTGCTCATCTATGAGCATGACAGTGGAAAACACTCGGAATGTCATCTTGGTCAAAAATAGAGTGAAGGCTAATTTTTTTTACAACTTTTCAAGCGCTTTGAAAGTTGATTAGTGTGTGGATGAAATGGTTCCTGTATTGAGAGATGATTGTCTTAATTGTACGACCATTCAGGTGGTACCGGAAGTTCCAGAGTGAAAATTTCAGTCTGGAAAACGCTCTGCGATCAAAACGTTCGTCCTCGTTAGTGGGATGTGACCTATCACCAGATAGAAGAGTTGGACGTTCCTGCACCGGCTATTTACATCATTTTACAGCCTTCAAGTAAAATAAATTTGTCATCGTTGGGCAGATTGCCTAAGGCGTTTAGTAGTACCGCGAGATATTAAATAAATATGAAAACGAAACGTATCACTATGTGAACAGCATCGAACAGGTTGCAAAATCTGACTTTATTTTTACGAGGTATCCACTAAAATCCAATACACGGTTTTCTTCTAATGATGAAGACTTTGTAACGGTATGGAGTGGCGAGTGAATCAGCATACATATTCTACAATAGATTCAAAGCATCCTCAGGAATTGATAAATCATTGAAACCCTACAAATAGTTTACCAGTGTCAAAAAGTCACTTTATTAAAATTTGCATTTTACAGTCTTCTACTCTAATAGGGTCGAACGCTCACCACATCCACAATTGTAATCTCCCATTTCCTTCTTTTGGTAAGTTCGCTCTCTCACCTATAAAAGAACTATTCGTTAGAAATAAAGAGTAACTAAAATATAACATTTCGTAAAAGCATAACTCTTTTTTTGACTCCGTAAAGACACTAAGCCAAAAATATGCAACTTGGGAATTAAATCGCAGCCCAGAAGGGTTCAGTTTCAATGTTCTTTCCTATTGGATCGTTAAGAGTTCGACTGCTGAATAATTTTTAATCCTTTCCTGGTGTTTAATGCTATATCTTGTTTCTTGATCCGTATCTGCTTGGAGGTCTGCATGTAGTACCCGATTCGGTATGAACCATGAGGCGTTGGTTATTATTCTCAGTACTTTGGATTGGTAGAACTGTAACCTCACATTTGAATACCGTAGCACCAAAGAGTTGTGGATTACGTCTCATAAGACAGTAGTATTTTCTAAGGGTGAGGCTTAGACAAAACCTCTTGTCATATATGTGGATTACGTGTTAGTCGTCGGTCCAGATGGATAGTGAGGCATTTGATCTCCTCTTTTTTCGAGCACTTTGAACAGATATTTTGATTCATTCTTCTATTTTACTAAGGTGATTATGTAGATACCAGTGTCGGCAGCAAAAGTAGAAAATATCATAGTTTTGGTTGTTGGTAGGTCAAATGTATGTATAAGATATAACACTAGGCCGAACACACTACCCTGGGGAACTCCATATGTAATAGCCAACAAGGATGTGATGGCGTCTCCATACTTCACTAGAAAGTGTCTTATTAGTGAGATAAGATTGAATTATCACGAACAGTATGTGGTAGACTACTATTTTGTTTAAAAGGCCTAACTGCCACACTTTATAAAGTATCTGGGTTAAAATGAAAAAACATAGACATGTAGAATTTATTTGTGTTTTTCACTTACAGGCTATTATAAGCTGTTGACGGTAGAAAACCTTGAACTTAATAGCAAATAACATAAACTAATCAACGGAATAATTAAATACACGTGTTGGCTGACGTACTCGAGAAATTACAGTGTGATGATAATTGCTTAGAAACCTGTAAATTCGCAATCGAACGATGTTACCTGGCGATAGCACTCCTGAATTTTCAATCGGCTGAAAACCCGCTCGCGTCAGCGACGAGGGCAGCTCCGCACTGCGCGAAGCCCACCTGTAGCCGTGCAAAAGAAAAACAGCTCCGTAAGCGCTCATGTTTATCAATTTTCATTACAATTGAAGCGCGGGTGAGAGTTCACCTTTTTATGCAAATGCCCGCGTGAAATTGTGCACAGCAAACCGCACCGTCTGCCTTCATTGTGCTACGCCAAATGCAAAGCCACGACAACATGGCGCGAACGTGAGCCAAAGCCAGCGCCGAAGATGTGAACAACCAGGTTGTTGTGCATCGCTGCTTTCAACAAAATAATGGCAATCTCCGCAAACTGTGCCATTTCCATCGTGGTATCCGTGGTTCTGGTAGACCTGTGCAACCCTTCGGGGCTGGGGAGGTGCCCCAGGCACGAGTTCGTCAAGAATTTTAGTATTAGCAAGGTAATGTGGCAACTTTGAACTATGCGCCCTTTCAGCGAGCGCTTCCGTTTCCATTCGGCGGCTTAACAGCTTAATGACGCTGCTAGCTCGTTCGGCTTCTTCAAAGCTTTGCGCAACAGACAATCTGGGTCGCTTGTTAAGCTTTCTTTTTTATTAAGAGACAGGGAATTGATTTCATAACATTTTTCTAACCCCCCATCCTGCTGCAGGTAATTAATGCAACACAAGCAGTTCACAGGTTAGTGTAAGGCTGATTTCCTTTTCCTACTGCATCGCCAATTGTTTGCATCTGTCATTGATAAGGAATTTTTAGTTTGCAGGTCATTGGTATGAAATAGAAAGGTCGTTTTACTTAATGGAGTTGACTGCGAGCTGTACAACCATAGACTTAACGCAAAACGCCAAAGGGCAACTAGAGGTGGTAGTCAAGATGCTTAGTAGATGGTTAGTATGGGTTTTTAAAATGTTTATACTATAAGAAACCTACCCAGAAATTTTTACTTCCGATAATGATTTCTCCTTTTCTCATATCTGTTAGTAAGCAATTTTAAGTTACCCTATGTAAGTATATAGCAGCTAAAACCAATGTGTAAAAACAACACCTTCATATATTGTATTAGTGGATACAAAACGTAGCATTTTTGGATTAGACTTTGACTTAAAGTTGATGTCACAAATCGGGCGGGTTTACGCCCTGTCAAAGTCATGAATGCCTTTTCATGTAAGACGTCTTGATGTAAATAAAAAACTGTCATCAGATTTTGTGGCGCCATCTCCAGACCGTTCATTAAATTAGATTGCATAAAACTAGTGACCAAAACACGTGTTTTCGATTTATCGAAATGTCTTCACAACAGCAAAAATATTCGATTTCCTAAAGGGTACAAGTCATCATATTTTGGTGCAGACGTGGCAAAGACGCCACCTAAACCGTCAAATTATGAAGAAAGTACCGGAAATGTTCTGGCTGTTAATGAGAATAGAACCTGAAGACCATAGATGATAACATCAAAGGAGTTGAGAAACATTTCGAACATCACACACATCAGTGAGAAATGCTTCAAAAGAGTTGGAAATCAAGAGATCGTTATTTCATTGGGTCACACTTTTCAACTTTTCGTTTGCAAAATACAGATCAGCCATTGAGTGAGAAAGCCATCCAAAATCGATTTCAATTCACTCTTCTGTTAATATAAATGATTGATTATATGAAGATATGGATCTCTGACCAGTGTCACTACAAGTTTGAAGGTTTTGTGAACATTTAGAACTACCGGATATGGAGTTCGGAAAAATCGAGAGTCACTACAGTGTGCCCCATATAAGCAAAGCGCATAACTTTTTGGTGTACTAAGCTACCATGGCACTATCGAACCACACTGTCCAAATCTATAAAGAGAAAATTTTGGATCCTTTTTCAAGAATACACAAAAGCGCGAATTCTGGTTCATGCAAAATGACGCCTGGGTTCATCGCGCTCAAGAACATTCGGTTTGAATATCAGAGTTTTCGATGCAAAGGTAAAGACTGGCCAGCATATTCATCAGATCTAATTGAAAATCCTTGTGACTATGCATTATGAGGTATAATCAAGGATATCGTGTACCATCTCAGCAGAGGATTTCCAGAAAAACTCTAGATTTTTGAACACAGAACCAGCGAAATTATAGAGTCGATTTTAGAAGATTCAAAGCACAAAACTTTTTGAAGAGCTTGAAAGCGGTTACCAAAAGAGCAAAGGGTACCATTTTAAGAACATTTTTATCTCGTCAAATCATTTGTTAAGACAATGCAATTTATCCAGTTTTTATAACATTCGTATTTTTTAGATAATTTTACACCCGCTTGGAAGTATGGCCTACAAGAGGTAAAGTCTCCTATATATTCGCCTTTGTTGACGACGACTGTATTATTGCCCCTTGTACGATGTAGACGCAGGTACTCAATTAATTCTTTTGACATCTGAGCCTATGATTGAACTCGGACCCGTCCGCACCGCTTTTAAGCACTTCAACCGCATGTACACCCAGACGCTAAGCCCAATGAAGTAGAGACTAATATCTCTTTTCACCAGATTATTTGTAATATTTATCTAAAGAGCCGACTTGAAGTAATTGTGAACATGTAGGCAATAAAAGCACAATAATCTTCATAACCCCTGCTGCCTACATTATTAACTCTCGAAAGCCTGCAAGGCGTAGGCGAAAGTTAATCCTGTACGTATGTCTGTCTATCGTCAGGATATCTCCGAAACTACTCGACTGATTCACTTCATATTTTGATCAGTAGATACTTTAGGCCAGTATGTTCCTCGGTATTGAATTTCAGACCTGTAGCTCTCATTTGGCCTGAGATACAGGTCCGGACTTGCTTCGCTTTCGAAAGTTTTCGGGCAAGTCTGTGTGACCTTTCAAACTTTTCTGTTCACTTCCGATACGTGTGAGTCATCTCTGCTTCTTCTTGTTGTGAATAATGTCGTTTTCACGGCACTTCACAATATATGTCCACGTAGTAGCAGATCTGCAAGTAAAAAAGTATAAACACACTGTACCTGAGATTCATCTTCTTGTGGGGTACTAACGTCATAAATAGTCAAAAAATATTTCAATAAATTTAAAGGTATACAGTAGATATGTGGCCATTAAACAAAAAACGTGAGCACACTGAAAGTGTGGGGACAAAAAATTTTTAAGCCGTATTTTTAGGCCATTTAGTGACGATAGGAATAGGGCAACTGCAATGAGATTAAGAGCACTAGGGTAGAATACCTTCAAAAAATAAGAGATGCAGGAAACAGCAACAAAATTAGAAATTTCAGAAGAAGCAGGATTAGAAGACGACCGCAGATCATTGATTTAATATAGTCCAAAAGGATTTAAATACAATGGAAATCATTAATTAGCCATTTCTATCTAGAATTGGGAAGGGCAAAGAGAGGCCGCGGAGTAAGCAAATATATACACGTTTCCTGATTCTAAGAAACAAGTGTGATAAGAAAAAAGATTATACTGAGTTGTGTAATGCATTAAAAACTCCAATAAATATTTTTAACGTATAGTCTAATTGAGAAATTCCTACGTGAAATTAAAGTTGCTCCCTCAGGTCTTTTCAGGAATTGCCCTTTGGTTAAGCCTAAGTTAATGAAAACGAGGGGATAATTTCTGCATTCAAAGAACATACTTAGGGGGCCGTTTTTGAAATTATAAGTTCACTTAAGTGGCATTTAAATATTTGCAATTTCAGCCATTTTAAGGCGCCAATCGTACAGCTCAAGCTATAAAATTGCTTCGAGTTGAACGCATTTCACGCCCATGCCGTTTTGTGCAAATGAGACGTTATCTCATCGTCCTATATTTATCCTCACTTCAAGTTCTCGGAACCGATGGCGCATTTGTTTAAATGATACAGATTAGCGAGAACGCGATTGCGACAGGAAAGCTGTTAAGCTTCAGCGCGCGTTTAATATTGTGTTGCTCTTATAATCGGTTCTCTAGGCAGCAAAATACTAACCTACCAACATTGTAGATACCAGTTAGCTTTTAACTTTTTAAAACATTTTTCGAGTGATCTCTTTGATCAAAGACATACTTCTGAAGAACCTCCCACATTATTGGATTTTTAACCAAACAATACAAAAAAGAAATAGAAGAGACAATAATAATAAATTAAATGATCATTTAAACAAAGCTTGTTAATGATCCAGTCAAGATCCTTCAAATACCAAAATATTAATATATTAAAAAAAACTTTGTCAATGGAACTCTAAATGATTGTATAATGCGGCATAAGAACCTCGGGTTCTTATGCCCGCCTCTATTCTTCTTGGCATCTAGTCAAACATTGAACAAATAGTGTTTTGATGGACTGTCCATTTATTATTGACACGCTCCTATTATTTGGCCAAATTCCTTGGAGATCGTGGACACTGCTATACCCTTCGCGCAACGATAGTCTAGACATTTTCCATCGGTGAAAGTTTCCACTTTGTTTGCTGAAGGAAGTTTAATGTGTTATATGCCACATGCGGCCTTGTGTTATGAGATTGTTTGGGATACCTTCTAAAGGAAAGGAAATATCTCATACTTTAAAATTTCATCTATCTAAGTCTGATTAGTAATGTTGCTTCTAACTCTACTGGTAGCTCTCCATACCGCAATCCACTTAATTGATATTGTATGCCTCGTAAGAATGCTCTTGTTCCCCTTCTCCGCATCCACCACGTATTCATAGATGAATATCGTTTCGGTTTAAAGAGAACTCAGTGATAGTCGCAAGAAAAAACGTCGTGCCATTACGGGTAATCGACGTTGAACAAAAGAGGTGCTGTGTAATGGTCCATCATTGTAGCACTAGGGCATTTAAATCCGCACAAGATAATGCTCCTCCCGGTTGATTATCTTGCTGCAGGCCCTGGTTTTCGTAAATTCAATCCATTGAGTCCATAATCGCACCAGAGTACTACCATAACGACTAATTCTTCGGCCTAGTTCTTGTAAAGAAATACCTCTTTCAAGTAGAACAACAATACGTCCTCTTTCAAATTCGCCAACTTGTTGATAATTCACCCTATGGCGCTAGCGGGGATTCCCATATCGTGTAAGTTACACATGCCAACTCTGAACGTCCCAGAATATTTTTATGTCTATTTTACACATGATGTCAGCCATTACTATATCTCATACGATATAACAAAATCTCGGACAAAAATAAACTGCAATCGTTTTCTGATTATAGTATGCGTAATGCCTTTTGGTATGAGAGCCATGAAAATTGCCATATGAGTGGTACGAATCAATGCTTCTACCCTTTTTAAAAAAAGTCTGCTCCATAAACTGAAATAACTATAAGACCATATCGTTAGTTAATTATCCTAGCAAAGTTATGTCATAAATAATTAACAACCGACCTAAAGTCAATTTTGTCATCGGAAATATCCGAAGAGCAAATTGGATTTATACCAAGAAAAAGACACCTAAACAAATATTAAAAGTTAGACAAATTATCACAAAAACCTACGAGTTTAACATATAAAGCTATTTGTTTCATTCGACTGCGTAAAGCGGCATAAACTGTGACCAATATTCCACAGTATGGTAGCTCTTCATCATTTTACACTCCTAATACAAAATATATACAAAAATAATCACGCGAAAATAAGAGTCAATAAAGTATCATCAGGGACATTCAGGACAGAGGACGTAAGGCAGGGTTGTATTCTATCCTCATTACTATTCAAGGAACACTTGAGCATATGAGACGAGTTTTGGGCAATTGGGATGCAAGTGTCTCGGTTGGTAGTTGAAAGATAAATAATTTGAGAGGCGCTGATGATATTTTTATCATTGCAGACAGTGATGCTCAACTTGAGAACGTTAAGGCAAGGTTAAGACGTTGAAAGCAAAAAATATAAACCAATGGTAATGGTAATTGACCACGTTCCTAATAACATCAAAGAATTTGGATTAGAAGTGGTGAAATAATTCTTTCATCTAAAATCACTAATAACAAATAAAGAAGGATATGTCAAAGAACACAAACGAAGCAGAAGTATAGCTCGAAACACAGTCACAAAATTAAGTAGAATCTGGAGGGACTCGACGATATCTCAAAACCAACTCAAATTAATATGAACACTGGCGAAACATGGACGATGAAAATCGCCGCACCAAGGAAAATTGGTGCTTTTGAAATGTGGACGAATGTTAAAGATATGTAAGATCCAACATCAAACCATCGTATCGATCTTGAATCTGCTTAAGATCACAACACGCCTCTTTATTAAAATTAACCAAGCTTATCTTCAATACTCTCTAAAGGAAATTAATCATAAAAAATAATTGTGGAAAGAAAAATAATTGAGAGCGCGAAAGAGGAAGACCTCTAAGTCATTGAGCCAACTTATAGCAAATGAGATACATAAAGAAATCCAATCAGCATAAGATCCAGAAACATAAAGAGAGGGAGAGAGGAAAAGAGAGAAAAGGGCGAGACAGGGAGCAAGAGAGAGGTGGTAGAGGGGAGGGGAGAGAAAGGAAGAAAGAAAAAAAATATATAAAGGTTTCAATCCAATCTATTCGTTTGGTTGTCATGACAGACACACATAGAATACACATGACAATACATTACTTTCGAACATGCAAATTGAGACACTTGTCATAACGTCTTATAAGGTTTGAAATTCCTTCTACGTAAAAAGTCTCCCGACTGGGAATGAATCTATCTTGTAACATTGATGACTACAGATGGGCGGCCACTTCTTGCCTCATTGTGCATATTTAGTGCGTTAATCTTCAAACTAGGGACACCATTGACGCACGACAGCTCCACTCATTACGCGGCTCCTGAAAGCCTTTTTTTACACAGAAATCGTATTACTGCACGCATTTCACAATTGGCAGGATTAAGGCAACCTTTATTTTTAATTGATCTAGCGGACGAGTGAACTGCAACACAACCTTCTTTCACTACATTCTGCCTACTGAAGGACTGCATTCAACGCCAAAGGACGCACACTGCCTTCCCGCCTATTTCTCGCGCATGTGTAAACTGAGGTTCCTTCCCAAAGAGCCCTCGCTATTTATTTTATATAGTGCTCCATTCCGTAAATTAAAGCTAAGTATTTGGTTAACATCTAGGACCGGCAACATCAGAGTAAGCGAGGGGGTCGCGACACCATCGAGGAGGGACCCCAGCATCCTCCTTTATAGAGTGAACAGCGCCTTGCCCAACGCGCTGGCGAAGTACCTTCCCGGCGCAGGCTTCTACCAAATTTTGGACACCGACTATACGAAATTCGCGGTGCTGTGGTCGTGCTCCAGTTTGGGGTTGATACATGCGGGTAACACACCAATCCACACATGTCTGTGGTAGTTATCTTCTGGCGTTTTTCAGACCGGGTGTGGATACTGGGGCGCGAGAAGGAGATCGACGTCAACATGCGGGCGAGAATCTACGACTTCCTGAAGACTAGGCACATCGATTCTGACAGGCTGGTGCTGCCAAAGAACAGTAACTGTACGGACGAGTACTGATATTCAAAGAGTGTGCCGAAATGTTGTGTGTAGGTAGATAAAGATTGTGATTATGTGATTTAAATGTAAAGAAATAAATCTGTTTCATTTGACTCTTGGTGATTTTCCTAGAACAATTCAGAACTAACATCAGAAAATAAAATTCTTCATTTATAATTTTGATTATTTTTTAATTTAATTTATTGTTAGATCAACAAACATGAATTTATTATACATAGCAGAGATGAGATATAACAATTTGGAAGATTAGTTGGTAATCATTCAAATTATCTACTTGATCTGTGGAGGTTATGTCCTGAGTTAATTCGTGTTTGGACCCGGTGTGAATGTTCGTTTTAAAAAGTTTATAACAAACTTAACTACCATACGAACTTGAGTTTGTGATTAACTTTTCTTAGTAAGTCTACCTACCCGCACTCTCAGTTGATGCATACGCTATCGTGTCCCGCTAAGTGTCCCCTGTTCCAAACAACGCGGCTCAATATCTGGGGACGCTGCTAAACTATTCTCAACTCCAGACGCTTCTTCGCCCACATGCAACGAATTACCGTCGGAATCGAAGACCTAGCCAGGCCGTCAGTCACCTGACCTATTTGAATCATTTCCATTCTTAACCCCCCAAACGCAAGCATTTTTAATTTTTTGTATAAAATAGAGGGCTATTTTTATTCGCTATTTATAATAGCTATAAGGATTGTATTAATAGAATGTAAAAAGAAAGACTAAAATTTAAGTACAAACTTGTAATTTTATTAACATTTAGCGGAAAACGTTTATATCGCATTCAATACAGAAAACGAAGAAAAACCGATCTTGAACCAAGGTTCCATACATAAACCAACATAGCTATCTTCGCACTAGGTTTTTAAGTCTCTTAGACTTTTCTTCCTATCAGCACTTTTTTGGAACAGCACATGGCGCATCTTCTGCAAGATTCCCTTTTGATTGGATTTGGAGGAATGTGGAATGTGTTTATCAGTCTTGTTGTATTTTTATCTCTTTATATATGTACGGGTATGGTGTGTAGATATTTTTCAAAAATATCTCCAGTAACCTCCATTTTAAATTCCAAAAAATTCTTTTAGTGTTCGTAA
This sequence comes from Sinelater perroti, assembly GCA_036346155.1. Lineage (NCBI taxonomy): Eukaryota > Metazoa > Arthropoda > Insecta > Coleoptera > Elateridae > Sinelater > Sinelater perroti. The sequence continues at coordinate 1,575,746 of JARFIY010000209.1, read as the reverse complement.
CTTTTTGGAAAATAATAAATGCATTGGATAGACACTGCACAATATGCAGAAACACTTTCATTTGCTGTTTCCGAGTGGTCTCGTATTAAGAAAGTTCTTAACCAGCCCTGTCAACGCCACCCATTGTGTTATTGTAATCTTATATCAAATTAAGGTTTTAACATTTCGTCCCCTTTCTTTGATTTTATTATCCAGAATGATAGGTTGTGAATTGTGCTCAATGCACAAATTGTTTTCTTGTCTTGCTATTTTAGGACCACGACTTCGTCCCTTTGATAAGCTCTGATTTCTCCTTTCTTAAGTTTGTTGCGTAGATATTCAATAACTTCATATAATTTTCGTAACCTTGGGCGCGGATAGAATTATCGGGTAAGTATCAGTGTTTTATAACCAGTCTAAATTTGTCTTGTGCGCGGTCCTTGAAGAAATTTGAATATCAAGTGATTTGCGTTTCGACCAGTACCATTCTTGTTCAGGTAAATTGATTACACTTTGTAATAACAAAACACCTATAAAATTCTCATTTCTTCGTCACTCACTTCTATCCATTTCTTTGATTTAGAATATTATATATATATATATATTTTTGGACATCATGGCAATTTTCCGACTTACATTTGTTGGTTACCATAATAAGAATCAAAATATAGCCAAAAATAGTGGTAATATGAGAACGGAGAAAACGACCCCCGATGTTTCAAAATAAAAAATAGCTTCAACTAAGGACGCTTAAATATCCTAAAAGTTATATGTAGCACCATAATAGCGTACCTCGCGAAATTGTATAGCATAAGTAACACGCGATTTCCACATTGGCCGTGGCTGCAGAGTTAACCAACCAACCACTTCGAAGGGCTCGAGCATTCAACTAGTGGCTGCACCGACGACCCACATGATTCCGTCTACAGCCGCAACCAACCATGTCTTCCAAAAGTCTCTATGTTCAGACAACCACAAAAAACTTTACATATATGTGTATCTCCAAAACTTTGTTGCTAATTTGAATATACGCAGAATCACTGAGTCTTCGCAAAGTAAAGCTTTCGAGTTCGAATTCATAAAGGTTTGTTATAATATTCCATTGTTTAAGTTCCGACAAGTGAGACGTGTATACGTGGAAAAGGATTGGACCCATGATACTACCTTCCAATTCAAAAATTTTTGGTTTCAAACAGAGCTGTATTGATATTAACTGCAAAGGTTCAATTCAAAAAAGAGATAGGTAAGTATGTCATCTAGAATTTTATTTTTGAGGCTTTCGATTCATAAGTTGTCAAATGCCTGTGCGAAATCTATGCAGATTGTAGCAGTATATTGTTCACAAGTTCACTTTGCAGATCCTTTGCAACGGATTACTTGTCTAAAGCCGAATTAAAATTTGGGTAATACATTGGGCCTCTTTTGGAAACCTCACACACGTACTATAGAATAAAACATACCCATAAATCTAAAGGAAAAAGTATCTGACTCATGTATTATACCAGTAGCTACTGGAAACCATAGCTCTGACAAAGAGAAGTCCAAATCGGTTACGAATAATGCAGTGTCATGGAAAAAAGTATGTTGGATATCTCTGTAAGATATACAAATGTGGCAATAAGACAAAGAACAGAAACAACAGATATCATGGAACGTATCGCAAAACTAAAGCGGAGCTGGGTAGGCGCTTGGGATATTAACAACAAATGGACATCAAACATCATCTACTGAAGACCCATAGAAACAAGAAGAACTAAAGGATGATCGCCGATGGGATGGGCCAACGAAAGCAATAGTATCAACAAGCACGAGATAGAAACACATGAAAAAATTTAGGAGAGGCCTACATCCAGTAGTGGATAATGGCTAATAAAGAAGAAGAAAAATATATTGAGATTTTCAAATAGTTTCTGTGAATCCAAAGTACATTATTTTATCAAATAGCTTGAATAATAACGTCAGCAAACTTATAGGTCTATTAACTATTTATTTTCTTGTTATTTTCCGAACTTTAGTATATGGACGTGTTTCTAGAACTGTAGAAATAGTCTAGGTTTCATACAAGTATTGTAAGGAGAACTTAAGCTATTGCTTTCCTCGTGAAGCGTTTGAGAATAGTATTAGTAACTTCTGAAAGTTTATCTATAATGTCAACGCGATCATTGGAAAAAGTTACTTGAATACGGTCAGGTATTGGCACTCTCTACACTCAATGTCGTCAAATTTTTTATGGTTATGTTGTTGTCTGCTAATGACCATAAATTTCGTCTTGCTGGTGTTTCCTATTCTGTTTATGCTATTTAATAATTCCTGCAGATCCTCTTAGTTGTCTGTTAAGATGGCTGTGTCGTCTGATTATGGTGTATTCAATTAACCTTGATTCCTTTTGTTTGGTTATGCAGTACTATTTGAAAGGTGCTTTCTACATATACGTTAAATAATAAGGGGATAATACACATGACATACGGAATTTGTGATTTGTAACTTTTGAGTTGATAGTAAGTTATTTATCCGTAGTTTTTCCAATAGAAGTTTCGTATAATTCAAAGTCTTTTGTACCTAGTCCAATTTCTTGTAGTATATCAAGCGTCAGTTGATGTCTTATGCTGTCAAAAGCTTTGGTAATCTATGATAGCTACGAAGACATCCTTTCGTTAGTCATCGCATTTTTGCGTTAGCATTTTCATACAATATAATGCTTATCTTGTGCCCATTGTGTTTTTAAATCCAAATTGGGCATTGTCTCTATATTTTTGAAGGAAGGTTTTTCAGGAATGGTTTATTAGCCTCTGATCATCGCAGTTAGAGACATTGCCCTTTTTTGGTAATGCTATAAACGTGGATCTTAGCCATTCATCTGGTATGTGTCCACTATCATATGTTTTATTAGGTAGAATACATAAATATGTTGCATTCAATAACTTCAGTGTTTCTGTATATATGTTGTCATCTCCTGGTGCTCTTCCTTGTTTTAAATTTTTTATCGTATGTCTCACTTCTGATATGAGTATTGGTGGGCCTGTGAGTTCATGAGCTTCGCTTTGATTCGGCATCAGTGGATGATCTTGGGATAAGTTTTTTCCAAAATCTGTCGTAATTTTATGTTGTTTGCCACTATTTTATTATTTTGTCTTATAGTACTTATATTTTTCTTTTTACAACCTCCTGTGATTTGTTTAAACTTTTGTGAAAGTTGAAAGTGTCATGTATTTCGCGGTTTTTCTAGCTCTTGACATCTTATTTTGTTTCGTATGTCTTTCTGTATTTCGTTGTATTGATCTTCATCTTGTTTTATCTTTGCTGCTCGTCTTCTTCCATTCTACCAAGAATGTCTCTTGTCATCCATGGCTTCGCGTCCTGTTTTTTGTACCCAATCACTTTCTGGGTTGCTTGTTTAAGGTTTGTTTCTATTGTTTTCCAGTATGCTTCTTCATTTTAGGTTTTATTTGCTTCGTTTGTTATGAATTGTGCTTTAGTTTCTTCTATCAGTTTTTTTTATTTCTCTCAAGGTGTCAATATTATACATTTTTATCCTTTGTGTAGATCTTAATGATTTTTCTCTGAATCTAAAATTTCCTATTAGTGGCGATTTCCAAGTATATAAACGTCTTGGATGTGGATCATAATATGTGTTTTTGATTAGCAAATTTTTTTCCCTGCAAAATTGTACCAATCTCGCTCCACGTTCGTTCCGCCGAAACAAAACGTCTCATTACGTCTTTCACTGTTTGGCCTATTCCTACTTGTGCATTAAAGTCTCCTATAACTATTATTACTTCTTGTGATTTAAACAAATAGACTACTTCATGTAATTGCTCGTAAAATGTTTCAATTTCTTGGTCTGTTTTACCTTCTGTTGAGGCGTGGACTTGGACAATATTGATATTTAGTGGTTTTCCTTCCAGTTGTATTGCGATTATTCGTTCTGAGTAGTCTATTACGTTTATCACTGATTTTTTAATGCGTCCATTTACTAAGATACCCACAACGGATCTATGTTGCGGGTCATTTGTTGATCCTGACTAGTATAATGTCATATCTTTGTTTCCGGGCCATCTCGCCTCACTTAGTTCTAGAATGTCTATTTCCATTCTTTTCATTTCCTTTATCACATTGTCTATCTTTCTTGATGCGTATATGGTATTGTAAGATGTTGTGAAGATTCTAGATGCTTATTTTTGAATGTTTTTTTGATGTTTTGGTGTATTTATATCCGACTACATTTCATATACCACGCTTAATTCATTATTGTTGGAACATACTGCTTGTTAAGTTTGGTGGAAGATGTGGTTACAACCCTCTTTTATATTGACCTATAACGTCTCAAAAGGTTATTTCATTTTGTCATTAACTAATATATGCACCATATTACCTTTCCACCTTTATTACCTTTCTTTACCTCTCCAAAAAACGCACAATAGCACCGATTAAAATATATTTTTATATCATTTATTGAACTAAACCTTTTATCGCAAAGATTTTGTTAATGAAGGAAATAATCGCATGGAACAATATTTAAAAAGCACACAAGACAAGCTAAAACATCCTAGTCAAATGCTAACAATTTCTTTCCAACAGTTTAAGGCAGGTGGGGCATTATCCTGCTGGAAAACGATGCTTCGGCTGTTTCTTAATTTTGACGTGTGCCGATTGCTTTCTTCAATTTGCCCAGATGAGAACAGTATTTTGTGAAATTAACGGTTTTATTTTGGGAAAACTGCTTATAACAAATCAGGTTCTTCCAATTCCATCAAACTGGGTCTTGCTACAGTTAAAGCTTCTCATAATCGGACGAAGAGCGTTTACGGTTACCAATTCATCTCTAGTAACTAATCTCTTAAAAACAGTTCTATTTAATTTCGCTGAAGAAGTAAATGGCGCATGAAAATACGGCGAAGGGCTTTGTTTTCTGGTAGTTGATGCGAAACTCATACTTCAGATGATTGTGTACCTTTTGCTTGCATAATCTTGATATATAGGTAACTGCTGCACCTTCTTCATCTTCCAGATTGAAATTACCTCATGCGAATCCCTAAACTAAATTAGCAATTAATCTGTTTTGAGGCCCTGCAACCATACACTTCTTCCATACTTCAAGGCTTATAGAATTCTTCATTGCAAAGAAAATGCATTCTATGCTAGTTAACTTACTAAGAACATCAAGATTAAAGAGGTAAGGTTTGCTACCATATAAAGCAGCTGCATAGAGACTGTGAAAGAAATTTTTGAGACAACCTCATATAAAAGAAATTGAAAATTTAGACATGTCAACTGGTACGACTTCGATGCCCAATTCATCTACTTCAAACAGAAATTGCATGAAGATTCTGAAATAAAAATTGCACTGCTTTTGAATAAAAGCTTTGATAATATTCTTAAAAAATTTTGGCTGACCACCAGGAGAGTGTAGGTTAAGAAATTAATCCCCTCCATCTAAAAACGCTGGTAAACTGAAGTAATATGATTTGAGAAACAATGCCAAGTAAAACACCGGAAAGTTGCTGACTAATGCCTGCACCTTATATTTTTTATAAAAATTTGGACTCTGTGTGGATAGCACAAGCTATTGCTAGTCTTTTGTTAGTTGAAGCCAAATGAAGCTAAATTTATAGCCTGTTTGATCCTGCTCTCTGTTGCACATTGGTGAATGTAGTCTATATTTGCAATTCCAACTGCTTTTAGCTAAAAATTCCACTTGATTTAGGCCACAAAAGTGCCAAAGAATAAATTACAACGTAACATTTTTATCGAGATTTTATTTCAGTATATACTTGATAATGTTAGGGATATATAATGTACCCTATCTAAATACATTGTTTCGCAAACAATGTGATGACTAATAAGCAAAAGCTTTGACTATTTACAAATACTCTCGACGCCTTGTTAATTGGTCAAACTCGATAAGATAAAACATTTAGCAAACATTTTAATACAAATTTTCAGAACATGATCGATCAATAAAAAGATAAGCTCAAAATAAAATACTTACTATATTCATTGCATATAAAAAATTAAATACACCAAGGTCAAATTTCTGAAAAGGCGCTTTTATTTAGATTAAAAAATTGTTTTCGTAGGAATATCATCCACGGCGAAGTATTACGCACTAGTTCTTTAGAATCTATTGCAGCAACAATCAATTCGATTATCATCGTAGTAATTAAAGACGTTCTTACAACATAGAAACCAAAAGGCGTTACAAATAGACCGGTCAAAAGCACAATAATTAGTAGATATTACAAAATGCTTCAAGGAGGCCACTATTTGCTTCTGGTAAAGAAGGCTTTGCTAAATAAGGTGTAGACCTAGATGCTCCCGACTAAAATACTATTCACAAATTGGCGGGGCCTTGATCAGCAAGTTATTGCTGCCCCACCATGCTCTCATAGACCCCATTACCAAGGGTAGTACCAAGAGTAGAGCCAAGAGAGGAAATTTTTCCAGAACCTCTTCTGTAAACAAACTTATTTGAGTAATGCCAGAAATAATAGTAGTTTGATCCTTGCAAAAAAACAGGTCAGACTCTCTGAGAGACCCATCAGGTATATGAACATGAGGTGATAAACCTTGGTCTTTCGCCGCCTTAGTTACTAAGCCTACTAATTGGTTGTGGCCCCTGATTCTCTGTTCTAGTGTAATATAAATAGCAGCCTTAAAGAACATTGGATAAAAAGCAGTTTTGTTCCAACTACCCAGCAGCATTGAAGGGGAGGTGAACTGGAAGAGATGTTTGTGGTCGGGAGGAAAATCCTACGCAGTTGTAGGTTTCTATGAACGTGACAGGACAGCCAGGAATTGGAGAGAGTAGAGCCATTTTTGCACTGATAGAGTATGATGCTTGGAACTCCCGACTAAAGTGTTTGGTAATGGCCTTAGGAGAGGATGCTCCAGATTAGATACTCGGAAACAGGGCCGTTAACGCTTCTGAGAGAAAAGATATGGACTGACTGAACTTGTTCAGCAAGATAACAGGAATGCATGCTGAAAAGCTGAACAGACCCAGCTGCCCCCCTTCCCTTCTAAGACAGTGTAAGAAGGTGTTGGAAGAGATGCGGCAAAGTCAATCAGTACCATATTGCGTGAAAATATCCAACTAATTTAGAACAACCCCTTAAATTAGATAATTGAGATAAACCAAAAGTGATCATGGCAACAAGAGTACCACAAATTAACATTCATCTATAACCTTTTCACTAGTTACAAGATTCACAATACATTTAGATTGTTGTATATTGTTGTATTCATGTTTTTTTTAAACCAAAAAGTTAAAAATAGTAGACTTCTGTATTTAGAAGAATATAATTCACCTAAACATGCAAATTAAGTGTGACTATATATGTAATTATGAATTGTAAACGATACTAAATGTTCTAACTGAACTGTGGCTCTATAGAAGCTGATAAAATAAAAAGTAGAGTTGAAATTATCATAAAGCAGATATCCACGAAGAAAAAACAAAGAGCAGATAAAGATTTGAACAAATTATTCTATAACCGAAGAAAACGTTAAGGCAAGCATCCAAATGAGCATCCTGTATTGAATACACCTCAACCAGGTGAAGAATTTTGGATAGAAAAATAAAAGCATAATACTTCATAGGTATAACAAAAACGACCCTTTGTAACCGATTGAAAGAGAGGAGTGGGAAAAAAGAGGAGAGAAGAAAACAAGAGGAGATGAGGTTAAAGAGTAAAAAGAGACAAAGTAACAAAAATTAATAACAGTTAATATATTATATGTTATTTTTGACATAACCATCCATCTTGTCTCCATTTAGAAACACAGATAATGAAAAAAGCAAAGTGTACAGTTTTAGGATGAAATTGATGGACAATGGTAGATCAGTGTTTTCAGATGTGTTCGTTCTTTTCTCTTTTTTGGGAGGACCATACTTGCAAACATACCTATGACAGTCATATATAAACACACGCCATGGCTACTCATAAACGTGCTAATATTTATTAATGGAAAAGTATGCCCCAGATTCATGCTAGTGTAGTAGCTTTCAAAGAAAACTGGGTCTGACCCCAAAAACATTTTTCCAAAATTTGACCATGATCAAAAAAATCAGTGTTTGTATCTTGAGTAAGATAGTTATACATCCTAATTTCTATGCTCGTTAAATATTTAAAAGAAATAGTTGTAATAAAAAAATGTTCGTTCTCACTCAGAAAAATAATTCACAATTATGATCAATCTATGAGTTATTGTATGAGTTAGGTTTGGGTTGCTTCCTCTTCTCGTAGCCTTTTTGAACAGTTCCATTATTTGTTTTTCCTAGCTTTTCGTCTCTGTTTTATTTTAGTATTGGTGCAACTCTCTATAATATTCATCTTCAAAATATTACTTCAATTTTCTGTTTGAAGTATTTGTCATACTTTCTTTTTTCTTGAACTGCATGGATCTTTATTTCTCTAATATTGGTATTGTAAACCTGTAAAAATCGTATCTCAATTTTGACCGTGTCCTTTAAACGTTTGAGGTTCAGTTGTATTATAAACAACTGCAATTTTAATGCTGATTATTGTAAATAATACCTTATTCCTGTAAGAAACATATGAGTTATTAGTTACGCAGAAATAGTGAGAAGACTTGGGTTTAGTTTCCGCCACGGAATGAGAAACATCAATGACAAGGTTTTTAAAATCCTCTAGTAGCTTAAAAGGTTTGTAAAGATATCATTGAGCGATTCATTAACACTGAAAATGTAAATGATTGGACCAGAATTGAAAAATTCCTCAAAGAAACAATAGCAATTTACAAATTGGCCATATCTAAAATTGAAAAGTCGTACTTATTAAGAAATGTTAGGGTTAAAAAGTTAGAAGAACAAAACAATGATGATAAAATAGTTTTTCTCACTAATAAAACGTATTATAAGAACGACAAAAGTAATTATTTTGATTTAGATATGACGTGGTGGCAAAATTTGATCAAAAGCCTCCACATATTTATTTTTGACTAATGATTTGACTTCTAGAGGTTGTTATGATTCAACTAACAGATGTAAAAGTAGTGTGGAGCTATGGATTGATTGACTAAGTATGAGCACTCAAAGGAGCTCAGTAGCTTTGAACATCACAGTCTACTTATTGGTTGTCACATAAGCATGATATTAAGCAGACATATTTCAATCTTTTTAATCTGCCCAAATCAACAAAGTATAGATCAAATAGGCCATACGCAACGATAGAAAAAGACTGACATACGCTGAAGAACTTGACTTGACTTGCCCAAGTGTTCCTTGAGAAATGAGACAAATGGCAATTCAGTCAAGCAACCGCCCAAAAGTCAAAAATTTTGCTCTATGTGTTAGCCATGGCTTGGAGTGATGCGGAAAATGACGCCACTGAACTGTAAACGGCTGAAAATGCGTGATTTAGAGTTGCAAACTATGCTTTACTATAAGCCAACCTGATTGGTTGCCAACAGTGAAATTTGAAGATGGCGTTACAGTTTGGGAGTTTCTTGTAGAACTGAATAGAAATCTAAATGGAAGGAATACAGCAATTCTAGTCCTGTTTGTACAGAAAAACAATTTGGTGATGATAGTTGCCTTTATAAAGTATAGTTTGCAGCGAATAAAATTATAAAAAAGAATTTACTGGCTCAGAACATCAATTTAAATCTAATTCAACTTCTTTGAGATAAATTAGAATTCAGGTATTCAAAACCAACGAATTTTCACTTCTCTAAAGACGTTCTAATATCCAGTTGAAAGTCTTCTCTGCAGAATTAGGGCCATCATCGAAGTAAAGTGTGAACCTACTCCACCTTAATGTCATTTACTAGAACTTATGGTACAAAATTAGTTTGATGATAGTTTTGGGGTATCCAGATATTTTTGATTGGACAGTGAATGTCCCATTTAGCAACCCATATCTGATGTTTTATGTGCACTAGTACACTAGTAATTCAGTTATTTTAAAATTTCACATATTTTATGTTACAATTTTCGCCATTTTGCTTCAAGCTTTCTTAACAGAATGTTTTTAAAGATACAATGACTATACATAAAAATTCTAATATTCCAAATTATATATATGCGCTTTTCCCCCCCTTTAATTCGTAGGTATTGTTAAAAGCTCCAGAAAAGCGTAAAACCGATAATAAATTTTTAAAAAATGTTTATAATTTAATTTTCTTATATATCTTTTGTGCAAATAACGTCGATTTTCTATTGTAAATTGTTATAGAATCATTCAGGTTAGGCAACCCATATATCAAAAGCATTTTCACGTGATCTGATCTTTGTGTATATAAATATACTAACCAGTCAGTCCATTTTGCCAGTAAACATCGTTCAATGTGGTTGAAGTAACAAGTTCCATGCAAAATGTCTAGAAGCAACAAAAATGTTATTGTGGATGGATCTGGAAACCCTATACGCGTGGGGGACTGGAATTTAAAGGAAAGGCTGGGCTCTGGTGGATTTGGGATAGTGATGTTATGGACCAACAAAGTTACCAGCGAATCTATAGGTAATGCTATTTTTTGTCCGTATTTTCTATGAGCTGCCATTTCCTTTTCGACAGCGATCAAGAAATGCCGGTGGAAGTTGGAGACGCACTTGACGAAGAAGCAGCAGGAGCGTTGGATCGCTGAAGTGAGCATGATGAAAGCCATTCAGAACGAAAATATAGTGAAGTATGTGAGTGCGCCGAAGTACCTGGAGAGCGCACTGCTGGCCTCCGAGGCCTCCGAGCTGCCGATCTTGCCTATGGAGTACTGCTCGCTGGGAAACCTGCGCAGCATGCTGGTGAAGCCGGAGCACTGCTGCGGCTTTCCTGAAAGAGAGGTGGTTAACGTGTTGGCAGACATATCAAGTGCTCTGCGTTACCTGCATGGGAAAGACATCACGCACCGGGACGTCAAGCCTGAAAACATAGTCCTTCAGCACTGCGCTGGCAGGCAGAGCGGCATAATTTACAAGATCATAGATTTGGGCTACGCCAAAGAGTTGGACAATGGAACGATCAGCTTTGTTGGCACGCTGCAGTACTTGGCGCCCGAAATGTTTGAGAAGCAAAGGTACACCAAGAGTGTGGACTACTGGTCATTTGGGATAACAGCGTTTGAAATTATATGCGGCATCCGACCCTTCCTGCCTACTTTCCAGGCATTGCAAAGGTGAGTCTAATTTTCATTTTTAAGTTGATCACATTGCTGAACTATATACATTGAAGAGAACAATTAGTCGACATCTATGATGCTTATGAATTATCACAGTTTTTAGTTTCAATATTTGGGTTTGAAGCATTCATTGCTTGTATGTCATTGGTCATAAGTTAAGACCTTCTATACCCAAAGTAAAAAAAAACGGTTGCTCCTGTTTAATTATTACAAATCACTCAAGCTTTAGTAGAGATTACAATGTAGCTTATGCATGTGAAATAATTCATTTTTTATACTCCCATGTTGCACCATCCTATAATAAAGGTCTTATTCATTTTCATTATTATTTGACACATTTACTCATTATTAAAGAACTTCAAAAGATAATTACACCACTCTTTTTTCTTCAGAAACAAGTTCAGCTGTTCTTCCCGATATGATCAGACTATGATCAGGGTTCTTGTTTAAAATTAAATCCAAAATAATCCTGTATTAACATGAGATGGCTTACAAGCAGGAGTTTGGAAGCTTGTTGCTCTTTAATTTCATCGAGGTACATAAAAAATGGCGTTTTCATAATCCCTCATAGAGCAGATAAGGAACTCTTCCATAATGCTTCCTCATATCTGAAAGAGATCACCAATGTTGAATCAAGTGCTGGTTTTGGAACTTTTTTATAATTTAAATGATACCTCTCTTTGGCCAGAAACTTAAAGCGCCTCAGCTTGTTCTTTGAGGAACGGCACCAGCATATGATGAAATAGAAATATATTCGGACTTTTTATTTTTACTGTGTAGTATGCAATTTGTCTGAACTAAGCGATCTAATTTTGGACAGCTATGGAATACTTTGCTTTAGTTCTTCATCAAGCTGATAGCATACTCTCATCATTGTGGTAATGGTATTCATTTCTGGTTAATCTTCAACTTCAGTTAATGATACGAAAATGTTGAAAAAGACCTATGGGAAGTAGAATCTTTTGGTAATCTCAGAACTAATCTTTCTTGACGCAGTCAAGATCAATGAACATCCTGTAGACTACTTTTTGTTGAAGATATTGGTGATATTGATCTGTCCACTGTATATTACTAGAACTTGAAATCAAAATTGGATAATCATTTTGAGAGATCTTATATGGCCTTGACGGCTTCCTTATTAGGAGAAGGTTAGGTAACTGCTACTACTGTGTGAAGGTCACCGGTTGGTTTAGTTTTGCTACTGGGAAATAGAAATGGTGAAGTCTTAGCAAAGAGTGATTTACCAAACTCTGCACGTGTAATAACCAAGAAAAACAGTCGTTTTAAGCAGTGATTTCGCTGGTGCTGTAGATTGGCAACATCATCAATTATTGGTAGTTTCTGAGACCATTATGAAATATAACTTTTTTGCTCCCTCTTTTATTTTAACAGTCGGAAAAATATGTTGGGATACCCGCTTGGTTAGTATAAACTTCACCGATTACATTTTGCCTATTTTGACAAATATCCGAGGCTAAAAGATTTCCACTTACTCAACTTGCGGAGCTAATATTTTCTCTCTTCGCAGCTTCATGATTAAAGCCTGGTTTGCTCAAGTGATGGGCAGAATTTGGTCATTTGTGTTTCTTCTGCGGGTGCTCCAGGAGGGATGTTTAGACTTAGCGCCTTTTCATCAAAGCAATCAGATCATTTTTTTCCAGCAACGTTTCTAGATGCTCTGGTAGAATTGCCTCTATATATTCCACCGTGTAGTGAAAAACTTGACATCTGTTGGTGGTGTTTCCTCTCTGGAGAAACCTAAAAAATAATTTTCTTTTAATCATAAATATGTAATAATTGCAAAAATACTAATATGAAAAAGTGGATTAAATTTTTATAATTCCGTTTACTTAGATGCTGAAATAAATCTACAAGACTATTCGATATTAAGTTTGCTCTGTGATATTAAAGTTTTGTAAGTTATGGCTAGTGTCGAGCGAATTGAACTGAACAGCTGTTGCGTTTTAGTTATTGTGCGATTTGTTTATAGAAGCATGCGCGAATGGTTGAAACGTGAAAACTGTTCGCTTAATTTCGGTCGGCGCTGGCTATCGCCACGAATTGAGGTGCAAGTGTTTCTTTTTTTTTGTCGGGGGAGGGGGGAGAGATTATAGAACATTTCTAGGGTTTTTCATGCATGGAGATTCGGTGCTATGGCGTTGAATAATTTTTTTAGTATTGCATATGTAGCATTCATTTGAAATCAACATAAAACTTTCTTCATTGTTGGTTGTAATTTTGACTAAATAAAAAACGACCTTTTTGTAGTACAAAAGAGCATCAATTATTATATATTATTTGGGTCAAGGTTAATTCGGATAAATTGATGTTCTGGTTAATCGACTATCTACAAAATAATACATTTAGTAGATATTTTAACACAAATTTAAAGCTTAGGCCGAATCTAAGAAAAAAATATTTAAAAATTAAATAAAATTCGCATTTGTGTTCATGGTTAGGGTCATACAGTAATTCTCGATCAATTTGATCAGGATGACCAGCCATATGAAGAAATATTGCTTTGCTGTAGAATCTTCATTTCAACCTTTTCCTTTTAGCATTTCAATCCTTTGAGATTACAGCCACATTTTGAAACGGGTACCCCTTTCAATTTTTTCTCCGTTATTTTTCACTGCTTTTTTAAATTTTTCCCTTTTACTGTTTATTTCCATACTCTATCTACTCTTACATCTTTTTCTTTAGTTAGACTTCCATTTTTTGCAAGTATTCTATATCTTCCTTTATTTTTTCTTTTGCTGGTGCCCATTCTGGGATTCTTCTTATTACTCTTTCGGCTCACTTTTATTCCTAAATTTATTTGATGTTTTAATTACAAAGAAGAATCTAGAGACGTGTTTGTGCTTTTCTGATAAGAACGAAATCCGTATTTTTTCGAAATTGTTGTATCAGTTTTGGCACATCCTGTATTTTGCGATATAATAATGAGTGGAGTCTAGGATCGCTTTACCGGATGTCCCTATCCCGCTTTTTTAAAGCCTCATTAACAAGACAGGGGGGCATTGTATCATTTACTGCATCCACTGGAAAAGTTCATTATCATTTGCCTAAAGTGGCCATTCTAGCAACAGTTTCAAAGTAATGTTTTAATTTTGGAGGGCTCATCTCTCGCAATGGCGCAAAAACAATCATCTAATCCAACTGTGAACGACTTCGATTTCGCAATACACGGAATTTTTAGATTTCGTAACTCTCAGTAGCAAAACAAAAATTGATTTTGATGAAGTAGCAAAGACGTGGCCAAATAGTGCCATACGGGTGGCATTTCTCCATGAGCATGCAGTTGGTCTATTTTTGGATGTTCATTCCCAAGTGTGCGACCAGCGGCAGCTATTGTGTTTTGAACCGCTGTATGCGGCGTATTAATGGTGATAAATATTTTAGAACAGCGTTCGACGTTTGTATAAATTAAGATTAAGTGCAGGAGGCTCCAAAAAAGTGAATTCCATGTGGGAGAAAAGCCTTCTTTCAGACCTAAAGTTTGTGGAAAGTCACATGGGCACACAATTAAACTTTGATCAATTTTTCACGTACCCCCATTCCACCTCGAGATATGCAATTTTTTAAAATCATTTTTATCTCATTTTATTTGTATTAATCATAAGATATATTAAAAGTCCGAAGTGCACAAATGCATGTTGACCATTCAGAATAAATCGGCAGTCCTAGGATAATCTTAGGTCGTTAAAGTAGTGAGTTGGTTCATTTTAAAGCATTTTCTCAATTTTTAATGATGGTATTTTGATTTTTTGTTAAATCTGAAGAGGAATATCTGGCGAAAGAATTTGAAATCGTTTTAAGGAAGTGAGATATGAAAAACAACATCAAAAATCTTCATTTAATGTTTCTCACTGTCGTCACATATGATAAAAGTCATGTATTCGCAATTCCGATACTGGATTTTGGATCTAGCGTTTCACAATAGACTTTTCTGATGATTGTTGTTTCTGCAGATAGACCTTCCCCACCTCAAAAAATTGTACACGCGCTTTTGTAAATTGGAATGATGAATTTGACTCGTGGTTGATGATAATTGTAGTTTCCATTCTACGACGTACTCTCTCTATTTAAAGGTTACGTGCGATACTTATATTTCACTTTCTAAACCACGCGGCTTAGGCACTGGTCGCCTGTTTGCTGCGTGGTGTGCAAAAGGTAAGTGCATAGGAAATTTGCTCTTGCTCGTGTTTTTCGATGAGCTGCTTTGGCATGTATAGAAATACTGAACCATTCCAAAGATATGTGAGCATATTCTCCAGATATCTCAAAAAGTTAAAGGTAAACTGTTGCCCAACTATGTCAAGCATTTTAACTACATAGAGTTATCTATCAAGATGATCAGGTTTTTCGAAAACATATCTGGGGTTTGAGGTTGATAAAAACGTACTAGAGATTTTATTTCAGAAGCTTTAAATCTGTTTGTGCCATTAATCATCATTTTATTCTGAATATTTCCATTTCTTTTACTAACAGATTTGGTTTGTCTTATTCGTATCACTGGCTTGTGGTAAGTTATATTTCTGACTTTTGTAAGATTTAGCGGTATTAATTAACTAAAAGAAGCAGGTGGAGCTTTCGTTTTTGTAGTTTGCAGAATTTGAAGTTCCGAAATTCATAATCTGGATAAACCCAGGTTTTTCTCCTCTTTTTTTAAATCTGGAGAGCAACACCGCAGCAATATCAAAGCGTCCTACTCTTATTTTAGTTGTAAGTTCGGGGAAACCCAACAGATTTGTGACTCCCCTCCAGCTTGTGTAGACGCTTAGAATGACTTGAAGTATTACTTCTGGTCCCTTTGCCAATTCGGCATCATGTAACTGAAAATTTCCATATTGGAATTACTTCTTGCAGGTACTGTAAGAAACAGCATCTTCCCTTAAAGCTACACAAATCACGTCCTGGGCTTCAATGACACCTTTTTAGGTTGTCGCACGACATTTCTTTCACTACTTATTTTTAGGTTATGTTGGTAAAATAGACACATTTTCCAGTGCGCTGTAAAGCTGACAGGTGGCGCTTAATTGTGACCACAGTGGGCATGACATATTATGAATTTGAATAGGTACTGTCATTAATTAAAGCTACAGAGATGCTGTTTCGCCAGTTTTGATAATTTTGACCAGCTCGTTGTAAACATATATGGTGTGTTATATAATTGCACTAAAACATGCTCGAATACCTCTATGTGGCGGTTGAAATTCTTAGATCAGCTCAACTTTTATCGCTGAAGCATCATATAGTTAGCATACTACCGACTTACGCATTCTGGCAAGTCTTACGTCTACATGTAGAGCGCTAAAATTATGAGAACTCAGAAATGCCTTGAGTACGAATTATTGCTCAAAATTTCCATTTTGAACGGGCCAAAACGTATGACCAGTCGCGCTAAATAAGTTTTTCAATAACCATAGTGTTATTGCCTAGGAAGCGTTTAAATCCACCACTCCCTTCTTTCCTGCGAGTGATAAATATAAACTCGAGTCGTTTAGTATGCCCTTTACAATTTATTTTCCTTTTCCGCGATTTGGAATAAAAACGGTACACTTAGATAAGTGAAGCTTATGTACATATGAAGGCAGCAATTTATCTTTTTAGAAATAAATTAAAAGCTGAGGATAAAAATGGCGAAACTGTGGTTCGAAATTCTTTAGATACATTAGGCTCTGCACTCTCCGGATTTTGGCTTCTTCTATCACCAAATTACTTTGAATGAAGAAATAAACTGTAGAGACATATCGAGTAGTAAAGTATCTCGGAGGTTTGAAATACTTCCATAAGCAAGGGGGTTCGAAAATTGAGAAGTTTCTAGCGACTGGCTAGTCTTTATCTGATTTATTTGTGTTGCAATAATTCCAAGTAGTTTAGCGAGACGGATGTTCATATCTATTTTTACTGCAGACTACTATAAGCGGTCTTTGTGCATTATCTTCATTGCGCCAGTTCAGATATGGTTATACAGCGCGATTTTGATATCTCAAAATAACAAACAATGAAGTGTGAATCATCGCAAGCCATATTTTGTTTTTATCATCTGTTATTCGTCATACAGTTTTAATTTTTCAATTGCTCCTTTGAAGTTTCCGGTTTCTTTATATTTTAATAGCAAATTTATTACATACATTTTGAATTAGTGTGACAACTATCGTATTAAAATAATTAAGATCGTAGAACAGATACTACTTCGTAGTTATCTGTTCGCTTTTTCCTTTTGGAAACTCTACTCTGGAATATTCTACAATTATTAGTTACATAATTGAGCGAAACAACAAACCAAAGCTAACCAACAAGTTAAGATATTAAAGTATGTTTGTAAAGAGAAATTAAGTAAAGTCGGATCAAAATAAAATATGTTTATCGATTAAGAGAATTCTGTAGTGAAAGAGCACTGCCAAAAAGGTAAAATTAATACTTTTCTAGCATAAAATGGAATTCCTCAAAAGATTATGATATTCTAGAACATATTTCAGGATATAACGAAGGATAAAGCTACTAAAAAAAGGTAAGTTTGGGGAAGCTTAAAGAAAACGGACGATTATTGTCTGGGTTAAAGGAATAACCAGCTAAATCTGAAGTGATCTTCTACACATTGGTTAGTCAATATTTTCGTGTTTCCATTGAAAGAATTATTTATAGCTAAATATTGCCACTTAATGTCCAAAATATTTTCTTTGTACCCTTATATCATCTTACACCTTTAAGTGTCCAGATGACATAGGTAGTAGTCATCATACCTAGTGTAGTAGTCGACTTAACCCATTAGCACCCACGATCCCCATTTGGAAATTAGCGGAAAATATTGACTATACTTCCTCATAGAGGTACAGTATTTTTTTTGGTTTGGTTTTTAATTTTTTATAGTTTGAATTAAAGCTCAGTCTAACATTTCTCTAAAGAAGAACAATTACATAAAGGTTTTATTATATATAAACATTTTTACCTTACATATAGTTAAAAAGTTTTGAACATTTGGTAAGATGCACACACCCTCCGTCCCAAGAATAACCGCAATGGTTTTACAAACAAAAACAGTTGGGAAATCTTGACAAAAGTCATTTTATTTCGAAATGTTCTCCCCCATCAGAAATACAACGATTTACACGTTCAAGAAGTGCATCAAATGCGTTTTATATGCCGCTGATTGGAATGATCATTGACCATTGAATGGAAAATGGATTCTTTTCATTGTCAAGTGCAATTTAAGGTATGAAAAATAGTTTTAGGGAGACAAATTAAGTGAATATGGGCTATGATGAGGAAAAAATTTGATTTTTGGGCAAAGAATCAGTGATAATTACCGAGAAATGAGGAGGTGCATTATCGTACAACAGTCAACTGCCTGGTTCTCTATCAGGCCTACCAAATGTTTCAATGCACCAAGATGATAATATTTAGGATTAACGGTTGTACCATTTGGAACGAATCCTTTATGAATAATCTCTTAGACTTTTTCATTTCTCCAAACAAGACTTTTTGGATTTCTTTCATTGGGTGACCACTATTCAACACTTTGATGCTTGACGAAAGCACTGCCTCATCACCAACTAGAATCGCTTCTAAGAAGTTAACATATTTTCCAGTTTCTCTAGTGATGTCTTTGCAATACCCAGTTCGGTATAATTTTTGGTCAATCGATGTTTAACAAATTTTGATTTAGGCAGGCCAAGATGTTCAGTTAAAATGCGATGAATGATTGTCTTCGGTATTCTAAGTTTCGTTTCCATGAATTTTATTGAAGATTTTTTCGGAATGTTTTAATTCATCGACCTGAATATTTATCATCATCCACATCCTCGCTGCCTTCTCTGAATCGTCGATGCCACTCACAAACTTGTATTGGTAAAAAGAATTTATCGCCGTAAGCGATTCCTAGTGAACGAAATGGAATTTTTAGATTATTAAAGTAGGTTGACACTTCATATCCTTAAAAAAGAGCCATTCCAGTCACATATAGAACATGGGTGGTTTACATTGCTAAAAAGCGTGATCCCCATTTGGGGTTTATGGTCACTAGTATGTACAAGTATGCAAGTTGTAGTCACGCAAAAACATGCATCTATCATCAGTTGCGTGCTATATATCAGTATGTAATTATATCTTCTCCCAAGAGAGCTCAGTTGATAGCAAATTGTTCTCGTAAATTTCTCAAACTGTGCAACTGCAAACTGCATCTTGAAGGCCCGATGAATGTAATAGAATTGCTACTCTAAGTATGGAGGCATTATCCGATCTTGAAGAGTAGGATGACTGATCAATGGATATTCAAGAGCATCCAGTACCTGCAGTACTTTTGGAGAATGGCTTTGGGCGATAACTCTCATGAATCGAAACACAATTATAACTTCCGCCGGATAAAATTGCTGACTTTTATATATTTCTAGCGAGCGATTCAGAATTATCCTAGTTTTCGATTGAAATATTTAAAAATAAAACAGTAGAATCTTTGAAGACTCCGATTCTTTGGAATACGCCATCAAAAAAAAAAAAACTACGCATCGCAGTGTAACGAAACACGATTTTTAACAATTTTACAGATTGTGTAATTTTTTTTGAACACTGTCGTTTCGGGAGATAATCTTCTGTTTTGGAGTACAGAATAAAATTAAACTGAACTTGGTTCCATACTTAGATTCATACTCTTTAATGGCAATGCAAAATTCAAAACCAACCGTCAATTACAAGTCAATTAGATTTGGTTTGAAATAAAATGGTGCACATGGATCAGGGGCATCGATTGCTTTGGATATGATTTCTATAGTGGGAAATCCCAAACGATACGAATTTTACTTAGATAAGTTTTTTACAATGATGTGAGAACATTGGAAACAGAGTATTTGCAGAATTGACAGGACGAATACCACTAGCCAATGAAATGAAGAAACATGTCAGGATCGCATGATTACGAATTGATACCATTAAAGAAACTTTGGTTGTAACGTAGAAAGACAATCATTGTGTAAAGATGCTGTCTTCTTTTTGTTCTTCTGATCCTTGTGCCTCTTCAGGTGCCACAGATTGGGATTCCAGGTTATCCTAAATTCACTTCTTTCAAGCCTGTCCATCTCTTGCTAGTTTTATCTCCTCAATTGACCTTCCCTTTCCTTTTCCAACTTCTTTTTTTTAGTCTATCCATTTTCTTCTTGACCAGCCTCTTTCTTTTTTAATTTTATCGTTTCCATTATAATTTTTGTTATTATATTTTGTGTCATTCTTATATGACCGTACGAATTTAAATATTTATTTTCAATTCTTTCTACTACTGCTTTCTACCTTGTTATTTTTTGACATCTTGGTTGCTTATTCTGTCATATTTAGTTTATTTTGTTATCTATAAATTTTCTATTTCTCCAGTCCAAACGGTTACATTTTCTGCATATGTCAAGTTGCCTATTTTAATTGGTTCTAAGCTTCTGTAAACAATTATAGTATTTAATTGTTCTTTTCCTCTTCCTCCCAGTGTATTTCCGAGTAAAATTTTTCATTTTTTCGTTTCTATTTTATTGATTATATTTATCTTTTCTTATCGTTATGATTTCTTTTCTTTCAACTCCTCACAGTCTTTTTATTCTAGTCTAGAATTTTTCTATTATCTATTTTGTCTTTCTATTTTCCCTTTGCCACATTTTCTTCAATTTCCTCTTTTTGTTCTTTTGACTGCTGCTTTTCTCTTTATTTCTTTCTTTAGTTTGAATATATTTTTCGGGCAGTTTCTTTTCCTTTATTTCATTATTACACCACTTTGTTCTTTAAATTAGTTTTCTAAATTCGCTTCTACTACATATTTCCTATGCTATGTTACGTATTATTTCTTTAAATATTGTTCATATTTGTTCCAGGGCTCATTCTAGTTTTTCTAGCCTTTGAGATTCTTCGTTTGACCTTCCTTGGTAGTTTCTTTATTTTTTAGTTTCTAAATTGCCACCCTGTTATATTTTTGGTTTTAATCAAGTGTGATACATTGTTAAATCCTGTCTTAGCTTCTTTCCTTGTTTCAATTCGTTGATTCGATGATAGGTTTGCAGTTTCGCTCTTCTATAACAGACGTATATTTTTATTCCATTTTTTGTTCCCAATTTTGTATTTCTTATCAAGTAATTTCTTTGGAAAAATCATCCTTCTCCCATTTCTGTTTCCCAGGCAGTCCATTCTTCGATTAGTCTCTACCTGTTCTGGTATTCCAGTTTTCCATTATTGATCTTCAGCTGTTCCGTTTATTGAATCATCAATATGTACGACATTAATTTTTTCTTGTAGTTGCAAAGGTATTGCTACCATCTTGAATTGACAATATTAAATTTAATTACATCTGTTTTAATTCGTCTGTAATTATTTACACCCTACTTTTGCTCTTTGTTCTATATTTAGCCAGTCTAGTAGAATACGTGATTATTTGTTAATTGTACCTTACCCCTCTAAATATTAAATTTTTTTTCCTGTTAATTTATTTCAAATTCCATTCGTGTTTCTTTGTTTTCCTCAGTACTCCAATAACATATATGTATTATCCATTCACTCTTCAGATCATGGACTCTAGCCTTTTTAACTTTTTCAATTTTTCTTCTGTTTCAGTTTTGTCCAGTCTTTTCACCCAATATTTCTAACATGTGTCTGTTTCCAATGCTACAGATTTCCTTGATTTATCTCATATTTTATTGAGTTTTTATTTTTTAGGCAGGTTTTTGCATTCGTAGTTTGCCAAATTTGTTTTTTTTTATATCCCTGCTTGGGTCCAGTTCATTTTCTTTTGCGTCTTCATGTGTTTTCCTGAATCCCTTTTCGTATAGTCATAATTAAATCTAACGTTTTTCCCTTTAAGGTTTCCAGTTTTTGATCCATGATATGGATCTGAAGATATTTTTTCGTAGTTGAACTTTTCTTCCTTTTTTTCTACCGGATTTCTCTTTCCATATTTGTTACAACTGTTTTATATCTTAATAGAATTCTAATGTTTCCTTTAACTAGTTTTGCCTCATCTTGTGTTTCTTTTAGGCCTTGCCCTATTTTCTTTCTTATTTCTCTTTCCAGATAGCTTTTAATTATGTAATCCAGCAGCAACTTCAAATACATAATTACAACAGTTTCTTTACCTATTAGGCACAAGACAATATACAATTACGTATTCTGATAAAATATGTTTTAGCGGAATCCTTTCGAACTGATTTTAAATTTTTATGAATTTCCTTCATTTTTACATAACAGAAAACGATTTACCAGTAAGATGTATGGAAAAGATGGTGTTAATGTCATGTCAATTTTATTATTATCCTTTTGATCTCTTTATTATGTAAGTTATTATACGAGGATGTTAGGTTATTGGATTACCAAATAAACTACAAACAATTCAGACTAATCTTCCGCTAATTTAAACTTTACCTTTCCTCTCTTAAACGCGTTAACAGAAAAATAATTGTAGTATTTTTCACCTTCACACTTAACAAGGAGCCAAATCATGTAACTCCTTTACCATATAATTACATCGTGTCATGTTTACACAAGTCAACAAAGTAAGCTGTTCTAGTAGTAGTTTCCCATGTTTAAAATTGCGAGTTAGGAGAAACATTAAAAACCTAAATGGACAATTAGAAAACAGGAATTTCCATACCCAACGACGCAAAAACTGGAGATGTTGCGGGTTAACCAGAAAAACGTTTTGTTAGCTATCATTGCTTGCACCGACCTTGAGGCACAGAGAAATTGTTTGCTATAATTAGATTGTCGTTATAATTTTTGCAGCGGCGCCTACTAAGCTTATCACGTAACTGCTATGATAAAAATGCAATGTTAGATATCACTGATAATGAGAAAGTACATGTTGGAAAATCGAATGGATTATTTCATAAATAATACGTTAATTGAAGTAGCTGAACGACAGATTCCACTTTCAAGAATTCAAAACAGACATTGAAGCCTGGCATATCACCTTTCACCTTTAGTTCGTTTTACGTTTAGCGTGTCCATTTTTACAAAATGTAAGAGAATCTCCAAGGTTTTTTTTACAAGGGAGAATCAAATATAAACCAGAGAGTTGTAGGTAGGGATACTTGAAAGCCTCCATTTAGCGTTTCGAGGTACCTTCATCCGTTGCGCAACGAATTATTAACTAGTGTCTCACAACAGAGGGAATAAAAACACTCAAAATTTTAAAGGACTATTTATGGGAAGACGAAAAGCAGTTCGTAGACCAGCGTTACTTAGGAGTATTTTCGTTGTTGAAATTGCTACTAAAACCAGAATATAGTCAGTTAAGTAAGAGAGTGTCCGGGTTAATGTGGAGAAGAAATTACTTAAAAACAATTTCAAATAAGTATGTTGTACCCCAGAACAAAGATACTATTGTATCAGTAATGTATTCAGACACCACCGGCGTCGATAATTGTCTAGCATCTTCGAGGCATGCTTTCGACCAAATTGATGGCGCATTCATCCGGCAAGGACCCTCAAACGCGACGAATTTCTGGTGTCAACTGCTTCGAAGTGAACACTTTTCTTCCAGGAAGGTTGTGCTTGGTATATAACCACAAACTCTTAATCGGATTTGCATTAGGCGACTGCGACGGCCAAATGAGTGTAATGAAGCCAAACTACTCTTTATCTACACCTTTTTTTCTGCCCCTTGACGCAATGTTAAGCCTGGGTTTTGCGAAAACAAGTCCACGATCTGTTTTTCGATTTTAGGGGACACTTTGCCTATCGAGCCACGTTCCGGCAAGTCATCGACCGTTTTTGTCTCCTTATATCTATCGCATGACCCTCTTGCTGACGAATATTTTCGACTTGTTTATGTTTATTAAGGAATACAGCCAGTGTTGCGACGAGTAGTCGGCACTCATGGTGTTTTACGCGTTTCTCTAGCAAGAATTCAATGCCAACTGAATCTTTTGTGACAAAACATCGAGGACAAAGGTTCCCTCTATCGATTCACAAAATAATTAGGGCGATACCTTTTACCAACTGCTAATTATGCCGAACACGGTCTTAGTTAAATGATTATAAACTATGGTAGTGCTCAAGCAAGTTGACAAACTCGACAAGAGTTGAGAATTTCTTTTGGGCTACACTAAAACAGCCTCTTTACAGTTTGGAATTAGCACAATGCGATTGTCATTTGTTTGGACAATTAAAAGAAACATTTGGAGGACACATTTAACGATTATGTTGCTGTAGAAGCGTTGGTGTGCGATTGATTGGAATCACAGCCACCCTCATGTTATGATAATGCGATAAAAAAAATTACCTATCTATCAGCGGCTGGATTTGACCAAAATGTTGTTCCATTCGTGTGTTCTGATTATAAAGAGAATCTACTATGTTAAAATGTAGGAATTGATAATTAAAAGATTTACACTCTGATGTTGATAACATTTCCAACATCTTATGGATTTTTTTAATTTTTTCGAACGATTTTTTTCATTTTTAACTACAGGGTTGATTAGTGTTATTTTTGTGCCTGTTTTTATGGTATCCCTGTTGCTGTCAATACCATCCAAAATTCAAAGTTCAGGAGTTCGTAGTACCTAAAAGTCTGTTATTAATTTGTTTCTATTGTGATTTAAAGTACCGAAGGTGTACTAAAGTTCTATAGAGTTCATTAATAATGTTGTAAAGCTTCATAGATTTCTATAAAACATGGTGGGTGATCAGTTTCTACTTATATTGGGATTTTTTTCACTGGAGCAGATATAAGTTTATCAAGTCATTGTATTCTATCTATCAAATGACACAAATCTTACTAATTGAATATTTTTTATTGCCTCTTTATACTAAGGCTGATGAAATTATCATAGCTACCACCATTTAAACTTTGATTATTGAGGTAACTCGTGTTCTAAATTTCTTCACATGATTGAACTCAGAGGAACAATTGTTCTTCCGTCCATCCGTTATGGGATCCCGCATTTTCTATTCAATCTGTTCAATGGGAAAAATATCCATCAGCACCCAAAAAGTTGTAGATTCTATATTCCTAGTACCCTCAGAAGCGGCTTGGCGTTTTCTCCTATGCTGTCAGTTCATAACATTTGGCTCACCGGAAAATCCACCCTTGTTGCAATTGAAAGTGGAACTTTCTATCATATTTCCAGTAGAACAGTGATGCGATTTAAAAATACATATTTTTAGAGAGAAGAGTATAACAAAGTTTATGTTTTTTAATACCTTTAAAATCATTTGGAAGGACGATGTTTTTGAGTTCTGCTATAATGCGCCAGGTTTTTAGGAAAAACCATATCGATTTAACTGCCCGAGGGCGTGCTGTTGTGAATCCTTTAAAAGTGTTCGGAGGTTCTCAAAGAGATGCGTGAGTGGGGGAGACCACTTTAGAAAAAATAACGCCTGAGATTCGTTTTTTTATTCGTTTTTGTCACGTCATCATGTTAAAAGGAATTCGTCGACGATTTTCAACACTTTAAATTCGGTGGTAAAAAACGGGCTAGCAATCTGGAGTGCCGTTCATCGTCATCAAAATTGTTTGAAAGCTTGATTGCAACTTCCTTTTGGTGCACTTAATGCTAGGTACATGCAACGGTTGCAGTCACAGCTAACGAGCAAAGCGTGTTGAAACAGGCCTGTGAGCGCTGGCGAGAACACACGCCGCTTCAATATGCATCGCTGCGATTCGCGACGTGGTTTGTGAAGTGAATTAGTCAGCAACGGTTGCAACATAAGGGGGCACATACGGTGCAGCTGAAACAATAATGCAATTTAATTTCGTCGCGTCATGATTAGATAATCAGGTAGACACCATGGTTTTTAAAAACATCGGCTGAATGTCGCTGAACGAAGTTGGATAACAGTTTGGCGGGAACGGGGGGTTATTATTTATCTCGCTCGGTACAAACTTGAGTCACATCAGAAGTATTTGAAGTTAATTTCTGCCCAAAAAATTAATATTTTATTTAAAAGGTTTTAAATCAAGATATATTTTTCTTTATTGGTTATGACCTGATAATCACTTTTCATGGAGCTTTTTGATTCACTCACCAAACAATTTTTTGTTTTAGATTCAAACGCAGATTTAAGTTCCTTTTTGTTTTTCCAAAAAAAAAACAGTAATCTGACGGACTAAGATCTAGACAAATAATTCTTGGGTTCTTCTAAGTTGTTTCATGATTTCATGTTTTCTTTTTGTGTTACCCGTGACACACATGCGTATGATATGTTATCGTCGGTATGACTATTATGTTATATACCTGTAGTTTCCCTCTATTCTCTAGTTTTTTCTTCCCGTAAATTGTTGTGTATGGTGCGTAATATATTTTTGTTGCTTGTTTTACTAATTCTGGATCTATTATTCCATCTTGTATAAACTTGGTGCCAAGGCATTTTTAAAGATGTTAAGTTTCTATATCCTGTTGTCTGTATCTTGTCCAGTGTCTTGTACTTTTCATTATTTTATCTACTACTAATACAAATAGAAATAGGCCCAAGCTGGCTTCCTGTTTTACTCCTCTAGCCGTTTTAAAGCTTTCGTATCGTTCTCCATCTTACCTTCCCATACACGATTTTCTTCTTCTTCCGTCCTCCTTTTGCCCTTATACCCTATACATGATCTTATTTATTTTATTATTTCGTTCTTTATTTGTAGCACCTCCATTTTATTTGGTTTTACTGTGTCGAAAGTTCCGTGGTCAATAAAAATAATATGTAATTCTTGTCCTATTCCATTCTTCTTTCCAATTAAATTCCTCAATATGAATATATTATGCGATGTTTGTCTTCCCTTTCTGTATGCTGCCTGTTCTTCTAATTTACTTTCTACATTTCTTCTTTCTTCCTTCAATTATGCTAATATAACCTTTAAAAACTGCTGTAGTTAGGCAGATAGCTCTATAATTTTCACATTCCGTTTATTCTCCTTTTTATGTATCAAGATAATTAAATTGTCTTCAAAATCCTTTGGCATTTTATTTGATACATTCCTGATATCCACTCCATTCTATCTTCTCCCATCCATTTTATCAATTCCAGGTTTATATCATTCGAGGGTCCTTCCAATTCATTTATTGTTATCTCTTTACCTATTTCCCCCGCTTCCTTATCATTTGCATTATTTTCTTCTTCATCTCTTCCAAATTTATCTTCATAGTGTTCCTTTCAATTTTATAATATTCCGCTTATTATTGTTTTGTTTTTTATATTCCTTATCTGTTTCTTTTTCTCCTCACTTATTGCTCTGATTCTATTTCAGAAACTCCTGTTCCTGTCGAAAGTTTGATTCATTTCTATTCCAAAATCTTCCCAGCTTTCCTGCTTTGCTTTCCTTATTTCCTTTTAGCCCTATCTCGCGCTGTGTTATAATCTATTCTGTCTTGATCCGATTTTGATCGAATAAACTTCTACCCTTCCTTCTTTTTCCTCGCTCTCTTCTTATCACCTCATTCCACCAACTTGTTCACATATTTTTTCGACCTTCTGGGTTATCATTTCTTTAAGAGTATTGCTTGCTTTTCTAAAACCCATCCTGTAAGGCCTTACCATTATTATTATTATATTTTTGTGTAATCCTGTTTTTCTTCATAAATTATCTTTATTTTCGCTTTTGCTAATTTATTATTATTTATTAATTATATTCATATATCAGTCAGGAGCTTGGCAGAGTTGCAGCATCTTACGTCCACGTTTATTAATCTTTTCCTTTCTATATTTCCCCATACGTCACAGTCCATGATTTGTCCCCTAAAATATTTAAGATTAAATTATATAAAATCTTGCAGTTGGGGAGTTAAATTAATTTTCTACAATTTATTTATCGATGCTTTGTGTATTACAAAAAAGTTGTCTAATTTGGGCAGCTAAAACTTTTTAATGTCTTAAGGTGCATATTCACTTGTGCAATGTACATCGAACGGAACACACAGTTCCAATACAAATCTGTTGTATTTAGATCTTTGCCGTATTTGTCAAATTTTTATCAATTTCATTCTTCTTCTTTTAACTAGCCCTCCATAAGCTACTCCTAGACATGACCATATTTTTCCACGGCTCTTTATCTTGCGCGAGTTGAGGCCACTCTCTTCCTATTTTCTTTTTGATGTTGTAAAGCCACGTGATCTGCCCACACTACTTTTATGTAGACGAGGTCTCCATTGTATAATATGTGGTGTCCATTTTGATCACCATTTTGTCGAGCAACATGACCCAACCAACTCCGCTTTAACAAAGCTATGTGTTATGGCGTTTAGATTTTAGTTTTTTGTCTAAAATTTATTTCCAACATCCTACACGTTTGAGTCCTTTGTGTTGTCCTAAGTTTATTTAGGGATTTAATAATAGACATTATGGTTTCCATCCCGTAGATCATCATGAGAAATTTAAATCAATTGGCATTACTCAATTTCTTAAAACGTGTGACAATTTACTTACGGTTTGTCCTTATCAACCGAATATATCCATTTCGGCAGTTTGATCACCATGCTAATTTTGTGTCCTAGATGCATGTAATTCCTTAACATTTCGAACAATCTGGTCACGCATTCGTACATTTATATTGCTTTTCCAGTATCATAATCTTTGTTTTATTTGAATGTATGGTTAGTCCAATTTCTGCGGATTTTTTTTTTGTAATTTTTCCAACATATCTTGTAATTCTGTTATACTTTGGCTAAAAAGTACAATAGCTCAACGTTTGGAAAGCATCTTCCAATGCAAGAATGAATAACTTTGGAAAGATGGTATCTCCTCTTGTTGCTGGAATTTTGTGCGTTTAGTAACTTTTTATGCCTAGATTAAATTCGTTGCTCTTAAGGCTGTTAGGCGTTTAATTTATTAGGTCTATTTGTTACAATCTTTGTTAGAAGATTGTGCGGATGGGGAAATAAACTTATTGGTCGGTGTTTGTCCATTTTCAGCTAATTACCTTTTTTGTATAATAGAACCTGAACATTTTGTGTCTGATATTTCTTCTTTCATTAAACATTGAAAAGCATCGTTATTGATTCGATAGTACTGCTTTCTCAAAATTTTACTTCGTTTTCTCCAGCTACCCCACTGTTCTATGCACATTTCGCATAAGGCCAATTCTATTTTTGTTTGGTGACGTCAGATTATTCTTCAGAGCTAACACTGAGAATGGCTTTGTCAGTTGTGTTGCTTTGTTCTAGTCTATTTATTATGTATACCGTGCTGTAGATTTCTAACGAGTCTTTTTGCCTCCTTTTATGTTTCCACTTGTTTTATTGATCTTTTCGGAGATGTCCAATATTGGGTTATTTGAGAATTTTCATATTTTTGTTTTAAATAGTTGATTTTATTCGTGCTGTAATGTCTTAATAAATCATGTATTATTTTTTTATACTTTGATTTATTTTGTTATATTCATAAGTTCTATTATGCAAATGTCTTTTCTTTATCATATTTTCCAGAGTCTGCTTTTTTATTTTTGAATGCTTTTTTCCGGTAGTGGCACATATCGTTCTTGTAATTATTTTAATATTAATTTGTATGTTAATTTTTAGGGCATTTATGTACGTATCACTTATTTTTCTCTTTGTTAGATAGTTTTGTTAGTCATTTTACTACATACTTCTGGTTAATTAGAATATAATAAATTTCATTTTTTTTTTTGTTTAGATCGGCCTCCTCTAAGTTTACTGTTGCTTTGTTGGTTTTTGGGAAAAATAGTTCATACAAAATATTTTTCTTTTTGAGATATTTTATTACTTTTTCCATGATTAAAGTCGCTTATGATAAATCTAAATTGTGTTATTTTCTATTATTAATGTATGTATAATAAACCATGTCAAATCCCATACTTTCAAGATCAATATCAAAGATTCTTGGGGAGATAAAAATTCGTTAAAAGAACCCCAAGACAGGGTATATTAAAATCAAAATTTCCCATTGCGACATATATCATTCTAACATTAAGATTAAGCGAGCATCTTGAAGAATTCGAAAAAGAACTGCCTCATATTAAATGGAACATCTCGAGTCTATGTGACACTAGGGGGTGGTCCAAATTGAAGGCCGGATTTAAACTTCTTGCCTTTTCTTGCTCTGCAACTTTGATAACAGATATTATTTACGACTCTTCCAATTGGTCAATATGAAACACTATACGAAAGAACAAGTAATTATTGATAAAACGAATTGAAAATTCATTAAAATTGGTTACAAATTTTGATGAAACTGGATCATTAATAATACAAGACCTTGCATCACTGAGAGGTAAAGTTCCGTGAGAATATTCCTATAGTCAAACTGTCGCTGAAAATGCGCAAATATTGACTCGGCAAAGAACACAATTAACATTTTAAGAATATTTCTTCAGCGAATACTCACTAAAGATGTACACCTTCGTTAGTAGCAAAGTCAACTGACGCAAACGCTGAAACTTGCTGGCCATTCTCACCGTCCATAATAAGTCAATTTATTTTTAGAGGATCATGAACTGGATTCTCAGTGTAGTCGAAAAATCATCTTGAAGGATAAGGGGCACTCAACTCAACGGGTTCGCAAACAAACAAAATTGTGGCAACGAATTACTGTTTGGTGTGAATTTTGGAAAGGTAGCGTGCTAGGCCCATACTTCTTCAAAGATGATGAAAATGTAATTTTAAATGGCGATCATCATCGTTACATGATGACCCAGTTTTCTAGTACCACCTGAACAACATGAATCTGGAACAATTACTTGACTGGAAATAATAATAATAGTTCCCCGTAACAGGCCTTGAAGGCCCTTTGGGGTCATGACAGGATAGATCTGCTAGAATCTAGAGCCTACGGTACACAATGGTAGTAACGTGGCTAGCGTTACGTACCGACCGCCTATTATTACCCTAGAGTTTGACCTCCAGGTGCACTCATTTATTGCAGCATGAGTCTAGCTGGGCCGTAAAAATGACAGTGATCGAATTGGCAAGAGCGGGATTCGAACCCGCAACTCTTGGTTTCTTGACTGGAAACTTTCACGAAATACGGATATTAACTGGTCGGTAAAGCAAAATCTCGCGATTTAACACCGTGCGACTTCTTTTTGTGGGATTGCCTGAAATCCAAGATCTACGCAAGCAATTTACAAACACTTAACGACTTCAAGAACGAAATCCGACGTGTTATTGATGAAAGTGATCCGAGCGAGCGAAATTGTAATCAAACATTTTATGAAAAGAGCTAAGATTTGTAACCTAAAAGTATTACGGATATGATATTTAAAATGCTACAGGGACATATTTTTGCGGAGTCGGTTTATAACACGCGTGGGGCAACAGACAAAGCGGTTCTATGTTTGGGGCACTCTCTCTCTCTCTCAGGAAAACTTGGATATTGTTCAGTTTGGTCAAAATAAATTCCCCCAGTTAATAGACATCCTTATTAACATTTGTATAAAATATTTTCAGTTTTTATTTAACTACTATTTTCTAAATTTTTATATTTTATATTTTTACATGCAAAATTTATCATTTAGCTCTTGAAAAGCTGGAATGCAGTAATCGGTTTCGCTTACTAGACATCTAACTGTAATATGATAACCGCCGTATCTCGACGTTTATTTTTAGTCTGAACTGTCATAGATTTAGAAAATGCACAGTTGCACGGCGATAAACTTGAAAACTGTGTATATGCGCAGCTTGTAATTCCGATGATCTTAGTGTTATTATTTCAGTTGCATTTCAAACAAAGGCACATAACAGATGCAGATATTACATTCATTTTCACTCTAATACCGTACATCTGTTATTTGAATTAGTCTTTATCAAGAGTCCACTACTTAGATGTGGTTGTGGATAAAGTAATGGAAACATAGACAGCACAAACGTTTTATTGAATTTAAATTCAAAATTACTTTGCACCCTTTAATGCAAACACCAAGGAACCGCCGAATTCTGTCAGTGATGTGGCTTTTGTTGATCACTGTGATGAACTGCCCTATTGCGCGGAACACTGGTGGTGTAACAGGAAATCTAATATCCCGTAGGGTTGTATTAACTATAGAACTAATGCGCAAAAGCCTGTATTGTTTCTCGGGTAATGTTACCTGTCCCAAGCCCGGATAAAGGAGGGGGTCGTGGCATTAAGATTTAATAACCTAAAACATGTAAAAAAAAATGCTAAACACCGAAAAAGGCAGGATGAAAAATCAAAAACAAAGAAAATATGTCTGGATGGTAATCCACTTCTTCGAAGAAGGGAGCCGCAATAGGATGAGGAGGAGGGGTTGGAATTTTGCTGTAAGCGATTTAGCAAAACCTAGATTAAATCTCTACCAAAACAAAAAATAGAAG
Source organism: Sinelater perroti (assembly GCA_036346155.1). NCBI lineage: Eukaryota > Metazoa > Arthropoda > Insecta > Coleoptera > Elateridae > Sinelater > Sinelater perroti. Next base: position 1,543,395 of record JARFIY010000209.1, on the reverse strand, counting down.
ACCCAAAAGAGACAATTTGTGGAACGTGGAATATCCAAAGCTGGAGAACCAAAGTCACCGAAGTTATACAAGAATTTGAGAAAAGGATTATCTATATCCTGATCATAAGTGAAACGAAAAAGAAATAAACCGATATAGAAGATGTAAATGGTACACTATACTGTTGGAGCGGAGTCAATAAGGAAAACAGAGTACAGGCCGGGGTGGGTATGCTAATCAAGAGAAAGTGGAGGAAGGTAGTAACATCATGGGAATCCATCGATGAACGACTAATAAAAGTAGAATGAAAGGCCTTCGGAGAGAAATTATAATGATCGGAGCATACGGTCTAACAGACGACAGCACCAAAATGGAAAAAGGGAGCTTTTTTGAGACACTAAAATAACAAATAGAAAAAAAAATAATCAAAAAGTAATTATAACAGGAGTGAAAGCAAACGATAGAACAGTAGGACTAATTGAACTATGTAAATCAGAAGAGCTTAAGATAATCAACGGATTTTACAAACATAAGGATATCCATAAATCTACATAGATACAAACACAAAAATCAGTTCCATCAAAGACTATATGAGGGATAAAAGGGGTGCTGAATTTCGTACTGATCATGGTCTTCTGGTAGCATATATGAAATACTCATGGCACAGTAACACAAGAGGAAAGGACTCTGGAAAAGAAAAATAGAAAAGAGAAAAAAACTAAAACCGGAAGTGAAAGAGAAAAACTGAAAATATACCTATTCAATGATGAAACAATCAGGGAATTGTATAAAAGAAGATTGGATTACAAAGTAATTGAATTCCACTACGGTACACTGGAAGAAAAATATCAACATATCAAGAACAGCATCAAAGAGGCAGCTTTGGAATATATCTGGGAACAAACAAGGAAAGTAAGACAAGAGAAAAAGACCCATACGAAAAATATCTGAATACGAAAACAGAAGAAGACTGGCAAGCATACCTATAAAGGAAAGAACAGAAAAAGCGAAAGACTCATAAACAAATGATCTTCAAGGTTTTCCATTCTTTCTTCCTATTGGGCTCCAATATATTATCTTCTTTGTATAACCTTATTAACCTTTTTTTTCTTCTGACACTCAGTACATCTTTTTCTGCCTTCACTCGTCTTTCAATTTCTTCATTAATAATTTGATCTCTCTTCGTTACCATGCATCAGATTTGTCAATCTTCCATTTCGGTCGCTCTATGTGTAGGTATGGAAATCCAAGTTCGCCAGGAAAATCTAGACACACCAAGTTTCGTCGACGATCAAGTTGTACTTCGCATAGGACCACGAAGATCTGGGTTTTATTATTAGAAAGCTACAAGGGGAATATATTAAAGCAGGCATGGAAATTCATTTTGAAAAATTTAGTATGTAGCAATTACAAATAAAGAAATTAAGGTTGTAGAAGAAAAAAACCTATAAATTGAAGATACGGATAAATTGAAGTACTTGGAATTTACTATATCGAAAAAAGGGACAACTGAAGAAGAAATAAATAACAGAATGGGACAAACAACAGCACTTATTAAACAATTGCACCCAATCCTATGGAATGCTCATATCACAAAAAGTACGAAACAAGGAATCCATAACACAATAGTGCGAAGTATAATGACTTACGGAGCAGAGAACTCGGTAACAAAATAAAAAAAAAAACAGCAAAAAATTAGTTGAAGATTTAACAATTCATTAAATGAAAAAGTTGGAAAGCTTTAGAGATTAGTCTATTGACAGGAGACAATAAATTTGACAGATTAACCACGTTCAGTATATTATATAATTGACTCGCTTGAATCCCGCCTCTGCGCCCAGTTTCTTAAAACATTACACCAAGGGCAGTGTTTATCTTCGGTTCCTCCTTTAAAGTGGTTTCTCGCAGCCCAAGAAGTTTAATAACGTCAAAACTGTTCAATTCTGCTTTGGTATCGGTAACATGCTGCTTAATTAAGTTGAAGTCATGATAGTTTAATCTATCACATACAAATGTTACGTTCAGTGATGTTTTTTTTATATATAAAGATTCCATTTTTGTATATCTCTCTTGGAACTTTTTGAACTTTGGTTGCATCTAAAGAGAGACACACAAATCATAATTTTATCTTATAATATTCATACTAACACTGATGTGCTTGAACTATAATGGATGTCAAATATAAACACAGAGGGCGCTACTGGAGGGTATAAGTTTTGTTATAAGTTATTGTCGCGTTCTGGTATGTTTGCATACCAAATGATGTAATATTACAGATCATAAGTCTTGTGGAATTTCTTTTACTTAATATTGGTCATAATGACTGATAATTTTGCATTACAATAACAATTTGTGTGAATACACGAAAACCAAGCAAAATTTTTTCAAAATAGTATCATACAGTATCATTAAGTCTGACTTATTTTGCAACAAAAATAAATGAAAAACAGGAAATAACCTACATGTATATTGGAAATCTTCCAATTCGGTTAATTTGTCGTCAAGGACAAGATTCGTCCCAGATTCTATTCTTTTCCGTCCATTAATTCCTCAAATTTAGTGTGCAAGGCAGCAGACGAAATTGGGAGTATGAATCATTCTTGATGTAAACCACCACCTTTAAAAATGCTTGCAGGATTTTTCTGCTGGTATTTTTAGGATCTTGAGATCCCCAAAGAAGTGTTTCGAAATATTATTTTATAAAACTACTAAAAATCATTCCCAGCTTTTTGGCTAAAATAGAGTTGCTCTGTTATGTGTTGTAGTATATATGAACATATAATAATAGATTCACCATTGTCTGCTTTGCTTTTTTAATTTAATCGTTTCTATAGTGATTCTTCCTTGCAGCCTCACAGTACTGCATTTAAAATGTCCAGTCCTGACAAGTTATATATTTTTGTTGTAGCAATGGAAGTGGTGGTTTGAGTCTTGTATTTGGCAAGATTTTTTCCAATCTGTTTATGTGTCATAGCCGATTTTGACCATAGTTCACACGCGTGCCCGTTAGGTTTTATTGCCTTCCTTATTTCCGTCTTCGATGAGCTGTTTTATGTTTTCTTGTAACTGAAAATGATGTATTAGTCGTGCTCCATCTAGAAATGTTTTCTCTTCTTTGGTTTGGGTGCTTTTTTTGACTACTTGTCTGTGTATACGTGGTTTTGCTGTACGCAGTATGATCTTCCAGTCTTAACATGTTTATGTCCAGAAAAGCAACCCCATTGCACGATTCCAGTTTCCTGATAAACTATTTAGGAATTGTGGCTATCTCTTTGCCGTATCTATGTACCACAAAATATCATCAACATATCTTAACCATACAGCGGGTTTTAATGAACACGCCACCATTATGTTTACATTACTTTATGAAACAAAATTGAATGTAGTGTGTTCTTGGAGAAGCTTTTGCTCCAAGGCATTTCGTATCGGAACTTTGATAAAGAGCAACGTCAGATCAAAACTGACCACAAGGTCTCCCCCTGAAGTTTCATATCCTGAAGGTATGCGGGGTCCCTGATTTAGTTGCTGTACAGTCCAGCATGCGGCAGTAACAGACTGGATAAGTATTTTATTAGTTTGTAGATTTTCGGGAGTTCATATATTCTTGGGGACAGAGACTCTGATGTTACATTTTTTCAGTAGCATCATCTAGACAGAAAAATTAAATGAGTTTGCTCTGTCCCCCGTATTATCCATTGTGAGGTATATAATTCTAGAATGAGAATTGATGAGTCCAGAAATTTTCGTGTAGTTCTGTAACAATATTGCATTAACTTATCTGCTGTATGATGGTGTTGTCATCGTTCTTGCGATCATAAAAAGTCTAATTCCGCACTAGATAGGTTCGTCTTTGAGGGCTTATGATTGCGTAAAAGCTTAAATTTTTTTGCTTAGTCTGTTGGAAAGTTTTGTATGCCTGCTTCTACGTTGGTTATGATGCTCTTAATTAATTAATGCATTTTGTGTTTGACCAACCGCAGTTATCAACTTCAATTCCTCTAATGTATGGAAAAGTTATTTAAAATACAAAAGTAATCAAGTGCCCTTTAAAGTTTCTTACACATTGCTATGCCCATTGCCATTGTTTTGTAGAATTTTTATAGTCATTAACTAGTTACCAAAGAGATCTATTTGGTTTCAGCTTCAGGAACATCAGAGATAAGACACCAGATGTTATAAGCATACAGCTGACTCACACTGGTGATATCAAATCATCAAGGGAGCTTCCCAAGGAAAACCATATCAACATGTGTTTGCAGCAAAACATGGAGGCGTGGCTGCGACTGGTGTTGCAGTATGACCCGAAAGAAGAGGAGTAGTGCAAAACGAGGCTGTCGATGTGTTCGAGTCTCTGCAACGAGTTCTGCAGAAGAAAGTGATAACGGTGTTCTCTGTCTACACATATGAGTTTTACAGCTACGAAATAAACGAAAGTACACTGTACTCGACGCTTCAAGATTGGATTGCTAGAGATGTTAAGGTTTCGAAATCAGAGCAGTACCTAATACCGAGCAGAGCTGTTCAAGCCCAATACGCGCTGGATCTGTTTGACGAGGTAGCTGTTGTTATTCTTTTATATAGATTAATTCAGTATTTGTCTTCAATATATAAGTACGACATTTTTTTGTTATAGAGAGATGGTGAAGCTTCATTATTCGTCTTCAAAAAGAATGCCTCAATCAACACTAACGTGCGTAATAACTTGCCGATGCTCATAAAAATTCTGTTCCTGGAAATCAAGACTGAATTTAAGTGTGGCACGCTGAAGCTGCTACATGCTCACGTGATTTACTTTGTGTCGCAGGAAGTAAAGCATGTTAATGCTTTGATGAGTGGGATCGAGTATCTGTCAAACTTCTTACAATACAGCTTCTCTCAGGAAAACGAGCTTCTACTCTCTACTCAAAATTTACTAAGAGTGCTTTTGTTGGAAATTGAACTCTACAACCATTTGGAGATCTCACTGGGCTCAAAAGTCTACAAAGATTCTAACTGCGATAAGCTGAACGAGTATCTCTTGGAATATAAGGAATACATGCATCAACTAGGGGAAATTATAGACACTGTGAACAAAGCGTCTTATAGGCATAAGAACGCAATCAATAGGAACTATCAGCTGCAGCACTTAACAAGGAATCTGCTGCATAATTTGAAGCAGCATGACTTCAATATGCTGTAAGTTGTATGCTTCATTAATAACCTAAATAAACAGTAATTTGTTTAGGCTTCAAGAGGCCAAATCATCCTATGAAGAGATTTTGGAAAAAAATCCTGTCAAGAACTTGACCGTAGGCATTCAATTGGTGAACGTAGTCTCAATGGTGCTAAAATGCAGAGAAACTGTCTTGAGCAAGCTGTTGCTGCATAATTTCATTAAGTAACAAATTAATTCCTAAGCTCTGCTCTCTGTGTAATTGCAAAATTTTAGAGCTGCCATGTGTTATTATAAGGAGCTGCAGAAACTTTTAGCCTGTTTGAGTGCCGTAAAGCAAAAGGTTGCCGTGATTCGTCAAGAACTACGCCAGAATATCACCCAGCGACTGCAGGTTTCTTTGGAGAAAAGTAATGGTTGCGGTTACTGAGGTATACATATATAAATATACATGCTTTAATGATTTGTTTCTAGAACCAGAAGCTCTGCCGTTTTCGGGGGATAATGCTGCTAAGATTATGGAAGAGAACATTGCATTACGTTATGGGTAGGTGCCTACTTTTAATAGTAGGGGAGCTGCAATAATTAAACTTTTCATTGCAGTATTGAAGATATTATGAATGCAAGTTTTTTGAAGTACAAGAAGGCTTTGCATGAAATCAAAAATGGCCTGGGGGAATGTCAATATGGTTTAGGTGGTGATGATAGTGATGTTATCAATGTGTGGAAGTAGGTTGTTTCTAATGGCTGTTATTGAGTATCAAGTCTATGAATTTGGTCTGGTTTTTTGTATGTCATGTGTTTATCTATATACACAACAATTCAAATAGGGTTGCGAGCAGATTGATTTCATCTGTTTATAACTTAAATTACATGCAATTATAGTTGACTAAGATTGGTGTCATAATACTTGCTTCAGGTAGTTTTATTGTATTTTTATAGAGTGGAATTTTAATCAAAATCTTAAAATGCTAGTAGCTTGAAAATAGCTGTGGATTTTATGGTACAGGGCACATTGCATTGATCAAGTAAAAACAAAATAAATACCCAGAGATAAACGGTAACTGTCCATTTGTATTGTCAAATTAATTTTTATGAATTTCTTATATTCTCCTCACTGCTTTGATTTGGTTGATTTGCCTGCCTTTTTGACAAAAGGCTGTGATTTCGTACGAGTTCTACACAAGAAAAAGCGAAAATCTTAAAAGAATTGTGCAATGCAGAAAATATTTTGATTTATTTGTTTAAATTTGTAGTTTTATATTTTTTAGACTGGAGCATGTGATATGTTTGGGGAAAATTATAAAAGTGATATGAAAATTTGAGTGATATTAAATTATCAGCTAAGTTGCTGGAATTAAAAAATATTTAAAGGCTGTAAACGAGTGAGAAATTAAAACTCTAAATTAGTAGTGACTTCCTGTGATGAAAGTGATGATAAATATTAATTGTTGAAACTATTTCGCTAGGTCGGAGAAAGACTGAAGCAGAAAGTACTTAGGTCAATTTAATTGATTAGCTATGTATAAATTGTGCAAATTAATCTGGTGCCTTAAAGATTTATGCAAAATTCGAATTAATTTTTCCGACGTTTTAGTAACTTACACATTTTTGTGTTGATAAAGTTATACTTTTTCAAACTTCACCTAGGTAATTTTGGCAAAACCAGAATCAGAATAAGTAATGGAGTGCTATGATTAGATTAGGTGATTATGCTTTGGCACGTACAGGTCCTCTCCAAAATTATTGACTTCCATATCTTTCTGTTCATGGTTTTCAACGTTCTTATAACTGCTTTAGTTTTTGTTGATTATGGTCTATGCATGTTCAACATCTTCCAGAATGTGGATTACCATTTACAGATTCAAATCATCTTAGAATCATTTGTATCATGCTTTTATTGATGTTGCACTCATTGCATCTAAACCATCCGAATCTGGTAGTGCAAGTGTTAAAGTTTGATTTTTGCCTGTTTATGTTGCTTTTATGTTTTCGTTTTCTCCCCTTTCCTTTTATTTTATGTGTCAGTGTTTCACTTATGGCCATGTTTTCGTTTAGTTTTACGACATGTGCTAATCATCAGTTTCTCTGATAGATTTTCATTCTTCTTACTGTGAAAAGGTCTTTTTCGCTCCTGCATGTGCAGTCCTCGTTTTCTCTTTAATCTGTTGTAAGAAATTTACGTCTATTACACTTTTTTAAATTATTTAATGTATTTTTTAATAGGTCTCTTATATTCGGTTGTCCAAAGTACATGTCCTTTTTCCCCTTAGCTATTTTTGTACAGTTGCTTTGATGGCCTATCTCTTCTAATATCGTTTGGTGTTTTTTCTCATATCAACTTTTCTATTCCTATTTGTTTTGTCTGTACATGTTTTATTTCTTCTAAAGTTACATCATGGTCTATTAAACTGGTTGTTATTATTTTAGTTTTTCTTGATTGTATTCTTGTTGCTTTTGGTTTTCATCTCTTCGCTTTTAACTATTTCTGTATCAGTATTCAATTTATTCTTTAAAAACTTATGCACGCCTCATATTTCTTTTCCTAAAATGGATAGGTACCATATTCCTTACTGCAGCCATTCTATTGTTTTGTATCTGCAGCTCTTTCCAATGGGAGCTCCTCTTCAGTGTCACATAGTACACTATTTCATATTACAGTTATTGACGTTAAATGATTGCAAAAATCTCTAGATGAAATTTGAATTATACTTTTATAACTGGTACAAAATGATCATATTTTCATACCTTCTTCTTTTCATTAATAACTAAATATTTGTGACGAGTTTCCTTTAATTTTTTATGATCGCATCAGTGCTTCACTGTTGCACCAGGTGTACTATTTCATCAACATTATATGTTGAGTCTAATAGCGGAAAACGTCCAAATTTGAAACAATTCGTTATAAGGCACCAAATTAGTTTATATACCTTACAGAACAGTTACAGGGGGTTGTTAAAATGGTGAACCTTTGTAACCGCCTGTAGGAACAAGCGATGGTGTATTTTAAGATTTTTGTTAGAACTGAAAAACATTTTCAGTTTGTTTTTTTTACTAGTATAGAAATATTTTATGCAAATTTTATATTTATGCTTGTTGCACTGTTTAAAGCTATGTTTATATACCTTATGTTTACTTCTGCCTTAATAAACTGCAATGATAAAAAAAAGCAAGCCGAAGAGTTATTTCTTCATAACATACTCAATGTAATGAAACTGGTGAATGCAAGCAGAACCACGGAGAAAACCTTTAGGATATTACGTTTATCTTTGAAACTTCCTATATTTGGTTAGTTTTGCATTTCAAATTTCCTACCTAACGGCATGGGTGTATTGCAAAAATCACCCATATTATTCTAGCCATAAATTTTATTTAAGTTGGTAATCTTGTAGAAAGGAACAACTGAAAGCAAGTGACGGTGCTGAATAGGAGCAAACTTACTGCGAAGATAAGTTTGTAAATTTTTGTTGGTTATTCACAATTTGGAATCAAGACCAAGACCAAATATTATTGTAGATTTTAGGCCCAAATTGAAGCAAAGCGAACCGTAAAATTTAGTTTGATCATGAAGCATCACTTCAGAGATAACCTGTAAGTAAACAATTTGCAACATCCAGCATATGGTATTGTCATGATTCATTGAACCGGATGATGGCAGAAAATGTTAATGCGAGCTTTCTCATTGCTTCTTCGCCTTCCAGGAATATTTCAATGCTTTGCTTTGCCAGGACGTCTTTTTTTAATTTATCCACAGCCAAGCCTAAATTCCACTACGAAATGTGAGGTTGATTTTGACTATTACAGTTTAATAGACGCTTATTTGTATGTGCAAACGATTTTTTGGAGTTAATTCCTTCTATCGGCAAAATATAGTTTATAATTGTCACCCCTATCATCATGCTACTTAAAGAAGTTGGAGTGCAGTCGAGATGCGGTTCAGAGGGAAGAGTGGTGCTTCATTTGATATTAGAATAAAATTAATATTTTGTGAAATTTTATAAAACTTTGTGATTTTATTATTGCATTTTCTTATCTTTTCTGGTGTACCACCAGTGCTATTATTTTCAGTTGATGAATACTAAAGCAAAGGTGCATCATCATATATGTATATACAACTGTTATTGTAGATTCAAACCTATCTCCACACTTGAGGTCTTCAAAGGTTTCACCAAGGACGTTTTGGTAAATCTTGTCTATCTCTAATTCTTAACTCAGTGATGCCAATGATGGTGCACGTACCGTCTTCGAGAATGAACAACATGCACCAAAGGGTACATCAACTGTAGATTAGCAAGAATATTATAATGATGTTCCTGGTTTAGAGTTATTGAGAAATTTAAAAAGCGTTTGATAGACATAGGTAAGGAAAAGGGAAAGTTTATGGAGCAACTGTGATTAAATGGACAATAAGTACCCTCTTTTGATGATTAAGTAGCATAATCTTTGGGCACAAATTTGAACCTCGAGCAACTGGAAGCAAACACAGAAAATGGGAATTAAGACTTGCTATTTCGTAGGTATATATAGTGATTGTCGAGTTCTGATTGTAGGGCCTACATCATGTAATGCTTTGGTTCTGCCTGGGTAACAATTTATTTTAATAATGCTGCAACGACCTCCTCACTTCTAAGCTTTGATTTTAAATCATTTCTACCGCGTTCTCATTTAAATAAAAAGGCATTTCAAGGCCGGTTAAAACCAGCAGCAGTTCAGCGATTCCGAATAGTCTTGGTTTGTCACAGTTGTCTTTTCTGGGTTCTAAAATTACATCATTAGTGAATTTAAAGTTACCAGTTTTTTATTTCCGAATTTGGCATATTTCACACTGCGTAGCAGTTTTTAAAGCTTTTTGTTCACTTTTTTCCTGCCAGGCTCTTTGGATTGGTAGCCATTGATTCCATACTGAAATATAGAAACCAATGGTAAAGCGTAACGTGTGCTAGAAGTTTATAAATAAAAATTTAATATTCATGACAAACAAATGGCGGATGGTAGAGGGCAATCGGCAATAAAACTGGAGAGTAGGCTCCACCCCTCTTTTGTGGTTACCAAAAGAATAGTTCTGTTCTTAAACAAATTAAGAGCCTTTATCAACCACCATTCGCCTAAATAGCAGAGACCTGACGTGGTAGCTAATGGTCACTACAATATTCTTACTTCCCAAATGAAGGAAGCTGTTGCACTTTAACTCATGGATCTGAAATCCATGCTTGACGAACTTTTATACTTAACACTTCTTCTGATCAGTTTAATTTCCAAGTTTGGGTAGCGGTTTTGCCCGAGTTTTAATGTGGGCCTCAGGTCAAGGATACCAATATATTTATTTGCTTTATTAGCCTAAGTGTGACTTCAAATTATCACAAATTAATTTAACATTCATGTAGCATTACGTTTCCTGCCCAAACGGGTAATGTAACTAATTTAGCTTACAATCATGTTCAAAAGCAATTTGATTTAACAACATGGTAGTCGGAAATTTTCATCAAATTCCTTTAATTTCAGCGAAGTGCCTAATCAATCGTCTTTATGCAAATCTATCCAATATATCTTTTGGCTAACTAATCATCAAGTGAAAGCCAGTGAAAACATTGAAGCAGAAATCAAAGCAGCAGCTACCAATGGCAAGTTATTAAAAAAGAACTAAATCAGCTCAAAATATACTATTGGGTCAGCCAAATATCTCAACCCAAAACAGATACGTGTCCTTAAGCAACATCGATAGTAAAATCTAAATCTAAATCATTCTACAAGCAATGAAGGAACATCAAGCTCTGTTACATATTTTGAAAAAACTGCGTCAGAGGCATATGAAATGTTGGTGCAAGTAAATAGGATGAAAGCCTTGAGCAGAAAATTGCGTACGACGAGCAGAACCTCAACATAATCCAGCGAGTGCGACAAATGCTAGTATGAAATCGACGACTGATTTTACAATGAATGGCGAATGAAATGCGCATGAGCAAGGAGAGCCGCTCACCATCATCTACTCCCAGTTTGTGCCACCTATGCTGACAGACAAATAGAAAGCAAAATGAATGAAAACCTCTGGAGATCTCATTACCACACGTGACCAGGATCCATCACGGAAAATGAGACCTGGTAGTATCAGTTCGGTCAAATCCAAGTACGCGTGACAACGGTTCTTAAAAAATCCTTTACTGACAATTTCCAAATTATTTATGAACGTTGCCAAAAGTGTGCTGTAAAGAATAGCCATCTTCTGTTTTGTTTGTATTCTGATACCATCAATTGAACTTTTTAGATGTACAACGTGTATCGATTGAAGTAATCACAGCAGAATTAGAATAGTTAGGACACACAGTTTGCAATACAATAAGCACCAGACAAACATAAAAAAATTACTAAATACAAGAAACAACAAACAGTAAAATTAATCCTGGTCAGCTCCACCCACGGCTAAAGGCTTGTAACACTCCATTTTCCAAATCTCAAAGATATGTCAGTCCAAACTAATAAATCAACAGACGCCCAAATTCTGTAGGCATAATTTAATGAATAATTAATAAACTGGGGAAACAATTAACAATTTTCTCGCGGAATTTAAAAACATGTTCTTCCAATTAAAAAAAAACTGCTATTACGAATTATCTTCTGATTACATACCGGTTATATCAATCTCAACAATAGTGTTATTAGAAAAGAAGTTGGCTCTAGAATTGTTTCAAAACAGTATCTAGAAGAAGAGTTTGATTCCAGCTATGTGTAAAAGAACCTGCGTGAGCGGTTTTCTGTTACACCGTTTCTACATATACGCCTTCGACGCAGATGTGCTGTTTGATAATTTGCAACTCGTTTATTTTCTCTTATAGTTTGCTGATTTTTCTTCACTTGCTACTAGCAGTCGATATCATTCGTGTTTTGTTAATGCTACTCAATTTTAGGCATTCCGTTTTTCAAGGGAGTGAGTCTTTTCTTCTTCTTCAGATGTGTTTTACGAGACCGTTGCTAATTAGGAATATATCTCGTACGTTGTGCTCGTCAAAACACAAAGTGAATTAAGTGTTTTTTAAAGTTTATTACACATTGATATCATCATTAAATAGTTACTGAAATCTATTTGGTTTCAGCTTCAGGAACATCCTAGATAAGACATCAGATGTTATACGCATAAAGTTGACTCACACTGGTGATATCAAATCATCAAGGGAGCTGCCCAAGGAAAACCATGTCAACGTGTGTTTGCAGCAAAACATAGAAGCGTGGCTGCAACAGTATGGTCTGGAAAAAAGAGGGGTGGTGCAAAACGAGGCTGTCGATGGGTTCGAGTCTCTGCAACGAGTTCTGCAGAAGAAGGTGATAACGGTGTTCTCTGTCTACACATATGAATTTTACAGCTACGAAATAAACGAAAGCACGCTGTACTCGACGCTTCAAGATTGGATTGCTAGAGATGTTAAGGTTTCGAAATCAGAGCAGTACTTAATACCGAGTAGAGTTGTTCAAGCCCAATACGCACTGGATCTATTTATCGAGGTAAGCGTTTTAATTATTTTATTAGGTTTAACCCAGTATTTGTCTAGCGAAATGGTGAATCTTCATTGTTCCTCTTCAAAAAGAACGCCACGATCAACACTAACATAAAAATTCTGTTCGTGCCTGAATTTAAGTGTGGCACGCTGAAGCTGCTGCATGCCCGCGTGATTTACTTCGTGTCCCAGGAAATAAAGCACGTCGATGCTCTGATGAGTGGGATCGAGTATCTGTCAAACTTCTTACAGCTCAGCTTCTCTCAAGAAGAAGAGCTTCTACTCTCTACTCAAAATTTGCTAAGAGTGCTTTTGTTGGAAGTTGAGTTTTACAACCATTTGGAGATCTCACTGGGCTCAAAAGTCTACAAAGATTCTAATTGCAACAAGCTGAGCGAGTACTTGTTGGAATATAAGGAGTACATGCATCAATTGGAGGAAATTATAGATACTGTGAACAAAGTGGTTTACAGGCATAAAAACGCATTCAATAGGAACTATCAACTGCAGCAAGTAACGAGTGAATTGCTGCAGAATTTGAAGCAGCATGACTTCAATATGCTGTAAGTTGTATGCTTCATTAATAACCTAAATAAACAGTAATTTGTTTAGACTTCAAGAGGCCATATCGTGCTATGAACAAAATCTTGAAAAGAAAGCAGTCAAGGATTTGATCGTAGGCATTCAGTTGGTGAATGTTGTCTTGAGGGTGCTTAAATGCCGAGAAACTGTCTTGACGGAGCCATTGCTGCATGATTTCATAAGGTAACAAATTCGTTTCTAAGCACTGTTCTCTGTGTAACTGCATAATTGCAGAGCTGCCATGTGTTACTACAAGGAGCTGCAGAAACTTTTTACCTGTTTGAGTGGCGTGATGCAAGAGGTTGCCATGATTCGTCAAAAACTACGCCAAAATGTCACCCAACGGCTACAGGTTTCTTTGGAGAAAAGTAATGGTTGCGGATAATGAGGTAGATGTATATACTTAAGTGATTTGTTTTTAGAACCAAAAGCTTTGCCGTTTTCGGGAGAAAGTGCTGCCAAGATTATGGAAGAGAACATTGCATTACGTTATGGGTAGGTGCCTACTTTTAATAGCGGGGGCTGCAATAATTATACTTACATTGCAGTTTTGAAAATATTATGAACGCAAGTTTTTTGGAGTACAAGAAGGCTTTGCGTGAAATCGAAGATCTGGGGACATCAAAATGGTTTAGATGATGATGACAGCAATGTTGACTAATTTGTGGAAGTGGATTGTTCCTAATTGCAGTTGTTGACTGTTAAGTGTAACGGTTTGTTCTGGCTTTTTATATGTCTATATGGTTTATCCATATGCACAATAATTCAAATAGTAATGCGAGCATATGGGTGTCATAACAGCTGTTTCAGATGGTTTATGAAAATCTTAAAATACTGGTAGTTTGAAAATAATTGTGGACTTTATGATACAGAGCATTGATTAAATAACAACAAAAGAAATGTTCAGAGATAAACAGTAACATGATGTTTCTATAAATTTTTTATACTCCCCTCTCTACCTGAATCTTTTAAAATCATGTTTTTTCTATATACAACCTTAGTTTCCTCACACATTTTTGAGAGAGCCATTGTTTCCAGATTGTAGCCATAGGTCCACTTTTCATTACCAGTTATGACCTTTTTGAGAAAATCTGATTTATTGGTAGTAGCCTGCAGAACGATGTACCTTCTGCTTTGGTAACAGCAGCCATAGGACGAACTTTAGTCGCAACACTTTAGTTTTTAAAATCCTCAACGCATCTTCTAGTTTTTATTGATTGTAGCCTATACATATTTAATATCCTCCAGAATGTAGATTACTTTCTACAAATTTTAAATCACCTTAGAATCGTGTCTTTATGGTGCGCTTAATGGATCTAAATCATCCGAACAGTTTCTGTGGACCAAGAATGTTCTAGCTTCCCGATTCGCTCAGGTACTGCATGTGCTCATTCACCAATATCAAACTCCTGGCTCGGTCATTGAAGTCGCCCTCATTCGCGCATGCGTATTACAGTTTATTCTCATTTGCTAGCAGGTTACGTTACGGCAGCGCAAACCGTTTTCATTACATTAACATTGGCTCAGTATTTTTGAGACAGACCATGTATAATATATATAGTGGAGTTTAAGTTGCCTTACATTATTAAAACTTTGCATATCAAAAGGTTATCTCTCTACATATTCAGGGCTGCGGATTTTGCAGATTACTTAAGGTCTAATTTTACATGTTGCTTTTATGTTTTTCTTTTCTCCTCTTTCCTTTTATTTTATGCATCAGTGCTTCACTTGTGGCCATATCTTCCTTTAGTGTTATGACTTGCTAATAATTTTTTCAATGATTTTGGCTTAGTTTATTATTTTCATTTGTTCTTCTTCATAGATCCTCAATTTTCTTACTGTTAAAGTGTCTTTGCTTTATTTTTATTATTTTCTCTTTAATTTTGATATCGTTCGGTGTTTTTTTTTCAAATTAACTTTCCCCCATTATTTTTCTAAATTTGGTTTGTACATGGCTTTCTTTTGAAGTTACATCTGGGTCTGTGTAAACTTCAGTTCCCATTACTTCTGATTTTGCTGTCATATTAGCTTTTCTTAATTTTGTTCTTATTGATTTTGGTTTTCATCTCTTCGCCTTCAGCTATTTCTGTATTAATATCCAATTTATTCTTTAAAAGCTCTCCTTGCGTCATCTTTCTTTCCTAAAATGGCTACCATATTCGTTATTTTAATATTGCTCTTCCATTATTTTGAATATGTTGCTTCTAACCTTATTTTCAGAATGTTGGCTGGCTCTTTCAACTAGTGCTGGTATCGAAATTATTTTTTTGCTTTTTAACTTCTTCAACGCAAAAAAACTCTTTGGGAACTGCTCTTCAGTATCACATATTACACTATTTTATATTACGTTATTGACGTTAAATGATTGCAAAAATCTCTAGATGAATTTTGAATTATACTTTTATAACTGGTACAAAATGATCATATTTTCATAGCTTCTTTTTTTCACCAATAACTAAATATTTGTCGCGAGTTTTCTTTAATTGTTTGTAATCGAAGCAGTGCTTCTCTGTTGTGCTAGATGTATCTACTATTTCATTGACATTACATGTTGGCTCTAAATCTCAGCTGAAAACGTCCAAATTTGAAGCAGAATTCGTTATAAGACACCAAATTAGTTTATACACATTACAGGACATTTACTGAGGGCTGTTAAAATGTGGATAAAACGCAACATACGCAAATAATCCTCTTTACACCGCTTGTAGTAACAAGTGATGGTGTATTTTAAGATTTTTGTTAGAACTGAAAAATATTTTCTGTTTGTTACCATTGTTTCTTTTTACTAGTACAGGAATATTTTATGTAAATTTTATATTTATGCTTGTTGCAATGTTTAAAGCTATGTTTATATACCTTATGTTTGCTTCTGCCTTAATAAACTATAATTTAAAAAAACAAGGCGAAGAGTTATTTCTTCATAACATACTTCATGCATTGAAACTGGCGAATGCATGCAGAACCATGGAGAAAACCTTCAGGATATTACATTTATCTTTGAGACTTCTATTTGGTTAGTTGTGCATTTCAAATTTCCTACCTAATGGCATGGGTGCATTACAAGAATTATCCAAATTATTTAAGCCATAATTTTATTTAAATCAGTAATTTTGTAAAGGAGAACAACTGAAAGGTGACAAATCCTGGCATTAAATTTGAGAAAGATTTTACAAGTGATGATGGAGGAATTGGGCACAAACAAGAAACAGTGCTCACCGTTATCTATTCCCAGTTTATACCACACAAGTTGAAAGACATCTGATTTCGTTACCGTATGTGACCAGGACCCATTGTTTCTATGGATTATTATTACGAGAAATGGGGATACACTGGTGTAAGAAATTAAGAGAATTTGCAGACTTGGTCGATTATCTCTAGAACTACTGGACCGATTTTAATGAAATTTGATCATTGATACAATACAAAAAAAATAACCATTTAACAATTGTAATAGACATGCATGATCGTACGTAACACTAGTTGGAGTTGGAAGGTATGAAACAGCGGTTGCAGAATAAACAAAAGAAATGGGTTAATAAGGGGTATGGTCCCCCCTTACAGATATACAGGCCTCACAGCATGATTTCATACTTGAAATAAGGCAGTCTATCATTTCCTGTGGCAATTGGTCCCACTCGTTCAGCAACGCTGTTTTCATTTCCTGGATGGTTCTCGGAAAGGGAGTTGCGAGTTGCAATTGCCCTTCCCAGAGCGTCCCAGACATGCTCTATAGGGTTGAGGTCTAAAGGTCTGGCTGGCCAATCCATCCGGCGAATCCTCAGTCTCTAGAAATTCGTCAACCAGAAGAGCTCTATGTGACCTCGCGTTATCGTCCATTAAAATGAACTCAGGGCCAACTGCACTCCTGAAAAGGCGAACATAGAGCTCCAAGTCCTCATTCCTATACCTCACACCAGTCACAGAACCTCTTTCAAAGACATGGAGAGGTGTGCGGCCATCCAACATGATGCCTGCCCAGACCATTAAACCTCCTCCGCCATAATGGTCGATTTCGCGGACATTGGAGGGTAGGTAGCGGGTCCCTGGTTCTCTCCATGTGAACGTACAGTGAGAATTGGTGTTTAGGCTGAACCGGGACTCATCAGTGAAGAGAACGGTCGCCTATTGATCCATACTCCAATCTCTATGCTCTCTGCACCATGCTAAACGGACTCTCCTGTTCGTAGAAGTGAGCGGGACGCAAACAGCAGGTTCTCTTGCAAACAACCCTCTCTCATGAAGTCTTTTGGAAACAGTCACCCTTGATACACGGGTTTCTGTGGCTGCATACAAGTCACGAGAGAGCTGAGAAGCCGTAGCCCCTCTGTTACGCCTCGCTCTAATGGACAAATGGCGATATTCTCTAGCTGTCGTGGTTCTTGGACAACCTTGTCCAGGCTTTCTCTCGATGGTTCCAGTATTCTGGAACTGTTTCCATAAGTTACACATGACGCTGGGTGTTAAATTGAACTCTGCAAATCTGGACTTGCGATTGGCCTGCTTCTAGCCTCCCCACAATTCGCCACCTCATTCCATCATCTAAACGTTGGTGGTTACTCATTTTTACTGTTACAATTTAATTTAACCGATTGTTGCAAAATAACACCAAGAAATTCGCTAAGGTGTGCTAGCGAACGAAATGCGTCTTAACTTACACGCGCTTATACAGCCTGTTTCTCTACTGGCTCCGCTTACACACACGTGTACGCTTACGTATTTGACGTACAAGATTTGCATTTTTGTCTAGAAGCAGTGGTTTTACGTTCAGTTCAGTTATTTTCATTAAATTCGATAAAATACGCAAATTCTCTTAATTTATTTCACCAGTGTATTATTCTGTCAATTCGTTTCAAAATTCAAGTACATCAAATCGAAAAACGTATGAAAGAGGTTTGTGATCGATTCTTAAAGAAGCTTTTGCTGACAGTTTCTAAAATCATCCAAATGTGCTTTATGTGATGGTAGTCATTCTGTTAATTAGAAAAGTTGTTCAACATATAAAAATTGATTAAATACAAAAAACATCACAAACAATAAAACTAATCCAATTAGAAGAATTAGCTCCAGCCATGGTTAAAGGCTTGTAATTCAGACCATATTACAAATCTTAACAATTTGCTACTCCAAACTAGTAAATCAGCATATGCTCAAACTCCACAAGCGCACAATTCATCAATTTGGGGGAACAAACAATTCTTTTTGTCAAATAATTTAAAAACGTTTTCTGACAGTTCTTTAACTTATATATACAACTGATTTGCCAGAGGTTTGAATACTGTTGTTGCAAGTTTTGCTAGTAATTCTGAGATATTTTCTACACACTAACACCATTCTAGCATCTGCTAATCTTCATCATTCCTACGATATTAGTGATTGGTTTGCCAAATGGCGCCTTAACATCAATCAGTCAACTCAAGTTACATTTACCTTGAGAACTGGTATTTATGCACCGCTCAACAACAATGACGAGAAACAAAATAAGTCTGGATCCCAACCTCACGTGGAACAGCACATCCCAACAAAACGCAAGCAACTGGACCTGAAGTACTGTGAAGTGCGTTAGCTCCTTAGCAGGAACCCAAGTTGTCACTTAGTAATAAATTCTTATAATCTCAACCTATGGCACCTAGTTTTGGGATGGGCAGCCAACAGAGACTGTAGACATTACAACAATTCCAATCTAAAACTCTCTGCACACTGTGGACGTGCCTTGGTATGTCAGTAACCAAATTATATACGAAGACTTCAGTATTATTCTAGTTGTTGACGAAATCAAAATGTTTGCTAGCAAGCTTCGCAATATGACGTTTAACTTAAATGTAATTCCGTGTCTTGTGATTGTTCTATCTTTATAGGAACTCCACAGAAGTACTATTGATGGATGGTTTTCCTAAAAATGTATTATAGTACATTTACTCGATATTTATTTGGAAAGTAAATTGTAAGTAAACTATAAAAGACGTCTAACGGTTCTCCAATTGTTTGGTTTGAGAAAGAAGAAGTCTGTCTATGATCTAACGTTTTCAGAATTAGGAAGATTTTTTAAGATCCTAAATATTAAGCCCTTTGTTCCATTCACGTTCTATTTTTGATAATTCCCATTTACCAGTTCGTTTGGTTCTAAGCGAAGTATTTGAGTTCGTCGAGCCGTGTGGCTTTCATTAAAAAGTTTGAAGCAATTGGACTGTTTCTCGTTATTTTGTTAACTTGTTTTATATTATCTAAATACTGCTGATTGGGGTGACATAATTATGTTCTGCTGATACCTTTTATTGACGATCCACTGATCTATTATTATACAAATCTAGAAAGATACCAATCATGACAAAGTACAAAAAGAAAAATATTTATATCAAATGTGATAAAATATTGTAAATTTTCATTAACTGTTAACAATAAAAATTAGTGTGGAAGACTATTAATTTTGATATTAAAAGCTTTAAATGAAACATTTTAAATTTCAAAAGCACTACCTTAGTAGCTAGATGAAAAGTTGCGGTGATGAGGCCAGTGTTGTTATTTTACGTTGTTTTTGTACTATTCCATATACAATTTTATAACATGTCTTATGAGAGAAAAATGTTTTCAGAACTTCGCAGATGAGTGCTTAATCAGTAACGAGGCATTTGATATTGCGGATCGCTTAATACAACTCGTAGCAAAGTATGAGAACTTCACTTCAATAGTTACTCACCTATGATACATTTTCTAAAAAAACATAAGCGGGTTCGGTCCGCAAGAATAAACCACAACAAGTGCCTGCTGCTTTCAAACGAACACGTCAAAGTGTACACATATGGTTCCATATGTACCCAAAAAACATTAAATTGTGTTGGTCATATCAGGATTGTATATATACATTTGATAAAAAACTAAAATGATCACCTTATACAAAGAGCCATCGTCGATGAATTAGGTGATAAGATATAACGTTTTTTAGAATACCAAGAGTTGATGTATGACCATTTTTATAGCCTAGTTATCATTTACTAATCAGCAGTTCGCATTTGACTTACACAAAGTAAAAACGAAATCAACTCTCGATGAATTGGTAAACGTGATAAGTGCGAGGCCACAAGTCCAGGTCAGTGTAGGCTATTATTTTGGTAAACACTCTAAAGCATCTGTTATTTCTAAACTAAATTAAAGCAGGCTCTCGCAACTCGCTGCAATGCAGAATAATACAACACCAGAGGAAATGCAAATGGTCTTACTGTTCAAAATATGCCAAACTTTAGCGTATCCTTCAATATGTCGTCGAACATTAACACTCCGATTTTTATACAGCTACAACCCTAGATGCAATCGTAAATTGTACCTCAATCGTCTTTAAACGTACAGTGGCAACAACCGCAACAAACATTTTCCCCGTACCCTCAAAATTACCAACAATCAATTCCGTTTACACATACAAGAACCCTGAATACTCGTCTGGAACTGGAATAGATGCGAGCAAATGCAAAGGGCTACTCTAACTCTAAGCACGATTTAGAGTGAGGAATCAATAGCCATAGTTAAACCAAATGAATTTTAGAGACTCAAAACATAGAAAAATAAAAGAAAAAGAACTGGGACTTCGGATGTATAACCTAATACTCAAGCTGTTCTCCAAAGTAACATATTCCAACCTCTAATAAATTCAGGAGATCTCACGAAACCAACATCGTCGAAAAAGAAAACAAATAAAGAAAGGGTACACATACCTAAACCTATATTTATTCACCATTCCATTGTTAAATATTCTAAATTTTCACTTGAATGAAGATGAATATAAATAACAGGCCATGTCAGGAGGCATCATAAAACTGTTACTTAAAAGATACTAGATGATCATAAAGTCATTTGACACACCTTTATATTGCCCGAAGACAGGCCATTCAGAGTATCCATCCATCCATCCAATGGCGCTACAGCCCGATTCGGGCCTTGGCCTCCTTTAGGCATCTTCCCATCCGTCTCTGTCTGTTGCCGCTCTCTTTCAGTTTTTAACTTTCAGTATG
Source organism: Sinelater perroti (assembly GCA_036346155.1). Taxonomy (NCBI): domain Eukaryota; kingdom Metazoa; phylum Arthropoda; class Insecta; order Coleoptera; family Elateridae; genus Sinelater; species Sinelater perroti. The sequence continues at coordinate 1,522,195 of JARFIY010000209.1, read as the reverse complement.
TCGTCTGCACCTCTGGCAACCTCCTCCTGCCACCTCTTCCAGGGTCTTCCCACTGGCCTTCGTCCTTCCATCCTTGATAGCAGTACTCTTTGTGGTACTTTTCCTCATTCATTCTCACGACGTGTCCTGCCCACTTTAGTCTCTATATCTTTACGAAATCGGATATGGGTAATTCTCTGTACTCTTGGTATATTTCATGGTTGTATCTGCACCTCCAGTTTCCGTTATCTTCTTTTGGCCCGAAAATTCTTTTAGTATCTTTCTTTCAAATGCATCGATGTAGTTTGCCATTTTTTGTGTCATTACCCATACTTCACATCCGTAAGTTATTACTGTTCTTAGAGAAGAAGAAGGCAGCAAAGCTAAATGCGTACTTTATTTGAGAGAACATCCTGCCAATTACAGAGGATTTACCGTATATAAACAAAACAAAAGTAGAAGATTCCCTTCGCTCAGAGAACTTCCTACCAGGTCGAGCAGCCAGCACTAAATACAATTATCATACCAAAATCTAGCAACAAACAAGCTATGCCAAATATAACCTGTAAGCAAGTTTCTTCCAAATAATGTACTCTCCTTCATGCACCATATCATATATTCCCAGGAAACTATGATTAACAAACTTATGGAAGAGATACGAGATTTAAAAGATTTGGTCAGACAGCTAGCAAACGCTAATCAAAAATAATGGCTTAACTACTCCAGATAATCCAATGGAACTCAAACGAGTTGACTAATCACTACCAGGAAGTCGAAGCATTTGTACTACATAAAAGCATAGATACCTTATTGATCTCCGAAACTCACTTTACCGACGATTCTTACTTTAAACTTCGTGGATAAGATATCTACAACTACAGCTAGATGAGGTTCAACGGTGATAATAAAACATCATATCAGATATTACGAAATCGAAAAATACTGTTGAGAATACATTCAGGCAATGAGTATAATTGTAGAAGGCTGGGTAAGTCCCTTAACAAATTCTGCAGCGTACATTGTCCTATCTCAGAAAGTTTAAAAGAACACTTTAAATCACTTGGTAATAGATTTCTGGCTGGAGATAACTTCAATGCCAAACATCTTCACTGGGGTTCTCGCATTCCCAACCTAAAAGGACGTATTCTACTATCTATTATGCAACAATATCATCCAGCTCACCTATTTACTAACCAGCCCACCTACTGAGCAACGGACAAAGACACTATACACGACCTTTTCGAATCAGCTACTTAAAAATTGCATCATGCTTTGAGTTATCCTCGGACCACAGCCCGATAATAGTAACTATGAGCACCTCATTAATAAAAATAACTTAACCACCAACCCTGGCCAATCGTAAAACTAATTGGGACTACTTCAAAGTTATATTAGAAGAACAACTAACTACCAATATCCCACTAAAAACAACATATGATATTGAAAATTCAATACAAATGGCTGCTACTAAAACTACAGCACAAATAGCATAAAAAAACAATTCAACGTTGGTACTCTGTAGATATTAAGCTACAGATTGCTGAAAAACGACCTCCCCGAAGAACAACGTAGATTAGTGTATCACCTAATGACAAACGAAATAGATACATTGCGGATACCTTAAAGGACTGACTGCTACAGAAAATATTTAATCTTCCCTCTGGAAAGCCAATAGTCGTCTCAAAAGGCCTAAACATGTACCGCTAATCCGAAACAAAAATGGACCATGGGCGTGCACTGATATGAACAAAGCTGAAGCATTTGCTACCCATCTCCAGGAAGTTTTCAAGCCATTACCATTTGAAGACAAAGACAGTGATATTGAAAATTACTTTCAGTCCCTATCCAGCTCTCGCTCCCTATCAAACCTTTGATGATCGCTACATAAAATCTCCAGGATGTGACCTAATCATTGGACGAATACTAAAGAAGCTGCCTCCCAAAGCAATCACGTGAACTCTGCTAATCTTTGATAGCATTCTGTGGACAGGAATTTTCCCAGTCCAATGGAAAGTTACCCAATAAACCAATATTTCTACAGGCCCATAAATTGCTACTATTGTTCTCTAAACTTTTCGAACGACTATTACTTAAAAGACTCTCTTCCATCCTCGAAGACGAAAAGCTTACCCGAGCATCAATTTGGCTTTCAGGTGCACACTCTACAATTGAGCAGATTCATAGAATGGTAGACGACACCGACATCAGCCAGACCTTCAAAAAGGTCTGGCACAATTCAAGTTAAAATGGGCCACTCTTACTACCGTATCATCAAATCCTATCTTAAAGAAAGATACTTCCAAGTGAAGTTTGGAGAAGCAATCTTGGAACTACTACTATTAAATCCGGAATTTCCAGAGAAGCGTTTTGGGGCCAGATTTATACATTCTATACACCAGCCCCAATATAACTAAAGCAACTTATGCAGACGATACGGCAATCTTCGTTATACATCACGATCCCAATGCAGCCGCCCGAACTCTGCAACAAAACCTGAATCACGTCTGAAGATGGTTCAAAAGTGGCGCTTTAAAATAAACAGCCACAAGTCGGCGCAAATTACTTTCACCGAACGAAGAGGTATCCTTCCTGAGGTTACCTTGAATGATAAAGCTCTACCACATACAGACTGCGTGAAGTATTTAGGTCTGCACCTTGACAAAGTTTAACATTGGAGAATCCACCCATATCTGGACAAAGAGAAAACAACTCAATCCAAAATTTTAAAAATATTACCGGTTACTAGGTCTTAACTCTAAGCTAGCATTCTCTAACAAACTGCTGGTTTACAAAATTGTCATGAAACCAATATGGAGCCATGGAATCTAAAGCTTTGGGGCACTGCATCAAACTCTAACATTGAAATACTTGAACGATTTCAGCCAAAAATGCTTCACACTATTGGTAATGTTCCCTGTTATGTTCCAAATAAAGAAATACTAGAAGATGTGAATATGAAAACAGTTAAAGAAGTAGTGAAGTGTAGTGCTAAATATCTTCAGAGATTGGAAATGTATCCCAATGCCCTTGCAGTGAGATTCCGCTCGACAACAGTGACCAACAGTCTAAACTTAACGTTTCAAGCCGTTGGATCTCCCTAACCGCTTTTAACTAGTATTTAATATATTCATATACACAAGGAAGGATGGCAATGAGGGTTTGCTTCACATGTAATTATAATTACTTCAATGTGATTTGCTTATTGTTATTATAAATGTCACAAAATCATCTACCAAAAAATGATGACGAATTATTATATAACATGACAGCAAAAATCTTATGGGTATATAGTATCCACCTCATCCATTAAAATAAATTCCCAAATGGATTGGAGCCTGTAGCTCCAAAACAGAATATCACGTCAAGTTTGATGACCAAAGAGGCAGTACATAAAGCAGCAAATTGCTGTATTAAACAATGTAAACTATTTAAGTGGGGCGTAGATATACATTTTCCATTTTTGAAATTAGTTTCACAGTCCGCACTGACTCCTGCATATTCATGCAGTGATTTGATATGCGTTTGCAGGTATGCAGTTCCTAAATGCATTTCTGATTTAAAAACAACCAAACCTGATTTAAAGCGCGTCTCCTAAAAATGCACTTATCACTGGCGACCGAATCCCTTTCCGCGACAAATTTACATGCCGCCATTAGGTTGCCCAATTTGCAACAGCTCAGCCGCTTGGTAAGGTGAAGGGATCATGAAAGTTTTCATTTTTGCTGTGATCATTCTAACTGAACCAAGTAAGTGATTAAAAAATAATAATGTTCAACTGCTATTCATAACTTTTAGTGAGTTGGACCTGTTTGGAAAAAGAATTTCAAATGAAACCTTCAATAGAGAATGATGATGAAGTCAGTTATTTTCTGTTTAGTAGGCGCAAGATGCTAGAACCCACTGTTTTGGATTTGAGTGCGAACGATTTGGATCTGAAAGCACCAGTAAAAGTGCTGATACATGGCTTCACTGAGCATGCCGGAGTGCAGTGGTATAAAGAAGCCATAAAGGCGTACTTGGAAAAAGGCGATTATAACATAATAGCAGTGGATTGGTCAAAAAAGGCGAATGGCATGTATCCACAAGCCGTACAAGCGGCCCGTTCTGTGGGCCGCTCCATTGGCAACTTCTTCGCAGAGCTTCACGAAGCAAAGAAACTGGAGCTGGAAGATGCTCACCTGATCGGTCATTCGCTGGGGTCTCACGTGGCAGGGTTCGCCGGAAAGCAGGTGTACAGGGTGAGGCAGCGCAAAATTGGCAGGATTACTGGGCTCGACCCTGCAGGGCCCCTGTTCGATGTCCCCTTTCTCGGCCCGACAGCCGGCTACACAGAGAAGATGCGCAATTTGTAGACATTGTGCACACCGACGCTGGAATCCTGGGCTTTCGGGGAGCCATGGGCCATGCAGACTTTTTCCCGAACGGCGGCAGCGCTGTTCAACCTGGATGTGAAATAAAGAGCTTTAATAATTTGACGGAATGTAAGTTTACCAGTAACATGAATCGAGCAATTGTTTATAAAGTTTCAATAACTTGATTTCCGTTATTTTAAAATTAATTATTTTTAATTAAAATTATTAACATGATAATTAATTTAAAAATTCTAGATAAATATTTTAAGTCCGTACCTGTTTTTGAGGTTTTTGCACTACCCAATTTGAGAGGGGAATCCCCTAATATTACGTTAGGATATCATAGCCTAATTTACCCAAAGAAGCTACAATCAGAACTCCAGTGATATTTTGGTCCAAATTTTGATTAAAGACACATTCACTTTCTTGTTTAAGGCACACAGAAATCACACAATCGAAAACTGCACTCGCAACGCACGAAGCATCGGAGCCTAATGTATAATGCGCATCACTTCCACCTAGCGGACTGAAACGAGACTGAAACATCGGTGCCGGATTTAGCTGCAAACTAAATTTAGAGAATTATTTTTCATATAGTTACGTCGGGTTCATTAAATCTCAATTCTAGTTCACAAAGTTACAAAACTTCGGAGTTATTTTTGATGAAATTTTCATGTCTAAGGTGCTGAGCGTTAGTACGAATTCTTTGTTACAGATTTTTGTAGCCACTACAGAAGTCACCAATATTTTGTAGCTTCAATAAGCACAAAGCTCTTCGCAAAACCCTGCCCATCCTGGATACTTTACAATATGGGAATCTGTAACAGTAACGCTAGCGTTCCTTTTGGAGAAAGCGCGTCCTCAATTAGTACAGGAGACTTTTATCTAAGAATTAATTTTCATCCTCCATATTCCAGTTAAGGAAAAATTATTTTTGTACATTGTAGTATTAAATAAATAACTTTATGCACTGATTGAAGTAGACAAATTTTCGTTTTAACATTCTTTTATGCAAAACCCCCATTATTACATTAAAGCAGCGGTTTCCAAAATGTGGGTCCCGACCTCCTGAGGGTTGCCTTAATAAATTGGAAGGGTGTCAATGGGACTTATTCTTGTTACTCCCAAATGTAGATCCTTTTAATGATAATCTATAGATATTCAACAAAGTAATTAATGTAATTCGTAACAATATTCTTGTCAAATGAGTGTCTCGTTCTAGAACAGTTTGGGAACCACTACATTAACGTAGTTGACAATTACATTTTTAAACGTTAATCCAACACGTCAGATGGGATTCAAGATTTTGACTAGGGCTTTTATATTACAAATAACTTTTGGGTACAAATTCCTCTTGTCGGGTACTAGTATCGTTTGACGTATCTCGTCGAGCTGAGTCGATTGACACTGGTTTCAGTGTCCGTAAACGTACGGGGAAAAAGTTAGCCGTACATCATTTTTCTATGTTAAACCTATCTAGCCGTCCTAAGTCTGTGAGACGTCATCCAGAGACATTTTTTTCGTTGGAACGCATTTAATCTAATCTAATCTAACCTAACCTAACATGACTACTGACCGTTTAGCCGCTTGCAGCGTTTCCAGGGAGCACCGCGTGGAGGCGGTCAGTTTACACTCCCCTGTCCCTTCAGTAAACCTTCATTAGAGACAACCCCTAAAAAGGGGGTTTGGATACAATGTTGCTTAAGCAACGTTGATATCGCCAGAGATACTCACAGAGGTAGTCTGCGAACTACTTTTCTCCAGCGTGATGCCCGCGAAACCAGTTCTTAGCTGGTCGCCATGTTGACTCAATACGTTGAGTATGAGCGCCATCTGCAGCTGAAAGAAAAGAAATAAGAGGGGGACTAAAGTACTAGTAACTTACCAACAAAGCGATGCTTAACGTCTGAATGGTTCACTTTTTTGTGCACGTAACCTGCTGCCTCGAGTCCATAATATGCTTTCTAGCTGTTCGTATGTATTTCGGTGCCTGGTAAAACATGTTTTTGAATAATTGGGATGAGCGCAGCTGCATCCCTCTTGTCCACGAGAATCATGCGGACATCTTCACGACCATCTTGAATAATGCTTGGAACCCAATAACCTTTAAGAATCCGACCACGATGGTATTTACGATGGCCGAATTTCGATTCGTCAATTTGGACAATGACGCCGACACCACCAAGCATTTTGTTTGTTTCTTGCCAATTTAAAAAATGATCAATCATCATCTCATGGCAAAAGCGATACCAAAAGTGGATAGTCTAGCTGCTCAGCACAACACGCTCTTCTGGTGGGACGGACAAGTCAGACAACTCTTGCAATATCTGTTCACGTACCCAGTCGCGGGTAAATGCATACATCAAACTGGGGAAAGTGAATTAGCAAAACATCACACACTAAACGAATTACTTACCCTATAGCCTGCTGAAGTTCTAAATGGCAATCTTAGAAAAATGTGCCTCGCGTCGCAGTAACTTTTGGGCATTTCTGGCCTTTAGCGCACCGAAAACGACCAGTGATACCATAACCGGTCTCCAACCGCATCGGAACATGATATGTATTGCATGTCTCGTTGAGACGTAGGAGGAATTGAAGTTTTGCCCAACTAATGACGCATTTGAGGCAGTGAACGTAAGTTTTGAAATGAATGAAACGAAAAAGAAAAAAAAAGAAAGAGCTAGAAGTACGTCTTAACGTAATGAATGCTAACTAAAGACTAAAATCCGATGCAACAGTTGCGTCGCTTTTATAGGAAATTTGAGGTTATCGTCTAACTATAGCTGGAATGTGCACGCGCTCAAATTGAAAATTTCCGTTCGCCATAGCTGCATTGAGCATGGCTGTCAACGTGGGGGGGGGGTCATAACAACGTGCGAAGGTATATACAAGGGACTTTCCCATAATTTTCAATTTATGTATTTAATCTAACTTCTTCTTCTTCAAGTGCCATCTCCGCTTCGGAGGTTGGCAATCATATTGGCTATTCTAATTTTTGATATTGCTACTCGAAACAGTTGACCAGAGCTGTAGCCAAACCATTCTCGTAGATTGCGCAGCCATGACATTCGTCTTCTACCAACGCTTCTTTTTCCCATGATCTTGCCCTGTATTATAAGTCGTAGTATGTTGTACCGTTCTCCACGCATGATATGTCCCAGATATTGGAGTTTTCTTTCTTTGACTGTATTTGTAATTTCCTTCTCCTTTCCCATTCTTCTCAGTACCTCCAGATTTGTCATTCTATCGGTCCACGATACTCTTAAAATCCTCCGGTAAGTCCACATCTCGAAGGAGTCAAGTTTGTTTAATGCGGCTTGATTTAACGTCCACGCTTCCATACCGTACAAAAGTACACTAAACACATAGCATCTGAGCAGTCGTATTTTTAATGGTAACGACAGATCCTTACTACAGAAGACGTTTCTCATTTTTAGAAAATTAGCTCTTGCCTTTTCTACTCTTGATCTTATTTCTGCCGTGTAGTCGTTGTTTTCTGCAATTAGACTTCCTAAGTAAGTGTATTTCTTGACTCTTTCTATCTGTTCTCCTCTAATTCTTAAGCTGTCGTTGTTGTTATTGTTTTTACTGATCTTCATAAACTTCGTCTTTTGATATTGAGTGATAAGCCGTATTCCTCACTATAGTCAATTACTTTATTCATTACCCTTTCTAGATCTTCTAAGTTTTCAGTAATAATTACGGTATCATCTGCATATCTTAGGTTGTTTATTGGTGTTCCATTTACCTTTATTCCCGCAGTTTCAGATTCCAGGGCTTTTTTCATTATTTCCTCTGAGTAGGCGTTAAATAGAGTGGGCGACAGAACACAACCCTGCCTGACACCTCTTTGAATTTCAGTTGCTTCTGATGTTTCATTTCCTATTCGTACTGTAGCCTTCTGGTTGTAATATAAGTTTGATATTAGTCTTATATCTTGATAATCTAATTTCTTATTTTTGAGAGTTTCTATGAGTGCGTTGTGTCTAACTCTGTCAAAGACTTTATTATAGTCTATAAAGCATAGATATACACTTTGGTTAACATCCAAGCATCTCTGAATAAGCACGTTGAATGCAAATAATGCTTCTCTTGTCCCCACTCCATTTTGAAAACCAAACTGTGTTTCACTGATATCTGCTTCTAGTTTCCGGTGTATCCTAGAGTGAATGATTTTTAAGAGAATTTTTAGTGTGTGAGACATAAGACTTATAGTGCGGTAATCACAGCATTCTTTGGCATTAGCTTTCTTTGGTATACATACAAACGTTGAGATTAACATTTCTTGAGGTATAATTCCGGTTTTATATATTGTGTTGAATAGATTTACCAGTATATCTAGATTCTCTTCGTCAATTAGTTGTAGGAGTTCACTTGGTATTTCATCTGGGCCTGGGGCTTTACGATTTTTCATTATTTTCATTGCATGTATTATTTCGCTTTTTGTTATGTCTGGTCCTATATCTTGGTTGGGTGTGTGTATATTCGGGTTTTCTTCTCTCTGATCTCTGAATAATTCTTCTATATATTCTTTCCACCTACACAATTTCATAGCATTTTCTGTTATTACATTTCCCTCCTTGTTTAATAGTATGTTGGCATTTTTTTACGTGTTGTACCAGCTATTTTACTTTTTTATGTAGTTTAAACATGTCATGCTTAATTTGAAGGTTTTCTATTTCTTTACATTTTTCAGCGTACTACTGTTCTTTTGCTGCTCTTATTTTGCTTCGTATTTCCCTCTGTAGATTTTGGTACATGTTTTTATTTCGATTTTTGTACCTTCTTCTTTGTTCCATTAAGTTCAAAATCTCGTCTGTTATCCACTCTTCCCTTTGATATCTTGTTTCTTTCAGTAGCTCTTTGCTGGGTTTTAGGATTGATTCTTTGAAGGATACCCATCGTTGTTCTACTTTGTTTCCTGCTTCAAGTTCAGTATTAATTTTTGATAGATTTTTGTTGATCTTTTGTTTTAGCACTTGTTGTAGGTCTGTTGCCTTGAGGAGTTCTACATTAAGTTTATTTTCGTTATTCCTTATATTAACCTTTTTTAAGGTGAGATGAAATTTGGCAACTAGGGGGTTATGATCGGAAGATACGTCCGCTCCCGGGTATGTTTTCACAGATCTAACTGCGTTTCTGTATCATTCATTTATTAATATGTAGTCGATCTGATTTCGAACAATGTTGTCTTCGTTGTCTGCAGGAGATTTCCATGTGTATAGCCGTCGTTTAGGCAGTTTTGTAAAATGTGTTTAGTACTATGAATTTGTTTTCTTGGGAAAACTTGACTAGACGATCTCCTCTTTCATTGTGAGTACCAAGTCCATAGGGTCCAACAATTGTTTCAACTTTCCCTTCCCCAATTTTGGCATTTATATCACCCATGACCATTGTTATATCTCGTGTTGTACTTTTAAGTACCTTTTGTATTTCAGCATAAAAGTTTTCAATTTCATCGTCTTGTTTATCTGCCGTGGGTGCATAAATTTGTATTATATTAAGTTTTCCATGACAAGTTAGTAGCTGTAGCAAAATAATTCTTTCTGAAACAAGTGTAAAACCGATAACTAATTTATTTGTTTCTTTATAGACCATTATTGCAACTCCGTGTCTATGCTGCCTATCGTTGCTTCCTGAGTAGTAGATCTTCCCTTTTCTGATTGCATGTTCTCCTGTGTTGGGCCATCTAGATTCCGAAATTCCCAAAATGTTTATCTTCATCCTACTCATTTCTTGTTCGACATTTTGTGTTTTACCAGGTTCATACATGATGTTAACGTTCCAAGTAGCGATCTTTATTTCTGTCTTGTATATATTGATAGGTGTAGTTGTAGTCGTCGTCGTCGTCGTCATCGTCGTCGTCGTCGCGTGGGGGTTTTGTTGGATGACGACCTGGGAAGCCCCACTATTTCTTCCCCTGCCGGATCTTGGCATCCGAAAACCATGATCAGTAATCTTTACTCTTTCACCGTCCATAGCCATATAGATTAACTAGGAAGAATAATGTGGTGGTAATTCCAAAGCCTTTCACATAGCAGTTTCCCAACCATACCGCTGTTCCAGCTCTGCTTGTGAATATCTAATTCTAAGCCCAGCCAACATCATTTGTCTTCGGCCTTAGATTAGTTTTGGTAAAGCTGCTGCCCTTTACCAGGGTTATCCAATCAGCCGCCCACTATGGATCAGACGCTATAATCTAGTTTTGGTCCACCCCGGGTATTTTATTTCCCCGGTACCCGCTATATCTAGCGAGCATCCCCCTATCCGCCACCTGGGGAGGCGCCCAGTAGGGGACCTAGCAACCCCCCTGGGATTTAATCTAACATAGCTAACTTATTCATAGCCTCAAATACTGTAATTGGAACATTCGTTGATGATACAGAAATTTTATCGACAAATGAAGACTTAACTACTGATTGACATAAATCTGCTTCGAAAATAATATAGTAAATGAAGAATTAAAAGAAATGAGGACAAGCCTGCACATGTCATTCACGCTAAAACTAAGAAGACCACATATCTATTTGAATAACGTTGAAATACCATATACTACAGAAGTTTGTTACCCGAGATTATATCTACAATTTGATTTGGAAGATGTATATAAGAAAAAAAAAGAAATAGACTTGAAGCAAAAAACGGTGTGTTAGCTAGTTGGGAGAAAATCCCGTTTTTGAAAAATAAGGTCTTCATCTATAAAGCTACATTCAGTCTAATTTGGACTTATGACTTGGAACTGTAGGGTTGTTCTAGTATATCTAATGTAAAAATTATTTAAACGTTTCAGTCCAAAGATCACACACATACTAGATGCTTTTTTGTATGTAACTAATCAAACAGTTTACTAAAAATTCTGATCGTCTAAAAGCGCATACCAATCCATCTGTAGAAATCTTAGTTGAAGTACCAGGTTTCAAATAACTTAAAAGAAAATGGCCTCAAAACCTGCTAATCAATTAAAATTTCCAGGCTAATGCCACTGGACTGATTTCTCCATGTCACTTTTCCACCAACTCAGCTTATAGAATATATATGCATTATATGTTAAGTGTATAATAAACATTGTTCTGATTGTTACATGCTATCAATAAAAAAAAGTCTGACAACATTTTCTACCAACACTTTATATTTCAAAACCTGTGCAAAGATAACTAGTATTTTAATGGAATAGAATGACCTAAACATTGATAAATCAAGAAGTTGTATGTGTCTCCTTACACAAAAAAAGGTTTAGTTGCTGACAAACTTTATTGTGGTCGTTTGTTTTTTTCCCAGCGGCTAGAAATAAATAGCACCACGCAAATTCCATCAAACGATAAGTAAAGTTTCCACCGGATACAGTTCAGCTATTACCTAAAGTACTGCTTTATCCCTAGGGTTAAATCAGAGGTCCTGATCCTTGCCGTTTTTATAAACTGTCTGTTTTCGTTATTAGTGACAATTTACATCAAAAACAAGAAAATTTGCTTTATAGGTAAATTAGAGCAGACCCTTTGCACGACACTAAACTATAGGGTATAACGAAATTTTATTGAAACGAATGACAGTGAATTATATTCAAATGAAAGTGAATAGCGGAAAAAATTTAGCGGCCGAAACCTACACTTCCGGTCAAACCGGTCTCGAGATTTTTCGATCAGGCTGATTTTAGTTGTCTGGACTTGACTTACGGCCCTTCGTTGAATACTGAAAACGTTACATCTCTATCTATCACAGATCAAAAGTGATAAGGCGTGACAGACGACATGCATGACAAAATAATAATGCGATGTATTCATTTTTCCAAGTTGTTTTAATCTGATTTAGTAATGCGAATCGAACCCGAGCCTCCTGAGTGAGAGCCAGGTATCCTAGCCACTAGACTATACCGGATATGTGCTGAGATGTAACACACAGTTTAATAGAGCCTAAGCTTACTTACTACGTATGGAAAAACTGTAATATAAAAGTGAATACGTTCCGGTACCGGGAATCGAACCCGAGCCTCCTGGGTGAAAGCCAGGTATCCTAGCCACTAGACCATACCGGATATATGCTGAGATGTAACACTAGGGTTAATAAAGCCTAACGTTACATACTACGTATGGAAAAACTATAATATAAAAATGAATACGTTTCGGTACCGGGAATCGAACCCGAGCCTCCTGGGTGAAAGCCAGGTATCCTAGCCACTAGACCATACCGGATATATGCTGAGATGTAACACACAGGTTAATGGAGGCTAAGGTTACATACTACGTATGGAAAAACTATAATATAAAATGAATACGTTCCGGTACCGAATCAAACCCGAGCCTCCTGGGTGAAAGCCAGATATCCTACTAGACCATACCGGATATATGCTGAGATGTAACACACAGGTTAATGGAGGCTAAGGTTAATGTATGGAAAACTGTAATATATTAATGAATACGTTCCGGTACCGGGAATCGAACCCGAGCCTCCTGGGTGAAAGCCAAGTATCCTACCCACTAGACTACACCGGATATATGCTAAGATGTAACACACAGGTTAATGGAGCCTAAGGTTACTTACTACTTATGGAAAAACTATAATATAAAATGAATACGTTCCGGTACGAATCGAACGAGCCTCCTGGGTGAAAGCCAGGTATCCTAGCCACTAGACCATACCGGATATATGCTGAGATGTAACACACAGGTTAATGGAGGCTAAGGTTACTTACTACTTATGGAAAAACTATAATATAAAAATGAATACGTTCCGGTACCGGGAATCGAACCCGAGCCTCCTGGGTGAGAGCCAGGTATCCTAGCCACTAGACCATACCGGATATATGCTGAGATGTAACACACAGGTTAATGCTAAGGTTATTACTTATGGAAAAACTATAATATAAAAATGAATACGTTTCGGTACCGGGAATCGAACCCGAGCCTCCTGGGTGAAAGCCAGGTATCCTAGCATAGACCATACCGGATATATGTTGAAATTTAACACAGGTTAATATAAACTTAAATACTATATGGAAAACTATAATATAAAAATGAATACGTTCGTACGGAATCTAACCAAATCTGTGTGCTGAAAACTTATTAGTCTTGTTTTACCGGATAATGTAAATGAACCACGAATTATGCAAGATAAGTAAAGTTTCCACCTGGAAAACAGTTAGCTATACTAAAGTAACTGCTTTATCCAATAGAAGAGTTGAAATCAAGGTATCCTGATCCTAGACATACCGTATATGCTTATAAACTTAATGTGCTATTCGTTATTATGAAATACTTACATCAAAACATGAAATAGCTTTATCGGATAACAGTCTAGAGCAGTATCCTTTGCACTGACCTAGGATATATAGGGTATAACAGAATTTTATTGAAACGTATGACTATGGAAATACTATATATCAAATAAATGAATAGTTCGGAAAATTTAGCGGCCGAACCTACACTTCCGGTAAACCGGTATCGTAGATTTTACGAATACAGGCTGATTTTATATGTCTGGAACTTAACAGTTAACGGCAACCTTACGTTGAAACTACTGAAAACGTTAATCGTTCTATCTAATCGAACACGAGCCTCGTGAAAGAGTGTATAAGGCGTGACCATACGACATGCATGACAATAAACATTAATGCGATGCTAATTCATTTTTCCAAATTATATATAATCTGAATTTAGTAATGCGAATCGAACCCGAGCCTCCTGAGTGAGAGCCAGGTATCCTAGCCACTAGACCATACCGGATATTGCTGAGATGTAACACACAGTTTAATAGAGCCTAAGTTACTTACTGCTTATGGAAAAACTGTAATATAAAAATGAATACGTTCCGGTACCGGGAATCGAACCCGAGCCTCCTGGGTGAAAGCCAGGTATCCTACCCACTAGACTATACCGGATATATGCTAAGATGTAACACACAGGTTAATGGAGCCTAAGGTTACTTACTACTTATGGAAAAACTATAATATAAAAATGAATACGTTCCGGTACCGGGAATCGAACCCGAGCCTCCTGGGTGAGAGCCAGGTATCCTAGCCACTAGACCATACCGGATATATGCTGAGATGTAACACACAGGTTAATGGAGGCTAAGGTTACTTACTACTTATGGAAAAACTATAATATAAAAATGAATACGTTCCGGTACCGGGAATCGAACCCGAGCCTCCTGGGTGAAAGCCAGGTATCCTAGCCACTAGACCATACCGGATATATGCTGGGAAGTAACACATAGTTTAATGGAGCCTGAGAGTAATAAGTGTAAAAAAAATATAATATAAGAGGATCTGTTCCGGTACCGGGAATCAAACTCGATTCTCCTGGGTGAAAGTCAGGTCAATTAATCAATCATTTTAATTTTTAGGTTTCCACATCTTTGTAATGTAAGCATCGTATATGGTCTAAACTATACCTGGACACATATTTGATACTAATTTGACTTTGCCTTCAATAAGCTTATCTGTTTTTATTTTGTTAGACAGACATATATTGTCTTTCTAACAATTTTTATTTTGCGTCTGTAGTGTTAGGATCTTAAATTAGTAATGGTTTTATGAACGCTAGAAAAATTTTATATAAAACCTAGCTTAGGATATTTGTATGTTATCTAATGTTATCTATAAGAAATAATTATATTCTTATAGTATTGCACATTTGCACTGTTGTGTATACAGTTCACTCATAATCTCATTCATGTGTTATTTATATTTGTTATTTGCACTCACGTACACGTCCTATTTATTTTTTATTTTATTGTTGGTTTTAATTTATTTGCGAGTTTAATTATTGTTAGTGTATGTTAGTGGTTGCAGTTGTTGTTCTGTCTGAATATGGGTAGGGATTGATATGGGAGTTCGAGTTTTATTTAAAAAGGTGCTTTGTTATGCCTTATCTTGGTAATGTTATTAGTTAGGGAATTATCTAATTTGTTAGTATAGAAACTAATTGATATTCCGTCCACATAATTTTTGAAGGTTTCTGTTTCAGCTATTTCGTGCAGTTCATTAACATGGGTGTATTTTATTTTGAAAAATTTAGATTGCTTGAGTGCATTATTTGATACATCGTACATACAGGGGCTCTGTATGTTAGTGGAGGTCTTACTACCTCGGTGTATATCAGTTTTTTTTTTAAATAATGGGCACAAAACTTATTAACACATTTGATGGTGGCCTTAATTAGGTAAGTTAACTGTACGACTGTTTTTTTTAGTCTCGACCTTGGGCTTTTCATGCGGGAGTTTTTTTATGTTTTTAAGGTCAGTCGGTGTGGGGTTCAGTTTGTGTATATTTTTGTCTTCGTTATCGTCGGGTCTGGTAACGTAATAGTCATCAACTCGCGTTACGTGTTCTGGTTCCGTCGTATCGGGTGCGTTTTCGTAGTGTGCACGTTCGAATGTTTCGGCTAGTATTGATGTTTTTTTTCGTCCATGGTGGCTCTCTGTTGTGTTTTAGCATAGGAGTAGCATGTGTTTTGCGTTATTTTCCAAAGAGAAATGCCTTCGGATTTAATGCTGGACAATTTTTTATGCCATTGATTGTTTGTATGTTCTCTTACTTGCCGTTCGAATTCACAAGCAGCCTATTTCCATTCCATCAGTTCAAGTGAGCTGTATTTTTCTAATTTTGTTCTTATATTCTATTTTGTTTATTAAATTTTTTATAGTAATTTGATTGCTGTTTCGTTTTTATGTTTGTTATGATATGCATAAAATTGTTTGTTAGCTCTTACAGTTGTGTGGTTTCATTTTAAAATGTTTTCCTGGGTCATGTCTGAATTTGGTTCAGTTAGTGTTGTTTGTAGCTACCACAGTTTTATTTGCTGGGGCTTTTAACTACCAGCTGAAGTGGATCGTGGTCGGAGTCGAGGTCTTGGTTAGTTATCGGTTAGGAATGGCAGTTGACATTTTTACTATGAATGTGTCTGTTGTTGGGGGTGTGGTATTATTTTTGGAAAGTGGGTAAAGGATTGTTAAGTTGTTGCCCTGTATGTAGTCGATTAACGTTTTCCGTTTTTGTTAATTCTTTGAAATTTCAAAAAGTATGATAGGCATTCAAATCTCCTGCAATTACAACCTTTCGCTTATTTTTAGTTAATGCGTTTATGTCTTGAATTGAGAAATTGTTGTGCAGGATAATGTAAGCTCCATTACCTGCGTATTGTCCTGCAACTTAACACTTATTGGTTTTATTGTGGTATTTATATCGTCTAATTGCTCAAAGAAAATTATGTTTTTGATGATAAGTGCAACGCTGCCGGTTCCCGCTTTATTTGGCTTGCCATTTCTAACGATACGGACCCCTTAATGTCAATCTTATCACTAGTTCTTAATCTAGTCTCCTTTAGTGACAATGTCTATATTGTTTGTCCTTATAAACCTAACAAATTACCTTATTTTCCCTTTAGGCCGTTGCAATTCCACGTAAATTATATTTAATGTCAATTTTGTAGGTTTACTACAAAAGTTAAACGCTTCAGATTTTTCTGATAGGCCAACATATTCTCTTAACTTAGTATTTAAGTCTCTTACCGTTACGAGCATAGCTGACACGTCGATGAAGCTGTCCAAGGTGCCGAATTTATATGGGAATTCGCTGAACTATTGTACGTTGTGGGTTACCCGAGGAGCGTCGACAGTCGGCGGTTGATGACTGTTTCTTTCTTCTACTACTACCTGCGGTGGGAGACGTCCCTGGCTTTGTGTCCCCTCAATGGTTGCTTTTTCAGGTAGGGTCGCTTTGTTCTCTGGCGTACCTTTGTTTTTTGTGATCCGCGGATTAACGAATTGAGCTGGCGCTTTGATTCGTTGGGTGGGGTTCCTCTGCGCGTTGCACTTTTGGTTTGATGTTATTTTGCTGTTTATCTTGAATTATTTTAATTTTTTATATGTGTGCTAATAGCTGGATGATCGCCTTTGCACTTGGAGCATTTTGAAGTTTCTTTTGTTCCCTTCTGACAGTCCTTCGTCTAGTGTTATCCGGGGTATACTTAGGGCCAATTGGGTCGGCATTGCAGTTAGAGGTGGCTTGTCTTCAAATTTGGTATCTGTGGCACTGCGTTATTAATTTGTTGTTGTAATGCTTACCGCAGTGTATTCTTGTGTATTCCACAACTTTTACGCGCTGGCTTGGGAGTTTTATCGTTTTGTCTTTCTATGTTATTACTAAATAGGCCGGTCTATATGCATAATACATTCTGAAACACTCATTACAGGGAGTACCTCCGTTCTAATTCTTCTTTTATTTATTAGGGATCTGGTCTGTGGTCTAATCCGCGTAGTACGAAAGCATGTGTTTTGCTTTCGCTTTCTGTGGGATTTTATTCTTCTTTCTTAAAGTATGCTTTTAAATTTCTTCCACTCTTCGATATTCACGATAGATAAATTGGTGTTATCTTTAGAATACTTTATTTGATCTTCTCTTCTTATGATTTGTTTTATAAAATCGGTTATTTGTTTAAAATTGTTGAGCAGTGGTTTTAGTTTTTTCGCTGCTTCATTTGTCTTCGTGCTCGTGCCTTCAGTATGCAGTTTCGTCAGCATCGCCCAGCAGGCTATAGCTATTTCTCAGTGAGATATCATTTTTTGAATTATTCTCTTTTTAATTTCTCAATCTTTCTTTTGACGTTTTTATTATTATTTACCTTGATAAAAGGAGGGAATTCCATACTTCCGACAGTTTCTAAAGATCTGGTTTCGTGCAGTTTTTTGCACACATCTATTTTAATATTAAGTAGTGTGTGTACCACACCTTGGATTATTCCGTTTGTTCATTATTCACTGTCCTCTGTTATGTTAGGTACACAAACTACAGCTTATTATTACTGCCTGATGGATGTAAGGCGAGGGGACCTTTCTCGCTTTGGCGGTCAAGAGACTGTATTCTTTATCGCGCACAGATGTGCACGTCCGAACAGCACTACTGCTCGCAGTCGAATGGGGTGAGAGACAGGTGTCCTAGTCACTAAACTATCTCGGATAGTAAATATAGAAAAATGACAGTATAAAAGCAAATCCATTCCGATACGAGTGTTAATAAAGGGTCTTCCAATAGGGACTTCCGAACTTTGACAGTTGATAGCGGCCATATTGTTGAAACTACATCTGTGAATTAGCTGTCATTTATTCAGTCTGTTTTGCCAAATCACGATGGACGGATATAGCGTTCAACAACACTTGCAAATGATAAAATTGTTTTATCAAAATGTGTTCTGTTCGGACAACGTTCCGCGTGCTTCGCCCATTTTACGGTCGCCATAATCGCCCTACCAAGAGGACTATTCGCAGTGTGGTGGATAAATTTGAGTCCACTAGTTCAGTAAACAATCAACCAACATCCGTACAACGACGAAACGCAAGATCTGCCGAAAACATCGCCGCTGTTCGTGAGAGTATGCAGGAGAATCAGAGGCAGTCAATTTCGCGTCGCTCACAAGAACTCGGCCTTTCGCAGACCACAACTTGGCGAATTTTGCGTCGTGACTTAGGCCTGCACCCGTACAAAATTCAACTGACCCAGGAGCTGAAGGTAAACGATCATAGACAACTACGGGTGTTCGCTGAATGGGCACTGGAGCAGTTGGAAACTGAACCTAATTTTCATCAAAAAATCATCTTCAGCGATGAGGCTCATTTCTGGATGCATGGGTACGTCAACAAACAAAATTGTCGAATTTGGGACGATTCCAATCCACACGAGATCCAAGAGCGTCCAATGCATCCCAAAAAAGTCATTGTTTGGTGTGGATTTTGGGCTGGCGGCGTCATCGGTCCACATTTCTTTAAGAACAACGTTGGCCAGGCCATCACCATCAACGGCGAGCGCTATAGGTCGATAATTACCAACTTCTTTTGGCCTGAATTGGATGATATGGACACCAACGACATGTGGTTTCAACAGGACGGCGCTACATGCCACACAGCTTATGCCACATTGGACATTCTGTACGAGCGATTTGAGGGCATGGTCATCTCACGTAGAGGTGATGTGAGCTGGCCATTGAGATCGTGCGATTTGACCCCGTTAGACTTTTTCTTGTGGGGTTTTCTTAAGTCGCAGGTCTATCCGAATAAGCCACTAACCATAGCGGCCCTCAAAGCCAACATAACCCATTCTATCGGTCAAATTCAGCCTGATTTATGCGCCAGAGTCATGGAAAATCGAACATTTCGGATGCGCACCACCCAGCGAAGCCGCGGCGGACATTTGAACAATTTTATATTCCTTGCATAATGGCATCGATAGGCCTTTTAAACGAATAAAAAATTTCGATGATATCTCACACACACTTTGTTTTATTTAAATTTAAAGATAGGAAGCGCTTAATGAAAGACCTTTTAGCTTCTATCTCAACATTTAACAATGCCTATGATGGTGTTGGCAAATGATCTTGGTTTATAAGACCAGTTTTCTTTATTATTATGTCTTAGACTTCTTAACTTGTTGGATTTTGAGGATACAGTCTTGGTAAGGTCCGATAGTGTACAGTCTTTCATGTCAATGTTTTAACGTTCCAGTTTATTTAGTCTCATAGATTTAGTTACATTTTCAATTTATTCAAATATTTGCAGTAGGACGTACCTTAAATTATTTACCGTTTTGTTGAAACAAATGGGTGCCTCTGCCTGTATATGTATACAGGATGTGTTTTAATAAACAAACAAATTAACTTTTCACCCATTGCAAATAATCGTCATCCTTTATGACACACTTTTGTTACGTGTTCTTGGATTGTCACTTGGATTTCGGACTGATTTGATACTACCATACGACGAAAGTCCTCAGAAATAATGCACGCTATTTGTTTATGTTAATAAAATTCCTAAATATTTCTATTCGTTTTGCTTCTTGTCTGCTCCACCACTTGTGGGGACAAACCTAGAAGATATCTACCAACTACTCAAATTTTCGCCAACAAATGTGTCCATGTTGTCCTTGATAATACCCAGTTTCTCCGCTATTAATCGTAGAGTCGGTCGCCAATCTGGTCAGCATCTGTTGTACTCGTCTGGGGTTCTGCTAGTTGATGGCTGACTCTTTCAAAAGCTTTCGAACCAGTCGTAAACACATCTGCCCGTACTGAGTTTATTCTGTTGCCCCAGCATGAAATTACCACCATTAAATTGGCCTTTAAATCCTGCGCGAAATGCATGCTCATTTGGCCTGGACCAATGGGGGTTTGAGGAGATATGGAAATTTGAAGGCGTTGAAGATTAGTGTAGTATATACTATTTTCAATCCTTCCTCCTTAGTCAACTTAGATATTGTCTAATTGTTATCTGTAACTGTAAATTTAAGAACTTTAATTTTATTTTTTGAATACAATAAGTCTGGATAAGAAAAACATTTGTCTTCGGAAAATGTTATAGCCAGAAAATCACAAATACATAAATATTTAACTACCTGAGATTACTTTAAAAGCTAATATATTATAGCTTTAAGTTTAGTAAAATTATGTAATTAATATTACGACATAATATAACATGTATGGGATATTTCAAGCGCCTTTGTCAAAATAATCTTAGAATTACATTAAAAAAATTATACACTAATATCAGGTAGTTAAAGGACGCCTTTGATGTCCATCCAGCAGCTAGAATATCAACTGTCACCTAGAGAGTTTGAGTTTGGTTCTTGATACTAAAATATAATTAATTGTGTTTTCCTGTTACCACTAATATTTATATATTCGAAAATAAAAGTTATACTAGGATGTATAGCTTTCACATTAGAGCTTGTGGTTCGAGTCATGGCCCCGAAACGAGTTTAATTTTGTTATGCCGTTACTTTACAATAACTACTACTATGTGACATTAATCAGGCATGATTTAATTGTTAGGATGCTTACCCTAATTCAATTTCATTTTTGTGTTCTACAAAATTTGTTTGCCTATTTATATGTATTTAGTAAGGTCTAACAGCTGAAATATCTGATTCGGGAAGTTCAGCTTTGATTTTCGTTATAGAAATAAATTTTCTTCTTTTTTCCTTCTGTTGTAAAATATTTAATAATATTAGAATACTCATTAAACTACGGCGTTAATCCGGTATGGTCTAGTGGCTAGGATACCTGGCTCTCACCCAGGAGGCTCGGGTTCGATTCCCGGTACCGGAAAAAACTAGTTCTTTTACGCTATTGCTTTTGCGTTATTGTAATCTTTTGGAATGCTGATTGCAATTTGCTGTGCATCCGGTATGGTCTAGTGGCTAGGATGCCTGGCTTTAACCTAGGAGGCTCGGGTTCGATTCCCGATACCGGAAAGAAATTCACTTTTGGTGTTAGGGAATTTTAGAATGGCCATTACTGAACAGTAGTGCATTAGTTCTGCTTTATTTTTTGTCTTTTTGATGGTACATTGTTCATTTAGACGAGATATTTGATCGAGCACATTAATAAGACAATTGAATTGGTGTAAACATAAAAGGAAATTTATCAACTAATAATAAAAATATAAACATGAAATGAAACATAACAGTTTAACTACAAAAATTAGATATGAATATTTTTACTTTTTACAGAAAGTATTAAATAAATCTGACGATATAAAAGTTTGATTACAGCAAGTTTCGGGGTTATGTTTTCTTCAGTCGCCTTAGTAGAAGGTGGTTGGTAGGCAGCTGCTGAATTTTTGATAGTAATTCGTTCCATATCTTTCAGTTTCGTCAGCAACGAATGGTATGTCAAGGTCTCCAAAAACTGTTTGATTGGAAACGAACCAAGGCAAGTCAACTGTTGCGAAGTGCTTGAGACTAGAATTGTTGCAGCGTTTTAATTCTGGTTGGCTTGGTACATCTCCAAAGTTGTATACCAAATGTTCAAATTGGCTTTATTATAGTTTTGTAAAGTAATAGTTTGCTTCTGATTGATAGTTTTGATTTTTTACCAACAAGCTAATATATTTCACGTAATTTGAAGGTTTAATTGCTTGCATTTAGCTTGTATCTGTTTGTTCCACGTGTGCCGTTGGGCAAGATATCCTAAATACTTCTGTTGTTACCGATACTGGCGTGTTATTAATGTTAACTTTAGTAGTAAATGTTACTTAAGTTAATTTTGGTTGGTTAACTTCTTTCTGTTATTGGTTGCACCATGTGCTAATTTTGTTGAGATGCTGTTGGAGCTTAATAGTTGCATTTACCTGGTTTTTGCACAGTTACAGTATTATTAGTTTCTAGTAAGTCCGCTATTTAGATAAGGTAAAACAGATACTACCCTGAGGGACACCGTATTTGATACGATGATGTGAAGATAGTTCATTATTGTATTTGACAGAAAAATATTGGTTAGTATTTTAAAGTTTTAAAAAATAATTTCTTGAACAATCCTTCCATAATGGGGAAAAGGTTAATTGGCCGATATGGGGTTACATTTTCTGGCTTATTTACGGGCTTAGATATCATTATTATGTATGTATCATATTTTATTATTGGGTACTAAATGAGGCTTAGCATAAGGCTATAAGTCGTAATCAATAATACCACGGCTTTTCTGGGCAGCATTGGAAATCCCTATAAAGTATGGAGTATTACGCTAAAAATTTCGAAATGATAACGTCATCATTATGTAATCATCAAGTAGTAATAATGAAGATTTTAGTACAAAATGCGTTGTGGCAAAATTTCTTTCGCGGCTATTGCTACTAGGGCAGAATCAACATAGTTATGCAGTTAGAAATGGTTTACTTTCAATCTAACAATAGACCTGATTACTTTAATAACGTCATAACGGAAAACAAATTATAGTTATCAATTAAAAAAATGTCTCCAAAAAGGTCACCTGGTTCTTCATACTCGAAGAAGACACAGCAAAGTAGCAGCAATATTAAAACTGTTATCTTTTTTTATTGAAAAAACGTCGATTAAGAGTATGACGCTCTAAGTAAGGCTTTAATATTTTTCGTCGATGAAAAAATGCAATACGTAAAAAGTTATTACTAATGGTAACTGATGATTAGCAATTTCATCACGACTACACTCCAGCATCACGTCGTGCAGTTATTTGTCGAAACCTCAAATCACTTAGGTCATTCTGTACTCTTACAGTTTAGATTTGGCGCCTTATGATTTCCGATTTTTCCAAACTGAAATCACCTTTGAAAAAAAAGAAGGTTGAGTTCATCTACGAAATTTTACAAAGCTATAACAAAGCAGCTGATGACAAACCCAACAAAAAGTTTTGTAAAGTTTTGAATAGTGGAAGAGAAAGGAACTAAGGTGCCTAGTTTAAAGGAGACGAAGGCGTCATTGTCCTACCGGCAACGTTCTTTACGAATCTGTTACAAAAATATCGATTGGATGACAATATAAACAATAAAGTTTCGCGGCCATCATGTAATGTGGCAGTTGATGCGCATGCGTGAGTGAGAATAACTACAGTGGCAGAGTAAATTGAGAGCCAGACGTTGGAGAGTGAACACATGTATGTGTAATTATGGTATTTATAATGGCTGAACGAGTAGACCAGCGAATCAAATGTTTGCATCAAACTAGTCGGATAATTTAAGAAGCTTCTGAAAACGACGCTACAAAAGCAGAGAGCTGAAAATCTGTTGAAATGGTTCTGAAACACCAGCAACTAGTAAAACACAGGAAAATGTTGAGCCTTTACGGGCTACAGTCAACAAGAATTGACGACTGACACTCCAAGAATTGGAAGATGGGCCGTGAGTTTCAAAAACTAAGTTCTAGAACATTTTTATGAAATACCTAGACATTCCAGATTGTCAACAAGATTTAGGCTTATATAACGGGGAAGTTATTTTTTATTCGAGCACCCGGCGTTGCAGAATATTTTGAATCATAGAAAAAATGTGTATTACATCTTAAGATGGTTAAATTAAGGGAAATTGTGACTATGTACATTGTTTCAATATTGTAACGTTTCTGCTCTCGACAGCGGTGAATAACACTGGCAAATTTACTTAAACTACTTATTTATTTCATTTACAAGCAGTCATAATTACTTAAGACAATTTATGAACACTACACATATAATTAATAACGTAAAATTAAACTGTCTTTATTTATTGCTCTGGTTTAGAACGTTTTCGATTGACGATACTTCACTTCTTCATGACTGCCTCGCTGCGTGATATTTATGCCTATTTGGGATCTACTAGAAAGGCCTAAAAACGCCTGGAATATTCGCATTGTTCGAGTCCTACATGTGCACAAGCAGTGCAAGTGGAAGGCTGCTCGATTACGATGGCTGGGTTTAACAAAAACTTTGTTACAGTATTGTACCTTTCTTACTAAATATACAAATATTATGAAATTGTAATTGTAATTCATTGTATTATAATACATGGCTCCATACTTTTGGTATAGACTTAGTGTATTTTGCATATTCATTAATAAACGTCGATACTTTTTGAATAGTTTTTGGATATTCCATTATCGATAAGAATTGGACTGGTAATTTACATAAATAAATCATAGCTATAAAAGAGAAGCCAATTGAATTTGGAGAAACAAGTATTTGTTTAAAACAATGATAGGGAAACGATAATAATTTTAAATAATTAAAAAGGCTATTCAATAAATAAAGAATTGTTTATGTAATAACAAATATTAATTATAATTATAAAGCAGAATGTATTTATTTTATTTATTGGTTCATAATAGGTCTAGTAAAAAGAAATCCATTATTTTTCCAATAGATGGCTTTAATAAATTGTATCTCGTGCTTTAAAAGTCCGATCGGTAAAAAGAACTTATTTGACAGTTTTGTGAATGGTTGACACAGTTTTGCTTGAGCTCACGTCAAAGATGAAAACCAGCAAAGAGAAAGTACGCTATATTTTACAGTTTTTCTTCGATAAAGGTAAAAACGCAAACCAAGCGGCTGGTTATGATACTGTAACAGCTAATCAAGCGCAGTTTTGGTTTCGTCGATTCCGTTCCGGTAATTTCGATGTCAAAGGTGCACCACGCTCTGGAAGGCTAATTGTAGAAAATGTGGATAAAATCATGGAAATGTTCGAGTCCGACCGTCACATAAGCACTGTTTCTATTGCCCAGAAGCTAAACATTGCATACAAAATCGTTTGGAACCATTTGAAAAAGGCTGGATACAAAAAGAAGCTGGATGTATGGGTTCCACACGAGTTAACGGAAAAAAACCTCATGGACCGAATCTCCATCTGTGAATCGCTGCTGAATTGCAACAAAGTCGACCCGTTTCTGACGCGGACGGTGACTGGCGATAAAAAATGGATCACTTCAAGCGAAAACGGTCGAGGTCGAAGCGCGGTGAGCCTGCGCAAACGGTGGCCAAGCCAGGATTGGCGGTCAGGACGGCTTTGCTGTGCGTTTGGTGGGATTGGCAAAGAATCATATGCTCCCCTACGGTCAAACTCTTACTTTGAAAATATACTGTGAATAATTGGACCGTCTGAAGGAAGCAATCGCCCAGAAGAGGCCAACTTTGGCCACTAGGACAGGAATTGTGTTTTATTAAGACAACCCCAAGCCACACACATCGATAGCGACTCGCCAGAAGCTCCAGGAGCTTGATTATGAGGTTCTTATGCATTCACCTTATAGCTCGAACCTGGCACCAAGTGATTACCACCTGTTCCTGTCCATGGCGAACTATTTTACTGGTGAAAAATTCGCCTCAAGAGACTTGTGAAAATCGATTGTCCCAGTTTTTTGCCAATAGGGACAAGGGCTTTTATGAGAAAGGCATAATGGAATTACCTTCAATATGGCAACAAGTTATCAAACAAAACGGCGCATATTTGACCTAAATCGGTTCATTCTAAGTATGTTAAATAAAACTTTCAATTTCATGCAAAAATAATGGATTTCTTTTTTACTAGACCTATTATTTTGGATAAACAATATTATCTATATTAACAAATTGCTTTGTATAATATATTGAAATTATTTAAATTTAAATTTAAAGTAAGAATTGAAATACAATACAAAAAATGTTTTAGCAATTTTGTTTACAGTAGGGTGTCAAAGCTGATAATTTAACATGGTGATGTATATTTTGTGAAGAAGAGTTAACTTATGTGCACCTAAATAACATTATTGACCATCTGTGGGACAGTTTTGTATTGTTTGAACCATGTTTTACCACGTTACCTAACCACCTGATCGTTGTGCCTCACAACGACAAAAAGTGTGTATTTAAAAATACTCTTGCCAACAGTGACAACAAGGAGTAAACGAGCAATGCCAAGAAAAGCCATTAAGGACCCTTGAAAAACGTGACCGAATTGCTCTCAGTAAAATCAAGAGTATTATTCAATGCCATTTGCATAGTGTGGAGCTGTGAAAACGTGCCATCAAAAAATGAACTTACAGAAAAAGCGTCGACAAAATCGGGCAACAGAGCTGCGTTTTGGACTGGATGACTTTGGCGACCATAAATTATTCTGGCAAAAGCCGATAGGGTATTTAGTACTAATAGTCAGACAGGGGTATGGAGCGCTTATCCAATCAATTGAACGGTAAATTACTTCACCAAACTGTAAAATATGGGGAAGTTGACATAATGATACGGGATGTTATTTGGTAAGTACAGTCAAAATACTATAAAATCTCGAATGGTGGACTTTTCGTGGTTTTCGATAATAACATCATCAAGAAAATTATTGCTTTTATGGAGAACGGCCCTTGTCTTCGAGCTACCACGTGGCTAGAGCAACAAATTGAACTTTTGCCGAGGCCCGGGTAGTCTCTAGATAAGCAGGTTGCAAGCCTGTAGAGCATTATCCAACAAAACATATCCAAAAGACTCCCAAAGTTATAGTTATAGTGATGACAAGAATTGCAGAAAATACTCCAGAAAATGGTAGATTATTTCAAGTTTGAAAAAATTGTATGTTTTACTTGAATCTTTGGGCAAGTGTTGTATTAATAACACTTATTGTTCAATTTTTTTCTTCATCTTATTTTGATACTCTAGGGTGGACGGTGTAGGTGATTTTTTAAATAGGTTTATATATTTATTAGAAAATTAAGAACTTTTGTGTACAGAGTATTTATGTACTTTGAATTTGGATTTGAAAAAATCACTTAAGGCCGTGTTGCTTCAAAACATTTCAAAAATGTAGCAAAAAATCAAATACAGCTTGTGGTTTTAACAAATTTATTTTACTTTGTAAAAGAAACATGACAATAGTTTGTCATTTGTGATGCTCATATATTTGTAATTACCTAGTAGAGTCCAAATGTTTTGGAACTGATCCAAATTTATAAAGCAATGGCTTCTTTCTAAATTAAAAAAATTAACACAAAAAATTTGTACGAAATATAAATAGATCGCTAAATAATCGGATAGGTTAAAGTAACCAAACCATATGGTAGATACTTCAAAAAAGATTAACTATTATAAGGAAAAAAACTATAAAATGGGATTCTTTTGATCTCTTGGCCAAAGAATATAATACTTCTGGACCTTACTAAATATCATGGTGAAATATGAAGTGAAGTTGCAAAATTTAATATTCTGTGGAATGGTGAGGTGCGAAGTTAAATCATTTCTTTGGTTTCGGGTTCCCTCTCGTCTTCCGTGTACCCCATTAGCTTCCTGTACTTCCTCGCTATAATCTCCCAGTCGGTCACGTGCTCTATTCTGGTGGCTTGCATGCCGAAGTCCATCTGCGACCCATCGGGGCTGCCCAGCCCAAACTTGGGGAACTGCAGCGTGGACTTCGCGGCTTGCTTCCTCTTGATCTTGGCCAGCCACTTGACGCCAGCCTTAGTCCGGGGGCTCAACGGCTTGCTTTGGAAGGTGTTCACCAGCTCGATTAGGCTC
This sequence comes from Sinelater perroti, assembly GCA_036346155.1. Taxonomy (NCBI): domain Eukaryota; kingdom Metazoa; phylum Arthropoda; class Insecta; order Coleoptera; family Elateridae; genus Sinelater; species Sinelater perroti. The sequence goes on along the minus strand of JARFIY010000209.1, from coordinate 1,494,117 downwards.
GGGCGCGGCTTCTTCGTAACTGGAGCACGAGCAGGTGACGAAATGTAGAACGAAAGTGGCGCCCTTACCTCTTGCCGACCTGCACACGTCTATGAGGTAGAAGAGCCAGGTCGTGAAGAGATTTATCGGCGATGGCGCGGTTGATGTGCGGTGCATGTTCCGAATCAGCTTGCACAAGCCAAATTTCCACTCGATGTCCGATTGAGCCTGAAGCGAAGGTACTAGCACATAATGGAGTGGCACCATATTGAAACGTTATTACCTCAATCCTCTGGTAGGTGTCAGTCATCATAGCTATGAGAAGGTTTATTAAAACGACCACTGAAACCAGCATGTAAGCTCCGAACACGATTTTAAAGAGAACTTCCGTCCATTTAGATTGGCGGTGATATTTAGTTTCGAGTTGTTTCGTGGACGTTTGGCCGAACACAGCAAAGAACAACTGCTCAAATGCTTCAATCGGGTCCTTCTCGACTGAAACGAGAAAAATGTGACTACTTATAAGATTATTGATAGAATATGACAAATAGGACAACGTAACGTAACACCTACATTATGTACGACTTATTCATGCAGTGCCTATCCTAAAAGCTTCTCTACAATTACAGCTTCCAACAAATACAGTAGGCGCAGGGCGTGCAGCGAACTCTGGTCGCTTCAGATGGCGACTAGGCCATTTTGGGAGGCTCTAACAACCTACTACAACTGCACAAACGTCCACTTACTGCAGGTTTACGGGTGCCTCGCGTCCTTCACCTTTCCGGAGAAAGCCTTGCGATTAGGGCAATTAGCGCCTAGCGCTCGAGAACCATGAAGGTCCGCCGCAAGGTTTCTGGGGTGTAAAAGAAGTCGGCTTGCAAATTTTCTATTTTAAGGACATTGATCGGGCGCTGCACGCGATCGGGTAATATCTCAGATGTAGATTTTTGCTGGTTGGAACACAAAGTTAATATTTAGCGGAACAGCGTAAATCATAATGTAGGTTTAGTGCCAAGTTGGGGTTATTTGTAATGCCTTCTGGACTGCGCACCGCAGATATGTGAAGTGATAAGAGAACTATTTTAGCCCGCCGTCGTAGCACCGCGATTAAATGTCTATTTCTTATAGTTAGTCCAGTATTTTCATTTGAAATAAAGTTTTGGTAACGATATATTTACCTTGTTTAACCATTATCATAGATGTAATATTATTATGGTCATTATCAGTGATGTTTAACTTTATTTTCCATCAAGACTAAAACAAAAACAAATTGGGAAATAGACAAGCTGTGCTTGAAATGGCTAAAGTGTAAAATATTGGAAAAGATTGAAGTTAATTTTCAGGTTTTAAAAAATTGAGGGAAAAGGAACAATATTTAATGTAAAAAGAGTTAAAAATTCTAGAATCAGTGCAAAGTGCACCTTTGTTTTTTAAATTTTATTAGTGTGAGACGAGTAATAGAGAATGATTAAAATAAAGAGTCCCGAATAGATTCTATTAATAGAAACAGCAGGTGTGGGACGGATAAAAAAATCATAGTACAAAACTACAAGGCATAAACATAAACTTTGGTATAATTTAGGAATTCTAGATTAGCAAAGAGAGTAACTCAGATTCAAATAATCAAGAATATTATTATCTATAAAGAAAAATACAACTTGAGGTGCCATTGCATATTATATAATTTGGGGCAAAATTGAAAACTTAATTTTAATATAGGTAGTTAACAATTTTACTTATAAACTATGGTCTGATTGGCCAGACTTATAAAGTTGTATTTGTTCACACCGAGAGTCAGTCCAAAAGGTGCAAAACCAAATTCCACGAAAAAAATTATTAATTATTTATTCCGATGCCAATATCAATTAGTATCCTTTAAGACGTCCCCTATACTATTAGTCATATACTAAATTTTGTAATGTAATCTGTCATTTTAATGACTTTGCTTATTGTTAATGGTTAGACGCAACATAAAAGACAGTTCCATTTCCTTCTCGTTTAATTTCTACAAATTCTATTTAAAAATAGGCTTCGCATAAAAGCAATGGTATCATGTATAATAGTCATACTGCTTTGACCCTGATATATTCCTCTTAACCCTACACCAACAGTTTAACATTACATGTAATTAATCTACTCAGTCTACTGTCCGTTAGGTGAAGACGGGATGCATTAGGACCCCTTTTTGCCTTCTTCGCTTTTGCCATCCCCGGCGTCGTTGATATCACTCTCACTTTCTACAACATTTTCCTTCAGCGCTCTGTACTTCCTGACGATGGAGGGCCAGTTGGCTGCGTACTCGATGAATCCCATTTGCAAGTTGTTGGGCGTGCGCGATTCGAAGGAGGTGTTCAGGTTCATCATGAGGGAGGCAGCCACCGAAGCTCTTCGAGTAACTTCGCCGCCCCTCTTCAGCTTGGACATCCACTTGATTCCAGCCCTGGACCTAGGACTTCGTTGCGCTTGCATCTTCCTTACTGTGAAAATAAAGGATTAGTGCAGCCAAAGGTGCTAAGAATGATTCACTCACTTTTCGCTCTGCACTGGTCTATCAGGTAGGTTAACCACGTGGTAATGAGATTTATCGGCGTGGGTGCAGTCGTCGACAAATCTATACTTCGGATTAGCTTGCTCAATCCGAACTTCCATTCAATGTCCGATTGAGCCTAAACGCACAAATCGCATTCTTTGTGACAGAACTGTGGCGCTTGGCCACTGCACGACATCTAGTGATTACAGAAAGCGCGCTTGTGTAACAAGCTCCAACTACGCGAGAACAGAAAAATAACGCTCAAATGGAACTACAACGAATGTGTACGTGTGTGTATGTGAAGTGTGTATTGCCAATACCAATGAGCAACGGAAGTGTGCTGGCATGTTGCTTGAGTGTGTCTTGGTTGTTGATCAGCTACAACAAGTGCATCACATTTATCCACATCGAATGCATACAGTAAACTACGTGTCGGGTGGCACAGGGTGTAACCGCCGTTCATCCAATAAGGTAGCAGACTTATAATTGTTTGTATGTTTAACATAGCGTCAACTTTGCCAAACCCTCTAATCTACAGCCTTAAACTATCCACCACATTATTTATGAAGGAGACGACAAGCACTACTTTCTACCACATAAATCGAATTTGTCACACTACGCCAGCCCAAGAGAATTTTTTATACCAAAACTTGATTCGTCATCCAAAAGCGTGCGTAATGTATACCGAAAATTGCCCAAAACTATTAAGTGCGCATCAAGCATGCAGAATCTGGTAGTTCAAGAAGCAACATTTAAAAGATTTGTACTTCTGCAGATTTTTTAAAACTTCATTTATTAACTGCAAAACCAATAAGTCAGCAACATTTCAGTTGTTAGCTTTAGGTACTCATACATGAGAAACCAACATGGACGTACGTAACGTACGCTTTTGCATGGCAAATAAGAAGGTATTCGGTATGTCTGCTCAAAAGTTTGGCCAGGACATGGCCAAAACCACCCCAACAAGTGTAATTCGACTTGGCCTGCATCTTTTGGACTGGAACTCAAACCGCGTGCTCGTTACCTGGATCTGCTGGTACGTATCGGACATGGTGGCGATAAGGAGCTTTATCAGAACGACTACCGTAACCAACATGTACACGGCGAACACAATTTTAAACGGGACTTTGGTCCAGTCTGGCCGGTACAAGCTGCGATCGACCGGCGATATTATCATTAAGTCGACGTTCCTCGCTTGGCCGAACATTGCGAAAAACAAGCGCTCCATGGCTTTTAGGGGGTTCATCAGCACTGCGAAAACAAATCTGATCGAAACCGCTCCTCAGTCCAACACCACCAAGAGACGCTTTTCTTATTCCCATACTCGCTATAAGTTTAGGTAACAGCCCTAACGACGTTAAAACGTTAAGAAATGTTTTGTAACTTTTAATGTGTTTAAGCACGTAGAACAGCAGGTTTGGACTTTATACCTTGTGTAATGCTTGCAACATAGGCGTTACGTTAATTAATTAGACCGTACAATTTGTTGTTCTTTTTGTTTCTAAAATAATTTATGCCAAACATAATGTGTTTTGTTTATTTCTAACAAAAATATCTACAGTTAAGAATCTAAAGACAGATTATTACCAAATTTACATTTCAGGTTTTACATTTTTACATGTTGGTATAAAAAATCTATTTATTGCTAAGTATTGCTTTAGAATTGTTAATATATACATGATAAATCAGGATAATAGATTTAGAATTGCTTAGGTAAGAGGGGAGACGCCCCAGTCTTTACAATCAATGCATTCAATCGTCAAGTTTTATATCTTAAGGTGCTTTACTAATTAGTAATTACTTTCACTTCTACAACACCAAGTATGGTCAGAAAACACCACGAGAAAGGGCGTTGCAGCTCTTATAAAATGGAAGATTTGTTTTGTGTTCGTAAGAAAATAGTACTCGGAAGGCTTAATTAGTACTAGAGGGTTAGGGCGCAATATTATTAGGAACCTGAGACCCGCTTCCGCCTCCCTCTTCATCCTCGTTCTCGTTGGCGTCGCTGCTTCCCAGATCCTTCACGTCGTCGATGTGTCTCACCAACGCCCTGTACTTCCTGGCGATGGTCTCCCAGTCAGCCACGTGCTCTATGCGCGTGGTCTGCAGGGCGAAGCTCATCTGCGAGCCCAGGGGGCTGCTCAGCTGCACCACCGACAGCGACGCCACCGAGTCCTTCGGCGCCACCTGGCTGCCCTTCTTCACCTTGGACAGCCACTTGGCGCCGGCCTTGGAGCGCGGGCTGAGCTGCTGGCCGTGCAGGGTGCTCATCATGTGGATCAAGCTCGGCCGCTTCCTCTTCTTCTTCACTGCGTACAGCGCGAGTTATTGGGGGAGAGAAAGGTAGCGGAGGCTCTTACCTCTTTCCCTACAGACGTCTACGAGATAGAACAGCCACGTGGTAATAAGGTTAATGGGCGAGGGCGCCGTGGTTGTGCGATGCATGTTTCGAATTAGCTTGCTAAGTCCGAATTTCCACTCAATGTCTGATTGGGCCTAAGCACATTTATAACATTTTGCTGCGGCAGTTATTACACAAGGTTAGAAACAAGAGAATACACGTGCATCGTCACACTTCCAAAATAAATAAAGAGATAGAAAAACGTGCAAAAATAATTATGTAGCAAGTAGTATTTGACTATGTACAGTTGATTCAATAAAGTAGTAGACGTCGCTAGCTCGATGATCACGCTTGGGATCATTTTGTTTACACACGCGGATTGTTTAGAAAATAGCGTTCATAGATGAGAAACCGTGTTATCCACCACTTTATTGACGAAAACATTTGCGGATCTAATGTCTACAATATACGCTCCAGTCCAAGAGAACTGGCGTGTTCGATTCACAACTGCGTGCATTCGGCATGCAAGCACGTTACCTGAATGTTTTGGTAAGTATCGGTCATCATAGCAATGAGCAGATTTATCAAAACAACGACGGAAACCAACATATACACTCCGAAGACAATCTTAAAAAGGACCTCAGTCCATTGCGATTGTCGGTGGTGCTTCGTTTGCAGTTGCTCGGTCGAAGTTTGCCCAAAAACCGCGAAAAACAGCAGCTCGAAAACCTCCACCGGGTTCTTTTGGACTGGAATACAAAGCAAGATCATTACCTGGATGCGCTGATACGTGCCAGACATCATAGCAATTAGAAGGTTAACAAGAACCACGACCGAGACCAGCATGTATATGCCGAACGCTATTTTGAACAGACTCTTGGTCCACTCCGGCCTGTATGGCTCCTTGCCGCGCGGAGGCGATATGATCAGCTCGTCGTGCGTGGTCTGCCCGAACACGGCGAAAAACAACTTCTCGAAGGCATTTATCGGGTTCATCACCACTATGGAAAGTAGCCAGCGGTTAGATTACAAGCGGCACAAGACGCACACAGAGGCTACACGTGCTCTCTACCCTAACAAGTGCAACAACACGCAACATCTTGGACGCCACAGTACACATATACATAGGTCGGTAGGTGCGCCGGTCGGCGACGGCACCCCGGGTCCTTTGGACATTTAGACACAAAGTTGGGCAAAGCAGCCCGACACCACACACAGGGCCACTTACTGCCCTCGGGCCCCGCTGGCTGCTCTTGGTGCTTCTTGCGGAGGCGGCCGTGGCGAGAAACAGCGACAGGCTCCGTCCATTCCGGGATTTCGGGAGCGGTATCCTCTACGTCTTACCAACGACAAGTAAAAATTAAATTCAACTCGTGCATGCAAGGTATACTACAAGTCCTTCAAGTATTTTTTTATATAATATTGCGCCCGACCTTCTAGTATGCTAGACACACTTGTCTACATTGTTACTTAACATCTTTAATAATAACCGACACACATTGTAAAGTTACCAGATAATCACACTACAGCCGATATAAAGTCCAAATATATTATCACTGCCTCCTTCAAAGTACTTACCAATTTAAGAGGCATCCACATTGTGGTTGAAAGGGACATAAAAAGGTTTCGAAAGATGCACCGAACAAATATTTAAGGTACCGTAAACATTTTCTTAACTTTTTGTCTGTGTAGTCCGTAGAATAAGTTACTTGTGCCAAAGAGTCTGAACAGTCAATTATAATTTTAACCAGCAAGAAGTAAAAAAATTATCTGTTGGCGTTACTGTTGCAAGTTAGGCTTTACGGGATCATATAAGTAACGTACTGATGATTAATAATCCCTGTGTGAATACTTAAAATATTTTAACTTACTAAATTAAATTAAATCTATTTAGTGATTCTAATTGTACTGGACCGATCACTTTCCCTTAAAAATAAAAAATGGCATATTTTAGTTAGAAAAATTCAAAGCTCTAGAGAATAGAAAATCAAAAGATAGTAATATAGAGTTTGTGGAATTGCTACAGCGAATATCTATTTTTTGAACGTTGTATCTTTGATTACTATAATTTATGTTTTCACTTAAGTGTTGTTTTCTTCAAAAGCTTTGTATTGAACATCACTGATTATAGTTGTCTGGTAGAAGGTATAGCTGCACTATAATTAAATTTTTAGACTTTATTCTCATTTTGGATATCACCTATTTTTGAGTTATCATTCCATGATTCCAACCAGCAACAATCGCACTTCTAATTAACTTCATTGGTTATGATATCGCTAATGCGTATAATATATTTTTGAAAATGACCGGGCAGGCGACGCGAGTACTGAGAATACGACTCCGTCACGTAGTAATTTATTGTAAAGAATAATGAACATAAAAGTAAAAAAGTCTACAGTGTAAGTAATTGGAAATGAAGAGAACTAGGAAAATAAGAAACCGTCTTACCAGTGGCGAAGTAAAAAGGGAAGCGGAAGGAAAGTACTAAAAACTAAAACTAATAAAGTATAAGGAAGAGAGTTATAAGGACAAGAACAGAGGAAAGGGAATACATGGAAGTGTTTAAGGGGAGGTGGTACACATTTGTGATCAAAAAAATATTTTTTAGCTTTTTGTGTATTATAGTTCTACATAGTCTATTTTATAATATACCTCTTATTTTTGTAAAAATCATCTCTAAAGGTCTTAAATGTGATTTAAATGTCATTATGACAGTTCGGGTAACGGCCTCCTTTTCACTTTTTACTGATTGTGAGGAAAATAATGAGTGTGACAATGAACAATTGCACCAAATGAACCATATAATTAATATTCGAATACTGGCAAGTGTATTGAATAATTTTGTACAGTGCAAAAAAGTTCTACTGATTTGACTATTGCTCTGGATGGTTTTTGGCAGAAGCGAGGACATACAAATGCCAATGTTCTAGTTTCTACAAGTATTGATACAGGAAGGTCATAGATGTTGAACCCTTAAATAAATACTGTCAAAAGCATGAGAATGTAAAGAATTGTGAACATAAATTGAAACAACATAAAAACAGTGATGAGTGTAAAAGTATACTGGGGTCAGTGGAATGGAGGCAGCTGGTGCAGTAGATCTGCAAGCTGATGTGACCAACAAAAATTCCAGAGTACTAACCAGGAACAAAAGGAAAGCACAGAAGTATAAAGATAATGATCCAGATGACCCGGAATATGGACCGGGGATGCACTAGCATAGCACATATCTTCATCTCACTTTTTCGCAACTAAGTTTTTTAAAGATTCAATCATGTTTTTCTCAAAAACTGTGTAAGCTACTAGCATGAAATTTTTATCAGTTGTTTTGTGGTTACTGTAGAATATATTGACATTTTTTAAAGTTTCTAACTGAAAAACATTTAAATTATTTAAATATACTCTTGTGTAAAATTAGTGTTTTTTTATTCACTCCAAGAAAAATAAATTTTTTTGTGTTTGTAGCCTAAACATTTTAAAAAATGCCAATTTGTAGAGAAATCATCAATCTATTTGTGTACCAATTTCAACACCATAGAGTTGGTAGTTTAATAAAAAAATTACTATAAAGATAGGAAATTTAACATTGCGGAGGTAGGGTGTACCACCTCCCCTTAAAACAAGTAAGACCACTTTTATTTAAGCACAACAACAAAGAAAAAACACAAGGAAACGAAATGGAGAATTGAAACAGATGACACATGAAAAATTGTCTGACTGAGGAAATACAAAATTTAAAGAAGTACTTCAAGTAAAGAATCAAAAATTATAAACAGAAAATAAAAAACTTGAATTAAAAATAAAGCCAAATTAGAAAAACAAGAGAGGAATAAATGCAGAAAGAATATGGTAATAAGGAACCATTAGTTGAACGAACAGTAACACAACGAAAGAAAGAGACGACATATAGAATGTAGCTTCATAAATATAAATATGGGAAATAAAAAAGTAGTAATAATTGAGAAAATAACTAAAGAACGGTATTGTATGCATTAAAACGATCTACCGAGAAGAAGAAAGAAAATTTTAAACGAAAGAACGGAAAAAGGGACATGAGGCAAAGGTATCATACTAAAAGATGTATATAGAAGGGAAAAGGTATAATTGGAATGGTAGTTTGCAAGAAGCGGATTGTACAAAAGACTAAATAATAAAAAAATAAAGGAACTACTATGACAGCAAGAGTCATATACCGGACAACAGTTACTTACTTACTTTACTTCATCCTTATGCCCTTTTTACCGTTAGGTGTAAGGCAGGTGGGAGAAGAGTTTGTTATGTTGCTGTATACTTTTCTTTCCATAGTTTTCTGTCCTGGGCTACTTGTTTTATACCTTCCCAGTTTATTCCCTTGTTTGCTGCTGCCTCTCTTATTCCTTCTTCCCAGGTTTTCCTTGGCCTTCCTCTTTGATTTTTACCCGGAACTCGCGATTCATGCACTCTTTTCACTAATCTGTTTTTTGGCATACGACACACATGACCAAACCACCTTAATTGCCCTTCTTCTATTTTTTCCATTATAGGTTTTATCTTTAAGTCTTGTCTGTACGTTTCATTTCGGATTTTATCTCTTTTCGTTTTATTTTGTATCCTTCTTAGGAACCTCATCTCCATTGCATTTAGTCTTATTTTATGTTTTTCTGTCAAAGACCACGATTCACTACTATACATTATTGACGGTCTCACCACTTTTTTCACTACTTCTGTTTTTATTTTTCTTGGTACTTCTTTCTTTCCTAAAAAGTTCGTTTTCAGAATATTGTAGATTCTCCTGTTTTCTCCATTCTATCATTAATTTCTTTATCTATTTTGCCGTTGTTCTCGATTATTGATCCTAGATATCTAAAACTTTCTACCTGTTCAATTTGTTTTTCTTGTATTTTTATTTTGTGTGTTATATTCTCTGGCCACTACCATACTTTTAGTTTTCGCTATGTTTAATTTCCGAAGCACTGTTTCTAACACCACTATGTTGTATTGTAGATTCTCTTCTGTGTCGGCTATTATCGTCATATCGTCAGCGAACATGAGTTCGTTTATTTCTGTTTGTTCCATTTGCCAGTATCCCAATTTTATCTTCTTCATCTTTTCTTTGCATTTTTCATCGCCTCGTCTAGCACCATTGAGAACAGCAAGGGGCTTAGCACGCATCCTTGCTTTACTCCTATTTCTGTTACGAACTTTCGTGACTCTTCATTGTTAGTCCTTACTACGTTTTTATTACTTCTGTACATTGCTTTTACTATTTCTATCGTTCTTTCCTCGATTCCTCTTTTTTCTAGTGCTTTCCATATTTGTTCTCTTTGTATTCTGTCAAAAGCTTTTTCTAAATCTATAAAGCACATATGTATTTCCTTCCTTTTTAATAAATTTTCGCTGATTTGTCTAATGATGAATATTAAATCTTGTGTGCTTCTCCCTTCCTAAAACCACATTGAGTCTCTTCTATTGTATTTTCTATTCTGTCTCTTATTCTTTTCTCAATTATTCTGGCCAGTATTTTCATGGGGACACTTATTAACGTAATTCCTCTATAATTACCACATTCTCTTTGTCACCTTTCTTATGTATGGGGAGTATGATTCCTATATTCCAATCCTTTGGTATTATCATTGTCTTCATTATTTCATTTAGCAATTCTGTATATTTAGTTATTCCTTCATTTCCCATAAACTTTATCATTTCCGGTGTTATTTTGTCTCTTCCTGCTGCTTTTCCTAACTTAATTTTCTTTATGGCCTCTAACTTCTTTCTCTTGTATTTCTTCGATTTCTTCTCTTTCGTCTAGTTCTTTCTTTTCATCTGTTGTACTGTTTTCTGCTTTTGTTAGTTCTTCGAAATGTTCTTTCCATCTTTCCATTATTTGATCTTCTTCTGTTATTATTTTTCCGTCCTTTCCTTTATGTTCATCATATTATATTCCTTTTTCTTCCTAAGTTGTTTTAAGGTTCCGTAAAATAGTTTTTGGTTCTCCGAAAGTTTTCTGTCATCTTTTCTCCAAATTTTATCCATGATTCTTCTTTTGCTTTTCTCACCGCCGCTTTCGTTTCTGTTCTTGTTTCTTTATATTTTCGTAGTCATCTGTTTTTTGTACTTAAGTATCTCTTCCATGCCTGCTTTTTCTCTTTGATCTTTGCTTTTATATCTTCGTTCCACCATGCTGTTTTCTTCATATTTTTATTAGCTATTTTCTTTGTCCCGCAACTCTCTCTCGCAGCATTTAGTATGGTATCTTTAAATCTTTCCCACTTTTCTTCTACCCTTTTGTATTATCTTTTGCTCTAAATTTTTGGTTATAATTTCCCTATATCTTTTTGGTTCTCTGTTTCTTTTAGTTTATATGTTTTTATAGTTTCCACTGATTTCTTTCTCCTCTTATCTTCTTTTCTTTTTTTATTCTTTAGGTCCATTTTACCAAGTAGTGTCGCTTCCTATCTCTGCTTGTCTTGTTACTTTGACGTCTTGTACCTTTTCCATTTTGGTTTACTTATTAAGAAATAGTCAATAATTGACTTCTCGTTCCTGCTTTCTACTACTCTTGTGAATTTGTGTATATCCTTATGTTTGAATTTTGTGTTTGCGATCACTAAATTGTTTTCTTGCTGATTTCTATGATTCTGTCCCCGTTATTATTTCTGGTCGTTTCTCCTTCTTTCCTAAGTATTTTCTATACCTGTATTCTGTTTTCCTACTCGTCCATTTAAGTCTCCCATAACAATTACATTTTCTCCTCCATTATCTATTTCTCTTTGTACTTCCTCAAAGAACTTATCTTTATCTTCTTTTCTAGCATCTTCGTTTTCTCCGTATGCTATTATCACACTCCATATTTCTTCTCCTATTAGCTTCATTTCTAATCTTAAAAACCGTTCATTTATATATTCTTCCTTTATAATGTCTTTTAGCATGTCTGGATTTATTATTAATCCTACCCCACATCTTGCTCCTTCCGTTTCCTTCACTCCTGACCAAAATAGCCAGTATCCTTTATGGATTCGTTTCATACCTTTTCCTTTCTTCTTGGTTTCTGTTACTCCTAGGATTTTCACTTGATATTCTATCATTTCTTCTACTAAATCTTCTTCTTTGTCTTTAATTCCCCTCACATTCCATGTTCCTATTCTCAACTTTTCCTGTTGCATTTTGCTTATTTTCCTCTTATCCTTTTCTTTCTCTTTACTTTTGTCTATTCCTACGCTCTTCATTTTGTTGTTCATCTTATATTGTTTATCGTCGTCCATGTCCATCGCATACTTTGTTATAAGTTCGGCCTGGTTCTTTTTTTTTATCAGTTTTTTGATTTCTCTATAACTCCTTTTTCTTCATCATCCCAGACGAATTCCACTCCTTCTATGATGATTTTCTTGTAACCGATTTATTTCGGCCTGTATTCCTCTCTCTTTTGGCGTCATATCATTATCTATGTATACAGTGGATGGATCCTCTCAGTTTATATTTATTTTTCATGACCTTCTGTTTATTATCCCAGTCTTTCATTTCAACCAGACTTGTAGTTGTACCTTTATTTCCTTGCAGTGTTACTACATTCTTTACTTCTACTTCTACTCCCAATTTTTCTGCGAGGAATTGTTTTGTTTCTTCTTCTTTTCGATTTTCTACTAATTTTACACCCTTGATTACCAACCTACACTTTCGTTTTTCTTTTCTATTTTTCAAACTTATCTTCCAGTTGTTCGATTCTCTTTTGAGTTGTTTTTCTCCGATTCCCATTTTATCTCCCGTTTTGCCATTTCCTCTCGTAGTTTCTGATTTTCTTCTGTACTTTTCTTAATTTCATCTCTCATAATTTTAATCATGTCTTTAATTTCTTTTAGATCTCCCATTTTCTTTCACTTACTTTTATTTTTCTGTTTTAATGTTGGTGATCTAATTACTATTTTACTTTTCTTAAAGATCTCTTCTTTTTCTTCGCTACTGTTTAGATCTCTATCTCTTTTGGATCCTGAACTCATTTATAATCCCCTTTTTGTCAATATTTTATCTGAATTTAGATTTTTGTACGTTTGGTAAATAAACTTTCCGTATCGTCCGGGTCGCGTTATCTCCCGTCTGCCGGCGCGTAAGGCAGAACGTTTGGCCTTCGGGTTAAAAACTCTCTTCGTTTGTATTCTTGATTGTTCTTATTTACACTGCCCTATAATCGCTCCTTATTTATAATTATCTGCTCACTCTTATTAAATTACTAATAATGTTCACTTTCAGATTCAGTTAGCTACACTTCACGAAAAGTCGGTGGACAAAGCCCGTATTCGAGTATTTTATCGCCACCAGCCAATTTCGCGTCTATCCGCTTTCGCTCCACAAACTCAACTCCCGGACAACAGTTAAGGGTCAAAAATGAAGAAAAACCAGGCAATAAAAGAAATTACAAATAGAAAAATAAACCATAAAAAAACGTAAAATAGTAAAAAATAATAAACTATAATATATAAATTCTATTACATAAGAATTATACAGTGAGATATTCAAGAATAGAAGTGGCAAACAGAGCAAAAGAGGGAGTCGAAATAATAATAAGAAAAAAATATAAAACTCTTATAAGATATGAAGAATAAACACAAGAAAACAATGTGCGTGATAGAGATATACGCACCAACAACAGGAACCTTTAACAAAATAAAATAATTTTATAAACAATTTTAGGATACAATAAAAATATGCAGAGAATAAGCAAAACACGTAATAATAATGTAATTCAAAGACGGGAAAAATAATAGAGAAAAACTAAAAACAACAATAAAAGAAAAATGATACAATTTAAAGAAAATTAACTGGTGATAGGAAATTTAATATTTGGATATAAAGACTTACCCAAATATACATACGAGAGAGTAGGTAATATTAAAACATAATAAAGTAAATAACTTTTTATAATATTACAAGATGTACGAGTATACAAAGGAGCCTTGTTAGATTCAGACATAAACTTTTTATAGAAAAATTTATCTTTAGAAAACCTAGAAAAAAATAGCAAAATCAATCAAAAAGGTAAATTAGAAAAACCGCAAGAAATTAGGAGAACTACTAATGGAGAAACTTAACAGCAAAAGGAAAAGGAAAATGCAAACATAAAGTGTGAAGCATTAAAATACAAAATTGGAAACGAAGAGAAAACGGAAACGAAAAAGAAAAACAGGTATACCTTTTAAAAGGACAGAATGGTGGAACGAAAACGTAAAATAAATTATAAGGAAAAGAAAATTTATTGAAAAAATTCATGAAAAAAGGTAGAGATGATGTAAAAGAGGCCAAAGAACACCATAGAAATTTTTTGGGCATAGAAGTAGTCGAAACAAAATTACAAACAATTCTAAATAATAACAGATCCAAAGGAAGAAAATACCTCAGTTAAGAAATATAAAAGACCAGAATAATAAATTTTAACGGGACACGGTAGAAACGTAGCGAGAATTTCAGCAAGATAACCGATAAAGAAACTCGATCAGGGAACTAAAAAAAGAAATGCATATGAGAAAGGTAACAGGGAACTTCAAAATAAGAAAGTATTACAAGTAAAATTGTGGTTAAAAGAAATATGTAATAAAACATGAAAGATAAAGAATCTCAAAGAAATCCTTAACATCATCTGCACTAAAAATTAACAGAAAAATTATAAAAAGGAAGAACAAGCAGCTTTCAGACTATGAACACAGACACAAGATAACACATATTATTAAAATAATAATTAAAAATAACTTGAAACAGTTCTATTGAACATTTGTAAACATAAAAGTGGTATTTGATAATGTATAAAGAAAACATATATAGAATAAACAAATGAGTTTACAAAAATATATAGGGTGGCGTAAGAATAAATGGCAAAATGTCAAAAATCTTTACTCTGAATAAGAAGTAAAACAAAGGAAACAGTTTGAGCTAGATATGTACATACCCGCCAAAAGGTCTTTCGGCGTTCTAGGCCGACAAATTTTCACTTGCTTTCCTTCAAATTTTTGAAAGGTGGAAAAGTATAAATTTTTAACTGGATCGGCTTTTTTCCTGGATCGGAAGCGAAGAACAATTCACTTACAATCAAAGTTGCGCTCGGCGGAAGCAAACCAAATGGCCATGGCAGACGCGCTTTTTGCATTCAGCAATGCAGCAGCCCGATAGCCGCGGCCGCCCGGCCATTCGGCAAGGAGCGAGGGAGTGCGTGCACGAACGCACGGGCCTCCTCGTGTAAATCAAGAACTCGGAACGCGGCACGCCGAATTTCATATTAGCCGTCTTTGTTTACTTTTCGTTCAAACGTATAGGCTGTCTTTGAGAACTACGACATTTTTTTGTTTACTTTCTGTTCAAATGTATAGATATATTGTTATGAACCAGGTTAGAAAAAAGCGTAGTGAGCGCATAACAAAGACAAAAGTAAGTAACAGGTAAATGTAGCCAGTAGTCATTACATATCCAGATAACATAGTACTGGTCATAAAAAATAAAAAGGAAAAATAGAAATACAATATTTGAAAAGGATAATAAGTAACACACAAAGGGATAGAGTGCAAAATACAACAATAAAAAAAAACTAAAACTAAAATCAGTAGTAACAAAGATAGAAAAACAGCAGTTACAATAGATAGGACACATAAAAAATTGAAAAGATCACATTTCACAGAATAATAAGAGAAATGAGGATGGGAGGACGGAGACCAAGAGGAAAACCAAGAAAGTGGGAAAAATATACAAAATATAGTGAAAAGAAAACAGAAACAACTACATAAGTGGAAAGGATAAATGGCTTTGTAAGGAAGAATTTTATTGACCAACTTCTACCTGACAACTACTACCTATACATTCTATACTTAGTCCTACTTGCTTTAGTTTGGTCCAAACATGCTGCTCCCGGGTGAGACAATGGTCATAATACATCCTTAGATATTTAAATGTAACTTGTCGAGAAGTTCTGAAGGGTTTTTCACTTTAACGTAAATGTCACGTGTGCAAAGTTTGTTTTGCCCCATCTTGTTAGCCAGTTTTGCATTTATTTACAAATAGTGAGATGCTATTACGGAGTCTTGATCAAATGAGAAGGTGGTTGTATCATCAGCGCACTTGTAGGTAAATCTACCGTAGAGAGTGGTTCAAGGACGCTCCCTTATGTCACTCCAAAATTAACTTTGGATAGGGCAATGGTCTTGCCATGCACTTTAAGTAGAAAGTGTCTGTTAGTTATATATGGTAAAGATCTGATGGTAAAACATTTTTAATTTTGTACAGACCTTACCAAAAGCTTGGCCGATACACAGTACAGTGTCTTTTGGTTTTTAATGTCTTAGTTATGTTGTTTACTCATCTGCAACTGCTCGATCATAGAGTGCTGCTTACGAAAACCAAACTAATAATGCAAAAGTAAATTATTTTGCCAAATTGTTAGCCTCAGTTTTAATAGCAGCAGTTTTCAAATATTTTTGAAAGGAGTGGAAGTAAGTTTGTTGGTCTATGAGAGGTCACCTCTTCAGGTGGTTTCACAGGCTTCAGAATGAGTATTACACTAGCAACCTTCCACTAGTCAGGGAAGTATCCCAGTTTATGTACTACACCAGATTGCTTTTTCGAACAATTCTTTAAGCACTTTACTGGTAAGTTTAAGTCATAGCCTGGCAATTTATTGCTTCTTAGGAGTCGAATTAGAGATTTTGTTTCTTTGATTCTAAAGGATATGCTTGCTAGAGTCACCTGGAATGCTGCAGTTAAAAACTATTGAACTTTTAATTTTCTCTCTTCTTTGAAAGTAGCTTCTAAATAATGACACTTAAAGACTACTTTTACTTCTTTCCCAGGCTCAAGTTCCATTTTCTTTGCGAAGAGGTTGACAAAACTTTTGATTGATTGTTTCAGTTTTCTTGTGGCTTTCCACAAAGAGCAGTCAGTAGCCTTAGTAGGCGATAACGTTTACAAATAGTGTCACATTTTTTCTGATTGTTGAATGTAAAAGTTTGTTTATATTTGATGTTATTATTATTTGTGATTGATTTAAGCTCAATATAAAATAAAGGTAGTCATTTCTTTGAAACCCGTTCTCCAATATTTGATTTATTTGAACTGTGTGATCGTGTTCCTCTGTAGCTTTAATTTTTAAGTTCAGCAGTGGGATGAATATTACACAAAACAACTTTGAAGCTACGATTTTGCTTAGGGTAACATAAGCTATA
Organism: Sinelater perroti; assembly: GCA_036346155.1. NCBI lineage: Eukaryota > Metazoa > Arthropoda > Insecta > Coleoptera > Elateridae > Sinelater > Sinelater perroti. The sequence goes on along the minus strand of JARFIY010000209.1, from coordinate 1,477,094 downwards.
CTCTCTAAAAGCTCTATTAGTGGTAAAAGTTTAGCTCCTGATACAAAAATTAAGAGTTGGAGTTCTTTTATTTATGTTCAGGTCGAAAATACTTGTTTGACAAGTTTTTAGGACAAATAGACATTTAAATTGGTTTGTTTGACCAGTAATTTGTGGTTTTTGCTTGTTTTACTTAAGTTACCAATGCTTCTTCGGGGGTTTCTATTTTGTAAATTTTACTAACTTTGTTTTTCAGAAATTTGAGAAATCTAAGCTTATGATTAGTTGTTGGAATTTTTGCAAATATTTTTGATAACTATTGAATTGATTTAGAGAATATTAAAAGTATGCGTTATTAGTTGGCGGTGGTTGATAATTGGCATTGAAAGTATCCCCTTTGTAATACGTACTCGGAATGGTTTGATCTGCTTACATTGGTTCAACTTGTTGGGTGTACGAAAACCCTTTATAGTATCATACTTTATATATAAATGTATGCCGATAACATTTTTATCCTAAGAACGCTTGACTCGGAGGATACTTACGTTTCTATATCGCCTGATTTCCCAATGCACTATGATACGCTCAGTTGATGAATCGAGAGTGGTTTGATAATTTTAATGTCAGGAATACGCACAGGGATTAGAAACGAAAGTAAGAATAATTTTCGATAATAATTAAATTTTATTATTTATTGATATCGTCTTCAATACAAGTGGCTGGACACTTCTGCAAGTTTGTGAAGTCACGAAAACTTTCGAGTAATTCCTGATGATTAAAACCAATAATCAGATCAAAGTACTTGTGGCTTCCGTTTTCTTTATTAATTTTTCAAAAACTTATCATTGGATCAAAAAGTGATCCACAAGAAACCAACGGTTTTCAACCTTTTTAGCCATGCCCCACATAAGTATCTCTAAAATCTTGATTTCCTCTTGTAACATACAGTTCTTATTATTCAAAAAGTAAAAATTTATCTACGCGGAAAAAAAGTAAAAAGTCATTAACTGTAAGTAACCTATTCTTGATTTGTCTTACCCCCCCCCCCCCCCCCCCCCTTGTTGAGGCGTTTGACAAACATTAGGAATTATGTCTTTAGACTTTGATTGTCGACTAACACTACTTTTATGTCTTTACGACTTCAGCCACACCATGCCTAAATCGAATTAATCTATTAATTATTCCACATAATCAAATCTACAAACATTAAGAATAATTTTGCATACTAGTACCAACAACTATGTCATCATGCAAGGCAAGAAGAATAATAAAAACATAATTACTTAAGACGAGCGACCTTTTAATAATTTGTTTATGCCCTATAGAGTTCATAAGAGTTTTAAAAGATTTTTAAAGAATCAGAGGAAAAATAAAATTTTTTTTGACATTAATTTACTTTTATGTAGCCTGTCCTGAAGGTATCTGAAGGTATCGAAAGTATTAAAACAATTTACACGTCCGTGATCCATAAGAGTAAACTGTAATACGCATGCGTGAAAAAGAACGATTTCACTGTTCGGTTGAGTTAAGAGTAAAGCAGCAAAACATTTGCCCGGAAAATCTATTTCAATAAGCGCAATATAAATAAAGATATGGTAGCTCCTATTATTTATAAACAAATTTTTTGTTAAAAAAATTGGATTCTACTAGATTTTTAAAAAAAACGGTATAAGATGTTGCAAAAATTCTTTCGGATACGGATTCTGCATGGTCTAAATATGTGAAATGAACCCTTTATGTAACCATATGACCATTTTCGGCCTGGTTCTTGCAATTTGAAACCTACGTAAGAAAAATTATTCCTAATATGGATTCAGCATGGTCTAAAGGGGTGGGACGAATCGGACCATACCAATAGTGATAGAGTAATAGCCATTTGTAGCCGAAAAAATTTGGTACAACACAGAATAGTGCTTTTATTACTCTTTTATTATTTGTCCACATTTTGAAGTTCTTGATGTCCTAATTATGAAAAAGTTATAAACCTTTTTTTTTCAAAAATATTTGTTTTGAACCTTAGTTCTATTGTAGTTAGCAATAGCTGCTTTTTATTTGAGTTGAAATCTATTGTTTCCACATTTTTCAGTGGTTTTTTTGGCAATAGCACACGTTTACACTGTTCACTATGTAATTTGTCTATGAGAATGTCCAAAAATAATGTTAAATAAATATTATTTGTTACAGTGTGCTATTCCCTCAACATTTAAAGAAGAAATAATTATATTTTTATATGCATGTTTAAATAAAAGGAATAAGAGAAGATTTAAATATTTTTTTTACCGTAATGAATAGTGATCGGTCCTTTTTTAGAATAGAATTATATATTAGAGGGAATTAAGCCAAATCGTCGAAACTTACCTTCTTTAAAGTACACCCGGCTCGGCTTATTGAGGTCCCGCAGGTCCTTGCTGTCTAGCGTCTTGAAAGGCTGGTTGAGAGCGACGAAGTGCATGGAGAAGCCGAACACAAAGATGGCCAGCACCGCCAAGAATCTAGCCAAGTCCTTCATGAGGTTGCCGATGATGATGGCCCAAGGGCCGAACAGGTAGTGGAAGGACAGGAAGTCCAGGATTTGCACGCAGGCCAGCAGGAACGACAGCGCGAACAGCTGGTTGCGGCAGTACATCAGGGTGCCCCAGTACTTCTTCTCGACGAAGAACCCCAGCACGTGCGTCCCCACGCCAAAGATCCCGAACAGCAGCACCGAGATTTTGATCCAGCCCAGCCCCGACTTGTCGCTCGGGTTCGTCAGTTCGAATAGCAGCAGACCACTTAACCACACTAGCAAAATCCACTCGTACCAGTACGGTATCAGGTTGGCCCGCACTACGGGGTAGGGTGGGGTTATACCCACTATCAACAGGAATACCATAAGATACACGTGGGATGTAAGATATGACATAAACTTAATTATAGGAATCTTATTGTACTTATGACCTAGTGGAAGAGTTAGTGCTATCCAAAGTGGGGGGCAAATAATAAACGCGAAAAACAACGACACTGTTCGCCACGCCGGCCAATTTAATGATCCTCTCCAGAGTTCCTGAAATGATACATCATCTTACTGATTTTGCATTTACTTCGTTAAAATTTTACTTAAGTTATTTCCAATTAGTAAGTTACCTATTTTTTACCTGAAGATAGCGCTGAACAACCGTGTGGGCTATGACTTCCTTTTGTTCATTCTCGATCAGCACATCTAGGAATTCTATGTTTCTTCGATCAGTGGCTGTTAGAATCCGACCAGCCGACTCAGATCCAGCGGCGAGAGCAAGCAGCTCTGTTGCCATAAACTCGCAATGCTTTCCAGCCGCGATCAGATCTTTGGCGCGTTCCTTTTCTTTATTCGATAGGGTTATGAGTATGTTAGATAATTTGGCAGCTGTATCAACAGGTGCAGGAGAGACGAGGACGAACTCCTCCATGGGTCTGTTTTCGTGATTCTTGGAGCAGACCATGAGATTGTAAACGAATCGCCTGTCCTCCATCAATGAGTAGGTGTCGTGCTCTTTAGTCAGCAAGTACTCAAGGACGTCGTTGTGACCTTCCGATGCAGCAAACCAAATCGGGGCCGCCCCAAGGTTGGTCTCAGATTTGGGAGATGCCCCCGATTCCGTCAGCAGTTTAACGACATCGAAGCAGCCCGCCCTTGACGCGTAATGCAAAGGCGTCCATCCGTTCTTATCTGTTGCGTTTATCTCGGCGCCTTGACCTGTTGGGGAAAATCAATTATTCGCCGCAGAACGAGGAGACGCCGGCGTGGGGATTACCGAGCAGCACTTCCACCATTTGATAGTGGCCGTGGGTTGCTGCAATGTGCAACCCCCTTCTGCCGTGCTTGTCCTGGCTTTCCAGCAGTTCTGCGGACCTGCTTAACAGCAGTCCCACTACGGTCGTGTGTCCACCGTAGCACGCTAGGTGCATGGGATTGTAACCCTAAAACACACAAATTTATGGGTCGAATGCAAATGAAGCGGGAAACTTACGTTCTCGTGTGTAGCTGCATCGACTTGCACCCCAGCTGAGTTCAGCAGCAGCCTAACGACATTTTCATTGCCGGAAAAAGCTGCCAAGTGTAGAGGGGTCATTCCAGATTCATTTCCTAGGGCCGGCACGAGCGACGCCCCGTTGGGAACGTCGGATTTAACCGTTCCCGGAATATAAGCCAATAGTTCTCGGACGGTGTCGGCTTGCCCGAAATAAGCAGCAACATGTAAAGCGGTGACTCCCAACTTTTTACTGGTGATCCTCAACGTGTTTGTTGACCTCAACACTTCCAATACTTGACCGTGCCCATTTTTTGCAGCCAAGTGCACCGCAGTAAAGCCGGCTTTATTTTCGTCCGTACAGGAAGCCCCGGCTCGGACCAAAGCTTTAACCACTTCCGCGTGACCACCTTCAGCGGCTATCTGCAGAGGAGTTGCGTCTGTTTGTTTGTTTCTAGCCGTTATGACCCCTTGTCTGTCAAACTTCATCAGCTCTTCTATAACTGTAACGCTTCCTTGGGCTGCGGCAATGTGGGCGCAAGTATTGCCGTCTTTAGTGGTGGCCATTACTAGACTGGGATGCTGTTGAAGGAAAAGCTGAGTAACTTCGGAAAAGTTGTTTTGTGCTGCCGCATGAATGGGTTTTTGGCCCAAGTCATCTGTTGCGTCAATATTTGCGCCCAATTCCAACAACAACTTGCACACTTCTAATTGACCGGCACCTGCTGCTAAATGCAAAGGAGTCTGTTTCCGCAAAGGTTAAAATATCTATGACAGCATTGTGGTCTTTGATTAGGAATTTCACCAAATGTGTATAGCCATTCATGGCGGCCAAATGAAGAGCTGTGCGACCAACTCTAGACTTTGAGTTGATGAAGGCTTTGTGGGATAACAACAGATCGCAGACTTGCAGATATCCTTTCTCTGCTGCCAGGTGCAACGCAGAACGCCCTTCATTATCAAACACGTCCACTCTGGCGTGATTGTTTAACAAATTATTAACAAACTCGGTATGGCCTTTGTGGGCAGCGATTAGTAAAGGCGTCCATCCGTTCGCGTTCTGCTTATTTAACGCTTTTTGTACGTCTGTGGTCGACATATGAGATATCATTTCTAAAAGAACGTCATTGTTCCCAGCTGTGGCAACATAGTGAAAACAAGTTTCGTGCATATGCTTAGTGAGCAGGTTAACGTCGGCACCATTCTCCAAAAGAAGCCGAACAACCTCTTTGTCTGCGGAAGGCACTTCTACTTCTTCTTTTGTGACAGTACAAGCACAATGTAAGGCACTTTCGTTGTTGTCATTGACTTCGTTGACATATTGTTTGGCTACTTCATCACCTTTATGTTCTTTGATGTAGTAGATAAGATGGCGGACAACATCCGGCCTGCATCCTCTGCAAGCTAGATGAAGAGCAGTTTCTGCGTGCTAAAATTTCATTGAGTAGACATTTAATATTTTAAATTAAGTACGAGCTTACTAAGTTTTTAAATTGGGGATCACCCCCATCATCAAGTAGAAGAACTAATGTCTGGAGGTTTCCATACTTGGCAGCTACGTGGACAGGGGTTTGACCATCATCGGTAGTTATATTGGGTTTAGCACCCGACTTCAGTAACATCAAAGCACACTTTTCACCGTCCTTGACTCTTGCAGCTATATGCAATGCAGTTTCTCGCATTTTCCCCCCTGAAAGCGCACTATAATAAACAAAAACTATCTCCAGTGACCTAGTTGTTATACCCTGTATGTGCACGTCGGCGCCAAACCCCAGTAGAGTTTCCACGACGTTAGGTTTCCCCGCTTCCACAGCAATGTGTAGCGCCGTATAATTATCCTAAAAAGCGGCGGAATTATTCACGGCGACGGAGTCGTGATACACTTACATTAGTCGTAACGTCAACTTTTTCGCCCTTTTGGAGAAGGGTATTGATTATGCCGACGTGACCGTATCTCGCCGCGGTATGTATGCTCCGGGCGCCGTCCTAAAGAAAACATTAGCGTCAGCGCTGTCTAATTTGAATATCAAAGAATGTTCAAGAGGGCAGCTAATTAAGTCGTTGAAAAGACAGTAAGCTGAACGGTGTTTAGGATGTTTTATTGTTTTACTAGGACTTTGTTCTCGAAATAATGATGATTCACCGTCTTTGGTGGCGCAACACTTCTTGGAAATCATGCGAAATGTTGACTTTCTGCGGATAATTGTACCACCAGCAAGCACCAAAAAACGTACAGGCGCTTAATGTCACATTTGCATGTAATCTTCACCACCAAGTTGGTTTTATAAGAACGAAATCTAACGGGGACTGTGTTAATGCTCACTTTGTTGGGCATGTGAAGGTAAACTCCCTTCTTGAAGAGCATCATGGCGCAGTCTGTGTGGCCGTTCAGCGACGCGATGTGCATGAGGGTGGACCCATCCTTGGTCCGCTCGAAAATGCTGGCCTTGAACTTGTCGGCCAAGAGCTCGATGATGTTGGCATGCCGTTCTCGGCAGCCAGATGCATCGGGGTCCGGTCCTGGTTGTCCGTGATGCTCGCCGACGCGCGGACGCCGTAGAAGTACTTGACCAGGACTTCGTCTCCCTCGGCCGCTGCAATGTGCAAGGCTGTCTGGCCCTCGCCGTTCTGGATGTCCACATTCGCCCCGTAGTCCACCAAGATGCGCACCTGGAAGAATGAAGGAGGGTGCAAAAATTACGCGCGCAGTTGGGCGGTGCTTACCATGTCGACATCTTTTCTTCTGCAGCGAGGTGGAGGGCGGTGTCTCCATTTGCAGCAGCCGCCTTCACTTGCTCCGCCGTTTGCGAGCTGAGGAGCTCTCTGCACATGGACTGATTTCCTGCCTCCACCGCCAGCAGCAATGGGATTTTTCCTCGCTAATAAAAAATAAACAATTAAAGATTGATACTAGATGAAGAGTCTTTCTTTTATTTGAAATGCTTGCGATTTTTTATTTATGCAAATAATTTAGTTTTTATTGTTTTTGTATATACTTTTTACTGATTTTATAAGTTAATTGTTGAGTTTTCTTTTCTTCATGCTCTCCTAAACTTTTTCTCTTTTAACTGAATCTAATCTGTTCAGAATCTTCTCTGTATTGTAAAAATGTAGTTGTTCATGTTCCTTCTTTTTGTAAGTACGTTCTGGGCTTCTTTTAAAGTCAGGTCTATTTCTTAACCGTTTCTTTAATATTTATTTATACATTTTAAAGCTATGTCTAATAAAGTCATGCTTCTGTAGCTGCTACATTTTCTTATGTTATTCTTTGCTAATATTTCCACCCCCCTGGCTTTATATGTTTTTGTAAGAAACGTTTCTCCTTTATGTTCCATGTTCTTTAGCATTTTGGCAGTTAGTTCGTCATGTTCTGGCGCCTTTTCATTTTTAACCTAATTTTTTGAATTTGATAGAATTTTCTAACAACCTGGTGTTTGTATTTCGTAATATTTTTTCTTGCTGTACTTCTTCCAATAGTCCTTTTAAGTGTTGTTTTCATTTAATTATTATTTGGTTCTCACCTGTTATTATTCCTTCTTTTTTATTCTTGATGGACATGTTATGACACAATTCTGCTTTTTTAGTGTATTTTATTGTTTTATAAAATATCGTTTGATTGTTTCTATTACTACTTTCCTCTTTTTTTCTAAATTTTGTTAAACGTCAGAAAAGGCACATCAGTCCCTGAAATGGCCCTCCTCCAAGGTGGCTACTGTTGGGATACCTTATTTCTCTGATGGATTAGCTGCTTTTTTGTGAGAACATCGACGTATTCAGCAACGCCGGTTGGAAAATGGAGGCGCGACGCGTTGAGTCAAGATAGCATACCAGTTGCCAGATCGTAGCTGCCATGCTGCCTTTTGTCCCATATTCGCTAGATTTTGTGTAAAGCAAATAAGCTCTGTATGATTCAATGAAGGAGGCGCTATGTGGTAAGAAGTTTTCTTCTAGCGGCGCTACATTCAAAGGATGGTTTGCAGCAGCTTTGCGAAAACTGACGGAGAATTGGCAAAAATGTATAGACGTTGAAAAAGAATATCTCTAATAAAATGTACTTACTCCTTTCTAATAAAGGATTAGTAAAAAGGAATTGTAGTGTCAATCATTTTTGAGTATCCCTAGTAAAATTACACTCAGTATGTCAACATAAATAGTTGGCATCATTTCTACAATAAAAATATACTAAAATTTGCTAAACAGTTACCACTAACGAACAAATGCCATATAAACAAAAAATGAGCTAAAAGATTAGGTATACCATAGATAATATTTATAAAAAATATTTGATCGAAATTCCATTCGGAAACATTTTATTTATGCTTTGATTAGACTGGACTGTGCGTAGACTACAAAGAGAGTAGATTAATATTGATTTTAGAATTATCTTTGATAAAATACACTTAGCATTAGTTTGTAACAGTTTTTAATTCACATTTGCTTTTTAAAGCATTTAACAATTGTTAAACATCTATAATTCGGCGGTGAATTTAAAATATATAGAACCGGAAATGTAATTTGAGTCACTAGTTTGTTTCATTATAAAATTCAATTATTTGTCTGTTTTTGCAAAATGTCATTATAAGCCAGCATTGAAGGTTGTAAGTCTGTCATGTATTGATTGTGGCGTGTTATAATATTTAGATTGTTGCTGTTTAATGTAAATTTAATATTAAAGTTGTAAAATTCAGCTGAAGTTGCTTTTCTGGCCTTCCTTATCTCAAAATGGATCATACATGAGGGTGAGTGACCTCGTGGGCCGTGTATTCGTGATAACGCCGCTTCATTACTCAAACTACAATTACCTTTAAGTAACTGCAAATTGCCATGGTATTTCGTACGTGTCCGCATTTTAATGAAGCATTTGGACCCAGCTAGTAGTTTGCTTCGCTGCTGATGTCAGTTGTAAAGAGCAACATGCATTATTTTTTTATAACAACCTAAATACAGAAGGATAGATTGAGTTGATTTTTTCGTTGAATGTGTTCATTTACAAGTAATAGAGCCGCTAATGTGCGCTATAGCAGTTAAGGTAGAAGGTCAAGATCAAATAGAAAGATTGTAAAATTCAGACAGCTTCCGTGAATTTAGGCCATTAAAAAAGTTTTCAACAGTTGGGTGGTGGTGTTGGCGGGGGTGGCTTGAGCCGCAAGAAATTGATTTCAGAAGCGGACGAAGGAGCTTTGTGTGGATGGTAATACAATGTTTTTTACGTTAAATTGTGAGAAATATTGGTGCTTAGTCAAGGTGGCCCAAAAATTTCTATTACCTACAATTAGGATAAGGTAGTTAAATGTGTCTACTGTAGCCACAGAGTTGGTAATACGATAAAAAAAGTTCAAGGTAAAAAATACACAATAAATGTTTTAAAATCGGTTCAACTATATAAAAATGTATTCATTGACTAACAGGAGTATTTTTAGAAGATGATTTTTGGAATTGCATGGTAAGTAAAATACTTATTAAAAATAAACTGTGAAACGTGAAAAAATCTCTGAGTAACAGAATTTCTTGGGTCAAGTTAAGACATCAGAGAATGCGCCATTTAAACATCAGTGTTTTGGCAAAAAACATAATATCCATAAAAAAAAACTTTCATGCAAGTAAAAAATAAATGAAAAAAAAATAAACCGAGCTAAACTACCCGACAAAATATGATGAAGGCAGGAATCAAGAGGTGGAAAAAATTCAAATGTACAATTTTTAACTATTGAAAATTTGTCCTTTTTCCTAAAGATAGATAGAATGGTGGTTAAATAGAGATTTAGTATATATGTAAATTAAATTGTTGTTAATGAAAAAGTTAAAAAATTATTCTGTAAAACAACTAAGGAATCTGAAGATGCTGAATTAAAAGCAAATATCAATACCAATGAAAGATTTTCTGTTATACAAACAGTCTTCCAATCCAGATCTTTATTTTGTTTCTCTTCTTACTTTAAGTAACTTATTTTATAATTTTTTAAACACTTGTGGTACTCTTTATATCTCTATGTATTAAGAAATGTGTTCTTTTGGCAGTATTTATCCTTAATTTTTATTGTTATAATTTGTCTTGTAGCTTCTCCGAGTGTGAATGAAATATAAAATGATATTTCTCTATACATGATGTAAAGTGAGTAGAGAGGGGTGCGGTTTAACTGAAGAGATGCCCAATAAGCTGCCTCGCATTACAATGTCAGAACAACAGACACCCTTATCCGTTACGCAACTAATTACTATCAAGTTTGTGACGACACAGTGAATAAAGCTACGAGAAGTTTTGAGAAGATAGTTTGAGGGCAATACCCCCCAAAATAATTTTTGGGAGAATGAGGAGCAGTTGAAAGCGGATATCATTGATATCATCCAAAGATCAGCTTGATTGAAGATAATATTCGTATTGTTTCCAGCTTTCTCGAGGATGGGCGTCGATTAATAGTTGCTGAAATTGGTTCTAAGATCTAAATAAGCTGAGGCACTACTCGACCAATTCAAACCGTTATCCTAATTTTACGACAATGTTCGATGTTATACAGCTACCCAAACTCGATAAAAAATGAGGATTTGTTCTGGGATACACTGGGGCACCTTTTTGTTAGGAGCACTAAAAGAAGCACTTGGAGAGTGCATGTTTAACGGCAATATTTTATATTTACCATAACCAGACTAACAAGCTAAGTCAGAATATTATGTCGAAAAATAACATTTTTATACTTGTATTTTTATGAAGAATCAAAAAATTAAAAAACGATGATTTCAGCTTATAATTAATCCACTTTTGTGTGTGTGTATATATATATATATATATATATATATATATATATATATAATGATTTTTTAAGGGCTATAAAATTTCTCTAGAATCATCTTGTACCTATATATAAAGAGGAGTTTGATTGTATTTTCGCAGAGAAAAACACACCATCTATGATAAGCGACCATTAAGCATATTTCTGCACATTTCAACAGTTTGCAATGATATAACCAGAAATGACGGATTATGCCCTTTTAATTAATAATTTATTATTTAACGTAAGGGTTGAGTTTTGTCCAGCCAATACAATTTTTTACAACGCAGGTCCATTTCTTTGCGTTTATTTCTTACATGCGTCTTCCTTTTCAGACGTCGATCTAAATCTCAAGTATCTGACCTCACCTGTGAGCTGAATGTGTATGCTGTTGAGTGCAATCGAAGGACACGTTGAACGCTTGGTTGTGAAAGTACAGAGTGGTTCAAATATGACCGGAATTGATTTGTGTGCAAATAAGCCGCACTGCGCAGTAGCTGTGCGACCTTGAGACAGTAGAACCACAACCTCTACCCTTCCTAGTGGTTGGATTAGAAGCTGTTTAGGAGTTGCTAGAGTTAAGAGGAAACAGAAAGTACCGCGAAGCGTGAAACAATGCATTCTGATATTTTTCGTTGGAGAAAACGTCCAGTCTGCTGAAATTCAACAACAGCATGGAAAAGAGCATCTCTCACGGACCTGTGCGTTTGAGTGGTGTAAGTACTTTAGAGAGGGCAGATAGCGCATAAAGAATGAACCTAATGATCGTCGGCTACGAACATCCGTCACCGAGACAACATCAATCGTGCAGAAGCGCTTATTCGTAAAAATAGGCGCAGCACTATCAAGGAACAACAACGAACAAGACGTTGTGAAAAACCATCTGCACTATCGCAAGGTGAATCACGGTGGGTACTACGCACTTTGACGGACGTGAACAAAATGGTGAACATGGAAGCTGCAGTCGTCTCCTACAGCAGTTTGAAGATGAAGGTGGTGCATTTTTGAAGTCTACAGGAACCACCAATGAAACATATGTGCATTACTTCATTCCCGAGTCTTATCAGTCATCGCGCGAGTGGCTCCCAAACTCAAGAGAGCGTGGAGGAGCGGTTCGGCAAGAAAAGTGACGGCAACGTTCTTCTAGGACTGGCAGGGGGTTATCCATGTACAATTTCTGACTGGTGCCAGAGCAGTTATTACAGTTTATTACTCCTGGCAACAGACATGCAGGAAAAGATCCGATCCAAGCGCAAGACAATAAACGGCCAAAACAATAATAGAAGTAGAAAGTAAAATGGAACCTTTCCAATTTGGCTCTGTTCGGAAGGCTAAAATCAGATTGGTAAAGCATGCGGTTTGCGGACAATGACGCCTTCATCCACGCTGTTCGAAAGTGGAAATGCCTTTTTTGAAAAGGGAGTCAGGATGCTTCCAGAACGTTGGAAAATGTATTGCTTTTGGAGAGAAGTACGTTGAAGACTAAAATATGCAAGTAAGTTTTTGGAAATTTGATTTTCTGGAAAAAAATCAGTTTCGGTCATATTTGAACCACCTTGTACATGCCGCTTTTGATAATCTGGGTTGTACAGTGCTCACAAGTGAATAAAAAAGCGATTAACGCTGTAATCTAACTCTCCTATATTGTTCTATAATACATATGTATGCTAGTAATCAAACAGCGTCAATAATACGCTAGAACAAATCTACAATATAATGCAAATCTTCCGCATCCAACACAGAAAAAATGTAACAGAACAGATAAAGTTGTAAAACCGCTAGACCAATAATAATGAGTAACTATTGGTTACACAAGTAGACTACGTTTGACATATATTACATATTAGATTTTATCGGATAATGACGAAACTGATATAGATGCACCCAATACAAATGATGCAATAAAAAAGTTCTCAAACCGCCACCAATATTCTTAGCAGATATAAAATATACTATTCCAATTAAACAATTGCTATATTAAATAGTTGGAAACAATTACAAAATTAAAATTCTTCAAAATGATCATGTAGTTTAAAAAAAAATTTTTTTTAAATTATATTACACTAAAAGCATTATTGGAAAGAAAAAAGAATATAACTAAGACCGTAATTTTAACACAGAAGATATAAAGAAGAGTATCAATGAACATGAACACAAAGTACAAAATATATGCAACATAAGCTAAAGAGGTACCCAAAATCAGCTATTACTATCCTTCGCTGAAATTACCAGTAAAGGAATTTATAAAATAAGATACTTAATAAACACAAAAATAACTTTTTGCATCGTAACTTATGCTAGGCAAAGTTTACAGGTAATCATTTAAAGACTGAATGCCCCCAAAAAAGGAGTAAAAATGTAAAATGTGTAGTGTCTAGAAAATCACCCAGCCAACTATAGAGGTTTTCTTGCCCATAATCTACTGCAAAGTAATAGACAGCCTATATTTTTTAACAACATTATTGTCAGCTCATTACCAAGTGCCTTACATGCCAGATGTAATTATTAAAGTTCTGAACGTTAAGTACTAGGTACTAATTATGTTATATCACTATAAGTTCGAATATAATATGCAAAGTCTCAAACATGGATAACTATAATTCGTACTAGATGTTACTGTCGCTGGTGAGACAGTTTACTTTTAAGTTCAGTGTAAAATGATTTTGGCACTGGTCAATGGTAGGAATGTTCAGTTCCCTATGTAACTGAGAATTTCTTACATACCATGTGGTGTTGGTGATAATGCGTAGCACTTTATTTTGACTTGTTCCGGTTGGTTATAGAGGTTGTACTTTAGACCTGCATCCAAGGGTAAAGATAGGTCGTATAATAGTTGTATATATAAAAATCCCGAACTTAAGTTATGGAGAAGATTTTCTATTGGTGACGGGGTAAAGTATGTCTAATCTTGGGTGTGATTCAGATAACTTTCTATTTATGTGTAATCGCTACATTAATCTTCTGTCTAGAAAAACTCTAGAATATCTTACAATTCTGTCTTTTGTATTCTATGGTGTCGTCCTATCATATACACCTATATTAGGTAGGTCCATTGGTCTACGGAATATAAATATTTTAGTTTTGCGTTTGTCAACATTGAGTTTTATGCATCATTTTGTAAAACATTGGTTAATTTGTTTAACACTATCTTGTAGCTTTTTGGCAGCTGCATTAATATTATGTGATTGGGTAATGATTGCACCATCGTCAGCATACATTGCATGTAGACATGTCGTGCATAAATATGTTAAATAAAGTGGGGCTTAATATGGAGCCTTGAGGGACGCCTGCTTGTATTTGGCGAGTTGAAGAGATAACGGAGTGTTATGTAAGTAGGTTTAGAAGAGAGTTTAGCTTTATTATTTTGTGTAGAAATCTTTGATCCACACTCGATTGAACGCCTGGACAACGTCCAGAAATGCTATGAGAGCGCGCTTCCTTCTCGATCTTTTCAGTAAGTGTGGTTGAATATAAGGTTCTAAATCTCAACTGAAAGTGTGGAAGTATGTTGTTTTCGGCTAAAAAGCTATTAAGGCGTGTTAATCTTGCTCGTTCAGGAAGTTCGGATACAGAGGACAGTAGACTAATTGGGCGCTAGTTGGTTGGATCACCGCGTTGTTTGTTAGATATTTTAAATTCAGTTAAACGCTTAACCACAATCAACCAGCAAGTGGAGTGGTAAATAACGCCTTTTTCATTTGGGAAGTTCTTCCTGCTTTGAGAAGTATAAGCTTAGAAGAATATGATAAAAATTGATAAAAATATACTAAATACAGCAAGTAGAGACTTAAACAGACTACTAAAGTACATTGTCTTTGGATTATCTTTGGAGGGTAACAACTCAAGCAACTACCGACTGGAAAACCGCCCGAGAAGATATGTTATTGACTTATTAATCTTCTTCTTGCTTTATTAGAGTTACCTGGAAAAATCTTTTTCTGAACAGTAAAACTCCTTCTACAAGATGCACATATTAATTTACCTAATCTGCAGAAATGGTTTGGAGGCTTTGCTAGGTGTTATGCAAGTCTCGCACTTCCGCACAAAATGAAGCCTAATTTGCCTCACCTTTACCACAGTGTCTTAAAATCATATTTCATAAACTCATATTTCCTCGTAAAACTAAAAGAAGAATGCAGACGACTCTTTTTTATCATTCAGCGCATCAGGGAAGCTTGTTGGAACCAACGCTGTATCTATTTTATACATCTTCCAACTAGATATATAACAGTAGCAATAGTTATCTTTGTCGATTATACAGCTATTATGGCATCTTACAATAACCATAGAGTCCAAAAGACTATGGATAGAGAAGAGGGGAATGTTCTTTCATTTCTCCTCGTGTTGTCATCTGTATCTTATATTTGAAACTCTTTGCGGTATATTTTCTTTATAATTTTATTTTATTTATTACTGTACTTAGCTTAGAACCAGTCTATAGGTCAAACGGTAAAAAATATTGGAAACTTTTTTCTAACATGGATCAACATACACAAAAGTTATGTATATAGTTTTGTTATCACTTCTTCATTTTCGTATGAAAAATTTTTAATGCAATAATTTTTTTAAATTCCAATTATTTCACAATATATCTTAAGTAATTAGACGTTTAGTAAATTAATTATCAAGGAATAAACAATAATAATAAAATAAAAATGATGTAAAATTGACTATAAGTGGAAATCTCCATTTTATTGACATTATAAAACTCGTATTTCGCGTCGCTTTCATCGTTTTGCATTTTTAAAATATTTTTAAATAATAATGGTTGTGTTAGGTATGGGTAAGTAATGTGGCTCCCAATATATCCTCAAATATCCAGAAGACGATTGCCGATGGTCGCACCCAAGGTCTAGCTATCCATAAGCTTGCAGCACAGTTCAACCTCCCCAAGAGCACCATTTCTCATTTTCTAGAACGCTGAAGGATCCAAGGTGGTGTCGTAAAGAAGTTTAAGGCCGGCTTATCCAAGATTACCTTAAGACTCTTTGACAGAAACGTCATCAGCATGTCTGCCAATCCCCGCCTTATGGTAGCCGATACTTTTCGCCTATTGTGTGACCTCCTTGATCTGAAATTATTTGTTCGTACTACCAAACGTCGTCTGCAGCAAGCTGGACTTAATGGACGTCCGGTCAAGAAGCCGATGATTTGGGAAAATAACAAGCGCACGTGGAGTAGCGCAGGCACACGAGAAGTAGACGAGGAAAAATTGGGAAATGAACTTTGAGTGACAAAACCAAGTACATGTTGTTCGGAACGGACAGGATTTAGTGGACTCATCGTCCCCAAGGCACTCGTTTCGATTCCAAGTAACAAATTCCCATGATGAAGCACGGAGGCCGAAGCGTCTGAGGTTGTCGCCAATCTTGGCACGGATTCTCTAACGAGAATTCACGGAATTGTGGATCGCTATTTCTATGAGGACATATGCCGTGCAGAACATGGAAAAAAGCTTTATTTTCCAACAGGACAATAACCCTCTCTACTGGCCCAGCCAATCCCCGGACCTGAATATCATTGAGGGCGTCTGGGCAGAGCTGGAGTGTCGTCTGGTTGGCAGAAACCCAAAGTAGTGATAGGGAAAAAACAATAAAGAGATAGTTTAAGTCATATTAAAAAAACAAAGAAATATAAAATAACTAAGCAGTAGACAGTTAGTAAAGGTGGGGGAGATGTTTAAATTCTAGAAGCTGCTAACGGGACACAGAGGGATAGAGAGAAAATTTTTAAAACTAGGGCAGTGTTTGCATTACCCTAGATCCAACAACCATCGCCATAGTTGCGTTTTGTTTATGTATCTTGAGTTATCAAAGTTAAAAAGTTTGTGCATTTGAATTGCTGAATACGGTACTAAGGAAAATGGCGAAAGAAATGGAATAAGAAATATAGAGAAATTAGTGTGGAGATAAACAGAGTTACCGCTAATAATTTTACATTGTAGATATGAAGAAAGAAATCTCGCGTGCATCAATTTCCATTTTAGTTGTCTCGAATAAAATTTTTATTTTTAGCAGTTGTATCTAAAAAAAGCCAAGAGGAAGTGTTCTGTGGGTGCTGTTAGAAACGAAATCCAATTAACCGACTCGGCCACGTGCTTCCGAGCGGCAAAGATTTGCATGCACATTCGAATCAAACGAAAGAGGACGAGAGCGATGACCGTGTTTCTTTCACCGTTTCGGCACATCGGCTGCATCCCCTGCGACAAGCACGGGCCAGCACGGAAAATTTCAGCTCGTTTGGGGCATTTTATTAGCAGCCAATGCCACGCATTCTGTGCAAGAAGAGCGCCGTTTGAGATAATTCCGCAGCCGATTTGTTCTGACGTCGCCAGTTCCACTACATCCCGAGTGTTGCAAATGAGTTGCAACGAACTCGTGCAATCGTTAAGTGCCCGGCCCTCTTCCCGAACATGCATGAATGACAATATTTCTGCGGGAAGAGGGCTCAAAGTCATCTTGTGCCAGGCGCCCGCCGAGCCCCAGCACGCGAGCAGGGACGGAAACGTGGAAAACTACGGAAAATAAAAGGGGGCAATTAGCAATTTGCGGCGAAGCGATACCAGATTCGTTTTTGCGCTATTGTTTTTGATTTGTGGCGTGAGAAACTGTGCGGGAACCGCCGGGTGCACGTATGCACGTGACAATCTCCCGCTTGCGCTCGAGTCTGTAGGTTGACAGAACTGCAAGCGAAGGCTGTTAATGGCGGTTTGGCATGTGATATAGTACCAGTTACTATAAGAGAGAGGCAGACGAGGAGCGGCTGCTGTTTTTCGGGTCTGTCCTTATTTATGCAAAATCCATTTTTGCCTCAGCATCAGCTCTTAATCAGAAACACACCTTTTAATTTGCGTGGCAAGGATTAAACACATACTGAAAATGACTTTGTTTGCTTATGACTATTGAGCGAGAAGGCCTACTTGTATCCAGGATTTGATGAAGGTTTTTGGCATCCCAGACTGACAATTTTTCACCAACCTTTCCTCGAATTTTTGCATTTTAGGATTGTTATCACAAATTATAAAGAAGTTGATTGTTTAGGCATAATATTTAAGGGGAGGTGGTACACCCTATCTCTGCAATGTTAAATTTGCTATCTTTATAGTGATTTTTCTATCAAACTATCAACTCTATAGTATTGAAATCTGATACACAAATTGATTGATCGTTTCTCTACAAACTGACATTTTATTAAATGTTTTAGGCTACATGCAGACAATTTTTTTTTCTTGAAGTGAATAAAAAAAAACACTCATTTTACACAAAAGTATATTTAAATATTTTGTAAGTTTTTGAGATAGAAACTTAAAAAATATCAATATATTCTACAGTTACCACAGAACAACTGGTAAAAATTTTATGCTAGTAGCTTACATAGTTATTGAGAAAACATGACTGAATCATTAAAAAACTTAGTTGCGGAAAAAGTGAGATGAATCTATGTGTTATGTTAGTGCATGCTTAGTCTATATTTCGTGTTATCTGGATCATTATTTTTATCTTCCTGTGCTTTCCTTTTGTTCCTGGTTAGTACTCAGGAATTTTTGTTGGTCACATCAGCTTGCAGATCTACTGCATCAACTGCCTCCATTCCACTGACCCCAGTATAATTACTTTTGCACTCATCACTGTTTTTATGTTGTTTCAATTTATGTTATGTATACTTTTGACAGTGTTTACTAAAGGGTTCAACATCTATGAACTTTCCTGTGTTAATACTTGTTGCAGATATTATGCCATTGGCACTTGTATGTCCTTGCTTCTGCCAAGAACCATCCAGAGCAACAGTCAAATCAGTAGAACCTTTTTGCACTGTATAGAATTATTCAATACACTTGCCAGTATTTGAATATTAATTATTTGGTTCACTTGGTGCAATTGTTCATTGTCACACTCATTATTTTCCTTACAATCAGTGAAAAGTGAAAAGGGGGCTGTTACCCTGTCATAATGACATTTAAATCACATTTACGATCTTTAGAGATGATTTTTACAAAAATAAGTAAATTTATATTACAAAATAGACTATGTAGAACTATAATACACAAAAAACAAAAAAAAAATTTTTTTGACCACAAATGGTGTACCACCTCTCCTTAATTGTAAAGGTTTTTCCAATATTACATTTGCTTTATACTGCGCGTTCTTAGTTTAATCACTATTAAGGGCAATGTGTATCAGAGCATCAAGAACCTACTGGTACGATTTGGGTATCCCGGCTTGAGTTGATAAATGCAAATCTCATACCAGATAATTTAATTCCAATTGTGTTATTAAATGAGATTTATCTTTTTCAGATGGTAACGTCGGGACCCAAAGTACTTCCAAGAAGCAAAATAATTAGTCTAATATCGGAACGCAGTGTTTCCGCGAAGCGAACAAATTAGCGTAATGCTGAGCCGAGAAGCATCCCCAAAAATCGACTCCAGAAACAGGATCTTTTGTTGGAGGAGCCACCCCCCACACACAATCCCTGGGGAATTAAAGCGTGCTTCACGCCAGTCCAAAACAGTTCGCTGCCGTTACTCGAAAGCCTTCGATCTGGCCTTACCGCTATCTAAAAGCTTTGGCCCCCATCGAACTGGCCTTGCCACTGTCTAAAACCCTTGGGCCTCATTGAACAGTGCTTCCCGCTAGGCATAGGATCTTGCCGAATCATGAGCCACCTCCGACAACTACGTGGCCGTGGCCTGTGGCCCCCAGGAGAACCAGCAGCAACATCGTTTGATCGACACCTCCGAAAAAGTACTATCGGAACCAGTGGCGAGCTTACTGCTCGGTACCAGAACCGCTGTCCTTGCGGCCACCGATACCCGAGTAGAGACCCGCAGAGGGATGCCGGGCACGGCTTCTAAAAGAGCAGTTCGGTGAATCTCCATCCCCCGTGAAACCGGCAGCGGCGTCACCGATTGAAGACCGTTTGTATCGCGTCCTGCGAACAATGTTCAGGCCACCACCGGATCGCAAGAACCAACCCTTAGCGTACGCCGACGCCACAGACACAACCCAACTGCCGGCCGCTAACTCAGCACTCTTATGGCCATAATAAACTCTTGTTCTAACGTAAAAAGCGCCTGTAAGTAAAAACTATATGTGAGGAATATTCGTTATACCGTCTCCACAGTAATAATTCCTCATCACTGTTAGATAGTTCTGCAGTTGTTTCTTCCATTTCCGTATCATATTGTGTTGTTAAATCAGCTGAAAATTTAGGTACGAGAAGAGTTTCTGAAAGAGGTATCGGCCGTAACAGAAGTAACAGAAGGCGAGCTAGGATACACAATTTTCTACTTTTTTTTCCATAATATGGTCCGCCATAACATAAAAACTCCAAACAGCATAGGAGTGTTCTTTCCATTTAACCAACTGCTAACATTTGTCTTGACTTTTATTTTTAATGACAATGTAATTTCTATTGTCGGTGTAATATTTTGCGTACGCTGTTGAATTGTTAATTTTCCACAAGTATAATAAAACTATTTGCATCACCTCTGAACTTACCAGACATTGTCAATATTAAAAGTGACAAATGACAACAAACTGATCTAATTTAATTAAAATAATTCTTTGCTCTCTCATATGCCCGCATAATTGCATATATACGAATTTCTAAAATGTAATTAGCTTAAAAAAGAGAAAGAGGCGTAGGTTAGAATTAATCTTTTAAAAATAAATCTAATAAAATACAGTGTAATTGGTTGATTAAAAATGGACAAGTTCCTAGAAAACAGAACATAGTCAAACTTTGACGCGGATTACAAAAGTAAGTTGGTTTCTTTTTAAATTAAATTTATACTTTTCAATGATGTTAGAAGTTGTCAGTTATTGACATCTTTATATTGACATCTTTAAGATTTTCTTAATTATAAGACTAATCTGCACTTTTGCAACTTTTTTTGTTGCTTTCAAATGAGGTGACGGGATGGATTTTTCCACAGATTCCAAAAATGACTTATAAAATGTTTTCTAGAGGGACAGAATAAATTTATAAAGAATAGATAAGCATGACTTTGAGAGAGACATACAGAAATCTTAATTTTCTGCGGGGAAGTTCGCAGAACAAACTTTATAAGTGGTCTGAGTGTGGGGATTTCAAGGTGAGTGGAATATTGCTCGGCCAACAAAAAGGAAACGCCAAATGGCACTTGGGTCAAAAAGTCCCGGGACTCACCCACAGATGGCGCCACAAATAACAAACGCGCTTTTGTTTTAGATAGTGCCAATCTTCAAAAGAAACGTGTTAAAATTTCATGACATTTCGTTAAGTAGTTTTCGAGATATTGAAGTTGAAGTGACGCTACTTCTGCGATTTTGTAAACAATGAATCAAAATGAGTTTCGTGTGTTAATAAAACACTGGTATTTAATGGAAAAAAATACCGTTCAAGTTCAGCAATGGCTTGAAAAGTGTTACCCAGAAAATTCTTTGTCAAAAACAACCATTTTTCGATGGTATTCTGATTTTAAACGCGATCGTACGGCCACCGAAGATGCGGAACGCTCGGGATGCCCAAAAGAGGTTCTAAAAAATGTTATGGACGATTGTAAAGTAAAGTTACAGGAGATGACTGACATCCTAAAGATATCAAAAGGCAGCGTGTTCAACATTTTGCACAAAAATTTCGGTATGAAAAAACTTTTTTCAAAGTGGGTGGCCGCGTTTGCTCACTATGGAGCAAAAGCAACAACGTGTTCATGAATCCGAGCGCTGTTTGGAGCTTTTTAAGCGTAATACAAAGGATTTTTGCGTTGGTATGTGACAATGGACGAAACGTGGATCCACCACTATACGCCAGAGTCGAAAAGAGCATCTGCTGAATAGAGAGCTGAGGCAGAAAGCCGTCTAAAGTGTCTGTTTTCTAGGATTCGCATGGAATATTGTTCATTGATTATTTGAAAAAGGGGCAAATGATCCACAGCGACTATTATATCGCATTATTGGACCGATTAAATGACGAAATAAAGCATAAACAACCTCATATAGCGAAGAAAAAAACGCTGTTTCACCAAGACAGTGCACCAATTCACAAGTCAATGAAAACCATAGTGAAATTGAACGACTTACAATTCACTGCCCCACCAATCATATACTTCAGATCTTAAACCCAGCAATTATTATATGTTCGCAGATCTAAAAAAAAAAACGCCCCAGAGAAAAAATTTGCTCGAATGAAGTGATTGCCGAAACTGAAGCCTATTTTGAGACCAAAGATAAATCGTTCTGTAAGAAAGGCATAGCAATGTTACAAAAGCGTCGAAATAATTGTATCGCTCTAAAAGGAGAGTACGTAGATGAATAAAGTCGATTTTTGAGAAAAAAATGTGTTTTTATTGGTTAGTTCCGGAACTTTTTTGACCCGAGTGTAACCCTTGCTTTTTGGGGCTCTACAACTATACAGAACATTAGAGTCAAAAGCAGTGGCCAGTCAGAAGTACACATACACTGGTTGATCCTTCGAAAATACTGTTGCCACCCTTACACATCAAACTCGGCTTAATGAAGCTATTTGCGACAGCTTTAATGCTTTTAGTATCTCGGTGTTAAGTCACTTATGAAAGCATTAAAGCTGGCATTTTTATAGGCCCACAAATAGGAAAATGAGTGGCGGACAAAACATATTCAAGAAAACCGCAAGCGAGCGCAAATTGCGAGTATGGACTGCATTCAGAAATGTGATATAAACCTTTTTGGGGAACACGAAGGGGAAATGTTACACTATTTTAGTCCAGAAGATGTTGGAGTCCCATAAACTGCTTGGTTGCAACATGAACGTCAAAATTCACTTTCTTCGTGCTCATCTAAATTGGTTTACTGACAATCTTGGTGATTTTACCGAAAAAACATGGCGAGCGCTTCCATCGAGATACTAAAGTGATGAAAAGAGATACCAGAGAAAGTGGACTGCACATATGATGGCCCACTACTGTTGGATGTTGAAAAAAGACTGTACGGACGAACATCAAACACAATCCAAAAAGAGGAGCTTAATGATAAATGTTAAATATACCTAATGATAAATGTTTATTTATTTCTTACACCTTTATTCCGTCTCTTCAAAAAACATTTTCACATGTTACAAACGTTGCCATGCATCAATGTCATTAAAAATTGCGTCTTTTTAGTTTTCAAATTTTTGTGATCTATGAAAAAACCTGGAGCGATACGAAATTTTGAAGGTTATTTTGGAAATTTGCGGAACAATTCATTTTACACCTCTTCATTTTAAAAAAAATCTTGCTTATTAGTGTTATATAATAGATTTTTAGGTCGATTTTTTAAATATGCTACCTAGCATTGCGGAAAATTTCTTCTCATTTTAGTTCAAAATTGTATTAATTTTATTGTAAATGGGAGTTGCAATATACTGGCTTGTTTACCGCTCTAAAAAAAGTTATAGGCCCTAACAAAAAAATATTTTGAAAAATATAATAAGCTTGAATTTAGAAATATTTAAGTGTAGAACTAAGGCTCTTACAAAATTAATGTTAGCCTCTTGCATTGTTATTATGTCCAAGAAAGCTCAATTTTAATCCCCTTAGCCTCCGCGTTGGCAAAAAACCCTTTCACAACTGGTTTATTTTAGCATGATAATTAATTTTTAAACTAATATTTGAAATACAAGGAGAACAACTGAATATATCGCATCGTAAGTGGAGGGGGAATGGAAGAAAAGAATGGGGAGAGATATCTGTAAATATTTTTGATTTCTACGATTAACCATTTAAATAGTCACATGAGGGAGGGAGAGAACAAGATTTTTGATTTTGTAGATAGAGATGTTTGGAAGCAACAGATACCATTGTTTGTTGCAAAATGTTGAGAATACTTAAAGCGCAGTGAGGGGGCGAAAGAGTGAGAGGAAGAAAAGCAGCTGAAAATAAAGGACACCGACGTGAGCCAAGGACCAGCGTAAATGAAGAGAATATTAGTTTCTCAGGATAACTTTTAAGTAACGATGGCTGGTATTGCTTTTGTCAACTTTTGTGTGAAATAAAAGTCGCGTATTGTCGGAAGAAACACGAAGTTCTCTTGCTTTTCGACAATGCTTAGCCCATACAGCTGCACACACTTAACAAAAAGTTGAGGATTTATTTTAAACTGTACTAGAATACCTTTCCACAGTTTCAATTTAGCATCTTGGAAAATAAATATTTGCCGACGATGCTGCTGTCAAAGAGTTCGTGCGTGATCGGCAGGTGTTACAACCGTTACCATTTTACGGCAGCGTGATCAAAAAATTCCTACAAATTGGTAACGAAATACTATGAGCTAGAAATATATCTCCATACAGAAATACCATATAAACCAGAAGTTTGCACACAATTGTATTAGCTTAAAGCAATTATATCCGATTATTAATCGTAAACCTATCCTCAAAATTGAATGTGCAATTTTACTGTATAAAACCTTTTACGGCCTTTTGCTTTATATGCATCTCCAGTTTGCTGCAATACCTCAAAAATCAATTTAGAAAAAATTCAACTCTTTCAAAATCGACTAATTAATGAAAAATGTGCATATAGTTTATTGTGTACTCGTTAAATGAACATTCACACCAAGCTTTAACATAAATTACCTCAGAATATAGCACTACTAGATCAAATTAATACCAATTACTCTTTCACGCAATGTTATAATCCAAACTATTAATATATTTCTGTTTCTCTTGCCTATGCTATGTGTAACAAGTAATATTTGTTGATATGGCAATAAATAAATTAAAAAAATGTTTTTCTAAGTACAAGAGATTCTTTATATGCCTAAAGCATTACAAGTTGATTTTCTAATCACAACTAGAAGTAACAATACAAAATCTTAAGTATCTTCTCCCATGCTATAGTTTCCCTTGAAAATAGGCAACTTGTCTGGCATAAGCTTAAAAATATCACAAGATTCGATTAAGCAATTGGTTTTCTTCACTTATTGACACTTTTTGATTCAGTGAAAAATTTTCATGCCGCTCTGAAAATACTTTCAAAGAGGTAGATCCAATTATATCACTCTATATTATAGTGCGCAAATAATAAATTTCATTATTATATTATTATAACTTTTATTGAACGATTTTTGACATTTATATCTAACTATAGTCATAAATGTCCATTTTGTGACTTTGTGAATTGTATACAGAGCTATAACAATGCCAGAGATACGTCCTGATACTGCAAAGGTCTTCAGACAAAAATAAAAGAAGGAGATCCTCTGGTCACGTACATCTTTTGCGCGGGCCACTGCACAATAGCACAAGCCTGAAATATTGAGTTGTGTTATGTTTTTTAATTTTTGATAATTAATTCCTACGTATTTTTTAGCGCTGAACCAAAAATGACCTTAATTTTTTCCATCGCGTCAGAATTATTTACAAATCGAAAATTTCAAAATTTGTCAGAAGTCGAAAAGTTGCGAAAATATAAAACTTCGAAATAGACTTCAAACGTTTTTTTCTTATAATTTATTTTTCTTTAGCTTATAGCTAAACAGTTGAGGGGTCTAAAGAGGAGGACTAGGATCATTGACCCTTTAATTTCTAATGAAAATTGCCACAAAATTAGTCTAATTTTCTATTTTAGTGCATTTTTAAATTAATTTATTTTTATTTATTTAATTAATTTTTTTTAAGTACGTCATGCCTTTGAAAACCACCCTCTCTCTTCACCCACCCTTAATGACGGAGTAAGCAAAACACTTACAATTTTATTCCATATGCCGGTTTTATTGGACGGCTCATGTTCTGCTTTGCGCTTTTCCTTTTATGTTCTTTATGGGATTCATATCGGTGTAACATCCAGCAATAGTCAATCAACATCGTAATTTTCCATTTTCCTTGATACTTCCTTTCCTTTTCTTTGATGTTATTATGAAATCTCTCGCCCATCTATTTGTTAACGGCACCCAGACTTTCAGGAAAATAGTTCAAATGTGAATTTAGGAAGTGAACCTTTAAGCTCATGGAACAGCCTCAATTTTTGTACTTCTGCAGTATGTTCTCATTTTCCTTCTTATTGCCCAGAAACTTGGTTACTACGCCTTTAAAGGTTCTTTTTTCTGCAACTTCCATTTGTTTTACAAAATTACAATCTTTGAGAAGTTTTCTAATGTTAAGACCAGTAGAGACACCCTCTTTTAGTTTGGCGGTTGATAAGGCTGGAAATGTCTCTCACAAATGTACTCAAAATATTTACCTTCTTTTGGTAAAGCTTTGACAAATTGCTTTATCAAGCCTAACTTGATATGAAGTGGTGGAAGGAAAACTATAGGATCTATGAGAGCTTTTCGGAGTACATTTTTGGTTCCAGGTTCTAATGAAGCTCTTTTTGGACAATCTTTATCCAATTTTTTCGTTTTTGCTATTCCATTCACACAAAAAACAAGAAAACTTAGTGTACCCTCCTTGTCCTAGAAGCATCGATATTATTTTGAGGTCGCCGCACGTGATCCACTAATGATTATCGTATTTAATTTTATCGAGAACAGATTCCACATTTTCGTAACACTTCTTTAAATGGATAGAATTTTCGACGGATATTGGCACATTGTAAAAAAAGACAACTTTGAAGCTTTTTTTGGACAAATATATGAACTCCAATTGGTACTTCAGTGTGGAATGTTAAATTAATTCAAAAGTCCATGTACAGTTGTACATCAACACAAAAAAACCTTTTATTCTGAAAAATATGAAAGAAAATCTTTTTCTCTGTACTTGAGTAAAGAAAATGAGGTGGCAGCTGCCAGCAGGGTCTTGTCTTTAAGCCTTCAACCAAGCAATTCTAAGTTTTTTTTTTTTTTTTTGGTCTTGAACCCAATCGGTTAGTTCAGACTGTGAACAAAGCTATAATGCACAAATATGTCTACGTTAGTACTCCTGTATATTCTCTCTACTTGAATCATTTGTGGAACAGGCAAATCTTCTTATAAAAATGATACGTCTGGGCTATGACAAACTGGGCGCAAAGCTAATGGCATATTTGAATAAACGATTCTTTTTTTATTCTTCAAATTGAAACCGTGAACACCAGTTGAACAAAAGTAACAATCATCGTAGTGATTTCGTAGCCTTCGACACATCATTGGAACTCCAAATCTAAACGCTTCTTGTTTACCCTTTGACCACCATCTAAGTTCTTCATCACATGTGTAGCAAACCTAGTGGCATGCCTAAGTTTTGTCTTGATCTCCTATTTTCATTCCGAAATACGCGAGGTACACTTGTCGAACGAAACTTATTACATTTTTTAACTCATCACAAATGTAACAAAAAGAATCTGCAGACTTTTTGCAGCCTCTTGAGGTCATTTAGAAAACAGAAATTTTTCTTTACAGCTTGAATGTATATATTTTCCACCGACAAAAACGCGTTTGATCACGGCGGAGGGAAGAAAACTCGATTTACGTGCGAAAATGCGAAACAGCACTGAGAGTTGTACGGTGCATGAGTGGCGCGGATAGCTGTCAATAGACATGTTATATCTTGTTGAGTCTTGTCACTACCTGTTAAAACTTAATTATTTACACTTTGGGTCAAGCTGTTGACTCCACGCATTCACTGAGCAATGGAAAGAGCCAACTCTCCCACCGTTTCCTCATCTTCAACGCAAACATTTTTGTAGATTTCCTAAGGGACATTTAGAGGAAATAGCCTAATGTACCCTTTAAAAATTAAAAGAAAGCAGGAAAATAAATAAATGAAAAATGCTATAAAAAGAAAATTAGGCTCATTTATAGCAATTTTCATTAGAAAACTTAAGAGGTCAATAAACCCCTCTGCCTCTCATCCGACCCCTAAACTGTTTTGCTATAAGAATGCATAGTATAAGCCAAAAAAGCAAATACATTATATGCCTTTATTATAAAAAAAAAGTTTTATACCTATTTTATAGTATCAAATTTTTGAAATTTTTTTTAACATTTTAACAATTCTGAAATTTGAAATTTTTCAAAAATCCTGACGTGATGGTAAAAAAAGATTATTTTCCGATTTCGTGCTAAAAAATACATAAAAATCAATTAACAAAAACTAAAAAAAAAACCATTGCAGGCTTGTGTAGG
The DNA here is from genome assembly GCA_036346155.1 of Sinelater perroti. Taxonomy (NCBI): domain Eukaryota; kingdom Metazoa; phylum Arthropoda; class Insecta; order Coleoptera; family Elateridae; genus Sinelater; species Sinelater perroti. Next base: position 1,449,317 of record JARFIY010000209.1, on the reverse strand, counting down.
CTAAAGCAGCAAGTACTCTGTTGAATTATTCTTTCGGTGCCTTAGAAAATATTTCTTCGAAGTACAAATTAAACACAAACGAAGGGAAAATACATCTCTGTCTTACCTCTACCTTTCTATCGACTTATTCAGTGATCCAGTCTTGTGTTTTCACTACTGAGTTCTGCTTACAGCACAGCTTTTTCATAATGTTAATGTCGTTTCCATCTAAACTCTTTCTCCTGAGACATTCTATAAGGATTGCGTGTTTTACTTTATCGAATGATTTTTCATAGTCTAGAAAATATGCATATATGTATTTTTGTTGTTTTACAATTTTGCGTGAGTTCAATAAAATTAAATAGTCCCAAAATCTTTACGAAAGCCAAACTGTTGGTATCCGATATTTGTCTAGCATTTTTTATATATCCTGACATGTGTTACTTTAAGAAATATTTTTGCTACACAGAACATTAAGCTTATGAGCCTGTAGTTGTCGCAGTTTTTTGGGTTTCTTGTTTTTGCTAAGGTGATATATATTGAATTTATTCAATCTTGTAGTAATTCAGCAGTTATGTGTATTCAATTAAAAAGTATTGTCAATAATTCAAGATTTGTGTCTAGACCTGGAGCTTTTCCTGTTTTAGTGATTTTTATAGCATGTTCCACTTTAGATTTTAAGTTTGGCGGACTTTCTTCTTTTTGTTCTGTCTAGTCTATTGGCTCTGTTCTGTTGTCACCGAATAAATCATTGATATGTTTTTTTTTAATCCACACTGCTGTTACTTCCTTCCCACTATTTATTATGTTACCTTCGTCGTTTAGTAGCCAGTTATCAGTTATATTTTTAAACAAATCAACCATTTCCTTTATATTTTTATGCATGGTATGGTAGTCATGTTCTTTCTGTATGCTTCAATTTTTTTTTCAAGTCTCCCCGGCCCTACCTTTTTTGGCTTTCTTATTTTTTGTCTTACTTCTTCTAATTATAATATCTTTATTGTCCTCCAAAGCTTTCTTTCAGTATCTTTGTTTCTTGGTCTTACCGTTTCTTCCTGTGTGTTAATGAGAATGTGTTTAATATCTTCCTCTAATATTATTTGATTCTTTTATGAGTTGTTCAAGGCTTTTATTTAATGTTACAGCAATTTTTTATGGCGTTTCTTTATTTTCAAAAGGATTTAAATCTATTTTTTGTTGGTCAATCTTTTTTAATTTCCTTAAACGAATCCTTATTTTGGCTGCTAATAAATTATGGTTTGATAGTACGTCTGCACCAAAAAAGGTTTTTGCAGGCTTAACACTGTTCCTGAATCTTTTGTTTATTAATATAAAATTGTTATAACCATGTATTTATAATTACTAAATCTTTCTCTTAATAGAATTGTACGAGTCTATTTTCCTTCTCGTTCCTGTCACCCAATCCGAAATCACCAACTATATTTTCTACGCGTCCTGTGCCTACTTTGCAGTTGAAATATCCCATTATTATAGTAATTTTGTCTCTTTTGACTTTATGGGTCACTTCTTTGAGCTGTTCATAAAAGTGACCCACTTCAGCTTCAGGTTTGTGCCAGTTGACGCGTAAACTTGTATGATATTGATGTTCATCGGATGACCTTGTAGTAAATTTATAACTGATTGCTCTATTGTTTGCAAACTATTATGCCTACTCCATTCCAATGTTTCGCACAACCATGTCCTGAAAAATAAGCTGTGTTCAATGTGTCTTTTTCCTATTCGAAGCCAATACATTTCACTTATGTCCAGAATTTGAAGCTCCAATCTCTCTTATCTCTTGGTTGGTATTGTGGATTTTACCAGTCTCAAACATACTAGTAACATTCCATGTTCCTATTTTTGATAAAGATTAGTTTTTTAAACTCTTGTCTATTTCGGGTGGCATTTCCTCACGGTGAGTCCTAACACTCCCTGATCATTTAAGATCTGCCGCGAACCAGGAGCCTTTCTACCGATTGGGAAATAGTATACTAGTTTTCCCTTCCTTTCTACACTGCAGTGTTACAACCGTTGATGCGATTGTAGTGTCGCTGGCGAGTGTGTCTTATTACAGCCAATTCGATCCATACGGCTAATAGTGACTTATAATAAAGCTGCTGCCCCTCACTATTGTACACCATATCCAGCTACCCTCACTTAGTTTAGCCTACAGGTCAATGAAGTTTTCCGGGGTGTGGCACTGAGAGCCACAAGTGAGAGCTGAATATCCTGCGAGGACCTGTTACCGTGGTTCACCTCCTGCCAGTGTAACCTTCCACCAATAATTAATTGCAGAAGTTATAAATGGTATTTACAAGTTGTAGCAATTTTAGTTGGTTTGCAACTGCTTGCTGTTTTCTTTGCGAGTGGACTAGTCGGGCGAAAATTCGCATTAAGTTGTTAAACAAAAAAACGGCATATGCCTGATAAAAAAAAATAAAAATCACCAAGGTCTCGTTGAATGTAAGAACATTTTTTAGCGTTGTGGCATATAAAATTGGGCTTGATGAAAAATTTTGTCAAAGCAACGAACAAAGAGGGACATCTATTTCAATATCTTAAAGAAGAATTTTCCGGTTTTAGGAGACTACTTTTGTAGGAACCCCAAATTAATCTTCTAATACAAAATGAATAACTTGAGTAGGTCCTAAGAGACCTACAACGAATTGTTTTAAACGCACTTAAAACACTAACACAAAACATTATAGGAAATAAATAATCTTGCATTATAAAGACATAGTCGGTGAGCACTTATCAAGAGTTATCAAGCATTGGGTTGTAATATGCAAAGATATATTTTTTAGATTGACACTTTGACCTTTTTTATAAATCTTGATAATGTTAGGGATGAACATAGAGCATTTTCGCCATGATATTACAACTAGGATTATAAAATAAAAAGAAATTGTAAGCAAATAGTGCATACATTCCAAGCTCTAGTAATTATACATAGTGTATCGTGTGGTTGGTAGGCCATGGTTGGGAGTTCGGCCGTAAAAGCCTTCGAATTTACTTTATTGAATTATATATAGCTCAATTGTCACTTGCAGCGAATAATTCAAAAAGATTTTCACAACTTACATTTTGTTTGTTTTAATATATTGTTAGAATTTTCAAATTGTGAGAAAATTTTTAATTTCTGAGTAGTACATATATTTAACACTGCTTTTATTGCAGTTTTGAGTATCTGTATTAGTTTTCCTTAAAATATTTTCCATGCAAGTCGATGCTCCTTTTAAATATTGAAGTATTCATCCATGATCTGTCAGACAAAGAAAGCTTACACAACCTTAAAACAATGAAAAATTTGAGTCTTTGTAAAGAGGGAACAAATTCTTGAAGCACCAATATCCTTCACCTGAGAGAAAAATTACTTAATATTTCGCCTAATTAAATGTGTTCTTAGTTTGCGGTTAAGTTGAATGTTTCTATTCAATATTGTAGCTATAAACTTGCCTCCAAATAAAACGTTAAAAAATTTATACGGTCAAGGATTGTTTTCTTCATATTCCTTGTCACACTTTTATTTTTACTTTTTATTAAACATTTCTGCTACAAAACTCTCTTAACAAATCCTTCCCTTCTAAAATATCTTGGTGATATTTCGACAGTTTTTGTTGATTTCTTGGTAACCTTTGTTATGTTGTGTTTATCATTTTTGCTACTTGAAGGCTAATCAGATTGTTGTTTTATTTGGCTTTGACTAATATATTGATCGATATTTAGCTGAAATATCATGTTTGAAGATTTTACAAATTACAACTCTATTTTTTCTTCTAAAACATTTTATTATTCTTTCTTATATGCCAATATATATTTTAATATACGCGTGGTCTGTGGTAGACAAGCTATCGGCAAACTTGAGTAATCAAAAGTGCACGTTACAACGGCTAACTGCAATCTGATCATTTTTTGTTCTTAAATAATAATATATAATAATAAATAAAATTTGAGTAAGAATCTTAACAAATCAAAAGAGTACTGTACTTACCCCGTCAGGTTTCAATCGGATGTCTTTCCCCGCCGCCGCCAGCAGCGCCCTAAGGATGGCAGTAGCGGTCCCCGTTTGCCTGGAAGCCACCAGATGAACGGCTGTCTGCTGCCTTGACTGAAATGGTACAGCGGCTTCAGCAAAAATTCAATTTCGTCAACAGGATTTCAAAAGTGGATTAGCCGCAGTTACGCCCTAGCATTAACGGAATCGGCTCGTGACTGCCGTCAACTTTGCACATTCAACTTTCGCACCATTTCTGCCTCCGGACAAGAACGAATTTGCGCAGCCATGGCAACAGCGGCAATTTCCGTTTCAATAATATAAAACTTGGAGTTTCAGTGCCGTCATCGCATTTGCATGCAAGCTCGAAGAACATCTGGTGCAAATTAATTTTACAGCACCGAGTTCAACGGCAGCGCTAAAACGGGCGCTCGAAAGCTTTCGAGCCCTGGCACGACATCGCCATGGCGTAGTCCAAACCTTAAGATCTAATTAAGTGGCTGCTTACCCCTCCCGTTGAGTAAGGATCCACGCCCCGCTTAGTGAGCAGCAGCTTGACGACGTCCTCCCTCGAATGCATGGCGGAGATGTGGAGGGCATTGTAGTTGTCCTGGAAAGAAAGCAAAATTAAGTTGGTAATTGTCAATCTGTTAAAAGCTCATATTTGTATTAGAGTACAAGACGACATTGGATTTTCCTTTGGTATTTTGGCTTTCTTATAATTAAGTTACTTAAATGTGTGAATTAAACCGACCAGAATAAAAACACTGCAACAATTTCAGTCAGAAACCCTCCGCGTCCTGGTTTGTAACCAACCAAACAATCCACCAAGACCTAGATGTCCCATTCGTTGTCGATGAAATCAAAAGATATGCGATGAATTAGCACCAGAAGTTAGACTGACACAGCAATCCACTAATTCACCAGCTTTCCACTTATCATCCACCAATACGAAGACTGAAGAAAACATGGCCTGAAGACCTCACCAACCTCCAAATGGTGCTCCTAGGGAGTGTCATCAATGGATGACTTCTCCTTTCACTGCTTCCCCTAGCATCACATTTACTGAATACTTTTGTTAAGTAGATTGTAAATTAACATTATTGTCAATAAAAAAAATGTGTGAACAATTTTAATACCTTCACTGATATTTGCGTTAACTATTAAGGATTTATCAATGATTATATTGATTTTTGTTCTTTAAGTGTTTGAATTTGTACTTTAAAAGGCAAATGCCGTGTAGGTAAGTTTTTTAAGTCATCGGATCAGTGTCTATTAAATGATTCGTTTGTCTCCCTCCTTGGTGGTTTCACAGGGTTTGTCCTGAAAGTAACTGAATTGATACTTAGTTTATTAAAGATGTTACCAAATACATTTAGTACTTTTTGAAATGGGCCCCTTGTTTCCATAAACTTCTTTTCGGGATGCTGCTGAGGTGCCTCGTCACAGTCGCTTGAACAGTTTCAACGTTTTCTAATCGGTATCCTATTATGATAGGAGATATGTCTCTCTTCAGCCGGAGAGACAAAAAAAAGGCGCAGGAAGAGGTCTGGACTGTAGGCAGGCTGTGATAACGTTGGCACATTTTTCTTTGTTAGAAACTCTCTCGTGATCAAAGCCGTGTGGCTCGACGCATTCTCCTGATGGAGAATCAAGTGTCGGTCATCTTTAGACGGACGTAAATTATAAACTTAAGCTATTAAATTATAATAGTACGAGGTATGTTTAAAAGATGTTAGTCAATAGTAATCTCAGGAAAACATTGCGCTGCCACGATGTATCTTGGTAGTCAATAAGAGTGGACTGTAATGCGCATGCGTGAATGAGGACTAGCCGGGTTAATTTGGAGTTTAATGCCAAAAAGTGAGCACAGGTAATCAGATGCGTTGAAAGGGAGGAAAAAATGGGATAGAATTTTTCAGGTTCCTGGTTTCTAAGGATTCGGAAACACTCCAACATACTGTTTTATATTGACAAGGTTTTTACTATTTTTTTTAATTTTTTATGTACGCGCAATTCGATTCTGTGAAAATTCAAAGATCTAGTAACTATTGGTACACATTTGTAGTATGTTTTTATATTTGCCCAGAAGAAAAAAAGGTCTAAAATGACACTCGAGGCAAAATGCATGGTCTACTCCGGAAGTACCGAATCATATAATACAAAATATTACAATAAGAGTAATAAAAAAATATATATTTAGTAAAAAGAATGCAAGATACAATATTGTACGTAGCCTCAGTCATCTTTAAAGTAAGAATTTTAAGATCTTACAGATTCGTGGATGTGGAACATCAGAAAACTTTCTTTGGGCGACTGAGCTATTTTTTCCGAATTGTAGCTGGTCTAAGTTTCAATTTGGTTCATCGATAAGCTAGTTATTAGCAACTGTAGAAATTGTTCAACGTTGATTACTTGTAATGAGATTAACAGCACCATGTCTTTTTTCCAGGTTACCATTCCACCGGCAACAAAGGTTACAACGAGCAACGGAAAAGCTTGGTACAAAATCGTATTTTCTGATAAATTCAAGTTTTGTTTAAACCAAAATGATGGTCGGGTATTAAGATGCCGTAGATGAGAAAAAATGGAGTAAAAATATCGTATTATTACGACATACAACTCCAATTATAAGTATTATGGTATGGTGAGTCATCATTTATGATACCAGATTACCTCTATTCCTAGTTAGAGGCAACACTACCAATAAAATCTACGTTAACGCGATTTTATAGTTTCTAATACTTCTTTTCCTTTAGAGGGTGCACCAAGCAACAAGATAACGCTTAACCACATGTGGCACATAATACATTAAACTTTATCAAAGCAAAATGGAATCTTTCCTGTGAGTGGCTCGACCATTTCCAATCCAAAATGCCTGGAATATCATCTGCTTGCATTATGGGAGCGTATCAACAACAAATAGAATACAGTCTACCAATATACCATTATTTCATTGAAGAAGACCGGATGCAGTTACAGGAGTCAGAGTTAGGGTCGTACATTATTGAATAAATATAAAAGTTTGACGGACAAATGTTTTGCAAATTTAATCATTTATTTGTCTTAACTATCAAATAAATCTGAAAAGCTTCACTTGTTCATTGGTGCTGCAATTTCAACAAACAGTAGTGTACAAAGCATTCACAAGCATTAAAAATATCTAAAACTGGAATAATACTTGAACTGACCACAAGTTTTTAAGATTCCCAAAATTAAATTTAAGGAGCTATTGTGCAGTAACAGAATAAAACCGAGTTTTCGGTACCGGGAATCGAACCGAGCCTTCTGGGTGAAAGCCAAGTATCCTAGCCACTAGACTATACCGGAATGATGTTCAATGGTAACACTCGATTTAATGAACCCCAATGGTAGTAAATGTTGGGAACGGTATAATAAAAGTAAATTTGTTCCGATACTGAAACTATAACCCAAACCTTTTGGGCGAAAGCCACTTATCCTAGGTACTAGATTATATCGTAATGGTTTTGAGGAGTTACAATCAGTTTAATGAAACCTACCGATAGTAAATGTAGAGAAATACAGAGTCAGTTTCCAATTTCAGAGTATTTTATTTACAGTTTTATATAGATTTCTATTTATTTACTTTGTCTTCTAATACAAGGAAAAACTTAATAAATCTTACACAACAGTGAGATAAGTCAGGGTGGTGACCTTACGAAAGTGAGATATGCAAAACGATCCTGAGGATAGGCAACCAAATGTACGCTTCAGAGCTCAACCGCGCCACATTTCATATCAGCTGCCTTTGTTTACTTTCTGTTCAGATGTATAGTAGATAATAGGCAAACAAGGGTTATTTTGAAATTGTGATATAACAACATTCCGTAGCATCGTAACATATTTTTAACCCCAATTGTTCTTTATAAAAATGGCTTTTTATTTAAGTTTCTTGTTTTGACTCTAAATTTTTTACATTGTAACGATTTATATAACTCTTTAATATGTACAAGGTTTTATTAATCCATAAGATATTTTTCAGAAGTTAATATTACAAAATTTACTGTGCTAGTTCCATTTGGATCGTTATAAAGGTCTGTTCAGGAAGCTAGAAGTTTTTTTTCACTATACATGTGTTGCACGCATCTTCACCTTGACATATATTTTGATTACACCGTCGTTTATTTTGCGTGTTAGACTTGAATTAGTGGTTGAAGTTATAAATCGCTTATACATTTATATTAGCGGATCCAACTGTAGAACAATTGTGCAATTGATATTTGACTGCGTTTGTATCTGTAATAACATAAAAAAAATTTTAAAAATTTCGATATCAGAAAGTTTAAAGATATATGGTAATCATATTAAAATGTAACATACAAATTGTTATCGTATACAAGGCTTGACGGTAAAACAACGAGGTTGATTTTCTTTTTACAATCTAAAATTATCTCCACATCAATGAAGGCTTTTTTCTATTGTAGATAGCAGCCCTGGGAAACCTGCTAGAACGTCTTTCAATTCGTTAATTATGCTCTTCTGGGTATTATTCAAAGTACCAAAATGGTAATCTCCAAAATGGTTATTCAGCCGAGGGAATAAAACGTTACAGAGACTAAGACGCGGGGAACAGTATTAGTAATTGCGTGCTTCTTCTACTTTGTAAAATAATTCAGACATTAGCCACTGAGCAACTCATGAGTTACATCTTTGTTAGAAATACAATCAAAATACAGAATTGGAAATAGCAAACTTTGGACAGAAAGTTCCTCGTGTTGAACATTCGTTATGACAAAAAATAAAACATTTAAATAATAGATTTGACTGAACAGTGGACTAAGAATTGCTAAAACAAAGAAATTTCATGTTAACTGCTCAACGTAGTTATCATAGGCAAGTAAGTGCTTCACGATAAATTTTGTAAATTTAGAAATAGCGCTCAAATTTTAACAGCTCTTTTACACGTTTTAAAACTGAAGTGAAAGCCCGATTTAAATTTTAAGTAGCACAATTATTGTATGAATTTTTAATATTTTAATTTTATTGAGTATTAAAGTACACATGGAAATCAAGGTTGGCTCTGGGTTTTGGGGCGGTCAAGATTGTCGATGCCTTGATTACAATAAAACTCTGATAAACGCCTACATGTCCCAACAAATCCTAGGTCCACGTCCACGAAGGCAGAATTTCTGGGCAATGGATAGCGCATAATGAGTGTACGTTGCGTAGCTAAGGAGCACACCTCTACAGAAAAGACTGGTTTTCCAGGTTGAGCAACACCTCATTATCGTAAACATTTATATTTCATTTACTAAATCATCTTCAACTGAGCCTCGGAATAGGACTGAAAATAATTTACGACTTTTGGACCGAAGAAGGAAAAAATGATCGCGTAGAATGTCCAAGGAATAACAAACAAAATTGACGAGATTGTCCTAATTCTAGAACAGCACAGTAAAGATCTAGCAATATTAACATAAACTAAGGAGAAAGAGAAGGGTAACGAAGAAGTGAATGAATATTTACACTTTTGGACAGGTGTCCACAAACATCAAAGATCGGCTACGGGAGTTGCAATAATGATTAATAAAAAACAAAGTACGACTATATATCAGAAAGAATTATGACGATAACTATCGATATATGGCTATCAGTCAACAATAATTGCTGTATATACCCCTAGAGACGATTCTACAAGATAATTCATAGAACAGCTTTATGGCAGTCTAACAGAAACAATAGACAAGATTCCTCATCATTATGAAATTATTTTAACAGGACGATTTGAATGCTAGAGTGGGTTCTAAATTAGATGATGAGAGTGTGGAACGATTCGGTGAAGTAGAGAAAAATAATTCTGAAGAACTGCTTATAGAATTCTGTAAACATTCATTGAAGATTCTCAGTGGATTTTTTGGACATAAGATGATTCACATGTGCACATGGGAAAGATCTTCTCTCAGCAAAAATCCATCATAGACTACGTTATTACAAAACAGTTATCGAAAATAAAGTGGCAAGATTGCAGCGCAAAGAGGGGCCTAATTGTGGATCAGACCACTATATGCTAACACCCTTCAGGATAAGGAAGTAAACAAGGACAAAGAGAAATAAACAACAAAATATCTTACATGAAGATAAATACAAATTATACCTACTACAACAAGGCTGCTATATGAAAATCGACTAAATAATAAATTACATAAGATGGAACATAGTGACAGCATAAAAACAGAATATAAGAACATGAAGACCGCTCTACAATCAGCAGCCCAAGAAGCGCTGGGTTTTATGTCTGCCAGGAAAAACACCAAAAACCAGGGTGGATAACGGAAGAAATACAGGAAACCAGAAAGGAAAAAATTGATTATATAATAAAGGGCTAACACAGAAAATTAATGAGATAACAGCAATATAAGAACAAAATAGAGAAATAAAAAAAATAAAAGAAGAAAAAATCAATATTTGGAGAAGAAATGTAGAAAAATGTAGAAAGCTACGTTGGTGGAGCCAGATGAACTAAAGTGTGGAAAACAGTCAAACAAATGAAAAAGGACTAAACAAACAAAGCACATGATCTGACAACAATAAAAAATTATGTAAATTTACTAGCAAAGAATTTGGAAATTGAAAATGTAACTATTGAACAAGTCAAAGCATCAATATTGTAACCATTAAGCAAGAGGAGGTTACCGAACAACTAAATAGAATGAAGAATGGGAGATCTTTGGGCCAGGTAACATTTCCATTGAGTTAGCAAAGTATGGCGGTACTGAAATAATAAAATGTTTAACTGTGTTGGTGAACAATTGTTGCACAAGGATAACAACACCAGAGGAGTGAAACAGGCCTATATTGAATTCATCTTTAAAAAATAAAACAGACAAAACCAAAATTGTTATAAAGGTTTGAGTATAACAAATAGAATTACTGGTCTCTATGAGAAAATTTTGCACATAAAAATAAGGCATGCTACTAAAGACTAAATAAGCGAAGAACCACATGGTTTCATGAATGATTGTTTATGTGTAGGTAATCTTTTTATAATTTAACAACTAATAAGCAAACAATATCAATAGGAGCAAAAGTTCATATGCAATTTGTTGATTTTAAAGAGACGGAATCAATTATGAGAAGCATTAAGAATAGTTAATATAGGAGATCACATGCTTGCAATTGTTCAAGAATTGTATATATAAATTAAGCTTATGCCAAAATGGGCAAGCAATTATCGGAACCGATAACTACGACAAATGAGTTGAGATTGGGATGTAGTTTAATTTGTACGCCGTAGTAGTTTTGAGTGACTGGAGAAGACGCTGTTAAAGAATGGGTATACCAATTAATGACGACCGACTGTTTACTATAAATTTTGCAAAAAATTATAGTTTTGGCACAGGACTCTTTCGACCTTGAGTTTATGTTTAAAAGATTGTATGACGAATACCATAAATGGGGATTGGATGTAAGTTTGACCAAAACCGAATATTTGGTCGTAAACAGCAACGCGACGTTTGATGATACGAAGGTCAAACAAGTGGAAGAGTTCAAATATTTAGGCGTGATAATTAACCAAATTAAACACCACATTCAAGAAGAAAAAAATAATTAGTTGTCTTAATTTCTCATGGTGGGATAAAAATACCTCTAAACAAAATAAAAAACGTATCGGGCAAGTGATGGTAGAGTCAACATTGTGCTACGGGTTCGAAATGTAGATGAATCTAGGGCGAAGTGCAAGAATGTCAAGACAACACATCCGTAACGAAGAAACAAGAGATCGAATGTCAGCAAAAGATACAATATTAGACAGAATAGAATGCAGTGGCTTGCAGTGGTTCGGACACGTAATGAGAATGCTGGAAGATCTACTATCCAAGAAACTGTTTCTGTGGACACTACCATGGAAAATAAAAGAGACAGATCCCAAAAGTCATGGGATTAGACAGGCAATGAAGAGAAGATGGAATATTATGTCTGACAAATGGCCGTCTCAGCTTCGGCTGAAAACCTTAGTTGTTTTCACAAAATTGCCGATTACAATTTCAGACATGTTTTGATCGATTTCATCATTAACATTTTGGATTTCGTTCGTGACATCAACTGTTTGAGGATTACTGACGTAAAATTTGCATTTTAGGTAGTCCCACCAAAAGAAGTCGCACGATGTTAAATTACAAGATAGCTAATTGATATTTCGTAAAATTATATGATAAGTAAATCAACTACTGTAGTATGACAGGTCGCACCATTCTGTTGGAACCGCATTTGCTTCAGATACATGTTGTACAGTTGATGAACTATCATGTGATAGTAACAATCGCTATTTACAGTTACAGCATCTTCGAAGAGGTATAAGTCTATCATGCGTTTTGGCCATAATCAGTACCAAACAATGACTATTTGGGGGTGCATGTGCGAAGATTTTCCAAACCCCAAGTTTGACGATTTTGTTTGTTTATAAACTCGTTGAGCTGATAATGCGTCTCGTTGCCAAAGATAATTAACAAATTGTTGACAGTGAAACTGGTCAGTGAACTTAAGTCCTTGCGTCACTTAAATTTTGTACGTATAAAAGTTTAGATTTTTAACGAATATTTGCTGAAGGTGGCTTGTCGAAATGTCCAATTGTGTACGATGCCGAGTGGATGCTCTCGGATTTGCAGCGGCACTTTGACTAATTATGGCAATATTTTCACAACACCACACCACAAGCAGATATTCACGAATATTTTCATCAAATATTAACCTTCGAACAATTGATGTATTTGGTGCACAATTTTGGCCATGGAGTTTTTATACAATCCCCCAAATTTTCACTGAATTTGTGATGCGTTTTAACGATACTATTTTGCTGTTCTTTCTTATGTTATTATATATTTATTAATAAGAGAATCATACGTGATGTTTGTCAAATTATCATATTTGCCGTCCGCAAAACAAAAAAAGACATAAAGTTTAAATTCAGCGTTCAATTTGGGCCAAAACATGCTGATCATGACTTATAGTTGTAACTACAAGGTTTGTATAAGAAGTATCAGGAACAATGTTTTTCTGGCGTCACTATAAGTCGGAGCGCTCTTGCATTGCGCAAGCTCGATGGTGGGGGATGTGACCTTCGAGACGCGCCAAGGACCAGTCGCCTGCGAGCGTTCGTTCAGGCTAGATTTTTATTATTATAGTTTATAGGCGAACAACTTTTTATGCAAGAAATTTTATTAACAGATTCGTTAGTGGTTTATGTCATGCAATTTTTATCACAGAAGATAAAGTTTCTGTTCAAAAAAACCGTGGGATTTGAATTATTGGTAGGTGATAGAACAGTTCTTATAGAAATTGGATATGAATTGTCTATTATGATTGCCATCTATAGGTCAAGACCCAAGTTATGTAAATTACGTGGTACGTCTTGAAAGTATTGAGCCATATAATACGCTCATAGTTTTTCATATTATCACGCCATTTTGATTTCGTGTCTACACTAGGTCAACTGTCTTTTCCACTTCGTTTATATTCATTTGCTGAACTCCGATATTCTCTTTTATTTATTTATTTTTAAATAAATCTTGTCTAGCAATTCTGCAGGACCTATGCAGTAGGTTCATTTCCATAATCGTTAATCTTTGTTTATCGTTCTTTGTATATCTTTATGTTTTTGCTTCATATAGTGCGCAACTCTTAACTAGTATCTTATAGATGTTTATTTCCCTTTCTTTGATTATGTTTTTACGTCACCACATATTATTTGGTCTACTTATTTCTCTTCTTCTTTGTATTATTCCCGATTTATAATTTGTCATTAAAATCTTTATTTTTCTTCGCCCAAATTCAAATGACTTTTTCCGATACACAAATATTTTGTTTTCGTAAAACATATATTCCAGATCATCCTTATCTTGTGCGAAGATGATCTGGTCGCCGGCAAATTGTGGTGCGTATAGGTTTTGGCTGTTTATTTCTTTTTTCAGAGTATTAGTGTGTGTTTTACATAGACTTTAAATGTGTGAGCGATAGAGAGCATTCTTGTTTAAAGCTTTCAATTATATGAGACTCTTGTTAATTTGTTTCCAATTTTAATTTTGTTTTGCGGTATACTTGTTTTTACAGTTTTAATTAGAAAGTGGCATGTGTTCTTTCCATTGCTTCTTGCAAACTTTGTCACCGGTACACTATAGTACGCCTCGGTAAGATCGATAAATAGCAGGTTCAGGCTTCTACTTTTATTTTCCCTTTTCTCTTATTTTTAAATAGTTGCTTTGCTTTTTGATCATTGTAGTCTCTATTAAGTTCTTTAATACACTGTCGTATAGTCTACTAAAGGTTGTAATGTAACATTAATTTGTTTATAATTTTCACTTATTGTCGAGTATCAAATTTTCCATTTGTCTTTTATTTTTTTGTTCAATAATACAGTTATTAAATAGGCCTGCTATTATTTTCTTTAATTTTTTAGAGCCACATTTAATCATTTCCTGGGTTGTCTGTAACTCTACTATTTTTTAACTCCCGAAGGGCTGTAAATACATTATTTCTGCAGATTATCCTAAAATTTCTATGTTATGCATTTCTTCGTCGTCTTCGTATTGCATGCAATTTCTCTATAATATTATTTCCGTTCTTTTTTCTGTTATTAATATTATATTATCTGCTTTATTGTTTTTTTCAATGTTGTCTATAAAATCATATACCTTTGCATAACGTGTATCTCAGATTAGTTTGAATTTCATTTTATTTTCTATTACATAATTTTCTTTCTTCTGTTGCTATTGATTTGTTGACCGTGTTCCTTATTCTTACACATTCACTTTAAATATGTCCCTTTTCTCTTACCACTCTTTTTACTTCGTCTGTCCACCACGAATTTTTACTTATTTGTTTGCTATTATTAATCCACCTTAGTGTTTCTTTTGCTGTTCTATAGTTGTTTTCTTGTAGTTTGTGATCTAGACTATTTTTGGTATAGTAGTTTTATGCTTTCTTTTTAAAACTCGGTATGTTAATTTCCTTACTAAGATATATTCCATTTCACTTTCCTCATTTTTCTTTTTGGTATTTGGGTTTTATTGTATAGAAAATATAAAATTGCTTTCACCAGATGGCGGATCTGTTGAACATTCGGCTCCCCTGATACTCTCATGTCTAAAGTTTTTATGGATGATTTTTGTTGCACTGTGCAATCGATTATTGATTTTGTTGGTTGTTATTTTTATAAAGTCTATTCAAACAAGTATAGTAATCTGTACTCATTGCCATTTACTTAATTTTCTATGCGAGTTTTTCCATAAATTTATCTCTTAACTTTCCTTTTGGTACACCTCTATATACAGGGTGGTATCCAAAAGTAGTAGGACAGATTTAAAAAAAAATGGATTGAACATTTTGGCACATCGACTTAATACTGTTCAAAATAGGCCCCTTGGGCATCCACACACTTCTGGTAGCGAGCCTTCCAGGTCGTGAAGGCCTTCTGGAAGTCATTCTCCGGGATGCTGTTCAGCGCCCTCGTCGTTGCCGCTTGGACTGCTTCCTCCGAGTCGAAACGATGCCCCTTGAGCTGCCCCTTGATCCGGGGGAACAGGAAGAAGTCTGGCGGTACTACATCAGGGCTGTAGGGGGGTGAGGCAACGTGGAAACATCGAATTTGGTCAGGAGATCCATCACAATCCACGCGCCGTGGCACGGCGCGTTGTCGTGGTGGAGCTTCCACTTCCCCGCCAGGTCTGGTCGCACGCGTGTGATCCGATTTCGCAGCCGTGTGAGCACTTCCACGTAAAATCTTGCATTTACAGTCTGTCCAGGAGGTACAAACTCCTTATGGACAATGCCACGATGGTCAAAAAATGCAATCAACATCGATTTCGACATTCTGGCCTTCTTTTTACGGAGTGATTGTGCGGTGTGCCACTCTTCGCTCTGACGTTTTGTTTCCGGGTCGTATTTGTAGCAAAACTTGATGACGTACCGCTGCTCCAAATTTTGCTCCATCGCAAAAGACGACGAGGCGTCACAACAGGAGGTCACTAAAACAGTGGTCCACACTAAACTAACGCACGCAGGCGACTGCCGCAGGTCGAAACCTGTTCCCAAGGCTTCCCTCCATAACATCCGGCCTTGCACACCCCCCTTCATCGCTCCGCGCGCGCGGAAAGAACAGTCCTACTACTTCTGGATACAACCCTGTATAAAGATATATTTTCTAATCTCTTATTTATTTAGACTTACTTTTTGTTTCTGTCAGATGTAGTATGTCTATATTTACTTCGCTTGCTTCTTTTGCTATTTCATCTGGTTTGTACCAATACCATGGATATTCCACAAGATTTATATCTAACCGAACTCGACATTGATTAGTTAATATAACAATTAGTTAACATACTTGTAAGGGTACAACCTAACTCATAAACTATAAAAGAACGTACTGTTATTGCTTACCTTACTATTATTATAATTGCCATGTATAACATGTAACTGATTGTTGAGGTGGCAAATAAATGATTAAAAAAACAATGGATATTCCAAATAGCAAAAACCATAGTTCTTTTTGTTCCCTGGTTCTAAATCTAACCTGATTACATTCCTCCCCTTTTCGAGACTGCCCGCTACATTTTTAGTTCAAAATATTTTTTTAAGTATGATGGGGAATAAGTCTATTGATCCAACCTCCAACTTGAAGGATCAGAAACTTAGTTTCGAGATGTTGTTGCCTTACAAACCTTTTCCAGCGTTTAAATCATTCTGCTTCGAAATTACGAATAATTGTCTCGTCGTGTTGATCTAAACCTAGGTGATGGCCTGGAATCTCTCCCTCCTTTAAAAATTACGACCTATTTCAAGAAGCCTAGTCCGTTGGTGTTAGTTTGAGGTGAGACATTAGTAACTGTGTGTTTCTTCTGCTCTGGTAGTAGTAGCCGCGGAACTAATTTTGCTGCAATTCGCACCATGGTGAGCTTGACGCCAGCATTTCACACACCTTGTAGTTTTTGGACTCACATTTGTTCAATATTTTCCAGTGTTTTGTGTGTCGTTAGTCTTTCAAAACATAGACATTTTCCAATAGATTTCCGGCTATTTCTGAATTGTTCGATTATGTCTCTATTGCTTCTGCACTCATTTCATTGTTTCTGAAAGCTTTGAATAATTTCTAAATGTTTCAGCCATATGAAAAATTTTATGTCGATTCTCTGTCTAACTCGTCCAGCTCATTGCAAATGCGACAATTACACATTAACGTCTAACGCATGCATATTGCGTCCTACTCCATGTTAGGTTTTATAGCAGCCGCTCAAACTATATTATACAGTATTAACACTGGTTTGATATTTTCGGGAGAGACTTTGTACGTATAAAAAATTACGATCTGTAGAACTAAATATGTAAAGAAATGTATAACAAAAGAGAAAAATGTTGTTCCTTGATAAAATTACGAAAACCAATTTGGAGCAATAAAAAGAGAACAAAATCAAACTTCTTCTAATACTGAAAATAAAAAACACCTAAAGTAAACACAGATACACTTATTGTTATTATTATTTCATATTGATATCAATGTATGTTGAAATTTAAAATGCAATATTTATTTGTGTAACAAACAGAAAAACAAAAACTTATTCCGGTACCGGGAATCGAACCCGAGCCTCCTGGGTGAGAGCCAGGTATCCTAGCCACTAGACCATACCGGATTGATGCTAAGCAGTTACAAATTTTCTATCATCTCCATACTATTAGATACAATAATAAATTAATACGGAAAATAAAAAATAGCCTTATTAACCAAAAATTATGCTTCATTAAACCATATTGCATTAAGGCGTAACAAGCTTACGATTTGTATTGGTCATATTACTACAATAAAAGGGTAAAATCAAATAACTTGTTTGCAAATAATGATTATGAAAGTATATTCCACCGTATATTGGATTTGTAGTATAGTTACAGATAATAACAGGAACAATAATTAGGTAGTTTATGTTAATTTACTGTAACTGATATGCTAGAAGTTGTTTTAGAGATGGATGAGGATTTGAATAGAGAAGTTAATTGTATTTTATTATTATTCGTGTATTTATATTTGGTTTAGTGGTAGGAATCGCTACTTAAATCGGAAGACCTATACATAAATAGAGTAAAACTAAAAATATTTTCCGGTACCGGGAATCGAACCCGAGCCTCCTGGGTGAAAGCCAGGTATCCTAGCCACTAGACCATACCGGATGGACGTACGTAAGAGTTATCTTAGCCGTATTTCAAGGTCTTTATATATACAATTGCTTGTGTAATAGAAATTTTGTAAATCATTAATTGTATTTATTTTACTTTTAACTTAGCATATGTAATTTGTAAAAGCAAAAATCAAAATTATTTTATCCAAAGCATCCGTTAAAATATATATATATATATAAAAGTTATTTACAAAATACATAATTTAATTTGTTGAAATAATAGTTTCAACACTTTGGTATTACAATTTGAAATTTTCGAGTATTATAAATGATATAAAATTTCAAAATTTTAAACACAATATATTTCGTATGCTTTCTCTAATTGAAGTTTAATATAAGAATTTGAAAAATCGGACCAATGTCATGACAGTGAACACGGCGTTCTGCACAACACGCTAATCGGGTACTGGATTTGCGAACTTATTGGGCGAAGCATTCCAAATCAAATTTTTTTAAATTTTATATGCTTAATTTACAACTAGCCCAAAGGCTAACGAGCAAATTTGATGTAATACTTAATTACTAAACTAAACTAAAATACTGACATATGGAGGGAGTGTCGCCCATTGGCGAGTCCCTGAATATACTAATATAATGAGTACTAGTTAGTAAGGTCTAGCGTTTTAAGTATTTTTAATCTACGAGTGGTATTATTAATATCTAGTAAATTTAGCACTAACACATTGGGGTGAGTTCTTATTCGATTGACATAGGTGGCTGTTCGTCTTTTAACCTCATCTCTGATCCATGGAACTTTTAGGTCGTCGTGAAATGTTTTGTTGCTAATGAACCATTCAGCGGTGGTCATTACACAAATAGTATGCTCTGAAATCTTTGCAGAATATCAATATTTGATGTTTTAGCACTGCTCCATAGATGTATGTCGTACGTCTTGTACTCTAACACTTTATTTTCTATCGGTAACTTGAATTTTTTCCCTAAAAGCCAGTACATCTTTTTCACCACAGCATCCAGTTGCTTTCTCTTTTTTGTAATATGGGTTTCCATGTTAATCACCTGTCGAGGACAAACCAAGATATTTTACTTCCTGTTGGATGGGGACTTGCATACCATTTAGTGTAACCGGAGGAGCAGAGTTGTGTTTCGTCGTAAACGTAATAGTTGTAGATTTGGTTTCATTAATTTGTATGCGCCACCCGTACAACCATTTTGTATTATGTCGGGACTACTTTGTAGAATTATCGAAGCTTGTAGTGGATCTTGGTGAGAAACTAATAACGCCGTATCGTCCGCGTATGTGGCCATCATTGTGTTGTCATTGCATGGTAGATCAGCTGTAAATATCTGGTATAGGTTAGTCCCAGAACACTGCCCTGAGGAACTCCTGCCATTATTGGGTAGAGTCCAGACTGGGTGTCGCCGTACTTTACTTGATAATTCCTCTCACTTAAGTATGCTTTAAACAGAAGAAAGTATTAGTGTGGAAACGGCCCTTTAATTTTGTATAGTAGGCCTAGATGCCAGACACGGTCAAAAGCCTGGCTGACATCAAGGAATGCCGCAACACAGTATCTTTGTTCTTCAAAGTCCTTTTCGATTACATCTACGACTCGGTGTATCTGTTCTAATGCAGAGTGTTGTTGGCGAAACCCAAATTGATGTTCGGGAGATAATTTGTTCTTCTTCAATTATGGTTGTCATTCTCTTTAGTATTAATTTCTCTAATACTTTTGACAGTATTGGTAGGAGCGTATATGAGGTAACCTTATGTGCAGGTTTGTCCGGTTTCAATATTAGTATTATTTGGCCGAATTTCCATAACAGTGGGAAGTACTGCAATCTCAACACTGCATTGAATATTTGTACTATGCACATGCTAGCTTTATGTGGCAGTTCCTTCAGTAGTTTAGCAGTAATTAAGTCATACCCGGGCGCTTTCTTGTTATTTAGATGATGGATTTCAGTTATAATTTCTTCAGGGATAGAAGACTGTATTGGGAGGCTTAATAGTAAAGGAGCTTGCAAGTAGTTTTTAACCTCCTGTTTCTCTTCTGGGGTAGCAGCTATGGAATGCGGTTGAAATATCGGTGATAGGTGTTCTGCAAAACGTGTTGCTTTGCCAGCTTCTGTTCTTGCCCAAGAGCCGTCTACTTTTCTTATTGGTGGAATAGAAGTACGAACATTTTTTAAATTCTTCGTTGCCTTCAAAAGCGTGTAGTTGCTATCTGCTGAAGGAGATAAAGTGCTAACGTATTCGTTAAATAATTCTCTTTTCCACTCCCTTAGGGCCATTTTTAACTCTCTTGTTAGCCTATTTAGGTTATTTTAGTCTATAGGATTTCTCGTTTGCTGCCAGATTCGCATAGCTCTTCTTTTATCCTCGATTTTAGTTTGAATGTAGAATGGATAATTTTCGATAACTTCTGAATTTTTGTGAACAGTCGGGATTGAGTAGTAGGCTGAATTCTGAAGGTTTTTAGTTAGCTGGGCTACTGCATTGTCAATTTTCTCTTCTTTTCTCAATGAAGTTTTAATTGTTGTATTGTTCGTTAGGTACTCTCTGAATAGGCCCCAGTTTGTGTAATGGTTGTAAAGAGAAGCCTTTTTTTGCTTTGTAATAATAGAAGTGCTAATTGTAACTATTATAGCCGAATGCTCTGAAAGAAGGTCAAAGGACGTTTCTGCTTTACAGTATCTTGGAGATGATCATTTTGTAACAAAGCAATCTACGGCATTAGGTACTTTGTGTGGGTCAGCCGGCCATATGTGGGCTCCCCGGTGCGGCTTTGTGTAATTTGCGTCCTTTGGTTGATGTTAACCTCGAGCCCCAGATTGGATTTTTGGCGTTGTCCAAACCAAGTGAGAATGTTTTTTTTTTGTTTTGGAAGCTGTTTCAAATTTGACATTAATTAATTGAAAGAAACGAGATTGTTATAGTAATTTGGCCATTTAGGCAGTGGGCAATCCAGATTAAAGGAAAGCCGATAAATTCTCTCCTCCAATCAAGGCCGTTTAAAAGTCATAATATATTTTCAAGTATTCCCTTACCAGAAACAATAGATCAAAATATAAGTCAAGATAAAACATCATAAAGACGAAACAACTAAAGTGGAATAAAAATGAAAATTCCACCCGTGAATTACAAGGAGAAAACAGAAAATGGATTTACTTTTGTACTAAAGAAAAATTATTTAAAAATAAATTTAAGGGCAATTGAAGACGAGCGTTTACTCACGAAATAGTTGCAACAGCAAGCCCCGCTTCTAAGAAACAAGCTACTCTATCAGAAATTATACTGTCAGGCTGTTTCACAAGTAGATGAATCTTTTGGTACTTCAGCTACTGCTCCCTTTCTTGATAATATTAGAGAGATTATCAGTTTATAATTTGAGCAAATTAAATTCGATGAAACGGACAATGTTCGACCTGACCTTCTTAATGTGAACTTTCTCTACAGCATCACATTATTAAATTTTAAAGCTGATGTGATTAAAGTCCAATGATCACTATTCATATATTTCATGGAAAGATACAAAATCAAAATCACCTTTTCACAGAAACTCATCTTAGTAACAGTTATTTAAGATTAAGCGATTGCCATATAATATGCTATGATCGACTGTCTGAGTACGCTTCTGGCGGAGTCGTCGTTGTAATAAAAAAACAACATTAATTTAACGCATTAAATATATGTAATTCCAATAGAAGAATAAACGAAAACAAATGGTTTTATGATCAAATGACTACTCAACTGTTAGGCAATTTAAGCAGTAAAAGCTTTTATTGAGCAAATAATCCAATCGGAAACCTACTTAACAATAACAGATAATCTTTATTGAAGTGACCACGAGACAGACATATTGTGTCGGCAATGATTTTTTTCAGCGCCGTACATCAAGCAATGATCAATGAAATAAATTTGGACCAACTGTCCGTTTCAATTACCTTAAACGATACAGGTATAATCCCACCATCTCAACCAAGGCTAATAAATAGAGCTGCAAATCTTTCAAGAAAAATCAAACAGCTCAATTGCAAAGCCGTATCCAATAAATAAAGCGCCCAAGAAGACTAAATATTATATCTGCTTTTATTGTTGACCTTATCAAAGAGAAAAGAGGAAGAAAAGTGCTAAGAAAATGTAGCATTTTTGTAGAAAAGCTAAATGTTAAGTTTACTTCAATTGTCGAAGACAATATTAAGAATATTGTTACTTATAACAAAACACATCCTCCAATAAGTGATAATTTCAACTTTCCAGTAACAATTGGCAAACTTGTGACATGTATAAGATATCTAAGGTTACAAAAGCACTAAGACATGATTTTATTCCTAACGCGATAGTTAAAAACTTATCAAAGAAAAGTTCTCTTATTTAGCCACTTTAATTAAAAGCATTATCTTATATTAATGTTTCTCCAACAAGGTAAAAATGCTAAACTGCAACTACTTTTGGCGCATTAACCTATTCTTTCAAAACTTTGAGAGAAAGTAACCACTTATTGGTTAAAAATGCCGTTAGAAACTAACAGTATTATTTCATCTACTGTCTTTAGCTTGAAAAAAGACTATTAAACTTTTTATTAATGCAACAGATATATGAAATTATTGAAAGAGATTTTTAAAAAGTAATTGACCATAGTTACAGCCTCTTGATAAGATGTACATTGACGGTCTCCTATACAAACTATAAGTCCATAAAAAGTACTTTATTATTAATTTGGAAAGATTAAAGTTCTGGATTATAAATTAACGGTTGACTATCATCCACCAATAGTATCCGTACTGGGGTTCCTCAAGGAAGTATACTTGATCCAACGCTATTTAATACAGGGTCTAACAGGATGACCTCCCCGCGCAATGTATTGGTAGATGATGCTTGAGTCGTACATCTTGAACAGTTATTTTAATGTCCATCATGGTATAGAGTAATCAATAGCGTACGTTTGCGTTGGGTATTATAACGCAATCTATATTTTGTAGGCATTTTTTTGGTATTGAGCTCCACAATGATCTTGACAACTCTATGAGTAACCCTTGTAACTGTTTAGTGTGTTGTTACGGAATTTTGGCTGTATTTTTTTTGAGAAAACAATACGTACGGTGACTCATATCTACCCGCTATGTTGCAATGTTATGTAATTTTCTGGAGCACGGACTCAACGAATATGGAAGTAAACTACGATAGTTCCAACAAGATGGCGCTACTGCACACATGGTAAAAATTCTTAAGAAGTTTTGGATTAAATGTTTCTAGGTCGCCTCATAATTACTTGGTGACATCTCATGGGAGCTAAGTCGCCAGACTTATTTCCTTGCGAGTGTGGGAACACCCACAAGTTGAAATCTAAAATCTTTCAACGCAAGCCGCGATCGAATTAAAGGATGCTATCGTTGAAAATGATTTCGCAAACAATTCCGAATTTTAAAGTAAGTCTGCAGGAGTGTATCGTCGATTTAAAACAAAGATAATAAAAATGGCTATAATACCAAACAAGATAATGAAGACGAAACTGCTAACGTCACCGACGAAGATATTGATAAATTAATTAATCAAAATAAGGAGCCAGGTCAAAACGAAATAAGAAATTAGCTTCTGAAATATGGACAACAACCGTTAAACGAGCAGCTGAAAAAGTTACTTAACATGATAATTAAGGAAAAAATAGTACCACAAGAACGGAAAACAAATACAACTATTCTAATAGTTAATAAAGTAAGAAAGAAAACTATTAAGGAGAAAATAAGAACTGCTAAGTCGAATTTTATTGCACCAGATGCATAAAAGTAAAGAACAGCAAGATTTTCGTCATAATACAAATAGTTAAAAAGCGATTTAATTAAAGACACTGACCCTTATATGTTTTGGTGATATTCGATTAATCTCTTCCCAGAAATCCTTTTGTTTGTCGATGGCATTTCGGAGTTGAATTTTATTTTCGGTAAATCTCGGTTTATTTTGTTCTTTGCTTTGACTCGGCAGGGAACGACGAAGGAACCTTTGCACCAGGAAAGACGCTACCGTTCGGTTCCGTTGTAAAGATTGGGGTAACTTGTCCTAACCTTTTACCCACACCCTTATTTCCTCTTCCTGGGTCCCCCAGGACCAACAGCACAGGAAACCAATTTCTGCGGGAAAGCGCCGTTTCCACAGATTAGTATTTTTAACTTTCGCTTTTGTTTGAAGTTTCTTTTGTTTAAATTTAAAATTACTATATAGTCCACTTTTTGGCCGCACCAACAAATTACATATTATTTAAGAGCTGTAGTATGAAAAAAACAAGTTTTTAAATAACAATATCATGTTGAAACTAGCAAGAGCAAAAAGCAAAGAATAATAGAATTATAAAAAGGAATATAGTCAAATTTGTAAAGAAAAGACAATAACAGAATGACCATGTGGGTAAAACCGATAAAAATAGAATAACTAAAATAATAGATAAGAAACATTGTGGTAAGAGAAAAGATCGACCAAAGGCTAGATTTAAAAGTTAACAGAATCTTTAACCGCTAACCCATGAAAAACAAGGAAAATAATAAGAAAAATATAGTCTTAAAATCAATTATTGGTTAACAGAAATAAATGTCATTCAAGGAATTAACGATTGCTTTATAAGATATTAGGGAGACAAAAACACCTATAAATAACAAAAACTACATTTTTGCCGTTCTATATACTTCAAAAGCTTCAATAGCAATGTTTATAGTACATTAATAAAGCCGTAATAAACAACAACACCGATGTGGTAAACCGAAGATGGTCGTGACACCAGCCAGTTGCGTACGAAACGTCTTTAGTTCATATCAAAAAAAGAAGTTAATAATGCTAATATACACTTCACTCATACTGGCTCTCAGTTCACATTTTTGACCTTCATTTTCTGTTACTTTTCGTCTTCCCAAAAGTTGCTTATGCCACGCATATACCTTATTTTTCTTAGGAGTGTTGTCCCCAAACTCTGACTTAAAATTTGGGACGATTTTACGCTTTTAGTTGTGAGAAACGTGACAATAATGCATTGAGTAACAAACCAAGGTACATATTCCTCAGATATAATCATAATGACTAAAGAAGTAGCGGGAAGAATTTCCTTACCTACAACTTTCAAGTAACAGTGCGTTAGAATGAAAAATCCAGTTTATATTTGATTTACCCTCATATTAAAAATGGTGTCTTTGTTACAAATCTTTTCTTAGACATACAGAATGTTTGTCGTTTAAAATATTTATATTTCTTATTGTGAGTTTAATATCACTTTATAGTAAACCAACCAAACCAAACCAAAAACCAAAATTTTGTCCAAAAATAGCTTTTTTTATTGTTTATATGGATTGCGATGCAGTATAAGTCAGATAATTGGAAAATAGATTATCATATTCCTATTTATCACCTTGTAGGTACATCAAAACTCCGCAAGCACATTTGAACTTTAAGATGAAACTGTAGAATTGCATCACTTGTGTGGGCAAACATGCGCGCCTGTTGGGTTTCAGTTCCTCTCTTATCTCTGTCTTTGATATGCTATTTGCTGGTAAGGTTTATGTTTTAGTTTTTCGTATAACAACTGAGAATGACATATTTTTACATGACATATTTTTTCGGCTTAGGTTGTGTGGAGATATCAATGTATGTATGTGAATGTAAAGGTATTTCCATTATTCTAAATCGTTGTCTATTTCATTAGCCCAAGTCGTAGTGTTTTTTGTTCCGTGAAGAGGAGACCACTCTTTCCAAGTATTCCGCTCTTGTTTCTTTCCGACCTTATTTCCCACAGCGGTTAGTTACTCAATCTTCCACAAGGTTACTCAGATTTCCAGGGCTCGCCAACGGGAAGTTGAGAGTCGGAATTAGTAGGAGAGGCTGGAAACTAGCCGTATGTTTCGCATCCTGTCTACAATGGCACAATAAAAAAATACCCAAGAACAAAGTACAGAGAAAAATAATAAAGTTCTATAAAGCAGTTTCAAGTCTAACATACGGTAGTGAATGCTGGACTTTACCAAAAATAACAAACGAAGCTTGGGAAGACCAAAAAAAAGTTGAAAGGATATAAAAATACAGAATCGTAGTGTCGCAACGGATTATATCTAAAGCATGATGGAGAAGAAGAAGAAGAAATACAATGTGAATGTTTATTTTCCAACCCTAACACGTGTATGTCTAGAAACGAAATTTTATTGTACGATTCCAGTTTCTTGGTGTATTTGAATTTATCGAATAAAATGGTTCTTTATGTAGTTTGATGTCCTGTAGGCATGCAGGATTCTTGATTCAGCTGCTGATAAGTCTTGCACACGCCAGTAACAGCGTAAACAAATATTTGGTCAATTTGTCGATGAGACCATTGTTCGTAAAGATAGTAACTCATAGTGATACATTCTCCTTGGAGATTTTGAGAAATCCATATTATCTTGAGGGCAGAGACTCTGATGTGGTCCTTTTTTAGTAGTGTCATTTAGAAAAAAACTTTTAATGAGTTTGCTCGTGTTACGTAGCATCCGTCCTGAGAAATTACGTTTAAGAATGATGTAATTGAGAAATTTAGACATTTATACGCGATAATATTGCGTTACTCTTATTGGCTCGTAGTATGATGCCGTTTTTAAGATTATAAAAAGTCTTTAATTTTGCACTAGATAGGTTCGTTTTGGTGATAACGAGCATTCCCTCATATAACGAAAAAAAGTTACAGTCGACTATACATTGCAATTGGGTACAGCGACAAATTTTACACTATAACTACATCACAGTAGTAGCTGAACTATTTCAACGCTTATCTTAAATAAATAGTATATGAAATAGAGAATGACTCTCAATTTGTAGAATGCTGCATCAAAATTTTCGCACTAAACGCATCAAAGATCCAAGGGAAATACTCAAGAAGTCTCTCCGTCTTCAACGAGTTACAGTTTGGTGCGGTTTTGGGTTGGAGGAGAAATTGATGGGTATTTGTTTAAGAATGAGACTTGTTTCAGTCTATGGTGTGCATTATCATAAAATGCTGATTGATTTTTTTGGACAGAAGTGGGCGTTATAGATGAGGGTGACGTTTACTTCCAACAGTCGCGAAACAATTGCGTTATTTCGCGAGAAATTTTTTAGACGAGTACTTCTTCGAAATGGAAACTTCAACTGGATGCCTAGATTATGCGATTTGGCGCTATTAGACTTTTTTCATTGATGCTATGTTAAAGATAAATACTTCAACGACTTTTAAGCACTGAAAAACAACGTCAAAGCTATAATTTGCAAAATTAAGCCGCATTTCTCCGAAAATATTATAATTTTTTCAAACAAATCACCGTTTATAAGAAGAGCCGAATATCTCAGCTTTCCTGGGCAATTATCTCCATATGTGAGGCCAGTCTCACCTACAGAAATATATAGAGCAATCAAACTAACCGGCTTATATAAAGCCCCTGGCTATGACCTTATAGTAGAAAATATAATAAAGCATCTTCCTAAAAGCAACAGTGCTCATCACAACAATATACAACCGCATGCTTGCTATTTCTTACTTCCCCATTCATTGGAAATTCGCATTAATAACCAAAATTGCAAAACCTGAAAAACCTCTGCAAGATGCCGATTAAGCCTACTACCTCTGCTATCTAGAATTTTTGAACGCTTACTGCTTTATAAAAAAAGAAACTACAGCGGAATTAATTCCCATTCATCAGTTTGGCTTCTGCGAAAGACAATCAACCATCCAGCAAAGTCATAGAAAATTCAGCTACACCAAGGAAACATTCGAAGGGAAAAATGTGTGCTGTGGTATTTCTGGATATCCAACAGACTTTCTATAAGCTATGGCGTTGTAGGCTTTTACTTCTCTTAAAATCGTATCTAACTCAAAGACATTTCCAAGTTCAGTTCGGGGGTATGCTATCAAACTAGCATATTACTAGCTTTAGTGTTTTGCAAGTAAGTGTCTTTGGCCCTTTTCTTTATCTTCTCTATATTAAAGACATTTCAACTACAGGTATTCATTGCTACTATCATAGATGACACTACTACAATGTATTCTGATGAAAAGCTCCAGTCACACCTAAATCTCCTGCAAAGCTGCCTCGGTCGGTGGCGAATCAAAGTAAATAACACTAAATCAACTCAAATCACTTATTATTAATTACTCTACTTGCCATTTATAATCAGCCTATTCTAATAAAAACTAAGGTAAGATACTTATAACTTTATTTTGACTAAAGACTAACTTGGAAAACTCATATAAAAGCTAAAAGACAGCAACTCAATCTAAAAAGAAAAAGCAAGCTGTTGCTATACAAAGTCATCCTAACACCTACATGGTCTTACTGAATTGAGCTGTGGAATTACAGTAAGCCATCGAACACCAAAATCTTGCAGTCCTTCCAATCGAAGACATTACGTATTCTAACCAATGCGCCTTGGTACGTCAGAAATCAAACTTTCCATGACGACCTCAAATTTCATTCATCTCTGAAGTCATCAGGAGTTATGCTGCCAGAAGCAGGATGCGCACCTTAAATCATACCACATAGACAATGGCCAGAAGACCTTATCGAGCAAATCATGGAGATTTGTTAGTGGGTGGTGCCCTACTCGTGCTAAATAATTTTTATATCAACTCATTTATTTATCACTCCGCGTTAAGGGTACATCGCATATTGGCAATATAAATACAATTTAAAAAAATAAGAGCTGAGGTGGCCACTTGGATAATGGATTTTCATAATTTGAAGAGATCGCAAACACCTGGCTCTAAGTCGGGGACTGTTATGCCAAAATGACTTCTTTGTACAAGCACAGTTTAAAATATGACGGTGAGAATTCTGGTGTGAGATATGCCTTTCTCGTACTTCTTCTTGTGGAGTAGGTTCAGACCCTGTAAAAGCTAACTCCACTTTTTCTTGATAAGGGCATCAAATGAATGCCGAGAACTTCCCGAAAGTCGACGTACTTCAACTCGTGAGCTAAATTCCTAATATACATACGTATACATTAACGTACTTCTGCATTTCCTATTCTAATTCTTTGCATTATTGTTATTCATAACGTTATCACGGTACACAATTAATAATGTTTCTGGCGGCGCTATATTTTTAAATCATACAAATAAAATAGACATTAATCTTGTTGAGTTACAACAGCATGCAATTAGAGCCCAAGTCAAGTATGATTAATTTATACTTAATCTAAAAACCAACCCAGTTGTGAAGTACTCCGCATAACTTACTTAGGAGCTAATTAATTCATGCATAGGGAGTGCTTAACAACGATGAAAACTGGACGTTGATTAATGTTGTGGGTATGAACAAGTAGAAAATTGTTTTAGGAAGCGTTTTTAAAGGAACGAAACAATATCAATAGTAACTATTGCTAATTAGTAGGTACTTATTATTGAGTTGGTAATGTCTGCTCATTTTTTAGGTTTCATAGAGAACAACTAAACAGGATTTTCTCGTAGAAGGTTATTTCCCGATTAAATAATGTCAGTGCAAGTATATAAGCTATACAATTGCCTTTAAAATTAATTCCACTTGTGCATTTTTTCATGTTGCAAACTGGCGTCCCGGAAAAGACAATCCAAATTATCAGATGAGAAGAAGCTCTTTCTAATCGTGAAATAGCCACCAAAGTGATAAACCGTAAAGGAGACGACAAGGGAGGTGATGCAATCTATAAACTACAATTTGAAGCTGTTGGTTTTAATGTATGTACTTGCACTGTATAGCAGAGAGGGTGTAGATCACGAACCACTGGTTTCCAAGAAATAAGGATGCTTTCGTCTACAATGGTTTAAAGAAGATAAGATCACTGACAGAAAGTGCTATTCAGTGACAAATCAACGTTTAATACCAACAAGCATCCCAAGAATACGTATGCCAGAAGATATGCATATCGCTCACAATTAATCATTCTACCTCTGTCATTTTAGAGGGATGCAGGTCTGACCAAAACGTTGGTCGACAGGCTATCATATCTGGTATGACAAATTCCACGAAGTATATTGAAGTACTACGGAATATCATGCTGCCTAGTGGAGAAAGCTTTCTTAGAAATTGAGATTTCAGAATGGTAATGCATTTCGTCATAGGAAAGAATTAATTAAATCTCGAATGAACACTAATGAAATTGACAGAATGGACTATCCAGCTCAATCTCCTGATCTCAATCACATAGAAAACGCATACTAGTGAATTTCATGTTTAAATAATGTAAATTGGTTATCAAAACAAGGACTAGCTAATAAAATATTGGTAATAGTGTAGATTAAAATATCTTTCCTTGTTCATGTCTGTGTATAATCAATCACTTAATAAAGGATAAACTTGCTTTTTACTTGCATTCTCTTTAATTACACTCGCTGCTGTTTTTTTGTTTATTTGTATAAATTTATTGTGACTATCTACCCACCTTCGTGACACAGAAAGCGACAGATTAAAAAATATTTTGTATTAGTGCATTAAACGTCAACTTTTCTTCTTCTTCTTTGGTTCATTACTCTTCTGGGATTTCCGTTTTTTGTTTCCTTATGTCCCTATCCAACCAGTCTCCTCTTTTTTAGATATTTTTCTTATATATGTTTCTCAACTCAAGGGTGGTCGCCCTCTTTCTCTTTCACCTTTTGGAGACCATTCTGTAATCTTTCTTGGCCACCTACCATCAGGCGTTTGTTTTATGCGACTATACCAACGAAGTGCTTAATTTTCTAAACTCTTAGTGATTGACTGGGTTAGTTCCATCTTTTCCCATATTACTTATGTTCTCATCCTATCTCTTCTGGTAGTTTTTAGACATCTTTTTAAGTAATAAAATTCTACTACTCTAATTCAACAACTCAAACATATTTCGTCATTGGCCACAATTCTGCCCCATAACATGTGATATTATATATTATAGTATGAAACATCATTTTCTTTGGGTCTTTACTTAAGTTGTCACTTATAGTAATCCCTTTGTTGTCGTTTTTTCTATCGCTATTCTTTTGGAGATATCCTTCTCATACCTGCCATCTGAGCTAATGGTCATTTCTAAGTAAATAAAATTGTTGCAGGGTTTAATACCCTATCCGTCAACATTTAAGTTCCCTGTTACTCTTCCCATACACATGCATTCTGTTTTATTGAAATTAATCATTAATCTTCTTTTTTCAAATTTTTCTTTAAGTTTCCTTAACCTCGGTTTGTTTTACTATAATCTTTCATTGTCTCTAATTTCTAGCTGCCATCTCCCAGTTTCTAACATTTTATTTCTTTACCGCATATAATCTGCTTTTTGCTCTTTTTCTTTTTCATTCATAAGTCGTTTTAGTACTAACTCTCTTATTCCTTCAGGTCCTAAATAATCTGTGAAATATTTGAGTTTTCGTTGCTATTCCTGCCCGACCACCATTTTTTTTTAAATACCCTTCTCGAAATCTTCCATTTTCCATATCTCTGTTATTTTTTGGTTACATTCGTTTAAAGCACATAAATTACTTCCATAGTTCTATACATTCTTAATTTGACTCTTTGTAATGTGTTTTTTATTAATAATCGCAAAAAACTCGCACTCCTGTCTTCCGTATTCTTCATTGACTAGTAGTCAATACATGTTTGCTGTTTTCTTTAATTTTGCTAATATTTTCTATCGTTTTTTTGTTCTTGTGATAATTGCTGAATCATCAGAATTGGTAACATATTGGTGTTTGGAGTCCTGTATAGTATTTTTGTTATTATCTTGTAATATTTCTAGATTTTTAAATATCATTTCCGTTAATGCAATTAATTTAGCCGGTATTCCTAATTCCATATATCATTTGTTTTTAATTATTGCTGTAATTTTAAGTTGTGCTCGTAACTGCTTGCAATCAGCTGCTTCATAATAAAAATATGATTAGTGACCGATTCATTATTGCTGAATCCACATTGATGCTCTTTTTATTTCCTCGCTCAGTATATTTTTTAATATTTGCTAAAATATATAGGTTATATCGTGTAGACAATCTACCCCCCCTCGCCGTAATTTTCTTCTTTTTTTATAAATATAGCTGTTAGTCATCTTTCCGGCATTTTCTCTCGTACTAAATAGTATATTCTAGTCGTTAAGTTTTCCCTAACTAGTTGTAATAATTATAATTGGTTCGGTTGCCTTATCAGCGTTCAAAAAATGTCTGAAGAGCTTCCTAAATTTATAAATGGGTAAAAGAGAATCCACCTTTGCTTACAAAAGGGGAATTTGTTGTACAGCTGCCTTAGAATCTGATGATGCCTTCCCCCTACTCATTTGTTGTTCCAAAGTCTCTTTGTCTGCAGTCTTAGAGCTGACTTTAGTACCACCTCTTTCACATAGATGTCTAGTGAATGGATATTCAGACATGGTTCCATACCTGCCGTTGGAGTGGAACGCATTGCTTCCGTGATACTCATACACGCTAGTCTTTGAACGTGTGAGTTCTTGGTAGCTTACCGTACTAGTGCACTATAACATATCATAGGTCTAATTGTAGTAGTGTACAGCCGTAGGACAGCATTTGGTAAAGGACCTCAAAGTTTTTCCATTGCACGGCGACATTGCCAAAATGTATGCACGTTTTTTTGGTTTTAACCACCATGTGTCTTCTCAATTCAGTTTTTGTCAAGCGTAACTCCTAGATATTTGACTTCATCTGAAATAGTAAAAGATGTTTAGATCAGTCTAGGCACCCTATGTACTTCGACCTTCCTTTTTTGGGAAATAGTATCATTTCTATCTTAGAGTGGTTGATCGATAATGAACGTTCTATACACCACTCCTCGGTCATTCTAAGCGATGGTTGCATCAAGTTGTAAAGCACTTGTTCGTACTTGTTGGTGAGCAAGATAGTTTTTGTAGTCAACATAACCTACTCTATAAAATCTTTCGCCATTGAGTCGTTCGAGAAGGCTGTCTACTATTAGATTTCATAGTAGTATTATATTCTTATCATTACACAAGATATAATTGATTCCATTTTTTGTTGTCCCATTTGCACTTCTCCATGCTCATCTATGTTGTAAGTTTTTTAAATAGTGTGTTCGTTATATGTAGATTGTTTTCTTTGAAATAGATTACTAGTAGTTCTCCTTCCTAGTCTATATGGTCCTATTCCAGGAATTTTTTTGTTTACCTATTTTGGTGTTAATGTCGCCCATTATTATTACATATTTTATTTTATTGATTACTACTGCTTTCTATTATTTTTTTATAGCTGTTCTGTTTCTTTTTCTACATGTTTCGACGTCAAGAAAATTTTCATGACTGAATCCTATATTCTAATATACGCCCCAGAATCCAAGAAACTGACGTGCTATGCGAAGTTAACTTTATTGGCCTGGGGTAATCTGTTTTAAATCCGATATAAGCATTATTTTAAGGAGTATTCTAGCTTTAACTTGTCATGCTGGCCAGACGCAATAAGTGGAAGTAAAAGGATATGAAAAGGAATAAAAATTTAAGCACAGAACCAAGGTTGGGACACTTTTTTCCTTGGTATTAGAAAATAGAAAAATTTTGAGCTCAATACGATTTACTAAATGTCACTGTATAACTGATTGTTTCTTCAAATAAAAAAATATATAGAAAGTTATTCTAAATGCCAAACTCTTATTCTTTAGATTTACAGTTTATTCACTTTTTGGTAAGTCACTTGCTCCCTAATCTTTGTCAAATATTTTAATAATTCAGATTGCCATAGATCAATTTCTTTTCGCATTTATAGCCGACTTATTACTTAAAATTCAAATTCCAAACTCAACTTTTTTCACAGGTTTTCTCGATTTGCTGCCTTTTTGAGAGGTCTATACAAACAACTAAAACAGTAATTATAGGCGAAGCTCTATGTTACTAATTCAACTGACTTTGACAATGTGTAGTGATAAAAATGATGGAAATCGTCGAACAATAATCGATGATATTTGTAAAGCTATAAGTTTTGTATACAAAACCTGAAATGCGCCATGTTACATTGAGGTTACTTCATGGGTTCTAATATTACGATTGTTGTGTCAGAATGGCCTAAGTTCACAATTATATATAAGTTTTAAAGATTTTGGGCAGCTGTTTGGTTGTAGTGTTGAGAATCGATCTTTACTTTAATAATATTTAAGCACCGGTAAGACAACAAAGCAAGGGTTATTCTGTAAAACTGTTAAATTAAAAAAAACAGATGTTAGCACCCCTTAAAATTGGCCAGCTTTTTGTAGCTACACATAATTATTTATCAGTGCTTAAGCTGCTGACAGCTTCTTCCGCTGAAATTCGTGCGTTCGTTGTTATCTTGCTAAGCGTGTTTTATACTTGACCAAAGCTGCTACCAGAACGTATAAATGATTTTCTTCTATAACTTAGCATGAATGTTAAATGGTCAGTATAGATAACCCCGTACTGTTTTAAGCGAGTATCAAAAACAAGATTTAAGCAGGAAATATCCACATTAACGTATATTATTGGTCCTTCACTGTATTATCCACTATACGCTGTCCTCCAAGGCATTCTGAATCCTTTGCTGAGTTCTAAGTTCTTTTTAAATACCCTGGCTATAAATTTATGATGGGAAAAATGGGATGGGCCTCTAGATTCGTCATAATAAAGAAAAACCCTCTAAAGGACAGAGCTTAACAAAACACCAGATTTATTGGATTTTTTATAAATCCGCGTATAACCCCGAACTACAGAAAAATATAATCCAACTATAAACTGTCATTGGATTATACACTCGTCATCGCAACTCTAAATATTTGTGTAATATGTTAATCAACTACTATGACTTTTATAGAGAAAAAGACTGAGAAAACCTTTATGACTGTATCGGATAAAGCAACATAATCTATTAAACGACATAACATAATATCTGACAACACTAATAGAAGAACCAGCATGACACTTTACATTCATTTTGAACCAAAAATTAGAAGACACCAACAACATGCCACTTTCTATACGAGGTTTGGTAAGGAATAAACGCAGAGAAAGAAAAACAAATAGCAGAGAGTAATAATGAGAAACATAATACGTTAGTATCATTTTAAAGAGCGACCACTTTATTTGAAGTACAACAAAAACTTAAAGTATTACAAACATTGGTACTACCTATTCGAAAACAAAGTGGAAATTGGGCTCACTAAAAGCTTAGTAAAACAGAACAGCAAACGGAGTAGTTGAGCATTTTTCAAAAATTCTCACATTCCTCAAATCAGATGCAAATAATGATATCAACAAGATTGAAACTTTTCCAGACATGCTCCGTCAAATGTGTTTACTTATAAAGT
Source organism: Sinelater perroti (assembly GCA_036346155.1). Classification (NCBI taxonomy): domain Eukaryota; kingdom Metazoa; phylum Arthropoda; class Insecta; order Coleoptera; family Elateridae; genus Sinelater; species Sinelater perroti. The sequence continues at coordinate 1,413,953 of JARFIY010000209.1, read as the reverse complement.
CATTATCTCCAAAAGAAGTTTAGTCACAAATTAAGTTAGTTAATCAACCCAAAGAACGTGGATGTGACCTAATTACCGAGCGAATACTAAAAAAATGAAATTGTGCTTGTAACAACAATTTATAACACCATGCTAAGAATGGCATATTATTCATTAATATGGCTCACATAATTGTAACCTCTAAGCTTGGAAAATCAACAATCCAAATCGCCACTTATGGCTTTATTCTCAATAAATCAAAAAACTTATTAAAATGTTTAGAATGGAAACCGATCTGATGCATTCCACTGCACAACAAACCTACAGAATTGTTACCCAGATTGCAAGAAGCATTAAAGGAAACAAACTATGCACAGCAGCATTCTTGAACGAAAAAAGCGGTTCCTCGTCCAAACTGCTTATTGCTAAAATAATATCTTCCTAACAGGTACTACCAGGTCAAATTTAATACCTTTCTCTCAAGCCTTTATCAAGTATCGTCAAATCTGCCTCATATCAGGAAAACGTTCTGGATTCTGTATCGTACTTCATCTATTCAAATAACAGAAAATACTACAATCGTCCTCTTGACAGTCCATAAGGGGCCTAGAATAAGATCCCAGCATGCCCAGCAGTAAATTATACTAAAGTAATGCAAGTCACCTTCACTTCAAGACGCATTCTTTGCCTTTAGGTTTCTCTCCCCACAACACACCAATCTAGTGTAAAAACTAAATTTGCTGAGAAGAAATTGTTTTAGCTATTTAAAGAGAATAAAATCCTTATTTACAAATGTGTCATTAAGCTGGTATACAACTATGAAGATATGCAAAATCTATAATTACCAAATCATTCAGCAATTCCAAATGCACTCTGGTAGATTGTAAATTGGCATTTAAATAAAAAATATTTTAATTGTAAGAGTAAATTAAGTAATCATTATTATCATTATTGTAATCGATAACAGGATCTAGTTTTTAGTTAAGATCCTATAGTTGTTTGTTTGACGCAATTTTTAAATTGGTTTTGCATTTAAATGCTAGTTTTTTATTTATTCTGCATCTTCTTTAGGTACCATCTCCTATAAGTAGATTTATTATCATCACGGATATTCGTATTTTTGACGTTGCAGATCTAAACAGATCAATGCAACCACAGTTACACAATTTTCTCAGGTTACTTAACTAGGAAACTTTAAACAGTAAGACTACATCTCAAATGCTTCTAATCTGTCACTGATATGTTTTTTCAACGTCCAAGCCTCCATTCCATAAAATGCTACTGATAATATATAACATCTTAGCATTCTGACTGTAAGTTGTAGATTCAGGTCTCTGCTGTATAATACATTCCTCATTTTATTAAATATTGTCCTGCCTTGTCCAATCCTTGCTTTAATTTCCTCTGTGTATTCATTATTTTCATTGGCAATTGTTTCTAAGTATTATATTTTTGTACTTTCTTTAATTGTTCACCTCCAATTCATTAATTTTCATTATTCATGTGTTTCCCATTTACTCTTATTCCGATTCTTTGGTGTATTACCTTTAGGAATATTTTGAGAGTGTCGCTCATTAAACTAATTGTCCTACGCTCACTACATTCATTTGCATTTGCCTTTTTTTGAGCAGGATTGTACGTGGGAGAAATGAAATAGAAAAACGCCAACATTGCCTGAACACAAGAGATGATAAACGTTTACCCGTCATATGCAAAATTCTTCATTACCCCGCACCATCAATTACGCAATAGTCTTAAACCAACAAACTTTCCCAGATTCAATGCATCTCTCGCCAAACTTTCACTTCCAGTCTTATAAATGACAAAGTAAGACAAACGAAAGATCACTCTTACTTAAAAATTTGTACCTCTTCTTGGGTGTAGGCAGATTGAGACCCCAAGTGAAGAGCTAAACTCTTGAAATTGGCATCAAAGCCGATGCCAAAACGTCCAGAATTGTCTCAAATAAGACGCGATTCAACTTGTGAATTAAGCTGTTCAAATATAACACTCAGGTCAAAAAGTCCCGGGACTAACCCAAAGAGGGTGCCACAAATACCAAATGCGTTTTTGTTTTAGGTAGTACTATCCTTCAAAAAAAAACGTGTCAAAATTTCATGACATTTCGTTCAGTAGTTTTCGAGAGATTGAAGTTGAAGTGACGCTACATCTGTGATTTTCTATACAATGAATCAAAACTAGTTTCGTGTGTTAATAAAACACTATTTATTAATGCAGTGGCTTTAGAAGTGAAAATTTTCCGTCAAAAACAACCATTTGCCGATGGTATTCTGATTTTAAACGCAGTCGTACGGCCAGCGAAGATGCGGAACGCTCGGGACGCCCAAAAGAGGTGATTACACCAGAAAGCACTCAAAAAATTGTTATGGACGATCGTAAAGTGAAGTTGCAGGAAATAGCTAACATTCTAAAGATATCAAAAGGCAGCGTGTTCAACATTTTTCACGAAAATTTGGGCATAAAAAAACTTTTTTAAAGTGGGTGCTGCGTTTGGTCACTATGGTACAAAAGCAATAACGTGTTTATGAATCCAAGCGCTTTTTGGAGCTTTTGAAGCATGTTACAAAAGATTTTTGCGTCGGTATGTGACAATAGACGAAACGTGGATCCATCACTATACGCCAGAGTCGAAAATAGCGTCTGATGTGGAGAGCTGAGAGAGAAAGCCGTCCAAAGCGTCTGAAGACTCAACACTCGGCCGGCAAGGTTATGACGTCTGTTTTCTGAGACTCGCATGAAATATTGTTCATTGACTATTTGAAGAAGGGACAAACGATCAACAGCAACTATTACATTGCATTATTGGGCCGATTGAGAGACGAAATAAAGCGTAAACGACCTCACATAGTCAAGAAAAAAACGCTGTTTCACTAAAACAATGCACCAACTTACAAGTCGATGGAAACCATAGCGAAATGAACGACTTACGATTCGAATTGCTGCCCCACCCACCATATTCTCCGGATATTGTACCCAGCAACTATTATCTGTTCCCAGATCTTAACAAAAAACGCTCCAGAGAAAAAAATTTGGCTCGAATGAAGTGATTGCCGAAACTGAAGCCTATTTTGAGGCCAAAGATAAATCGTTTTATAAGAAAGACATAGCAATGTTACAAAAGCGTCGGAATGATTATATTGCTCTAGAAGGAAAGCATATAGATGAATAAAGGTAAATTTTGCGAAAAAAAAGTGTTTTTATTGGTTAGTTCCGGAACTTTTGACCAGAGTGTTAGTTGCGGAAATTTATCCAAACATTTTATACGCCTCTACGGGGATGAAACTTTAAACCTAACTAGGCTATATTCGAAGTTTACTTTATTTACGTCAAAACTTCTGTGACCTTGCCTTCTTAAAATCCTGCAGAGACCAGCAGGGGTACCTATTGGATTACGATTAAAACATTATCAGAAATCATCCACTATCTACCGTAGAAACTCTATTCACGCTACCCGAAGAAATTTTACCGCCAAACGAATGGTGCTCTCACGGGTTCCTCCTTTTATCTGTCATCGCTAAGGTTTTTGTAATCGATTTCAAAATAAAGGCCTTTGTCTTCTTTCACCTCAAACCTACCTGTTGGACACAACATGTGAATGAAACTTTTGTTATCTGGCCTCATGGACATGATACCCTTCCAGAATTCATTTCCCTAAACGAAATCTATACCAATATCAAATTTACCATGTAAACCGAACAAAATAATTCCCTACCCTTCCTAGAAACTCTCATAACAAGAAATCTTTTAAATGGCAACTTTCATTACACTGTCTATAGAAAACAGATTTATACTAACTTCTGCCTAAATGCTAAATCTCATTACCTACCTGTCCAAATTTATTCGGTTGCAAAATCCCCCATAACCAGATCATTCTTTTTACCTTCTATAAAGAATATACCCAGGCCTTCTCGAATGTCTGTTTTTTATATAACTACAATGTATATCTTATTTTTACTTTTATTCAAAACTTTCTTTTACCTTCGATAGTCATGTATAAAAAATACACCCTACAAAATCTGATTCTGTTTTTAACAAGACACTTCAGATCTCGATAAAAGAAATCACCAAAAAAACTAATGGTTAGTTAAATTAATATTTTAAAATTACCATAAAAGGGTAAATGGTACCATTACCGTTTCCATTAATCATATATTATGGATGACAGTATAATGTAGTCAAATAGACTCCATTTTGCTTGAGATGTGTGTAACAAGATTATCGTCTCGTATTTCTCCTATTCCCCTTAAAAACTTGTGCACCAATAAATATTCAGTGAGTGGATGATTTAACAAAATTTGTGACTATGTTATTATGTTACCACACCAACTATGTTACTAACTCTAGAATTAAAACAGCAACATGTTAACCTCCTGAAGAATTTTAGAACATTTTAAAGCAAAAGAAAAATTAATTTTTTTTAAATTCTTATTGTCAATGAAAGCTAGTTCTATTATTACCAACTAGAAACAAAGAAAGCAATCATAGATTTGGTTCAAGGACAGTTACCGCCAGGAAAATTATTTGTGATGAGCAAGACACGTTTAAGCGAGGTACTGTTGTCAGTATCTCACATTCACACTTTTTAATTAAATATCTTTCAGCTACAATCAAATCATAGAACTACAGATACAATTTTGTAACACATTAATGCACTTGCAATTATCCGTGATATATGACATCTTCTATCTTTCTTACAGGACAGTCCTTGATGTTGCATTTTGAGAAATGACTTATTACTAACTATTGAAACGATTAGATCAGGTAAATCGACAAAAAATGTAATGCTTATTACAAAAAATTACTCCGGAGGAAGAAAAACCAATCCATCAAAATAGCTTAACTCAAAGCATGCAAATAAATCGCTTTAAAATTTGCGCCAAAGTTCAAGTACGAACCCAATTCAGCTGGAGACCCAAAGCTAAACTTAACCTTGCTGAAATAAATGACCACCGCCGAGTGTCAAACTGGTGAAGGTTAATTATATTATTTCATTTGCACACTTAGTTCTCCTAATCAGTTTGATACATCGCGCGAGTGTCACGCGAATTGCAACTTTATGATTTAAACATTAAATTACAAGCTATTGCAAATTGGTCATATACAGGATGCTTATAAGATAAATTAAGAAATTTTATAATAAAATCGAACTGCAAATATATGCTAGATGCCCTTTTCCCTAATAATAAAATATAGTTAGACTTATTTTCAATCAATTTATTTTGATCAAGACCATTTGAAAGCAGGGTGGGTCGTTAAATAGACCAACCCCCTATTCCTACTCCTTCTTGATCAAAGAGGCTCTAAAAATTGACAACAAATTCCACTTCTTGGGCACTGTACTAAATATAAAGATGCCTTTTTCGCTGTTAAGTACCGTAAAATACGCGGCGTTATTGATTAACGAGCAGAAAATAAACGGTGCACAAAAAAATAGATTAGAAAATTACTAGAAAATATTTTGGCTACACTACTCCTGTAGATGACCAGAAGCCTTTATTAATTATTAATTAATTTTGTAAATAACATATATACCATATATCAATACCATACATAATGTTATCAAAAACAAAACTGTTATTCAATATTACCTATATATAACTCGATAACAACGGTGTAGTTCTTATGTCATGACATCCTTCGTTCGGTTTCCAAAAAAGCAAACTTTTTACTTCAAGTTAGCTGCATAGCAGATATTCGGTCACTTGTTAATAGCAGCGCGCGCGAGCGGACGCGAGTTTACCCATTAAAATTTTTGAATAACGGTTTTGGTGTTTCGCCCGAGACGTTCCTTGTATGCCGTTTCCAGCTTGGAAGAAATCTTCTCACCACCAGCGGACCGAGTGAGTTCAGGCGCGCCCCGGTTATGGAAATGGTGCGTAAACACCCCTTCCCCGACCTAATAGAAAATTTAACGTTTGCTGTGGGTTAGGTGAATGCAGAGCCCCTCAAGTCAACAATTGGTAAGTCGTTTTTTATTTTTCTACTAATAATGGGATGCATGATAAAGGAATAAGGCTGAACATGTCACTCGCAAATTATTCCCACACTTTCAAAAAGAATAGTTTTTAAAAATTTCATCAACGTGGATATTCAAATGGTCGGTTGTTGGGAATGATTTGCAATAAAGATATGCATTTGTGTAGCGCTACACATAATTGGTGGTACGCATGGGTTACTTACAATTGCAGGTATCAAATATGACATCAAAAATGTGGATAGTTAAAGAAGAAATACAACAGTCTTTATGATGTTTTAATTGGATTAGTAATTTAGCTTATAATGTAGCACTTACAGTAAGGCGGTTATAATCCATACCCCAATAGCTCGACTAGTTGTTTCGTTATTTGCAACCGAATTTTACTGATTTACAATTCATTGTATTATCGAATTTTTTGCGTAGTTGTATATTAACGCGAACGTTTGCAAGCCCTTTCTACAAAATAAATCAATGCTGAGGATTAGGTATAGGCAAATCAGAAATGGTCCCCCATAGTATCTGTAAAAGAGTCCATCAATCGGTTCCATTATCTTTTTTTCATGTAAGTAGAAGTAGCTTTCAGCTCCATATTCGAATTAGTCGGTCCAAAATAAACTATCTATTATCTCCAAATTATTTTCATTACGTGCACAATTTACTGCATCAATGAAACGCTTTTTGGAGTCCAAAAATAGTTTTATATTTTTCCATCTGGACCTCTATTAATTGGTCGACCGTCTCTTCACTCTTATGGGTATTTATCAACCCTAAACCCTTCTTGCAAAGGATGTCAAAGTTAGTTAAAGGTTAGGTGTAATCACTGCGGAAATGTTTTTCAAATGACTGTAAAAGAACCAACAAATCGGTTCCGTTATCATTTCCTGTGTAATGAGAATATCCTAACTCCAAATTCAAGTTAATCGGCCCGAACTGCCCAATCGATTATCTGCAATCCAGTTCGACACAGATAAATCACTGCGTTATCTAAACGCTTTTTGAATTTTGCAAGTTTTCTTGCATATCCCCCATCTGGACCTCTGTCAGTCGGGCGACCGTCTCTGTACGATTGGTACCACTTAGGTGGGAGTGTATCAACCGTGAACGTTCGTAATCCCTTTCTACAAAAGAGGTCGGCGTTCGCTAACGGTTAGGTATAAGCAGTGCAGTAGTACGGTCTCCTAGTGGACGTTAAAGAACCGGCTGATTGGTCCTGTTATCTTTTTCTACGTGGCTAGGAGCGTTCAGCTCCAAATTCGAATTAATTTGCCTGAGCTGGCCAGTATTGTTTTATGTATTAACTCTGTAAGAGTCCATGTCTCTGCAACATAATATGTAATATCTTAACACGTTAGTTGGTATATTTATGTTTAGTTTGCTGTTACATTACGTTTTTAGTTTTGTTATTTTTGTCCGGCGTTTAATCTTTTTACGATCCCATTTACATTTATGCTGACAATTATTATTTTTGTTTTGTTGTTGATTTTTATTTCATATTTCTTTCACAATCCTGTTGACTAGCAACTGTAAATCTTCCCGACTGTCTGCTAAGAACACCGTGTCTACATATTAATTCGTCCATTTTCTACAACTTTTTCTTCGATATTTGGCAGTGCGCTTTGGAGCACTTTTTTTGAAAATCTACTAAATAAATATCTGTGCGTATTATTGCTTGTCGAGCCCAGTATGGATTAACAACGATTCTGGTATTTTTATAATATATTTCAGAGTTTTGAGAATATCTACAGGCCTTTTGGTCTCAATCTTGTCAAAAGTGTTCTCAAAATAATATACACCAGGCTAGTGAATTTTCTTCCAGAACACATATATGTGCAGCAAGAGTAGTTTCGTTTTATTAAAATACATAACTATGTCGTATCTTTAATACCATATTTAATTACAATAAAGGCAAGGTAACTGTACACACTACTAAACATTAGAAGACACTGCGTGCACTCACGGTAAACTGCTCAAATTAATCTAATTGAGGCTGCCATCATATTTTATTAACTCGTATCTAACCGATAGGGTATTGTATGTAAAGACCTTCCAAAAAAATAAGAGTAAATGTACCGTTCTTTTGACGTTTCTTTTTAATCTTTTTATATCAAACATATCTAAATTCGTGCACATGCGTCTTTGCAATATACGCACAACCGTTCATTTGCTAGTTCAAATATACGTAAAAATGCTAGAACATCATTGCATAAAGTGGTGTAATAAAATCACTTTGTGCAAAACCTAACAAGTCTTTATGCGTAAATATACAAGTGTGAAAATAAGAAACAAATCAAAAATGTTGGCTCAGGAAGTGATAGTAGAGAATTATTTAGATAAAAGATTGCTAAAAGAGCCCATTGAGCAGACAAAATTGATATAGAATTATTATTAGATTCATATCTTGCGTGGAATTTCTGATATTCTCATAAAGAAATTATCAGTATTCCAAAATAAATGTTTAAGCATATTAAACAAAGATGGATGTGCAAGGCTCGAAAAACTGTGTGAGGTAGCTGGTGTGTCTTAAACCACTGTGACCTTATAGAAACTTCTTAATCAACAAACACGTAGCAGTCCCAACACCAGGAATATTATAACGTACAAATCAAATAATCTACTAAAATTTATTTATCTTTCATCAGGTATATGTCTAGGAAAACAATAACTGAGTAATCAAGAAAGCTCGCAAGAAAAATTTTTTATGTAATTACCATATCAATAGATTTTACCTGTAAATAGTTTTGTAAACAGTCCTACATTTAGTAATGTAGGTTAAGGTAAAAGTGAAAAGAAAAATTAATTATTGTAAGCAGATTTTAATGAACTTTTCCTTCAATTCAAAAAAATAAATAAATAAGCCTGACGAAAAGGGTATAAGGAGCATATGAAAAATTTCACATACTTAAGGATTCAAACAGGAATAATTAAAATCTATTTTATAGATTTTTACACACAAAAGGTAAGAATTACTTTAAATTAGCATGAGCTTAAAGAACTGTAGCGCGCAAAAAACCTAACTGCAAAATTTTTATCCACGGGAGTCATTTCAAACATCGCTACTGGAATAAATCTAGGTTTGCATTTCTATTAAATTGGAAAGGTTAACGTAAACTTATAGATATGAAAATGAGTGTTAATCCAGAACATCAGTCCGGTATGGTCTAGTGGCTAGGATACCTGGCTTTCACCCAGGAGGCTCGGGTTCGGTTCCCGGTACCGGAACGGAATTACTTTTATACTTCCGTTTTTCTACACTTACTACTCTTAAGCTTCGTTAAACTATGTGTTATTTTCCAGCATATATCCGGTATGGTCTAGTGGCTAGGATACCTGGCTTTCACCCAGGAGGCTCGAGTTCGATTCCCGGTACCGGAACGTATTAATTTTTATGTTACTGTTTTTCCATACGCAGTAAGTAACTTTAGGCTCTATTTACCTGCGTGTTACATCTCGGCATATATCCGGTATGGTCTAGTGGCTAGGATACCTGGCTCTCACCCAGGAGGCTCGGGTTCGATTCCCGGTACCGGAACGGAATTACTTTTATACTTCCGTTTTTCTACACTTACTACTCTTAAGCTTCCTTAAACTATGTGTTATTTTCCAGCATATATCCGGTATGGTCTAGTGGCTAGAACACCTGGCTTTCACCCAGGAGGCTCGGGTTCGATTCCCGGTACCGGAACGTATTCATTTTTATGTTACTGTTTTTCCATACGCAGTAAGTAACTTTAGGCTCTATTTACCTGCGTGTTACATCTCGGCATATATCCGGTATGGTCTAGTGGCTAGGATACCTGGCTCTCACCCAGGAGGCTCGGGTTCGATTCCCGGTATCGGAACGGATTTACTTTTATACTTCCGTTTTTCTACACTTACTACTCTTAAGCTTCGTTAAACTATGTGTTATTTCCCAGCATATATCCGGTATGGTCTAGTGACTAGGATACCTGGCTTTCACCCAGGAGGCTCGGGTTCGATTCCCGGTACCGGAACGTATTCATTTTTATGTTATTGTTTTTCCATACGCAGTAAGTAACTTTAGGCTTATTTACCTGCGTGTTACATCTCGGCATATATCCGATATGGTCTAGTGGCTAGGATACCTGGCTTTCACCCAGGAGGCTCGGGTTCGATTCCCGGTATCGGAACGGATTTACTTTTATACTTCCGTTTTTCTACACTTCCTACTCTTAAGCTTCGTTAAACTATGTGTTATTTCCCAGAATATATCCGGTATGGTCTAGTGGCTAGGATACCTGGCTTTCACCCAGGAGGCTCGGGTTCGATTCCCGGTATCGGAACGGATTTACTTTTATACTTCCGTTTTTCTACACTTACTACTCTTAAGCTTCGTTAAACTATGTGTTATTTCCCAGCATATATCCGGTATGGTCTAGTGACTAGGATACCTGGCTTTCACCCAGGAGGCTCGGGTTCGATTCCCGGTACCGGAACGTATTCATTTTTATGTTACTGTTTTTCCATACGCAGTAAGTAACTTTAGGCTTATTTACCTGCGTGTTACATCTCGGCATATATCCGGTATGGTCTAGTGGCTAGGATACCTGGCTTTCACCCAGGAGGCTCGGGTTCGATTCCCGGTATCGGAACGGATTTACTTTTATACTTCCGTTTTTCTACACTTACTACTCTTAAGCTTCGTTAAACTATGTGTTATTTCCCAGCATATATCCGGTATGGTCTAGTGGCTAGGATACCTGGCTTTCACCCAGGAGGCTCGGGTTCGATTCCCGGTATCGGAACGGATTTACTTTTATACTTCCGTTTTTCTACACTTACTACTCTTAAGCTTCGTTAAACTATGTGTTATTTCCCAGCATATATCCGGTATGGTCTAGTGGCTAGGATACCTGGCTTTCACCCAGGAGGCTCGGGTTCGATTCCCGGTACCGGAACGTATTCATTTTTATGTTACTGTTTTTCCATACGCAGTAAGTAACTTTAGGCTCTATTTACCTGCGTGTTACATCTCAGCATATATCCGGTATGGTCTAGTGGCTAGGATACCTGGCTCTCACCCAGGAGGCTCGGGTTCGATTCCCGGTACCGGAACGGATTTACTTTTATACTTCCGTTTTTCTACACTTACTACTCTTAAGCTTCGTTAAACTCGGTGTTACTTCTCTGCATATATCCGGTATGGTCTAGTGGCTAGGATACCTGGCTTTCACCCAGGAGGCTCGGGTTCGATTTACGGTACTTCTATATTTCCGTTTTTTTGCATTAACTACCCCTAGGCTTCGTGTTACTTTTTAGTATATATCCGGTATGGTCTAGTGGCTAGCATACCTGGATTTCACCCTGTAGGATCGTGTTGGATACCCGGTATCAAAACAAATTCACTTATATTTTACAGATTTTTTACATTTAAGATGCTTGGGTTTCACTAAGCTGTATGTTACATTTCAGAATATATTCGAAATGGTCTAGTGGCTAGATTTTTACCCAGTAGGTTTGAAGTCAATTCTCGCTACTGGATTTGCATTTGTACTGCTGTTTGTCTACAGTTACGGCCCTTAGTCTTCATTAATATCAGTTTCTTCTTGCATGTGCGCGTTGATTTTGGAAGCTAAAATTTATTTTGTTTTGTAGTGTCATTTGCCTGATTCAAATATTTTAACAAAAATATTTCTTGATAATGTCGTGTGTCTAATTAGAAATCAACAGTTCCAGTGACCTATAAAAAACCAGCCAAACTACTAATTTTGTTCTACACGGTAGTCGGTTCGAGTTAAAAAACAATGTTTTACTTCATAATAATTTATTCAAGAAATTGTGCAGTTTAACGAATTATTAATGTTATATTTACAAAAAATAGTTGAATATGCAAGTGATGGTTTCTTATTTTTTTTTCCAATAATAATTTATTTTGATTTAATGTAGTGAGAAAAGCAAATGATAATTTTTTTCTTTTAGTTTTTGCAGTTCAAATAAATAGAAATTATTCGTTTTTATTCAAACTTGATTATGTACGAAGTAAGCGCTAATGTTCCTTGTCCGACTATATTGCAGGGCTGATAGAAATAACATAATACAACTGTTTTTTAGTACAGTTTTCTTATATGTCAATACATTTATTGTATCTCAAACTAACATTTTGATATCTTTGAAAAAAATAATCTTTTGCAACTCTTCACCGTTGTTAAACGGTCTACGTTGAGGGTTTGCTTTAGTTTTGAAAATCTATAGTAGTTATTGGGTGCTAGGTCTGAGCTGTAGAGTGAATAAGCTCCTCAAAGTCATAGCGCCTTATGGGCAGGAGCGTTACCGTACAAAAAGCAGATAGTTCGACTTGCTCCTTTTTTTCTTGATAACATCATGGTATGTATGCAATAAGCTGGCGTAATAATTTTCGTTTAGCAATGTGTTCCTTTCTTGAAGTCAATCACCAATTAGATTGTTGCTCAGATCTTTTTCGTTTTTATCTTCCTTGGTCGTTTTGCGTCTGGTCTGTTTCATTTTATTGGTTATCTTTTTGCTAGGGGGCACAGTTTATTATTATGGTTTCATTCCCTGTAACAATAGATCGAAGCATTTTTTCTTTGTTGTTGAAATAGAGATTTAAAGAAGTAACAAAAGTCAGGGTACCAATCTACCACTATTCTTATTGATATGAATACGTTTGTATAAAATAAGTAGGATGACTATGTCGTAAGGGTCGAAATCTTATTGATAATTTTATTATTTTTAAAGACCTCTCTTGCAGCACCCCACGCTCGACGAAACCACTTTTGTTTTGCCCACTGATTTATAGTGGAATATGAAGGCGAAAATTTATTGTAAACACCATGCAAACGTTGTTCAATATTAATAAGACAAAGACCTTCTTTGGTAAAAACTTGAATCACGGTTCAGTACTCGATTTTCAGTGAAAAATAACGCAGCACTATCAACTCAAGTGACTGTTACTACGCAGCTCAGATCAATCGGCCACTGACTGTTTTACCAACGTTCGACTAAAAATGGTGTTATTTGACATTACCACCATTTTATTTCTGTTGTTATTGAAACATAGACAGGACAGAAACTTTTCGCGTTACCTCGTACATCACAGTATAGGTAACATTATGATTAATGCAACAGCTTCTATTTTGAATACCATATTGTAATCGATAGCTCTGTGTTTGGCATTAAATTACGATGTTCCGATTTTTGCGATTAATCAAGCCATAAAATAGGCCGGCAGATTCGCTTCGATGCCCATCGTTCATTATATAAATGCATATCCGACATAAATTATGGCTTAGTTGCCATCGTAAATCTCGGATTCACGCCTCTCGTTTTTGCAGCTTATGATGCTAATATCCGGTTATATCGCGATAATCTGCTGCGGTAGCTCATCGCATTAAGGATACCTGCAGAGTACTTTACGTAATAGCTTTGCAGATCGTTAGATAATGCACAGCGCGGGATTTCGCCTCACGAAGCCATGTGGAATAAAGATAGTTAATTAGAAAATTATGCTATCGCCCCATCGGTACTTAGGCCTGTTCAAGCCCTATCACACGTACCGAGCTAAATGAAATTGCAACCAAGACGCTACAACACGCACGGATTTAGTAGGATTATAAAGTTGTGCTAAGGCACATCGCTCAAAGCCGCCGTCTTTCAAAGCTTTACTAAAAAATTTTATTCAAAAATCTTCCAATGTTTTAAGCTCCGATTTTTGAAAAGCATATACATTTTTGCAGTTTTGAGAATTTTTATTCGACTAAATAATGCAGGACCAATGGCTCGAGTCTATTCATACACCGATAAAGCTCAGACCAAACACTTTTTTATGTTATAAAAATCAACAAAAATGCATACAAAGTTTTAACAAAAAATCCTAAAGAGTGAAGAATTTGGTTTCGCGAAAAATTGTCGAAAACCGAAAAATCCCCTCTCTCAAAATTTTGGAAATAAAATACAAGTATACGCTTCTCAAAAGAAGAATTAGATGAAACCCCTCAGTGTTGTAAGGTTACTTAGAATAATGAAGCAAATCCTAAACACAGTTGTCTCGTAATGTTTTTTGTGGTGTTACCACCATGGGAGGATAATTGGCTCCAAAAGCTTTCTTAATTCTTCAGAGTTTATTATTCATTCTTTGAAAGGTTGTTTTGACTTCATGAGAGATATAGCTGTTTTTTCACTTTCTGTTCTTGAGCTTGTTGGACTTAAGGGTTTCATTTGTTAATAATTTTGGCTACTATGGTATCTTCTATCGTTGAATGTGCTTCTGTTATATTAATTTTTACGCCTTACTATTTAATTGCTTTAGGAGCTTATAATTCATCCTTTGTTTCTATCTTTATTTCTCTTGGGTCGGGCTAAATATCTTTCCCTTTTTTTCAAGTATATTTTTTCCATGTAGATGTAACAAAATTTTTCATGAAAGGGCATTGTTTACATCGTTACTAATGGAGACGAATATGAACACGGGGAAAACAAATAAATCGCTTTGCATCGTTATTGTTCGTTCTCAGACTGTTGAGCCGTGGTCGGAGTTTGGAAGCTTTTGGAATTTTGTCTGCAGCAGCGGACATATTCAGAACATCTTCTAAAATTTTAAAATTGTAATCTTCAGAAGAAAATCTGTTAATATTCTAAAACTTTAGAAGATCTGAAAATGTCTTCCGCAGTTGTTTTAAGAGTTTCCAAACTCTGACCACGACCTAATAGTCTGAGGGTGCATCAAAATACTGGCTATAAAAGCCTACGCATTTATTTGAATCGCTATGGCAATTTAAAAATGCGACATTCAAGTCTTTGTCTGCATACCATGCAAGACGAATATATCTAATACCTAATATCTATTTTAAGCTAGAGCTGTATATCATCCTCTATACGAAATTTTGCAATATATATTTAGTACTGTAAATTTAAACCGGGTACATTGAAAACTAGGGCAATATCTAGATTGAGGAAAGCGGGTAGATACGTCACCTCGATCCCGGTGGTGGCTAGACCTCCTACAGGGCTCTAGCTCACCCTGCCCAGGCGAGCTCTTGATTTCTCTTACCTCCCTTTCCTGAGCGAATTATGTTTACCCCTTTTGTTCCTGTCCATTCACTATTTGTCCTTTTTCCACCCCCACCAATTAAGGAAGGAACTGGGAGCCCACCTTGGTTTTCATTACTTTCATGAGAGTCATGATGGTTTCGCTCAGTACAAATTATTCCGGAGTTAAAAAAAATACCAGACTCGGATCTCCGGGGTATGATAATGAAAGAAGCTGTGAATATGAGAAAAATCTAAAAATAACAATATGAAACCCGAGAGACATGTTATTAACGGGCAAACTAAACATAGTAGAAAGAGAAATGATAAAACTAAATATTAAAATTTTTGGAATCTCAGAAACACGTTGGCGCAACAACGGCCATTTTACTACCACAAATAGAATATACTTTGCTGAAAATGACGCAAACAGCGTAAATAGCTCTGGATTTATAATACATAAAGATTTCATATAATATGTTATGGGATATAATACACACACCGACAGAATTATTTCTGTAAAGATACTTGCAAAACCATGCAACTTAAACATCGTGCAAATATATGTACCTACAACGGAATCTACAAATGAAGACTAGACTCCTTTTACCACTCACTACAAGATGTAATAAATTAATTTCCTAGCAGAGAAATAATCATGGCGACTTTAACGACAAAATTGGAGAAACAACAAAGGATGATCACTACAAAAACATATTTGGTAAATATGGACTAGGTAATAGAAACATAAGAAGTGAACATCTCATAGTTCTGCATAGAAAACAATGTAACAATATCTAAAGCTCTCTTCCAACACCATCCCAGAAGACTTTATACCTCGAAGTACCTGACGGTATACAGAACAATCAGATTGACTTTATTTTGATTGAGTCAAGATGGCAAACAACTATAAGAAATGTCAAAACCTACTCCAGTGCATATTGCGGCACAGACCACCAGTAGTAAAAATATCCATTAAACTCTAGTGCAGTCAAAATGAAAAAGCAGCCAGACGAATGACAATTAATAACGAAAAAGCATTTCAAACAGCATCAACCGACACATTATTAAAAGAACAACTAAACAATGAAGATATAAACAAAATGTGGCAAAACTTGTAAAATGGCATAATTAAATCCGTAGAAAACGAAAACAGCACAACTCCAATACCAACAATTTTTAAAAAACCATGAATGTTATTAAATAGTTTAGAACTGATAGAAAAAAGAAGAAACCTCAAGGACACTGAAATACACAAGATTTCCAACACTATACTGATAAAAAAAACACCAAACAACTCTTCCAAGCAGCTAACATATCGCAAGAGAATTCAAGCCGCAAAACTGGCATCTCTTAAACGAACTGGACGAGAAAATTACTAACATAGTGATAGACTGTTTAACGACCACATGTAACCTGAAAAAAGCCGCAGTTAAGGATAAAGGAAAAAACCTTACATCATGCGCGAAGAAATTGATGCTGCTATCAAAAAGCTAAATAAAAAAAGCAACTGCCAGCGATGGAATTAGCAGAAGTGATTAAAGCTACGGGCGAACTGGGAGTCGATGTAATACATATGCTATACCAAGCCATCTGAAACACGGGGATCTAGCCAAAAGAATAGTGTAACTCAGTCTTTATACCCATCCACAAAAAAGGATTAAAAGACAAATGCAACAACTACAGGCTAATTGCGCTGATACCGCATATCAGCAAGATCTTACTACATATAATAAATAAAAGATTAAAACCGTATCTAGAACAGCAGATCGCGAGAGAACAGACTGGCTTCGTAAAAGGCAAGGGTATCCGAGAACACATCCTTAACCTAAGACAAATAATAGAGAAATTAAGGGAATACAACCTAAGCCTGTTTGTTGGTTTTGTAGACTATAAGAAAGCTTTTGATAGCGTAAACTGGGAGAAACTACAAGACATTCTCAAAAAAATTGAATTACCTCACCATACTATCGCACTGATCCAAGGACTATATAACAATAAAATTGACAATCAGTAGTTAAAGAGATTTAATAATAAGAAATGGTGAATATGTAATGAAAAAAGTACTACAAAATACCATTGGGGAATTTAAGATCAACGGCGAAACAATATCCAACCTTCGATATGCCGATGAAACTGCTATCCTTGGTTCCACTGAAGATGTGATAACGGAATTTCTTTTGAAATTACAACGCGACAGTGCAAAATGTGGATTAAACTTAAATAAAAGAAAAACAAAAATCTCATAGCCGATAGAAAAAACAATAACAGCCCTGCTTTAAAAAAATTGGCGGTTTTGAGTGGTCAACTTTTACATATACATGGGTACACTTATCAACAACATGGAAGACTGGTCAGCAGAAATAATCAGACGAATCCAAATAAGCAAAAATGCTATGACGAAGTCACAAAAACTGTGGAAAGATCGATAAATAAAAAGCAACACAAAAGTGTCACTGGTTTTCCCCATATTATTAAATAGAGCCGAATCGTGAACAGTATAAGAAAAAGAACGCAAAAGAATTGACGCTTTTGAAATGTGGTGCTGGAGACGCATGCTGAGGACAGCAAGGAGGACAAATGTGTCTGTACTACAAGAACTCATTATAAATGACCGGCTCTACTATAGTGCACAGACAAATTCTAAAATACTACGGCCACATATCAAGACGTGACAGCAATAGCATTGAAAAACTAGTAGTAGAAGAACACACTAAAAACACCAGACCACAAAAGAGCGCCGAAGAGGTGGTTAGATCAAGTCAAAACGGCAATAGGGAAGCCGGTCCAACAAATTAATCATAAAGCTCAGAACCGACCAAGACGGAAAAGCAACGTTAAAAATACAATAAATAATAGACCATAATGATCACAACTCTTCTGATAAGAAGATACGGCGGGAAGAAGAAAAAAATTTAGATATGGAGGATTTGATATAGTAACTAGACATCGGAAGCGGCAATTTTTAAAATATTTATTATAAATGTTGGAATACAAAACAGTATTTTATTGTGTCTATATAGAATTTATTTAGACAATTTTCAAATATCACATCCTATAAAGCAGTTATTAACACGAACACAATAATAACTATTGCTAACGATTTAAAATTATTTAAAGTAAATCATAAACATACTGTCCATAATTTGAAAAGTATTAAGTTTATGGACTTGTCTCTTGAATTGTATACTATTTACATAGTTTTATCCAAAAAATATATTTACTTAAACAATTTTGATAATGATAATGTGGATGTTGCTATATGTAAGTACATTATAATCGTACATGATATACTTGAGCGAGTAGCGAAAGAATGGAATATTATGTTGTATTCATCTTTTACTTGCAGATCTATAAGAAACGGAATATTGTAAATTATTATAACAGTCTCAAGTATTTTGGTATTTGAATTTACCACAATTTTTGAATTGTTACACTAAAAATTTTAAATTTCTATATTTAGAAACTGTACACAGGAAAAATTAAACACGAAGCGTTTTACGATGGACAAATGTATAAACATCGTGTAAATTTATTATGACAATTTGCACAGTATGTTAAATACAAATCCCAGCTTTGTATAAGTTTTAGTCGGTATCACGTGCTAAGAGGCAACATAATTTGAAACGCATGAGTCTATTCTAGATCTGAAATGCCAGTACAAGTTTGAAATAGCCAAATGCTACTAAGAGTTCAAGAAGTCGATTCAACTAAATTTAGAACTAGGGATTTCCAAAGCCCCCTGCAGCGAAGTTTAACTAGATTTAGGTTTGCATGTTTTTGCAGGCTTTATTACGAGAAAATAGAATGAGTTATATTGCGTACTAATAATGTTAATTCGGCACCAAGATTTAACACCCTTAAACTATTTTTCTTGGGGTTCCGCGAAAGAAGGGTCTATATTAATAAGTCACGATCGATTGACAAGCTCGAAGAAAATTTTTATTGAATAATCAATAACACTGAGCTGCAGCTCATGACAAATAATGTTTTAAAAAGTGTAGCTATCTTCAATTATTATTAATTGTAGTGTGTGTTCTACCAAATTACATAGTCATATTGTTGTTTTTGTAGAGTAGTCCTAGAAACTTTTCTTTTATCAACATTGATAAGGTAGGAAAGTTTGGGTCATCAAGTGAGCGCTTTTCATTGTTAAAACGCATTTTGGAAGTGGTAACAAAATATTTTATTTTGTACAAATTTTATTATAAAAGTTATGAGATATTGAGTAACTGTAGGCTACCATAAACATTCAGGGAGAACAATATTTTCTTCATAAATTCATTCTCGATGTCTAGTAGGTCTCGAACGGCGTAAAATTTATAAAACATCGTACAAACGAAAGTACAATTAGTTTCAGATGCTGTTAGTACGTGTTTTATATAAAATATATTATTTTTCTAGGAAAATTGCAACAAACCAAACTCTGCTTTTAGTTTCATGCCATTTTCAAATGTTTTTCTTTGATCCATTAATTTTAGTACTTTATTCATTTTCTTTAATTACGCTTAATTAAGAAACAAGACTATGGTAAAAATTTGTCATTAAAAATATGTAATTTTATGTGAAATATTGATAAGAATTTTATATTTTAAAAATAGAAATTATTGCAAAGCCACAAAGACACATTATCCTGCTAGTTGTTTTGCATGTAGTACAACTTTTTTGATGTTACAAATCATTCATACACTACAGGCCTGTGTGCTTCAGAAAATAATGATAATTCGTCAATCATGATGCAATATAACAAATATTCTTTTTGAAACTTTAGTGAATTTCTAAAGATAAATACAGGTGATAACACAGTTTAGACGCGATGTAGATTAACAACGGCTTTCCTAAGTTGAAACACACCAGCTTTAAACTACAGAGTTAAAGTATGACTTCAGAAGGCTATGCACAGATATCCTAGAGGCTGAAGTTTTCTGTTTCAAAATAATAGTAGTTTCATGTGAAGCCTAAACCATCTATAGAAGTATATTTTACCACAAACTCTACAGGATCTTTAAAGCGCTTCAGAAACATTTCAAATCAATCTTATCTATTCAAATGTTATTCAATCAAGCTTTCAATCATCATTCGATTCTAATGGTGTTTTTGAAGTTGAGGACTAGCGTTTTCAATGGAGTTGTAACCCACCAACATTATCATAAGATTTTCTAGTTTCCGTAATGTTATTTATATGACTGCATTTTTCCTTATTTTTAGTTAAAAAATATATATAATAAAAAAATTATGTTCTTCAAAAACTAAGCGTAAATAGTAAAATTCTTTGATATGTGTTTATGTAGTTGAAATTTGTTACTATTAACAAGCTGGTGTTCTTAAGCTTCTATTCAGAAAGCATCTCGGCTGTTTTTGAGGCCATTGATTTATCTTGATTTGAAGTACTAAAAATAATTATATAAAAAACAAATGAGCGTACAAACTTTTCATAAATATGGTAACACATTTCAGTTGCCACAACGAGATTTTTACAAGAAGTTTTTTTAAGTTTCTGGTTACAATGTGTCGAGTTATATTTGCATATTTTCGTCTATCTTTGGCCTAATTTTTTACTTGTAATTGAATAAATATTTAAGATATGTTGTATTTCTAATTGGAAAACGATCATCTTTTTTCTTGTAGGTTTGTTCTGTTATTATTTACAAAGGCGTTCTGTGCTTACAATTAGCTTTCTGCTTTTTTAAATATCTCTCCACCAAAAATCTCCATATACAACTCTCTTAATGACATAAAATGTGAAAAAATTTGACATATACCTGAGTAACTTACTAAAATCAATATATTAACTTAGGTATAAAATATTTAATATTAGAAGTACAACAAATAATTATTCATTTTGTTGCATTTAGCTGTAGATACTAAATTAAGAAAATATTTTATCAGTATACAGATAATAATTTGGAAGAGTAACTCATACCGTTACTTAGATAAACTTCTTAAACAATACCGATATCAATATCTAGATACTAAAATTAAATATTTTTACACATTAATGTTGCAAACTATGAATATCGTGCATCCAATGACGCAAACAAAGTTTGACAAACTTGCTGCCTAGCTCAAAGTCCACAGCTTTACCTGAATTCTAAAAATAGCGGCAGTAACATGAAAAACTTAAGGAAAACTGTTGTTGCTGAAAGCTTTCAGCCCAATTTTTTATGAAAATTGATAAAAGCAAAACATAAAACGCAGAAAAATATTTATTCATAAAAATGATGTTATGTGTATTACAACCCATTTACTATTGAAACAAAGATTGCTACTGCATAATTTAGAAGAATAATATAAAGCTTCTCTATAAAAACGGTCCAAAGAAATAACAAAGGTTTGTTTTGCAAGATTACTTATCATAGAAACGGACGCTACAATTGGTAGGAATATTTTTTTATATATATATTTTATTTATTAGCAATAAGAAATTAACATCCTATAGGCTAATGTGACAACATGGGACCTTAAAATTAAACAGTCCATAGCGGGATGGGAACTCCTCCAGAGAGGGGTTCACCTACTTCTCATTTGAGATCAATAGGCCAACATTTTTTTAATCTTCTGGCATCGTGTTGTAGTAGGAGTGGTTGTATAAGTGGATTGACGTGAGATCCTAGTCGGATATGATGATTTGCGCTACGCTCTTGTATAACAGTTTGGACGAACGGAATATTGAGGTCATCGTGTAACGTTTTGTTGGTTACGCACCATGGTGCGTCAGTCATCGCCCTAAGGATCTTGGATTGTGAGCGTTGGATAATATATGTGTTTGACTTACTGGCGCATCCCTATAACTCAATGCCGTAAGTCCAGATAGGTCTGATTATTACCTTATAAATCAAGATTTTATTTTCTAGCGACAAACGGGATTTCCTTCCAATCAGCCAATTTAGGTCCTTAAATCGTAAGTCAATTTGTTTCTTCTTCTTTAGGATATGCTCCTTCCAAGTAAGTTTTTGGTCCAGGTGTATTCCTAAATAACGTACTGAAGGTGATGCAGGTATAGGCATGTTATTGATGCTGAATGGTGGACAATGGCCCTTTTTAGCGTAAATGTTACTTGAGTTGATTTTTATGTGCCATCTATTTATCCAATCTTGTACAAGATTTAGGTGCGATTGTGCATATGTGGATGCAGTTATTGTATCTTCATGGCTTGCAAGGATTATTGTATCGCCCGCAAAGGTTGCGATTGTAGTATTAGGTGTATCTGATGTGTACAGAAAGTAAAGCACGGGACCCAACACACTGCCCTGTGGAACTCCAGCCTTGATTGGAAAATTGTTTGAGAATTCTCAATTACTTTAGTTCGGAACTGACGATCAGTTAAGTAGAAGTTAAGAAGTTTATAATAAAATGGATGGGCTTGTTTAATTTTGTAAAGTAGACCATCATGCCACACCTTATCAAAAGCCATGATTACATCAAGAAGTACGGATGTGCAATATTGTTTGTCTTGGATTTGTTTATTGTTTGTACAACCCGATGGCACTGCTGGATTGTGGAATGGGAATAAGAAAACCCAAACTGGTGGTTTGGAATAATATTTAGGAGGGGACTGATTTTGGGGAGTAGAAGTTTGGAAGTAGTAGATAGGAGACTTATAGATCTGCATGTAGAAACATTGTGTGGATTTTTACCAGGTTTGGATATTAATATTACTTCGGCCACTTTTAGCTGAGTAGGCCAGCAGAGTAGACGAAGTATTTCATTAAATATAAGTAAGGAGTACAATAGCTTTTCTAGGGAGTTCTTTTAACATTTTTGGCGGATCAGGTCCAGGTCCAGGTGATTTTTGGGTTTTTAAACGAGTGATTTCTTTTTTAATTTTTTGGGGGGTAATCAGTTTTAAATTCCCACTACTTTCCACGTCATTTTGCGTATCTGCTAACATCTCTTGTGAAGGTACAGCATTTTGAAGGCTAAATACTCCAGCTAGGTGTACAGCAAACACGTCGGCCTTTTCTTTGTTGCTTCTAGCCCAATTCCCAGGTGTTGGAATATCAATGCGAATTGGGGATTAGCTTGCGTTGGTTTTACAGAAGGCTTTATTGGTTTCCAAATAGAATTGTCATAACAATTGAGATTAGTAACGTAATCCTGAAATGACTTGTCTTGCGTTTCTTTAATCTTAGTTTTGAGTTTGTTGCTTAGTTGATTGTAAATAGTTTTGTCACCTGGTGAATGAGACCGATGCCATTTTGCTCTGGCTTTTCTTTTCTCTTTGATCAGTTTTTTAATTTCAAGTGAGATGTTGAAAAATCTTCCTTCGACTTTCAATTTCGGTGTTGCACGGCTTACTGCTTGTTGTAGGAGTGAAATTAGTGTATTTATGGCTTCCTCTAATTCAACAGTATTCTTAAGGGATACTTTTAGATCTACAGTTTCATTGAGTATGGCTTTATAGACTTCCCAGTCAGTCCTTGAGTTGTGTAGTCTGGGTATATTTTTAACATTTACTACTGATGTGGCAATTGTTGCAATTATAGGCGTGTGATCCGCAGACAGGTCATAGTTTGGTTCTATATCCATATAGGAGCGAGCAATTCCATTTGTTACAAAGAAATCCAGCAAATCTGGTGTTTTGTTTAAATCAGTCGGCCAATAGGTTGGGGTGCCCGTGGATAGGAATGTATACTTTTTCTCTTGTATGGTTTTAGCCATTTCTCTGCCTTTGCATGTTGCATACCCCTCTCCCAAAAGCTAAATTCAAATGCTTATTTTTAAACCACGATAATTAGCATAAAATCACAGAAATTGTCTTTGTAAAACATAACATTCTAGCCCAAAATAAATCTCAATACAAAATCAATTGAGGATGGCACACAAGTGAGAAACTAAAAAAAATTTCCAAGTACTGGTTCTGTTAACGATAAATATTTTCAGGCACAAGTGCTGACGTATTTTTCAACTTTGTTAGGCGTACCAATCAACACAAAACAAACATTAAGTTACACTGCTAAAGAATAAATTCTAATTAAATCGAATATACAACTATAGCCACAAAAAGTTTATATTTTACAATATAAGCATAAAATAGAATCATTAATATGTTCTGTGGTTACCTTAACAAGTACATAAGGTTTGTATGTTGGTTATAAACTTATTCAGAAAGTCTACAAGTAGCAAGTAGTACGAAGGTTTGGTATTTCAATGGTGGCTGATGATGTGCAATTCACATTTTTTATTTAAATTTGTTGTATCTTACTGGAATAGCATTTGTAGTCTATTTTATAACGCAGGAAGTAGAAAGTTTGTTTATGCTTTTGTACCACTCGTCAGTTGAAGCTCCTGCCCTCATCGCTTTGAAAGTAGAAAGTTCAATGACCCTCTCCACTTCTGTTACGCACCAACTTGTAGATGTAAGAAAATCTATGTGATGTTTCTTTTAAATTAGGGTGACCCATAATTTATATTTACTTACTGAAGCATTTAAATAAATAGCGATTTATAAAATCTTCTTTTCAAGTTCATTAAAAATGTGATTAATAATAATAAACTTCTAAATAAATGTGCACAAGCACCTTAGAACGCATCAAATTAAATTATTAAATTTTCAAATAATTATATAATCTTTGAGCAAAAGTTTCGGTTTCTTCTCAAGGGGTTTTTCTGTGCCCGAATATTCAGTTTGGCAATTATTAAGCCTGGCCTGTCAGAACAAGGTAAGTCGGAAACAGAATTATGCTGTATGGTTACTTGTGACGAAGAACCACCTGAAATACATTCCTTGCGTTCTAAATATCGACTCCAAATAAGACTGCAAAATATAGTTTTGTTATGGTTATCTGAAATAAAGTTAATTAGTTTTAAGTGTCCTGTAGAAATGCTTAGCGCACTCTGTATACCTCTACTTTAATATTCAAAAACCTCGTCGAAAATATGTTTTTTTATTAGAGTAATAAATTTTATTCAAAAATAAATTTTCTGAGCGTTGAAAAATAACATATCAAGCCACTTATCTGAATGCCGGTAAAATATACATTTTATGCCAAATATGCAAAAAGGCGAATGTTTAAACAAACGTGCATGCATTAAAATTGGCAAAAATACTTAGGATATGCTGATTTGTAAAGATATCAACTGCAAATCAGATCTTTGAAATGCTAATGCAAGCAAATAAGTATTTGTATACAAATTTGGGCCTTAGATGTATATGCTTTAGAAATACCAGGTCCGATAGCAAAATTTATACAATTACGACGTACTTTATTTTTATAGCAAGATATTGCCAAAATGATTATATCATCCAAACATGATGGTACAGCTATGTAATAAATTTTTAAACTTTATTAAATTATATACATGCGAAATAAGCGGTAAAGTTTCCGGCTCAATTATACAAAAATAAAAACAATAAGCTAATTTTTCAATACAGCCTTCTTGCATTTCAAAAGATTTATTAACATATCAGTACCCTTGAAAAAATGCTCTGCAAAATTCTTCAAAATAACTCTTAAGTTTTCTACCTTGAAGATATTTCATTAATTTTAGAAATAGATAGGAGTTACTGAGGGGGTGGGCAGTTCTGGGCTATAGATAGAAAGCTTTATAAAGCCACAGACCTTAGTAGAAATCTCGGAAATTGCGATGTAATAGACATGAACAGTATCGTGCAGAAGGTGGAGAGTTAGACACTATCGATTCAAAACTTCTGCTTTTGCACTATTTGTCAGTCGAAATGTAGCCATCCGAGGTGCCTAGCTTACAGTGAGCATCAGATTAACGATCCCAAGATTGCGCTTTGAATCTGACAAAGATCAGTTTCGCATTATCTTGTTCATCAGATGAAGTCACTTTGACGGATTTGCAATTGGTCATTTTGAGCTTGCAAAGACGCTGTACCGAGATCGACTGTCCGGTTCCATTATGCTAAAAATGATAGCACATCGGACTCAGGTAATGCAGCGTGCCTGTAACAATTGATTAAAGAGCAGCTTCTTATGTCGTTATATGCGTCAGACGGTTTAAAAATTGTTACATTAACCGACTACGATTGTTCTTTTAGACTATTAACAAGATAGTCAGGATGGACCCAGCGGAGACGGGACGACTTATGCGCGGATAATTCATTCACGTCGACACGGTTATCTTGCAGACATAGCTGCGACGTTTGACGAAAGCGGTACTTTCTTCCAAAAGCTTACTTTACATTGGCCAACCTACACGGGTCTTGTCTTTGAATGGCTTTTTAGCCTAAGATCAAAACAGATGCTTGTCGTATGTTAGGTCACTAGCCATACAAAATCCTGCTGACCAGACAAAGCAGAGGAGGAGACCAGGGCAGGTCGAGATTTTACCCTGATTACCAGCGCTGGATAAGCCGCTAAGACGCAGGAAGCTTGAAGGACTCTACGTAAACGTGCGTGAATGGTGGACGCTCTTGCGGTTTTGCAACGAGTGCGCGATTACGTGTTGACGCGAACTTGTGATGGGCGCGTGGGGTTTGGAAAACAAGTGTTGTGCGAGATGCGAACTCTTTGAACAATCTAACAGACACTCAGTGCGGCGTAAGTTAAGGTAGATTTTAGTCTGTTTCTTTGCGTAGTAATGTAATAGCTAGGAGGACTCGGAGCCATCAGCGGTTTCGAGTCGCCTGCCCTGACTCGGGTTTTCGTGGTTTTCCCGTGTCCTGCACTAAGGCGAATGCCGGGGCAGGTAAATTTGCGGCCACAATAATTTTAAGGAAATTGAGCATTGTAAAATACAGGATTGCGTAAAATTGTTAAATACGGTTGCGGTAGTGCTGGTGTAGTGCCGTAAGGCGGGGCATCAGCCAATTTTAAATTAACATTGCCTGTAATGTTTTTGTATAATAATCTACCAATAAATTGTAAGAAGGTGGAGAGTTAGACTCACCATTTCACTTCTCTTTTTTTGATTTTGTCACGAAATGTATGCTGGGTTCCTTTCCGTGAAATCGATTAACAAAATTGTCTTTGAATTGAAAAGATCGTTTCCATTATCTTGTTCATCAATGAAGTTACTTTTACATTTCTTGGTCATTTTTAGTTTGGTCTGTACCATTCTACTGACTTTCTTAGGCTAAAAAATGATAACACATGATTATAGTTGCATCTCCTGTAACAATTGATTGAAGAACTTCTTATTTGTCGTTGCGTCAGAGGTTTAAAAATTGTTTACATTAAGTCACACATTGTTCTTTTAAACTATTAACAATAGTCAGGATACCCATCTGATACTACCCTTATTATAATTCATTCACTTTTAAACGGTTATCTTGCAGAATATCACGTTTGACGAAAGCGGTACTTTCTTCCAAAAGTACTTTAATTGGCCAACCTACACGGGTTTGTCTTTGATGGCTTTTTAGCCTAACTAAAATTATCTTGTCTATTTATTTACACTAGCCATACAAAATCTTCCAACAGACAAAGCAGAGGAAGACAAGTCGAGATTTTACACTTTTACGCCGTGATAAGCCGCCTAAGAGCGGAATTAAATGCTCTACGTAAAATCCAGAATGACACCATCATTGTTTTAGCAACAGATAAAGATAACGCCACTACACGAAGAAGATGACCGAACTGTTCGATACGGAGACTTACACCGTGCTGAAACGCGAGCTCACATTGCGGATACTACGTAACACAAGCAAACTGATAAAGAATGCCTTTCTGGATGCCCTATCAAAAAGAGACTAATAACATCAGAGGCGCTGCTTCCAAGAATATACGGGCTTCCCAAAATATACAAGAATGATGTACCGCTGCGACCCATTGTCAGTGCCATTGGTCATCAGCTGGCCAAATACTGATCCAGTTTGTTACAACCGTACATTGGATTTAGCAGCAGTCACATCAAGGACTCCGCACATTTTGTCAACTAGCTTCAAGACATCCAGCTACAGGAGGAGATCTAATGCTCAGTTTTGTTGTAAAAATTCCAATTTAAGATGCCCTGGATTTCCTAAAAATTTGTTTTACTAAAGATATCTTACAGTTGCTTCAGCAGTGCCTTACGTCCAATTACTTTGTTTGGCAGACGGAGTAGCCCAATTAGCTCTGTAATCGCCAATTAATATATGGAAATTTGAAGAGATTGCCAACAATACAGCACCATGAAAACCCACGATATGGATAAGATACGTCGATGACACCTTTGTGATATGGAGATACGGAAAGGAGACCCTATTTTCTTATGCACTTGAATTCTATACACGTTTAGCACGGAATTTGAATCGAAGTATAGGATTGGTTTCTTAGACGTACAGGTGTTTAGATCGAAGAATGGACACTTACAACACACCGTGTACAGAAAACTTACGCATACGGACAGATACTTTTATAAGCAGTCGAATCACCACCCAAGTTAAAAAGAAAGGTTGTCAAAACATTGGTAAATCGAGCACTACGTATATGTCAATTAAAGTTTTTAGATAAGAAATTAAAATATTTGGAACAAGCCTTACAAGGGATGGCCACTCGAGAACAAAGATAAATAGAGCAATTAGACCTAACAAATGCGCACGATAAACACAACCGAAATCGGTTACGGTAGCCAAACTATTTTTACCTTACATCAGCAGGGTTACAGACCGGATAGAAAAAATTCTCATAAACACAAGGTGGAAACCATCTATACTACTACCACTAAGATACGGGATTTGCTTAGACCAGCCAAAGATACAAGGCTACACCAGGGGTACACTGCATACCTTGTTCGTGTAAGCAAGTCTACATTAGGACTACGGACCGAACGATTACCACTAGGATAAAGAATCACAACATCATCTACACGTGAATCAACCCGAAAAATTAGCAGTTGCTGAACATGCTTTGGAAAATCCTAACCACGAGATAGAATTTGCGTAAGCACAAGTTTTATCTACTTGTAAGAATTATTACCCGAGATTATATAGAAAGGATAGAGATTTATAAATATAAAAATAATTTTAACAGGGACGACGGATTCAATCTACCTAAATCGTGGTTTATCGCTCTTAAGAGCAAAAAACAGACCACGATGCGGTGAAAGAGCGAATGACGTCAAAAAATGCCAAAATATTACCTGTTACAACCAAGCATCTATCCCGATCACGTTGTCTACCATTCCAGTGACGTCAATAACGGTCCCCCATACACCATCCCTACCATACTCCCACGAGTGTCAAAGCGAAATCACGGGACAGTCATTTAATTTTTAGAAATTTTTTTCTGAAGATGTTGTTTGACACTGCCGCTATTTTGATTCCATTACTACTGAAACATAGTTACCAGGAAAATTATTAAAGAACTCGTTGTTAAATTTGGAAAAGAAATTTAAATTTGTAATATTTATAGGTTTTTTAATATAAATCAAAATAAATTTTATATAGTCAATGTAGATTCACCAAGATTAGAAAAGACATTCATATAGTCATCAATGTCCTCTCAATATTATCATCGTTTTTTTATTAAAAGAAATAAACAAAATACTCGCTGAAACTAGTGACTGAATTTTTTCTAAAACTTCCGATATATTGCCTTAATGTTTTGTACCTTTTAGAGTAATAATTATGTATAGTGCTTTTAAAAAGCTCTTCTAATTGTTTCCATGCTTTAAATATGCAATGAGCAGAAAACAGTATAATACTTAATATGATAATTATTTTGGTGGATAAGGAATTCTCCAGATATAGTCTCTAGTGGCTAGTTCTATTCTTCTGAAGGTAAAATTTGAAAACAACGGTCAACATGACAAGTAGAGAAAAGAACTCAAACATGTTTTTCTCTATAAATATTTACATTTATTAATAATGGTGTCTTGATGGACTGCATTTCATTCATTATTGGCACATTCTCATAATTCAGCCAGATTTCTAGGAGGTCGTGGATATCTCTGTACCCTTCGCATATTAATTTTTGATTGGTGAAAAATCAGATAACCGAGATAGACATGAGAAGGTCTTCACCTCGTTTTGTTGGAGGAAGTTTAATGTGCCACATGTGGTCAGGCGTTATCTTGTTGAAAGATTCCCTGGGGCATCCTTTGAAGGCTGTAAAACCGCGTCGATGTAATAAGAATGTTACCTCTAACTCTAACTAATTGATAGTTCTTCATACCAAAATCTAAATAATCAGAAAAGCCCATCTTAAGTCAGTTATCCAGAGATGCCTTTTCGTTACCCTTCATAATCTTTGCTACCAGTGTAGAGAAGACAGTGGTAGTCGTAAAAAAGGACGTTCTATTACAAATAATCAATAACGAACAGAGGGGATAAACAACGGGTACCATGTAATGGTTCTTCATTGTTGTGCTAGAGTACTTGAAGTACGCGGTACGGTACCTAATAGTAAGCTTTTGAAAATAATAATCCTCCCGTTTGATTGTCCTGCGTACTGCTCGAGATCCCAGTCTTTGTGGACTGCTACCAGTTTTTCGACCTATTTTTAAACGTTAAATGTTAAAAATAATACATTCTCTTTCAAATTCATCAACTTGTTGATAATGTACCCTTTGTTGGCGACGAGGTAATTCTTACACCATGTAAGTAAATCTATCAACAATCCTCTTTTATCATGTCCTTTGCACAAACAATATTCTCTGAGGATATTGAAGATTTGGATTACGACAAGTAGTTCTACCGCATCTTAGTTTACACGACCAATTTTTTATAATTTGGAAGGCAGTTCTAGTATTTTTTATGTAGTTATTTTGAAGTTAAACCTTTCTTTTACAAATACATATTTTATCATTATATAAAGCTCATTCTTTAAGAATGCTAATAAAATAACAAGAAAGCATGATAATCACTAAATTTGTACTTAAAATCCGTGTATTATAAAGATAGTAATTGTTGCACAACCCTTCTGCTTTAGTTATCAAGACTAAGACTTTATATTTACAATTTTACTTGCTACAAATTGTTTCTAGTTGAACTTTAATATAATAGTTTTAAAATAACCTCTGGAGAGCACATGTTAATAAGAAGCTCAATCCTGGCTATAGTAAACTTAGATGACTTTATCCTCTTATCAACCCCAACACTCCTCTCCGCAGTGAATGTACAGTCCTGCTCTATAAAATACTTATAAGACCGAGGATCACCTATGATCGTCCAGTATCGAGCACAATCTCAAAAACAAACATTAGAAGGAGACACACAATTGATTAAGTACCGACAGCATACAATAGTTTATTGGTCGAATTTGTCGTGCAGAAGGTCTCATGTCGTTGAGATGAATATATTCCAATTTAGGCCAAAAAAATTGGTTACCGTCGACTTTTATCTGTCGCCGGTGACATTTATGATGGCGCCAGCTTAATTTTGGAAGAAGTACGGACCAATGACTCCGCCGGACCAAAATCAATACCACACAGTGACTTTTTCTGGATGAATTTGCAATTGATAGGTCTCATGTAGATTGTTATCTCCCCAAATGCGACAATTTTGCTTGTTGACATAGCCATTTATCCAAAATGGGCCTCGTCGCTGAAGATGATTTTCTGTCCGAAATCGGTGTCCACTTCCAACTGCTCCAGAACCCAGTCAGCGAATGCTCAACATTGTCGTTTATCTTCAGTTTCTGGGTTAATTGAATTTTGTATGGGTGCAGGCCCAAGTCCCGACGCAAAATTCGCCAAACTGATGTCTGCGAAAGGCCAAGTTCACAGACGCTATGAGGAATTGACTGCCTCTGGTTATCCTGCACACTCTTGTTCACAGCAGCAATGTTTTCTGTAGACCTCACGTTTCGACGACGTAGGGGTGTTGTTTGATTGTTTACTGAACTAGTTGATTCGAATTTGTCCACCAAACAACGAATAGTCGACTCAACAGGACGATTGTGTGCATAGTAAAAATCACGCAGTGCCCGGAAAGTAGCTCGAACTGAGCACTCATTTTGTAGTAAGTTTAATGATTTTCCCAACATTAATTACTATAATCTCCAAATTTGACAGCTGTATCTTCACCAACATGACCATTACACACTATCAAAGTTCGAACGCCCCTATTGGAAAACCCTTTATATTCTCCTTTTGGTAGTTTCATTTATATTTTTAAAAGGAACGTTCGATTGAGCAATTGCCACGAACAAAACGTACGATTTAGTGATTCTCTTTTTGTAGTCTTCCGATTGCACCGAACATTTTTCAGCCCTCCCACCTTTAACTCATTAACGAGCTTAGGCAAATTCAATCACGCCGGAGCCATCATGCGGAAGCTCGCGTGTAAAAAGCTCCGCCGATCCAAGTTCTAACCTCAGCTGGAATTAATCCCTCCAAGCGAACACTGCCTTGGATGTTAGCCGCACGTGTGCTCCGATGCAGGTTTCAGTCATGTAAGGCCTAGGCAAAAACGGAGGATCTAGCGCGTAGGTCGCAGGCTCGCGCCGCGAAAGTAGGCCGAGGTGCAGCACGCAATATTTAATTTTAGTGCTTGTTTTGGAGCTTTATTTGCGCCGGGATCGTGCAAGGTGTCCGGATGGCAAGGTTACGCAGATATGGAAATTACGGCGCCGGTGTTTGCGAAAGTTCATTCGAGTTGGCTGTTTACGACGAGGGCGGCTTGAAGGCTTTAAATGACTTCTATCATCTTGTACATAGATAGTTTGTATTTTTATCATGGACTTAATTATTTAACCTCGTTTAACAACTGTAAAGTTTCTTGTATAATCACATAAAAATGCTCGACAGGTTATTACAAAATGTTAAAAGAAATTTAATGGCATTCCTTAACCACCTTCTACAGTAGTCAGAAAAACTACAAGGCAGGAATCTAAGTGTTCTAGAGTAAAATTTCAAATTTCTTGCATCGTGATGGACAATCAGCGTTAGAGTTTTTGTGCTTTGCTTCAAAAATAATTTATAATAGAAGCACAAAAAAATAACAAAAATCTGTATAATACAACACACAAGAAGCGTTATACATAGTCTTTGGGACTGCCATTTTCACTATTTAAAATGTTCTAAAAGCCGTGTGTTGAAATGGTGAATAAATACTTCATCATACAAGCTCGAACCTTGTCGAGGGTCAGTAATTTCTTTTTTTTTTAGTGTGTTTAAATTATTAGGAACTGCTAGAAGTGGCAGGGCAACAAATTTGGACACTGTAATCTTAGGGATCCCCAGATTATCTTCTAGTTCTCAGACTATCAGTCACTAATCCTTGTTGATTTTACATGTACGTATATAACATTTTCTGGTGTTCTGCTTGTGGCTGATAACACTAATATGCAAGGTTTTGTTGTTTTGAAATGAAGGGGTGTGTCGAAATGACTTTTTCCGCAAATTCCGAAAATTACCTTCAAAATTCCGTATCACGTAAAAAATAAGTAATTTTTTTAATAACATTGATATATGGCAACGTTTGCAAGTGTGAACATGTTCTCTGAAGTCAGAATGCATGTGTAAGAAATAGATAAACATAAATACATATTTAAAAGCAAACATACCTAACATTTACTGCTGGGCTCCCCTGAATCTTCCTCTGCCTGGATTGTCTTAGGTATTCGTCTGTGCAGTCTCTTTTCAATATCCAACAATAGTCAGCCATTATACATCCACTTTTCTTGGTATCTCTTTTCCATCACTTTAATGTTCTGATGAAGGCGTTCACCATGTTCTTCCGTAACATCACCACGATTTGTCAGGAAAGTAATTTAGATGAGCATGGAAAAAGTTAACCTTGACATTCATATCGCAACCAAGCAGTTTATGGGATTCTAACATTTCCTCATGTAATTTGCAGCTTTTATTGTTTTTCAAAAAGTTTTGTATTACATTTCTGAATGCAGTCCATGCTCGCAATTTTCATAAATTTCAGATTAGTATAATCTAGAAGTTGGATCACTTTTAGCAGGTTTCCTGAAGAGTTTATACAATGTCCTTATTGATCTCATTACATTGTTTATAAAAGCCTTCCGAATAGTTTCTGAAGACAAATGTTCTAACTTTGTATAAGATTTCCTAACCGACACAAGTGCAATGCGGCTTACTCTTATCGTATGTCAGATTATATTGCTGCTGCGCAATTGGTATTTATTTATCTTAATATTGGCTCGATGTTTCTGGAATAGACCTCATATACTCTACTAATGATAAAGAACTAATGGTTTTAGTGATATTAACGCAAGGAAAGACAACATATCACTCGACTGTTGAAGTAGGCACTAGTAAATTTTTGCACAAGATTTGCATGTGAGATTGGTGTCTACCAAATTTGTATTTATCAAGAAACAAAAAGACAAACTCGTGATCAACAACTACATAATAACCCAAAATTTTTTACTGAAGCCATAACTAGGAATTAGTCGTTGCGGCTGTTTAAAAAAACAATATTTATTAATTTTTGGCAGGAATTGTACAAATGTGATCTTGACTTCTGTGCAATTTTATCAGTAGCGCGTCCTGTCTCCACCAGCATCAATTATTGCCTGGCATCCCCGAAGTTTACTTTCCACAATACTTTTGGCGTCTTCGACCGGAAAAGACCTCCAAATTTTTCGAATATGTTGCGAGAGCTGGTCCAAATTGTAAGGTCCGATTCTGCATCGTTTATTAATATGAGACCAAATATTCTCGATGGGATTGACATAGGGCGACTCAGCCGGCTAATCCAAACTGAGAATTTCTCACACACTACTCCAATTTTTCAGATAGTTATCTTCTTGGAGATTCCAAATCTCGCCCTCTTTTCCAAACCAGTTTTACAGTCGGCAATACAGCTTTAAAGTAAATTTTATTTTTTCGGCGTTTAAGTCATCGGTGAATAAATAATAAATAAAGTGCCGAAACCCTTTTGTGAGACACTCCCCCCTCTGAAATCGACCTTGGCCGGATGTTTTACGGCCCGTTAGGGCAATCTGCCTCTTTATGTTGCACAGATCGTTTTATGCTCAAAAGGATGCTTTGTCGGAGAAGATTACATTGCCCCAGTCACGGTCCAAGTTTTTTTGCGCCCACGTGAGACGTTTCGCGGCGTATTTTCACCCAACAAAAATTTTTGTAAAGTGGTTTGATATTACACGTCATGAGCACGCAAATGCATACAAATAGTATCGTACGATATTTTGACATCTTTTTTGCGTAAAATTTCGGTACCTTTACGGAGAGTCAAGTTAGGATTTTTCGAAAACAAAGTGAGAATTATTTTTTAGACTTTCTTCGGCATTTTGCCAGAAGACCTACGATTTGCCAAATACTGGCTCACCCACTTGGTTACAAATTGCCGCGATTTTCTCATGTATTTCGCGGCGGCTGTATGAGTCAATTTTGAACCCTTTGGGTGTAAGCACAAAAATACAGCATTGTAACGCAAAGCGTTAACAACTCTAATTTTGTTTAACTTGGCACAATGTAGCTAAATAAAATAAATAGCTGATTTCTTTGATAAAACGTTTATGACAAATGTTTTCTCTACATTTACAAAAACAAAGTACAAGGCTACGATTAACGCGTTGCTACGGTTTTATCTGACAGACTGTATGTGTGTGACTTATGTCAGCAATAAAACAATTATCAAGCTGGTGGAAAAATTGGCCTTTATCAAGACCTAGGAAAACACGTTGGAATCTATTAGAAAATATCAAAATAATGTTTATTTTTTATGCATGGGATTGTGTGCCAGAATCTGTTCATTCATGAGACACAGTAAACAAATTTGATTGAATTAAAGTTAAAAAACAACTGCCTTAAGGTATGCCATGGAAGCGACTAAAATGATGAAAAATAAAATTGATTTCTATACCGTAACAATACTTTGGCCCCGCACCTCTTTCTATCTGACATTTCTTAATAAAAAGACTTTTTTCTTTATAAGGATGGAACAGTTTTTTAAAGGAAAAGATTTTAGTAACGTGGATAGTAATGTTCCAAAGTATTTCCAACGCTAGATAATATGCGTTAATGTTATTGGAAAATATATTGAATGACACTAAAATATGGGTGTCAAGTTCAATACAACCACGTAAAAACACAATTTGATTTGATTTGATGAAAAACATAAGTTGCTTCAACTAAGCTTATGACATTAAGAAAAGCTTATTATGTTTTTAAACACTCGGCTGCCTCTAGATAAAGCGTTTGGTTTAGTCTGTTTAAAAATAAAATCTTTGTAAACAACTTCCTCGTAATAAAAAGAAATAAATATGCATTTTAGTCTTGATTTGCTTAGTCAAGTTCATTTTGAATAAGGTAAATAGAAGTTTTTTTAAGAAAAGAACGCACGGTTGTTGTTTTGTTCATCAGATAAATAATTAAGGACTAACTTTGAAAAAAAATTTAAGGGGGAGATTTTTAGTAATATTTTAATGGATGTTTATTTGTAATAGTTTTACCTTCTCTGTCTTCAAATGGCGATTTTTATACAAAAAGCTTTCGCACAAACCATATTGTTTTTAATTTTTTAATTTGACGGGCGTCCTTCGTATTGTTCGTCCTCAACACTCTTGTTTTTGCTTTAAAAGTCTTATGTTATCCAAACACTAGAGATGAAACAAAGCATCCCTTTAGTTATCCTCAATAAATATAACGTATTGGAAACAAATTTTATAATTTTCGCGAAAAACTTGATCACGTAACGCTAACTGAAAGTTTTTGAATTTCAGTCTGTGACAAGATACAAAAACTATTGTGCACTTTTCTAACGTACCGATTCTTATAAAAATTCCGATTCATCCTCGTATTTGACTTAATCTTCTCTTTTACTTATTAGACCTCTCGCTTGTGTAATAAACTAACCTTCTTACTTTTGCTGGCTCTTTAGTGTCAATAATTTATATTCTGAAGTTGATACCCTTAATCCTGAGTCTACATGGTACGTTCAGAAAGTAGTAAGACTGATTTTCTTGGTTCAAGCAAAAGAATTGGAAGGTGGAGTCTTCGGACTTGACGGTTGGTGGGAGATGTCAGGTAACCGATCCGGTTCATTTGACTGGGAGCCTTTACCGAGTGCGGATCGCTTGCGAAGTGGATAGTTATTTGAGCGTCGCGTTAGAGGTCAAAATGTATCGCAATATCGATCAACGATGCGTGATAAAATTTTGCTTTGAATTTGGAAAATCTGCAACTGAAATGCTTGCGATGATGCAAAAAGCCTGTGGAAAATATGCTATATCAAAAGTGTTCAGAAAAGTAAAAGAGGACGTCGAAGATAAACAACATGCAAGACGCATTCAACAGTTTACACTTCGGACAATGAAGTTGAAAGTTATTAATAGCATAAAGTGGAATGTTCAAAATCCATTTTACATAAAACATAAAAACATAAAACTGGTTTTGAGCGACGAACAGAAAAAATACGTGCCGATTTCCTATGGGCCTTTACACTGAAGAAAGTGATAACCGGTGATAAAACGTAGGGTTTTTAGTATGATCCGGAGACGAAGAGACAAAGCTCTAAATAAATGAAATGACCAAATCAAACATGAAAGCGATGTTCATTGTTTTTCTCAACTCTAAAAATGTTGTATATAGAAAATAGTGCACCCAGACAGAAATTTTTAAACGGTTGAAGCAAAGTCGTTTGTTTACGTCCGAATATCGTCAACATCTAAGTTTTTCGTCACTATAATACGCTGAGCATGGAAACGCTACTCCTTTTTGTTATCCTGGTTCAAATCTAGCTTAAAATGGCACTATTTTAGGACTGCCAAAAATGTACAAGCCGCTGTGACTAATTCTCCAAAAGATAAATTAAATTTTGCATTTTTCTTAAGTAAATATTATTATCTGGTTGTAAACAAAATAACTTGCAATTATAATTATACCAACTCGATAAAGTGAGTGATTTTAACACGTTGATTGAATAGAATGACAAAATTAAGAAATATTTTCCGAGTGCCATGATTCCAAGCATAGTGCAGGACATAGGACAAGTTGAACAATGCAATTCTTGCGACAATATGATGTTTTCTTCTTAGTCTTTGTTTTTAGCATCGTTTACATTTCTGAAGATCTGATTTCTGCAAATAATTTCCAGGAGGGGTAATTTTTTCAAGAAAATGTTGTCATATCCGTTGTTAATGCCGTATTTACGTGGCCTTTTATCTCGTTTTTAATATATTCCAGTTAGTGATCTAATAATTATTTATCTAAGTTCTGTAAACTTTAAAATATGCCCTTGTTTCATAGATGTAATAAGAATTCCAAGTTCTCATATCCAGTAGATGAAATATTACCTTTTTGTACCATCAAATTGTTTTCACAGGTAATGATTTTATGATATCTGATCAGCTGTGTGAACACTAAGCATATTAATATTATTATACTTTAGTGTTTCGAATAGTTTCTTTGTTCTTCTCCCATGTGGTTAGCTATGTTAACTATACAGGGATGACAAGACGTTGTCAAACAAAAGTCGTTTTTTCATCTAATTGTGGTGTCCCTTTTTTATTTTAAAAGTTATTATATCTTTTGGAAGTAAATTCCTGCCACACGTGTTTTGTTATCAACTAATTTGTTTGCCAATGGTAAACTGTTATAATAATTATCCACAAACAAATAGTGGCCTTGTTCAGATAGTGAATCAATAATCACCGGAGTAGACCTTTCATTGTTGACATGTTTTTTCATTTTTTTGATTACCTTTATAAATTTTAATGAAAAAAAATAGACAAAGTTACCTTCATATACGCACGAACTTTAAATTTTCTGAATAAGAGAGGAGTAATTGATTTATTTAATGATAATGAGTCGTTTGGTATATACAAGGTCCGCCATCTAACGTTTTTTTTTTTTGAACTAGCGGTTATTCGGTGAATGACAACACTTAGCTCATGACATTTTTGACAGAAAATTAGTTTTATCCTTTCGCTGAACGAAAATGGTTGTGTATACGCTTGAAGAACGCTGGGAAATATTGCGACATTACTTTGAAAATCATGGTAATGTTGCAGAATGTGTGCGAAAATTACGTACGGAAATGGGAAGAAAAGAGACGCCGTTAGCGCCGTATGTGCTTTATCTTGTTAAAAAAGTGAGAGAAACTGGCATGTTTATTGACAAACCAACGCGTAAAAAACCAAAAACAGTGCGTACACCCGAGAATATCGCTGCTGTTGCCGAGAGTGTGCGTGAATCGCCAGGAACATCAGTTCACCGTCGTTCTCAACAATTGGACATTTCGGAGACATCATTGAGACGAATTTTGCGTAAAGACCTTGGTATGACGCCGTAAAAAGTCCAATTGGTTTAGCAATTGAAGCCAACTGACCATCCAATGCGTTTTAGCTTCGCTTCATGGGATTGGGATCGACTTGAAGAAAATGCCGATTTTGGGCGAAAAATCATCTTTTCAGATGAAGCAACAAGCAAAAATTGTCGCATTTGGGACACAGAAAACCCGCACGCAATCGAAGAAAAGCCGATGCACCCACAACGAGTCACTGTTTGGTGCGGATTTTGGTCCAGAGGCATCATTGGGCCATTTTCTTCGAAAATGAGCAAGGAGCGGCTGTTACAGTCAATGGTGAGCGTTATCGGGCCATGTTGAACGAATTTTTGTTCACAGAAATTGAAGAGGAAGATATTGGCAACATTTAGTTTCAACAGGACGCCGCTCCGTGCCACACAGCCAACGTTACAATCGATATTTTGCGCAGTGTCTTCGAAAATCAGTCGAAATTCTGATGTCGTTTGGCCGCCTCGGAGCTGCGATTTGACATCGTTGGACTATTATTTGTGGGGAGCCGTCAAAGATAAGTGTTACGGCGACAAATCAGAGACAATGGAGGCTTTGAAGGACAACATTCGTGCAGCCATAGCTGCAAAAATTGGACCGATCATACAGGCTACTTCATGGCTAACCAAGGCAACTATATGAATGAAGTTATATTCCATTATTAACCGGAAGGATTGTACTTTTAAATAAAAAAAATATTGGAAGAATATTCAGTAGTTTTTTATTTATAGCATTTTTACATTCTGCGCGGAGTAAGACCCTTACTTTTCAACTTGTATTCAGAAGAGATTTTTAGACAAGCTTTTGACAATTCTGATGATGGAATACTATTAAATGGAGAACGAATAACCTCAATAAGATATGCCGATGATACGGTATCAATGTCTGAATCAGCTCAAGGATTGCAAAGAATGCTGGACCAGATATCAGTCATTAGTCAAGATTTCGGTCTCTCCATAAACACAACAAAAACAAAATCAATGGTGATCAGCAGAAATCCTCAAGCAACGCAAATAGTACTACGGCATAACAATAGAATAATTGAAAACGTATCTCAATATCGTTACCTGGGCTCATGGATAAACGATCAGTGTAATTGTCTGCAAGAAATCAAGGTGAGAATAGAAATGGCCCGCTCAGCATTTATGAAAATGAAAGCAACATTATGCTCTCACGAGATACATCTACAGATACGTATCAGACTATTACGCTGCTATGTGTACTCTGTGATGTTTTATGGTGCTGAAACGTGGACATTAACGAAGGATGCCCTTAAAAGAGTAGAGGCCTTTGAAATGTGGACATACAGAAGAATGCTTAGAGTTCCATGGATCCACAGAGTGAGTAACAAGGAAATTTTGAAAAGGATGCAAAAAGAAACAGAATGTATTGAGAAAATAAAAACAAATAAACTGCAATACCTCGGCCATATTATGAGAAACACTAAATATCGGTTAATGCAACTAGCACTACAAGGCAAGATTAACGGCCGACGCCCACCAGGTCGCAGACGTATATCTTGGCTGAGAAATCTAAGAGATTGGTATAAACTGACATCATCACAACTGTTTAGAATTGCAGTATCCCGAATCATGATCGCAAACACTCTTTCCCGAAGAGTATGCACTTGAAGAAGAAGAAGCATTTTAAAAAAAGTTATATGGCGGACCCTTTATGCATTTGAAAACTTTTCTCACAGCTGTCCAACTTTTTTTTTTATCGAAAAGGGTTGTTTGAGTGCTTTTATTCTTCTATGTAAAATATTCAGCATTTGTTTGAACCTTCTTTCAGTGAAGAAAATATCAAATGCTAATGTAGTGCATCAATGAAAAAGTTTTCTTAAATACCAGCCCAAAAATTGTCTTATTTTACTCAGATTTGTTTTGTTTTCGTAATTTGGTGTTCTACTATGCCGTGGTTTTCTACTGTGCCATAATAATTGTAGCTTTTATAACTATTATTATTAATTTTTAAAAAATCTAAATTGGCAAAACAATCTTATCTATATCAAAAAAGAGAGGCTTTAT
Source organism: Sinelater perroti (assembly GCA_036346155.1). Taxonomy (NCBI): domain Eukaryota; kingdom Metazoa; phylum Arthropoda; class Insecta; order Coleoptera; family Elateridae; genus Sinelater; species Sinelater perroti. The sequence continues at coordinate 1,372,825 of JARFIY010000209.1, read as the reverse complement.
TATCAAAGGAAAAATGTCTTATAGATTTTTTATTGGTATATTATGTTTTTTTACTGTCAGATTCTTTCGGTGCATATTTTCTTCACTTGCAGTTGACTCATTGTCTTCATATCAGAACTGTTATTTTTCTTAACAAACGAACCATTACTCTAATTTTTGAATTCATTGTAGTGGCACCAACCTTTTCAACGTTTTCCTATAAACAGTGAACAAACATTTCTAAATACTTTAACTTTTGTAAATTTCATTTCAAATAATTTCAATTACATTTCAATTATTTTTGTGTATTTATAATTCACAAGAAATTAAAATTACAAAATCCTTTTGCATGTCAGTTGTGTTACTTTTCTCTGTAAAGCAGCGCTGTTTATATTGGCAGATGCTGCTTTGATAGCGGCGCGTATCTGGATTTGTTAATAAGATGTTCGACTACGTTTCGACTATAGTAGTCGAGGGGGTTTAAATCAGGGCTAATAGAGGACCAAAATTCTTAATACCAGAATATATGGACGTTACCCGAGAACCAGTCTAGGATTAAATGGTTTGTATGTCGGTGCAGCATTCTGCTGAAATACATATTGCTTTCTTGAGCCCACAGTTTCCATCTACGGTTTCACTAATACCCAACACTGACTCCAATTTTCTTAATGATTGCTTCAGGTCCTCCAAAATCGCCGCCTTAAGCCCTTTCTACGACGAGTTAGCGGAGCCTTTCCCAGTCTTTTCAAAAGTATTATATTTTGCGACAATGTCTTGTAAAGTTGATTTCGGGTACCGAAGAACTGAATTGTTGCTAAGTATTTTAAAAACAAATAATAAACAAAAACTTACCTATACAAGTCACATAAATGTCACAAGTCCAGAAATGTATTAGTAACCATGGTAAATACTATTACATTACCAACGATGCTCATGTCACCTTATTTATGGTCACGTGCATATTGAAGAAACAAATGGGGGCAACATATGCTAAAGAAAATTACTATAAATATAATTGTTGCAAATGTGACATAAGGCTTATGGTAGCGTGCTGGTAAACGCGTATTTAGACGGAAATAGCAGTAGTATTTCCTGAATTTGGCTTTAATGGCTATTGACACAAGTATCTGTCAACGTATTAACTTATCTTAGAAGAGTGGACTGAAAGGTACGTGGAACTTCCATATTGCAAGTAGTCAATAAAAATGATTCCTGAGAATTCTTAAAGCTACCTTGTATTATCTTCTATTTTGTTTGTTCTTTAATCTTTGTGGTGTGTTGATGTATTTACGTCTTTTTGACAGCATCAAAAATATTTTTAATTATTCTTCGATAGCCCAAAAAATATTGTTCAAAGTCTATTGTTAAGTAACATGGCACAATTATCCCAACTCTACTTAGCGATCATTCATCGTGTTTTTATGGATTTTTCTGACAGTTTTTATTGGTAGCTAGTTTTAATCTGTTTTAACTTAGCATTCAAAACTCAATTTGCACTTGTTGTATATAAAAAAGACATTTTCTTAAACAGTTAAATATCGAAATCAAAGAAAATCTCTATTGTTCATGCTAATTTTTTAATTCAAAATTTCTGTTCCATTTCTTTTTTCGTAAGCATGAATTTTATGTTCTTTATGTGACTAACTTAATGTTTTAATTTGTTCTTAATTGTGATCATATTATCTCACAAATATGTGACCTAAAAGTATTAAACCATATAATACGAAAAACTACGATTATAGTAACAAAAATCTATTTTATTGCTAAAAATAAAACAAAACGCACGAAATATTGAATATACTTTTGAATCATCTACAGCTTCCTGAGATTTCGAACATTTCTCCAAACGTTGTTTCTCTGTCCAAAACATTCTGCAAAGTATCATGTTAAAATAGTCTTGTCATATTGATCTGAATTTCGTCGACGGTCCGAAATCTCTCTTTTTAAAGTTATTGACAACTGCAGCAAGGTATTATTTGTGCTCTGCAACAGCCATGAAACAATTTATTGCGACATGTGGCATGCCAAAGTCTTCCATAAAAATGACACATTTTAGTGTTTGGAATATCCAACTCATCTTTTAGTTCTCGGACTGTCACTTGTCAACTTTTGTTGATTGCAGCCTATACACGTTTATCATTTTCAGTGTTCTGATTTATTCTTCCAGAATAAGGATCACTTTCAACAATTTTTATACAGATTCACTGTAATACTTACGCATCGTTACAAATACGACGACCACGCACTATATGTGCTCAGTTACCGACGTCTAACTCTCAATTAACCTAGCCTTTCTCATTCACGCATATGCATTACAGTCCATTCTCGTTAGTTGCCAAATTGTGACCGCGCAAATTGGATTCATTATATTAACATCTTTCATATATCTAATCTCTATTCTACTCATAAGGACTTTGCAAAGAACGTTGTAGCCTACGAAAGCATATCCGGCAGAATTGCGTATATAACAGTTAATTTAAATAAAAAAGAAAAACTCAATGTTATATAGGTATACGCACCTACCAGCGAACCGGAAGAAGAAGATACAAAAAGTTTTTACGAAGAACTAACAGAATGTCTCTACCAGAATCAAATCACCTATCCGCTAATAATAATTGGAGACTTTAATGCAGAGGTAGGCAAAAAGCTGGAAGAAACAGAAAACAGTTGGGCCCACATGGAATAGACCACAGAAACCATAGAGGAGAGATGTTAGTAAATTTTGTAGTCAAGCTATCTTTACATAATAAACACATATTTCAAAAAAAGAATTTCCACCCAGAAAAATATAATACAAGACGTATCACTTTTAAGCAAATGCACAGTTAGTAGTGCCCACAGAATGGTCCAAGCAAAGCTGTATATTAATCTCCAGCCATTTAAAGCAAAGAAATTTAAAAATAGAAACCAATTGACACTAACAAAGTGACGGAAAATAAGTTACTCTTTCAGGAAGAACTAACAAAGAGGCTGACACTACATAAAACAGATGATGTACATAATATAAGTAAACTTAACAAGCATTTATGTATCGTTGGCTGTAATAGAAGCAGCACAAAAAGCAGCCCCCAGAGCACAAAACAAAAACACAAAATTAGTCAAAAAACAGAAAACCTCACAAAGACGAAGCTTGAACAAGATTAACGGAATTGAATAAATTTATTAAAAAAGAATACGAAAGGATATAATAAAGTTTAGAATGACGACTATATTAGAGACATTAGAAGAAAATAAAACAGAAATTTTAAAGTTCAAAAACGAAGAAAATACAAAATCAACAAAGAGAGATACCATAAAAAATGAAATCGAAAGGAATTACACTAAACTCTAGGAATCAAAAATAAACCCCTATTCAAAAAGGAAAATCTCAAATATAGATTCGGAGGAAACACTGGACTTGATAACAGAGGAAATTAAAAACGCCCTAAGAAAGATGAAGAACAATAGATTTCCAGGGACAGAGAGTATTATTGTTAAAATTCTGAAAGAAGCGGGAGTGTAGCTATACGAACAACTTGTAAAAATATATAATAAATGTCTGGAAACTCAAAAAATCTCTAAATTATATCAAACAGCGGAAGTCATAATTGTCCACAAGAAATGAGGTACTGCAGACTTAAATAGCTATAGACCAATAAGCCTTATGTCGCAACTCTATAAGTTATTCATAAGAATAATCACCATCCGACTGATGACCAAATTTGATGCCAATAGGGCAAACGAAATTTAGATCAAGATTCAACACATGCGACCACCTTTAAACAATGCAAAACTTACTAGAAAAGAGCAAAACATACAACATATATTTATGCATAGCCTTTAGAAACTAAGAGAAGGCAATACTCAACTCGTTGGTCAATGGTGAAATAAACAGCAGATGCAAACAATTAATAACGAACATCTACAATAATAAAACAAAACCAACTACAACTACAGATAACATACCTATACAGAGATTAGTAAGACAAGAGGATGTGTTCTCCCCAAAAGTATTTACCAACGTGCTAGAAGATGTCTTTCGTCAAGTGATTGGTCAAATAGGCCTTTAGGACCAAAGCTTGGATACTCTTCTCCAGGTTGCCCAGCTTGATATTTGTCTTCTCCACTCTTTAACCTCTTTTAAGTTTTTCTCAACTGCCTTGATCCATCTCTGCTTAGGTCTACCCCTTCTTCTTCTTCTATACACTCGCGCGTCATATATATTTTTGACTACGCATTCTACTGATATGGCCTCCAAATATTCTTCTGAGTATCTTGCGCTCCCATATTTCAACTTATCCCGTTTGCTTTTGTTTAAGATCCAATTTTGACAAGCATATGTTACAGTTGGTCTGCACAGATTTATATACGCACTTTTGTGTTTTACAAATTTCCTTAGAACTTACCACTGCTCTTAACATACCCGCATTTCTATCACCTTTTATGAGTCTTGTCTCTATTTCGCTTTCATTCTTTGTGTCTTCTGCTATAATGACCCCTAGATACTCGTATTGTTCTACTTTTTCCCATTTTATCGTTTCCTGATTGCCTATCTATATCTCTAGGTTTTTCTTTCCATCTTTCTTTGCACCCATTTTTATGTATTTTGTTTTTTCTACGTTTATTTCTAGCCCCATTTTTCTTGCTTCTATTACTAAAGCTTTTGTTGTTTTACGTGACTCTTTTATTAATCTTGCCATTAATAAGACATCGTCCGCGTATGCCATGTATTGGTGTGACTTATTTAGTATCGTCCCCGTTCGATTTATTCTTGCTTTGTTTACTATATCTTCCAGGGCTGTATTAAACAGTATTGTGAACATGGGGTTGGATTGCCTCTGACCATTCTCTACGCTAAACTTTTGTGACAATTTATTATTAACCCTTACTATACTAGTCGAGTGCTCTAAAGTCATTTTGTTAGTTTTATTAATTTACTTGGGACTTTAATCGCTCCCAATGCCTTGTATAGTTCATTCCTCAACAGTGCATCATAGGCCCGTTTAAAATCGATAAAACTGCATGTACTTTTTTCTTATAACATTCTGTTTGGAGTTTTTTAAGCATAAATATTTTTTAAAAAATTGAAAGATCAATATTTTTAAATTTTATACAAAACTTAATAATTCTATACATATGAATATATACCAAAAGAGTAAATTAAATGGAAAGTTTCGCAAATGCAAAAAATTTGCAAGATTAGTTACGTTAGTTGGAAGTCTTATGAATCACCTCTGGTAACAGGAACCAAAAATTTCCACACGAAACGATTTTTAAGCAAATGTAAGCGCGTTGGAACGTTGACGCAATAGCGCTGCTTTTAATACATCAAACGCTCGCTGAAATTCAGCCCTGAAGGTTTCATGCCGCAAGGCAAGGTAGCCGAATCTAGACCTTGACACTGATGATGATATCAGCGCCATACATTTTTATAAAGCAAACGGCGCCTTTCAGCCCAAGCGCGCCCGCAGCGAAAACGTAACAAATCGTGATCGATGGCCTGCATTGTCGACTAATATGCGGCGATTACCGCGGTTGCGTAATTGAAGGTTGATCAAAGCCGTCGCTTTCTTCGGGCGCCGCGCCTCCCGCGCCTCCATCTCCAGGCGCCGTTTGTCTCGGGCACTTTAAAAATATTGATTCAGCGGTAATTTATTCCCAGGTGCGGAATAAATTAGAATTTCAAGCGCTGGGCGGATCTATAATACTTATCCGTGTCGGTGTAATCGCGGCAATGCTTTGCCGTATGTGCCGTAAATATCAAAGAGCAGTGCCCCAGAAAGTGCTTTTGAATTTAAATATCAAACTGCTTACTAACAATATGTGTGTATACATGGTTTCGCCATTAGAGAATGAGACGAACATTTTTGAAATTTCTGATTCTACCTTTATGACACCATGGAGTTAAAGGTGTAATAAATTATAATGGCAGTTGAGTTAGTAAATCAAAAACATTATTTTATTGTCACAGTCAAAGCTTTCATGCTATTGGAATTACTTCGTTATTCAGAATAAATTTTGTGTTTCAAAGAATAAATTAGCCCCGTTATGGCTAATAGGTTGAGATGCTTGGCTACGGTAAGAACAGCGCTCTAGAGTTATTCAGTCACTGAAAATAATTGAGTACCTGCATTCACTTCGAACAAGAGGTAAAAACGTGGTCCTCTAAGACGCGGTGCTTGCCACATCGCTCCGTATTAGAGATGATGGGCAATGGCCGGGCAGAGAGAGCGAGCGTATGAGAGCCTCAATCTCTCAAATCGAAAGGACATACTCTCACATAGGGCTTTGAACACAAAACAAATTGCACCTAAGAGAGTATTATTATCTGATAAGAAGTTTGTTTGAAACTCAAATCTAAAGAGAATACCAAGAAATCGTTTACCGAGTAAGGAAATATCTTCCTAACATGCTGTGTTTTCAAATGTCTCAAACAATAGGAGATAAGAAAACAAACATTTATTCACATTTTGTTTAGCATTAACATGCCGGTTCGTTTTACTGTCTAAGGGGTTCTTAGTATTTTTACTAACATTACATCTCAAGCGCTACAATCTTTTGTCTTTAGTTGTCCATAATGTTATCTGCTCTATGGAGATTGAAGATATAAACATAACTTTAGTTGTACGCTGTAATTTGTTTGGCTTTCCAAATCTTGATAAATATTGTCTATTAATTTTTCACCAAAATCATATACTTTTCTAATTATGTTTCTCCCGTATACAGTAAATAATCTTAGCAACAGTATACGTCTTCATCATCTGTTCTTGTGTGTTGTAGATGTATGTGGTGTGTTGTTATCCAATTTAAATTCTTCTTCATTTACCTTGTATACATTTTTTATTATTACACAAATTTACAGTACATATATTACTCCTGTGTCTCCTAATACACTTTTACCAGTATTTGATCTGCTTCTGGACTTTTTTTTACTTTCAAATGCTGCATTATAGCTCCTATATCTTCTTCTAATTGTTGATATAAATTACTCTTCCCCGTGGTCATGTTTATTTTCTTTATGTTGTTTTGTGGGATCACTATAATGTTCTTTGTAGCACTGTGGTTATATCTTTCGTACTTTCTCACTCTCCAATAAGATTTTTCTATTTTTTATGTATACTGATAATTTCTATTTAAAATTTATCATCCTAAAATCAATTTATCTTGTTGGTAGTCTTTTTATTATACGGTTCAGAACATTTTGACAAGAAAGTAGTCTTGGATTTTTTTATATATAAATAGATTTAGGTAGGTAAAACTTTCTTATTCGCCAGACGGTGCCTGACCTGCTTAAGGCCTGACTTGCAGTTTGATATTTATTTTTTTTTTTTTATATGTGTAAATGCCTACCAAGCCAATTATTATTGGGATAAGGTATTGATAGACTTTTAACATACAATAGTCATTCTTATAAATTGAAATGAGCCATACGGCTTACTTTCAAAATACATCAACTCATATCAACAACTAACATGTTGAATCAATGCAAGCAGATCAAATCAATACTTTGTGTCGGGTTTTCCTCCTGCTAATTATCAACCCCCAATAACTAATAACGCACATCTGTAATATGCCGTAAATGCTACCTAACATCTCCAAAATCTACAGCACTTAACCAATTTTACAACATTCCATACGTATTACAATCACATATTCAAGTTCCTCAATCTACGTGAGATCAAATAGGTAAACGTCAAAGAAGCAAGATACCTCCCAATCTCTAAACTATTGTTTAAAATAATTACCGACGACCAATCGTTTCGAGAAGTTTTTGAATGCCTAACAAACACCTCCGACCTAAGTCAAAATGTAAGTAAAAAGAATTCCACACTATCCCTAATTTTTGTGTCTGTGTACTAGAATTCTTGGATACTGGAACTAAAAACGAATATGAAAAGAAAGTACTACAAAACGACAAGGATTAAGTAACTTAAAAAAACACGAGATCAATATATCAACATAAAAAAATTGTAGCTTCAGATATGTACTATAAAATATGCATCCCAATACTGACTCAAAATCTTTAAGAAAGCCATAGAAAAACTCGATTACATAGTCATAAATATTTCAAACATTAGAGATCGAGTCTCGAGGAGACAAATCAGCTACAAGTATATAACACAAATAAAATTTTACGTTCAGTAGTTAAATTTAAATTACCCAGATCTAAGAGAAAAGCTCTGCACTAGAAGTCCTCGCTGCATAAAATGTGCTGACAACCACTTAACTACACAATGCCTCCGTAAAACGAAAAGTGCTTATGTGAAATGCGTTCTTTGCGGTGGCAATCGCCCAGCGAATTATAAAGGATGCGTTATTTACAAAGTTACACCAGAAAGCATTCTCGCCGTCCAGATAAAGACAACTAACTAGAAACTTACCAATGTTATTCCAACTAGACGTCACTTACAAGAAAATTATTAACGGCAAATCTCCCCGAGTACAGGAGACGTACATCAATACTCAACAACAAATACACATTATAATTAGCTCAATTAACCAGTGATATGCTTGAACTTAACGAAATGATAAAGAATCTCATGCAATAAATGTCAACTATGTTAAACTTACTATTATCTTTCCAAACTCTTATAATGGCACAATTTCTAAAAATCAACGGCTTACAACGTGCGCTTGAGCTCGCGAAATTCATCAAACAACACGATAAAATTCCTGAAGCCCGATTTACTGAGACAAGTCACTCGAAGTTCAACAACTACACCACCTACATAACTCTACATCCTAATGGAACCGGACATGCTGACTGCTCTATTATTATAAGAAATACAATAAAACACTTCGAAACACAATTACTGTGTAGAGCAAGCGATGTCAGTTGTAGTTGAGAACTGGATAGGACCTCTAATCTTCTCTGCAATTTACTGTCCACCAAGAATACTTCGAGTATCACCTCAGTATACTCGGAAACCACTTTATTGCTGAAGGTGACTATAACGCCAAGCACACATACTGGGATTTCACCAAAAACCGTAAACTGACGAAAGCTATATCATATGCCATAAATTTTATTTCAACTGGAGAATCTTATTGGTCTTCTGAACTGAACAAGCTCTCGGATCTCTTGGACCTTTTCCTTATTAAAAATATAAGCCTCAATTTCCTTCAACGTAAATTTTGCCTTGACCTTCTTTTCGATCACTCCCCCGTTTCTACTTACTTTCGGCTTCCACATACTGCACATAGAGAAATCTCCATGCCTGTCTACTAGTAAAACTGATTGAAATTATTTTAAAGCTCAAGTCGAAAAATCTTTACTTTTAGACATATCGCTCCAAATGAAAGGAAACTTGCGGTTTTTAAAGAAGACTGAAGGCAAATGCACTGCTGTTTGTCCAATTATAAGTAAATTATAAGGAAAATTACCAGAACTCCAGTACAAAGAACGAATTTTAACCGAGCAAAGCCAAACTTAGATTATTCCTTAAACAACTAAACAATCAGCCGTCCAACGTTTTCTGGAAATGCTCTCCCCGACCGGATTACTCCCTACGAGAGCCACAAGAAAGTTAAAACGATCAAAGCAAAACATTTGTCCTGGAACCTGGGCAAGAAGTTTTATTGAAAAAGTTACTGTATATGCAAACTATTTCGCTCATCTCTCCGAAGCTACCCCGAGCAATTTCTAATAACAACAGTTCAGCTAAGTTTACCAACCAAACCTTTTGGCACCACAGAAACAAGATCTATAATTTGAGGCCTTAAAAATAACAAGTCACCGAACTATGAATTAATCACCAGCATAGTCTTTAAAGAACTCCGCGAAAAATGCATAAATTCTTTAACAAGGTTATTTACTGCAATACTTAGACTGAGATACTTTCCAGACTCGCGGAAAGTCGCTACTATAATCCATCTGAACGGATAATACCTTATACACCAATAAGTCCACTTCCGCATCTTTCTAAGTTTTTCAAAAAACTCTTATTAAGGTTTGTACATTTGAACATTGGTCAAGATTTTGATAAGGCCTGGCACTACGGCTTACTGTTAACCCAAAAATGTTCTACCACCGGATCTCTGTCAAGTAGACAGGTTGTATTTAACTAACAGACACTTCCTAGTTAAAGAACAAGGTGAAATTGCTACTCTATACCTAGTCAATTTTAGAGTGCCACAAGAGTGTCCTCGGACCACTGTCATACATACTTTATATGGCGGGTTTACCCATAACTAGTCTAACAACAACTGCAACATTCACTGATGATACAGGCCTATTGTCATTTTATGACAATCCTCTCCTTGATTGTCACCAATTGCAAACTCCTATCAATAAATCGAAAAAATGATTAAGAAAGTAGTGCGTTAAAGCCAATGAAACACACGTAACATTTCCATAAAGGCAAGGAACTTGCCATCCCGTATTTCAGAATGATAAATAACTTTCTCAACAAGACACAGTGAAATACTTAGGGCTGCACCTAGACAGACGCCCCACTTGAAAATATTATGTTTGGACCAAACAAAAACAACTAGGATTTAAATTCCGGAAAATGTACCGAATGCTAGACAGAAGACCACAGTTATATAAAATGCTTCTTTACAGAGCAATTTTAAGACTCATCTGGACATAAAACTTGCAATTATGGCGCTCAGTAGCTAACTACACCATAGATATTATCAGATCATTTCAAGCGAGGTTTAGGTAGTCAATTTAAAATTACAGCAGTTTAGAAGGGGTTAGACAAATTTTAAATTTTATTAATGTCGCAAACTCTTGGTTTTTTACTATTTTGTTCATATAAATTCATTTAAATTTTTAGTGATAATCTAGATTTTTGGTTTTGTTCAATTTACTACACTTCATAACAAGTTAAATACAATGCTATACAAACGGAACTTTTTGTTCTCTTTCAACTCGTTATTGTGCAAAATCTCTCTAAAAGAGTTAGAGTACCAATTTCAAATTTTTTGTACCACTTTTAGACATAAGCGTATGCATGTTCTCTGTATAAGCTGTAATATAGAAAAAAAACTGGGAATGGAATCATTAACTTTAAAATAAATTTAAATTACGAATGCAATTTAAAATTGACCAAATGCTTCGTCAAAAATATTAGTCGTTTATGTTAACATAGACTACAACTTTTATTAGTTTATAGAAGAACTACCATATAAAGTTTTTGCTTGCATGAAAAGCCTAAAAGCACTTATAAACTAAAACATAAAAAAAATGTTACAATTATGTTAGAAAGAAAAAGCAAAAAATGAACTAGGAAGAATAAAAAAGAATCTACAGTTTAATTATCGACTCTGTTACAATCAATACTTTAAATTTTGAGATTTCTAAGTGTAGTAGACTTTTATGTCACTCTCTTTAATAAATCATTGATACTATAGTTATGAAGAAAGCGCAAAGACAAGCCGTCTCAGATGGAAATGATCAGTAAACTAGAAATAGTCAAATTATCTATACCTTGTATATTAAGCTAAAATCCTAGAAACAACATACAGGATGGGGCAACATAACTTTCGTTTTTGAAATGCGCGCAATTCAGGCTGAAGGGGTCGTAGTGGGCAGGAAGCGGTCTCATTCGAGAAGCGTGTTTCTAAAGTTTGTTCCCTACCCCTGTCAGTTGCCATCATGAGTTGGAAAAATGAGGCGTGTGTTTGCCGTCGAAGCCTACTTTTCGAACGGATGTTCTGTGATCGCAACCCAGCGCGCCTTCCAAAATCGCTTCAATTTAGCCCTGTTGGGTCCTGTCCCGGACCGGAAACTAATTATTCCATAGGTCACTACGTTCAGACAAACCGGGAGTGCGACAAGACGAAGAACTGAAGTCCCTCGGCCCATCAGATCATATCAGAACGTTGAAGCAGTGAGAGCTTCAATCTTGCAATCCCCACGGTGTTCTGCCCTTAAACCTTTCGATTGTTCAATGAGGCGAATTCTTCACGATGACCTTCATTACCATGCCTACAAGTTGGCGATTGTGCAGGAACTCTCAGAACGGGACTTTAGTTCTCGTAGGAATCCATGTGAGGCACTTCTCAAAAACGTTCCTGAGGACGCAATTGTTTTTTTTTAGTGACTAAGCCCATTTTCACTTGAATGAAAGCGTCAACAAGCAGAACATGCGCTACTGGGCTGACACTAATCCCCGAGAATGGCATCAAAGGCCTTTACATTCAGCTGAGATGTTGATCCCTGTTTTTTTGAAGAAAATGAGGTCACAGTGACAGTGATATCGGGCCGGTATGTGAATATGTTGGAGAAAGGTGTTTTCAACGACTTGATGAATTAGACTTAGGGGACATCTGATTTCAACAGAACGGAGCAACGATTCACACTTCAAGGACATAAATGGCTGTTTTGAGGAAGCATTTCCCGGAGCGCCTCATCTCAATAAGAAGCAATTTGGAGTGACCAGCCCGTTCCCCTAATTTGGCCCCTTGCGATTTTTTTGTGGGGTTTTTGAAATGCCGAGTTTATGTCAACCGTCCAAGGACCCTACCTGAAGACCAACATCCTGGCAGAAATTGCCAACGTACCCGTTGCTATGCTGGTAAGGGTCATGGCTCACACTAGAAATCGGCTTATTCAGTGTATCGACAATGGGGGCGTCACTTACCTGGTATGATTTTCAAAATTGTGTAAAACAAAACTTTAGATATGTACCTACATTATAGAAAAATATATAAAAAAATTCTGATTCATAAAATGAGTTTTATTGCATTTTGAAAAAAAGAAGTTATGTTGCCGCACCCTGTAGTTTGTCGACTACATCGACATACAAAATCGTACTAATCTTTCTTTGAACGCTCACTTTAACAACTCTTATATTATGAATGGGATATCAAAAAATGTTGAAAAGAAAACAGTTTCAAACATCGATGAAGAGTTAACAACAACTGAACCTGTTAAGTCTCCATATAATCTGAGAAATAATAAACCACAGTACAAGAATAATTTAACTTACGCTATAGTAGCATTTTCACCAGTAGTCAAATATGACAGTTCAAATACTGCTAGCGCTCGCGAGACTGATGGATCTGGTATTATATGAATTCGAAGTAAAACCTGCTTTTCTTTATAGCAAACTAGAAGATTAGATATATAAAACAGCTTGAAGAATTTCGCAAACTAAAAAAGTCGATTCATGGTGTGAAGCAACCATCAAGACAGTGAAACCAAAAGTTTAATTTATATCTGATGTCTAGTAAATTTACGCAAGTGGGTGCAACGTGTACATCGCCAAACGCCTAATGGTGAAGTCAGACAACGGACTGGTTGCTGGAACATCGCGTTCAAAATTGGAAAAATTGAAACAACACCTCGAAGTGCGAAATGGACCAACCCATTGTAGTGTGGGACTTCAAATAATACGCTAACAAAACGCATTAAAATCATTATATTAAAAATTTGTTAAAATATTTTAAAATGGATGCCCGAGTCCTAGTCGTCAAGACCAATAGGCTATAACGATGTCCAAAGGAGACTCGCCGGTAACGGAAAAAAGAAAGAAAGGAAAAAATATATGCCATTCAGACATTCGTGGGAATACTTTTATTTCAAGCCAACAGACATATCGCGTTGGTGTGGTGTAAAGTAAGCATTAAAATATTTGAAAAAAACTAAAGACTAGTTATTGCGACTATGCAGGGTGTAGAAATACAGTCAAACAATAGTATTGTGTGTTCTTCTTGCAAGTGATGCCATAGCTTGGACCTCAATGCGCGCGTTATCGGTCTCTCTATTGACTACAAGCGGAATATCTAACCGCCTATTAGGCATCGAAGAACGCAATATTGTTGAGAAACGGATCAAATATATGGGCACTTACACTATAGAGTCGACATCATTGAATTGGAACAATCAGAACGCAAGAGGGCTAAAATATTGGATGTTCAATTGCATTTTGCCAAAGAAACGTAGAAAGTCCAATATATCGCGATGAAGGACTAGTTGGAAATTTTCTGAGGAAAGAATTACCAAGGGCGCATTTGCACGTTTGCAACTTATTGGGTATCACAAAAAAGAAAAAAACTCTCACACGCAAGATTTTAAAAACAGTCACAAAGCACGAGTTTTCCAAAGTTGAATAAGGTGATAATTTATACGTGGTAGAAATTGGAATTGATAAAAGCTGCAAAACTGTTGGTGTTGCACGAGTGGCTTTGATCAAAACTATTTCGACCTCGACTAGATGCTAGAGAGCAAGCAGTAAGACTCAATCTTTTGAATGTGTAAATTAGCAAAATATAGTTTTAATTGAACGCAAGAAGGGGTGTAGTAGTATTCTAGGATGCGTACCTTTATTTCAGTTCGAAAGAGAATTCAGTCCCGATACTTAGTAGTGGGGTTACGTATTGTAAATAAGTTGAAGGTATTCGTGTAAAAACAATATAAATAAAAATAAAATTTGGCTTTTTCTGGATGTCAAAAACATAATTTACATGTAAAATAATTACTCATTTGAATACAGCGTAGGGTATTTATCCTCGGTTGACTTCCTAATGGGCGTAGGGCAGGTTTATAACAAATCAAACTTCGAACATTGCCGGCAAATGGCAAAGGTCGCGGCCTGATCGGAAACGAAGTCACTTACGTTGTTCCTGGCTCCGACGTCCGATCCCAGCTCGATCAGCTTGTCCAACAGAGATGTCCTGTTGTCCTTCACGGCGTACATTAAGGGTGTCATCCCCGTCGCCTGGAAACAAATATCATTCTTACTGTTTGTTCAATACCAATCTCCACATCATTCATTTTCCGTATCGGGAAGCCGGATGCCCGCGCGGCCCCAGCCCATGCGTGATGAGGCCCCTTTAGATCATTAGGACGCGTGTGCTTTTTACAAATCGGCCGCCCATAATAGAAACGAAAGGAAAATTTGCCTATCGCATCGGCTGCGATGCGAGATAAGGCTCGCCGAGGCTTTCCAAAGGTTAAGCTGGACATTCCGAAAGGCAAAAATGGGAACAATGTCAGCGGCGGCGGTTCCGAAAATACATTGCTGCAGAGCGGCTTTCATTCTCGACACGAGAGCTGCTTATTTTGGGATTTATGTGAAACGCGTTTCGAAGGCTTGATAATAGCGGTGTAGATCGCGAGCGATAGTACGGTATAACAATTAGCCTGCTGAGAAGGTAATTTTGTTTCATTGCTGAAATTAATTTCGGTGTTGCTGTTCTTCACAAAAGGTGCCGGCGTTATTTACTGACAAATTTAACAACTAGGAATATTTTTGTAACGGTGATTTGATCTAAAAATCTTTTACAAAACTAATTAATATGACCTTGTAGATTTTTATTTATTTACAGTACATTTCTAGAATTTCATTCTATAAACATAACGTGTGATAGTTGATTTCTGTTCTCTGAATTTTTGCAAGTGCTTTTGGAAACTTTATATACAAAAAAAATGATAGTATTTTGAGACCTAGAGAGAGCGGAGTGTCAATAGAAACCGAGATAATAGCCAAAGTAGAGGATGGGTAGATGTCTGATGTTAGACGATATGGCTTAAACATCTTAAACAAAATGCAAAAATGGAGAGATTGTTTTTTTGTTTGGATAAAGGAAAATGAAAAGAAATGTAACTACTATGACTATCATTCAAGAGAAGACTAGAGGAATTTTTAAAGAACTGAAGAAACAAACTCCGCTATCATTACATGAGGAGGTAGAATTCAAAGCTACTGCTGGATAGTCTGCAAAGGTTAAAAGAAAATCTGGTGGTAATGCATGTTTAGTTTGCTAGTGCAAATAAAAAAAGCTAAAAAATTTGATCTCAAATTTTCAATTATAATGGTATTGGTTTATTTTGAAAACGTATGTCAAACCGTACCTGCATCATAAACGGTGAGAAAAATATTTTTGTACATAAACCCATAAAAAACGATTGACGATACTTTTGGGAGCTCACACAATGTGGTCATATGAGATTTAACACGCTTCTTGTCTATCAATCTGAAAACCCTAGAGTACTTAAATTTCTTTTTATTAAAGTATTGCCAGTGATGTGAAATCGAATGCAAAAACATTGGTCAAGAAAGTCTCTTTCAAAAAATGACCCCAAGCATCAAGGATTACCTTCAGACCATTGAAAGCACTGTTTCTATTGGACAACGCACTAGAATACCAAATACATCTTCAAGATAATTTTGTGGGAGAGTTTCCTTGGTTGACAATTCTGTTTTTTTTTGTCTCTAAATATGTACCACTTTGTTGATTCAGCTAACGGATTCAAAGATTGTTGCAAGTTTCAAAAAATTGTACAATCACGCTCGGTTTCGCTTGTGTTTTGAAGCACGACATTAACGGTGACATTAAAAACATTGTGAAAAGAGAAATTTGATATTCTTGAAGCTATTAGACTCATTCAAAAGGCGTGATCAGAAGTTACTCAGTGACAGTGAATTTTTTTATACAAAACTGCATTCAGTCAGACTGAAAAAATTATAGATAAAACTGCTAGAGATCTGAAATTGGAGGTAAATGAAGATGACATTGAGAAGCTTATAATAGAACATGACAAGGACCTAACAGAAACTCCTAAATGAAAAATATTAAGACACTAAGCCAGTTGTGTTTTCTAAAAAAAGTCGAAAGAGGACTAATGCTCACATTTGCTACTAACCCTTTGAAAACTTTGAAGGATGTCAATGATCTTAAAATGGAAACTAAACCAGATTGAAGTTAGGCTTGGGAATCTCTAAAACGACTAATAATCAATTTCGAAAAATCCCGAAAAAGAGAGAAAAGCAATCAATATTGAACAGATTCTATAACCCTCCACAAACGGGAAAAGAACAAAACTGATGAAAATGTATGTATGTATCTATTATTATCACTACATATAAATAAACCAAATAATAACTTGTTCAATTAATCTCCAGATTAAATTAATCAAATACCCATAAAAGTCTATGTTAAATCGATGTTCCGTTAACGAACAATTTGGGTAGCGAACATAATCATTGAACGGATTATCTTCGTCAACTGATCACTCACTATACCTATATAACAGATCATTATTTAAAAAATTACAAATTGAAAGACAGTAAAAGAAAAACTATAAGCAAAGGTCTAAAAATAGTAATAAAATTCTTGTTTAGAATAAAAAAAAGATGTGACTGGATGGTAGATTAACATTAGTTTATTATTTTTTATAAGTGAATTTCTAATCGCGCTTGTGTTTGAAAGTTTACTTAGAAATAATGTTTTAGTTGACATTTCATAGAAATAGTATTTTTAACTATTATGGTTTGTTTATAACAGAGATACATACACTGCGACCCTTGGAACGCATATGGCATTTCGTTTCTATGTTAGCAGCCCCCTCGCGCTCACCATGTAATGTCTTCAAATCAAAAATACACTATTTTCATAATTTTTAAACAATACATGATGCATATTTATAGTTCATTAGCGGCCCTTCCAAAAACTACAGTGAATATGAATTACTCTTGGCCTTAAAAGTCTGGGAACTTCTTGTTTACAGTTGCCTTTTTTAATGTATTTTAAAAAATAGTAAAAAATTAAAAGCTTAAAAAGTTACAACTTTATATTAATTAAAATTATATTCAACGTCTTTTTAGGTATAATGAAACAACCGTTTTATCTTTTCATAAACTTTAGATGTTAATGTTGTGCATCTGGATTTTGTTGTAATGGCAGAGTAGTGAAAGTAGTCTTATCGAAGCTTTTAATAAGCTCTTAGTGATTATTTACACATTAATACAAAAATGTCAAGATATAAAATTAATGAAAATCTAAAATTTTTTTCCCCAGATAAATAATTTCGATTTTCTTTCGAGATCTCTGACGTACAATTCTT
This sequence comes from Sinelater perroti, assembly GCA_036346155.1. NCBI lineage: Eukaryota > Metazoa > Arthropoda > Insecta > Coleoptera > Elateridae > Sinelater > Sinelater perroti. The sequence goes on along the minus strand of JARFIY010000209.1, from coordinate 1,355,070 downwards.
TTATATTGAGTGAACTCAATTTTATTTTGAAAATAATCATTCAATTACTGGCACAAAGAGAGAATATCAGAAACATTTCAATAAAAGAAATGGATCATCGAAAGTGACTATAAGCAATATTATTTAAGAATAAGATTCTGTTTGTTATCTGCCTTGAACAAGAAGAGCACGTTCTCCCCTATAAATGCAAACATATGGCGTGTGAAGGAAAAAGTACAGGGAGAAACCCAAGATATTGACTGGGGAGTTTTGAATTTTAGGGTATTTTAAGACATTTATATTGTTTCCTTCCAAAATTAGCTATTAAATTTTAGATTTATTTTTAACACACAAAACTCTAGAATCTTAGGTGTGTAAAATCTTAATGCCATTTACCCGCGCCAACTACATGAAGTGTAGAAAGCGGCCTGGAATAACAGTTAATAGGATCATTAGTCTGCATCCAATTGTAGCTGAAGAGCGATACTATAAAATGGTCCAGAATTGTTTGTGTCATACCATTCAAAATAAAGCAGGGACACTGCTCACATAGAAAAACCAACAATATAATTGTAAAGAAAAGTTTTCGGGGATTCATTTTAAAGTGAGCATAAATTGAATATCCAATGTCACAGTGCTCAACTTTTACCTATAGCCTTAATTAAAAGAGAAGGTATACTGGAATGAACCTCCAACCCTACACCAACTGATGGACAATATTCGACTTGGGCGTTAGCGCAGGTAATACTTCGAGCTACTACAGAAAATTATTTAGAAAGAGCAGTTTATCCTGAAGCTGAAAACGAAAGACATTTGTGTGATGTTACTTTGCACACTTAATGCGAACAAATTCTATCACATAAACTATATTTTATTTTAAAAAATGATAAAAATTCTTAATAAATAAAAAAGTTCTAATTTTAAATGACTTTGACCCACCCTGTACTAAAAAGAGATTTGAAAACCATTTAAGTGAAAGTCTAGAAAGTATATCCTGGGAACATCTTCACAGACTGTGAGATAATTATGAATAATTTCTAGGGGTAAAGATTAGGTTTGAGGATTTTTAATCAGGTGCGATGATTTCTTCTAATCTTTTAAATAATAAAATCTACAAATAATACTTGAAATGTAAAATTGCTTATCACATCATTTTTTTATTGGCTTCAACTGGAATTTACGTCAACTCTGAAGGAGTATTAAGCAAATGTGTTATTAATTCGAGTATGAAATAACGAAGGAGATAACCGAAAAAGAAAATTGATGTTAATTTTATATAAATGAATTAGGATAGATATCTTGTTAACGAAAAATTTGTTTTATAGCAACAATAAATTGGTGATCCATATTATTTTTAGTCTTCTTAGGGTTTCTTCTTTTTAGGGTTGGTCCGTGAGCTTTTGCATGATAGTTTGAAGCAAATCGATGGATCTCATCTTGCACTAAGGGTACTCTCAGGTTTGAGTGTTAACTACCAGAGTGCGTTTATTATTAAACGTAGGTTCTCAGGCTGAAACCGCTGGTTAATCTTGGTATTAGATTTCTTTACCCACACACAGTTGAAGACCACATGTCCATATTGGCTTTAATATGATTTTGTATAGGGGTGATCTGATATCATTTGATAATGATGATTGTTCACCAAATAACCCAAATTTTATTTTCAATTGCTGCTTTTTTGTATGAATGTGTTTCTTCCATATTACACTTAAAGTTCTAAGTATTTTACATCATTCTTTACAGAGATCGAGCACCATCGATGTTGACCGGCGGAATTTTCCATCGATTTAACCTAACGTTATAAGATTTAACGATACTTGCAGGCTATATTTGGATGTTCATGAACAGTAATGACTTGAGTGAAGGTGGTAATTAAGTTATTATATGACTCTGGTATGTCACACGCACACGGAAAATACAAATACATCTACAAATGCTTCACTATCTTAATTGTTATAGTTTAGTGATCAATCGAAAAGCTTAAAAACATAGGTATCTTGCTAATCTATCAGTATTTTTTCAAAAGTATCATTTTTGTGTTCTTTGAGCTATTCTAAGACTCCTTTTCATCTCGTCTGAGATCTGCGCTTTTAGTCACTTTTTTTCTTATGTATAATAATATATTGTTACTCTCACCCAGCTTTCTATATAAGATTGGTTAGCTACTAACCTACTGTACTGAGGTCTTCTGGTTGTTTTAGTCGCACTTGTAGCCTTATGTTCTTTTTAATAAATTTTAGAAATATATGTCAATTAGTTGTCTTTTTGTTAAGTTATATATCACTTAATTCTTAATTATATGGCTACCTAGTGTCATTATAATTGACGAATGGTCAGAAGAAATATCAAGATTTTACTCGACCCTAGTGTAGTTGGTAGATATGTCATACGTTACGAAGAAGTTTAATAGATCTGAAACATTGTCTGAATCTATTTGTCAATATGTTGGTTCAACTGTAAAGAAGGGATCGTAATTATTGTCGGTTATAGTTCTTAGAGAGTTTTTGCTTTACTTGGGAGGAGTTTTGAAGCTCAAAGCGTGTGTTTAGAGTTTCTACACGAATTCCCTCCTTTAGGGTTTGCAGGTTTCTTGGACAAAGTTCATAAATCTTGGATTTGAGTCAATTTAACAAAAAAGTAGGACGGGGTCAAACCTAGCGGACTCGTGGACCATATATTATCGCCTCTTAGGTAGATCAAGCTTGTGGGTTGTCGCCCCGTCCTTCTGAAACCAGACATCCTCTAGATCAAGTTCTTCAAGAGATGGGGCAAAAACATATCGCTCAAAATGACGGTAGGTGTCTACTTTTTTTTTCAAAAAAGTACGGCTCGATGGCTCTCATTCGTGGCACTGCGCAATAAACTGTAATACGATTACTATACAGAGGCTTCTTGTGGATCACTCTCGAATAGTTTTCGCTACTGCGTCACATGGTAATGTTTCAATCATGTCTTCACGTGCCATAATTCAACGATGGCAATCACGTTTTGCCAACTGAACAACAACCAGCTTATGCGGATGAAGACGGTCTTGCTAAAGAAATTACATAGTGTAATTAGAGGGCTTAAGTGCGCGTTGTGGGTGGAGTCATCTAAGATGTCCCACCTCCCTTCCTAACCACAAATCATATTTTACAATATAATAAATTTTCGGCTGGGAACTGCTTGGTGAAAGGAAATTTGAAATTAAGTACGGAACGTTTGTTGGACGCCGATTATAGATCCGTTTTGGCGGAAAAAGCGTTTTTCTCGTTTGTCTACATTGTGTTTACGACTGGAATTTTTGTAACAGATTCTTCCTATTCGTCTGCCACCGTAGACGCAATATTCACTCTTTTACGACCTCCGCTCGCTTCATAATTGCCGATTGAAACTAGAGAGAGAGTTTTGTCCAATATAACTGTCTAAATTTAAGACCTAATTGTTTTCGTTTGAAATGTATATGTTTTTACCAGCTAAGTCTCCGTTTAAGTCGAATTCCTAGTTATTTCACATTGTCAGTATGTTTTAGCTGCCTTCTATTCAACTTTACTGATCGTAAACGTTACTTAAACAGATTTATCTTCGTTCGCTCTTTGTTGCTATTCCTTTAAGCTCTTTTCTACCTTGTTGACTGAAATTTAAAACTGACAATTTTTAGTAAGTAGATATAATTCAAACATTACTAAGTTAGGCAATTAAAGGTTCCAGTTTATTAGACACCAAACAAGAGTAAACGAGTAACTTATCTTTATTAACAATCATCCGAATACATTGATTACTTGAAAGATAGATTATTAAGCATAAAATTTTAATTTTTTATCTCAGAGGGGCAAGAAAAAGACTTGAACTGTGAAGTAAAGGATTTAATGGATATTTTATTTGAAAAGTTCGCTGTTTATCAAGTAAGTTAAATACAGGGTGGCCAAAAACTCGGGAAATATTTCATTTGGTCACTATTGTCCACTATAGGTCCGAATACATATCGGACGTCATTGATGTGAAGGACAGGCGATAGGGTTTTGTTTACATTTGATGGCCATTTACACATACACTGTTCTCGAACGGGTGTTTATTGTGTCGGCGTATTTCTCAAATGGTAAATCCCTCACTATGGCTCTCAGAAAATTTCGAGCAGAGTTCGATCGGACCACAAAACTGATTCTGAAGACGATAACAATGTGAGTAAACAAAAATCAATTTTTCCCAAAATTTTCTAATCGATTATTTTTAAGGTTAATTGAAAAGTTTGAGCGAACCGGTAGTGTCCTCGACGACAACGACTCCAGAACTGGCCGACCAGTAACTGTCACCACACCTGAGAATGTGGAAAAAGTTAGGGAACACTTTGAGCAGTATCCGACAACCTCAACCAAAAAAGCGCCCCAACAACTGGCAAACACATCAGAACCGCTGCAAATTAGCCGAACATCAGTGCAAAACATACTCAAAAAGTTGAATATATTTCCTTACAAGATTCAAGTTCAACAACCACTCACTCAAGTGAATGTTGACAGGAGATTCAAGTTCGCCAATCACGCTTTGGCCTTAAAAGATGACAACACTTTGGACCCATCCATTTCACCGACGAGGCTTACTTTCACCTGGATGGCTATGTGAATAAGCAAAATTACCGATACTGGGGCACACAAAATCCACACCTGGCTGTAGTTAAGAGTTTTCACCCTCAAAAAGTCAGTGTTTGGGCAGCCATATCATGGCGTGGCATTATTGGACCGTATTTTCTCATCAAATATGTCGATAAAAATGTCTACCGAGACCAAGATCTCATTCCGTTTTTTGAAGAGGCGAAGAAAAAGAAAATGATTAACCAATACTGGTTCCAACCAGATGGCGCGACACCACTCCGAACACAAGGTTTTAAAAATTTTCATGGTTTAAATTTTGATTTAATCTTCATGATCGCTGAAAAACTCGATGTATGAATTATCGGTATAAATGCGGAGAAGAAAACCGGAAATAAAATTGATTGGCTTGCGTGTTCACCGGATCTCAATGTCTGTGATTTTTTCCTTTGGGGTTATCTCAAGGATAGAGTGTATCGCATTAACCCTAAGACCATCGACGAACTGAAACAACGAATCAGAGAAGAGTTTGCGACCATTGATCAAGATATGCGCCACAATGCAATTACCAGTTTTGAGGAAAGGCTTCACCGCGTCGTTGAAAATAATGGCTCATATTTTGAGAACTTTGTTCATTAAACTCTATGATCTCTTCTAATGTATAGTCAATGAATTAAATTTTTATCTTTGTTAATTACCGAGAAATTAAATTTTACTTTATTTCCCGACTTATTGCCCACCCAGTAGTATGTTAGATTTGCTAGAGTACCCTTTTTATTTTCAAAAGTCAAATGTCTTTTAAAAATTCTTTAAATAGTCTACAGATCCCCCTGCATATATAAGCATAACTAATGCGACTGAATTTAAAAATGAACAGTGGATTGATTCATTGCTAAGTTCTCTCTGGCAATAAAGCTGTTTCGTCGATATTTCACAAACATGGCATGATTGCGAACTAAAATTATATTTGTTTATCCAATAGGAGCGGCCTTAATTCAATACTAGATTGAAAACAGAACGCTGGCTCCATTACTTCATGAATTCAATAAAGCCTTTAATAAAAACCATTTAATGCACAATTATCTGATTTAATTAAAAATGCAGAATTCATTGAGTAAATAATTGAATATGTTGTTAAAAGATCTAAGTTATTTTAAGAGAAAATAGTATTATTTAAATATTGGTTAGTGTTTGAAATTATTTAAAAAAAACAAGAAGCCTGAGTAATTTATAAAAAGTTGTTAGCCAAATTTGAAAATCGGCTAAATGTGTACCTTTCCAGAAGAATACATACATAAACAGTTTTTTGGAGATGCTTCATTAGAACCTTCTTTTTCTAACCATAAAATAAATATGCAAACAAAGCAATTCATTATATCTATTCGACATAATATGCATATGTAAAAATAAAATAACAATGACATTTAATTAGAAAAATCAAAGTGTAAAAATATAGTATTTTTGGTCAGATTTTAGAATTATTTATTATAAAGATGACTATGGTTTTATCATGGTTTAATTAAGGCCAATCATATTTTGGTGAGTATCTTCCGAGAACCAATAGGGGCTAAATCTCCTTCAAGGAATAGACCAAGCTAACTTCCGACATTACTTACAATAACTCTTAGATCAAACAAACCGAAGGAAGCAAAAGTACCTAGTACCTAGTATATTTGGTGTAAATTTTATTAATACACACAGCGGTGATTCTAAAAGTTGAATATTGAGAGGCACTATGTTTAAAAGATTGGAATACTTTAAAATGTGGGCTTATATAGAAGGATTCTATTTATAAATTGGACAGATAAAGAACAAAGAAATACTAAATTGCTTATTTAAAGCAATTGATACGTGACTGAAGCAAAAGCAAACTTAGATTTCATTTTATTTTTATTATTAGATATTAGAAGCATATTATTAGCTATAATGGTATTCACGCACAATGGTCCAAGAGTGCAGTACCAAATTATTAAAAGCTAATTATGATCAGAATTCCCGAAAACAAGTAACCCATCAGCTAGGCTCGTCTATGCAATCAATACCAGCATTTAATATGCAAAACGCCATGATCAAATTAATAATAATATTACCAACAGCAGTCACCAATAGCAGTATAACAGAAATATAAATGGCAAACGATGAGTCGGAATAGTAAAATAAGAATATGTAGACCAAAATTGGTTGTTTACAGTGAAGAAAACTGTTGGCTAAGTAATTATCATCCACACTACTAATAAATATGATAAATTAACAATAGATAACGCTATAGAACAAGACAAAGGAATAAATAACGGTGATAACTTAAGTCACATCCAGATGAACAAATTAATTTCCATCAGAAAGAAGAACTAAACCCAGTAGAATTACCGACACTCGAAGAGATTCAAAAGCCATAGAAGTCCAGAAAAACAACAAAGTCCCTGAATACAATAATATACTGTCAAAATTCTAAAAGAAGGGCCGTAAGCAATTCAGTAAACAAATACATGCCCTAATAATAGAGATATGGCAAGATCAAACGCTACCCAAAGAGTGAAAAACAAGTGTAATATGCTCAATACCCAAAAAAGACAAGCTGCCATACGTAAACTATCGAGGAACATCGCTCCTATGTATGGCCTATAAGATATTTAAACTTATAGTAAATAAAAGTCTCTAGTCTATTGCAGAAAGCATCATAAATTAATACCAGACGGGTTTCAGACGTGGCAGATGCACGATAGACCAGCTATTCACAGTTAAGCAAATATTAAAACAGCTTGGGAATATAACGTCGATGTAAACAACGTTTTTGTCGACCCGATAAGTCAAAGCACATTGTATAAAATTCTGCTGGAACTCAAGTCCCATCCAATAATGTAAGAGTCGTCAAGGCAACAATGCAAAATACGGAAGCATGCGTCCGCACGGCAACCGAGCTGTCAGGAAAATTCAAAATATCGAGAGGGTTGAAAGAGAGAGATGAACTTGCTCTCACCCTGTTTAATCTCCAGCTGAAATATGTCATAAGACAGATGACCGTTGGAGGAACTAATCTTTTGACCAATAAAACTACGCATGTAGCCCCATATGCAGGCGACATCAACATCATGAGTCGAACAATACAAAGAGCTCAAGAAACATAACCAAATACATAAAAACCAAATCCTTGACCCGGACTAGGTCTACCAGATACGTCCAGAACATTATATAGGAAGAGGATATTGAAACGCATACGCAATTTCCATATCTAGAAGCAGAGCTGGCTGCAGACGGAACCGGAGTGTGAAGAATAAAGTATAACTATGAGATCTACCAGATCTATGAAGAACCGTCGGTAGCAGACTTTATGCGTCTACATAGATTACAATGGACAGGCCACGTTAACAGAATGGAGGACACAAAAAGAGCATTGAACACAAGAATACAAGGTATGAGACCAGTGGGAAAACCAAAACAGTGATGGAAGGATAAAGTGGCTGAAGACGCTCGAAGCTATTTGGCGTTAAAGACTGGAGAAGAACATCTGCAGATAGGTAGGAATGGAGACAAAAGCCCGAACCGAGCTCTGGCCTGATTTGGGCTGTAGTGCTATCACAGAAAAAGAAACTTAAATCACCGCCAATCTTCTCATCAAGAATTATAAATGTTAAATCACCTACCAAAACATTTGGAAGTTTATCAAAAGACAGCTGTACTATTATAAAATATAATTAAGTTAAAATTCAACCAAAAGCTTAAAAAAATTACAATACCTTTATTGAAGTAAAATTAAAAATATGTTACACTGAATTTCACACATTTGCACCCAAACAAGGCAGAAACGTTGGAGTTATGCTTAAAAACTTGCATGGGGATAACGTAAGACATCGAGTTGTTAAAAAGAGATCTAAAAAAACGTGGTCATAAAGCAATTAACATATAGAATGTTAAACATCGCGTTACAAAAGACTCTTTATTTTCGTTTTTTTTGTGATTCAAATTAAGGATAATAATAAAGAAATCATTATGTCAGATATTGCTGCGGAGTTTAACCGGAAACGTGATAAAACAATATCAGTCAGCAGCGTCTTCAGCAAGGTAATCTTTATGGTCGTGTTGCAACCGTTGTTACGGCGTGGTAATAAAATTTGCCGGCTTCAGTGGGCGCAAAATTATAGTTTCTGGGCAGTAACAACACATTATAGACCAACGAATCAAAATTTTAAATTTTTGGTCAAAAACAGATAATCTTTGTGTGTCGGTCTAAGACTAAAAACACGCACGTGGGTCTGTTTTATTGTGGTAGACTTAGTAAAAGTTGATGGTATAAGGAAAAAAAAATTTAACGGAAAACATCATACTATCTGAGTTCCAATTAATCAGAAAGGGGTATGTGATAATACAAGACATACTTCAAAGCTTTGTTAGGCTATCTAGCAAACCAAAAACAACAAAAAATGTTCAAAATAATGACATGGCGACCACATAGTCCAGACTTTAACCCCATAGAATTACTATGGGATGATCTAGACAGAACAGTAAGAAAGAAGCGTCCCACTCAAAAAATCATCTTTAAAGTCTTTTTAAGGTCTCTGAAAATATACCATCGAGAAATTAAAGTGCCCATACTTCCATGAGCGGTAGTATGTTAAATATAGACTACGCTAGTGAAATATAATTTTAACTGTAATCAATAAACAACCACCAAGTTGGGACCTGATTACTCGCAAATTGTTTATTTTAAAGTATTTAAAAGTTACATTTACCTTTAACGCCAAACTCAAATTAAAATCTTAGAAATCTTAGAATATTGAAAACCCGTATGTCTATTAACGTCTATATTACATAAAAACTACTGCTAAGACGACTCAGGACAATATTGGAAGAACGAGAATTTATATTCAACTATAATTTTGGATTTAGAAGCCAACATGGTACGACAGAACAATACATAGAGTTTTTATTAAATAAATAATAATTTTTAATCCAAAAAGTATCAAAGTATCAAAATAGGTGTTTGATAAAGTATGATGTGAGACTTATGTCATAAACTCAAAAAGCATTGCTGCATGATCTTTATGAAATTATTAAATTCAATTGGAAAGTAGATGGTTTCTGGTTAAATAAAGTAAGAAACTGTCAGATCTGTATTCCATTGCTCCTGGAGATATCTAGGATTTCATATGCTTTATATACAGCTGATGTACCTACGATTCTTTCAATAACTACGCCCATATTTGCTTTAAATACTGATATTGTTTTACATCTAAAAATCTTAAATTAAAATTTAGTTGAAAATTGGCCGTAGAAGTTTGTTACTTATTATTAATTTTATTTTTGCATAAAATTAGTTAAACTATGATTAAGGTATAATAAATTTAAAACAAGCAACTTTTGGTCTAAGAGTACAGTTTATTTTTATGGTTTAATAAAATAGTGTTGAGTGCGGATCATAAGCTATAGAGCTGTAATTAACACAGGAGCTTAATTGGAATGTTAAGAGTAGATGATTATTTAGAGCGAGCCCGAATTTGTAACTGAATATACAATCGGGTTCATAATATGAACTATATGTGCTTTATACCAACTACCTTTTATGTTACCATCTCTGTCTTATTGCTACCGTCTCAACTTATGGTTCGTAATGTCGAATCATTTCAATGCAGATACATGTGAGGAAACAAAAATGCGCCGATTCTGATCTATCAAAGTAAATGCAAAGTGATATAAAAGGGAAATTTTAGAGAAAGTGTTGTTGCCAAGTACTTGAAAAATATATGCAAATGACCATATGTGATTTCCCAAGAAAGGGCCCCACAACATACTGCGCACATCGTCCAAATTTACCTGATATTTGGACGAGAATGAAAAAATTTACCAAACTGCAACCCTCTCGTTGCTTTGACTTTCAGCAGTTGAAGGGTGCTATATTGAAAGCGTGAAATAAAATATTAATAAATAATGTGTTAGCTGTAGGCAACTCACGAAAAAACATTAACTTTAGTTAGTGTGACGCAAATAAAAGAAGTTATAAATGTTAGATATCTATAAAGCAAACATTTTATACTCATACATTCATATTTACCTACAAGCTTATTACATACCATGTATATCCGTCAACATCAAGTCAATCAAATGAAAATGTAGGAAACTTCTACGAACATGTAAATGCTACTTTAGAAACTACTCCTAATTATCAAATATATTAAAATCAAATTGGACATTAAACAAGATTCCAACAAGATGCCTCATAGAGTAGAACAAAGAAATAAAGGAAAATCTTCTTATCTTTCAAAATATCAACTCTAAATACGTTTCTTAAAAAAGTCCAAAACAAATTAACATGGACAAGCCTCGCTAGGACTGCTAAAAACAAAATAATTTATAGTAATTGATAGTAAACCAGTAGTTAGTAATAAATAAACTGACGATTGGCAGTGTTCATAAGATGACAAAGTCTAAGATACATGCAACGAAAAGAACAAGATTTAAAAGAGATATATATATATATATCAAATACATAAATAAACATTAGCTGACTCACATGGAGAAAAAATGCCATTAAAGAAAGTCTAAAGGCATCTAGTGTTTGAAAAGAAATTAAAAATCTAATAGGGAAATAAAAATAGCTAATGGCAAGAAAGAAATTCATAAATTAAACAGGCTAAAAGGAGATAACAATAAACAAAAAAGAATTACTATGCTGCGTTCAGCAAATATATGTAGTAATAAAAGTGTCAAAAATTACGCTCATTTTAAATAACTGTTCGTTATTGGCCGGTTTAAAAAGTGCAAGTATTTCAGTAGTCAGGTACACACTGACCCATTTTTAGGCACTCGTGTGTTAGTGCTGGGGGTGTTTAGGAGTGGTGTTCTCATTTGTATACCACTATTAATATTAGTGTGTATTGTAAAAGTGAGTTTTTAAATGTTGATTCATTTGTTTAACGCAAAGATGTAAACATAAAATATTGTTACAAATGCTACATTGTGAACCTGGCTTCGGCGCACATCTTTCTGCGTTTCAATGGCGGTTCAGGGGCTTTCCATGATGACTTATTACTATATGTATTCGCTGAACAAATAATAGACAGATTAACGAAAATTTGCAGAAATGTCTATAAAAGTGAAGACTTACAAATCCCAGATGTAATAACAGACCAGTTAAAAAACACTACTTAAAATAAAAAATACCAGGGCTTGTGGAATTTGTCTAACAGTAAGTTAAGTTGTAAAAGTAGAGGAGACCAAGCTGTTGATACAAATTATCACAAAACTTCTTAATAAATGTCTTACAGCCCGCAAAATATAATTTTGTTGAAATAGCACAAAAAGGGTATATAAGAAGCTTAGCTAAGTGTAGACCAATTAGTTTATTATCAAATATAATGTGTATAATACGTTAACAAGGTACTGTTAAATCATCTTACCTAAATGAACGATCGTATGCCAGTTATAAAAACTTTAATTGCAAAAAGTATTGGATACAACAGGTCAATCGTTATAATGCATTAATTGTAAGAAGGCATTTTATTAAATTAAACAACATGAAATGCTAAAGGACCTTATCTAATGCCAAATCGATTACAGATACACATCTATAACAAGACATATATGTGGTCTGTCTTAAGTCTATCAAACCAATGCAATTACAGTTACAAAAAAATCTTTGGACTTGGGAACTAAGCGACTGCCTTTATAACGAAAGAGCTTTATTTCTAGTTTGTAGCTATATCTGTATACGTGTAAAGATTTATCGGTAGTATTCTGTACTGGTAAAAAGAGCAGCCGAGCGAATTTTCGAGCAATACGTTTTTCGTCAAGATCAATAGTCCATATTTCACACATTTTAGTATTTGAAATCTCCAACGCATCTGTCAGTCGCTGAACCTTGTTGATTGTAACACACGTTCAACCTTTTGGATCACTTTAGGCAGATTCCCGACCATCTATGCATCGTTTGTATTCTGACTTTATTCGTGGTGTATTAATTGCATTGTTCCTAAACAGCTTCTGAACGATTATAATAATTTCTGCGGACAAATGTTCCAAATTAGCATAAAATTAATATAAATTTGCTGTTTTACGCGCTAGTCGTTGGGCCGGCCAGTAAAGTAGTCCTCATTGACGCATGCGCATTACAGTTTACTTTCATTAGTTGCCAGATTTCATTGTGCTCAAGCAGATTGTTTTTATTGGTATTTATTGGTTCGATATTTTCAGGGCGTACATAAGCGTGCTATACCAAATATAATATACTCATTGTTTATCTTTAAGAGATCAAGTACCCAACGTCTAAATACGCCAATTAACAAGAATAACTAATGTAGTTAAAAATATTGTTAAATTAAAGTGAAATTAGAGAAATAGCAAAAACTATGGACGAATGGTGGATTGACAAAATACTACAGCGGTGAACAAAAGCCTTTTCATCCACTAAATGGGGAGATGATGTTAAAAGAAACAGCTCCAAGTTCAACCTCAAGTTAAAGATTTTTGGAATCATTTTAGGGCAGTTCAATGGTAATAATGAACGCCCTTGTACTTGAAAGGTGTACTTAGCAATCTATCTGACGAGTAGCTGCAGACATTTAGGGACTGCATACATACTAAATATTTTTCAATGCCTTTAACTATGTTATTACATGTTTTTTTAATATTAAGATATATTTTTTAATATAAACTGCTTTTTTTATTATACGAAATATATCCTAACTTTGAGTATATTACAGTTTTATATATTTTTCTGTTTTTGTCCTCGTGTAATAATTCCTTTTCTCAAAATTTTTCACTTTCTTAATGCATCGTGTTGTTGGTTCTCCGGTTGTTAGGTCGTGGTTAGAATTTGGAAACTTTTAACGTTCTAGCCACAATTGCGGCTGATATACCCAGAAATTAAGTTATGGTGTATGTGGTAGAGATCGTCGTGAGGGACAGTTATTGACGTCACCAATTTATGTTGCTGACGTAACCGGTGCTTAATAAATTGCAGCAGTGCTTTTTTGCCGTATCCTCATATCACAAACATGTTCACGACGTATCTACATTAGGAGTTTGAATGGCGTTCTATTGATGACAAGCTCTTTAAATGTTTCTGTTTAGTATTTGGCGATTACCAAGCTGAGTAGGTCTCACATCGCCGCTCTGTCTTTTTGTTTCTAATACATGTTATGCTAAATAAAGTAGTCTCGACGTCAGGTACCGTTAAAAGAGCTCCAAAATTAGGAAAAACTTTTATCAGGTGGTTTAGCGGAACTTTGGTAACAAGTAAATTATATTAAAAACGACCATTAGGTATCTGGACCCCTAGAAGGCGGTTGACAAAGTTTTTCCTTGATGTAACTGATAGTAGGTTTAATGTGCGGTCGTAATATACTGGCCAAGTACTTGGCGTAATCCAAAGAGAAAATTTTACCAGTTTGCTTGTGTCCCGTAGTATCGATGGTGTAGAATCGCATTTGAAAACGATGTTCTTTGTGTAGTCTTTCTGTGACTGTATAACTACAGTAGTACCTTTATCCGCTGGTAAGATGATAATGATAGCGTCATTCTTGAAATCAAGAGTATTAAATTCTACACCTTGTGTAGTTTATGTTAGACGGCTTAGCATGATGCAAAATGCGAAAAGTTGCAAACGAAGTTTTACTGTTTCATCCGCTGAAAAGCGTGGCTGCTTCTATGTTAGCTCAATCGGAACAGAACTTTTCTCCTTTACTAAAAACATGGATGACTTCTTGGCTAAGTTTATGTTCGGAAAGGTTAATTATCGTCTATTTATATTCCAGTATAGAAGCGCTTTTTTCTGTAAATGTATGTAAATAAAACTTATTGTCTGTTGGTAGCAGCAACTTTGTATTTGTATATGTGATGTAGTCTACGACATTCCAATCGTCTGTGCAAATTGTATTAACCAAGCTGTATAAGTGGTACCGATCAAATGAACCAAAACCAGCTTGGCGGATGGCAGCAACGTCACCGATATTAAGTTGTAGCCTAAAAGAAGGGCTTCGAAAGGTAAAGTATTGAATACCGGAAAGCAGAACTGAATCAGTAGAAAGGTTTTCGCACTGCGGCGAGGAGGGCAACCAAAAACCACCTCACTGTTATCTCCAGGACAATCATGGTATGGCTGATAAATACAACAGCCCCCAATACGGGCCAGGGACGCTAAAAATCTCCTGGTGAGCCGCTATCAAAATTGAAACATGGAACATTCACAGCATGTACGAACCGGGAAAAATACAAAACACCATACAAGAAATGAATAGGTTAAACATCAGTATACTGAGATTTAGTGAAATTAAATGGCCAGGATCCGGAATCTGCACTGTAAATGACTATTTGGTGTATTATACCGGGGAAGACAATACTTAGCATTATAATGGAGTGGCAATAGTTGTAACACCAGAAGTATCAAGGCTATAAGAAGTATAGTGTAATACTCGGACAGAATAAATGATAAAGATACAAACAAAGCCATTAACTATGAACTTAATGCAAGTGTATGCCCCTACGTCAAAATGTGAAGAAGACATCGAAAAATTCTATCAATACTTTGAACAATAATGAAGTCAACAAAAAATAACGAATGCATACATTAATGGGCGATATAAATACTAAAATTAGACAAATCTAAACGCGTAATGAAAGTCTCCAGCAGATTCACAGGAAAGGATTGTACGTAATCAAAACAAAAGATTTAGAAATATAATAAAATCGGTTAAGACATACCCTGGAGCAGATGTACCACCAGATCATAATTTATTGTTGGTTAAATTAGACTACGGTTTAAGAAAATACATAATAAACCAAAAATAACATCAAAATTGAACAGGAAAAAATTAAAGGATTTGGAAATATGCAAAAACGCTGCACAACAAATAGAAAATAATCTCAACAGTCAAAGTGACAAAGAATAAGATATAAAAACACAAGTACAACGAATAAAAAAATAGTTCTTAACATACTCAAAGAAAAGAGGCGTAATAAATAACAAAGATGGTTGACAGAAGAAATTTTAGATCTCATGGATAAAAGAAAATACAAAAATCAAAATCAAATGATGTACAATAAAATTCACAAAGAAATTAAAAGAAAAGAAGACATACAAAAGCGGAGTAGTACCATAAACAATGTTCACAAAAAGCTAAAAGAACTTTTGGGAGTAAAAATAAAGATAAACAGCAGATGTTTAAAAAATGATAAATGAACGATTACAACAGAAGATCACCAAAAATTAGAATTATGGAAAAATACATTTTAGAGCTATTATAATGATGATAAAAAGACAGAATATAATGTGCAAAGTGTAAAAATGGGACCGGAGATATAAAAGACGAAGTAGAAAGAGCAATAAAAATAGCAAAGAATGATAAAGCTCCTGGGACAGATGGAACTAAAGAGTAAAATATTTAAAATGTTGGGGGAAATAGGAGTGACAATGTTGACAAATTTATTCAATAAAATATACCATACAGAAACATTGCCAACAGACTGGTTAAAATCTACTTTTATTACGATCTCAAAGAAAATAGAGCTATTAAATGTAAAGAATACCGCACGAGTTATCTTCTAAAAATATTTTTACTTGTCATTTATGCTACAATATAACAAAGAATAGAGGAAAAATTAAGTGGAACACAATTCGGATTCTGAAGCGGAATGGGGACACGGAAAGCTCTTTTCGGAGTGCAAGTGTTGATTCAACTATGTCGAGATGTCAACTGTGATGTGCATGTATGCCTAATCGATTTTGAAAAGTCCTTCAACAAGGTACGACACGACAAACTACTCGAAATGTTGAAAAAAGTAAGAACTGGCGATAAAGATTTGCATATAATTGGCAGCCTTTACTGGAATCAAACGGCCACAGTTATAGTAGGACAACAACTAACAGAAGCAATAGAAATACAAAGGACAAACTTGTACTTTGAAGAACTATTTAAGGGAGCTTTGCACGATGTTAAGGAGGAAGCATAGTTAATAGAAAGACAATAAACAATATCAGATATATCGGCGACAAGCTGATTCTCACGAATATCAATGAAGATCTGCTAACGCTTATGGAAATAATCGCTGGAACATGCAAAGAATACTTGATACATCAAAAACTAAATATATGATAACAAGTAAGAACAAATTACTGCAGAATAACGGCATCGAAATAAGTGGGGAACAGCTGGATGGGGTAGAAAAGACAACATATCTAGGATGCAATATAAACGAAGATTGGCACCCCTCCATAGAGATAAAAAAACTCATTGAATACACCTAAGCTGTATTTCTATATATGAAGAAAACCTTATACAGTCATAATATAAATTTGCCTCTTCGAATCCGGATAGTAAGAGCATACGTTTTCTCGGGGCTGTATTATGGTGCAGAGAGCTGGGCATTAATAGAAGTATTACGAAAGCGGCTTTTGAAATGTGAAGAATAAATAAAGTAATGGAAATCGTTAAAACAGTAAAGAGAAGGAATTTAGAATATTTCGGTGACGTTACGAAACATCAAGAAAAATATAACATATTACATCTTATAATACAAGAAAAGATAAATAGCAAAACAGACCCAGGTAAACGAAGTTTGTGGTACAGCTTTTCAGAGCTACAGTTGACAAGGTCAATATCGCAAGTATGATAACCAACATGATCGCCAACGATCGATAACGGTGAAGGCATTTGAAGAAGAAGAAGAAAAAGATAATATGCATTTGCATTAGTTCTAGTTAACACAGAGCCAGATTAAGGCAGCTTTTGTTTTTCGAAAAATTTGTTAGGTCTGGGGATGCGTATCTGGTGTTTGACTTGTAGGCAGTTTGGAATTGTCTTATAATCTTGACAACGCAGTGAGTAGATAAATCTGAACAATAACTAGAATTTCTTGTTATGTAAGTTTTTCAATTGTCTTGTCGACTTGTAATCCTCATCTCTGTAGAGGCCTATTTAAAAAATGTCAAAAATATCCAATCTCCAACTACAGTCGGACAACCCAAGTACGAACAATACTGTCGTGAAAAGCTTAGTATGCATTCGCTTTTTATTATTTTTTGCTTCATCATTTATTTGCAGTTTTATTGTTTTATTTGCAATATATTTTTGAAATAGTTAGCTTGCTCAGCTATTTATCTTTGCTTAGTTTCTTTTCTTATCATTTTTAGTTTACTTTATATGAGTACTACTATAACTTCATAGAGAAAATTTCATTTTATGGTCATTTTTAGCTGCAGCTAGTGCTTTTGAGGTTTTAACGCCCTTATTGGGTTAAACAATCTCAAAACAAATATACTTTGGATCAAAAAAATTCAAGTTTTGTGTTGTATCATGAAAAAAGTTTTACGTTCTTCTTCCAATATTATAGCTTTATTAATATAGAATTGTAATAAAAGATAAAAGCTTCAGCGCTGGTAAAATGCAAAGACCTTGGAAAATATTGTTAGATAAAACAGTAACATACAACCAAAAAGACCTTTAAATAACATCGCTTCGTAGATAAGTCAATTTTCATTGTCTTTTTGTTACATTATACGAGGACATGGACTTTTATTATTTTTCCAATAAATTGCTTTGCGGTACAATGGTGCTAGCTTGTTCTAGTACTGATTCTATTTTTATTGTTTTTTATTTTCGTTCTTTTATAGACGTACAAAAAAATTATTTGTGACCTACAATAAAAAATTTCTTAAAAACCTGTTTATTATTTAAAAAACAATCATACAGATTTTTTTGTTACTTATTACTCCTTTATTTAGTTAGTTTTTGTGTTTTAAACACGTTATATTGACAAAATTATATAAAGAATTGGTTTTAATGTATAAACTTATTAATATGGAAAATTAAATAAAATAGTAGTATGAAGAATGCGATTTTTAACATTCTCTAACATCTCACTTTAGTTTTTTTTTATTTTTTAGGGTCTATAATGCAGTGCTTACCACATCAACAACTCCCGCCAATGGCATGGTGTTGGCGTCCTCGCCGGCGTTGGCGATGGCCTTCTCCATGGACTTGAGCACCTGGTCCACCGGCGCCCATTCCCCTTTCTGGCATAGAGCGAGCACCTTCTGGGCAGCATCCCGCGTAGTGGCCCCAGCACTCTGGGGCTTCGAACTGGGAGACTCCTCAGATTCGGGATTAGATCCGGTCTCTTCTTTTTCCTTCGACGTCGCCTTTTCTTTCTCCTTGTCCTTGCCTTCATCATTCTTGTCCTTCGGGGGGCCCTTGCCGGCGCCGCCGCCTCCCTTGCGTGCCTGCGACATCCTACTTGCTGCCCTTCGTCGACAACGAACTGCTTAGTTTCGCGGCGCATGCGATAGTTCTTGTTCTTTTAAAATGCATCACAAGGTTCACTTCTTCAGAGATTCCATCACGAGTCTGCGTAAGCTTTGGAAGAACGCTAGGAGCAGCAGCTGCAGGCACTTGAGCATGGCGTCGCTACCCCTCAGCATTCCTGGCCTGCACCCCGTCCAGCTCGACGCCTGGCATCACCGGTAAACAAACGCGCGCAAGTGAGGACCACTCAACCGCGGACGGTGGAGCACAAAGTTTGGGGCACGCCGCCGCGGCTTCTGCAGGATCGCAGGGCTGTTCGCAGGATCTTGGAAAGTCTTGGCCAATGGCGGGCCACGCGCCCCCACCGCGCGGCCGCCGGGGGTGCCGTGATTCAACAATTCTTTTAACGTGTGCAGACACATTGACCTAGTCATTATGCTGGAATTAATGCAGAGTTTTCATTACGTGCAGCGGCGGATTTGTAGAACGCAACACTTGGCTCAGGCTTTCCAGCACCTTCCGCCTGCGAGAACGCGGGGAGGAAATTGCGCAACGTTTCAGCGAAAATGTTTCATCAATCATGACACAAGTTCTGGGGGTTGTTTGATTTCGCTGCTTAATGTAATTGCGTAGGTGATTGCTCGATAGCGGTGAAAAATGTTAGTTTTATTCTTCGAAACTTTAATAGCGGTGATAGCGGCTTTATCAACCATTTAAATAGTTATTTGTGACTTCTCATTTGATTTATGCAGAAAAGTGAAACGTAACTTGTATAATTTTGTTCAATATAAAAATTATCAGACTTTTTATTCCATTCGCATAAAAACCTACGTGTTTAACCAATTAACTACCATAATCCCCGTTTGATAGTTTCTATTTCATATTTGAAACCATTTTTAATGCAAATCTGTGCATAAAATTATTTAAAACAGATTGGCTATAGTGAGAGATCTATGTTCCAAGATCGAGTTTTTCAAAGTTCCATGAGTTTTGTGTTTTTGCAAAGCAACAAGTTGTATTTTTATATAAATAATTTGCAATGAAAATTATTATATTTCCTATTGATTGTAGATGACAATATTACTTTAATAATTATTTTCCTCTTTTTGTACTTGAAGTCTGATCTCCATTTGAGGCTCACGATAGATATCATCTAAATTTTTTTTGTGTGAAGATGAAGACGTCAATATAACTCTCATAGCAAAACATGTAAGTTAAACGCTATCTACATTGCACTCCTCAGCAGCATCCTAGTGAAAGAAAGAGACAAAATTTTCTAAATTTGCTCGCTGCTACGCCACCTCACTCTAAATTCCTTTAAATTTAGAGTTGTATCTCAAAATCCGAGCATCGATGGGCAAATGGTTAGGTACTGCCGGCATCATTATCTCAAAAGCTTTACCAGGAAAAGCCTATGCGATCCAGGTGCAAGAAGTGAGATTTATGCTGTTTCCAAAATAGCTGATGTATTAGGAAAAGTCTAAAGATTTAAATGATGTTTCAGTTATAAATCTTGATTCTTCAATGGTACTAAAGATGATTTCGTTTGTAGATATTTCACATCATCACAAAATCTACTTTAACAACTTTCAACCCGATGAAAATGCCCAAGAAAATTAAAGTGGGGGCAACAGAATAAACAGGGTAAACAACTGTCCCATAAAAAGTAAACAGTATAAAGAAAAAAGATAGAGGTGTTGATTATAGATATAACAGCAAGCATGAGATCTTGGCAGTTACATGAAATGATAACAATTTTGTCAAACTGCTAGCAGATCATGACACAATGGAACAAGTAAACTACGTCAAGAGATAGAGTAAATGTGAAAAAAGGAGCTACAGGTCCATTAGCCGAAAATAGTGGCAGGGTGCAATAAGCAAACGGGTGGTGTCAATAAGCGGGTCCGGAATGTGCAGAAGTACTGTATTAAAGTTTGAAGAAAAAATGGTAATTTCCAATGTCTTGCTCAATGCACACGCTTTCTACTACCTCGCCAATGAAAAAGTTTTTTTAATTTTATTCGGGAGGGTGGTGATAATAACATGTATTGCTGAATTGTCCTTTACAGATCCAAAACTGATTGGACGTCCATCGTATCAAAAATCATCAACATTACGTGTTTCAGTAGAGATCAGAACTTTCAGCACCTGGCATATGATCGAACACACGGCCATGGGAAAACAAAAAGAATATGCAGTCTGCAAGAAAACACAAGGAAGCAGTACTGTGTTTGTAATGTAGGAATGTATGTCGATTACTTTGTGGTTTAACATAATAAACAAACAAATGTGGCAATTGATGGGTTAAAGCAAAACTTAAACCTGAGGTACACTAAATGATTTTTCAAGTCAATAAGACAAAACTAAGTAACGAAGAAGCTAAAACTTGGACTATGTAAGTACCACTTAACATTTTCAGTTTGTTTCAGGTAACTTTAGAATTCTACTATAGAGTTGATGTTAATTAGTCTGTGGACACGCTTGTCTTTCTCTGTATGATCGTCAGTTATTTTTGTTATCAATGGCTTCTCACACGACACTATCATTCCCAATCATATTGCATTTAAAAACGTATCCAATTCACTTTACACTAATATAACTTTAAGCCACTCTAAGCTAGTTTAACTCATACATTTATAACTATTCTCGGTCCACAAAAACGCCACCTGAAATAATATCAAGAATGATGTCATTCTATATCTCACAAAAGTGTAAGTATTTGAAACTAGCGCAAAGCTGAAAAATTTAAAAACTCTCGAGTTTAACGTCGTGCTAAAGAAGGTAGAAAAGTCATTACAATAGAAAACATGGAATATATAACCTGCGTTTACAATAGACCACTAGAAAAAGGCAAATCTACAATCAAGACTAAGGTTATAAACGTAGCTGCCCAAATATTTGTAAATGGCTAATTTTTAATTGTTTAAAATAGATTATTAAAGTTATAGAAAGACCAGTGGCCCAGCAGGATGATTATAGAGAGAAGAAATTAACCGTGGATGTGGCTAACATAATAAAAGTAACATTGAAGAGGTTTTAATTGAACGTAAAAAATGCTTTTGGCTTAATTAAACTATGAAATTCAATTGAGGTGATGGGAAACAGAAGCATTAAAAAAATACACACATAAAAGTCACCAACTGATTCCTGGAGCATATAATACAAAACCAGATAGACAACATATTAGATAATGAAATATCTGTTAGTGGAAGTAACCAAGATAAAACTAATAGACGTCAGTAGACACTAGAAAACTTAAATTTGGGATGGGTAAAATATACAAAGAGGCAAACAGGTGATAGATTTAATAAAAAATACAAGAATAGAAATTATGCATAGGTCAAAAATCAGACGTGAGACCGTAGATGGAAAATGATATAAAACAAACGCCGGATTAAATTAGAAAAACAAAATCGGAATCAATAGAATAAATACCTTATTAAATAATTTAAATTTGGAAAATGACTCTAGCAGTTTGCAGTTATGAAAACTAAAATCTTGTACAAAATGAAACATGTTGTACTAGTACTTATAAAGTTGGATGAAGAAGCTGGAAAAAAGGTAGGAAAGTTGTTCCAAAAATTTGTATTAGCATAAATAAAGAAAAGTGATAGAAAGGAAAAAAAAGATTAAATATAAAAAAAGACAAATGATGGAGTCAAATTAAGTGTTGTATTTCTAAAAAAATTAGCTACAGATCTAGAGAGTGTGAATAATAAAAAAATCATAACTAGGTTACTAAAAAATAGGAAATCCGTAAAAATCTTAAAGTAAAAAATGACTTGTGCATTATTAAAATAAGAACACATAAAGCTATCGTAGGCATTTATAATTTATGAGTAAACTCTCTCTTTGAGATATCTCTCAGATCAAAAGAGCGCGATAACAAAAGTCTCTTAGTTTGCTGAAAAATGCCATGTTGACTCTTAATGTGTGGGGTGTTGTTTAATTCTGCTAAAAAACTCCAATGGAGAAAATGTGTGCTTCATGGGACCATAAGAAAGACACAGTTTAGTATGACTTATACTACAACGAACACTCTGAGACGTGCGACGTAAATTATTCAAGCCCTGCCGGAAACATGGAACCAGTTGCTATGGTAAAAATGTTTGAACGCGCTCAGGAGCTGCCTGAGAATCGTTACGTCAATTATATCGGTGATGGGGACTCCAAAACATACAATAAGTCGTCGAAAATGTTTCTTGTAAAGTGAAGAAAAAAGAATGTATAAATCATGTGCAGAAACAGATGGGCTCTCGGTTGCGAAACTTTGGGACTTGGAGGCAAAGAAAGGCTCACCGATTAATTAATTAAAGATCTTACATTATATTACGGCCTAGCAATAGTGACTCACTAAGTAAGCTGTGTGGGCAACTTGTTACCACAAGTGCTCTGATGACAATCCACAGCATGATTATTGCCCGAAAGGTGCCGAGTCGTGGTTTACTTGGCAAAAAGCTCGCGCGCTCGGAGATCTTGAGCTTAGCACGTATAAACGTGAAGCAGCACTGCCGAAGCAGGTTGCAGAGGCAATTAAGCCAATTTATACGGACCTCAGCTGGAATGATCTTTTTGCCTGGGGGCGTTCAATCAAAATAGCAACAAGAGTTTCAATTCAGTAATTTGGAAGTTTGCTTCGAAAAGTAGCTTTAGTGGCTCTAAAATCGTCGAAACAGCAGCTAATTTGGTAACTATCATTTTTAACGACGGTCCATGGCTCTCCTAGATGATGTAGATCGCTTGGAAATCTCCAAATGCCAAAAACTATACGACTACTGCCATCAAATCGACGAACACAGAATAAAACATGCCAATCGCATCTCAGCTGTCAACACACATGAAGGATGTTTGAGTGCTGGAAAACAATCTGAGGACGAGGGGAATAGCATCAAAAGACGTGAAAGAGCTTCTGTATGGCCCAGGGATAGCATACTAAAAGGTAAAAGCAAGTTCGATATCGATATTTTGAATACATCAATCGATTTACTACTTTCAAAACATGAAACGCGTTTTCTCGAAATCATGTTTTTTGACCTGGTTGACAGCATAACTAAACTCTTTTTATCCGATCGACCTAATTCAAAATGGATTTTGTTCAGAAGATGTGTCGCTATCGTCGCATCGTACATTTTTTTAAATTGCGTATTTCTTATTAACAATTTACTGCAGAATTTTTTTTGAAAATTTTAATTTTTTTTAAATGGCTACCGTTTTTTTTAATCAAAATTTTTAAATTTTCTACGATGCTGCGATAGCTATTCATCATCATTTAATAATCTTTTTGATTTCAGATGTCTGCAGTACGAGTTATGCTATCAATGGCAGGGCGATCTTTTTTCAGAACGCCAAGATTGTGGATGCTTTTGTGCAAAATTGAGACATTAAAAAATATTTATTTGTATACTTTTTAATTACATAAATAAATATACAAAATTTTAAATCGATTGGTGGTAGTTTTTTCGAAAAAAAACCCTAAAAAACACTTTTATTTTCAGCAGTTCACACTGTCGTTATCCCTTAAAGAAATACTAAATTTAGTGGCCAGCATATTCTAACTGAATTAGTTAGAAATAACATAGTATAGAACTGCACATTAGTCATTAATGACAATTTTTTCCTTTAGGTGTCAATGGTGTAAAACACAACAACAAGAACATAATTAAATATTTCTAAATAGTTCAATTCCTAATTGGGTATCATAACGAATATCACGTTTACTTTTGTTCGTATTACCTTTTTTTAATTTATCGTGTTAAACAACAAAACAGTCAACATGAAGTCCTACAAAGCCAACACAGTACTGCTTCCTTGTGTTCTTCTTGCAGACTGTAAATTTTCTTTGTTTTTTCATAGTCGTGCGTTAGATTACGTGCTCGGTGCACGTCTTGATCTCTACTGCGTGACGTATTTGTTGACAGTGTTGGGTACGAATCTGAAAAGGATAATTGAGCAAGATATGCCCTTGCTACTATTTTTCTATATTATAGCATCATGAATTGACCTATACCACACCCAATTCATTGGTTACTAGCGCACATTCCACTCGAGCTTGTCGATATTACCCATTTGCTTAAAATATTTCTTTTTTCACGTCTGCTACATCTCTTGTCGTGGGTTACTGGTTCCATTGTGTCATAATTTGTTAACAGTTTAAAATAATTATTATTCTTTCATGTAACTGTCAAGATCTCATTGTTGCTGTCGAATCTAAAATTATACAAACTCCTGTCTTTATTCTTTATACTGTTCTTACTTTCTATGGGGCAGTTGTTCATCCTGTTCGTTTTGGTAGTACCTGTTGCTCTTACTCTCATTTACTTGGGCATTTTATCAGGTTGAAACTTGTAAAGTAGTCAAAGTAGATTTTATTAAGCTGCAACATCAATTGAAATCTTACTCTGTTTCTCATATACAAACATTTAATAACAGTAGCCACTTTATAAACAGTGCGTGACGTCCGATGCTTGAACCCCAACCTCACAAGCTTTTCTCGGATGGACCGTTTGAGATAATTATTTCCATAGTACCTAACCATTTGCTCATTGATACTTAGATTTTGAGAAAAATATCTAAATTTTAAGAAATTTTTAAGGTGGTTTATCAACAAACTTCCACTGAGATGCTGCTGAAGAGTGCATTGTATTGAAATGTAGATAGTTCTTGATCTCTCAACATCTGGTGCGACTCATACATTTTCTTATGCAAGTTATATTGAAGTCTTCATCTTCAGACCAATATAATTGTTTTAGAAAGAGTGTTTGATATCCACTGAATAACATACTTTTATGAAATTCTTAATACGTTCAGTAAAAGCTGAAAGTTGTGATTATTCTGCAGAGAGGTATATCAAACACTCTCCCCGACGATCATGCTGAGCAATGTCTCATTGAATAATTTCTGGTAAAGTTCAAGTGCTGTCCTGCTCTTTAGGTATGCTATCAAATCTCCGTCCCTTCGTTCAATTTCTTGCACATCAGAATAAGTACTGCTATAGGTTGCTTCTTTCTTTACCCATTTAGGAGAAATATCAGCCTTTACTTTTATTCTAATAGGCCCATTACTATCCTTCACTGTCTCTCCAGATGTTTTGCAACTATTTCATCCACCATTAGTATACAGCTCCAACTACTAGGTACATTAGCTGGAAGCGTATCATCCAATGTATTTTTATCAATATTCTTGCAGTCTGATACTTTACCTGCACTATCCGGTCAATTATTTCATTCACATTATATTCGTTATCGGAAACTATGAAATCAGGATCACTAACAATATTCTCTAATTTTTAAGAACCATGTCCAGACTATAATAGCGTATCATTGTAATCTAAAAAAATAAAGGAAAAAATTAAAGATGACTTCTATCATGAGTCCCAAATGGGAATCAGACTTAAAGTGGTCTTCAAAAAAAAGTAATTATTAACGTAATACATTATTAATGTAATCTACAAGCATTGGAAAATATAACAATATCCTTCACTTTCAATTTATTTATATATACAAATACAACTTACTACTTTATAAGTGGAGGAACCTTGAATATTTTGACCTTGTCACACAGATCTCTCACTATAACCAATCTGTGTAAGTAATTTAACATTGCCTTTATGCGCAGGTTTGCACAAAATGTGGACAACAATGCAAAGGTTTGCCAACGTAAAAATTTCTTCGAATATAAAATATAAATAAATATTCTGAAATAGAGGTTATGTTAGTTAAAACCACATTAAAAACATAATTGCTTTCAACAACTGATTTAAGGAAAATATTTTTACGTCGTCGGCGTCACTTAATTAAAAAAATATAGCGCCACCGTCCCATTTTCTCCAGCACGTTTCGGTGCTTTGATACCCCTTCAGCAGCCAGATAGCATCGTTTTCACCTTTTTAACAAAATAATACCCTGCGAACGCATGCTGTGCCCTTGCTCGAAGCCGTGAGTGGGCACTTCAGGGGACCTTGAGCTTTATAGCTGTTATCGCGTTTTCTGGCCACGAAGTTATTTGAAGGTTGTGCTTTTCTGGGGCCAATAAATTGGCCGTCCATGCCGACTCCATTCGATTTTAGTGCAGAAAGCGTGAGCAATGACTGCAAGGTAACGATTTGAAGGGTAATTTTTTCTGCTGATGAATTGCACTTTTCTGTTTTATAAGGTTACTTTTCGAATGTTGGTAGTTCTTAAGTTGGTTGTCAATAGTTCTTAAGTTATATTACGTTATTTTTAATTTAAAATTTCTTTTATAGTACAAATATACATATAAAAAAATTAGTTGATTTACATATTGATATGTTACTTATGTACTAATTTAATTTCGTTAACATTGTTATACTTAACAAATCTACAAATGGTTTGTAATAGAGGTTGCAATTGTTGAGAAAGATCTGAAGTATTTTAGTAAACAAAATGTTAATAAACACATTTTTGTTCAGAAAACGTCTATTTTGATGGCATAAAAGTTATTACATATGCAATAATTGTGTTGTAAAACTGAAGTTGTTTTAACTACAAATAAAGTATAATCGAAAAAAGTTTCTATGAGATTACATTAAAAAACGTATAAAAGAGAAACTTACAATATGTTACTTTAATTTAGATTGTTATTGATGTGTGATTGGTCAGCACTTATTTTTAATAACAAATTTACACTTTCTTAGAGTAAAATCTACTACTATAGGAGACAATGTAGAAAAAAATGCCGCTAAAAGTACGACGAGAAGATTTGTAAAGAGACAGACAGCCACATGGGAAAAAAGACAAATAATAATTAGTGCAAATTGCTGAAAATAGTTATATAGGATTTTTCTAAATAAAATATATGGGAAATCAATTCAACTAAATATTTAATGAGACTATATCACTGACTTCTATGAAATGCAGCGAGATTTTAAACGTTGTTTTTGTATTACCATCTGACAGGCCTCCAAATCAGTACTGTAGCAACAGATCGTTACCTCCACAAGTCTTCTGATTTTGAGAAAAGTGAAAATCTTCCTCGGAAACGGACAATCAAGGGATTATGTAGGAAAAATCAAACTTAACACTTGAAAACGACATTTGTAGAAAGAAATTTATAATGGGGCTGGAAATAATGCCATATATTTACTAGCGAGGCGTCCTTTCGTTCTTAGTGTCTTCTAAAGCAATTGTCACCTTTACTTGAAAAAAACTATTCCAGCACTCTATTGAACTCCCCGTTAAGCTGTATATTTGGGGGTTGTACATCTTCTCTGCAGACGTTAAATACAGGAAAATGCTAAAATATAAAAGTGCTTAAAACGATATGAAGCTGATATTGAAATGTGGTTGTTGAGAAAAGGTAACAACCCCAAACATTGAAGCTGACTCTGAACAACTTGCAAAGAAAAATTAATCAATAGATTGGTTTGGCTGCCACAATTTCCTGAATCAAATTAACAATGTTTAGTCTACATCAAGCACAAATTGAGTGGTAAACGCATATTAACTACCAGAAAATTATACCAATGACTTCGAGAAATATAAAGCTCTTTTTAAGCTCCTTATATTTTAATTCGATACTGGCTAATAATGGTGATTCGATAACTTATCAAATTAGAGCCTAATAATGTATAGTAAGAAACTTAGGACTTTTAATTTTCTTTTGTTTGTCAAAAAAATCTTTTAAAATCTATTAGCCACTCATTGGGTGTGTTTTTAAATTCATCAAAATTTAGAGAAGCAAAATCAGAAAGATTCCGCAAAATACATTCAGAGCTCGTTCCGGAAGCCAAGTCTAACATTTTATATTTGGCAATTTCAAAGTAAAGGTGAAAAATGCGCCACTATCTGGAATAAAGTTAAAATATAATGCAACCACAATAAACAAAAAAGGTAAACAATAAGTCAAATTTTGTTTTCAAAGATTTACGATTTAGTAACACTAACTAACATAAAGAGATATTGAAAAACAGACCTCTTACATCAAGAACTTGTGGCAGACTAATCAGCGATTTGTAAGTGCAGTTTTTTCAATTTCTTCTTTCATGGTTGGTATACTTAAATCACTTAAGATCACTCTGTTTAACACATACCACGGTGCACTAACTAACAGACGCAATACTTTATTTTGAAATCTCTCGATGATGGCCAGGTTAGAGTTGTCAACGGTTTCCCAGATGGAGAAACCATATGTCCAGATACGTTTCAGCGTGACCTTACAGAGCAATAATTTGTTTTCTAATGAAAGAGCAGATCTTACAATCGTCCAGGAGATTGTCCTGTACTGTAACCCACTGTTTGCATGTGTTAAAGATATGGGTTTTCCAAGTGAGGCGGCGATCTAAAAAGAGCTCTAGATGTGTTTTAGTTGTTGTCCGTCGAGCTGGACAGCTGACAGCTGGACAGTTATCACGATTCATGATAAAGGTGACATGTTAGGATTTGCTTTCATTTATTTTAATTCGACTTACTTTTACCTATTGTTGGACTTTATTGAGAGCATATTATAGATTGTAGGATGGTATAGTGGAATTAAGATGCGAGGCTAGACAGCCGTATTATTGGCAAAAGTGGTAAGTCGGTTGTCAAGAGCAAGTACAGAATGAGTTCCAACACGCTGCCCTGGGAAACTCCGGATATGGCCCATTAAAAATTCGCGTATTCGCCTTAATAGTTTACAAAGAAGTATCGTTCCGATAAGTAGAGCTTCAATATTTCGTATACTTGATGTGACAAATACTTTATTAATTTATAAAAGAGACCCAGATGCCCCACCTTATCGAAGGCTTGAGAGATATCTAAAAACACCGCGCAGCAATGTGTATGTTCATCAAGGTCGTTGTGGATTTGATTTATGAATCGGTTGATTCGCATGGTGACGTCGAAATTCCAACTGGTATTTGGGAATTAATCCTGGATCATCTAAGATTGGGTGGAGTTGTCTTAATAGTCATTTTTCGAAGATTTTGGGGAAGAATTGGCTAGAGACTGATGGATCGGTAGGATTTTGAATCAGAAGGTAAGCCATCTTCAGGCTTCTAAATCATTGTTATTTGTGCTTGCATAGTATCTATTGGAGATGATGGCATTATACATTTGAGTGTTCATGTAACTGCTGTAAGATTTTTTTGGCGGTAAGACCAAAGCCGGGAGCTTTCTTAAGATTAATTTCCTAGCTGCTGGCTTCTTGTACTTTGTGGAGCTTGAATGGTTTGATCGGTATTCTCATTTGATAGGAAAGTCAATTACTTTAATGTCTTCTTCTGGACACTAGCTGGGAAAGAGTTTAAATAATGATAGATGTGCATAGTAGCATTTTTGATTTTTTGGCCGCATTCCAAAACGAATAGGGAAGGGTTTCAGTGGCTGTGAGATTGGCTAGATAGTGTTGAATGCTTTGGGATTTAAATTATAACGGAAGTTTCTTGAGTTGTTTCGTAGACCGATTCAGTGCTCGTTTGTCTGATTCTGAGCGGGTGAATTGCCTGCGTTTTCTGAGAAGCTGTTTTTCGATTATTAATTTGGTTATGTATTTTTAAGGGTTGTGTCATTATGTCATCTTACTAATTAACGTGGTTAGGGGGTTTATAATAGTCCACATTTGCGTAATTAAATTCTTCATCGTAGATTTTAGTTCTAGTTCTAGTCGTATGACTGTTGTTTTTAAGGTATCATTTGTAATGATGGGGTAACAGTAGCATTAGTGAACGGGTTTTGTATAGGTTATATGTTTTGTCCTAACAAAAATAGTACAATGAAATATTGTATGCAGCAAATTTTTCATTTGTTGTAGGTGCCCTTTTTATTGTTTACTTTGTCTATAATATTGGATTTCTTTAACTTTTTTCTACACGTTAATTTCTAATTTATACTAAAACTACCATCAAAAGAAACTTTAGAAGATAATAAAATTATCCGTTAGACAACAAGAATTTCGGTATAGCATAGCGAGGGCAATAAGTACAATCTTCATCTTACTACAAATAGCACAAAAAAAATTAAATTAGAATATTTCTGCTTATTTAATTTACTTAACCAAGAGTAATAGAGTAGAATTTAAAGATTTATATATTCTAATACAAGAATATGACACCCCCAACAGTACAGTAAAACCAATCGATACCAAGAGTAAATTTAAAGTAAAATTTAACAAATGACGTTACAGAGGAAATTTCTGTATTTTAATATGTTAAACAGAATAATTTCCCAAGTGCATTCCTTTTTCGTATTATTTTGTAGCAGCTAAAAGAAATAAGTAAGATTAATGGAGAAAGATATGTAAAATTTGGTATAGTAATGTAAACATAATCTGTTACTTAAATAATTTTCTATGAACAGCTAGAAACTAAAACAATCTATAGCGTCACATCCAAAAGATACATAAAAACAAAATCATCGTTGGTAACAAAAAAAGCCATTAGAATATAAACTAGAGACAGAGAATTTAAAATTATTTAAGGGCGCTTCAACCTTCAAGACTATTAGCGTCAGAAAAACAAAAAGGAACAATTTACTGCATGTCTGCAGATACCCGTACAGATAGACAAAGATGTTGCATTCTGTTTAAATTTTTAAGACTTTAACAGCCCAACCGCCGTGTATAACCACACAACAAGAAACAGATAAACATAATGTTTAATTTTCAAACTCCAATAAATCATAGCAACTCGGTCGTCGGATCTTTGGACACCACAAAGTGCTAACAGCTCTGTGACATTGTCAAATTTATGTAGATACTCGGTGAAGAATAGACAACAATAATGTTTAATTATGAAATAAACAGATGCCGATAGAAACACATTTTCTACAAATATATAAAATTATGACTAGATGAAGCGAGTGAGGTTGGCCCTATCCAAAAAGCGAAACAAATTGTCAACCCCTTCTGAGCTATCATTCAAAATCGAAGAGATATTTTGAGTTAGGCCAACTTCCTGACGTTCTTCCCTAAATTGCACACAATCTAAAAGTAAATGTGCGACTGTCAGTAGCGTTTGCAGGTGTCGCAAAACGGTTGGCCTTCTCCAAAAAGGAAATATCTATGTGTCATTCGGCAATGAACAATACGAATTCGGGTCAAAACGACTTCCTGCCTGCGAGATTCCCGCTTAGAAGAACCATATGCTGCAACATCTTCTTTGATAGATCTAAGCTTGTTGTTTTGGAGGTCTCTCCAATAATTCGCCCATTTCTCCAATATTTTGCTTTTCAGGTAAGATTTCATATCGTCAGCTGTTATGATATCCAGATCAGTTCCGTTTTGAGCAGCACGCTTCGCTGCATTGTCTGCTTGCTCGTTGCTCCTGACTCCTATGTGACTTGGAATACAGACCAATTGGACTCTTAATTTTCGACGATAAGAATTATATATTAGTTGGTGGATTTTTATAACAAGCGGATGAAAAGAAAATGTATCTTGAATTGCCTTCATGACACTAAGCGAGTCCGATAATATCACGACGTCCCTTTGGCGTTTGTAAAATGAAGTTGAAGCTTTCATAATAGCAAGAAGTTCGGCGGTAAAAATACTGCTGATTGAATTAAGTTTGTACAATTCTTCTAGTCTCTTGCCAACGAAAGCAGCACCAACTTGAAAATCTTTCTTAGAACCATCAGTGTAGACTCTGTCATATTCCCGATATTGCTCCAACAGTTTAAAAAATTCCGAATAATAGCTGGCAAAGTTTCATGCTTTTCAAAATAGGTAAGTGTCGTATTTACTTTGATACGAGGTATAAACCAAGGAGGCACGGCGTTAAAAACGGCATTATACAAACGAGGCAACGTTATATGTAGATCATTCATAAGTTCTATAATCCGTATACTGACAGGACGTGGTGCTCGGGCGCGCACTCAGTATAGCGCTACGTATGATTGCCGGCAGCAGATACGAAAGCATTAATGTTTTGGCAATGCAGTGAGTTTCGCTATGTAAGAAACTAAAGCACCTTGACGTCTGGTCTTAAGACTATACATGCCAGACTCTGAATAGAGGCTGTCTACAGGTCTAATGCGAAAGGCTCCTGTGGCTAGTCTGATTCCCGTATGATGGATGGTGTCTAAACAGCGTAAGCTAGAAACAGTTGCCTATGCGTATATGATGTTAGCATATTCCAACTTCGATAGAACAAGAGCTTGATGGACACGAAGCATTGTTTTTCTATCGGCTCCCCATTTAGTGTTACATAGTACTTTTAGAATGTTTAAAATTGCAAAGCAATTCTTTCGCACGTCTTTGAAATGATAGCTCCAAGTCAGTTACCTGTCAAAGATTATGCCCAGAAATCGGCACGTCGGTTGCACGGGAATCTGTTCTTTATTCAGAAGCAAGCGTGGATTTGGATATATACCACGTTTTCGCGGAAAAACAATACACTGGGTCTTGGTAGTTGATAGACGAAAACCGTTTTTAACAGTCCATGCAACAATGTTATCAATAGCAAGCTTAAGTTGACGTTCAATAATTGTAAGTGACGATCCAGCAAAATAGATAGCTAGATCGTCTACATATAACATGCTGCTTATTGCCGTACTTAGACAACTACCAATTCCGTTGATGGCTACTGCAAAGAGTGTTACGCTAAGTATTGATTCTTGTGGGACACCGTTCTTCTGGCCATGAACAACATATGTAACACCTGCAATTCTCACATGAAACGTACGATTTGACAAAAAGTTTTTCAAAAAGGATGCCATACGTCCTCTTAAACCACATTCGTGTAACTGCTTTAAAATTGCATATCTCCAGGTGGTGTCATATGCTTTTTCAATATCAAAAAGCACCGCTCAAGGTGTTGTTTTCTCAGAAAGGCATCACATACAGCTGTTTGTAGTTGGGATAGATTATCGATGGTTGAACGACTCTTACGAAACCCGCATTGTTGGTTATATAGTAGATTGCTGATTTCTAGATACCAAACAAGCGGTCTGTTTATCAGACGTTCCAAAAGTTTGCATAAACAGCTTGTAAGCGAAATAGGTCGGTAACTAGATGGGTCTGAGAGTTCCTTGCCCTGCCTAAGAAGAGGTACGATTATAGAGAGACGCCAGGAAACAAGAATGTAGCTTTTGCGCCAAATGAGGTTGTATACTTGAAGTACATACTGGAACGCATG
The DNA here is from genome assembly GCA_036346155.1 of Sinelater perroti. Classification (NCBI taxonomy): domain Eukaryota; kingdom Metazoa; phylum Arthropoda; class Insecta; order Coleoptera; family Elateridae; genus Sinelater; species Sinelater perroti. The sequence goes on along the minus strand of JARFIY010000209.1, from coordinate 1,321,225 downwards.
ATGAGGTAGATGTTTCAGAACCTGTTAATGGATGTTGTCCGGCCCAGGTGATGTATCGTGGCAGTCCTTCAATGCAGAAGTCAATTCTTCCATCGTAAACTCGACATTATATGATTCTAAGTTATCTAAATGAAAATTCAGTGATTGTCGCTCTGCTTCCACTTTGTGTTTCACGAAAAATTCAGTGTAAAGTTCAGAGCTTCATAATTTTGAAAAATGGTTTGCAAGACATTCAACAACCTGTTCGGACGTACTTATAAGTTTATAAGCCACTATCAAACCAGGTATTAGGGGATACCGTCCTTTACCGCCAATTTTTTGGATTTTCTCCCAAACATCTTTCGTTGGTTTATTGTTGTTTATGGTAGAGACATAGTCAATCCAAGATTTTCGTTTGCTTTTTCGTATAAGACGCTTGGCCTCGATGCGCTTTGTACGAAACGACTCTCGATTTTCTGGGATCGGATAACGTTTGAGACGGTAAAGAGCTTTCTTTCGTTCTCGAATAGCAGTTGCTACTTGTTCCTTCCACCAAGGAATAGGTGTGTGACTTGCATTGCTAGAAGTTTTAGGGACGAAAGAGTTTGCTGTCTCAATAATTTCCGATGTTAGATGTAGGACTGCGACTTCAACATCATCGAATGCCATTATTCCAAAATTAAGATCGAAAGAGAAACCTGACCAGTCGGCCTCATAGAGCTTCCAAGGTGGCATTCTAGTATTAAATGATTGATGACGCAAACCAGAAATCACCAGTGGAAAATGATCAGATTCGCACAAATCGTCATGCACACTCCATTGAAGAGTAGTTAAAAGGGAAAGGAAATACAGATTCAAATCTATGCAAGAGAACGTTCCATATGCAGCTGAATAATGTGTGGGTGATCCCGTATTCAATAAAGAGATTCTCAATTATTTGACCCCTACGGTTAGTGTTAGTAGAACCCCAAAGGATATTTTGACCGTTAAAATCTCCGCCAATAATAAAAGTACGTGGAAGGGCAGATACTGTATTCTCCAATTCATTGAAATTGGGACATTCTCCGAGTGGAACATAAATAGAACATACCATTACCGGTTGGTTAGTGTGAATTCTAATCGCTATACATTGCAAATCTGATTGAAGTTGGACATTAGAGTGAAGCACAGTGTTCTTAACAAGAATAGCTACACCACCTTTTGGGCGCTCGCCTGCAATATCTTTTCGGAGTATAGAATAATTCCGTAAAGATGGTGTGTGAGTGTTCTTAAAATGGGTTTCTTGTAAAGCAATAACAGTTGGTTCGTATTTTTTATATGGACAAAGTAGCCGTTGCAGTTCCACTGGAGAAATTTTCCATAATTATCGATTGGAGCGAGTTTTGCCGACTTCGACTCTAAGGAGATCTTTGGGTTCTGCGTCGACCATTTCATCCATCACCATGTCGGCCAGTATAGCTTCGTGACTTATTGGTTTTGGATCCTTGGGGATTCTGCTCTTCTGGAAAAAGTTTGATTTTGACGACCCGATAGAGCTCGTCGATCCCTCTCTTGATGTTGGTTTGGGTTCTACAGGGGGAGAAACAGCGGGTCTCTTTAATGGAGCCTTTTTGGTTTCCTTTGGTGGTCGGGCCACCATGACGTTAGATGAAATTTTGGTTTGCGGTGGTGATTTCTTCACCACCTTATTATTTGCGTCTTTATTTGGTATTGTTCTTGGTGTACTACTTTTTGGGGTAAAATACGTTTGGCAACTGGTATCAATCATGTTGCATTGAATAGCAACAGATGACATTTTCTTGGGAGGGGCAACTTTTGCAGCGTAGGTTATACTAAATGCTGATCGAGCAGCTGACTGACATTTCTTACGAGCTTCGCTATACGAAAGTTGTTCGGAGATTTTAAGCTTTTGGTTTTGAGTTTCCATCTTGAAAGTGGGACAATCTCTAGATCTGGGACTGTGTTCTCCTTTACAATTGACGCAATTCGGTAAAAGTTGACAGTTGATGCCCTCGTGAGTTTCTCTACTACAGGAGGCGAAAATTTGCGGATTGCCACAGTTTTGAGACGTGTAGCCGAAACGTTGGCAACTGAAGCACCGTAATGGACTTGAAATGTAAGGTCTTACTTTAAGGAGGTACATTGCTGTCTGTACACTAGTAGGTACAATGGGAGTATCGAAGGTTAGTATAAGCGAAGGAGTGTTTTCAATATTTTCGTTCCTCTTTCTAGTGATCCTACGTACATCTATTACACCCTGTGGGGCTAATTCTTTTCTGCTTTCGTCTATTCCGCAGTTTAGCAAATCGAAGCAGGACACGACACCTCTGGACAAGTTGAGTGTTTTATGAAGTTCTACTTCGATTGCTATATCTATCAGTTGTGTAGCATTGAGAAATTTGTTTAATTGCTCTTCGCTGGAGGTTTTAATCAACAGTGTACCATCTCGTAGTTTTTTCATGCTGTTTACATTACCACCAATCATTTCTATACTCTTGCTGATGAATAACGGTGATACTTGTCTGAAAGTAGTTCCGTCCTTTCATTTGACTATTATATACTTTTTAGTCCTTTTTATAGTATTTTGCGGAAAACAAATCTTGGGAACGTCGGTCCGAGACCGTTTGACTCCCGTGAATATAAAGAAAAAATTGTTTGTATCCATATACAATTTTTATTATAAACACCTGGGTGCTCACCACCCCCCACGGAGTCCCATAAGGGGACGTCAACACCGTAGACCGGTGCGATCGTCAGTGATACTGTACAGGAGGCCCTTATTCATGATTCATACCCGGTTTTCCAAAGTATGTCATGAAGCCGATTCTATACCCGGTGCATAAGTATAGCACCCAATGTGTTGGTCCGCCTCTGCCGCACGTAGAGGTTTCCCTCAATTGGTAGGATCTACTTTTCCTTCCAAGTGCACACTGACCACGAGCTTCATCTCGTAGGCTTGCTTTGAGACTGATAGGAACATGTAAGAAGCCAACGAGTAACTACCTCGCCTGGTCGCAATCTACTAGAACTAACAAAATAATCTATATATAAAAATAAATAAATAAATAAACAGAATGGCTTCCTATGCTCCTAACAAACCCGACCCTATCTGCAAACCTGCAAACTAAGGTCTGCAGTATATCATAGAGTTTCAGACTGCAAAGTGGTTTTGTGAAGATGACATTTCGGGGCCCCGGGAGCGCTAATTCCCGTAGATACTGTTACGAAAATCGAAACAATATCCCCCTGGGGGGAATATAAACTAGAATTAGCCCGAGAGCTTATAGAGCATATAATAATATTTAAGTATAGAGGTTTCAAGTGACTGTAACTTTTATAACGAAGCAGAAACAGGCAACAAAGACGATGATGATAATAATAAGAATCCTCACAAAAACCACCTGGGAAAATTGATTTATGCATGTCGACAGTAAAACTAATATTTGTGAGACCGCTGCTAATCTACGCAACATAAAATTAAAGAATACGAACAGTAGAAATGATACTAGAAGTTTCTTTAAAGAAATAGACGAACAAATACAGCAATAAGAGAAATATACAAAACATTGTCAAGTAGTTCAAAGGCAGAAATGATTGTCGAGTCAATATAGGAGATAATCGAATAACTATGTAGAACAAAATAGACTAAAGGAAGATCTATGGAAGTAACACTCTATACAAAAAAAAATAACTCACGATTAAGTACATAAGAAATCTTAATATCAGTAGAAGGATAAGAAATTTTAATTTAAATGTTGTTAATTCTGCTTTTTAAGCATAGTGCTTGCTTTTTCCACAATATATATTTATGTTATATAGAAATAGATTAGCTTTATCCTACGGTAAAGTATTTTGGAATTTTAAATACTTTATTTTGAACAAAGCTTTTCCATTCAGTAATATATTATTTTACAATAGTCTAATGTACTTTGTTGTATTTATATATCTAAATAGAATAAGTAATGGAGCAGCGTCTTGGCCAGGCACCATGGCAACGGTGGGATGCCTAATTTTAAGAAATCCTACTTAAAACTCTCATCAGACATACCTTGTACAAGTTCTAGTAACCGACATGAATACATACAAGTAAGTCTTTCCTCTGGGCGGCATATTTTCGATCAGCTGTCTAAAAGCTATAGTCACAATATTTTGCAATGTAGGTCGTTGATGTCTAGAGCAAAACCGGATTTCTAATTTATTCCAAATGTGTTCAATAGAGTCCATTTTGGCAATGTTGTTTCCAAACCATTTTCTTATGGGACCTGCTTTATGACAGAGAGTGTTGTTATACTTATATAGACAGCCATCAGTACGGTATTATTTCCTGTTGTGGAAAGAACAAAAGTCGTCAAAATGTCTTTGTATTCTTTCACATTTATATTTATATTTTTTAAAAAATATCCTCACTCTGTAACACTTTTGGCATTATATATGCTTACATTTTACAAATTTGCTAAAATTAAACACATTTTGTCCACAGTCAAGTAGAACCATTTTTACAGCACTGCAAGCAATGCTTAATATCCACAACAAAACTTTTAGATTTGTGGACGGCAGCTCGACCACAAAACTCTTTTTGTTTCAATTCTCGACGTACAATCAGTAGCACTGAAGAACTCCTGGGTGATGTCTTCATACAAACATTTTTGTAAGTCACATTTCTTTGAGTCATATCTCGTCCACCCAGTTACGGTTGTATTGTAGTAGTGCCCTTACAGGTTTACTTCACAATCGCTATATTAACAATTTACTTGTGCACATTGAAAAGAATTAAATGTTCTAATTGAATCGTTGCTGGTGTGGTAACCGATAACTAGATCACATTAAAGTCAATGGACCTTTTCGACTTGTCCGTTGTATTTGTAGAACTTAGCAAAGAACAATGCATAGCTTAGTGTTTCTTTTGGACAGGATACAATTACTTACAAGTTAACTTAGTTTAGTAAAAAAGATTTCTGTTAAGTAAGTTTAATTGACTTAAAACAGATTTATTAATAATTGAGGTGTTTCGTAGGTTTCTATTAAATTTTCCCATTTTTGAAGCAGAGAAAATAATCATTTCTGATGGTGTTTTATTAATACGGAAATCGTGATAAAATAAATAAACTGTTTTTATTCTCTATGTGCAATTTTTAGTGGATTTTAGAAACTTTTAGGTGAAACCCTGTAGTTTATTGAAGAACCTTCTAAATAGTACTATGTGCTACGTTCCAAAATTAATATTTGCGATTTTTTGTTAGTCTAAATATAATAGAATGTATGGAAAGGCAAATATAGCCCGAAACGACAAATCAATAAGAAAAAATTAAACGATCACAATGCCATCGAGCGCAACCATAAAAAGGAGACGAGTTTTTGCTGCTATACGCTTTTATATGCGTTGACAAGATTAAATTGCACACCCACCTTTAAACAGATTTTCAGAAAATTACATGCTTGTTAGGGTTATTAAAAAATCAATTTTTTTATAAAAGTTTAGTATTAATAACAAAATTAAGTTTTTCAGGTTCTCGTCTCATAAATGACTGATTCATTATAAACTATTTACAACTCGTCCAACAACTTGATTTTCAATTATTTTGATATTGCTGGTAAAATCGTAGCTTCGTTGGAAGTTTTTATTTTTACAGAATGCTACAAGCAAGCAATCACTAAAAAGTAAAAAAGTTGTAGTACACATTGAGCATTAAAAAAATGCAAATTAGTACTGCCTCTCAAAATGGAAGTGTCTTCAGCTGATCTGCCACAGTTGTCTGTAGATTCAAAAAATTAATGTGAATATTAAATGCATCTATCAAAATAAGCAGTAATTATGGTTTACTAGATTTAGGCTTTTTTATGTTGCCTAAAAATCGATACACTTGTTGAAATAAATTTGTAACAAATCTCATTCGTTTTTTAAACAATTTATAATTGTACATTTTTCTCAGGTTGTTTATGTTATGTTAGGTTTAAAAATACCAAACATCATAATCATCTAACTGGTTTTCAAGAAAATGATCAAAAAGAATAAAGACAACAAGGTCACGTTAGCTTCGCATATTTTGTATGCACTTTAAACTTGTCACTAATTAACAGAAAGCGCAACCGAGGGGTGGTTCGCAATCTACAATTATTCACTTCAACTTAACATTTTTTAATGTTTGAGGAAAATTTATAACAAAAATGAGTAAATGAAGTTAACAAAATATTTTATAATACACATAATAATTTTTTGGTTTTAAATTTTATCTTAACTGGTTGTAGTTTACAAGCAATAATAAAATTTTATTATAGTTAAAACATATTTTTTAATAAAAGATATAAAAATTGTTTTGGCTTGTTTGAGTTCTTTGAAGAAGCTGCAGTCGACTTAATTCTATTGGAATTAGAAATAAGGAAACGTTTAGGAATAACAAGAATAGAAGGAAACAAAGTAAAAACTGAATGTTTCAACAGTTCTGTTACTAATAAATCTAATAAATCAAAGCTAACATGTTTCATGACATTTATCATTACCGATAAGATCGAGAAGGGCTTTTGACCACAAAGTTAGATAAATGGAACTTTAGGTCATGCAACAGGCAATCAAAAATTTAATTATTAAATAATTAGGTACATTATACAGTAACTTTAAACTTCTAATACGCTCGCATTTATTTCTTTTGTTTGCAATACGGAGTTTTGTGGTTTCTTCTAAATACCTTCTCAACGATTGAACCTTTGAAAAATTCTCGACGTTTTGTAATCTATTTTGATTTAATTATTAAGAGATTAAAGTATTTCCTTACTTTGTGTCTCTATTTATCAATTGCGAAGGAGAACTGTGACTTATAGAAGAGAACCAGCCTTTTAAATCCTCTGCAACAGGCTGAAGAACTTTGACTAGGTATTTGGTTAAAACCAAAGGCACTGACGACAGATCGTAAAAGAATATTTTTTTGGAGAATTTTCAAAAGATTGTATAATTTTCTGATTTTGAAGGATAGGTTTGAATTGGTTTCTTAAGGTAGATTATGGAGTTATTAAATGTTTTGCCTCAATACCAGGGACGACGGTCACGATTTACCCATTATTTATAAACCATTAATCATGTTAATTATATCTTCTTCTTCTCTTCTTCTTCTACTCTTATATAGGCTATTAGCCTGTTTCTAACTACACATTTCGTGTAGTACTATGAGCCATGTTGGGCGTACCGCGGGCAGGTGGCTAGTCTGACCCGTTAGAAGAAGGAGAATGTACTTTACGACCGCCAAAGGTGTTTGTATGATGGCCGTTAAATATATATATGTTAATTATATGTATGTCATAAATTATATGTCTGGTCCTCAATCCAACGTATTCACCTCAAAAACAAGTTTCCGCTAAACTTTTACTTCTATTTTAATAAATAATGACGTAGAGTGCGCCTTGTCATAAGTCCAAAATTACTACCACTTCTTAGAAAATCTCAAATCCTCTGCCATACATAAAGATGATATAATGGTCATTACACTCCTAACATCAACCCACATTAATAAAAAATGATACCCTTTCAAAACAAGTTTTACCGCCAAACCAATGGTATTTATACGGGCCAATTACTTTATGTACCACAGTAAACTTTTCATGGCCGATTTTGAAATAAAAAACCTCCTTAAACCTGGTAGATAAAGTACGTTGACGATACTTTTGTTATCTGAGTCCATGGATACGGTACACTCTCTCAGTTTCTTTTTTTTACTTAAATAATCTTTAGGCCACTATTAAGTTTACAATAAAAGTTGAACAATACAATTCCTTTCTTTTCCTAGACACCTTTATAATACAATATCCTTTTAACGACAATTTCTGTCATACTGTCTGCAGGAAATCTACTGTGATTTAAATGCCAAATCTCATTATTAACTTGCTCAAATCCATTCAATTGCAATTCAGACAAAAAGAACTTACAAACTGAAATCGATATCATCACCAAAACCCTAATACAAAATGGATGCTTTAAAAAATCCTTGGCCCGCATTAAAAATATTAGCAAAAACACAAATCTCAATGTTCAAGACCTTTTCGACCAACTAAAAGCGCCTTTTTCTTATATTAGAGATATCGCTGAGATAATAGGTCGCATATAGAAGAAAAAATGTACAAATAATCTTTACAATTAACAATAAAGTAGCTCAGCTAAGAACCATTACCCCCATAAATCCCAAGAATTTTGCAAAAAATCTTGCCAAAATCCAAACGAACAGACAAATTTTAAGTAGCATATACGAACATTCTTTAGCTGTACGAAAGGATGATAATTCTTTGGCACTTGACAAACAAAATAAAGAAACTGGCTATAAAATTTGTCTAAATTTGCAATATATATTGAAATAAAAAAATAATTTTAGTATTTGGACACCGTTAATTATATCAGTCATTAGTTATATAACTTGTTCAAATAAATTTTCCCCGCCAATTCACTGATTTCCCGACCATATAGGTTTCGTTGAACTTTGTCTTCTGATTTAATAAATAACAAACTAGAGAACGCAAAGGGATAGTTTTCTTCTATGACTTGTAGTTCTTTTGGTAATACGCAGATTGGGACACCGAGTCGTTCCAGTGGCTATTATAATTTCTTTCTACATCAAAAGAGGTAAGGAGCTACCATAATATTAGTTATAACACCCACAAAGATGCAACAAGTAACATCACTATACTTCATTAGTTTTTTCTCCAACACCTCGGGCAAAATATGTACCGTGTTGCACAAATGTTCAGATTTATATATTGATTTTCCAACGCTTGTTCTAAATCACGGTTCGTGCAGATATACTAATTTAATTATAAACACCCAGAAAACAATTGTTGTAAGTTAAAGTAAAAAACGTAAAAAACGTTATAAATCTGCGTATACGATTAACTGCACACTTATCGTGCAACATAAATGAGAAGTGAGACTGAAAGTGCTGATATGCAACACATACATAGTACACTTCACAGCTTATGGCAGAATAATTCTGGACGTTCAGAAACCGCATAAATTGTGGAGATTAATTTTTGTAGTAGCGCGTTCTAAGTGTGAATAATCTTCAAAAATAAGAAAGGCAGAAACTGCTATTTTACTATTGGACGAACGTCTGCGATGTCTCACAAGTTGACTTATCAATTTCTGTAGTATGACAAAAATACCAATATTAGAAGTTTTGCAGTTGATGCTGCCATCTTTGCAGTACATAACGACTTGGCAGTAGTTACTATAACACTGCAAAACCATCTAAATGAAATACAAACACATCTCTCTAATGAGAAATGAAGATTAATGAAATTAAATATGTCGAAATAAATGAGTCACACATACAGAGCAGGCTCGAGGGATTTGACGAGAAACCGGGACAAATGGTTAATTATGTCAGTACAATAAAACTTTAAAATAAACAATTAAAACGAAAAGATGAAAATAGAAAAATATTAGAAAGAAGAATTCTTCTGCTTGTGCCGTATCCTCATTGGACGTTGGCGATCAGTTTGGCCCATCTAATCTTGTTTATCGCTGTTCGGAACAGGGCGACCGATGTCATTCCTGTCCACTGCCTAAGGTTGCGAAGCCATGAGATTCTTCGTCTGCCAGGACCTCGTTTGCTTTCGATTTTTCCTTGCATAATCAACTGCAAAAGACGATATTTATCATTTCGCATGAAGTGACCAAAGTATGCTAGTTTCCTTTTCTTAACAGCATTAAGGATCTCTCTGTCCTTGTTTATGCGCTGAAGGACTGTCTCATTTGTTACATGGTGTACCCATGAAGTTCTGAGCATACGGCGATAGCACCATAGCTCAAAAGCTCCCAATCGTTTGTTTGTAGCTTCTGTGAGAGTCCATGCTTCTGTCCCATATAAAAGAATTGAGAAAACAACATCTAAGTATTCGAGTACGAAGTTGCAAATTTAAACTCAAATTACAAAGTACTTTCTTTAGGCGGTTAAATGCACTCCGCGCCTTTTCGATTCGAACTTTTATTTCCTGAGTATGGTCCCATCTCTCGTTTAACGTACATCCCAAGTAATTAAACGCCTGTACTCTTTGTAAAGGGGATTTAATTATGAGGAAATTCACGTTTATGTTGGCATTTTACTCATGATCATCACTTTTGTTTTACTTATGTTAGCCGCATACCGTAATTTTACTAATTTCTGTTACGCGGTCTATTAATCTTGCAATCCTTCTGAAGTGTTGGCCAGCAGAACCGTGTCGTCCGCATATCTAATGTTGTTGACTATCTCTCCGTTTATTTTGATTCCATCTTCTGCACCCTCTAGGGCTTCTTTGAAGAGGTTTTCAGAGTAGGCGTTAAATAACATCGGGGACAATATGCATCCTTGTCGAACATCTTTGCGGACGTGAAATTCTTCTGATGTTCTGTCCCCTACACGGATTGTGGCTCTTTGTTGCCAGTACAAGTTGGCAATGATTCTGGTATCACTGTTATCTATTCCTGCTGATTTTAATGTTTGTATTAATTGCTCGTGTCAAACGCTCTTTCAAAATCAATAAAACATGCAAATATATCGTAGTTGACATCACGCGCTCTTTGTATTAGCACTTGTATCGAGAATAAGGCTTCCCTTGTTCCAAGGCCATCTCTGAAACCAAATTGCGATTCGCCGATATTTTGTTCTAACTTGCTATACACGTTGGTGGATGATGTGTAGAAAACCTTTAGTATATGGCTCATTAGACTAATTGTGCGATGATCTTCACATTTCTTGACCCCTGGCTTTTTGGTAATGGGATGAACGTAGAGGTAACCAGTCATTGGGCATGTTTCCTGTTTCGTATATTCTATTGAACAAATCTAATACGGCCTGCGTGTGTTCTTCTTCCAATAACTTTAGAAGTTCTCCATGGGTTTCATCTGGTCCTGCTGACTTGTTGTTTTTTATTCTCTTGATGGCTTTCAACAACTCTTGTCTAGTTATAGTTGGTCCTAATGTGCCAACTATTACATCAGCGTCATCTCTATGTTCATCCGAAAATGATTCCTCCATGTACTCTTTCCATCTTTCTAGTATTTTCTCTTTGTCGAATATTGCTTTATTATCTTTGTCTGTGACTATTCCATTCGATTTTGTTCTTACTATTCCTGCAGTTTCCTTGATCTTTTTATGTAGGTTTAGTGTATCATGTTTTCCCTCTAAGGTTTCAATCAAGAAAGAAGAATATAGTTGGTAAATGAAGAATGGCGATAAATAGGATAGGGATGGAGATTGATAAAAATAAATATCTAAAAAACTGCAAAAGATTACGGAAATATAAGGAGACGGGAGCAAGGCCATTATTAAGTAAACTTGAAAAATGTAACAAAAATAGAGAAATACTAAAACAAACCAAGAATCTGAAAGACCGAAATATGTATAACTAAAGATTACCCCAAAAAAGGAAAGGAAGGAAGGGGGGAGATGAAAGGACAAAGACAAAAAGCCCAATTAAAATATAATAAGTTAATAACGAAGCATATGGTACAGAAGGAAGTGAACCTGTAAAACAGCAATAGTTGCAAAAGGGAAAAGGGAAAGGAACAAGCATTAATAAGAAAAGATTAGTCAGCGAAAGATCACCTACAGATGATAGTTACATTTTGTTTGGGAGTGGATATAAGAGATTTATTTTTAGAGTTCGTTTTATTATTTATAAATGGAAAAATCAGATAAAGAAATTTGAGGTAGTCTGGAACACCCTCTAGAAATAAAAAATAGGCATCCAAAATTGAGTTGAGTAAATGCCATGCACTACAGAAACTAAAGATAAAGAAGAAAAACTGAATTTTACGAGAAATTAGAAAATTTATTTTATAAAATCCCTAAGTACGATTTAAACATAGGCAAAAATATGAAAAGAATAAATCTAGACACCAACAATAGGGGCATTTAGCTTTTACTATAAAAGTAATGCAAATACGGATTTGATAGGATTTGTCACGAAACACAAGCTAAAAATTATGGGAACCTTTTATAAAGATATACATAAAGGCACCTAGAGATCGCCAGATGGCAGAAATACTAACCAAATCACTTTTTAATGGAAGAGCAACACAAAAATAGAGTCATGGATGTAAAAGCCTTTAGAAAGTCAGATATTGAGGCACACCATTTTTTAGCATTACCAAAAAATAAAGGAAGTACTTCAATAAAAACGGAAAGAAAAGTAAACGTACGAAGTATAATATAAACTTGCTTAAGAATGAGAAGATACTGAAAAGTTCTAAGATCGTATAGAACAAAAACTGGCCGATGAAAATGAGAGTAACAATTTAATTAAAAAATAGGGAATTTAGAAAAGCTATTTATTCAGAATAAAAGTATTGGAAAAGTAGAAAACAGAAAAAGGTGGTTTGATGAAGACTGTAAAAAAGAAGAAAGAAGCGAAGGTTTAGATATTGAACTCGATACGGAATAAACTGACACACAACAGAAGAAAATGAAGTTATAAAAGTAATAACAAAGCTGAAGAATAATAAAAGTCTAGATAAAAATAACACGAAGGTGTAAGGATACAAAAAGGTATTATTTAAATAATAAGAGACATGTAGAAAGAAAAGAAAAAGCTGAACTGATGAACAGAAGCAATTATCTAGTCACTGTTCAACAAGGGAACAGTGAAGAATGTGACAACTACAGAGAAATTAACCTGCTAGATGTCGTTTTTTAAGATAATAGCTATATTAATTAAGGAAAGATTGGAAGAAAATATGGAAAATATAGTTAGGGGATACTAGGAGGGTTTTAGAAAGAACAGATCGGTGGTAGATCAAATACATATCGTAAGACAATTCTAGGAGACCAATAAATAGCACAGGATGATAATGATGGATGTGTTTATAGATTTTAAAAAATCATACGATTCAATAAAAAAAAACAAAATTCTAGAAGTCCTGCAAAAATTTGGAACAAATAAGAAACTGCGTAGACTAGTAAAAATGACTAAGTCATACAAAATACAAGGTAAGAGTAAGGTTTATTAACGGAAGGTTTTGAAATTACGAGAGGATTAAGACAAGGAGACTCACTCTCGACAGTTTTATTTATCTTAGTCTTGGAAGCCGTTATAAATAAAATTGAGCATAATTTATGACGTGTGTGGATGATGTGGTGATCCTGGTGAGAAGAGAAAGATTTAAAACGTGTGATAAGAAAATTTGAAATAGAAGCGAAACGTTTGGGGCTGCAAGTAAATTATAATAAGCCAAAATTTATAGATTTAGGAATATAGAATAAAAGGGAGATGAAAGAAAATCTGATTCTAGAAGAAAGACAGGGCCTAAAGAAGGTTGAAATAAAAAGAGTAGAAAGTTTTATCTATCTGGGAGCGGTCTTCCACGAAAATGGGGGAATTAATAAAAAATAAAACAGATTAAAAAAAGGTTTAACCGCTTTCATGAGCTTTATAACATCAAAAATGGTATTAAACAGCACAAAACTCAGAATTTGTAAGACAGTTATACAACCAACAGTGGCATTTGGATGTGAAACGTGGGCAATTACTAAGAACGTATTCGAACAAGTAGATATATGGGAAAGAAGGATGTTGAGAAGAATATTTGGAAATAAAGCACGAGAAACGTGGGAAAAACAATAAGGAGTTGTATGAGCTTTATAATAAACCAAAACTATCATAGACTAGAGAATACGATAGATAGGGCATATTTTACGGGCAAAAGAAAGAAAAATAACTAAGGAAATTCTGAATACGCAAGTTATAAGTAGCGTGTGAAGGAGAGGGTTAGCTGGAAGCGACAAGTTGAAGAAGACTTGGAAGCAGTTTAAAAATTTAGAAAAGTAATGAAAACAGGGCAAAATAAAGAGAAATGACGCAAAAGACTCTTGAACAATAGTTTTACAAGCCTTGGGTTACTAGGCCTGTTGTATTTATATGTATGTATGTACTTCAAATTTACTGGTTGATAAAGCAAGTTATACTTTTATAACATATATAAGATCTTTGTCAGAAAAGTCATTCGGTCACCTGACATGTAATTCTAAATAGACATGACCTTGGAAGTGCTTCCATGTAAACTCGCTAGGCGCCAGAGCTGTGCTTAGCAACCCATCGTTCGGCAATCCCAGAGTCAGCCGCCCGTCAACAACACATAACTCTGTAAATGTTAAACGTATGAGGCATTTACTACGAGAAGACCGCATTATAACAGAAGAGTTAAAATTAAATAGGAATGCGGTCACCAAATTCTATGGAATTTAAGGACACGAAAAATTGATGCACAAATAGTCTCTCACACACCAACAGAGGAACAGCAGGCAACTATACGAACAATCGTTCATCTTTATGATCCCCAAAAAGGCAACAGCTGAATACAGATAATAAAGTAAATTGCTTTGATAACACCTAGGACTATTAGTTGGTAAGTTGAATGAATTATTTTTTACAGTCCCAGTTCTGGAATTATTTTGACAAAGGTTATATCTTCATTCAAGAATTAAATGGGGTATGCTGGTTTGGGAAAATATAACAGACGTTATCATAGATTTACTTAAAATGTTTTAAACATTAACTCGTAAAAAAACTTGCATTTTCTACCTAAATGTGCTTTAAATTAAATTTTTGGGTGTATGGAGAAAGTGAAACTTAACTTTTGTGTTACTATTCACATTTAATTAGCTCTACTTGAGCTTTCACAAGTACTGTGGATATCTTTAGCTTAAAACATTTATTTTTTTATGTCTATTGTAGTTATCGGTGAAACCCTAAGTATTACTTCATAAAAAAATAACTCATTCTATTTTAAAATTTGCCCTAAATACGTATATTGTCTAGCAAATTAAATTTTTCAACACGTTTTCCACCATAATTTAGTGGGTTACATTGAATTGTAATATCTGTACTCAAAATAAATTTGTAGAAAAAGTTACAGTGATCTACAAACACATTCACCTTAATTTGATGTTATATTAGTTTTATTTGGCATAAAAAGTGCTTATAACCGGTTTAAAAGTATAAAAGCAAAAACACTCGAACTGAATCATGATAGCTTTGCGGCCAGTTATAAATAAATTGCTTTGTAAGTAAAATGCCGAAATGCATAACGTGCTCTAAATTATTTATTTGGTGATATAATTATCGGACAATGATAAGTAATATTTTGACATTATTACTTTTGATATTTTGTTGTGCCTTCTTTTTAAAGAAAATTTGTTTTTAATTTAATCTTTCTTTGTTTAAATCATAGAAATGTAAATTTTAGTTCTTCTTATTATTAGTTCTTAGATTATTTGCTTTAGGTCGGATTTAGTGCTTTGAGAAGTGATTCTGAAATCTCTGATTAATATATGTTCCCAGAGCGTGTGCAAAGATAGATTACAGTGGCAAACAATTCCGATGAAACGTACAGGACGTGAAGTAATGAGTTATTTGTACAAACAAGGTGATCGTCCGATTGAGTGTTGTCGAGGACATTCGTGCATAATTACTGATATATGGTTTAAATTCTTCCTTAGGCTATATAGTATAGACTGTGTAGTCTGTATATTTGACATCACCACAGGACTCTGTACATGTAAATAGTCGCTCACACAAACGTACGCAGAAGATCGGAGTATGTTTCGGTCCTAGCACAGGTGCATCTAAAACTCAAAATCGCCGATAGATATTAAACAACTCAAAGAAGAATAGAAAGAAAGACCTAGTTAAAAGAAAATTAAACCAAGAACTCTCGAAAGTTAAAAATAAAAACTGTAAATATACTGAAACATGACGAGAAACTCTAGCGAGAAAACCACCCTGCCAATTACAAAGGCTGTGAACATTATCAAAAACCAACTAAAAGTCACAACACAAATAAAATTAATAATTTCGTCCAACTAAACAAAAGTTACGCTACTACAGCAACAAACAACACAGAAAACACTCAAGGACCTAATATCTCTATTGAACTTCTTGGATAAATTTAATGCCATGTTCAGTCAATTAATGTAACAAAATAGCATGGTGCTAAACCTGCTCACAACGTTACTAAATAAATGATCTTAATATGGATAACAAAATCTTAAGGGTAGTACTATAGAACGCTATCGGTATGAAATTAAACCATTTCTAGCACAAAATTTAATAGATGTACTATTAACTAATGAAACCCACTTCACTACAAGAAGTTATTTCTCTATCTCCCAATATCAAATGTAACACACAATTTTAATCATTCAGACAATACTGCAAACGGTGGCTCCGCCATTCTAATTAAACGAACATTTCAACACTATAAACTAGAAAAATTCAAAGAACACCACTTATAAACATCCACAGTAAAAGTTACAAATCTACCCTATGATTTAACAATGTCAGCCGTGTATTGGGGGTGTAAGGGGGCCTACAACATCCTAAAGGCCCCAAATGTCAACCTCACCTGCACGAGAGGTGGTAATCTACACCACCCGGTACACCCTGCTGGAAAACTGACGAGGCTCTGGCGACCCAGTACCGGGGGGTATAACCCGGCACCAGTTGCCCCGAGGTAACGGGGCCCTTGACGTTGGGCTAATCACCCACTTGAGGTACGATGATTCAGAGAAAAATAGGAAGCCTCGGACTAGGACGTAATAAAGGCAACAACAGGCGAGAAATAGGTTACGAATAGGAATATGGAATGTTACCACACTTAATGGAAAAGAGGAAGAAATAGTAGAGGAGATGATAAAATACAAAACACAAATATTGGGAGTAGCAGAAATAAAAAAGAGAGGAAATGGTATAAGGATACTAGAGAGGAAGAGAGGCAGGCCCCGAATCAAATGGGAGGATAATATCAAAGAGTTGGCAAGGAAAAGAGGGAAGACCATTCAGGAAGCTAGGACATTAGCGATGCAAAGAACCAACTACAAGAAATGGATAGAGGCCCCAACGCTGTAAGGCATAAATGGGAAAAAAGAGAAAGAAGCCGTGTATTGTCCACCCCGCCACAACATTGAAAAAGAACGCTTTGAAGAATACTTTAGAGCTCTAGATCCAAAATTTATTGTAGGAAACTTCAACTGTAAACATATACTATAGGGCTCTCGCCTAATCATTACTAAGAACAGAGAGCTAGCAGATCTCAATCAAGAAAAGAAACTCTTGCTTCTTTCAAATGGTTTTACCAACATATTGTCCAATTGATGTAGGAAAAACACTAGATCTGCTTTAGATCTCTCTTTATAACGAACGCTACCTTCCAAGAATATTCCAACATAGAAGATCTGCCTTCTAACGACTCTCAATAATTGCCACAATTAGCTCATTAAAAAAAACCTACCTCTAGACTTTACAACTCAAGAACAAGCTGAAATCAATACCGTAGCATAATAAATAATAGCATAAATTTAAAAGTAAAACCTTAACGATATAGAGGAAGCAACAATTACACTGACACAATTACTTCAACATGCAGCACTGCGTTCAACGCCTCAGTAAGTACCTCCAAAGAAATAATATTTTCATAAAAATAAGTAAACTGGTAGCAGATGAGAGAAAAGCCACAGCTATGTGGTATCGAATCCATATTTATATATAACCAAATGCGTAACAAACTAAAAGCAAAACTTAGGAAAACGGGAGATGCTTCGTTAACGCTTACGTCAGCAGGTTAAACAGATACGATAACACCTTTTAGAAACCAATAAAAAACATGAAAAAACCGATATCTACTGTACCTCCAACCCGAAAAACTTTACCAATACCAGGCCCATCGGATAAAAGCGACATACTGTCTGCTGAACATCTAGCTGCCGTATTTTCTCCATACGATAACGAACAGGACTGAGAAATTAATCACTACTTTACCATTTCAGTGCTAATATTACAACTGCCCAAGACAACTACACTCAATGAGATTGTGGGAGAAATAAAAAAAACTTTACCCTCGAAAAGTACCTGGAGCTCATCTCATAACACATAAAATGCTACGTGAACTACCCAGAAAAAGAATATTATATTTACGAAACTTATTTAACGTTATTCTACAATTAGGCTACTGGGCTGACCCGTGGAAACTTGGATAAATTATTCTGATACCAAAGCCAGGAAAAGATCCGATGGATATAGTATCATATCGCCTCATAACCATAAGTTAATTGAAAGGATAGTACTAAGTAGACTCAGTGACAAACTCCCGCAAGACTGGATACCGGATCACCAATTTGGTTTTAGACAAGCCCACTCCACCAGGCAGCAAAACCATTGAACAATATATAAAATATATACATGAATAGAAGATAAACAATAGTATATAACTGTACTGTTAAATGTCAGTCAAGCCTTTGACAAGGAAGGCATCCTAATTTGCTTCTTAAAATAAAAGTAATCTTTTCTTCATATTTTATACTACTAAAATCGTACTTAAGTGATCGTTAGTTACAAAAAAATTTTAACAGTGAAGTGTCTAGTGTTTATCCAATAATGCGGGGCCTCCTAGATTTATTGTACACAATGGACTTGCCAACGTCAGATAATACAATCACAGGAACATTTGCAGATGACATAATCATCGTCGCAAAGAATCAAGACCCAGCAACAACCTCATCACTTAAGCTTGCTGAAGGACTAGTTTCAGAAATTGTCATCAAAGTCAATAAAAGTAAATCCAATCATATAACATTTACCTTCAGAAGAACTCCTTTCCCAGCAGTCTACACAAATAACGAGGAACTACCACAGATTAACAAAGTGAAATATATCGGCTTAACCCTGGACAGTAAGCTCAATTGGAAATCCCACATTGTGAAAAAAAGAAAGCTGAACTGGTTAATTGGTAAAAGGTCAAAATTATCACTAAATAACAAGCTTCTCCCTTACTTACTAAAGCCTATATGAACATATGGAATAGAATTATGGGGCGACGCAAGCAAATCAAACGTGGTCGTACTACAAAGTTGCCAGTCAAAAATTCTATAGACTATTACTAACGTTCCGTGGTACATTTCGAATCTCACTCTCCACACGGACCTTAAGATGTCAATCGTGCGAGAAGTCATTCGTGAGGGATACTCCAAACATAACGAGAAATTGTAACTGCATCCCAGTCCCCTACTATAACCACTCCTACTACCGATTTATAACAGAAAACTAAACCGATGTCGGTTAATAGATCTGCCATAAGAAAACCGAGGAAGTGTTACTGAACGTCTTCCTCATCACGCCATAAGTGTATTCTTTTACTTTAAAGACAGAATATTAGCTTATAGAATGCTTTGAATTCTGATTTCTGATTTATTGAATATATAAAAAGATTCTTTGAGTGTAATATCGGAAAGGTCTGTATTTTTCAAGTCCTCTTCTATTTGTTGATAATAATCAATATCGTTTTGATCAACTGAGATGGTGAATATATCGTCTAATGTTCTGCAAAGCTCTCACTTTCTTCCCTATTATATCAGTGGGTTTGACCATTTATTCGAAGCGGAGTAACAGTAGCCTGAATATTTTTCTGGTGGCTCTCCAGATATTGGGGTCTCTTGAGTTAATAGATTCTATGTAGTTATTGTACGTAGTGAGAGTGAGAGAGAGAGAGAGAGAGAAGAGACAGAGAGAGAGAATTTAAATTTATTTAAGGGCGCTTCAATCTTTAAGGCTATTAGCGTCAGAAAAACAAAAAGGAACAATTTACTGCAGGTCTGCAGATACCCGTGCATAGAGACAAAAAGAGATGCTACAAATTTAAATTTAAATTTTTAAGACTTTAACAGTCCAATCGTCGTGTATAACCCCATAACAAAGAACAGATAGATATAATGTTTAATTTTTAAACTCCAATAAATCGTAGCAACTCGGTTGTCGGGTCTTTGGACCCCACAAACAAAGTGCTAACAGCTCTGTGATATTGTCAAATTTATGTAGATACTCAGTAAAGAATAGACAACAATAATGTTTAATTATAAAACAAGTAGATGCGGACAGAAACACATTTTCTACAAATATATATAATTATGACTAGATGAAGCGAGTGAGGTTGGCCCTATCCAAAAAGCGAAATAGATTTTCAACCCCTTATGAGCTATCTTTCAAAATCGAAGAGATATTTTGAGTCAGGCCAACTTCCTGACGTTCTTCGCTAAATTGCACACAATCTAAAAGTAAATGTGCGACTGTCAGTAGCGTATCGCAGGTGTCGCAAAATGGTTGGTCTTCTCCAAAAAGGAAATATCTATGTGTCATTCGGCAATGACCAATACGAATTCGGGTCAAAACGACCTCCTGCCTGCGAGATTCCCGCCTAGAAGAACCCAATGCTGCAATATCTTCTTTGATAGCTCTAAGCTTGTTGTTTTGGAGGTCCCTCCAATAATTCGCCCATTTCTCCAATATTTTGCTTTTGAGGTAAGATTTCATATCGTCAGCTGTTATGATATCCAGATCAGTTCCGTTTTGAGCAGCACGCTTCGCTGCATCGTCTGCTTGCTCATTGCCTCTGATTTCTATGTGACTTGGAATCCAGACCAATTGGACTCTTAATTTTCGACGATAAGAATTATATATTAGTTGGTGGATCTTGAATTGCTTTTAGAACACTAAGCGAGTCCGAAAATATTACGACGTCCCTTTGGCGTTTGTAAAATGAAGTTAAAGCTTTCATAATAGCAAGAAGTTCGGCGATAAAAATCCTGCTGATTTAATTAAGTTTGTACAATTCTTCTAGTCTCTTGCCTACGAAAGCAGCACCAACTTGAAAATCTTTCTTAGAACCATCAGTGTAGACTCGGTCATATTCCCGATATTGCTCCAACAGTTTAAAGAATACCGACCTAATAATAGCTGGCGAAGTTCCATGCTTTTCAAAATAGGTAAGTGTCGTATTTACTTGGATACGAGGTATAAACCAAGGAGGCACGGCGTTAAAAACGGCATTATACAACCAAGGCAACGTTATATGTAGATCATTCATAAGTTCTATAAACCGTATACCGACAGGACGTGGTGCTCGGGTGCGCACTCGGTATAGCGCTACGTATGATGGCCGGCAGCAGATACGAAAGCATGGATGTTTTGTGAATGCTATGTAAGAAACTAAAGCACGTTGACGCCTGGTCTCAAGACTATACATACCAGACTCTGAATAGAGGCTGTCTACAGGACTAATGCCAAAGGCTCCTGTGGCTAGTCTGATTCCCGTATGATGGATGGTGTCTAAACAGCGTAAGCTAGAAAAAATTACCGGTGCGTATATGATGTTACCATATTCCAACTTCGATAGAACAAGAGCTTAATGAACACGAAGCATTGTTGTTCTATCGGCTTCCCATTTAGTGTTACATAGTACTTTTGGAATATATAAAATTGCAAAGCAATTCTTTCGCACGTCTTTAAAGTGAGAGCTCAAAGAGAGTTACCTATCAAAGATCATGCCCAGAAATCAGAACGTCGGTTGCACGGAAATCTGTTCTTTATTCAGAAGCAAGCGTGGATTTGGATATATACCACGTTTTCGCGAAAAAACAATACACTGAGTCTTGGTAGTTGATAGACGAAAACCGTTTTTACCAGTCCATGCAACAATGTTATCAATAGCAAATTTAAGTCGACATTCAATAATTGTAAGTGACGATCCAGCAAAATAGATAGCTAGATCGTCTTTAGGGACGAAAAAGTTTGCTGTCTTGATAATTGCCGGTGTTAGATGTAGGACTGCGACTTCAACATCATCGAATGCCATTATTCCAAAATTAAGATCACCAGAAAAACCTGACCATGGAGCCTCCAACGTGGCATTCTAGTATTAGATGATTGATGACGACAACCAGAAATCACCAGTGGAAAATGATCAGAATCGCACAAATCGTCATGCACACTCCATTGAAGAGTAGCTAAAAGCGATAGTGAACACAGAGTCAAATCTATGCAAGAGAACGTTCCACGTGCAGCTAAATAATGTGTGGGTGATCCCGTATTCAATAAAAGTATATCGCTTCTTTCCAAGAGATTCTCAATTATTTGACCCCTACGGTCGGTGTTAGTAGAACCCCAAAGGATATTTTGACCATTAAAATCTCCGCCATTAATAAAAGGACGTGGAAGGGCAGATACTATATTCTCCATTTCATTGAAATTGAGACATTCTCCGGGTTGAATATAAATAGAACATACTGTTACCGGTTGGTTAGTGTGAATTCTAATCGCTAGACATTGCAGATCTCATTGAAGAGCTCTCGTAGACCTCGTCGATCCCTCTCTTGATATTGGCTTGGGTTCTACAGGTGCAGAAACAGCGGTTCTCTTTAATGGAGCCTTTTTGATTTCCATTGGTGGTCGGGCCACCGTGACGTTAGTTGAAATTTTGGTTTGCGGTGGTGATTTTTTCACCACCTTATTATTTGCGTCTTTATTGGTATTGTTCTTGGTGTACTACTTTTTAGTAAAATCCGTTTGGCAACTGGTATCAATCATGTTGCATTGAATAGCAACAGATGATATTTGCTTGGGAGGGGCAACTTTTGAAGCGTATGTTATACTAAATGCTCGAGCAGTTGTCTGCTTTTTCTTAAGAGCTTCGCTATACGAAAGTTGTTAGGAGATTTTGAGCTTTAGGATTTCGGTTTCCATTTTGAAAGTCAGACAATCTCTAGATCTGGGACTGTGTTCTCCTTTACAATTGACGCAATTCCGTAGAAGTTGACAGTTGATGCCCTCGTGAGTTTGTCTACCACAGGAGGCGCAAATTTGCGGATTGCCACAGTTTTGAGACGTATGGCCAAAACGTTGGCATTTGAAGCACCGTAATGGACTTGGGATGTAAGGTCTTACTTTAAGGGGGTACATTGCTGCCTGTATACTAGTAGGTACAATGGGAGTATCGAAGGTTAGTGTAAGCGAAGGAGTGTTTTCAATATTCCCGTTCCTCTTTCTAGTGATCCTACGTATATCGACTACACCCTGTGGAGCTAATTCTTTTCTGATTTCGTCTATTTCGCAGTTCAGCAAATCGAAGCAGGACACGAGACCTCTGGACAAGTTGAGTGTTTTATAAAGCTCTACTTCGATTGATATATCTATCAGTTGTGTAGCTTTGAAAAATTTGTTTAATTGCTCTTCGCTGGAGGTTTTAATCAACAGTGTACCATCTCGTAGTTTTTTCATACTGTTTACATTACCACCGATCATTTCTATACCTTTGTTAATGAAGAACGGTGATACTTGTCTGAAAGCAGTACCGTCCTTTCGTTTGACTATTATATACGTTTTAGCCCGTTTTATAGTATTTTGCGTAAAACAAATCTTGGGAGTGTCGATATGAGGGGGGAAAATTGTTTATACCCGTATGCAATTTTTATTGACAGCTCACCGCCCTCCACGGAGTCCCATAAGCGGACGTCAACATCGTAAACCGGTGCGATAGCCAGTGATACTGTACAGGAGGCCCTTATTCATGATTCATACCCGGTTTCCCAAAGTATGTCATTAAGCCGATTCTATACCCGGTGCATAAGTATAGCACGTGCATCCATGACCGAAGCAGTAGCCAAACCCAATGTGTTGGTCCGCCTCTGCCGCAGCTAGAGGTTTTCCTCAATTGGAAGGATCAACTTTTCCTTCCAAGTGCACACTGTCCACGAGCGGCATCTCGTAGGTTTGCTTTGAGACTGATAGGTACATGTAAGAAGCCAACGAGTAACTACCTCGCCCGATCACAATCTACTAGAACTAACAAAAGAATGTAAAAATAAATAAATAAATAAATAAATAAATAAACAAACAGGATAGTTTCCTATGCCCTTAACAATCCCGACCTTATCTGGCAAACTAAGATCTGCAGTCTACAATAGAGTTTCAGACCACAAAGTGGTTTTGTGATAGCGAAGATGACATTTCGGAACCCCGTAGATATTGTTACAAAAATTGAAACTACATCCCCCTGGGGGTATTGTACTTAGTGATTCTATATTAATTTAGTTCTGGTTTTACGGTTCGGATTAGTCTATTCAAGTTTGCTTTAACTATTGGGTCATAGGTGTTTTACCACTGTCTATAGGTCTTGTATTTTTCTTTAATTAAGCCATGTCTTGAGTGGCTGTCGCGTTGAATAGTGCACCCAAATGTGTCTTGTACGACCCTTAAAATCAGACAACTTTGTTATCAAGTAAAAACGCGCTATCAATCCACCGATGTAATTATGACGGCAGTTGACTTTTGTGAGGTTTGACGGCCACGTCAGCAGGAAGGCAATTTACTTTGTTGCAATGAACAATGAAACGGCTGCGCTCTATAAACCGCAGCTTCGTCAAAGGGCGGTCGCCAATCCGGACCCGGAGCCCGTGATGCGTGCAGCGGCCGGCACGCCACTTCCGGAGCGGTTCCGGTGAGCCCCGGCCGCCAAACCTGCAGAGCGTGCGTTGGACGTACTCCTGCTGATCAGCTCGTGGTCGGTCGTTATAAATAAGGTGACCGGGGACGGGGCCTTGGAAAAGGCTGCAGCGGGACAAGGCCGTAATTAGGGAGGTTGAAGGTAGTCCGATCAATGGGTGCAAGCGCCAGCCTGCAGCTGTAGTTTATTTAGCTGGCGTTTCATATTTATTACTAATAACATAAATTTTGAAGGAGACATTGAAGGCTGACTGCATTAAGTAGCGGCTTGTAAAGAAAAACGTTGTTATATGCCTACAAATTATTTCTTTCCTTCAGCTTTAAGGGCCAGAAAAATATTAATACTTTTTTTTATTGCTACGTATTAATTTTAACCTATATTTAGGATAATAGTTACTATAACCGTATTAGACTGACTTAGTTCGGGTTTCCTTAAATCTATAAGTAGGTATTGTGGCAGCGCTGCTATTTGGGAAGGATCTATTCTAATCTTGTTAATATATATAAAAGCGTTTACAGGCCCTTTAGGCCCATTGTTTTGTGAAAATATTCCACCTCTTCTTGCCTTTTGCAATCTCTTTCCACTCTCTAACGCCTTTTCCTTTCAGGTTCTTCCAAACAGCTTCTCTCCACATTTTCCTCGCCGAATCTTGCGAATACAGATATTAAATGAATTTTATATCTCGCCTGTCACCGACAATGCCTAGGCCACCTGGCTTACAGCTTCTTTCCGCCATTGCTACCGCTACTCTTACCACGATGGTCGCTATTTTGAGGGGAAGAAAGGTAACGGCGATAATGGACATGCTAGGCAAAAACTCTCCCTAACATGGATCCTCTAATAAGAGCAAGCGTAGGACATTTGCAAAGAATGTGCTCTGCCGTCTCGTCCTCTAAATTGCAGGCTCGGTAAGATGGGTCCGCTACAAGACCCATTCTGTAGGTATGCTTTTTTAGTTTACAGTGATAATATTCCTACTACAAATCGCGGTTTGCCTCTAGACAACTCTTTATTGGATTTTGAATAACCTACCTTGCATGTTGGCATACCTTTATATTGACCCATCTATTACAGTACCGATTGTGGATTTCTTAATTTATTAGTGTACAGAGTGAGCTTGATGATAGTGGAAATGCTGGCTCAGAACCACAGAATGGTTGTTCCGAGACTTGCCTTGCTTTGCCTTACCATACTATCTGCACACTCAATACCATATAAGCCAGGATGCCCTTGAACCCAAGCAAGTTCCAAAACATTATATGTCACGACTTGATCAAGAATAGTGTTGCATTGGAGGATTATTCCAGATACAACTTTGCAGCTGTTCAGTGTCTTAATGTTCTTTTGAAGGATTATATTTGCATCTTACATTATGGCCAATACTTTCGCTTGAAATGCTGTAGTTAGTTTGCCTAATGCTTGAAGATTTAGATTATTTAAAAAGATGCCTGATCTTGTACCCTCACTCGTTTTAGACCCATCTGTAAAGATATTTGGTTCGGTTCCCTTTTCAGTATTCAAAAATATTCTGAAGAGCTTTCTAAATTTATAGATGACTGAAAGAGCATCCATCTTTGCTTCCAAAAAGAGAATCCGTTGTACGCCCTCACTCAAAATCTGATGGTGTCTTTTCCCTACTTCTTTATCGTTTTAAAGACCCTTGACTGCAGTTTTAGAGCTGACCTTAGTACCACTTCCTCCACATAGAGATCTAATGGAGAAAGACTTAAGCATGCTTCAATAACTTCTGTTGGGGTGAAATGCATTGTTCCCGTGATACTTATACAGGACAATCTTGATTGCTGCAGTGACCTGTCTGATTCTAGGTCACCAGACTTTGGTAAAGCCTTTTTGATTTTTACCTCTATGTACTTTTCCCAATTCAGCTTTTTATCAAGCATAACTCCTGGATACTTGACTTCATCTAAAAAAAGGAAGAAAAGCTTAGAATAGTCTCTACAACACTTCTCAGTCATTCTAAGAGCTGTTTGCATCAAGTTTCAAAGCACTTCTTCGTACTTGCAGGTGAGGATGATAGTTATGTCGTCGGCATAACCTGCAGTATAAAATCATTCACCATTGAGTCGCTTAAGAAAGCTGTCTACTAGTAGATTTTATAGTAAGGGTGACAGTACCCCTGTGGACAGCCTCGTAGGGTGTTATTTATCCCTCGTTGCAAAAAGGCTGCATAAATACTATCAAATGCCGCATTGTCAAAGGTGCCCTCTATGCCAATAAATACGGCCACGTAAAAGTCAGTATTCTTCTGCAGATCTTCTGCAGATCTTCTGCAGATCCTCTACAGTTAAAATCTAGTATATAGTAGTATATAGTAGTATATAGTTAATCCGCCAGATATTCTGCATATAACAGTCTATCGTTTGACCTAGATTTTCTGTACTGTCGTACCTCAACCTCAATGTCTTTCGAGATAAATTTTATCATTTTGTGATCTGATAGAGTTGCTGTATTCAACACCTGTCAGTCCACTATGTACCCGAAAATATTCGAGATAGCCAGTATAATATCAATTACAATCTGACAACGAGTTGTAATAAAAATTGGTTCACATTCTCGATTCAGTATTTTTATAAGCTCACTTCTAGTAATTATCTGCTTCTCGGATTAATATCTTCATTTCCCCATACCAGGTGATTTGAGTCACATCCCATAATTAGATATTGGTAGTTCTCCTGACAGTAGCAGACAACTTACATCAGTTCAGCAATGGTAGGTAATTCTGTCGAATTTCTATTTCAAAGTTTTACTCTATTCAAACGGCGATAATGTCACGACCACACAGTTGTGGTAACAAGAAAGCTTGAATATGGCCTAAAACAGAAATACAAGACCAAGGGCTTATTCTGCTATCTTTTAGATTGCTCAATTCGGAAATCCTCTAGTTAACAACCCAAGGTTTCTGAATGAGGGAGCTGTTCGGCTTACTGCTCAAGTGTCTGCATAGAGTAACCCCAGCCGCTCGGCAGGTTAATTTGTTTAATTTCAAGTCCTGGATCTTTAGACATAAGGGCAATATAAAAATTAGTCGGCCACCGATCCGCTGGTTAGACTCTAACTGGATGTCCTTGAGATCCTGGTCTTCTGGAGTTACCTCTACCTCTGTTGTGATGGTAGAAGTTACTTCTATTATGGAAGACATCTCTTGCGGGACTGTCGCAGCCATGTCCTGCTGGTAATGTTACATAGTCCGCTATTTTTGCATTCGAGGGGTATCCAAGAACGCACTCTTTTTCTTTAGCTGTTGTTTCTCTTCCTTGGTTCTAATATTTAAGGCCGAGAACTGGTAGAAACAGTTTTCCTCATTTGTTGTTAATGGCAGTCACTGCCTTTCCACTTATAACAAACACTCTACCCACAGGTTATTCCTTTTTGGCATTGTGGAAGATGCACCACCCTCGGACCTTCGCCCAGGGGTTCTGGATGATAGTTTCTGTGGCTTTGGGTTTTCCTGAAATCCACAGAGCCGCCTTTTTCAGTCTAGACAGCCAATCCACCCGCACGATGTCCAAATGGGCTTTACCTTATGGGGGGGAGAAGTTTGGCAACTGTCTGTTTTAGCCATTGTAAAACATAGTCGTCTTTACAGGTGATTCCGAAAATCTCCCCGGAATACTGCCATTCCCTAAAAGTGAGTACGAGTTGGTTTTTTACTAGAGTGTCCAAAATATCTAGCAGACTTTATCTTTAATAGCAACTAATTTGCTTCTACCCTTTTGCTCTAGTTTCTATATTGCCCAAATAAATCTTTCACTTTACTGCGTATTATAATGCAAGTTTTATAGCACTCATAGATTTAAAATCGATTCTTGGTGGGCTTTAAGTAGGCTTGCAAATATTAGTAATTCTATAAATGCCTTTATTTCGCTATTATTCACTTTATCCTATAGTTGTAGCTCTGCAGTTTGCTTCTTGAAGAAATACATCCATAGTCTGTTGATTGATAAATAGTTCAAATACATTTATCGATCTCGCAATATACTGTAGCTCGTAGTTCTAGGTACCCCTTTTATGACATTTCTTACATGGCGTTTTTTAATATCAGATTTTTGTTGAGTTCCATATCTGTTTATAATTGTTATCGCTACATGAGTTACAATTTTTAGCATTATTATTGAATTATAATAATGCGTTTTCTTCTTCAACACGCCTTTAGCAGAAATATCGAAATACTCACTCGTCACTTACTTTGAAAATGTAAGAAATACATATATAGGCTCCAGTACCTACAAGTTTTAGAAATGCGACCTAGAACAAGTTGCTGCTAGTTTTAACATTTTTTTAGGTCGACTTTTGTAAGGAATGAGCTTGTAGTGACAATCGACGCATAGATAAATCAATTGTTTATGTTTTAAGAAAAAATATTATTATACAACATAAAATAATGCAAAACCCGGCTAAAAAAATAATAAAAATGCGAGAGAAATCTCTCCTTTAAATATTTAAGAAAAATCGGTGCCGGGGTCGTTTTGATCTAAAGATTAATATGAATAATTATGTAATAAAACATTGTAAAACTGTAGAATTTGTAAAAAAGCTTTTACCGAGATAGTCAGAAACTTAGAAGGTATGCTAAACAAAGAAGAAGAAATATAAAAGCATCGTAAATAGAAAAAAAACATATTAAGGGTTTTAAAATAAAGTCATTCTAAATTAATACAATGTTTAAAATAAAAAATCTTAAAGTCAACTATTCTATTCTACCCTGCGTCTTACAATGTATAGGAGGGTATAACTTTGTTTAGACATGATTATTGATCAATGTATCTTTCACAAACATTTGTATTTATAATTCACTGCAATAAATGATGCATCTAATTTCTTTATAGCAACGAAAGAACATTCTAGGCTTACCTGTTCATATATTTTACTTTGAAAGTGGGGTAAATAACACGTATAATGCAGATTTACGATTCTGATAACGCGGCTTACTTTAAAGCCAGATTATTAGACGTGCTATCTAAAACAGGAATTAACGTCCATAAAAGATTGCTTTGAAAGTTATAAAAGTACAGTTTTCTCAAAAATCTTGAAATTTTTAATTTAATAATCGATGAACAGCAATATTTATAGACAACATAGAGTTTTGTTGTAATGTAATACGTATGCATGCTTATATCTTAAAGGCACACGCTCCCTTAATATAGGGTGATCCAAATTTAACTTTAGAATTTTAATTTCGTGCCGTCTTGCATTGTTACAGTTGGTATTTAAATACATAGCAAAGTCAAGTAAACACCACCAGAAACTTCGTAAATTGAGTTTTAAAAACATAGCAGTTGATGCTGATATCTCAAAAATTATATGGATCAATGAAACTGATTTCAAGGACGAAGCTGAAAACTCCGTTACTTTCAATGGTGCGCCCTTGGGAGGTGCTAAAGTTTTCTTTTTAATGAAACCAACGATTTAAACTCGAGTGGCATGTGGTTTAAAAAAGCTGGAAACACTCACTTTACTTCAAACCAAATTTCCTGGTTGTGTTATCTCGCAGAGGGATGATATCTACTGGCCACCACTATGGGGTTATTTGAAAAAAAAGGTTTGTGTCAACAACCCTGTTACAATTCCAGAGCTAGAAGAAAAAATCAAACGTGCAAGTGCTGAAATATAGCCGCGTTTATGGAAAGCTTCCCTAAAAGAATAGTTGCATGTCAGCAGAGTCGTGGAGGGCATAAGTCTGTACTTTAGATCTTTTGCTAAATTTGTTATGGTGGTGCTTTTGAAATGTTCTGTTGGAGTGAGCAACAGCGCACTGGGGTTTCTTGACGGTCCGTCATACTATCGTACGCAGCGGCAAGGGCAGCCTGTTTTTTTATATGCAGCAAATTTACAGTATATTTACTAATCTCAAGGTCTTTACTAAGCAAAACGATGCCAACTTTGCAAAAAAAATAGTTTGCAATTTAAATCCAGCGTTTATTTTGGGATATTTGCATTCATTGCAATTTAGTATATTGGTATTTTGAAAAATGTTTACTATTTTTTGTAACTTTGACTTATGTTATTCTTGTGTATTTTGGTGTAAATTTATTTATTTCAATTTCACTTTCACTAAACTTGAATACACCTATCCTTGTTCGCTTTGCTGACATTTAAAATATTGTGTGACCTGCTACACATATAGTTTAGAGAGAGGGGGGGAGAGGGAGAGAGAGAGAGAAAGAGAGAGAGAGCGCGCGCGCGTGAGAGAGAGAGAGAATTTAAATTTATTTAATTACGCTTCAACCTTAAAGGCTATTAGCGTCAAAAAAAAAAAAGTAACAATTTACTGCAGGTCTGCAGGTACTCGTACAGATAGACAAAAAAGATGCTGCATTATGTTTAAATTTTTAAGAGTTTACCAGTTCAACCGTCGTGTATAACCCCATAACAAAGAACAGATAAGCATAATGTTTAATATTTAAACTCCAATAAATCATAGCAACTTGGTCGTCGGGTCTTTGGACTCCACAAACAAAGTGCTAACAGCTCTGTGACATTGTCAAATTTATGTAGATACTCGGTGAAGAATAGACAACAATAATGTTTAATTATAAAATAAATATATGCGGACAGAAACACATTTCCTACAAATATATAAAATTATGACTAGATGAAGCAGTTGAGGTTGGCCCTATCCAAAAAGGGAAATAGATTGTCAACCCCTTCTGAGCTACCTTTCAAAATCGAAGAGATATTTTGAGTCAGGCCAACTTCCTGACGTTCTTCCCTAAATTGCACACAATTTAAAAGTAAATGTGCGACTGTCAGTGGCGTATCGCAGGTGTCGCATAACGGTTGGCCTTCTCCAAAAAGGAAATATCTATGTGTCATTCGGCAATGACCGATACGAATTCGGGTCAAAATGACCTCCTGCCTGCGAGAATACCGCTTAGAAGAACCCCATGCTGCAATATCTTCTTTGATAGTTCTAAGCTTGTTGTTTTGGAGGTATCTCCAATAATTCGTCCATTTCTCCAATATTTTGCTTTTGAGGTAAGATTTCATATCGTCAGCTGTTATGATATCCAGATCAGTTTCGTTTTGAGCAGCACGCTTCGTTGCATCGTCTGCTTGCTCGTTGCCCCTGATTCCTATGTGACTTGGAATCCAGACCAATTGGACTCTTAATTTTCGACGATAAGAATTATATATTAGTTGGTGGATTTTTATAACAAGCGGATGAAAAGAAAATGTATCTTGAATTGCTTTTAGAACACTAAGCGAGTCCCAAAATATCACGACGTCCCTTTGGCGTTTGTAAAATGAAGTTAAAGCTTTCATAATAGCAAGAAGTTCGGCGGTAAAAATACTGCTGATTTAATTAAGTTTGTACAATTCTTCTAGTCTCTTGCCTACGAAAGCAGCACTAACTTGAAAATCTTTCTTAGAACCATCAGTGTAGACTCGGTCATATTCCCGATATTGCTCCAACAGTTTAAAGAATTCCGACCTAATAATAGCTGGCAAAGTTCCTTGCTTTTCAAAATAGGTAAGTGTCGTATTTACTTGGATACGAGGTATAAACCAAGGAGGCACGGTGTTAAAAACGGCATTATACGACCGAGGCAACGTTATATGTAGATCATTCATAAGGTCCAAAAACCCGTTTACCGACAGGACGTGGTGCTCGGGTGCGCACTCGGTATAGCGCTACGTATGATGGCCGGTAGCAGATACGAAAGCATTAATGTTTTGGCAATGCAGAGAGTTTCGCTATGTAAGAAACTAAAGCACGTTGACGTCTGGTCTCAAGACTATACATGCCAGACTCGGAATAGAGGCTGTCTACAGGACTAGTGCAAAAGGCTCCTGTGGCTAGTCTGATTCCCGTATGATGGATGGTGTCTTAACAGCGTAAGCTAGAAAAAGTTACCGGTGCGTATATGATGTTACCATATTCCAATTTCGATAGAACAAGAGCTTGATGGAGAAGAAGCATTGTTGTTCTATCGGCTCCCCATTTAATGTTACGTAGTAGTTTTAAAATGGTTACAGTTGCAAAGCAATTCTTTCGCACATCTTTGGAGTGAGAGCTCCAAGTGAGTTCCCTATCAAAGATCATGCCCAGGAATCGGCACGTCGGTTGCACGGGAATCTGTTCTTATTCATCGTGGATTTGGATATATGACAATAGCAAGCTGAAGTTGACGTTAAATAATTGTAAGTGACGATCCAGCAAAATAGATAGCTAGATCGTCTACATATAACATGCTGCTTATTGCCGTACTTAGATAACTAACAATTCCATTGATGGCTACTGCAAAGAGTGTTACGCTGAGTATTGATCCTTGTGGGACACCGTTCCCCTGGCCATGAACAGCAGATGTAATACTCGCAATTTTCACTTGAAACGTACGATTTGACAAAAAGTTTTTCAAAAAGGATGCCATACGTCCTCTTAAACCCCATTCGTATAACTGCTTTAAAATTGCATATATCCAAGTGGTATCATGCGCTTTTTCAATATCAAACCGCACCGCTACAAGCTGTTCGGGCGTACTTATAAGTTTATCATTCACTAACAAACCAGGTATTGGGGAATACCCTACTTTACCGCCAATTTTTTCGATTTTCTCCCAAACACCTTTCGTTGGTGTATTGTTGTTTATGGTAGAGACATAGTCAATCCAAGATTTTCGTTTGCTTTCTCTTATAAGACGCTTGGCCTCGATGCGCTTTATACGAAATGACCCTCGATTTTCTGGGATCGGATGACGTTTGAGACGGTAAAGAGCTCTTTTTCGTTCTCGAATAGCAGTTGCGACTTGTTCGTTTCACCAAGGAACAGGTGTATGACTTGCATTGCTAGAAGTTTTAAGGACGAAAGAGTTTGTTGTCTCAATAATTGCCGATGTTAGATGTAGGACTGCGACTTCAACATCATCGAATGCCATTATTCCAAAATTAAGATCACCAGAAAAACCTGACCAGTCGGCCTCATGGAGCTTCCAACGTGGCATTCTAGTATTAGATGATTGATGACGAAAACCAGAAATCACCAGTGGAAAATAATCAAAATCGCACAAATCGTCATGCACACTCCATTGAAGAATAGCTAAAAGCGAAAAGGAACACAGAGTCAAATCTATGCAAGAGAACGTTCCACATGCAGCTGAATAATGTGTGGGTGATCCCGTATTCAATAAAGGTATATCGCTGCTTTCTAAGAGATTCTCAATTATTTGACCCTTAGGGTCAGTGTTAGTAGAACCCCAAAGGATGTTTTGACCGTTAAAATCTCCGCCAATAATAAAAGCACGTGGAAGGGCAGATACTGTATTCTCCAATTCATTGAAATTGGGACATTCTCCGAGTGGAACATAAATAGAACATACCGTTACCGGTTGGTTAGTGTGAATTCTAATCGCTATACATTGCAGATCTGATTGAAGAGGGAAATTAGAGTGAAGCACTGTGTTCTTAAAAAAAATAGCTACACCACCTTTTGCGCGCCCGCCTGCAATATCTTTTCGGAGTATAGAATAATTCCGTAAAGATAGTGTGCGAGTGTTCTTAAAATGGGTTTCTTGTAAAGCAATAACAGTTGTTTCGTATTTTTTGATCAGAAGGCGTATTTCAGATATATGACCAAAGTAGCCGTTGCAGTTCTACTGGAGAAAATTTTCAATAATTATCGATTGGGGCGAGTTTTGCGGACTCCGAGTCTAATGAGATCTTTGGGTTCTGCGTCGACCATTTCGTCCATTACCATGTCGACCAGTATAGCTTCGTGACTTATTGGTTTTGGAGCCTTCGGGATTCTGCTCTTCTGGGAAATGTTTGATTTTGACGACTCGATAGAGCTCGTCGATCCCTCTCTTGATATTGGTTTGGGTTCTACAGGGGGAGAAACAGCGGGTTTCTTTAATGGAGCCTTTTTGGTTTCCATTGGTGGTCGAGTCACCGTGACGTTAGTTGAAATTTCTTCACCACCTTATTATTTGCGTCTTTATTTGGTATTGTTCTTGGTGTACTACTTTTTGGGGTAAAATCCGTTTGGCAACTGGTATCAATCATGTTGCATTGAATAGCAACAAATGACATTTGATTGGGAGGGGCAACTTTTACAGCGTAGGTTATACTAAATGCTGATCGAGCAGCTGTCTGATACTTCTTACGTGCTTCGCTATACGAAAGTTGTTCGGAGATTTTGAGCTTTTGGATTTCGGTTTCCATCTTGAAAGTGGGACAATCTCTAGATTTGGGACTGTGTTTTTCTTTACAATAGACGCAATTCGGTAGAAGTTGACAGTTGATGCCCTCGTGAGTTTGTCTACCACAGGAGACGCAAATTTGCGGATTACCACAGTTTTGAGACGTACGGCCGAAACGTTGGCAATTGAAGCACCGTAATGGACTTGGGATGTAAGGTCTTACTTTAAGGGGGTACATTGCTGCCTGTATACTAGTAGGTGCAATGGGAGTATCGAAGGTTAGTATAAGCGAAGAAGTGTTTTCAATATTCCTGTTTCTCTTTCTAGTGATCCTACGTACATCGATTACGCCCTGTGGAGCTAATTCTTTTCTGATTTCGTCTATTTCGCAGTTCCGCAAATCGAAGCAGGACACGACACCTCTGGACAAGTTGAGTGTTATATGAAGCTCTACTTCGATTGCTATATCTATCAGATGTATAGTTTTGAAAAATTTGTTTATTTGCTGTTCGCTGAAAGTTTTAATCAACAGTGTACCATCTCGTAGTTTTTTCATGCTGTTTACATTACCACCGATCATTTCTATACCTTTGCTGATGTAGAACGGTGATACTTTTCTTAAAGCAGTACCGTCCTTTCATTTGACTATTATATACTTTTTATACTTTTTTAAAACAAATCTTGGGAGTGTCGGTCTGAGGGGAGAAAATTGTTTATACCCGTATGCAATTTTTATTGACAGCTCACCACCCTCCACGGAGTCCCATAAGGGGGCGTCAACACCGCAGACCGGTGCGATCGCCAATGATACTGTACAGGAGGCCCTTATTCATGATTCATACTCGGTTTCCCAAAGTAGGTCATGAAGCCGATTCTATACCCGGTGCATAAGTATAGGACGTGCATCCATGGCCGAAGCAGTAGCCAAACCCAATGTGTTGATCCGCCTCTGCCGCAGCTAGAGGTTTTCCTCAATTGGTAGGTTTGTTTTGAGACTGATAGGGTCATGTAAGAAGCCAAAGAGTAACTACCTCGCCTGGTCACAATCTACTAGAACTAACAAAACAATAAAAAATAAATAAATAAACAGAATAGTTTCCCCAACAATCCCGACCCTATCTTGGCAAACTAAGGTCTGCAGTCTATCATAGAGTTTCAGACCACAAAGTGGTTTTGTGATAGCGAAGATGACCCGGAACCCCGGGAGCGGTAATTCCCGTAGATACTGTTACGAAAATCGAAACAATATTCCCCTGGGGAACACATATAGTTTATTTTCTGGATGTACCTTGTAAATTTGATTTGACCTGCACGTTGCTCTGTATTAACAAATGTTTGCTGCTTTTAATTATTTTTACTTATTAGTACATATGTCTCTAATCTCTTTGGCTTTATCGGCAATTGTAACCCCGGGAGCGCTAATTCCCGTAGATACTGTTACGAAAATCGAAACAATATCCCCCTGGGGAACACATATAGTTTATTTTCTGGATGTATCTTGTAAATTTGATTTGACCTGCACGTTGCTCTGTATTAAGAAATGTTTGCTGCTTTTAATTATTTTTAGTTATTAGTACATATGTCTCTAATCTCTTTGGCTTTATCGGCAATTGTAACTCATTTTTTTTATTTGCTTTCGCTATATTATCATCAAATACTAATCTTTATATAACAGACGCAGAAAAGCTTATGATTTGTAGCAGGACCATTTAACTCGTCGATGTTTAACATTTCTGTAATATAAACATTATAAATTTCCACATATATTCACGCTTACGCAAACTCAAGGTGCTTATATCCGTGTATTTTGACATTAAATAAACCTACGGATTTTTAATTTTTTATCTTTATTGTAAAATAAAATTATTATGAAATGCATAATAAATTATTTATTATGATTTATTGTTTAGGATTGTATAAACATGTAAAAACACTGATGTTGTCTATATAGAACCCAACGGTTTAGAAAAAAATAAGTTTATGGAACAGAAGCCTTATTTGATTTAATGAGCAAACAATAATATATTAAAAAATATTGCTGTACAACTTGCATCCAAAAAATAGTCACTTAATGTCAATACTCAATACCTGCTATGCTTGGCGCATAGGTCATGGCAATTATTTTTTTTTCGAGACTGAGTGCAGGTAGAAAATTTGAAATATACAAAAGACAGGAAAAGAAATGGGCGAAATGTGCAGGCATTTAACAACACGCCTACGTTGTACTCTTCATGTTTATTAAGGTAGTTCACTCTGCCAACAGTGTGAAAGGCGCCGAATACAATCTGCTTCACCATATTCCTCACCATCTTTGAATCTGGTCATCTGCTGTTGCACAACATTTGCAATTTCCATTCGTGTCCTAAACCGTCTACCGCGTAATGATTTATTAACTTTTTGCATCAGGTCAAAATCGCTTGGAAAAAGGTCATACGCAACAATCACCATCAACTTCGCGGGGAAGGTATTTTGACGGAACTTCTGCCTTTTTGATGATCATGGATGTCGCCACTTTGCAAACTGACGTTTGAGCTTCTAGTCCAAAACTTATCGACAGCAATAATTCTTTCTGTCGCCTTTATAAGTACTTTTGTGGGTGCATGTGCTCACTTTGATGCAACTTTACGCAAGTCAAGATTGTTCAGCAAAATCCCGTTGATGGTGCGTTTTTTGAGGCCACTTTCGCTGTCTAACTCAAGCAGCGTCCATTGTCTGTTAGTTTTCATCAGGTTATTGATTACTGAACATGACACATCGGTCCGCACACTCCCAGGTCGTTTTACGCATGGCTAGTCGCTGGTTGCTTTGCGTTCTTGGTGAAACTCTGCTACCCATCTCGTGACTGTTCGGTATTTTTTTTTATTTACTGCATATTTACAACTAGTCTAACTAGACTAACAAGCAAATGAGTTAATGTACATAGCATGTGGGGAGGAACACCAAGAGTGACCTCCTGTCATTACAAGGTATACAAGTCTTATTACAAATTTGTTAGGTCACAAAACTTTGTCCGTTTCAGGCGTCTAACTGCGTTTGCATTATTTAATAAGTCTGTCACTAGAACACTAGGGTGATCACTAATACGATCGTTGTATCTGATGCAGCAAGCTTTGATGACATCTTTAATCCATGGGATCTTTAGATCGTTATGTAATGTGCGGTTGTTCACATACCATTCGGCGTTTGCTATTGCGCGAAGTGTTTTGCTTTGAAATCGCTGTAATATCTCGATGTTCGATGACTTAGCAGATCCCCAAAACTGGATCCCATACGTCCAAATCGGTACTAACATGGTTTTATATAACAACACCTTGTTTGTTAAACTGAGCTGGGATTTTCGTCCGAGGAGCCAGAACATCTTCTTCACGCGGATATCTAATTCTTTTCGCTTAGTCTGTATATGTTTTTTCCAGTTTAGTTTGCTATCGAGATGGATACCGAGATATTTGATATCTTCTTTGTGTGGTATGTTAGTGCCGTTGAAGATTATAGGAGGTGGAACACCCTTGCGGAGGGTGAAGACCACTGAAGCCGATTTGTTTTCATTGATTTTGATGCGCCAGGTCTTTATCCAGTTTTCTAAAGCTTCCAGCGCATTTTACAGGTATATTGATGTCTGAAGTGGATCTATGTGTGAAGATAATACAGCCGTGTCGTCCGCAAACGTAGCAATTAAAACATTGTCGGTAACAGGTTTGCCGTAAACAACTGGTATAATGTCGGTCCCAGTACGCTACCTTGTGGTACACCTGCCTCGACTGGGTAGATTGGCGAGTGGCTGTCATTGATTTTGACCCGAAAGTATCTGTTTTCTAGAGACTGTTCGGTATGAAAGAACATTATTTCCAACAACTTCTACCAACTCGCTGTGGCATTCTCTGGAGTTTCTACCATGGAGGACGGCTATTTTGATATACAGTATCAGACAAAAGTAATTGAATTTTTTGGAAATTACTCTAGCTTTCTAACCAAAAACTGCCCGCAACTGGTACCAAGTTGCAAATAGCAAGATCTATCTAGCCAACAATCCACAAGAACAGCATCGCTAGGCGCCAAGTTTCCATAGCAAGTGCCAGGTGGACGATATTAACCGCGACAAAAGTAATTGAGTTTTACCATCAACTAAAAAAAAAGCCCATTAAACTGGGACAAACAAACATCTAACAACAGACTAATATCTGGTAGCATAGCTATTGTTTTTGATTGTCTCCCCACAACGTTTGGGCATGGAAGCCATCAATCGATCAATCACATTTGGCCCAATCTTGTTGGCCATTATTGTAGAAGTTGCTGGCATCGCTCGTCGGCGTTTCGGGCTTGTTTCCGTTCCATACGACGTCCTAGCTTATCTCAAAGATACTTAATCGGGTTCAAGTCCGGGGACTGTGAAGCCAGAGAAAAACGCGCACTTTCTTCTTCACTAGGATTTTTGTCACATGGGGCGACTTGTGCTTCGGGCCGTTGTCGTGTTGGGAGCGTATGGGAGCATATGGTTTTGCAACAACTTGCCATAAACGAGGCGGTCCATCATGCCGTGGATCCGAACAAGTAGATAAACTTCTTTTGCACTGAAACAACCCCACACCATTACAGACCCACCTCTATGTTCTACAGTCGGCTTCTGGTACTTCGGATTGTTTTGCCCACGGGATGTCAAACCCACTGCACGCCGTCAGATCCAAACAAGGAGAACTTGCTCTCATCGATCCAGAGGATCTTGCGGGCGGTTCTTAATTGGAAAGCTAGAGAGACTTCCAAAAAATAAAATACTGTAGGCCTGCATGACGGTTGATTGGAAACTGATTTAACATTGCTCTTTGTGCAATTACAGAACATCACAGAGTCGTCTTGTGTTGTGGACACATTATGAATGCACGGTTTCCTTGAGAGAAACTACATTTTGTGAAACTATCTCTTAACTTTAAAAAGATAGTTGCCATCACTTATAGCCCAACCCTCGTATACAATTAAAAAACATTTTTACACAATTGATTACTTTGAGTGGTCATATGAAAGCTTTTTTAAAGAACTTCCTTTTTATGCAAGTCCGAATTGTGGGAAGGGTGTTTCAGAATACACAGTCCACAACAAATCCTCAATTTTTGTCGAGTTTGGACAGCTGTATGAGGCTGAGTAGTGGACCCACCTTAAAAACACCTTTTGAAATCCATGATCCTGAGCACTACCGTAGCTTATGCCGATCTCAAAAACAGTTACAACCGGTAATCGGCGATCATCTTTAAAAAGGCGACGAACAATGCGAATATTCTCTTCAGTCACGATGGTTCTTGAGATACGACAGTGACCTTTATTTCCAACTGCTTCTCGTTCTTCAAAAATTGTTTATTCCGCGTGTACATATGAGTTTTCCTAGAAATTCTCCGAATTATGTCTTGTATTACAATATTTTGGACGATTTAGGTTTTCTGAAAGAAAAACTAGACCCTATAGAAAGAATCTTTTTTAGACATCCCTACCTACAACGCTCAGATGTCATGCTGCTCTCCGTTCACCTCATTATGCGTAATTAAGAAATTTCGGTTTATATCTGATTCGCCTTTGTACTATGTGGCTTCATATTTGTTATTCACAACGCTAGTTGATCTTTAACAAATAAAAATTGTGGCACAAAACCAAGAACTGTTATTTAAAGGTGATAAATACGAAATCTGCAATAAATACTTGCAGAAATAATTTTTCTCCAACACACATGAAAATATAAAAAAGGCAAACTTGCCATATAATCCAAATTGTTTTGAAGAAGTTATGTTCTTCAAAGTCAGTAAGTCTAATTCTTAATACGAAACATAATGAACGTCAGTTGGTACCTAACAATATTTGCAGACAATATTTAGACTAGTTGGTTTATTTGTGACCACGTTAAGACTTTTTCCCATTCGTATTTTCTGTTTATGAGTGGTTTGATATCAGAGCTCCAGAAAATCTAACCTTCTTACGTAAATGAAGTCATCCAAGAACGGACCACTAAGAATATCATATTTAAACATCATTCTAAAGCACTACTGCTGCTCATACTACGATCTACGGACAACAGAAGATGAGAAGACAATGGACTCTCCACCTACAAATCTGAGATAGCATTGTTGGATATTTACCTTTTTGTGCCATTAAATGTACAAATTTGTCAAGTATTTTATAAGTCATCGAAGTGTCTTATAGGTTGTAAAGAAAATTGGGTTTGATTTTGATTCTCTATTTAATAAGCCAGTAATTTAAGATATTAATAGCACTAGAGGAGGGGCCTCTTCCAATCCTTCTTTCCATTGTCACCATTTCTGACATACAGCTTTGTAGTATTGATTTAAACTTATATGTCATTGTGACCAAACTTTTCATGAAGACGACTCGTATCCTAATGAAGTTCAATGTATCAATTGCAACAGTTTACGTTGCTGTTGATCACGCAAGTGTCCATCTTATGAACTGGTAAAAATATAGCAAATTAAAGCCATTGGAAAAATAAAATACTCTAATTTGCTGGCACTGTAAAAGTTAATCCAATCGTCCAAAATGTGACACTTCTGACGCAGCAATTAATATCAGCAGTAACGGCTATGGTAGAGCAAAAATTATCCCATAAGCTGTCTTCACCCAACTGTCCAAATTTCCAAAACATGCAAGAGCACCAAACCTCCAGTTCCCACCTAAACAGTATACCACTCCGCTTCTGGAAGATCCATCATTCTCGATCTTCATTTTCTAAGAG
The DNA here is from genome assembly GCA_036346155.1 of Sinelater perroti. Classification (NCBI taxonomy): domain Eukaryota; kingdom Metazoa; phylum Arthropoda; class Insecta; order Coleoptera; family Elateridae; genus Sinelater; species Sinelater perroti. The sequence goes on along the minus strand of JARFIY010000209.1, from coordinate 1,280,079 downwards.
GAAATTTTTTCTTTCCTCTGTATTTGAAATTTAGATTAAAACTATAGTAGAAAAAACTTTAACGCCCTGTCCATCTATAAACACTTGCAAACCATCTAAGAGCCAAAAGTACTAGTTAATTTTCAGATCTCAATTAGTAGTTACTTCAATGCTACTTATGCTACCCATGAAGGATTGGCAGTTTCTATAATAATCTTAAAAAGCACCTGCGTCTGGTTCTGTCGACTCCCTCCCTCCTAATTTGTGCTTTATCAATTTCCATTTGTATACATGTCTTCAACATTGATTTTATAAGCATAACTTGAGGTTAAGCTTCGTTACACTATCTACATATTATTATCTTTTCTAAGTTGCCGTAGCGGATGTATTTTCTTCACCCAAAAATCTCATCATTTATAATCGTAGGATACGAATAACACTGGGGGCATACAGAACGAGCCTAATCAGTAGTTTATATGGCATAGCTGGAAAACTGCCTCCTACAGTATCTATAACAATTAAAATATGAGTCTTTAGTAACAACTGCAAAACTGGTTCCCAAACGGGACGGGATGACCGGCGGGAACATCTGGCCTCCTGCAAACCGCGCAGAACGAAAACAACATACAGAAGCCGCAATAAGATAAATTTCGAATACGATTAACCCTTAACGAAACCTTTATTAAACACAAAAACAATACACTACAGACACAACCCTTAATGAGTGCAAAGCAATACAAAAACGCCATTGTGGTAGAAATCGGGACAACATATATCGAATAGAAAATAAGCTGATCGATGTACACAAAAACCTAAAACGCGTAATATCAAAAATAAAGAGAAAAAATAAGGATTTAAAAGAAATGATAGAAAAGCAAATTAGAAAAAAACCTACTAATAAAAGAAATAGTCGATAAAAATATGGAAAATAAAAAAAACAACATAAGAAAAGGGTATTAACTATCTTAAACAAAATGGGGATAAAGATACATACGGAAGAAGAAATAGAAAAAATAAGACGAATCGGAAAGTACAACGAAAAAAAGTTATGATAAAGGCAACGAAATACAATAAGAAAATAGAATTATGTTGAAGATTACTCAAAAGAGGTGTGAAAAGGGCAAAGCAACTCATCCAAATAATGAAAGAGGCAAAGGACAAGGGCATACTTACGATACAACAAGTTGTTAATAAATAATAAAAATACTCAATCCAAGAACAAAGATGAAGAAAGAGAAGAGAAAAATGAGCACGAAGAAATAGATGGCACCAGAACAAATAAAAGAAAAGGTAACAATAGATTTTCGGTATCCAATGCGCTGGAGGAATAACTAAGAAAAACAACCAGAACTAGCCGTTCAAAATATAATAAAAATAAGGTTGAAAATGATAACTGCTCAGACAATGAAAATGGAATAATCGAGAGAAATGAAATAAAAATAGATACAAGGAACGTAACATCCTTAACTAGGCAGGAAATGGAATTAACAGAAGAAACAAAAATAAAAATAAATAAAAATTATCCGATATTTAAAAATATTTAAGACCCTTCAGAAGACAAACAATTTTGAGAGGATAAAAAGCAATTAAAAATGAAAGTCACCGATATCGCTCGAGGATTAACGTGACTGAAAAGAATATTCGCGATGTTCGCGTTGTTAAAATTGCTTTTAAACGATACAAAACTCGTACATCGTCGGAAAAGATGCTAATTTCTAGTCTGAGATGTTATGCTGCGTCAAAATAAACCCCAGCTCCATATAGTTGTCAAAACTTGACAAAAAGGAAGGATTTGTTCTAAAATCTATAGGAACATACTTTCTATAGTCTAAACTTATCACTTTGCAACTGCCATTTGTTTAGATTAACAGAATAGACGGTTAGAATACAAAGATTTAATGACAATATTATTGTCGAAAGTATCTGCGTGTGATTGGTCGGGGTCACAATATATATTTTCCCATGTACTTTTAAAACGGCAATATATAGCAAAATAAATCCTTTGTCATATTGTAATACCTAAAAGGGGGAATGATATGGAAATTTTTTTAATCTTGTACAGGGTGGATCGGAAAAAGTACATTTTAGAAACCGCGAGGGATAAAAATTTTTGTTAGTTCCCTAGTGACAATAAGGGTTGAAAACCCCATATTTTAAAAAATTACATTTTATGGTTACTTCTTCGACTAGTTTCCGCAAGTTTAAGTAGAAAAAGAGGTAGTCGAGCTGAAACTTGCCAACAAATTTTCTGCATAATATACGGAGCGTTTGAAATTGTGTTAGATAGATAAACAAAACTCATATTGTATATTGTATCTAATTCAACATGTCTTATATATTAGTTTATAAAAATTTAAATACAAGAATTCACTAAATAAATCTTATTTTTTTAAAATCATTTATGCCCCACGAGGAGCTATAAACACAGTTTTGGGGCGTTTACCATTGATACTAATTACCCAATTATATCAATAGAGAACCAATATTCTGAGTGTGATATGCACAGAGTGTTTACAGCACTATCAAGTGTATCAAATCACAGCAGATAAAAGGATATAGCTTTCACCACGATGCAATAAAGGTGTAAAAAATTATTTCTAAATTAGCTGGTTTTCACACAACCCTGGAGGTACAGCTATTTGTGCGTTTTGTTTTAAAGTGCGATCCCTACTAGGCCTAATGCACTTTGGAAAGGAACAATGAGAAAATTAAACCAATCAGCCGTTTCTTTATAGCCACTAGCCAACCATTTCAGCACTGCTTATACCTAACCTTTAGCAAACATCTACCTCCTTTGCAGAGGAGGATTACAAACGTTCAGGGCCGATACACTCCCACGCGTGTGGTACCGATCGTGAAGGAACGGTCGATCGGCCAATCAAAGTCTAAATTGGGGTGGATTACAGGAATCTGGGTGCAGGTACCAGGGTGGTTATCAGGCATTTATGATTGAGAGATGGGATTGGTGCGATCGATCGAATCTCTAGGAGACTATGTATGCACTGCTTATTTTAATCATTAACCAATATAAACTTTTGTAGATAGGAATTATAAATATTCAGGGCTGATGTACTATTACGCGAGTGGTACTGGTAGAGATAAAATGATCAACTAACTGATAGAGAGCTAGATTAGGGAATGTAACGTATAAATTATTTGGAAATTAAAATTTGGTTGTAGACCAGCCAGATCGAACCGATAGAATAACGTTTGAAGATGGGAAACCCTAAATTACAGTAGAAAACTATATCGCAACCGAATGATTGTCCTTTTTACAACTATTAGGGGACAGTTTCTCAACTATTTATATCTAACCTTTACCTAACATTGACTTCTTTTATAGAGAGAGACTAAAAACTTTCAGAAATTCATTCACTCAATTATCTTGATGAAAAGGGTCGACTAGTAACCAATATAGGTTCACAAGGGGAAATATAAAATAGCTTTTGGAATCCCAAAAGGGTTTCGTTGATGCAGTGCACTCTGCACATATAATTGGATTGCAGAGGGAGATCGATCAGTTCGGATCGACTAATTCGAATTTGAACCTGGAAGCTTTTAATTACGTAGAAAAAGAGAACGAAAGTGATCGGTTGGTTCTTTTATAGCCAGTAAAAAGTTGTTTATAACTAACCCTTAACTAGCTTTGACCTCCTTTGCAGAGAGAAATTAATAATGAAATTAGAGATTGATTTATTGTAGAGAGATGGTCGATCAACTGATAGAGGTCCAGATGGGGGAATGTGAGAAAAAATTTGAAATTAAAAGCATGTTTTACAAATGTAATCACTTATTTGTATTGGAAAATTGGATTATAAACATTATTTATAACGTATTTGGAGCTAGAAGTGCCTAATCACGTACAAAAGATAACAGGACCAATCTCTAATGCTATGAGACTATACTGCTGAACTGCCTATACCTAACACTTAGCGAACGACGACCTCTTTTGCAGAGCGGAATTACAAACGTTCAGGGTGATATACAACCACGCGAGTGGTACTTGGCTTGTCAATATATGCCAGAATACAAAAAAAACCTTTGAAATCGAAAAAGGGTTTTGGCAATACAATTAATTGTAGATTAATAAAATTAGGTTGCAAATAACGAAAAAACTAGTCAGGCTACTGGGTATGGTTTGTAACCACCTCACTGTAAGTGCTCTTATTGAGAAAGTGGTCGACAAATCGGTGACAACTCTAGCAGTTGTCAGACGCATGTACGATGAGTCGTGGAGGTTAAAACCAGGTGCACTGATTGTACACCAGAGTGGTTAGACCCTCTCTTACATACTCAGCTTTGGTCTGGTCGCTCAAAGTAACACAAGAAACCACCAAACTAAAACTAGCAAGGTAAAAAGACTTGCCTGTTTGGGCATTATAGAGGCGATTAGAACCACGTAGCAATGGAGACTCTTTTAGAACTCCCACCTTTGCACATAACAATTCAGAGGGAGGCAAGATTAGGTCACTGCAGACTGTATAATTCACTGTACAAGACACACACGGGTACAGGTCAGACAATAATAATTAACAGACTGGGGGCCCTCTGCTTGAAATGAGGACGGACCACATGACCTCAAAAATATGTGACGACTCTGTATTTGAGGTGATAATGCAGGATCGAAATAGGAGCGAGACTTTTAGACAGACAATTGCACCTGATAGCCTAATCTGGCACACAGATGGTTCTAAAACCGAACTGGGTACCGGAGCTGGAATATATGCCGAGACTCCCAAGGTATAGCTAAGCTTTTCCCTGGGTCAGCACGCTTCTGTCTTTCAGGCAGAAATATACGCCATACTACAGTGTATGCGTGAAAATGGTAAGAGGGCTTACAGGAGCAAGGGGATCTATATTATATCAGACAGCCAGGCAGCTTTAAAAGCTTTATCGAGCACAAAAGCAACATCTAGACTGGTATGGGAATGCATCAACGAACTCAATGCGCTGGCAGAACATAAAACAGTAAAATTGTTATGGGCACCTGAGCATTGCGGTATCTACGGCAACAAGAAAGCCGATGAACTTTCCAGGCAGGGATTTAGCGAGGCTTATATAGGCCGAGAACCTGCATTAGGAACTTCACGAAGTGCTGTCCGAAGCTTTATCAAGGAGCGGACACGCACTCATCATCGAATGTACTGGAAGAACCGACCAGGACATTAGTTCAGCAAAACCTTTAATAAGGGACCTTGTCAAAAGAGAGCTGCAGAACTCCTTAACCTAAGTAGGCTATAGCTAAAGATAACCATAGGGTTTCTTAGAGGACATGCGACTGTAAAAGAACACCTCTGGAAAGTTGGTAAATTCAATGGTGACCTTGCATGCAGAGTTTGTAACAAGGAACCAGAAACAGCCTTACACATCCTATGCAAGTGCGATGCGTTATGTAGGAAAAGGCAACATATATTCGGGAAACCAATCCTGGAACCGGAATATTTCCAGACACCCTGTAAAGGACCTGCATCTGCGGATTCAGGGGATATCAATTACAGATTGGTTGTGAATTTATTTAATTAGGGTAATCACAATAAGCCATAGGCTGCAGTGAACATGGATCTATTAAGGAAGATATACCCTGAACGCAAAAAAAGCGCTAAAATATAAGCTAAATTGCTCTTTCAATTGAAACATTGTAAAAACTGTTGCATTTTCTTTTTTAATATCCACATTTTGAATATTATATTTGATAACTGCCGTTTATAAGTAACCCATGCATACCAATTATGAGAAATATTTGTGTAGGCGCTACACCATTACGTACCTTTATCGCAAATCATTCCCATCAACCAAATATTTCAATATCCACGTTGATAAATTTTTAAAAAAGATTCTTTGATTTTGCCGTGCTTTCATATAGCGTCAATTACGAAAAAACTATTTTTTTTAATACGGAATCATTGGCGCTTTTTATTTATATCATGCATCCCCATTTTTAGCAGAAAAATAAAAAAAGGACTTACCAATTGATAAAAAACATAGAAGTCGAATTGAGGGATACTGCACTTACCTAACGCAAAGCAATCATTAATTTTTTAAAAGGTCAGGGGAAAGGGTGTTACTCACAATTTCCAAGGCGCACATGAAGCAACTCGATCCGCTGGTGGTTAGAAGATTTTTTCTGACATGGGAACGTCTCGCGCAAAACATCGAAGCCTTTGTTCAAAAATTGTTTTGTAATGTTAGAGGAAAACAATTCGCGCCGCCCGCGCGCGCTGTAACCAACAACTGCCAGAAAATCTGCGATGCAGGTAATTTGAAATGAAAATTTAAGTCCGCTTCCAACGATACCGTGAAATAAAAACTACACCGGTGTTATCGCGCAGGTAATAATTGACCAACAGTTTTGGATTTAATAACACCATGTATGGAATTGTAGATTACTTGATTTCCACAGAAATTGAAAATGGTATCTTGCATTAGCTACAAACTGACGAAGGTCCTGATATATCTCTTTAGATTCGGAATTTATAAAAAAAACGAAAATTTGTTTGTTATTCTAACTTCAACCCTCACTTCGGGGAGAAGAATGGCAGTAGACCACGTGTTATTCGTGACATACTTTTAAAAAAAATCAAAAATTAAGAGAAGCTTCTTTACATCTACAGGAGTAGCCGAGCCAAAATATTTTCGACTGATTTTCCAACAAATTTTTGGCGCACCATGTATTTTTTACTCAAGGACCGGTGAATACGCATATTTTAAGTTACTCGACAGCTCTATCTCCTGCATTAACCGAGAAGTAGAATTTGTTGGCAATTTTTAGAGCTTCTTTGATCATAGGGACTCGGATTCGACGTCTCTATCTTGCTTTCGACCAAACTATTGAATGATAATGGTCCTGATCCAAAAAGACTTTTTATATAGTTTATTAATAGGGAAGAAGGTATCTAATAGATATTTGCAGTTAGATTTTATTATAATTTTTTTAAATTTATTTAACAAGCAGTACCCTGCATTATGGTTTGACAGATTCTTTAATCAAATTACGATAAATGTGGTAGTCACCTTGACAGTACAAACATTTTTTTACATATGGTTTCCAGCCACAAAGGCTGCGTTAAAATATTGATTCCTTTGTGATGGTCAGCAATAATCAGCTTTTTTTATTCAATTTTTTAATATCTAAATGGTGAATTGTGACTAAACAAATAATAGCAGAACAACGTGTCATTTCAAATGTATCATTTATTGTAGTGCAAGTATTAAATTATAAACACCCTGTACAAGACACGCTTCGTTTTTGTATTATCAAAATCTTGCTTTTTGCATTTTATGTAACAGTGGAACACCGAGAATGTGGCTTTATCAGATGATTACATCACACTTTAAGCCGTAACAAAAAGTACAGTTCGACCTTGTTCTTAAATTCTAATCTATACTAAGGCATCTAGAAGCGAAAGCAGATAGCCTTATCGGTAATCCGTTGCCATTTTTATTTATTAGATATATATTTGTGTAATTATTTAGTACCTTGGCGCATTTAAAGCAGCTATTGTACAGAAATTGTTGTAGTACGAAAATGTTTAAATCCCCAACTAAAACAAAACTAAGGTCTTCCATATTTTCACAAAATATTGGTTTGCACGACCAGTTGTATCGAAATTTACAATTAAGATTTTAACATTACGTTGCAGGGGTTCTGTTAAGCAACTTTTGTACTTGTGTGTAAATATTCTTTTACTCACTCTTCCTGTCTTCTGTAGAGGCATAAGCAATACAAATTCTTATAATTTTTGTCACTAATATAGCTAGCCTTTCGTGTATTGGTGTAAAATCCAAGATTGTCTGTTTGTATTTACTATTGATAGAAAATCTCAATCCAAGTTTTCCCCTTTTTGCTGCACCGTCTCGCTATCAAGATATAAATATGTAACATATAAAGAAATATAAAAAATACGATTTAAATTTGTTCAAGAAGTAAGCGCTCTTTCTTTTTTATTATGTTAGATTCTTCTTGCAAGCTAAAGGGCAATTTAGCCATTTGTAGAAAAAAACTAATGTTCTTCTGATATAGTTTATCTATCCGTTGTAAAATGTCCTATGCAGTTTACTTTATTTCGCCTCCATAAATATTGTAACAAACTTTCAAACGCTCCCGCAGGCATACTATCGCCTTAGATATCTACGGCCGCCAAGCCATCAGGGTCGAGCGGCGAACAACACTTGTGCACGTGTGAGAACTGGAACAATGCGGAAATTTCTAGATGTTTACCAATTGGCTCGTATGAGATTCCAATGCGGTATCTATTGTATAGGAAGCACGCAGCAGCCCAGGAAACTAGAAGTCAATTACCGAAAATAAATTGTGTTATATATAAGCACAGTGTAATTTTAAGTTAGTAATTCTTTGTGTAGTATACGTAGATAAATATTATTAAGTAATTTGATTTCCTGTAGGAGACCACTCTGATCTAGCTCGAAGTTACACGTATCAATTTTACTTCAAGTGCAATTACAAGTGAGAGTCTGACTAGTACCTAAAAAAATTAAGAATGACGGTGAGGCTGTCAAGGTAGAAACATATGTACTGCTGAAGCGGAACGCAAACAATAAACAAGGCCGCAATAAGATACATTTCGAATATAATTGACACTTAGCGAACAAAAAGGGCCAATATCGGTACTAAAACTAGCGAAATACGATAAGAAAATAGAAATAATAAAAACAAGATCAAATTAAGCGAAACAGAAGTATGGATAGACGAAGTAAACTGAAAGAAATGCAAGGAAATCTAAATTAACTAACCGCAATAATGAAAGAGGCAAGGAAAAAGGGTAGAGGGCATGCCTAAGATACAACAAGGTCATGATAAACAATAATGAATACAAAATCAAATTGCAGAACACGAATGAAGAAAGAGAAGACCAAAATAAAAATGAAGAAAAAGATGGCATCGGAACAAATAAAAGAAAAATAGATCTACGGAACTAAATACACTAGAGGAGCAACTGAGAAAAATAACCAAAACTAAAAATAATAACGATTTAGACAATGAAAATGGAATAAACAAGAGGAAATAAATAAAAATAGCTAAATAGAACATCCTTAGTTGAAAAGAATATAGGACTAACAAAAAAATTAATAAAACTAAAACTCGATCTCATAGGAACTAGCGAAACAGAAAATTAACTAAAACCTATAACTTATATTGCTCAGGTGTACTACAGGGGCAAATAAAAAAAAAATAAAAAGGTCTAAAAAGGTAGGTCTAATAATAAATAAATAAATAAATGAATAGAAGAATAATAAAATATGAAATAAAATCTTTCAAAATTATAATAACGCACATTGAACTAAAAAATTAGATAGCAATAATACAAATGTATACCCAAACAAAATAAACAAAAGAAGAAAAAGTGATGAAACTACATAGAACTGCATAATGTAATAGACAGACTAAGAGAAAAAATAAAAAAAAAATTCTAATAATACGAGACTGGAATGCAAGAGTGGGTAGAGACGTAAACAAAGAATTAGGAAGTATAAAAAAATATGGAGAAGAAGGCTTAAACAAGAATGATAAGAAGATGATGGAGTCTTGTCAAACAAATGAACTATCACTAGGCAATACATTCTGGAATCAAGACATTGAAGAAAAGTACACTTTCACAGCCGAAGAAAGAAATGCAAGGAGCTTAATTAACTATATATCATGTACATGAAATCTGAAACAAAACGTTATAAAACTAGGAACAGAAAAAGAATTAGAACTATCAACACAGAACGGAATATTTACGGAAATATTAAAGGATAAAATATAAAGAAATATACATAAATTTAAGACGAAACATATTGAAGGAAAATACAAAAGGAAACCCAATAAGAATTTGAAGAGACTTTTGGTCACTGGAAGAAAGATGCGTTATACTTAGAGATACCATGAAGGAAGAAACATAAAAGTGTGTGGAATCAAACCAAACGCAACATTAAATAGAGAAAAATCAGGTGGCGAAACGAGAAAGCAAAGGCATGGCTAAATAAGAAGAAATAAACATGGAAAAATATTTCTCAGCCAAAAACGAATAAGATAAGAGGATTTTGAAAAAATAAGGAGACAAACAAAAGCAGTTGTCAAAGCTGCCAAAAGAGAAACTTGTAAGGACTATGGAAAAGAATTCTAGGAAAGCTACGTAATGAATAAAAGAAGTTTTTGTACTAGGTATAGAAAAAATATTAATAAGACCAATTTAGCAAAACAACAAAAGAACAGGAAGAAGGCTATAGAAAACATATGCAAAGAAGAAATAAAAAAACACTAAAAATCAAAAAACAGGCAAAGCAAGAGGAAAAGACAAAATAGAACCAGAAATGACTAAGTACTTAGGAAAAGAAGGTAAAGACTGGCTCTGAAGAATATGTAAAAAGGGTGGAAAACAAGACTAACAAAAAAAGAATGGAAAAAAATCTAGTAGTACCTACAGATATTGGAAGAACAAGTAAAATGCAATAAGCTTTAAAATCTATATAAAAATAATGAGAAACAGGGTAGAGAAGAGAAGATTGAAGCATTCACATCGAGAATACAGTCAAATGATAAAATATTTATAAGAAAAAATCTAATAGCAAAAATTATTTAGGTGTTTACAGACCTTTATAAACCTCAAAGCGGCGTTAGACTCAATAGAAGGAGAAGTGGTACGAAAGAACCCAAACATAATTAATATCCTGAACACAATCATATAAATAGTACGAAACACTTACAATAAAATGAAAGGAAATATTTAGATAGCAGGAGCTAGATCAGAAGAGTTTGCCTAGAAAAAAGAGATTAAGCAAGGGGATAGTTTCAAGCCCCTCCTATTTATAATTGTAACGCACAAATTGGTTACAAACACTAGGAAAAGAATGAAAAATCTTCGGATAATAAAATATCAAATATTGTAGCCGATAAGAATGGACACACTAATGTACACAGATGATATTGTGCGGACTCAAAAAAGAATATGTAGAAACAAATGGGCATATGGGCGGAAGAAAACAGATTGATAAAAATGAAAATAAATATATAGAAATGTAGAATGATGGTGATAAATGAGAGAGCTAAATAAAACAAAAGTAAAATGTAAAGAAGCAATAACAACCTATTAATAGCTAGAAAGCCTTATAACAAATGATAGAAACATGGACGTAAAGATAACAAACAGGGGGAGAAAATCTACTAAACTCTATTGTGCGTCAAATGCAATACTAGGAAAAACAAAACAAAAACGAGAAACGAAACTAAAAATTCATAGTTTTCATAACCATCTTAACACTTTTATATACAAGCGATAATTGAACTTTATAGAAGAAACGCGTAGAAAAGATCGGAGTAATGGAGATGAAACACCCAAAGAACATTGCGGGAAGAGTAAAATGGGACAGAATTACTAACAAAGCAATCAGAGAGATGACTGAGCAAGAACTAATAATGAGCAAAATACAAAGAAGGCAACTAAACTGGTTCGGTCGCATAACTAGGATAAACCCAAACAGATTGACTAGGGGAGCAAAAAATTGCCAGAAAAGGAGAAGAGGGATTCCAAGGAAAACACAATTGCAATAATATACTGCACGGCAATATCCACTGTTAGAAAATTGGGCATCAAAACATCCCTGAGTAAACCTAAAGGAGGGGACCCGGTGGCTGAGATAGTTCAACCAGTTGGCTCTGTCCTCTAGCTGGCGCGCGCGAGTTCGGGTCTCGCCCAGCCCATGGGTGTGTGTAAATGACCTAGAATAACTGCGCGTTAGTCGGCACAATAAGCCCTTGAGGCTGCAGTGCAGTAAGTGCGCCAAAAAAAAAACCTAAAGGAAAAAAACAACCAAATATAAACCGAAATGGTAAAACGTATTGTAGAAATATGAGCAAAACTAAGATATATAGGAACCACTGAAAGAACATAACCACATAGAGGTGTGATTTAACATGAGAAAGACAGCGGTACCTTATAACAATAAGTTCTCCTACTCGTATAAGATATTAACATCTATTATAACAAACAAGATATATTATCATATGATGCAAGGATCGGGTAAGTATAGACTCAATTATTACCAATCAAGTTATACAACATTAGAAAAACCTAAGCACGACATACATAGATTATCAAAAAGCTTTTGATTGTATACCACATTTTCCTTCTTCTTTATCAGCCTGTATATAGGCCTCTCTCAGTTGCTTCCATGTCTCTCTGTCCGTTCCTTTTCATAACCAGCCTTTACCTGCTGTTTTCTTTATATCATTCATCCATCCTTTTTGTGGCCTTCCTATACTTCCTTTGGATGTTTTTGAGCGCCAGTGTGCGATCTTGTGTGACCATCTTGTTAAATTTTGCAGTGCGACGTGTCCAACCCAGTTACACTTCGATTGTGATGCGCGTTGCATAATATCCCCGACTTTTGTTTTTTTTGCTTATTTGTTGTTTTTTACTCTGTCTCTTAACGCATTGCCAAGTATAGCCCACTCCATTGATGTGTTTGGAGATACTCTGCAGGGGTGGTATTTTTTTATCCGGACGGTCATATCGAGCAGAACATAAGATGGTTCCTGGTAACTTGTCCCCGCAGGGTTTCCACCTCTCATTAATGGCTACATCTGCCACACCCCAGATATTGCGTTGACACGCAGGCTAAATCAGTGAAAAAGGTCCTGCTGAGGACAGGACTTAGTAGGATGGATACCTCTAGGAATGTGACTACCAAACACTCGTCAACACGCAATGGCAAGCGAGGAGTTTTAAATGCCTATTATCCCCTCAACCATATTCCTATCTTATAGAAATATTACAAATACATAAAATACGCCTATCAGTTATCGAATTTATGAAAACTCCAGTTCATATATAATCTGCAGTATTATGGGGAAAATATCACCAATCTGAACCGATAAAAATAAAAAAGGCATTTTTTAGGGAGACTCACTGAGCACATTGCAGCTCTGTCCATGGACTAAACTCTCTTAGCCATCTACCGAAAAGCGTCAATAAAAATTCAAAATAAAATATAAAATAAGAGAAGAACCTTTAGGAGCTCTAATATATCTTTTCTTATACACAGAGGATGCTAACAATAACTGAACGATTTGGGTCCAGCTATCCATATGAAGTTCAGAATTAAAAATGTAAATTAATACATATCCAAAAGGGCACAAAACAACAACAAAGCCATTCATAGGATGAAAATATTGATGACTTCATACATATTTCGGATTAATAGAAAGGAATTAAACATACAGACATTAAACAAAAACTAACAGAAGGCTTTGAAAAACGTCTTAATGCAATTCTAAAGACCAAACTAAACACAAGTAATATGATAAAAACAAGATAAATCTTTACTCACATATTTATTTCTTCTTTTTAGAGTACTATCTCTTATCGGAGGTTAGATATCACCAAAGCAGTTTGCATTTTGTTGATATTCGTTGGTACTACTAGCATACCACTCTTTTAAGTTCCTCGACCAAGATGTCCTTCTTCGGTCTACGTTTCTTGCACCTTTTATTTTTCCCTGTATTATTAACCTCCGCAATGGGTACTTTCCCCTCTCAATATGTGGCGTAAATACTCCAATTTCCTCTTTTTAATTATATCTATTACTTTACATTCGTTTTCCGTTTCACGTAATATTTCTGTGTTAGTTTCTTTTTGTCCATGCTGTTCTCCATATTCTTCTATAGCACTACATTTCGAAAGACTGATGGCTCTCAATATTTATTTGCTTCAATGTCCATGCCTCTAAACTGTATAGCAATGTGGAAAAACATAACATCTTGACATACGCATTCAAAGGCCTAAGTTAATTTTTTATAAACGCTTGTCTCTATTATGTTTTAATTTATTTAGTTTTATCGCTAGTTTCTATAATCCACGCTCCTAGATATTTATAGCAGTTGATTTTTTCAATTCTTGTATTAGAAATTGTCAAATTCTTGTCAACATTTAGTTTCTTTGATATAATAAATAGCTTTGTCTTATTAAGGTTCAGTTTCAGGCCAGTTATTACTGTGTAAGTTTGCGTTTATAGCTAAACGTTGCAGGTCTTCCAATTTGTATGCTATTATTAGCGTATTATCATCATATCGCACATCGGTGCATCATGTGGTTGGTTCTCGAGTTATAAGGCCGTGGTAAAAGTTCAAAAACTCTTGACGTTTCGCCCACAACTGCGGCGGACATCTTCAGAATAAAATCCAAAATTAAGTGACTATAGGGATGGTGTTGGGGGGACGTTGTTGACCTCACCGGGATGGTATGGTATTGCGGCCTGTTTTTGCTCCTTCATGGCGATAAACCAAGATTTAGGTAAATTGAATTCGTCGTCCCTATTAAATAAAAATTTATATTTATAACCTTGGTAGTAATTCCTACAATTGGATAAAACTTATGTTTGCTTGAATTCTATCTCGTGGTTAGGATTTTCCAAAGTATGTTCAGCAACTGCTAATTTTTCGGGTAGATTAAGGTTTAGATGACTATCCTAGTGGTAATCGTTGGGTCCGTAGTTCGAATGTAGACTTACTCACAAAAACAAGGTATGCACTATACCCCTGGTGTATCCTGTGAGTTTCTTGCATCTTTGTCTGGTTTAAGCAAAATGCACGAACAGTCACTTAATTTTTAGAAGATTTCTTTTGAAGATGTCCTCCACAGTTGTGGACGAAACGTCAAGAGTTTCTGAGCTCCGACCACACGATACATATTAACATCGGCAGTGAAAACTTTCGCATCTATATCGCACATCGTTTAACTATAATTTCATCGTTTATAGTAATTACCACTTTTTCTTCCTCTACAGTCTTCTGCTATATTGCTTTACTATATATATTAAACAAAATCGAAGAAGAATACATTCCTGACAGACACCTCAACATATTTTAATTTTCCACTGTTACTTTAGCTGTTTTGTGACTGTTTAATATGGTTGTTATCCTTATCAGCTATCAATATTTTTTCAAGTATTTTATATAGTTTCCCATGTCTGATTTATACTTCCTTAATCTTCCTGTGCATATTTTGGCTCATATTTTTTAATTTCTCCTCTTTTACCACTAATTCCATTTAGTATGCTAACAAGGGAAGGTTTCCAGGCGTCAATCCTATAATTAAATAAAATATTGTTTTTTGTGGGCCACTGACGAGAGGACACGAGTGCTATAGGACGATAGAGTTGCACTTTGGCTCACATTGTTTGGGGTTCTTTAGGATAGATTAGGTTGAGCTGGGTTGAGATAGGTTAGGTTGTAAGCTCTCCCCCAGGGAACCCACCTTGTCGCGGCGGGTAGCTCAGTAGCCCGGTGAGACCGGGTGAAGCTAAGCGGTCCCAAGACGGTCCACGGCTCGACCGGACGCAGGGGTCTTGCCTTAACCAACCGGACCAAGAGGAGCGAACCTTGCAAGAGGTAGGAGGGTTACAACCGAAGATGCAAGGCCGTCGGGGAATTATCCCGAGTCAGGGTCTTCGGCGACGACGGATCTGGCCGGACACAATGCACCAGCCCCCGCCAACCTGCGCCCCCCGAGTGCTGTGGTCATGCCTCACAGCCCGACTGGACGAAGGGGTCTTGCCTTAACCGGCCGGACCAGGAGGAGCAAACCTCACAAAAGGCAGGAGGGATAAAATCCGAAGATGCAAGGCCGTCGGGGCATTAGCCCGGGTTGGAGTCTTCGGTAAACTGGACTAGGTGGGTCTGGCCGGACACAATGCGCGTTCGGTCAGAGTGGCTTTAGCCCCGCCGGCCAACCTGCTCCCCTCGAGCGCCGCGGCTACGCCTCACAGCTCAGGACACAGACAGGACGTAGGGGTCTTGCCTTAACCGGCCGGACCAAGAAGAGGAGCAAACCGCACCAGCAAGAAGTTGCCCGAGCACACATCATGCTCAAGCGGTAGCGGAACGCCCAAGTACTGGGGCCCACCAAGCCTCAGGGACCGATGGGCCGCAAAACATCTGCGGGAAACAATTGCGTCGTTGGGGAAACTGTAGAATGCCTTGAGCGATCCAGTAACCCCCAACTTATCGACGAGGAAGGATAACGCAGGGGTTTTTATCTTGGGTAGGCCTTCCCCTTCTGGGAAGGAGAGCTCCACATATCCAATCCGCCGCCCGACTTTCACACGAAGGCGGCGGGTATGCAATTCAATGCATTTTCCCCTGCGTAAAAAAAAGGGTAGGTTGTAGGTTGTAGGTTAGCTAGCATATTTTTACGCTTCTTTTTTTTTTGTAGATATTCCAAAAATGCTCAACCCAAAGAATATTTGGATCGAAGTCAAACGGCTGTGCTACGTTTCTTTTAGAAACGTGCGACCATCAGCCTCAGCAACAAAAGAGAAGAAGGAGATTGCACAAATGTTGTTCGCAACGTTTCAAGAGCAATTAATTCATCCAGACTATTTAGATTATCAACGTGAGATTCGGAGAACGAAGACCAAGAGCTTTTCAATTCTGATGATGACTCTGACAGTGATGAGTAAGTGGAGAGCATGGGAGCCAGCGGACATGACTCGTGGACTAGGGAGCAGAGAAATAACGCTTTGAATTGTTGGATGACATATAGCAAAGAGAGCAGGAAGAAACTCAATGTAAATAAATCAAAATGATTGATAAGCCAGTTGCGAATCAATTTCGAAATGCTAGATCACAGTATCTACCAGCATGATCATTATTTGAGAGCGTGGGAATAGCAGATCCAGTTTGAATTTAAGGCTTTTCGCAAGTGGTTGCATCGTTTGAAAAGAGAACAGAGAATAACGTCCCGCAAGGTTACAATAGTGGTTACAACGCGACATAACATTAACTTAACGCTTATTCAATAATTTCCATTACGATTCTGATTAGTTATTAACATAGATCAATCGGCCCTAATTATGAATTCTACTCGAAGCGAACGTTAGAAACATGTGGCAACAAAGAGGTGTTGTTTCAAGCAATAGCAATGAACGCGACAACACAACTACACGGTGCAGCCATTGCTGACGGTGTATGTAAAGCTTGTTGGTAAACTATTCGTCGTGTTACAAGAAACAGGTGATGTTTTCGGAACAACTGTCATAAAAACTCTGCGAAATAACCCAATGCCAAAGCTTGTTGTGAAATGCAGCTCCTCCGGTACAATCTCAAAAGAGTTGTTAAAGCAGTTCTACAATGAATGCGTGAAACCTGTAGTTGGAAATCAGCCATTCATGTTAATGGAAGATTAATGGACTGAACCAAAAAACCAAACCCTGTTAGATCAATGCTTCGATGGGTTATGCATGCAGCTAGCGAAAACGACTGGAATGGTTCACCCATTGGATGTATATCACAATTTTGTGATGCTCAATTTGTTTGATTTGAACATACACAGAAGATTCAACATGCTTGCAGTGCACTCATTTGCATTTAATGAGTCACCGGTGTTTGAAGCCTTGCGGAAGTATTGGATAAAAATTGGATATAGCAATGAAGAGAAGCAAGTCTTTTAGAATGTTAATGAAGTCAGCTTTAAGGATGCTAATAGGAAGTGTGGCCATCAAGACTTCGAAGCTTTATAAAATGTGCTTATGGTCACACGCTTTTGTGCTTCAACCATGTATTAATGACAACAAATCACATTTGCATGAAAAGTTGTTTTAATCGAAAGATGTCTGGTTTCTTCCTCAAAAACTGCTTAAAAGTGGTTAAAATCCCATAAAAATATCAAAGACCATCATTTTGAGCATAAATACACCAATAAGTGAGGTAAAAGCAAAAGTGCCAGACCGCGGTTCGATCCAGCACTCGAATCTGGCACTCTACCAATGCGCTACCTTGCCTCGCTTGAAGTGGTAGCCCAACAAGCACCACCTCATTCAAACAGTGGCAGTGTGGCCCAATTTTAATCGGCTAGAAAGTGGTCTTAACGTCCAATGTCCGAAAAAGCGCACCGACACACAAAAAGACCACATACCTCAAGCACAAAAAACAACTTTTTATTCAATTCCAGGATTGACACCTGGGAACTTTCCCTTGTAAGTTAAAATCTATTTTCTTTACATTACAAGTTGATATTTTAATTGGTTTCATAAAACACTTCTTCACAACGTAGTTCACAACCGTCTCACTCGGAAATCTGAATAGAATACTTGAAACTCCGAATATTTTGCTCTGAACTTTGCTATGATATCTATTTGGATCTTTACTACAGTGGTTTTTCGGTGTCTTTCTCATTCTCATGTCGTTGACCTCTATAGAGGTTTCTTCAGCTCTAGGACCAGTTTCTCAATCCCAGGACAAGAGTGAGAGTTAGTCTGGAGATCAATATCCGAGAATGACCCATGGGTCTTGTATTCCTGGGTACTACTCCTAGACATAATCCCTATACATCCCACATATTCATTTGGTATAGTTGAATGGTCTGATACAGATACTGAAGGGTAAAAATGGTAAAACATCGCTACCACCATCCAAAATTTGCTACACAAAGTATTACAGTACCACGCAAACAGGGAGGAATAGGAGTAGTTGATATAACACAAATGTACTACAATAAAATTCAAAGATTACAAATTTACAACCAAAAAAAAGATTACAAATAACATATACCTAGAAACCTTATTAATGATTGAAAAGAAAAAACTACATAAAAGCCATTCTTATTACTTTAATCTATTGGTGTTGTTACACGCATCCAAAGAAGCATCAGACCTACGCCTTAAGCACGGAACTCTGTTTGGGGAGACAGCTCATTTTATCTTGCACATACAAGATAGAAAAAATAAATAAAAACACAGAATTAATAATTCAAATCAAGCAAACGTGAAAGCTTCAAAAAATAATAATTAAACAAATAACAATATATCTAACATGACCTAATAAAACAATTGCAGAAATTACCTATTTAAGATTTAGTGCAAAAAATCTAATACGCGGCCATACTAGACACTTACCACACTGTACAGGGGTTTCTGTCATACTCTCAATAACAACACTGATCAATGCTTGAATATTAATCCGTATTGATGAGAATCACCAGCACAAAAACTGAGAAATTCAAAAAAAAAGTAATAATGCTAATATGCTGCTTTCTTCGTTGAAGTCTGTTTAGGTTTAACAAATTGGGAACGTATACACAGCACACACTGTACACTAAAAGAACGTCCTATGAAATATATTTAAGTGACGACAATTAACGCTGAAAATTTTTCAGTTAAAGTTTTAGCATACAATTTTCTCTAGCAAATTTTTATTTAATACAGAGTTATCACGGGGCAAACTTCATCATTTATCTCTGCGTAGATTCTTTTAAACAAACGCCTTGCAATAAGGCATTTTAGTTCGCCAGCGCCAGTGTGTATCGTGCGCTCGCTATGTGCGCTTTCGTTGCATTTTTGGGCGCAAGCGTAGGGAAGGTGCCGAAAAACCTGAAAGGGTACGTAGATTTTTTAAGATTTACTTTCTGCCTGAAAATGATTTTAATGAATAAATTGATTATGCAGATAAATTTACTGGGCCCTAGCTTGTACTGTTTTAAAGATTAATTTGCCTTTTTATGGTTAAATGGTTTTTTAATTAATTATTGCGATTTATGGTTTCAGTTATATCTAACTTTTAATTTGTATGCGAGAGCATTCGAAGTTATAATTAAATAGTTTCGTTTACTATTCTTCTTAGTCTGTTGTATTACAGTTTTAGCTCGATACAATATTATGTAAAATTTATCTTAATTATTTTTAAATCGTAGTGCACGAGTATTTTTCTATTCTTATGGTTCACCGTGTTGTGTAAAGTGTATTTAATTTTTTTATCTAAAGCTCGCCTTGCTACACTAAATATCGCTAAAAATTAATTAAATAATAGCTAGAGCTTACAACTGAATTATCTCGCTTGACTTTTCTATATTTAGTTTTAAATTAAACTTTTTTAAAAGCTACGAGGTGTGTTTGAAAAGTGCAAAGTTTATCTATTGGTAAATTTTGAGTTCTTGATTGTAAGTAATTACTGCCATTTTATAAATATAGTATTCATGGCCATAAACAAAGCGTTAAAACTGTCCATATGGGCCTTAATGAAAACGTAAGCGCGTCATGTCTTCCGAATTCGCACTCAAACTTCAATAACACGTTATTTAGAGTGTATCCAAATCAAGAACTGCCTTATCATATAAAACGTTTTCAACTGGCTGTACGGGTAGAGTGGCCGTACTTTGTAAAGAACCCGTGGGCGGAGCTACGGCTGAGCTAATCTGCGCGACCATGAATTTAGTTACAACGAGCAGTGTCGCAACGTGCAAACCAGTGACGTACAATTTGGGTTTGGAGCTATGAATAAAACTAATAAAACATGAAAAATGCATTGATTCTGCAAGTAATTCGATGTTGCTTTTGTTGGAAACTTGCAGTTAACATCGCCAGCCGAGTCTGTTTAGCTAAATACACACAATAACATTATCTGATTTTGTGGTTAGAAATTAAAATAAAAATAAAATAAAATAAAGAACATAAAATAAAATATGCAACGTTGTCTTTAAAAAGACAAGTTCTTGCACTGGTTTATTTCTTTTAAGTCCTTGAAAATCAAAATAAATAATCCGAAAATGTTAAGACGCGACTCTTCTCTTTTAGGCGAATAGACTTGTCTAAAATAATTTCCGACGACGCATATTGCAGCGTCTATTAAGCAATGCTCATGTAACAGGTTTTTTTTTACAAACTACGACCATTCTAAAACTGAAAGTAGTCCGATAACCGGATACACAATGCAGCAAGACCACCTCATCTTAAGTTGTTATTGAGTAGCAAATCTCAACGCCAAAGTGAGCTCCACTATTCATTAGCCCTACAATTTGTGGCACTACCAATGGCACATATTCAAGTAATAAAGGTACAGGGTCCTCTAAGAATTGCAGATACACTAGACGATTGGTTCAAGTAACCAGTAGCGATGGTCCAAGCAATTAAGGATGACGAATCTTAATGGACATTTTTTTATCACCACCACCGTCATCGTCATTAGTAGCTAATATCATTAACAATCTTGCATATATCCCCCTCCCAATATTTTTCAACGTGCGCCTGTTGTCTACGTTTGCCCCTGTTTTTTTAAGGTCGCTATTACTCTACGAGTCCACATTTTGTTACTTGTTTTCTCAATGTGCCAAACTTAAGTCTGCATTATAAAATAATGAATATTGGTTGTATGTACCTGTATCTTTAACTTTATTCTAATTTCTGTGTTGAATATTTGATTTTGTAATGATCTGTTTAGCATTCTCTAAATCATGTATCTGCAATGCTCTTATCGAATATTCCTCAACGTAAGAAGAATGAAGTTCTTGTATTTATTATATTTGAGCTTGTCAAATGTTAACCCGGGTAGTGTAATTCTGTTGTCCAGATCTGCCTTTAGCTTGTTCCTAAAGAGTTTAACTTTTTGTTCTAGTTATATACATCCTTTTTGCTTGTATTATTATCTACTCTATTTTTATAGGCAGTTGTGAATGTGGTGTGCAAGTTTCAAGGAAATCGGTTGAAGCGTCTAGGATGAGATAGAATTATAAGTTTAGAAAGAAAGAAAGTTAGGGAGATAAGACAATTATATTATAAGATGCTCTAATATACGGTTCTCATTTCATGATTCTGACAAATAGAGTTAGTTTTCATTTTTGTATTTTCAACGAACTTAAAAAGTTCGTTACTGAATTCTATGTCTGTCGGTCTCTCTGTCGCTGTCACAAAATTATGGATTTTTTAAAATTTTAAAATGGATTCTTAGAGGAAATTTTACGCTGATTTCAAAGTCGAAATCAAAAAGTTTCTATCTCGAATAGTTTTCGAGATATTCGACTTCGAATTTCGGGAAAATTTTCGACATTACGATTTTAAATGTGATTCTTATAGGAAATTTTACGCTGAATTCGAAAATGAAGAAAAAATTCTATGTCGAATAATTTTCCAGATATTCGATTTCGAATTTTCCCGAAATTCGAAATCGAAATCGCAAGTTTTTTTAAGTTCATTCTGGGATTGCTTACAGAGCAATCTCTTCGCCGGCCACATGTTTAGTTTTCCATTACTTGAGCTTACCTTGAGTTTTTCTTTCGGTCTTACCATACTTTGATTGTGTTGAACTTGTTATTTTATTTAAGTTTAGAATTTTGGTACTACTAGCTGCTTCCCTTTATGTTGTCAACTTTATTTTATTCGGCAAACTAATTGCACTTTTTTTTAATAGTTTTGTAAGAATTTTAAATTGGCTTTGATTATCTGAAGCTTATATTACTGATGAATATTCCTTGCTGCAAAAATCAATTGTATTTTCATTAAATAGTCCCGGGATGGGGGGAGATGGGTAGGTGTAAAGGGTAGGAAATGATTTTCCCCCAGAAGTGGAGGTAGGGGCAAATCATTGCTCGCATAAGGCAGGGTCGCATCCCTGTAATAGGTCTGTTCCATGCCGGGATCGCATAGGAGTGCCTATCTGCTACCCATCTCCCCTACCTACCCCATCCCTTACCACACTCGCCAACACGCAATGGCAAGCGTGGCGTTTTAATGCCAAATACCTCTCATTCTCTTTAACTATGGTAATGTCAGTATTCAAAACAAAATTACCCCAGGTGGGTAGAGCTCAAAGCTCAGAATCCCACACTGATCTTTCAGTTTGTCCCAAGGATTCTGGGGGGGGACAAGACACTGATACGTAAGAAGAAATGTTCACTCCTGATAGCCACCTATAACTGCAGATCCCTACTAGATGATTCACAACTATACGATCTGGAAAACGAAGCAAGTAAAATTAATTGGGACGTATTGGGACTTGCAGAAGTAAGGAGAAAAGGAGAAAGCTATATCACTCTACCATCAGGAAATGCACTAATGTATAGCGGCCATGAAAGCGACAGTCAAAGAGGAGTAGGTTTCCTTGTTAAGAAATCAATAATACCAAATATTATTAGCTACAAAGGAATATATACTGACGAGGATGTTGAAATATTATACGAGGACATTATAAATGCGAGGAAAGAGGGAATGTCTAATCTTGATATATTCATGGGCGACTTCAATGCGATTATAGGACATATAAAAGAGGAGGAAGAATACATCGGAAAATATGGATTGGGCGAAAGAAACCCAAGAGGAAATATGCTAGCAGCTTTCTTGGCAGATCAAAAATTGTACGCCATGAACACCTTTTTCAGTAAAAAAGCCCAACGCAAGTGGACGTGGATAAGCCCAAATGGGCAGACCAAGAATGAAATTGACTATATACTCTCATCCAAAAAGTTAAGCATAAACGATGTCACAGTCTTAAATTCATTTAACACGGGAAGCGACCATCGGCTCGTAAGGGCAAAGGTTACTGTTCAAAAGTTTAACAGATATAAATATAGATATAAAAGAACGATAAATGCCCAGACACTCAAACAAAACAGGGAAACCTATCAAAAGTACATACGACAATCATTGCTATTAAAGGAATATAATGACAACAATCTAAACCAAATATCTCGTGATCTGAAACTAGCATTAAACAGAAGCGTCGGAAAAAATCACAAAGACGACATACCAAAAGATAAATAAAATTACTCAACAAACAAAACAAAAAATAGAAGAAAGAAGAGAGTTATATAAAGAAGGAAAATATGCAACTGATGAATATCGAGAAGTGAGAACAGAAGCGAGGCGTATGATAAGAAAAGATTTAGAAAAATTCTATGAAGAACAAATAGAGCAAGTAATAGAGGACAACAAAAGCATGAAGTGTCTGAAAAGAAAATATGGGAAACGAGAAATCATTGTAGTGAAATACTTCGCCGGAACAGAAATAAGAAACACATACGAGATCCTAAAAACTACGGAGAAATACTATAAAACACTATATGGGTCGCACATTAAACAACCTGAGGGGCCAAAAGAGGATTCTAAAATAGTAAATGTAGGATCTGAGGATATGCCGGAGATCAGTGAAGACGAAATTTTGCATGCCCTGCAGACGATGAAAAACAATAAAGCGCCGGGAGATGATAATATAATAATAGAAATGATCACAGAAGCCAAAGAAATAGTAATCCCAAAGCTAAAAATCCTATTTAACATGTGCCTACAACAAGGGAGAATACCAGATAACTGGGATAACGCCGTGATAGTAATTTTGTTTAAAAAAGGGGACGCATTACTATTACAAAGTTACCGCCCTATCAGCCTACTTTCTCAAATGTATAAATTGTTAACAAAGATCTTGGCTAACAGATTATCACAAAAATTAGATGATTATCAGACAGTAGAGCAAGCAGCTTTCAGAAAGGGATATGGTACCTGTGACCATTTACTTCCTGTTAAAATTCTAATCGAGAAATCCATCGAATATAACCTGCCTTTGTTCATGGCTTTTATTGATTATGAGAAGGCGTTTGACTGCGTTGAACACTGGGCAATAATGAAGGAACTTAATTGTGCTAGAATAGATTCCCGATATACAGCACTGATAAGTACAAACACGCTAAAGCAACAATTAAATTACATGCATGTAGTAATAAATTCTCAATTGATAGAGGTATTAGACAAGGAGACACAATGTCTCCAAAATTATTTAATTTAGCACTTGAAGGAATATTTAAAAATCTGGACTGGTCAAATAGGGGTATTAATGTAAATGGGGAAAAATGAATCATTTAAGATTTGCCGACGACGTAGTTCTATTTGCAGACAACAAAGACGACCTACAAATTATGATAAACGAATTAGAAAAAACGTCTAAGAAAATAGGTCTAAAAGTAAATTTGAATAAGACGAAGACAATGTGTCTTGAGAACCCACAAATAAACATAAATAGAACTATCCTAGAAAATGTCAACGAGTATATATATCTAGGACAAACTGTAACATTAAGGAAGGAAAACAGAGAACACGAGATAGATAGAAGAAGACGTCTGGCGTGGGCAGCTTTTGGAAAGCTAGCTTATATTTTAAAAAACAGCAAAATACCCCAACGCTTGCGAACTAAGGTATATGACCAATGTATACTTCCCATAATGGCATACGGCGCTCAAACATGGACATTAACGAAACAAGTAAAAACAAAACTGGAAGTCACTCAGCGAGCAATGGAGAGAGCAATGATTGGAATTACAATACGAGACAAAAAAAGAAATAAATGGATAAGAGATAGAACTGGGGTCGCGGATGTAGTGAAAAGAGTGACGAAATTGAAATGGGAATATGCAGGACATACAGCTCGGATCAAAGACAGTACGTGGAACGTTAAAATCCTCCAATGGAGACGATGGACAGGCAAGAGACAGCGTGGCAGGCCAATAATGAGATGGCAAGACGACATTAAGAGAGTAGCAGGACTGCCATGGATGAGAGTCGCACAGAATCGCGCTACATGGAAGAATTTGAGGGAGACCTATGCCCAATACTGGGCGCAATGAGGGTTAAAGAATAAAAAAGAAGAAAGTCCCGGCATTGGTTCATCTAACGGAATAGACTTATTGCGGGTTTATTTTTAACAAGCAGTTTATTGATTCAATATTTGCAGTAACATCATTTCCCTATTATCTCTCTTCATATATTAAAACTTTACTATCTTCACCATTATTGTTCTTGTACATTATATTATTATTGTTTCTCTTTTTTATTGTTCCAAGTAATAATTTCTGACTTTCTTTGTAAGGTGTTTCCATTTTCTTTCCTAACTCAGGCATTTCCTTTATTTTTCTTAACATTCTTTCTGTCAGACGTATTTTTATTGTAATACTTTTTCATGATTAGATATTTTTCCCATGTTTACTTCTTCTTTTAATTTCTGCTGTCCATCAATATTAGTCTATATTTTCTTCCCTGTTATTTATTGTGTGTTTATCTTCGTCAATTTTCAGTTCAGATATCCCTGACACCTATTAGTTGTTTTTTGGCCTATCACAGTTTAAAGTGTTTTATTCTTTATATATCTTTTTCTTTTTTAAGCGCTACAAATCTGTGAATCTTTCACAACTTTTATCTCTTTTTCTTTTCTACGTACCTTTTTTCTCACTAAAAAGTAATCTATTACAGATGTTATACTACTCGTTGGTATTTGCAATTTTTATTAAGCGAAACAATCTTTTTAATACATTGGGCAAGAACTTCACACTTAAAAGCAGACTATTTTATTCTCTTTGTTACAAAGTTTTGCCTACAAATGGGCCATACTCTGTAAAGATCCACTATATGAACATGATTACATAGGTTAGAGTAAGTTAAAATCAACAATTTTGTTTAGAAATTTAATTCTTACTTTCTATTAAAATATTTACAGACAAAATTTCTAGTACAAAAAGTGATAAATTTTTTGTTTCAGTAAAAGTTTTTTTGGTTATCAAGTACTGAAATATCAATTTTATTTTTAATCCTTAATAAAAACTCTTCTACCTGTCGCCAGGAAGTTTTCTTAATCGAAATATAAACTTTCATAAAATTATTTTTAATATTTTTACACAAAAAAATATGTTGTTTATTGTAATTACTTAAGAAATCAAACGGATAAGGAAATGTAGTAAGGTATGAACCTATAATTGTTTGCATTAGCAATCAAGTTGGTTTGATTGTTGGTTTACAGAGCTTAACCAGTTTAAACAACAATCAATAATATTATTACTTAACTTAATTCAAGTGTTTTCAACGTAAAATTATATTATTATGCATTTTTAATGTCTGCTTGTTTCATAAATATTTTTGGTTTACATTGGGCATTTTACTTTAGTAATCCTTTCGCGAGTTTACACTTATTGCTTCAGCATATTAAATATAAATAATCCCACGGTTTTAATCATCTGCTTACTCCAAATATGAACTAAATTGTCGATTTGAATTTAATTAATTTATTCAATTTTTTTAATTTTTGATACGTTGAGACTCTTTCAGTGATTGAATTGAAGATTATGTTTTGTTATAAACAATTACAGTACTATGAATATTAAGATATTTTGTGTTCCATTTGAAACTGTTATTTAGGCTAGTTTTTGTAATACTTGCTTCCGGTGTCTTTTCTTTTTTTATAAGTGTTATTTTACATATATTATGTTAATCTATAACTCTACGAGTAACTTTTTATTTTAAATTGTCGAGACTAATTTTCTTGGGAGTTTTAAGATTGCTTCACCCTATTTATTTTTATTTGAAATTTTCTACTTATAACAGGGTTTGCGGCGTCAGCATTGCTTAATTTATTATTTTTTGGCAAATATCTGCTGGTTTTGTATATTTGAAATTTAGATTTACGCTTTTAGCCCATTTACAAAATGTTACTCAAAAAACTTTAGCATTGGACAAAATGCTATCTTATTCTTTAGGCGATTTTTGTACTACTTGGACTCTCCTTTTAATGATTTACCTCGCTTTGCTTTATATCGCTTTATTTGTTGAAAAGGAACCGAGAACCGCTAGTACTGTTTTTTTGTATTATTCTTGGATTTACTAACTCAGAGAAAATTTTTGCAATCTAATTAGAGACTTGCGAGAGCCAATCTTCGCAGTAGATTAAAATATATTACGCTGTTTCATCCTCTTTACAAAGTCTACAAAGAGGTTCTTCTCTATAAACACTTACAATATCTATATACTTACGTAGGTTATAGTAAACGAAAATAAATCTGATGTTTGTTTAGTCTCCATTGATTGCTTTTTGGTTGTCCATTTATGGTGATTTTTGAAGATTTGACATATCCCATTATTTATCCAAGTGCAATCTTTATTCAAAACATATAATTTAGAGGAGCTCTAAACAATCAGCAAAGCCAACTTTATCAAAGTATAAAAGTCGTAGTATTACAACTCCCCAACAATACAAAACTAGAAAGACTCTACCGGACAAAAGCATTTAAATTAGTATGACGTAGAAAAAGTAGAGCAGAAATACTGGTACGTAAATCGAGTGTGGCAAGATACTAGAATTGAGAGAATAATCATTGGGTAATAATGTTAATATAAATAATTTCATAGTTCAAGATAGATGAAAACTACTTCTATCGCACTTTATTATAACAATTTCTGAACTATTGCTCGATTATTATGTTACGAAAGGTAAGATATTAAGGTTTTATTTCAACCTAATATAACATGTCAAATACTAGTGTGTCTAGTATACTTCTGCCATGATTGGAATAGACTATTTAGAAAAATGGGAAATGGAGTATTTTTTATGTACACTCGACATATGACTTTGCTAATAAAAGGTGTTTTTTAAGCCCGATAGAACTTACGAAAGGGTTAACTGTCATACTGCGCTCACTTTTTGACATTTATGATCAGTATACTCTGGCAAATCATCATGAATAGATTGACGCTTGAACAACTTTAGCAAATTATCCAGATTTACTTTGAAAATCAGTTATCGATTCGCGCAACTTATAGACGACTTCGTGATTTTTATGGCGCACATAATCGTCCATCTGAGCAAGCCATCCGTCGAACTGTGGATAGATTTCATACTACATACTCTCTAAATGATGCAATAACACCAACACGTCAAAGGAATGTGCGTACTGAAGAGAATATCGCCGCTGTAAACGAAGGTGTGGAAGAAGATCCAAATTTATCGATTCGTCTTCGGTCGCAGGAATTGGGGCTCTGTTCGTCCACTACATGGAAAATTTTACGCAAAGATCTTGGCCTACACTCGTATAAGATCCAGCTGGTGCCAGAATTAAAGCCACGAGACCATCATATGCGTCGTTCTTCGGGCTCTAGAGTAGTTGGAAACTGACCCAATGTTTTATCGCAAAATTTTTTTTTTGGCTTAACGGGTTTGTTAATAAACAAAATTGCCACATATGGAGTGAAACCAATCCACAACAGACCCTACAGACCCCATTACATACAGAAAAATGCACCGTTTGGTGCGGTTTACACGCTGGTGGCATCATCGGGCCTTATTTCTTCAAAAATGAAGCCGGAGCTCGCGTTACGGTCAATGGAGATCGTTACCGCACCATGATCAATGATTTTTTGTTTGAAAATATAGATGACATTGATCCGGGCGAGATGTGGTTTCAACAGGATGGCGGTACGTGCCATACGGCGACCGCAACCATCGACTTACTAAAATCAAAATTTGGCGATAAGTTGATGTCAATTGGCCTCCAAGGTCGTGCGATTTGACACCTCTCGACTATTTCCTATGGGGCCACGTGAAGTTACTGGTTTACGCTGATAAACCAACAACAATTGACGCCTTGGAGGCCAACATTGTTCGTGTTATTCGTGACATACGGCCAGCATTGCTCGAAAAAGTGGCTCAAAATTGGACGTTCAGAATGCGCTTCGTCAAGAACAGCCGCGGTGGCCATCTGCCCGAAATCATTTTCAAATGTTAATTCCATGTATTGATCTTTCGAATAAAAAATTTTTTTCATTAAAATTTGATTTTTTGTGTTATTTTTTACAATTTGAAGTTCTATCGGGCTTAAAAAACACCCTTTATAAACATTTATATACCAATTTGCGTTAATTACTCATATTTATTTTAAATATATTATTAAATATTGTTTTTTAGAAAAAATATGGAAACAAATATAATTTATCAAAAATCAATTGACGAATTGTAGCTCTATTAAAAACTGCAAGTTCAAAAACAATAAACGACACTACTAGCTTACAACCTACAACGTTCCAAGAACTTTATGCCTAAGTAATCAGAAATTTAAACTTTCATAGGGTCCAAGCTTTTTATTAGAATTTATACTCACTCTGGCGTTCTATAATATAATACCAATACAGAAAAAAGATTAAATACTGTTGGTTTAAATTTATTTTTTATTTTGTTACTTTGATACCATTACTAAACGGTTGGAAGCGTCTTAGTATCACGGGCCTATAAAATAAGCAAGAAAACTGTCGTACCCTATGTTGATTTGCTTAGCGAGACAAGGGCCAAAAAGGACATAAGTAAACCTGGTGATGTAGTCGTTAGTAAAGATTCAAAAAGTGTGTCATCAATAACTTTTAGAGAGCAGAATGAAATTGATTGTGCTGTCTTGTGGCACTTTCCTTTCTTTATTTTATGTGCTTAAGAAAAGAATACAAAGGTTGGGTTTATAGACGGACTACATCGAGACTCAACAATCCACATGAACTCAAAATGTGCATAGATCACCTTAAACATATTTTTGATTAGATTCAGAATTATTTTGCTCCACAGGTACTGCTCTAATTGTTTTGGATAGTCGTACTCTTTATAGTAGCTTTAGTTTGTAAAGAAAAATTCTATTTAAGTCCCCCATTTGTAGTAACTACCAGTCATTTATGTTAATTAACCCAGAAAAAAGATAGCACAACTTTCGTTTGGTGCATTGTTAAACGTAATATAATTAAAGGCAATAATGGTGGGAAATGGTGTGTTTAAGTTTAAGCCGACAAGCATCATAGCACTTTATAGATACTTAATATAAGAACATGTTTATCTAAAACGACTGATACTGAAAACGTTTCAGTCTTGGAGAAGACTGGCAATGACGTCAGTATAGTTAGTAACTTTAAGAGGAGCTAGGGCTGCGGCCAGGTGAGCAAAGCGGTTTTTGGTGAAAACAGGGCTCTTATTCGAGAGAGATAGCATCCGATTCAGTAAGGAGAAGTCTAGGGTGTGCTTAAACAGAGAGAGTTCGCGGATGGACGACGAGAGAGCGGAAACCGCGTTCATGATTATGCAAAGGAAACAAGAAACAAGAGCAGCATTTTTCAGCAAGAGCCACCCGAAAGTGCCTGAAATACATCAACATGCACCTAGCGATCATCGCAAAATGTGCTATAATATCTGAGACCTGTCTCATTAGATTCAGGAAGCTGACGGAAGATCAAAGTAGACTTATAATCTACTGGGAAGATCTTTCTCAAAGTAGACATTTATTTCCAGGAAGAATCAGCGTCTCTAAGTTAGTGAACCGACGAATAATATAACAAGCAGTACTAGTGGCCCTCAGTTTTTCTTCAACAAATAAAACGATATAAAGAGAAGTGAAGCAAAGCATTGAAAGTAAAGTCTAAGTATTACAAAAATAGCCCAAAGAAAAAGACGGCACATTATCTAATGCTAAAGTTTCTTGGGTAACATTTTCCAAATGCACTAAGGGCGGAAATCTAAATTTAAACCATAAAAGCTCAAAGAAGCTATTTTGCCAAAAAATAATAAATTAATCAATGTTGGCGCTGCAAACTCTGTTCAAAAAGTAGAAAACTTCAAGTGAAAAAATAAAGAAGCAATTTTAAGACAAAAAACAAGTCTCGAGAATTCAAAACAAAAAATTTCTCGTGGAGTTATAGATTAACACAAGGTTTGTAAAATAAGAATAACAAAAAGGAAGAGAAATCTGAAGCCAGTATCACGAAAACTGGCCTAAATAACAGTCTCAAATAAAAGACAATGTTGCTAACACTATTTAAAAAGAGTGTACAAAATATCTTTATATTCCTAACCATAATTTGTAATAAAACATAATCTTTTATTCAATCACTGAAAGAGTCTCAACTTATCACAAATTTAAAAAATTGAATAAACTAAACTCAAATAGACAATTTTTTTCATCTTTGGAGTAAGTAGATGATTGAAACCGTAGAATAATTTATGTTTAACATGCTGAAGCAATAAGTGTAAAACTCGTGGAAGTAGTACTAAAGTGTAATTCTCAATGTAAACTAAAACATTTATGAAATAAGCAGACATTAAAAATAATAATATAATTTTATATTGAAAACACTTGAATTGAGTTAAGTAATAATATTATTGATTGTTGTTTAGACTCGTTACGCTTTGTAAACTCAGCAATCGAAGCATTGATTGCTAATGCAAACAATTATAGATTTATAATTTATTACACTCGCTTATCAGTTTGATTTCTTAAGTAATTAAAATTCCATTGTAAACAACTTATATTTTTTAACATATTGTAATGCCTTTTATGGAAGTTTATATTTTGATCAAGAAAATTTCTTCACCCCAAATAGAAGAGTTAAGATTAAAAATAAAATTGGTATTAGCCGTTTTCAAATTTTTCATTTTTTTGCTTTTCAGTACTTGATAATGCAAATATTTTAATAGAAAGTAAGAATTGAATTTCTAAAGAAAATCATTTATTTTAGCTTACCCTAATCTATCTAATTATGTTCACATAGTGGGTGTTTACAGAGCGTGGCCCATTTGTAGATTTTGTAAAAAAGAGAACGAAAAATAAAACAATACCTAGAAGGGCTCTATAAGATGGATTTTCCAATAAAAGCAGTTAAGTTTACAGAAGTCAAGCATGCAGTGAACATCGAAACAGACCCCAAAAAGCACCAGGCTTTGACTTGATTACCGGAAAAATATTACAAGAACTAACTAATAAAGGAATAATGCTATTATGCAAATATTTACCTAGTCTTCAATAAACTATCCAAGTCCGGGAAAAACCAAGAATTTACTTCATACAGATCAATAAGCCTTTTTCCAGTACTCTCAAAGGTCTTCGAAAATATTCTGCTAAAGTGATAGCCTTAGCTTTTTGCCAAAACCATCAGTCTGCAGTTTCTGATTAGTAGAGCAAATGAGTTGTCATGATACTTCTGTTTCTGTCTTCCATGCTATTTATATATTTTTTTGAATTGTACTAGTTAGGACATGTCTTATGTCGTATTAGTATCTTAAACACAGTCTATAACATCCTAACTACTTCGAATTTAAATTTGAAACTCTATGGGATGCCCTAGAAATCTTTTCTTGATATTTTAGGCCAAAAACAAAAAAATTCATTTTCTAGCTCACTTGTATAATAATGATAAGGCTCTAACGCCTCGCGTAGGAGCCTAGTCTGCAAATTGGCTCTCGTATGTTCGCTCTCTCTGCCCGGTCGTCACGCACCATCTCTAATGCGGGGCGATGTGGCAAGCACCTCCTTTAAATGGAACGGAAAATGGCTCCTTGCCGTGGATTGGGCATGACAATACAATTGTTTGCTTCAAGCTTGTTAGGCACATTTGCTTTAAATGACATTTGGAAATGAATTCTTTGCGATTGCTTATATTCTTAAGCTGATGACGTGCGTCATCGTCATGCGCAGCCGAGGAAATGTAAGAGCTGATTGTGCTCAATGATAACACGATCCTAAACAATTTCTATGTTTTATAAAGGAACAGCCAGAGATGACCAACACAGAGTTTGATCATGCTTACGCACTGTATAAAAGTGCTGATTATCAAACCTCAATCCGTTACGTTTCCTGTATGTATAAGGTAATAAAATTGTCTCATCAACTTTAAAAAATATAATATTTTAAAGGCGTACATTATAGAGAATAATTAGATAAATTTAACAATCTTGGTGGGATGCTAATAAACGCTATATAACTAGTAGATGATCTGAGTCGAGCTCTTCGGTTACGTTGTGATTATCTGCTTATCAAAGTTCTTTTGCAATGCGGTGTCGAGTATGTGAGGTAGGTGGTCGCTGCGATATAGATAGTTTGTATATTTCTCTGGAGCTACTATTTGAAAGAAGTATTTTGTTGCATAGCCTTCATTTTAATTTCTTCAACGTTGTTTGCTCGACAACCCCATAGTTGATTTTGGCAGTTTAGATCTCCTACCATCAAGAGTGGTTCTGTTGTGTTGAATGTGGTTTTCAGATCTTCTTCGTTTAGCTTCTTGCTGGATTGTTGATAAGCGCTTATTATTGTGAACTAAAAGTCGCTTAGTTTGATTTTGACTCCAATTGTTTCAAGGGCTAGTTGAGCAGGGTTATGGATGGGATAATAGATGATTTTTTTCTCAATGAGCACTGATATTCCCCCGCCTGCTATTTGGGCGACTCTATCGTTGTGGCAGTATTTTCAACACGTCAGCTTCAAATAAATGAGTTTCAGTGGTGCAAGCGATATCCATGTTGTCCCTGGCAAGGAATGTAACAAATATTGATCTTTGGTTTAAAATACCTTTTGTATTCTAGTATAGAATTTTTATTTTTTATAGATATCGAAGATTTAAAACTTATTACAGAGTATGGGGAGGATTAAGTTGGTGGTGAAATTGATTTGGGGAAGGAAAGGAGTAATCAGGTTGATATTGGATTGTATTAAGTTGGTTAGAAAAGGCCACTGGAGTGGATGGTTAATTATTGATATTAAGATTGAGTTGGCTGCTGTAGGATTTTGTGCTAGTTTTGAACAGTTTGAGTTGATTAGGATACTTCTATTGTATCTTGTGTAAGGGTGGTTATTGTTGTTGTCAGGTGACATTCATTTATTCATTATCTCGATGTGGTGTTGGCAGTCGCGATAGCTTGCAGAGTACAGGCCTTCGCAGTTGGCACATTTCGGTGCATCTTCTGTTTTTTTCGGATAATGTTGATGTTCGTGATTGCCACCGCATTTCACTCGTCGAGGATCTAAAGTACAGTATTTTTTGGTATGGCCATAATTTTGACAGCTATCGATGGCATTGAGAGGCGTTAAATGTTTTTTTTAGTTCTACAATTGAGCGGAAAAACCTTTCAGGGAGAAGATTTTTTCATATTTTTGTTATCGATTATATCTACTGCACATACTGGCAGCTACTGTTTGTTTTTGTCAGGAGGAGTGTGACTTTAGTAACTGGCACTGATTTAGTAAGTTCGTCAAAGATCTTAATTAGTTAAAGATAAAAGTACGTCTTCAATCACAATATTTAGTGGTTTTCCATTTGGGTTTTCAAAACTGTGATACTTTATACCGTTATTATTAGAGTTAGATCTCTATAGTCGTCTTCTTTATTTTTAATGTGTTAGTATTGTAATAGGTTAAAAATTCTCCTCTTCATAATTTTTTGTTATCTTTGGTCAATGCCGTATGATTTATGGTGTGGTGTACATAAATGTAGTTTATTTTTGGTGCTATTATCGAAGTTTCTGTTTTGTTGTTTGCATTTTTGTCTTGACTGGCGCTATCATTCGGGTTATCAGTTTTATCGTTCGCAAAATTTGTTAATACGCTGAATTTATTGTGTTTGGTTAATAATAGCACTTTATCTTTTACACATTTACGACAGCAGTGTGGCAAGTCTTTATGGCACGGGCACTTCTTTGTTATATAACGGACTACCTACAATGTACTAAGACATAAGTTGAGAGACTGCCAGCCTCCCTAGTTATAGCAAGTGTTTACTATCCACCACGTCATAACATAACTAAACAAATGTTACAACCCTTTTTCCAACTATTAGGATCTAGATTTATAGCAGTTGGGGATTTTAATGCCAAAAACACACTGGAGCTTGCGTTTAACAGCATCAAAAGGCAAAGAACTGCATAAACTTATAGTAGATAACAAATATGGTTTTCTCTCAAACTATTGGCCCACGGACCCTCATTAAAATTCCAGATTTGCTAGACTTTTTTGCTATCCTAGCTACCGGGAACACAACTATACTATATGAAGAACCCAAACCTACTCTCAGTAACATAAAAACCAATTGTGAAGTATTCGCAGCTCATATTAACGAATTTTTTAATACAAATCTAAGCTTAAAAACGAACCATGACTAGAGTACAGGAAGCAAAGTGACATGCCGTGTCACAAACCTACAATCTAAAATCCAATACTTCTAATATCCCTACTAAAACAATGGAACTAGTAAAAGAAAAAAGAAAAGCAAAAGCAACTTAGTGGTGTAGCCGAAATACTCGAGACAAAACCAGACTAAATCAATTAAACAACAAACTGAGACACAGACTGCAAAAAATTTGTAATGAAACCTTTAAATATCATACAAATTAACTCTCCTTCTAGCACCACTCAATTTGGATAGCACCCAATGGAATTAAACGACCCAAGGAACACGTATCCTACGTGATGAAATGGCAATGTGGGCAAGGTCTAATAAAGAGAAAGCTGGGGCATTTTCAAAGTACTTATAAAACATTTTTCAACTAAACTCTAATGAGTCTGATCAAGAAATTAAAAAGTATTTAGTAATTCCTCTGCAACTATTGCTCCTAATAAGTAGTTTCGCCCTGCAGGAAATTAAAACCCGGATAAAATTATTAAACAATAAAAAATTACCAGACTATGATCTTATAACCTGAGTAAAGACATCGATTTTTACAAATCCTGTTTAGTGGAGTACTGCGACTCGCATATTGGGCCTTAATGCTGTTTCCTCAACTTATTTTAATACTTAAACCGGAAACATCTTCTAACCAAATAAAATCATATCGTCCTATCACTCTGC
The DNA here is from genome assembly GCA_036346155.1 of Sinelater perroti. Taxonomy (NCBI): domain Eukaryota; kingdom Metazoa; phylum Arthropoda; class Insecta; order Coleoptera; family Elateridae; genus Sinelater; species Sinelater perroti. The sequence continues at coordinate 1,243,947 of JARFIY010000209.1, read as the reverse complement.
TCCCGAAAAGCTCTACAGCTCTAAAAGTAATACTCAAACGTATAAGCGAAAGTGTACTTCAAAACGAATGGTTACTATATCACTAGTTCAGTTTTTGAGCTAGACATTCAACAACATAACAATGCTACCGATTGGTAAATATAATACGTACAACATTTGAAGACAAAATGTATTGTAGTGCGGTGTTCCTGAACGTGAGTAATGCATTCGATGAACTGTGACAGTACATGGACCTGCTTTATAAAATAAAGAGTTTATTACCACAAAACTACTATTTACTTTTAAAATCTTACCACACAAATCGTTGCTTTCAACCTAAAGTAGGCAATGAAACATCCCAACTAAGAGATATAAATGTAGCCCCCTCCAGGTAGTGTCCTTGGACCGCTAATATATTTGCTGTACACGTATGACCTAGCAACCACAGCGCAAACAAACTTAAGTACCCTCGCCGACGAATACTGTGATACTTTCATGTAACGAGAATACAGTTCTAACATCAGAATTGCTACAAGAATATGTAAACTTATTGGAAACTTGTCTGAAAAATGGAAAGTGAAGGTAAATGAAAACAAATCTGCGCATATTACTTTCAAAACCAAGTGCTCAACGTGCCCTCCGGTTCACTCAACAGCATACACATTCCGCAAACAGATGAGGTCAGATACTTGGACTTACATTTAGACGTCTGATATGAAAGACACCTACGTTGTAAAAAAATGTTTTGCTCGGCAAAAACTCAACCCCTACGTTAAATAATAAATTATTGATTTACAAGAACATAATCCGTCCTATCTGGCTATATGGTTGCGAGCTTTGGAAATGTGCTAGCAAATCAACTTTAAATATAGTACAACGCTTCCAGTTTAAAGTACTTAGAATCCTATCTAATGCCCCGTGGTATGTGGCAAACGTGACTCTACATAATGGCTTCAACATTCCGTACGTAACAGACATATAAAAGTAAGAGCAATAAAATATCACGCTACCTTGGAAAATCATCCAAATGTAACAATAAGAACCTCAAACCAGAAGATTACAACGAAAGTCGCCAGTAGATTTAACAGACCAAGTTAGGGCTAACCTCACTGAATATTTTCCCCTCATAACTAATTAACTGTACATACAATTAGCTTATAGAATATTGTTATTATTATTAATGTAAATTAAAAAACATTAAAACTGGAAAACATTGACTTGCAATTTTCTTTTTAATTCATCTATTGTTGCTAGTTTTATGCAGCAAACCTTACCTTTGACATAAAAATTAATCCTTTTAAGTAAGCTTCGGAAAACGCGCAAAAAACTCAACAGCACTTCTTCGCTGGAGATGATAGTAGAGAAAATGTGCAACTTAATGAAAGTCAATTTCTTTATCGTCAAATAACTTTTCGACGCATATACCGTCGGACTTCTGCAGCGGTTTCGCTAGGCATCACCAACGCGTTTCATCAAAAGAGAATTATTCTATAACATTTAATGCATAGAATGTCATAGAATCAGTCATCACCCTAATAATATTTTCCAACGTCATTTAAAGTAGCTTAAAGCAAGGCTTGTTTCGTCATTTTCAATCCACCGCAAGCAGCTATTGCTCGTTTTACTTTTAATTATGATTTATGGCTATTATGCGCAATCAGACAATTTCTTCAAACTAGAAATTTCAGTATCATTAAGATGCTCAAAAATTGAATTTTCTGTTTTTCCTTAAAATGATAGAAAACATTTGAAGTAGTTTTGACCTTCATTGGGAGATAAGCTAAGCATTAAAGCTGAATATGTTGCTCTATGCATAAGCGATATAAATAATGATAAGTTGGACTGCATCTCTATGGACACATCTCTGCCTGAAGACCATAAAAAGTTTTATAAGTCGAGTGGTAACAAGCAACGGATGACAAAGAGTTACAAACAATCAAGTAATAGTGCCAAACTTGTTGCAAAAGCTGTCTTATATCAACTAATGTACGATTGTTTGCTGGAAATGGAGAAAAATAGTTTTTTTTCAGTTTATTCCTCTTAGCTCAATAATCATGGGGAGCTACTGAACTCGATATCAAAGTTCTAGCACTCATAGAATTCTTTAAATGTTACACCTTTAGATTTTCATTTCTCCTGGTACCTGCAAAATAGCTTGAATTACAATAAGTTTGGTTCCATCGAAGCTGTCAAAAAATACCTCACGGTTTCTATGAAGAAACAACCCATAAGCTTGTTAACCTTGGTATGTTGCCATTTTTATTTAAAATATAACGACTTGTGTTTTTAGTAATTTGAAAATGAGCACGAATTTTTGCAGTTATCAAACATTTTGTCATTTACAGTTAGTTAAGTAAGAACATGTTCGGCATAATTAGCAGTTGGTAAAAGCTATTGCCCTAATTCTTTCGTGCGTCGATTGAGAAGATACTTGTCCTCGATGCTTTGTCACAAAAAATTTAGTTGGCATTTAATTCTTGCTAGTGAAACGCGTAAAGCACTGAGTGCTACGTGCTACGAGCCTGTGTTCCTCTGTATCCACACGAAAGTTCAAAAATGTTCCATGAAACCGCTGCTAATTACATGATCAAATCGAAAATATTCGTCAACAAGGGGGTACAGTAATATAAAGAGACAAAAACGATCGATGACTTGCCGGAACGTGGCTCAATAGGCAAAGTGTCCCCTAAAGTCGAAAAACATATCGTGAACTTGTTTTTGCGGAAACCGGGCTTAACATTGCGTCAAAGAGCAGCAAAATTGAAACAGAAAAGTGTAGATATATCGTACGTAGCTATCGGAACCCACCTCCGTGCGCATGATATCAAATGTAGTCGTTCAGTGAAGAAACCTTTGTTAGGTGAAAATCGTGACGAAATTATTCGCTTGGGCAGAGGACAACATCGACTGAGATTGGAGAAATGTAATCTTTAGGGCTGATTTTCCCAACTGAGTTTTGGAACGTTACATAGTGAAACGCTCAGAAAATTCTCGAGATTTATAAGAAATATTTGCTACCGACTGCCGAAGGTTGGTTCATCAAGAAAAACGAAGACTAGATCTTGCAGAACACCGACCCCAAACATCACAACAAGCTTTACATCGAGTGGAAAAGCAGTCTGGCATCTTTACACTTGATTGGCCGTTGCAGTCGGCCGATATAAATTAGATTGTAAATGTGTCACATCAAGGACAATCTTCGTGGAAGAAAAGTGTTTATATTGAAGCAGTTAACAGGAGAAATTCGTCGGATTTGGATACGCCATCAATTTGGTCGAAAGCATAACTCAAAATTGTCAGGCAACTATCGACGCCAGTAGTGACTGAACACATTATTGATACAATGGCATTTTTGTGCTGAAGGAGTACAACGTATCCATGTATTTTAAAATATTTTAAAATCATTTTCGTTCATATTAACCCAAACACGCTCTTACTTAACTGAGTACAAAATAGACTTCGATTACCAAAAGATATGACAAAATCCTTATCTTGACCTTATTTGCTAATTACTGCATCCAAGCGGCAGCTCTTTATTTTACTATCTACACAGTTGCTGCTTTTGGATCTGGTAATGTATCCAATCCATCAATAATAATGAAAATAGCATAACAATAATTTTATATTTTTACATAACACTTATTAGAAGCGATATGTCGTCTAAAACATTTACATCTCGAAATATTTAAAAAGCTTAGAAATTTTGAAAAATTATCAAAACAGTTTTTGGGCAGTTTTTTTTTTTGTAAATCGAACACTATTAAATGGAATTTTTGAGTTGGAGGCAAACCCTTAAGAATTTGCGACGTAAGAAACATGCTATCATACCACTGTTGCAATTTAAACGCTGATTATGGCTGATTATGGTTTTTTCCTTGTAGTTACAAAACGCTGACCTTGTGTCATATTTACGAGGTGCATTCAAGTTATAACACCTCCGATTTGTTTCTCAGGACTAGGAACAGATAGAAACATGCGATTTGTTTCAAAATATGTGGGCACTCTTTGTGAATGCGTGACAGAGATGGCAGAACTGCACAGCACAAAAAATCTAGCGGCAGTGGCGAGAGTGAGGGTTGTTTTTGATATTTAAAATAGCGACGTTTTCATTAAAAGATCATTCGTTTTCTCCATTTGCGTGGTGTGACATCGATTTAAATTCATCGCCAGTTGCGTTTGTGGTTGCGACAGTTCAAAGAAAGCAGAACGTCGTGTGACAACAAACCTAGACAATCTCTGCCTTACATCAGCAGGTCTGACGACATGATCAAGCGAGTGGAGGACTTATTTTGGAGGATCGCCGAATGAGTATGGAACACATCGTCTCCAAAGTTGGCATTTTCGTGGAATCTGTGCCTCCAGGCGGGTGCCACGAATGCTGACAAGTTTAAAGTGATTTCTCATCTGACCTGGCTCGTAGCGACTTTTGGCTGTTTCCAACGATGAAAGACACTGTTTGTGTAGTCATGGCGCTATTGCATCAGCGATTTTCTAGTAGTCAAAGAAGACCCCCTAAAGAAGCGTTTGCAGCGGCCATGGAATCATGGCGTCGTTGTGAAAAATGTGTACGGCTGCAGGGAGATTACGTCGAGAAGTGACACAAGTTTTACAGTTTTCGTGATTAGTTTGTGAGAAAAAAAATCGGAGGTATTATAACTTGAATGCACCTCTTCCGCTGTTAATTCTTTTTCTCACTTATTTATGTTTATGCATGGATTTTTGCCGTCTAGTGGACGTTAAGCCGCTTAATCAGTCTAGAAATTCGTTTATTCTATAGTAAAACAAAATGATAGTAGTTAATTACAAAAATTATTAACATGACCGCGTGCATTCTATCTGAAAATTAAATTTAAAAAAGTAAAGAAAGTTATACTTACAGATAATTAAATTTCTTCAATTATGATTAAATACAAAGGCAAATTTTGGCAATATAAAGAGCCCAGCTGACTCGATCATTTCTGAACATTCTGTTTTAAAAGTTATATTCTGTTTTCTAAAAATATGGTTTTTTAATTCCTCACTATTTCTTTTTGAGTCCACTTCGAGCTTTTAAACATGCCTTGGTGATTCATATAATTATCTACGGCTTATAGGCGTTTGTGTGCATTGAGACGTGGTAGATGTACAGCGTTAATCATTTTAATGTTAAGTGCGTTGAAGAATGTGTAAGAGATAGCAAGTAATCAAAACAGTGCACTGTGATAAATCTGCTGCCGACCGGATACGGCCCGGAATTAAGCAACGATGCGTTTCATTAAAATTTTCATCCGTCCATCAACATACGGAGTAATCTACAAATGCTTCCATTAACTACACAGTGTTATCCAAATATGTAGCCTACAATCAATAGTCAGGTTCAACATACATATATAATGCTCATTTGTACCACAACCAATAAAATCAACAATATGTAAATGTGGCGAGAACAAATTTTATCTACGCAACCAGGAAATCAAACATAAGCACAGGGTCTTACCCCACGTTGATGGTCCCGAGATCTTGTATTCATTACTGATTTTACTGATTTTTGCAAATATTGTAATTAATCTTGGCACACTTATGCGGTACATTATTTTGACTAAAATATCCACAAAGCTTTCATATATTCAATATATTTTAACAATAATTTATTAATTGAAAGAATCATATAAGACATCTGTAATAGTATTGGATTTGCTGACTCCAAAACAAAAAAAGCGCACAATTTAAATCTGGTGTTTAATTTGTTCTTGTCTTTATTACGTTTTCTATGTTTGTTAGTATGATGTTTGATTGCTTCACTGATGTATGTAATTCCAATTCTTCCAGGGGAGTTTTATAAGACGTGTATCATGAGGCATCTACCATTTGCAAATATTTTTTATTTGGCAGCTTTGCGTAGACAGATGCGAATAAGGCTTGCCATAACCTAAGAGTATGACATAGAGCAGCAGCTACGTCATTACCGAGTCCAGGTTGACGAAGAATGACTTCTCAACAGACTTGACATCAGACACTCACAGGCGACAACCACGATGGTTTAACCGGCTGTGACTCTGCGCGAGGAAGGCAACGGAAAACCACCTCGTATTTTTCAAGAAAGTCTTTAACATAGTTGAAAACAATGAAGATATGCCCCCTAGTCCCGGCAGCTCTTAGATGGGTAGGGGTGCTCAGAATCCCAGGATCAACCATGAAAAAAGTAACAACCTGGAATACACGTAGTCTTTTTGAAAGTGTTAAAACTCATAATACAAAACAGTCAATAGTTTCGTTCTGGAGTCGGATCGTGTATGTCTTCTCTAGATCAACACAACACCTAGTACATGTAATTTTGTACAGGTATATGCCCCTACATGTACTATCTCTGACGGCTTTGTAGAACAATTTTATAATAACATCAAAAAGGCATTGGAAATAACAAAGCCATCACTCATAAACATTGTTATGGTTAACTTCAACGCCAAGGGGGAAAAGGTCATCGAGAAGATGCAGTGGGCAAATACGGTTTAGACAACTCAAATGACAGAGGTCACCAGTTAGTAGATTTTTACCAAGAAAAAGATATGATGTTGACTAATACCCATTTTAAACGTCCCAGCCCTCTCTTACTTGGATATCCAATGCAGACAGGAACGTGAAAAACTAATTGATTATATAGACATCAAGAAAAGATCCAGAAACATCTTAAAGAGCATAAAGACTTACCCTGGTGCTAACGTCTTTTCTATTCACATACTTTTGTCAGCAAAAATAAAGATTAAGCTTAGAAAAATCAGTATCACTAAAAGTCAACCGCAATTAGATACCAGGAAAATACAAGACTCAGAATTTTTTTATTGTTTGTTGCTTATTTACAATTTACTCTCACACGAGTAATAAGTAAATTATTTATAATTTATAATTTTATAACATGTTATTGGGGGGATCCGGCCAGCGCCTTACTCCCCGTAGGCTAAACACTAAGTTATTCTGGGTAGTTACACTGGAAGGTCATGTGGCCAATTTCGTTTTAATCGTCTGGTGATGGTTGGCTGGTTAGAGAGCTGTTCTATTAGCTGGTTTTTATGTCCTGTCAGGTGGTTCGTGTATGTTCGAGCAAGCTTCTGTATTTCTGCGGCTACGTATGGAATGCCTAGGTCTGTGTGAAGGGTTTCGTTAGAGATGTACCATGGGGCGTTGGCTATTTTGCGAAGGATTTTTGATTGGCTTCGTTGCAGGATCTTTGTGTGGGAGACTTTAGCGCATCCCCACAACTGTATACCATATGTCCAGATAGGTTTTATGATGCTTTTATATAATAGTAGTTTGTTTGACAGTGAGAGTTGGGAGCGTCTGTCAAGGAGCCAGTGCATTTGTTTAATTTTAAGGTCTATTTGTTTTCGTTTGGCTTTGATGTGAGTGCTCCAGGTGAGCTTATGGTCTAGGTGTAGTCCAAGATATTTGATGTCTGTCTTCTGAGGTATAGGAGTATTGTTGATGTTGTTTAGTGGGCTTGCAATACGTCTATTTGTGAAAGTAATTTGCGAGGATTTGTCGCTATTGACTGTAATTCTCCATTTGTTGAACCAGTTTTGCCAGATGTCTGGCTGCTGCAGTTATTGGGTTTTCGTCTATTGAGAGGATAGCTGTATCATCGGCGAACATTGCAAGTACAGTATCGTCAGTTGAAGGCGTGTCGAAAGTATAGAGGAGGTACAGCAGCGGTCCCAGTACGCTATTTTGCGGTACTCCAGATGTAATTTCGTGGTATTCGGAAGTTGTGTTATTTACTTTAACTTGGAAAATCCTCTGGGTTAGATATGATTTTGGTATGAGGTACAGCTGACTTGGAAAATAGAGTTTTATTTTGTATAATAGACCCGTGTGCCATACTTTGTCGAAAGCCTGTTTTAACATATGTCTAGGCATACAGTTATGCAGACGCGCTTGGTTTCTAGTCTCCATAATGCTGTTAACTATTCGGTGCCCTTGGTGGATAGTAGAATGATGCTGCCGGAAGCCAAACTGGTAGTTTGGGAGAATTTCATGTAGGTCGACAGTTTCATGGATTCTCGTGAGGAGCAGTTTTTAGAATATTTTTGACATGAGTGGTAAAAGGTTGATGGGTCTATAGGAGGAGGGTTGCGTAGGAGGTTTTGCCAGGTTTAATAAGGGTAATGATTATAGCATGTTTCCACTGAGTGGGGAAGTGGCAGAGTCGTAGAATGCTGTTGTAGATGGTTGTAAGTAACACTAGGGCTTTTCTGGGGAGGTTTTGCAATACATCTCCTATGATTAGGTCGTAACCAGGTGCTTTACGTGGGTTTGCTAATTTAATTTGCTGTCTTACTTCGGCTGGTGAGAATGCACGTCAAAGAATTCGGAAATGTCGGTGTCATCGTTGTTTCTTACCGGTTGTGGCGATGAGAATACAGTAGCAAGATGGTCTGCGAATTAATCAGCTTTTTCCTTGTCTGATCTGGCCCATGTATCATCGGACTTTTTGATTGGAGGTATCGGTGCTATTGGCCTTTTAAATTTTTTTGTTGCCTTCCATATCGTATGATCAATAGGTAAAAGATTCGTGATGTAATGCTGAAAGGTGTCGTTCCGGGCTTTTAGTAGTTCAGTGTGGAGTTGATGAGTAAGTCTATTATATATGGTCTTGTCTAGCCTTTGTTTAGTTCGTTGCCATTTTTTTCGCGCCTTGAGTTTTTTTGTGACGAGGTGCCTTATATGACGAGGGATATTAATATCTGCAGAGCAGGTGTTTGTTTCACTGGGTGTTGCTTGCCATGCCGCATTTTGTATCATTGTAGTTAAATATTGGGTTGCTTCGTCTAAGTCATAGGCGTCCTTAATTCGGATAGTTAAATTAATCTCGTGATCCAGTGTGTTTTTGAAGAGGTCCCAATTGGTGTTTTTGTTGCAGAGTTTTGGGAATGGTTCTCTGGTAATAATGGGTGTGCTTAAGGTAATAAGAATGGGAATATGATCTGAGGACAGGTCATAGTTAGATTCCACTTTGGTGTATGTGTTTGCTATGCAAAATAAATTCGGAAACAAATTAATACACGTTTTAAATATATAGACCCCCAACATAAGCCCAGACGATAATAATATTGAAGCGACCTGGCATTCAATTAAAACCATATTACAAGAGATAAACAATGATTTATTACAATTCAAAAAATCCAAACACAAAAAAATAGATGGCCAAGAAAATAATAAGACTGAAGGATTACAGAAGAATCTACAAGAACCAACAATCAGAGAAATACCTTCAAACTTAGAAAAACATCAGACGCGAAGTAAGAGAAGCAAAAGAAAAATGGTTACAAGAACAGTGTGAAGAGATAGAAGAGCTTGAAGCAAAGCATGACTCTTTTAATATGTACAAGAAAGTCAAACGTGCAGCAGGTATATGCTCAATTAAAAACAGTCAAATTCTTATGAATGAAAGTAAACAACTATTAACAAATATTCAAGAAAATCTAATTGAATAGACAAATGATGGTCTTGACATTAACAGAGCAGAAATTGAACGTGCTCTAACTGAAGCAAAAAGTAGAAAGGCACCGGGGCCAGATAATATAGATGTTGACGCCCTGAAAGTATTGAAGGAAGACAGTGCTGTTACCCTACTTCTGAAACTTTGCAACCGCATATATAAAACTGTTATAATTTTCCAAGAGTAACTTAAATCTATTTTTATAACCATATCTAAAAAAACAGTGCAAAATACTGTAAAGACTATAGAACTATCAGTTTGATGAGTCACGTTCTAAAAGTATTTTTCAAAATTATACATGCCAGAATATATCAGAAATGTGAGCAAAATATTAGCGACTCTCAATTTGGTTTCAGAAATGGATTCAGAACATAAGAGAGAACAACGCTGTCGGGATGTCAATGTAAATGTGTATATGTTCTTCGTGGACTATAAAAAAGCATTTGACATTGTTCAGCAAGATAAATTATTCCAAGTTGTCAGGAAAATTGGTCTAGACGACAGACATACGTATAATAGCCAACCTATATTGGGGGCAGACAGAGGTTGATAGTGTGAATGGTCAGCTATCATAAAACATCCCCATACTGAGAGGAGTAAGACAGGAGTGTTCTCACAAACGGGTCACAAACAAGAAAGTACTACAATGCATAAACAAACAATTTTTTGATACTTTAGCGACTATTAAATTATATGCTGCTGTTTACCATATTTGTTTATTTTTTTTTATTGGAAAAAAGTTTTTATGGATGGAGATAATTGGCATTCTCTGCCAACAAAGTTATTTTTTATATGTCTTCAATAATTTTCAATGAATTTAAAAGATTCTCAAAAGAAATTACATATTAAAAAAAATTGTATTATTGGCCCTTTAATTTTTTTGGTGGCTTTACACCTTGAATGATCAGCAGGTGGTATATGTGGGAGATGATATTTAAATTCATTTATAGAGTTTTGAACACCTGCCTGAAGGCCGGGTGCTAATCTCTTTAATCGCATTTTATCCACAGATATCCAGTTTGCAAGGTTTCTGTCGTTTTATTGGCAACTCTTTAATGTATATAAAGATACAATAGTATGATATTGGTTTTATGTGGGGATAGCGCTTTGCAATGCATTCTAAAGTAATTTTGTAACATACATCTTCAATGTCTTCACATTCTTTAAAGCGTATATTTAAGTTAATGGTTTATTGATAATTTTGATATTGACTCGTTCCAAATTTTTTGTTATACTAGGGTCTGAACTGAATTCTTTATTCTAGTGTGTAATGGTAAGGCTCTAACACCACATGGGAGCACGGCCTGCAAACTGACAGGTTAAGGTTCTCATATATGTTCGCCTTCTCTGCCCGGTCGTCGTGCACCATCTCTGGTGCGGGGCGATGTGGCAAGCGCCACGCCTTAGACACGACCACCTTGTTCGAGTGTTGTTTTTAGTGACTGGGTAGGCCACCCACCAAGCATCGGAGAGCTTCGGGAAATTAACTCAGGTCCGTCCACACCGCAGCTCACGCCTTAACCATTGGACTACGCTGGTGATATTCTAGTGTGTAATTTAGTATTTTATTACAGTATATCTGGCAACAAGAGGGCTTAAAGCTTTTTTCTTTAAAGAGTAATAAGTCGCAAACCCAGGCGTTCCAATTTCTTGCTACAAGTAAATGAAATTTAATCAAGCTTCGGAAATCCAAATATTTTTTAGTGAAAATCATGCGTTGGGCGAAACTATATATTGCTGCAATAACCGTTAAAAAGATTTGTCGTTTTCGAATAGAGTTTTGTATTTTGTTAGTAACAAATGGTTGAAATGTATAGTGGTGGTCATACTAAATATAGACTTTAAGCAAATTTTAAAATCTGGGTTTTCTCGAATTTTAGACAATTAAATGATTCTATAGTTTAAGTCTTTAATTTACTGTAACTTTTTTGACGTTTTACTAAAATTTTTATGTAAATTAAGAATTTTACGTAGATCATAAGCATTCTTGTGACTTTTTTGAAGTTCAAAGTAAATGAGCAATAATGGTAATGAATTTTGATGACTATATTTTATGTTTATTAGATTTCTAAGCCTATGACATTTTTAGCTCTTGTATTATTTCCTTGGTTGTTATTGCGTAATGCAATCCTTTCATTACCACACAATATGCTCTCTTCTTTTTATTGTTAGGTGTGGAGAATTATATTGTTTTTGTCTTCAGCGTATGATTGGTTTTTATAGGTGTCAACAATGTAGAAATTACTTTTAATCATGTTTTTAATCTAGTTTTGGTCTGATAAGTCTCATTTATTGCAACTAGGACCAAATGATCGATTATTGGTTTGCTCTTGATTACTACATAAATATAGATGGGTGGCTTTGGTCCCTTATTCCTATTTGCATAAATATTTTTGTAAATTTTTCTGTTCGGAAAGTTGAAATTTATTACAAATTCCTCTTTGTTTTTTCATCATCTTGTTTCGCTTTTTCTTCTCCATATTTTCATAATGCATAGATTCGTTATCACTCAACATTAAGACATAGACAGAAATGCTGCTTTTGTATGTTTTGTTATAAATAGAAACGTTTATAATGTTTGAAATGCTTTTGTTTGCCTTTCTGGCTATGTGGGTAACAAATGAGCATAATTGATTGTAAATTTCATATTTTGATAATCCTGTATAGTTGATGATAGCAATATAGATGACACACATTGTGATTCCGAACGGCTGCTTATTTATCATGGGTATACTATTTTTATTACTTCCTATCTCCGATACTTATTATCATTTATGCACTTAACATTCAAACAATAAATGCTGTACGTTTACCACGAATGGCTACTGATAGCTCAATGAATGTAGACGGTTACAGCCGTCTCTAATCACATGAAACACCAAAACATATTCAAAAGCAAATAAATTAAAATAATTGTGCTTGCAAAAGACACAACAACATTTTTAATTAAAAAAATTGAGCTACTTATACTGCCATTTGTGTATTATTATTAAATGAGTTCAGTTATCTGTAAGTGTACATTTATTTATTTTTCTAATTTCATTTCCATTCAGAAAGCACGTTTTCATTTCAGGTAAGATTATTGTATGTTGCTTTAGAACCGACAAATTTATAAACTAATTAAGCTGCTTAATGATATACAAAACCGCAAATACTTGCAGTATCTTCATAAACATAAATGCGGAAGAAAAAAATTATCAACAGCGGAAGAAGAAAGTTATAAACGTGGCACGTCAGCGTTCCTTAATTGTAAGCAACATCCGCAACGATCAGCGTATAAATTGCAGCATTAGCAGGATAGCACGTTACTTACACTGCAGACTTAAATAGTTTGTGTACAACTTAAAAACTTGATCAAACAGAGTTAGGTAGGCGCTTACGATTCACTCAAGCAAACTTTCAATGAATTTGAGCCCGCGTACTCTTTGTATAGAAGGGGATTCCTGAAATTGATATGAGGATGAAGTAGTCGATGTGGTAAGCTAGAAACACATTATCGGAAAAATACAAGATGGTTCAAGTATGACCGGGACTGATTTGTGTGTAAACAACCCTCACTGCACAGCAGGGTTGCGACCCTGAGAGAGTAAAACCACAACCTCCACCCTCCCTCTTGCTTGGCACCATACCAGTTTTTCCAAAACCAAGAGAGCGTGAAGGAGCGGTTTGGTAGGAAAAGTGATGACAACTTTCTTCTGGGATTGGCAGGGGATTACTCTTGTAGACTTTTTGGCAAGTGTGAGAACAGTCAATGTAGCATTTTGGCAACAGACCTAAAGTAAAAGCTCCGATCCGAACGGAAAACAGGTGGAAAGCGGGTAGCCTTCCTTAAAGACAATGCGCGCTCTCACATGACCACAACAATGGTCAAAACAACGATAAAAATCTTCAGGAAATTGAAATTCTGCCATAACAACCTCGTCATCCAATTGTTCTGGAGTGGACACGTCGCCAAGCAAAAGCTTCTTTTGAAAAGGACATCAGGATGCTTTCAGAACGTTGAAAAAAATATAGCGACTTCGTAGGGGAATATGTTGAAGACTGACATGTGCAAGTAAGCGTTTGGCAATTTGGTATTTTTTTGTAAAAAAGCAGTCCTGGTCATATTTGAACCACTGTGTATCAATGGTTTCTTTTAATTTAATATAATCTAAATTATTTTTCAACTTCTACTTTTTTAGGTTTTTTATTGTTGTTGTTGTTGTTTATTTATTGTTCTATAATGAAACATTTATTTTCTATATTCTATAAAAAAATTAATCAGTGGGTATTATCTTACTATAATATTATTTTATGAACAGATTTTATTTAAACCATCAAATGGCCTACTTTACGAATCAGTTAATTATCTCATTATACAAGAATCTCAATGGTAACTTTTAGAACACGTTCAGAAAAGTATGCATAAAAATAAAGCACTTCAAAGCCGATAATATTTTATGACTTCAATTGCTCGATTGTGTTTGACGTGCTGCCGACCTAATTATATACTAATGTGAGTGAATATTTTTAATCATGTTGAGCAATCCCTATAGAAGACTATGAAGGCCATTTTACCCAAAAAAATTTAAATTGTAATTATAACGTTTTGCATATGTATTGTTATTGAATTGTGTGCTGCGATAGACGTTGTTTTCAACATATTATTACATTGTAATACTTTATACCATAAATATCAGCATAAAAATGAAAAATTCAAGTTCTACATTTTTTAAGTTCACCACAAGCTACACCGTCATCTTCATTAATAAATGCAGACAACCCCTTCCGATACAACAAAAATTATGAGGAATTTTGAGAAACCGTCTCACAAAAGAGCGAAGAAAATAAAGGCCACCAATCAAATGCTTTTCAGAAGGTAAAATTAAAAAACAAAACAAAACAAAAAATCAAACAAAATCAACCACAGAACATAACGATCACCAACAGATTTGAAGTCCTAAGCCATGACAGAGATAAAGAAAAATATGCAAACTCCCTGAACAGCGGCAACCTTTATTCTCTACTTTGTCAAAGCTATTCCGCCTCTAATACGTCTACTTGAACAGTATGTCGATACGAAGGAATACTACTACCAAATAACAAGCAGCGACAAAGTAAAACTGCAGGTCAAAACCGTAGGGAACTACAAAATAATAAAAAAGTACTAGATGACAACAAAGTTATACGACATACATTTATCCACCCGGAAGACAAAACATTCAGAGTAGTTAAGAAATCTACACCACACTATTACGGCCGAAGAAATTAAAAAAGCCTTACAAAATCTGGGCTCAAAGTCAAATTAATCATGAATGTGCATAACCGAGAAACAGAACGGCCAAAAAAACATACGATTTTAAAATGATTTGGTAAAGATAGCTTTCGTTTTCTTTCCGGCGGTAGGATTCTTAGATAGATATTGTCAGACGGGTTTAGGATCACTGTAAAGGTTCATACAAGTGACCTCGACGTCTACTCCTCAAACATGGTAAAGGAAACATTACCAACACGAATAGGTCTACGCCTAACTTTGTCATTTACCCGTAAAACTGTTGATATTCAGTCCCATTTCTAAGTAAAGCTAACGCGTCAAACGTGATAAGAAAAACCTTACTGACACGAAGACTAAACGGGGTGCTAGCACGATTGAGGTGACTACTCGATTTCTCCTCAGAGTATGATAGTTACGCGAGTGTGCCTTTAAAAAGGGAAGGGGATGTCAGACCGCCCTCACTGTCCGTTAGTAACTGTTCGGGTACTGCAATCAAATATGGCGAAGCTATAGCATCTCTGGCACTTGCGTTGGTAAAAAAGTCTTGTTTATTATCTAGGCGTCTCAGCTGTGACTTGTACGATTCCCCAGGTGTATGCAGATCTTAAATTGGTTATACTGTAGGGAGGGTGGAATGTCCCGGTTCATGTTTGCAAACCACAATAAAGATACCTGGTACTGGATTCCGCACCAACGAGAATTATGGAGAGCTGCTCCTCCGTTATTTTCGTAACCACAACTATGAATAGATCTACTAAATCCTTTTCTTCTGTCTTTTTTCCATCTTTCTTGGCTGCACATGTCTTTGGGCTTGTATTAGTGCTATCTTAAATTCCTTGTATAACTCTTTTAAATCTTGATTTGTTCTTCGCATCCAAATTTTGTTTATTTTTTGCCGCATATTTCCGTGATACTTTTCTTTCTTCTACTTCCAACATGTTCGTATTTGCTTTGATCAAAGTCCAAGCTTCGCTGGCGTATATTATAGTAGGCCCTATAACAGTGTTATACACTCGCATCTTCGCTTTTCTAAAGATGTATTTGCTCTTTAAATATTTTGTTAAGACTATAGACACATCGATTTCCGGTTATTATTCTACTTTGCATTTCTTCTTTAACATCAGGTTTTTTGTGATTATCGTACCTAAATATAAGCAATTCACCACCTCTTCAAACTTGTACAGTTTTCTCTACGCATTGCTGTTTTAAGATATTATCCTTTCTTAAATTCTTGGTCTGCTCACTCCATATACTTGGTTTTTGTCTTGTTGATGTACAGGCCTAGCTTTTGCAATATTCTCTAATCTTTCCATTACTAGGTCGTCTTTTTCGAAAGATAAGTCCTGATCTGTTTACCTTGGCGTTGCTATAGCCCTTTCCAGAGTAAAATTGAATAGTAGCGACAAAAATAGATTTCCTTGTTTAACCCTTTTATTAACTTAAAATTTTTCTGGTTTTATTATTTACTCTCACCTTATTTTCTGTCATTTGCTGATGCCCCTTTTTTCTTTTTTTGTTCGTTGGTATACTATATATATTTAATTTCCTTATTATTGAAGCTCTCTTTTATTTCTTTTAGTGCATTTTTGTTACATTTGCTTCTTAATAACCTTTTAGTTTTATTTCTTTGCTCAACATACTTATTTTTTAACTTCTAGCTTCCCTCAACTATCATCTTTAGCCGTAACTTATATTTTTTTCTAGTTTTTTCTTGAATTTTCAAAGTACCATGGTTTCCTTTGTCTCTTTATTTCTCTGTTACATTTTTGCAAATTTTATTAATTATTATTTTTATCATTTCCCATTCTTCTTCGATGCTGTTACTCTGTCTGGTGTATTCTAATTTTTTTGTATTTTTATATTTTATTTTTATACTGTATCTGTTCTTCCTTGCTCTTCAACTTTATTATTGTATTTGTTATTATCTTATTTCTCACTTGTTTCCACGAGTCGGGGTAATTTGTTTCATCTTGATTCCTACCATATACGTCCTCACATTAGTAATGCATATTTTCTCCTGACTTTCAATAAGAACATGATCATTTTGGTTAACGATCTGTACATCCGGTGATCTCTATGCTCCCTTATGGATTTTTTTTCTTTTGAAACATATACTGTTGATGGCCACATTTTTTCTTTTGTGAAACATTTAAAAAATGTTGCATTTGTTATATCATGTTTACTATGCTGTTCTATTATAGTTGTATAAACCTCTTCTTTGCCTACCCTCGCATGAACATCATCTAGCATAATATTCATATTATATTTAGGTATTTCTTCATATGATTTACCTAATTGATTATAAAATACTTCTTTTGTTTTTGTGTCTTTTCTTCAGACTGTGCCTGAATTGTTACAAAGATAATTCTTTGATATTTTTTCCCTTAGTCGTAGCATATATAAGTTATTCGAGATTCGATTGAAATTTACGTTGGTAGTTTTCGACCTATCATTTATTATAAAACTCGTGCCTAATACACTGTTTTTTCTCACTGTTAAGAAATAAATAGTTCTCTATTCCTACTGCATCTTGTCCTAGTTGTTTACCTTTCTGTGTCACTACCAGATCATATTCGTATTTTTTGTTTTATTTATTAGATGTTTCAACTTTCCTTCTTATGTTCCATGTGCCTACTTTAAGTTGTTTCTCCAGTTTATCCTCCTAGTTTTTTTATTGTTGACTTTTTTAATGGTTTGTTTAATATTGCACCTTTCCTGTATTTTACTATTTGCTATCCTAGTCACGTCTTGTTTTTTCCCTGGTCTGTTTTTTACATATATGTTAATTCGGTTTTTTGGTACAACTATTTCTAGTCCTTTTATTTTTTTTATTCTTATATATATATATACTCCATATTAATGGCAGCCCCCCTGACTAGAACCATTAGGGATTTTGGTTTTTACCATTGAATTCTACGTACTCCAATCTATCGGAGAGATACCAACTCATTTGATTCTAAAGTAGTAGTAGCTGGAGTAGCCAGATGTCAAGATGAAACTCATATACAATTTTATTTTAAATCAAACAAATAAAATTAGATTGCATCATATTATAATAAGCTCTTACAGACGACAATCAAATATGAAGCTTTGTTGCAGAAAATCTGAAAATACATTCAACACAACTGATATGATCTTAATGGATGGTAATCTAAACTAAGCATAACACGACTGTATCACTTAATATTTGGAAACAAGAAAGTTTTTAGAGCAACTATTTCATAGCGCAGTTTTTTGGGTGGGGTATGGTCATTTCACAAAGTTTACTCTAAAAGCTGTTCAAACTCAATATACCACAATACTAAACGTAACAACCTTCCCTTTTCTTAGAAACCAAACATTAAAGTTTAACTCTACTATATTTAAAGAAACACTATGTACCAGATATATCATAGGGAAGAGTCTTGAGATCTTTGTTATTTAACAATACACATCAGACAGTTATGCAATTCAAGCTGCAGTTACAGAGATCAAATTCACATTTTTACTTATTTCAATAGTCAATAAGCCTAGGGCTAAATTATTTAGACGCACTCTTATGACTGATCACTAGCGACAATCTGGTGACAAATTGCAACATCTTCCTGTTTGTGTGGCCAAAAGTTTTCGATAAATCTAATTTCGATTGTGTTTCATTTCAGAAGTCAACATGCATACGACTCATCTCGTGCACATTTTTCTATAGCTAAGTAAAGCATGAACGATGTGATAGACTCGTTCAAGAGAAATGTCGACAATTTCATCGATATCGTTCTGATTCATGCAGCAATTAGCTGTTGAGAACCAACGACTAATAATATCCATTCTTTTATAAATGTCAATAGATTTACAACGATCAACCGCTAGGAATTCAATAACAGAACATTACTTCAACCGAATATCCATGTCCAGCAGCAGAACAACCTAATATTGCAGAAATGTTTTGATAATCAATGAGTTACAGAATAAAGTAACATTTCTTTCATGTGCTTAAAAGCAATCTGATTGGACCTATTGGCTAGGATGCAAGAGTTTTCAAAATATCCTTGTATGTTCCTATATTATTACCTTTCTTATCAAACTTTGCTATCATTGCTATTGATCACTGTATTTTTTATATAATTTTCTTACATATTAGTTTGTTTTATAATAACGATTCTTTAATAAAGATATTTTAATTTTTCTAGGTGGAGGCATTTCTCAAAACTAAGTTACATGCACTGCATAGGGAAGGAGCCGCTAAAATACGTAACCGTTGGCAAAATCCTGGAGGATGCGGCCAGCAAATATCCAGATCGAGAAGCAGTGGTATCGGTACAGCAGCGCCAAAGAGTTACCTACGCGCAACTTCTAGAGCAAGCCGACAAGTTGGCTGCTGGTATTCAAAAGCTGGGGCTGGAGAAAGGGGACAGGCTTGGGCTCTGGGCGCCCAACATCACCGAGTGGGTCGTCACCAAAATGGCCAGCGCTCGCGCGGGCCTCATACTGGTTTGTGTTTGGTTTCTTCTGTCTTTTAAAAACTTGAATAAGCAAGGTGTAATGTTGCAGGTAGTCTTAAATCCAGGTTATCAAGCTAAGGAACTGGAATATTGTATCAATAAGGCAGAGGTGAAGGCTTTGGTGTGTGCGCACAAAACGAGCAAGATAAACTTCTACGACATCTTGAGCGAACTAACGCCCAGCTTAAGTAAGAGTGAACCTGGAAAGCTGAAGTGCAGTAATGTTCCTTCTCTGCGGTCTATTGTCGTATCAGGAGACGAGACGCTTGGGTATAAATAACTTTGGTTGTGTTAAATTAAGAAGGATGACACTTTAAAGATGTGACGAGACCGTTTATCCGTTTATCTTAGATTTACTAGTCACTTTTTTTCATTTCTATTGCTGTTGGTTTTAGCAATAGTTGAAGTAGATTATTGACTCTTTTTTTCTTTGCGTTGTGATATTTTGTTTCCAGTTTTTTGTTGAGAGCCTCATGGATGTATCGTGCTTCTCTTATTTTCTTTACAGCACTTTTTCCAGTATTCTCGTTTCTTGTACCTGTTTGTACAAGTCTCTTACTAGATAGTTGGTGTATTCTTTTGGTTCTATTATTGGTTTTCCTTATCGTAAATAGCTTTCCTCCTGTGAGTTAAAGCCTTATACTCATCAACATATTGCTGGCTGTCTTTGTTTTCCTGATACATATTTTCAAGTCAGATCTACATTATACAGCCCTATTTTGTTGAAGTGTTTTCTAAGAGAACAATGTTCTGTAAGAAGATAAAAAAATGTTCGTTGCTGATTTTTGTTCTTCAGTTCGTTTACGAGATGGTGCTTTTATAAAAGTTCTTATTCTGGTATTTTTATGTTGCTTTTTGACCAATTCTTTCATTTAGCCTCCTATTGCATATTTAGGTACTTCCAGAACCAGTTCGGGGCCTGTATATACCTATAGAGATGATAATCATTTGTGTGCTAGCTCATTAGCTTTTTGTTGCCTGCAATTTTGCAATGTCCTGGTACCCACAATAGATTTAACTTAATTTGGTTTGTCAAAACCCTAAGTTCTTCGCCGCATTGCCTTCAGGCTCCGCTTCCATACAATCTTTGCGGATAGGTGCGTTGCGCAGTCTATTAAGAGTCATTCCTGCTACTGTCATGATTTCAAAGTGAAGAGGAAAGAGGTCTAGCAGTGTTTCCATTGTCGCTATTGGTGTTGTTCTTATGACGCCCATTATTCTTAGATAAGCAAGTACAGTTATAGCAAGTCTTTGCATTATCTTTAGCGACCATGTTAAAGCTGTATATAATATCATGAGCTTGGCCACCGTAGAGTATATACAATACATCACGTTTGGTTTTAAATCCCGTGTTTTTCTATGAATTCAACTGGCTGACACTAATGTTGCATCCGTATTTCTTTTGATTTTTTTAATATGCTGATTTAAGGTGAACTTTGAGTCTAAAGAATCTCATCTCATAACTTTATATCTACACTTTGGAGACTAAGCAATCCCAGTTCCGCTAAGTTTCTCCTTCTTGTGAATGCTAGTGTTGTAGATTTTGAATATGTTTTTCTAATTCGTAATCAATTTAAGACCCTTTCCATGCACTGCCTAACCGCATTGTTAAATCTTTTCTGGGATAGTATGATTAAATCGGCTGCATATTTCAATGCTCTACTTGTATATACGTTCCCCCCGAGTGCCGTCCATTACAAGATTTCACAGTAAAGGAGACAGAACTCCTACTTGTGGACATCCCCTTGCAACCCGAGCCATCACTATTTCATCCATCAGAGACAATTACATAGAGTAATCTTTATTTATGCATACATTCTATCCACCTGCAGCTTATTTTGTTGAGTCCTTTATTCTTCAATATCAGAAAAGGCAGTTAGGAAGTACTTTTTTCTTGTCTACAGTATTCTTCACTCTGGTAACAAGTTGATGCAATGATGTTTCTATAAATACTCCTACTTTATATGCATACCTATTTAGATGTAAAGCTCAAGTAACTAATACAATATCCATAATATGCCTGTCAAACAGTTTTTTTAGAGTTTTTAGTACAAAAGACATCACACTAATTGGTCTTAGAGCCTTAGCCATATACTGCCTTACCTTTCCGGATTTTGGTGCAAAAGTAAATCTTTAAGATTTTGGTATGCATCTTAGAGCAAAACTTGCCATAAGTATATTACACATCTTGTAGTATAGTAGGTCACTTTCTTTCTCCAACAGAATAGCATAAATGCATAAGATTATAATAAGTTATATATCTGAATTTTACCAGCTACTCAGTGATATATTAACATTCTGTGACTTCAGAAAGTATACCCTGAGTGGTTCTCTAATTGTTTTTTTTTCTATTTTCTTTTTTAAAGTAGTTATAGAGCTTTGAAGAGCTTTTGAGATAATTTTGTGGAGTTTGTCACTTTCTCGCATACAAGTGTATTTCACTTACTTCTATTCCATGCATTTAGAAAGCTTTATTACCACCTTAAATAGAAATAAAATAAAATAAAATAAAATTTAATCGTTTTCTAATTACTTCATACGTTTTCTTAATTTTTAAGTTCATTTGTTTTCTGTTCTTAGCTGTGAGAGTTTTTCATGTAAGTATGATACCCGTATGCAACGATAAGTTAGAATAGAAGCATGGGTAATGGCATTATTGTTTATATGCATCGATGGACATTATTTTTCTCTCGAAAAGAAATTTATGTACCCATTGATCTAGTTTTATAGCTAGACCTGCAGAGTAGACAATTGGTTGTTGAGCAGGATATATAAAACTCTTATTGGATGTTTGTGTGTGGAACAAATACTGGTACCTGTGTCTACTAGTCGAAAAGATCAGCTTTAGCAAAGCACATGTAATATTGGTCGCAAGACTCTTTTCTAAGTAACTCTACATTCCATAGGTCCTCTT
Source organism: Sinelater perroti (assembly GCA_036346155.1). Lineage (NCBI taxonomy): Eukaryota > Metazoa > Arthropoda > Insecta > Coleoptera > Elateridae > Sinelater > Sinelater perroti. Next base: position 1,221,850 of record JARFIY010000209.1, on the reverse strand, counting down.
CGTTTAATTTCGTTTTAAATTTTGGACCGCTCTGATAACATTTTAATAGCCTGTAGTAAATTAGTAAAAGATATTCTTTGATTTTCTATAATAACTAAACATATGAGATTTAAATAAAAATGAGACTAATACCTGAAAATACTAATGTAATGATTATTTCTTCTGTTCTAATAATTGTTTAATTACATAGGTGATTTGGTGAGTTTGCGGTGTAAAAAACTCACTTTTTCGTGTTGAGTCGTCAATCGTGTTTTTTTCTGAATTTTAAATTTAATAAAATTTTAGCAGTTTTTAATCGTATGGGATAGTTATACACTCTCCCCCTCTTAGTTTTTTTCCCTTTACGGGTTATCCGTTCTCAATCTTCACAATTGTCTCTCCTTTACACCTTGTAGGCCTTCCTTCTTTTTATAGTCTAGCTTACTCTTTTTATTTTATTGCTTGTTATATTCTTCATATATATCTTCTCCTCTATACGTTTCTACGCTTATCTTTTTGTTTTTGTTTCCATCGTAAACTTCTTATTCCAGATTAGTCTAATGGTTTTGTTACCATTTTTTTGTTCACCACTTTGCCTTATAGTCCCCCAAAACATATATATTTAGTTTTTTTTAAATTATGGATACCCACTTGTATTCTTCCTTTAACTTTTGTATCTTTTATATCACATCCTCCTCATCTTGTAATGGAATTAACTGATCATCGGCCAACATTAATAATTGTGATGTTTTGTATTTCTATTTTTCAAATTTTCTATGTAATTTTTATATTGCTTGTCCAGTGTCCAGTTCCAAAACTTTAGTTTTATTAGCATATTCCCCATTACAATAAAGGGTTCTGTGTTTTGGTATAGCGCTGTAGTTACTTTGACCCATTTCTTTGATCCTCATTTCATTCATTACATCCCATGGTATTTCCCTTGAAACATTATCGCATATTTTCCTAGATCTACAAAATTTATATGTTTTAATATTTTTTACTTGGTTTTTCTCGTTATAGTCTATATATAATTTCCTTGGTTTAATCTACTTTGTTATTCATTAAATTCTTTCATATGCTCTTCTATCTTATTTTTAAACCTCTTTTTAATAGCCTTACAATCGTCGGCAATATGCTTACTCCTCTATAGTTATAGCACATCTTTTTGTCTCCTTTCTTGTGTACCGATATAATATATGACTCTTTTCTTTATATCGGCATATTCTCTTTTCTTTTTTTTTATATTTTAGCTATTATTTCTATTGGTCTAAACCCAGCACATTTTAATAATTCTATTTTAATGTTTGCCAGTTTTATGTTTGCTAATTTATTATTTTTACTGCTCTTTAATAGCTTTGTCACAACTTGTACTGGTATTTCTGTTTCTCCTATAATTTCTTAATCATATACTGTGTTCTTTTTTCTTGAAGGAGTGTCTCATAATATTATATCCGTTTCCCAGGTATTATTAGATTTAGCTTAGCGTTGCTCTTTGTTTCTTGTCTTAAGCTGCAAATTATTCCCCAGATTTCTTTGAATTTATGGAATCCAATTGTACTACTTGCTTTTATTTGCTTATAGACGAAGCAAATAAAATGCTACAAGAACTCAAAGCTGCCTCAAAGGAAGTCGGGCTTGACATAAACTATACAAAGGCAAAATATATGACAAACCTGGTCCTGAGCGATAACATTTCGGCAGATGATATAAAAATCGAACAAGTATACTCATACAAATACTTGGGACACGAGTTAACCATTGGGAGAGATGATCAAACCCACGAACTGAAGAGGAGGATCAATTTAACATGGGCAGCCTACGGTAAGCTCAGCAACATCTTTAAATCAGATATCCCAATATGCCTGAAGAGGAAAACGTTCGATCAGTGCATACTCCCTGTTCTCACGTATGGGGCTGAAACACTAACATTGACCAAGAAAACCATAATGAAAATAAGAGTAACACAGACGGCAATGGAAAGGTCAATGCTAGGAATAACACTTAGGGACAAAATACCAAACACCACAATTAGGCAGCGAACAAAGGTGAAGGATGCTGTGTTGAGGATAGCTGAGCTGAAGTGGAACTGGGCGGGACACGTGGCAAGACTGAAAGATGAGAGATGGACAAGACGATTGATTGAATGGAGACCCAGACAAGACGCATTCAGAAGCAGAGGTAGACCACCAACAAGATGGGCCGATGATGTAAAAAGAGTTGCAGGAAATTGGATCCAGATCGCACAGGACAGAAACAAATGGAAGGGTTTGAGGAAGGCCTATGTCCAGCAGTGGACGACCTAGGCTGGGGAAGAAGAAGATTGTACTGCTTATATTTCTAATTACATTTTATCAGTGTTTATTATCCTCTTATTTTACTTATTGTTTCACTTTTGTTATGAATTCCATAGGCTCTTATATGATTTATATCTATTTTCTCTCACAGCCATTTCAAATTTTTTTTTTTATTTTTTATATTCTCTAATTTCTTGGTATACATATTTTTTCTATTATTTTCCTTTACTTTTACTATCAAAGTTTTTATGCTAGCTTTTATCTGCTCGTACATTTCAATTGGATTTTCATCGATTGTCCTCTCATACATCCGTTGGTGGCCCAAAATTTTTACTTTAAGTCCATGAATCTTTTTAATACATTTCTGGCAAGACGTTTTTTAATAGCAGTTTGCTATGCGATCAAATAATTCTTTATTATACTTTTACAATTTAGTCTATAATTTTTTTTACGATTTTCTCAAATTGATGCTGATCCTAAGCGTTGTACTCTGAAGTGATTGTAAATATTGTCTTGGTTATTGATGTAATAGGAATTACCAAGTATTAGATATGGCGGTAGCACAAACAACAACTTTCTCCTCTAAACTAGAGAGATTCAGAACGACTTACTGCGACTTTTAGAGTATACCCTAATTTGTTATAGTTCCTTCTCTAGGTCTAGGCTTTTGACTAGCCTCCAGAATCTAGAGAAAAGCTTCGTTGTATAGCTCTCTGTCTTTAGTTTTTCTTAGCCTATTTGTAGATATCTGAGCCTCTGAGCCTCGTAAGGCTTTCACAATAGCACAAAATGTGGTCTGCAGTCCCCTCCTCTTTCTGAAAAAATTGGCACTTGTTGCTATCTGTTACTCTTGGGAGATTTAAATGCCTCCTAAAGCAACAGCGCAGGACAACTATGACACTAAGTTTAGATCTGTTTAATCGTAGGAGTTCTGCTGTAAATTTTTGTGATTTTCTTCGATTGTCTGAAGCGGCTGGTATTGTTCCACCTTTCTTGAGTTTTATTCACTCATAGATGTTTTTTTGAAAATGGGGTTTGGATCCGATAGGTCTTGCTTCTGGTCAATAAGTTTGCCATCTCGTTTACTTTGACTTTACCACAAGCGTGGCGAGAGCTTGAAGTGCTGCTTGGTTATCCGAAAATATGACCACTCTCTTACTCTCAAAGTTAAACCTTTTGATCTTCTTCACACATTATTCTATAGCTACGGTTTTCGCCTAAAAGACTGTAGAAAATTTTCCAACCGCAATTGGAATCTTAATGTTTCTTTTTGGACCATAAATATCTCCTCTAAACTAATGGCTTCAGTTAGCTACCTGCCCAAGAGTGTGGTTAGAAGGAAAAACTTTTCTATGATTTTTTTATAATTGGACTACCTTTGCCATTTTTCACCGGTATGCATAATCTTGAATCTTTGCTAAAGTATCACAATACAGGATTATGGTTTAATTCCCTATACAATAAATTTGTTGTTGCGACAGAGATTTAAAAATTGTTTGCAACAGGTCACATTGCTAGTTTTAAACTGCTAACAAAAATTAGGGTACCCCATTAGCACAAACCTTATTCATATAAAGACGCTTATGGAAAACGTGTCGAACAACTGTATCGGAAAGCCTTAATATTGCAAACAATTGTTTTACTTTTAAACAACTATCTTGCAGCGGATTTTCGTCTAGACGTACACCTTTTTCACAACGTCGTTGCTATAATTTTGTGGCTGCTAAGAACACTTTTTAGGGGTGTGTTATGTCAACTGGAAAATAGCTGATGCCATAGCGGCTCCATTAGGGGATGTCTTTTATGGTCGGAAATTTATGACGGCATCACGCGTTAATATGTTCGGAGACATTTGTGTCCGTCGGTCAGCATTCGTAGCACTCACCTTGAAGAAACGTTCTGCATTTTAGGTCATCATGCAAAATGAACTCCAGATATCCTACGGTAATGGCAAGTGTAGAGGTGATATCAGACACACCTAATCGAGGGTCTTCTATAAAAACTTGCTCCATTCAGTCATGGTTTCGGTTCGGCTAGTTTGTAGCCGAGGCTGCTTCGGTTCATTGTCACACAACTCTTGATCTTCTTTAAAATTGTGTACCCATGTACATTTTTAACAACCATAACGCTTTCGCCGCATGTCTCATCCAATCGGCGATGAATTTAGATGAACAAAAGGAGGAAACGGGCAATTACACGTTGTTCTTGAACATTGAACGTCGCCATTTTAAGTATACAAAACAACACTCATTGCAATGGCGGTACACATTGTATGATGCTGTCATCTATATTACAAATTCAAAAATATTTTCCGGTCTTAAAAATTAACCGCATCTTCTACTTACCCTCACTACCTAGAAAAAAATGAGGACCATAGAACTTGAACGTATCCCGCACACATGATTTTTCTTGGCCTATACGATATCGTTTTGCCCACTCTTTTAGAGTGCAATATTGAAGCAAAAATTGTTTATTATGGCTTTTAGATGAAGTCTAACTAGACTAACAAGCAAATGAGTTAATGTACATAGCATGTGGGGAGGAACACCAAGAGTGACCTCCTGTCATTACAAGGTATACAAGTCTTATTACTAATTTGTTAGGTCACTAAACTTTGTCCGTTTCAGGCGTCTAACTGCGTTTGCATTATTTAATAAGTCTGTCACTAGAACGCTAGGGTGATCACTAATTCGATCGTTGTATCTGATGCAGCAAGCTTTGATGACATCTTTAATCCATGGGATCTTTAGATCGTTATGTAATGTGCGGTTGTTCACATACCATTCGGCGTTTGCTATTGCGCGAAGTGTTTTGCTTTGAAATCGCTGTAATATCTCGATGTTCGATGACTTAGCAGATCCCCAAAACTGGATCACATACGTCCAAATCGGTACTAACATGGTTTTATATAACAACACCTTGTTTGTTAAACTGAGCTGGGATTTTCGTCCGAGGAGCCAGAACATCTTCTTCACGCGGATATCTAATTCTTTTCGCTTAGTCTGTATATGCTTTTTCCAGTTTAGTTTGCTATCGAGATGGATACCGAGATATTTGATATCTTCTTTGTGTGGTATGTTAGTGCCGTTGAAGATTATAGGAGGTGGAACACCCTTGCGGAGGGTGAAGACCACTGAAGCCGATTTGTTTTCATTGATTTTGATGCGCCAGGTCTTTATCCAGTTTTCTAAAGCTTCCAGCGCATTTTGCAGGTATATTGATGCCTGAAGTGGATCTATGTGTGAAGATAATACAGCCGTGTCGTCCGCAAACGTAGCAATTAAAACATTGTCGGTAACAGGAAGGTCTGCCGTAAACAACTGGTATAATGTCGGTCCCAGTACGCTACCTTGTGGTACACCTGCCTCGACTGAGTAGATTGGCGAGTGGCTGTCAATGATTTTGACCCGAAAGTATCTGTTTTCTAGATACGACTTGAAGAGCAGATAGTACTGTTGCGGTAGGGTTTGCTTGATCTTATATAGGAGGTCAGGGTGCCAAACTCGATCAAAAGCTTGGCCCACGTCTAAGAATGCTGCTAGGCATAACCGTTTTTCCTCGAAGTCTTTTTCTACCTTATCCACTATCCTATGGACTTGTTCCAATGTTGAGTATTTTCTGCGGAAACCGAATTGATGTTCCGGAACTAAATGCAGTTCTTCTATAATGGGTTCAAGTCTTCTTAGTAGAATTCGCTCAAAGAGCTTAGAGAGGAGTGGTAACAGCGAAATCGGTCTATAAGGAGCTAGTAATTGAGCTGGTTTTCCTGGCTTTTGAATGACAATTACTTCGGCAAATTTCCATTGGATTGGGAAGTACTGAGTTCTTAAGATGGCATTATATATAGGTGTTATAGCTGCTATCCCTTTTTTTGGCAGTTGGCGAAGTAATTCGGACGTAATTAGGTCATATCCCGGTGCTTTGGCAGTTTTTAAACATTTAACTTCTGTTTGGACTTTGTTGGGTGTACAGTGTCGAATGGGTAAATGGAGTTGGAGTGATGATTTGAGGAATTCGAGAATTTTGTAATCATCTTGTGGAGTTCTGTCTGATTCGTGCGGTTGAAAGGTTGCAGCTAAGTGTTCGCCGAATACCACCGCTTTATCTTTGTCACATCGGGCCCAAGAGCCATCATTTTTACGAATAGGAGGGATAGGGATAAAATTCCTAGTTGCGCGCCATAAGGAGTAGTCGTGGTGTTGACTGGGGGATAAGTTTCGCACGTAATCATTGAACGTTTCGTTTTTCTGTTCCTTGATTAATATTTTTAGTTGTGTGGTGAGAGTGTTTAGTTTATTTTTGTCTCTTGGGTGTCTTGTTTGTTGCCAGATCCGTCTTGCTTTTCGTTTGTCGCTGATCTTTTGTCTAATTTCTAAGGAGTAGTTGTTAGTGTTTTTGTTACATTTATGTTGTAGTTTATGGGCGTAGCTGTCCAAGAAGCATATTGTAAGGTTTGTGTTAGTCGTTCTATTGCCGTTTCAATTTCATTTGAAGTGTTAAGTACTGCTGGAATCGATAGATGTTCATCAATATATTGTCGAAAAATGTCCCAATCCGTAAGACTGTTGTGTAGGCTGGGCCTTGCAGGCTTGTTGATTATGCAGCTACTCAACGTGCATATTATAGCAGAGTGATCCGAGTTTAGATCGTAGCAGTCAGCAACATCGATGTAGTTGGGCGAGAAATTTTTGTAATAAGAAATCTAATGCATCCGGCAGTTTATTCAGATCGGTTGGCCAATATGTGGGTTTACCTGTGGCTACTGCATTATAATGATTATTTAAGATGGTTTTATATAGTTGCCTTCCCTTTGGGTTAATTAATCTGGAACCCCATAAGGGTGTTTAGAGTTAAAATCACCACCTGCTATGAACCGGTCTCCTAGCGTCCTGAAGAAATCTTCGAACTGGTTCTGCGTTATTGAATGCCGCGGAGGGCAATATACTGATGATACTGTTATGTCTCCAACGTGGTCTTTAATTTTGACATTTGTGGCTTGTATATGATATGTTTCAAATTTCTCCATTTCGTAGTGATAATTTGCTGCTGATTATAATTGCCGTTCCAGCGTGAGCTGTGTTGTCGGGATGACAGGTGTAATAAGTTCTGTAGTTGTGGATATTGAGGTAGTTGTAATTAGTAAAGTGTGCTTCAGATACCAAGAGCAAGTCGATTTTTTGGGTGTTTAGAAACGCTTCTATTTCTAAACGGCGTTGTAGAAGTCCGTTTGCGTTCCATACGGCTATTATTAGGTTATCCATTATTGGGAAATTTTGGTTATCAGGCTAGTGAGTAGGTTGAGCATCATAGTATTTTGTTGCATTAACTGGCTAAACATGGTTTCAAATTTGGAAAGGAACTGAGACAGGGAGATGTCATTGCTGTTTTGATTTTGATTTTGAGTGTTGTATGAGTCTGACGTTGTTATGAAATTTTGTTGTCCAGCCACGGCTGCGGCATAGCTAGTTGGAAACCTGTTCGCCCTATATGTGTTTGGTTGAATTGTGGCCGCCTTTAGAACTTGTGGTGCTTGCATCCTAGGGTTGGCAGTGTTGTTTCCTCTTTTAACTGAAGTTGTTGGTAGATAGAGCATCCTTTATAGTTTGCTGGGTGGGCTTCATTGTACAATGCACATGTAGCAGGAGTGTCTTTTGGCTTTGTACACGTCAGGGTATTGTGGTTACCACCACACTTTACGCACGCGAATGGTTTTCTGCAGTAAGTTTTGCTGTGTCCGTATACTTGACAACGAGTACACTGGATGATATTGGTTTTTTTCCTTGGTGGCTCAACTGTAATTATCATATTTAATAGAGATCTAAGTTCGTATATCTCTTTGTTGTTACTGGCAGGCTCGAGGTCAACAAAGAATAAAGGAAGTAGTGTTTTGTCTACCCTGTGTCTTATATTCATTAAATTGCGTACAGTATGTCCTTTCTCTTTCAATTCTTCTTTTATCAACGCGGTATCGACTGTTGGGTGAAGGTTTCTGATTACAACTCTAAATGCCCTTTCTTCTTGAATCTGATAAGTATGAAAAATAATTTTCTCGTCATCAAGATGTCTCACAAGTTTTCGATATGTTTCAGGGTTATTAGTATTTATCTTGACGACGTTGTTTGCTAGTGTTTTTGAGTTGTATTGTTCAGTTTCTAATACTTTTCTCAGATTTGTAATCATTGCGTTATAATTTTCTACTCCGTGTATATATACTGGAGGGGGTTTCTTAACTGCAGCTTGTGATTCGTCTCTAGTTGTTTCCATTACGTTATCTTCGTGTATGTCATTTAATAAATTAAATCTGTTGTTATCGATGATTTGGCTTTGTAATTCGAGGTTATTATCAGGGGAGCGTGGGCGTCTTTTCTCTTTTCATTACTTGCCACTCATGAGAGCTCGTTTGGGGTTGGTCATCGTTTGTTGCGGTCATTTCAGGTGCTGAATGCTGGTTATTAGGATTTTGTGGCGGACAGTGCATGGGTTGTGGAATATTAGTAGGATAAGATACATATGGAACATATGTTTGGCTTGGTAATAATTGTTGTGTAGGAGGATTAGTGTAGGGCGTTAATGGCTGGTTTTGATATAATAAATTATGTTAAGAAATTGGAATTTGTTGTTGAGCAATAGGCATTTGTGGTTGAAACGGAAACATATTTAAAATAAATAAAATAAACTCACTGATTAATGCGGGTCACTGTCATTCGAGTGCATGCATAGATAACACGCGCGTCACCTTTAGATGAAGTTGGGTTGTAAAAATTCTTTTCCCCATTCTATCTAAGTCAGTACATTTATAGATTATTTATGTTGGATTTTGGGTTAATATTATCTGTAACAATTTAACGTTAAAACGTCTGTTTATTTTATGGCTGTTTTTGTCTGTCCGCCATAATTTTTTTACATTTACAGAGGCGTCTATAGCTACAGCGATGTTATGGAGCTGGCCGATGAAACTGCTGTTCGAAGAATTGCTGCAAATCAACATTTGATTAAACCAGACGAACCATTCGATATCCAGTACTCTTCAGTAAGTAGTACGACCCATTTCTAAAAATATAAAACAAATATATTCAGGGTACGACGGGTAAGCCAAAAGCAGCGATACTAAGCCATTACAACATCGTAAACAACGGCTACCAAATTGGAAAAAGAAACGAACTGGATAGAGCACACGAGAAAATCTGTGTCCAAGTGCCGTTATTCACGCATTTGGCATGACAGTTGCAATATGCGGTGCTACCTGGTATGGTGCAACTTTGGTGCTGCCTTCCCCGATGTACAACTCGCAACGGAATCTAGAAGCGATACTAGAAGAAAAGTATTACTTGCAAAGATAGTTGAAGTAATTGTAATAACCAAATCTTGTTAGATGCACGTCAATTTACGGTACACCTACAATGTATGTAGATTTGGTAAACCTTCAAAAACAACAAATGAGGGACGTTAATGTGCCGATAATTGTAACTGGCGGGGCACCATGCTCACCTGAACTTTTTAAGCAACTAAAAAAATATCTAAACGTAAAAACTTTAAAGGTAGAAATCTGTTATAATAAACTAAATTTCTATATAAGCATCTTTAATTTTATAGTCTGTGTACGGGTTAACTGAAGCAACTGCAGTTTCCTTCCAAAGTCTACCGGAAGGCGAAGATGATTATAAAAAAACACAAACTGTAGGTTGTGTAGGCGATCACACGGAGGTAAAAGTTGTTGATGAGAACAATAATCTTGTTCCTTTAGGAACCCCTGGAGAGCTTTGCATTCGTGGATATAACACAATGTTAGGCTATTGGGAAGATGACCAAAAAACCAAAGAAATTATGAGTGCAGATAGGTGGTTAAGGACTGGGTAATATAACAATGTGCCAGAAAAGGTGATGAATTTAGCTACATGCAGTTACAGCGATAAATTTGTTCTTCAAGAAGATGGTTATGGTAGAGTTGTAGGCAGGCTGAAAGACGTAATTGTGAGAGGCGGCGAAAACATATTTCCCGTAGAAATTGAGAACGTATTGAATCAGCATCCTGATATAATAGAATCATATGTAATGTTTCTAGCTAAAACAATCACTTAATAAATTAAAATCTTCTGTTTTAGGTTATTGGATTGGACCATGAGAGACTGGGCGAAGAAGTGTGTGCCTGTATTCGGGTACGACCAGGGGCAGAATTGACTTATGACGCCATGGTTGAATTTTGCAAGGCACAGATTGCTTCGTTTAAAATTCCAAGCAAGCTGAAGATAATGCAAAATTTTCCTAAAACGGGCAGTGGCAAAATTCAAAAATATGTTCTTAAACAACTGTTATCAAACTAATGATATATAACCCTAACTTATTTCAGTATACAAGTAAAGGGTCTTTCATTAAGCGCTTCCTATCTTTAAATTATATATATAAAAAAAATTATGAGTGCTGCTGCTGTCACACAGGTCAAAGTTCAACTATTGCTGTCACACAATTGTTCGTGCCTTTCCGTGCCGACCCGAACGCCTCCGAATGACAAATTCTGGCTTGGCGGCAGGCACGGCCGAGGTATTATATTTCCGGAACCGCAAGCGATAGAAAATTTTCGTTTGAGAGTGGGTAATAAAGCACTCGTTTAAATAAAACAAAGTGTGTGTGAGATATATTTCGGGATGCATTGGGCGGTCTTGGATCTCATGTGGATTGGAATCGTCCCAAATTCGACAATTTTGTTTGTTGATGTACCCATTCATCCAGAAATGGGTCTCATCGCTGAAGATGATTTTTCAATGAAAATTAGGGTCAGTATCCAACTGCTCCAGGGCCAATTTAGCGAACACACGTCGTTGTCTATGGTCGTTTACCTTCAGCTCCTGGGTCAATTAAATTTTGTACGGGTGCAGGTCCAAGTCACGACGCAAAATTCGCCAAGTTATGGTCTGCGAAAGGCCGAGTTCTTGTGAACGACGCGAAATCGACTGCTTCAGATTCTCCTGCACACTCTCACAGACAGCGACAATGTTTTCGGCAGATCTTGCGTTTCATCGTCGTACAGGTGTTGGTTGATTGTTTACTGAACCAGTGGACTCAATTTATCCACCACACTGCGAATAGTCCTCTCGCTAGGACGATTATGGCGATCGTAAAATGGGCGAAGCGCGCGGAACGTTGCCCGAACAGAACACCCATTTTGATAAAACAATTTTATCATTTGTTGTTGGACGCTATATCCGTCCATGGTGATTTAGCAAAACAGACTGAATAAATGATAGCCAATTCGACAGATGTAGCTTCAACTTATGGCCGCTATCAACTGTCAAATTTTGGAAGTTCCTATTGGAAGACCTTTAGCTGTGATACACTTTTATAATTTGATAGGAAAACTAATTTTCTATCACATTACAAGTAATAGAATCAGTACATTATTTTAAATAGCGATTATTCATAAGGTTTTTATCCCACTGCTAATATAGCAACAATAGGATGCTGAAATCACGTAAAACTTCTTAGGACCGCATAGCCTTTCACATTTCTTTATTGGTAGTAATTGTTATGACTAAAGCATAACGCCTTTTATTTTTAAAAAAGAAAAATGTTAAAGTAACTGATATTATATCTAGACTAGGTCAACAATTCCGTAGAAATGTATTACCGAAAAGGCAGGTATTCGCTAGGAGACAAAGCGAGATCAATAACATACGAACAACACCGAAATGAACTATTTATAGTAAATTATTAAGAGCCATTAGCTTATCAATTAAAGAAATATGCACTGAAATAGATATTAATCATTGTAGCATTCAGTTAAAAATAAAAAATTAATTAAGAGTCCAAAAAGAGTCTACAAGATGGGTCCCCCACCCCAAGCTCAATTCTGAACAAGAAAGTACGAGATTTTAGATCACTTACAAACTTCTTACTCTTTGTAACGGACAATTGTGATAAAACTTTAGTCCATTACTGCACTCCTAAGTTCAGACGGGCAAATGTGGAGTGACAGTGAATGTTTTTCCAGTCATGATTTGATACCACAAAAGCGTAATTTTTGCTTTTTTTAATAAAATAAAACACAAGTCATGTTTCATACCGATGCAATCTACTAGTAAAGAAAAAAGCTGTCTATTTACTCTATAAAACTGCAAAAATGAAACTATGTAACTGACATTCCTCCTATAGTTATAAATAGATTTTAAAGGTCAATACCCCATTCAAGCCGGTTTATTGCCAAACCTCGCATAAAGATTTTAGATTTTCGATTTAGGTCATGTTTTACCTGTTGTATGTTAAAATGTAAATTATCATAAGTCATTAGACAGCTTGCGCCACCTATCGATATTTCATGCACTACGTGCTCAATTCTTGCTGTTAGTAGACGCCATGCGGCACAACTTTGATTTATGTGGCTCGTCCTTGGTGACAGGCCTTTTTACTAGTCTTGTAGAAAGGCGCCATTCTAATATCACTGTCATAATTCGAGCCAAACTGAAGAACGTTGTATCAGCTTGCTTACAGCTTCAACTATAATTTTTGCGATTAATTTTAGAAAGTACCTATCGTGTGTTACACTGTAGTACTTCGCTTCAATGTTTAAATACTCGAACAACGCTAACATAAAATGAAAGCTCTGGAATTTCCTGTTCCGCATACGCGACAGGCTAAGTACTCCGAGAATATAGGAAATAACCTTTTTGATAAGCAAAGTTTGCAATGCAGTCACTTTATTATAAAAATATGATTAACTAATCTTTTTTTTTAAGGCACCAACTTTTAATCATTACAAATGAAAATAAAAAACCATAATACTTTAAAATAATATGTAAATCAAGTCTTCAGAACATTCTTCCCCCCGATTGTCCTGAAAATCTGTAATTTTGCCTGTTTCTGAAGTTTTGAAGTTTAGTTTCCCCAACTTGGCCACTAGTTTCTTATAAGTCTCGTATGACGTCAAGACTTCCGTTATTCGTACAGTGCCATCATTTCTCGGAAACACTTGAGTCATGTACCCCAACGAAAACATCCCCCTTCTTAGACTAACATATCCTCCGTGTCCACTGATTTTGATTTTGATTCGGAGTAGAAAAAGAAGTCCTTTAGCCAAGTCTCCAGAACATGTCCGCCAATGCCTGGGATTTCCTCCATAACTTTCGGAAATCTAGAGCAGCCTGTCTGAATTCCCCTGGCTCCCAATTAGAAAATAGAATAGAATCGAGGCTTCTTGGAAATACGCATCTACAGGCATTCCTGTCAGCGGTCTGCTGTTCACTATAGCCTTTGCCTCGATAAAGACAGTGAGATGAATTTCCTCTCTGGGCGCTTTGGATTTTAGGATAGTCATCATGGCCGACTTGGATCAGACTTTACCCCATACGTGACACACAGAGAGGTATAAAATGTCACTGAATGCCTTTAATGAATATTTTATTTTAAAACTTGTTCTGGTTTAGCTCTTGGAGGCACTTTCTCAATTTCTTGTCGACACCCCTTAGGTTTGTCACTGTGCATTTGTAAAGGCTGGCCCCTCTTAATGGTCATGCTGTAGCTATTCATCGTAAAGAAATGGGCGAGTTCTAAATGGACAACTCGGGTAGTAAATGGACAAGCTCGGCAGTGCACCTATCTCCGAAATTTGTCTCTTTATCTTTATAAGCAGTCGCAAATAACATTTCTCAGCTAAGTCCTTATTCGGGGAACCCAAAAACGCCTCTTTAGTTTATTTTGGAGTGTATTCTCTCCTTGGTTAGCAAACGATCTGTGGTAGTGTTCCATTAACAGCCTGGTGAGCCGGTTCTTGAGATGGAGAATTATGGGGAACCTTAAATTCTCATTCGGGACCCCTGTCAAGCGAGACTTTATTTTGAGATACCCATCATAGTCTGATACTGGAGACAACTGAAACAAAAGACTCGTTCTGGACACTTCCTGATTATTGCTAAAAAGTTCCATTTCCTTCGAATAGTCGTCCTACTGAGCTCTCACAAACAACAGCTTCTCGGTGGTCTGGATTTCCAGCTTGATGTTCACTGGAATCTTCTTATGGCTTTTGAAAATCTTTAGGAACCTCAGAGCAAAGGTAGTTGTTTGGACCAAGCGCATGTATTTAGAAAAACGGTTCTCTCCCGGCAAACACAACTCATGTGTTTCTACAGCAATCGCAACAAACTCTCGCATCAGCTTCGTGGAAAATATCGCTTAATTTCACATCTAAGCTCCTCCGGCCATTCACATTTGGCAATTTTAGGAATGTCGAACAGTTTTACCAACGGGAATGCTCGTCCAGGTCTGCTTTCGCCTCTCTTGTACCATCGCCCGCCAAATTTTCCTTTGTAGAGACCCATCTCCAATCGGAAGTACTTGTGGTTTCCTGGATCTCACTTACTCGATAAGCTACGAAGAAAATTGTACGGCGGCCAGGTATCTCTAGATGCTCCTTGATAAACTTGCCTAGCCGAGAGAAGAGCAGCGTGGAGCTCCATTTTCGGAATTAAACATGGCAATTCACGGATGCACAGAATCCTTTCCACCATACCTAGAAGTTTATCAACCCACCCTACTTTTAACATCTACAAGACTTATTAGGTAATGCTCCAAGAATGCGAGAGGATCCCACACCACCATTATTAACCGGAGTACAGTTCTCTGCAGTCCAGTGAAATCCCAAGGCCCTTTCAAAAATTTTTGGATGCTTTATTCCCAACGCCAACAATATTTTTCAGTAGCAAATTTGAATTGCTGACCCACATAATTATTTGGAAGCCTCTTTGCAATGGAC
Source organism: Sinelater perroti (assembly GCA_036346155.1). Lineage (NCBI taxonomy): Eukaryota > Metazoa > Arthropoda > Insecta > Coleoptera > Elateridae > Sinelater > Sinelater perroti. The sequence continues at coordinate 1,206,838 of JARFIY010000209.1, read as the reverse complement.
TTTTGTCACATCTCAAATCAGCTGACGGGCAGCAGCTTCCTTGCTCTCATTTAGCCACTTGGAGAATTTCGAACCCCCAAACCTGTCCAAAAACAATCTCCATTCAGCTTGTGTGATCAAATAGATCAAGGTCCCGTTGGCTGACATCTTGGCCCAGAGTGTAACCAACATAGAGGTCGCGGCCCAAGTCGTCAGCTTTGGGCAATACTTGGAAAACTTTTTTTTCTTCCTCTACGGTCTAGCGGAAGGTCTTTATTATGGACAGCAGCTCCGCTTCTTCCATAACGCTCCTCTCCAAAATTTCTATTTTATTTGCTAGCGGCTAGACTTTTAACTAGATGACCTCGATTTACTAGAGGTGACTAACAAGTCCTTCACAGGCTTGCTTGTCGCCACGCTTCTTGGTACCACGCTAGTTTGCGTTTTGTTGGTAAGAGGGCTAACTGGAGTGCTATCAGATCGCTTGGAGAAGCTTCTAGCCAATTTTTGCACCTGGTTAGTGATTTTCCTTTTGTCGCCCGGGTGCTACGACAAACAGATTGCTGTTTTGTAAATCTGCTCCGTAAAACGCTAGAAAAGTCAAGGATTTGGCCTGGCAGGATTTATTGTCCATCTATAGTCTTGCAAATCCTGCAATAACCGGGTCTCAACTTGGTGACATGTATTAAAATTTGGGAGTATGACTTGTTGAATATTTAGAGCAGTGACATTTTTAACAGGTCGTTTCAGTTGAAAGGGTGCTTCTAGAAAATTATAGATTTTACCTTTGTCTTCTACGGTGAGCTGTGTAGGAAAGAGCTTAAATACATTTCTTAAAGGTTTAGCAAAAGTAACGGCTGTTCTTTATTGTTCTCTGTCTAATGGCTTGTTTCATTTTTAACGGGTGCTACTATTTGTTATAGACCTTTTATGTTACACAATGAATAGTCAGTAGCTTCTGACATAGTGAAGTTATTAAGATATTCATGTATTGCTTAATTCTTGATATCCCACAAAGTTTGTCTGATATCTTGCGCTACTCTGTTAAATATTTTTTGTCCAATATTAGTCTGGTTATTTCCTAATCTTCTAGTAACTTAAGTTTTTCAGCAATGTCAAGAGTAGCTTGCGAAGCAGCTTCTTATATAGTTTTTGTTAATTTACAAACGACAATATCTATATGTTCCTTTAATTTCAATAGTATATCCAAGTTGATCAGTTCGTCTAAATTTGTTCTAAATGACCCAGTCAATATGTTTAGATTATAGTGTTGGTGGTTTTTTGCTTGTATTGTATTTGTGTATACACAGTTATTATAACAGCAAGGTAATTCAAAGAATGAACTCGTGCCAAGGCCGGAGATAACCCTAGACCATGATACATCCGTCTTCGTGCTTCATTATGGGAATCTGGTACTTGAAATCGAAACGAGGGCATTGGGACGACGAACCCACTGAATTCCGTCCGTTCCGAACAACATATAATTGCTTTCGTCATTCCAGAGCATATTTTCCCATTATTTCCTCGTCCAGTTTTTGTGTGGTGGGGCCTACCTGTGCTTTTGCGAAATCATCAGTTTTTGACCGAACGACATCCATTAAGTCCAGCTTGCTACATATGACATCTGATAGCAAGAAGTCCAGGAGGTCACATAATTGGTGAGAAATATCGGCTGTCGTGAGGCGGGACATGCGTATGATGATCCTGTCGTATTGAGACGACCCCTCTTGAGCTTCTTTACAACACCACTTTGGATTCTCCAACGCTTTTGGAAATGGAAAACGGTGCTTTTGTAGAGGTCAAACTGTGCTGCAAGCTTACGGAGAGTTTGACCTTGGACACAACTTCTGGATATCTGGGGATCTGTTACGGAAACCAGACTGCTTACCCATACCTGACACGACCATTATTATTTAAAAAATGCAAAAAGATACTAGAAAAACGATGAAAACGACGCGATATACGAGTTTCTCAGAAGTCAATAAAATGTTGATTTTTACTGATTACAGTGATTGGCACCCCATTGTCGGCAGGTGTTTGAAAAGGTCAAAATTTTAATTCGCATAATAGCTACAAGCAAACATTTTATCAGCATATAAAGAAAGTTATGAAAAATACCAAAATTTGATATATTTTTGACCAATACTGTAACGTCCTTTTTTTTCTTTTCTTGGACAGGCTTTTGTTTTTGTAGCAATAGTTTTTAGTGTGTTCACATCTCTGACATTTGGACCATTAAGGTATTTTGTTTTTTGCGTATGGTGCTTCGGACTGTACCACGCAGTTATTATAGTAATTTAATATTATAGATGTCTCTATTGCTATCCTTAATTAATAAAGAGCATGGGAAAGAGAATTTTTAAAATATGATGGTCAATGTTTCATGAGATATTACATTAAAGCCAAATTTTTGTAATTTTTTAACTATTCAATGTCTAGCGACGTATGACTATTTTTAAGAACTATGCGAAATTTCTATCTGACTTGGGTTTTCTAAAAGCTTTTTTATAAAGTGCGTCAAATTTGAAAATTTAGTAATCAGTCAAATTTTTATGAAAGTAGTTATAATTAAAATTTTTGTAATCTATCATATCTCTTCTTTAGGTATGAAATACATCAGAAGAAATCACAGAGTGTGAAATCGTAAGACCTTGTTGGCCATTGTTGGTCACGGTGGCCAAGAAATCACTCGTTGCGGGAATTTTTTGTAAAGTAAGACAACCGTTTCCCACGAAGCATGGCAAATCGCCCCATCTTGCTGAAACCAGAGATGGATCATATTTTTAAAAGTAAGCGGCAACCGATTGGACGGATATATTACGATAACGTGCTTCATTGACGATAACCGCACTTCCTTCATCATCTTCAAACGAAAAACAGCCCTATCACTCCACTTGCCCAAAAGGCACACCACAAGGTCGTTTGTAGTGGATGCATTTCCCGCTCTTTAAATTTGATAGTTCTGTTTGTTGACAAACTATCTTTTTTTCGAAATTTTCGTCCATAACCCATCCAGAAAATCATTTCAGTTTTTAGGATTAAGTTCCTACATCAGTTAGGTTTTATACGCGTGCATATGAAAATTTGTATAAAAAATTTGATGGAACAAAGTTGTTGGAACGTTCAACTGCTGCGAATATTAGCGAATAAATTTTCCGGAGCTTACAACAGCGATTTGTTGATGTTTAACGATACCGATTCTACCAGACGAGTTGGTTGACGGTTTGTTATCGATATTCCGTTTGTATTAGGTGTATAAATAAGTTCTCAGCTTTACATTTTACAGAACGCAAATCACCGTTTACATGTAACGTATTAGTCCGCCCTTTGGCGTTTGGTCTTTCGAAACATAATGCGAACTGGCGTTTGATGCACATAACCTCAATAATCAGCTGTGTTCACGATGGCAATCACAAAAGAGCATATTCGATTTCCTATCCACTTATGCTGCATATAGTGAGAATGATGTAAGTCATGCAACGTGCAAAAAGTGGTACCAAAGATTTCGCGGAGGAGAATTTAGTCTTGAAGATCAACCACGCGCTGGACGCCCTCAAACATTTGACACGGATGAGCTGCAGACATTTCTGGATAAAAACAATGCGCAAACTGAAAAAGAGCTTGCGGAACAGCTTGGCGTCACTCAGCCAGCCATTTCCATACGTTTGCATGCAATGGGTAAGATACAAAAGGAAGGCAGATGGGTTCCGCATAAACTGTCCGAAGACAACAAAAATCGATGGCGTGACATCCATTTGCTTTCAAGGAATCGAAAAAAGGGTTTTCTGCATAAAATTATTACGGGCGATGAAAAATGGATCTTGTACGACAATCACAAGCGGAAAAAATCATGGGTAGACCCTGGCAAACCTTCGACATCGACTCCAAAGCCCAATATCCACGCCAAAAAGAATTTGCTCTGTATCTGGTGATATTGGAAAGGTGTGCTGTACTATGAATTCTTGAAACCAGGTAAAACAGTTAGAAAAGAGGCCATTTACTGGACAAGGAAGTCGCAAAGTCATCCTGCTCCATAATAATGCCCGACCACATGTTGCGAAGGCGACGCAAGAACACATCTTCGCGTTAGGCTGGGAACTTCTCCCACATGCAGCGTATAGCCCAGACACGACCCCTTCCGATTATCATTTATTCCGGTCGTTACAGCATCACTTGGCTGATACGCACTTCAAAACAGCAGAAGAAGTCCGAAAATGCATCGATAACTTTATCGTCTCGAAGCCGGTGAGCTTCTATCACCAGGGAATTCGCAAGCTACCCGAAAGATGGCAAAAGGTCATCGGTGCCAACGGAGAATACTTTGATACTTAAGCTTTTTTTGTTTGTTTTTAAATAAAACTTTAATTTTGCAGAAAAAAGCTGAGAACTTATTTATACACCTAGTATTACAAGTGGTGGAAATTAGATATTAGTTATTTGTTATTGATATCACCAAAGTTGATTGCAATACATATCATGCTGCATTACTGATGATTACTTATATTTGGAAAATGAGATCATACTTGAACGATAGTTGCGAATGCCGTATTTGCATGTTCGAAACAGTTTGTGTGTATGCTGTTGTGAAAAATAATAAATAAGATAAATATAAAATAAGACTGCTACTTGCTTATCGCTTCTGCTTCGTGGAGCGGCCTTGCGACCTTCACTTAGTAATACTTGATGTCAGCAACTCTCAGACAGGTCTTTACAATTTGAAAATCAAATACAACTTGGAGAAAACACAATGCACTTACCCAGGCAATTTTTGTTAGTTGGAAGTAGCATCCTTTTCAAGCGCGTCAACCATGAATCCATATATTTTATGACATAAATTTTTTTATCTAAATATTCAATCACTTCACAAAGCTTATTTTTCTCGATTTATAAAAATTTTATAAAAAATGCCATTTTACAGTTGCATTTACAGTTGCTACGTGCGGCTTACCAAATTTAAGAAACTAATAAGGTAGCAAAACTTGATAGTTGGGAGGAACAGTACACTAAAATAGTACAAGGCGGTTCAAATATGACCAACATTGAACTGCAAACAAGCCGCACTGCGCAGCAGCTTTTGCGGCCTTGAGTGAGTGAAGCCACAACTTCCATTCTCTCTCCTTCTCGGGTTAGAACTTGTTCAGTTCTGTTTTGGAGTTTTTGAGTGATGAGCGAACAGAAGATACCGTGGAGCGTGGAACAACGCATTGTGATTAAATTCCTCGTTAGAGCTGCAATTCACCACGGGCTCCAACGACGACGGGCGATGGGAAAAAGTGTCTCTTACGAATCTATGTAGACCTTCTGACGTATGCCAGATTATAACTCAGACCTCCTGGCAACAGACGTGAAGGAAAATATCGGATCCAAGGGAGACAGGGAAAGCGGGTAGCCTTCCTTCAAGACAATTCACGCTCCCATACAGCCAAAATAACAATAGAAATCTTCAAAAAACTGAAATGAAACCTTCTGCCACATTTCTCCTACAGTCCCGATTTGGCACCACGTAATGTCTACCTGTTCGGAAAGCTCAAATCAGACTTGCGAGGTATGCGAATTACGAACCACGACGCCGTCATCCAAACGGGAGTGGACACACCGCCAACCAAAACAACCTTGGAAAAATATTTTGACTTCGAAGAGAAGTACGCTGAAGACTGGCATACGAAAGTAAGTCTTTGGCAATTTGTTGCTTTTTTGTAAAAAGAATCAGTCCCGAGTCATATTTTAACCACCTTGTATAATGTACAATATTCATAGCTGAGCTCGTAGCACTAATCCGAGCAATGCAAACACTAGCTCCATTTATTTTGCTTGCTATCAACAGCTTACGTAAATGTAATCATTTAAAATGTTTATCAATATACACATTGCCGCTAGAAACTTTGATATCATTAGTTATCGTTGTATTGTAATGAAACTATATAATTATAACGATATGAAGCCCAATCTTTGTTTATATTCTTGTTGTGCTAGCTAAGTGCGCCAGATGCGCACTAATAGTGTACTAGAGTTGGTTATAGATTAGTTCCTTCAGGCAGTTTTACTAATGAAGTTATTTTTAGATCTATCTTTGTGTTTCGTGGCTGTGTGACCACAATACACCGTCAGTGTTAACCGATATAAACAAGTCATGTTTGCGAAACCAGCAAAATATGCATTTCACGGAAATCTAACAAAAGGGTGAGTTTGTCATATTGCTGTGACATTAATATTCTTACTTACCATGCTTAATTAATTCTTTTGCAATTTTAAAGCAGATGCTTTTTAGATTTATGATAGTTGTCTTACAGTTCTGATTTGGCGCTAAACTAAAAAATATACAAACATCTCTTTCTTGCAACAAATTAAAAAAAGGTTGAGAAATATTGTGCAGACTAGCTAAACGGGTTTCGAAAATATTGCTATATTAGAACTCTAGGGAAAATACAAAATTGAATTTTTCCATTAACAAGGAAAGATTATATCAGGTTCAAAGTTGCACCTTGCCATATTTTTTGTAAATATTGCATTTTAATCTTTCTTCTATGTTTCTCCTTCTTGTCCATATGTGTCATTACTTCCATCACTGAGGCCCTTAAGCTATCCTTGGTGCTGTAATGCCTTTCATTGATTTTCGCCTAGACCACGCCGCACGCGTAATACTCAAGAGAATTGCTCTCCAGGCTAGAGGGTGGCTACAAGACGGTAGTTATCAGTGGTCATACAAATTGTTGAACAGCCATACCTGAGTCTTCCTTGCTTTATAGGCTGGAGCGGAATCTTGCTGTAACACTTAATCCGCTTAGCGGCCACCTCCTCCATCCAGAGTATGACAATAGTCCTCAAAGAAGTGGGGCGCCCCCTTTACTACTCACGTGCCCCAACACAATCATAGAGGCGAGAAACTTTATATAGTCATTTTGGCAAATCCAATTGTCGTTTTAGCGATTCACCTTCCTGTACTGGATGAAATTCTTTTAGGGCGAAAAGAATTTCAAGAAGCTAGTGCTGCCATGCTTACTATCGTTCAGTACTAGATTGGTCTTTAACTTCCTATCCATTTTGTTTTTTTCAGCCCACAGTTGGCGGTTCCCCAGAATGAAAGACTTGTAGTGCAAGCCTCGGTGCACTGCTAGACTAACCGTCGACCTCGCCACCCATTTCTTTTGCCAGATCAGTCATGCTCCGGCCAAGAGCCTAATCGATCTTTTCTTTCAGTTTGCTGATGAATCCATCACTTCTCTTGATCGCTTGATGTGAGTTTCTTTGTCGGCAGCTACCTTTTTTGGTGATCAAATTCTTTGTCCTTTGTGCTAAACTTGGAGCCAAACCACCCAATAATATCTGTCGGCTAGCCTAGCCAGAGCATCAGCTCTACGGTCCTACTTTTAACTCATTTTGTCGATAATAGGAGATTAAGCTAACTTTTGTTGTACCTGATAGAGAATTGCATTGAGCATAATATGGTCTTTCGGCTTTCCCACAATGCAACCTAAAAAAATTCGGATTTACCTCGATAACGCTGCAGAAGCTGAAATTATTTTCTGCAGAGTGAACTAATATTCAGGATTTGTTCTGTCGATTGTTTGTAGATTTGAATCTGCCTGAATATTTCTACTATTACTACAAAGAATGACTATCGCTTGCGCTGTATTGTAAAACCTTCCTAGTACTCTATGTATATAGCAAAGTAGCAACATTATGACATACTTCGGTTATCGTCCATTTTTTAAATTTAGATGAAATGGGTCTAGAAGAACACCATGCGTTTATTTTAAAATGTTTAAAGTTTTGCCCTTGAGGTGATTACAGTATGTTAGGGCTTTTATTGTTTTCATTTCTATGAGTCATCCAAGAAATGTAGAGTACCCTCCAATGTATTTAAATTCGAAGACGTTTATTCGTTTTACGTTTGTGAACTGGAAATGACGATTAGAAAGACTTAAAATATTTATAAAGTTTCATTTGGTGTTTTTGGATTTTTAGTTTAGTTATGGGAAATGTAGCCAATGCAACTTATTAATATTAAGTTTAAATAACTAAACTAATTATTTTGTTTCTAGCCCTGTAATATTTTGTTATAATTTTTAACTATGCTTTGCTTCCAACAATCTTCTTCAACAAACATTCTAATTGTTTTAAATAATAGTGTGTCTTCTTTTACAAATTTTCTAGGCTCTGATTTTTGTAGCCGTTCTAAATTTAAATATCTAAAGTATTGCTTTTACAACTTCTTACTCTTCTTATTCAAAGTTTTTATAAAGTAATTTGCATTAGTTTTTTTTTGCACTTTGATGTATGTTGTTCTATTCTTTTTTTTTAAAAATTGAGTTTGAATTTTAAGTGCCTGGATAAAATTTAATTTGTTTTACTTCAATTTTTATTTATTTTTTACTCGTATCTATATTTTTTGGTTGGAATATTTTATCTTTTTGCTATTCTTTCTTTTTCTTTTTTAATACTAATAATGAGGTTTTAATTTTCATTCTTTAACTTTGCTTTTTGTTATTTTTAGTTTTCTTGGGCCTAAAACGTTTTTTCTTATAATTTATTCATTTTTTGGCTTATACTATGCATTTTATAGCTAAACAGTTGAGCGATATGAAAAGGGGAGGAGGTCACTGACCCGTTAATTTATATTGAAAATTGCCACAAAATTAGCCTAAATTTCTATTTCAGCCCATGTTTAATTAATTTATTTTTATTTATTTAATTAATTTTTATCAAATACGTCATGTCTTTAGAAATCACTCTCTCTTTCGCCCTCCCTTGATGGCGAAATATGTAAAATACATACAACTTTATTCCATGTATCAAAGTTTCTTTGAATGGCCCATGCTCCGCTGCGCACTTTTTCTTTTATGTTCTTTATGGAGTTTATCTCGGTATAACATCTAGCAACAGTCAGCCATCATTTCTTTAATTCCTCATTTCAATTTCTTTGATGTCCTGATGAAATCTCTCGCCCATCTCTTCGCCAACGGTACCCAGATTTTCAGGAAAATAGTCTAAATGTGAATTTAGGAAGTGAACCTTTAAGCTCATGGAATAGCTCAACGATTGACTTTAAGTTCGGATCCTACTTATTGTTCAGAAATTTCTTTAAAGGCTGCCTAGATTTTATTTTCTGTAACTTCCATTTGTTCTCAAAATTAGCATCTTTGAGAAGTTTTCAAATGTCAGGACTAGTAAAGACACCCTCTTTTAGTTTGGCGATTGGTAAGTCTGGAAATTTGTCACAGACGCATTTAAAATGTTTACCTTCCTTTGGTAAGGTTTTGAAATTGCTTCATCAGCCTAACTTAATATGCAGAGTCCTTTATTCGGATCTATGCGAGCTTTTCGGAGCACATTTTTAGTTCGAGATTCTAATAAAAAAAATTTTGGCTAATTCTTTTTTTACAATAATTTCTCTGTCCATGCTATCCCCTTCAAAAAAAAAGGAAACTTTGTGTACTCTCCTTGCTGTCTTAGGAGCATCGATATCATTTTGAGATCGCTGGACGTAATCCACTTATGATTGCCATATTTAATTTTATCGAGAACGAATTCCACATTTTTTTAACACTCTTTTAAATGGATAGAATGTCCAACGAGTATTGACCCTTGCGTATACCCATTGTGAAGAAAGAGAACTTTAAGGCTTCTTTTGGGCGAATCGGTACTTTCGTACGAAATGTTCAATTGAGTCAAAAGTCCACGTATATAAATACAGAAGATTAATTCTCCTTCTTCCGAAAAATATAGAAGAAAATCTTGTTTTCTGTACCTGAACCAGAAAAATGAGGTGCCACCTGATAGCAGGTTCTTGTCTTTAAGCCTCAAACCAAGCAATTTTGAATTTTCTTTGGTCAAATGTAAGTCCCCAACCAAATAGTTTAGTTCAGACCGTAAACTTAAGGGATCAATGGACACCCTCCGCCCCTCAATCGACCCCTTAACCGTTTTGTTATAAGAATGCATAGTATAAGCTAAAAAAGTAAATATATTACATTTTTTATGTCTGCTTTGTAGTATCAGATTTTTTTAATTTTTCGACTTTAGTAATTTTGAAATTTGCGATTTTCCAAAAATCCTGACGTGATGGTAAAAAGAAAGATCCTTTTTAGGATTAAACGCTAAAAATACATAACAATTAATGATCAAAAACTAAAAAACATAACCATCGCAGGCTTTTGTGATTTTTTTTTTGAATCCGATTTTTGTGAAAAAGAACAATTTTACATAATATTCTAAGGAGTTCATAGTTATAGCAAAAATTGGGGATAGTTGTTTTCTGGATATCTAGAGATGTTATCCATTTCTTAGTCTTTGGTTCTTGTATTTTCAAACATTTTCAATCATTAGCTCATTATTCTTTTTCCTTACCCTATAAGTACTCAACATTGTTTTATTAATATCTTTGTACAATATTCCGCGACTTCTGCTTTGTTTATATGTTTCTTCAACCACCACTAGGTGGAATGACGCAATTAAAAGTAATTTTAATTGCATCATAATTGGGCGATCACATGGAGGGAGATATTGATAAGCACAATGCGCCATATTTTGATACGTTTTATATCTTGTATTGTTAATATTCTATATTCTGTGGCTGTAATAGATTCTTCCTCTTTACTTTGAGTTTGCATGCTGTCCTCAATTGTTTTCTGATGGCTTCGATTGGTGGAGATTATTCTCTATTAGCAAAATGTAAACATTTTTAATTGCAACATCGAGAAACTTATTATTAGAAATTTAGAGTGTCTGACACTTTATGTCATGATCTTTGAACTACCTAGTTAATATTTTGTAAATATATTTCTTAAATAACTTTATTGTATTGCACAATGTGGAAAGCTTTCCAGATATAATGTCGTGTAAATGAGCGTTGTGGAGACAAAGAGGTCAATTTTTGGCGCGGTGTGTTTGATTCGGCGGTTTGATTATTAAGTAGGATAGTTTTTAAATGCGGAAGTAAGTAGCATTTGTTATGTTTAAATAAATTTGGTGGATTCCACATGTAACGTTTTTGCACTTCCTTAATTAGCTGTAATAAAGTGTCTACTTTACGCTCATTCAGCGCTTGAATTTCCATTGAGATAGCATTTGAATTAATGCCTTTCGCAATGATAAGAATATTTATAGTTTGTTGTTGTGTCTGTTTGCTTGCGATAGGATAATCAATATGCGGACGTTGGCCCACTGGCAAAAAGCAACGGATTTTAATTTTCGGAACTCGGGCAACTTTGAAACTCAAACGAGAACTCCAAAACTGTCATTGTACGTATATGAAGATTATATCTTCTAGCTTCTTCATCTTAAAGACTACATTCCAATCTAGATGCATATAATAATTCTAAGAATGACTAGAACTGGTAAGTGTTTTAATGATAGGGTCTTCCACGATTGTTCAATGCGAAATTTCCAGTAATCTGCTCGACGTAATGACGCGGAACCGTAAGTTTTCTAGAATTAGCATACAGGTATTTAAGCATACGAGGAACAATCAAAAAGTACACCAAAGAACAGAAAGCTGGTTCAAATATGGCATTTACTTGCACATTTGCCTTCAACGTACTCCTACCAAAGTCAATACATTTTTCCAACCTTCTGGAAGCATCCTGATGCCATTTTCAAAAAAGCTTTTGGTTAGCGGTTCGAACAGTCTGGATGACGGCGTCGTTGTTCGCAAACCACGTGCCTCGCAAGTCTAATTTGAGCCTTCAGAACCCCTGTACGGCGGGTGTGGCAGAAAGTTTCATTCCAATTTCCAGAAGGTTTTCATTGTTGTTGTAGTCGTATGAAGGCCTGCATTATCTTAAAGGAAGGCTGCCCTCTTTCCATCTGTCTTCCGCTTGGATCGGATCTTTTCTCGTACGTCTGTTACCAGAAGGTCTGAGTAATAAGCTGCATTGATTACTCTGTTCTTTCCGTCAGAAAGTCTATATGGATAACCCCCTCACAGTCTCAGAAGAACGTTACCATCACTTTTCCTGCCGAACGGCTCCTCCGCGATTTCTTGGGTTTGGGAAACCTGGTATGCCACCACTCACATGATGACTGCTGGGACTTGAGAATGAAGTAGTGTGGTCACTATAGACTTTAGAAATGTACCACCTTCGTCTTCAAACTGCTGTAGGAGACGACTGTCAGCTTGCATGCATACCATTTTGTTTACGTCAATCAGGTGCACAGTACCCACCCTGCATTCATCTTGTGATAGTGCGGGTGTTTTTTCACGATAGCTTCTACACTATCAACATTGATGGACAGCATCGATTTAAGTTCCTTGATAGTGCTGCGCCAATTCTCACGAATAAGCGCATCTACACGATCACTGTTTGGCTCGGTGACGGATGTTTGCTGCCAACGATCATACGGTTCATCCTTCACGTGCTCTCTATCCTCTCTGAACCATTTACACCATTCAAATACACAGATTCGTGAGAAACTCTCTTCTCCATACTGTTGTTGGAGTCTGTGGTAAATTTCAGTGGACGGGATGTTTTTTCCAACGAGGAATTTGATTACAATGCTTCGCGGTACCTTATGTTCGCTTATCACTTTAGCAACTCCCAAATTAAACTAAACAGATTTTAACCCAAGCAGGAGTGTGGATAGGGGTTATAGCTCCACTCTCGCAAGATTGCACACTTGCTTCACAGTGCGACTTATTTACTCACAAATCAGTCCCAGTCACATTTGAACCACCTTGTATTAACACGGTAATTTGTGGCTAACGGTGGGTAGAAATATATAATTTCTATAAATTGTAATTTGTAATCAAACCGTTAACTGAGTTCTTTACATCTGGCGACAGAGTTAAAATTCATCGTGACTCAAAGAACTATTTAAATAAATTATCATACCCGAGCAAACCAAATTGCACGAATTAAAAGGTACAGACTTGAAAGATTTATAGGCGACAGTGATAAAAAACAACATTAAATTCAAAAACGAAAGGAAGGAAAACTATAGGCAATAATGAAAATTTTAAATTAAAAATAAAACAACGTGTAATCGCTCTACAGAGTCAATTTGCCTACCTTAATCTGAGATCCTTGTGAGGAAAAAGTAATATGGCAATAAAAATTAAAATAAATCTTCCACTTTTAACGGAAAGCCTTTCTGGTAGAAAATTTGAGGCTGCTGCGACAGCCTAACTGTTCTTAATGCTGTATCAAAAAGTCAACAAAAAGATTGTCAGTTTCTAGCTTGGTATCTTGGGATAGCTCTCCAACTATTCGGGGAAAACTTCGAAAATTCGAATCCGATATTCGCTCAATATGGCTTACGTACCCTACCGCATTTAACAGCTTCTAGGAGAAATTGCAGATAGATTCTAAAACCACCACATCCAACAGTTATGTTTAACTCACATAAAAAGCTTGATTGCGCAATATCTCATGCTTTGGAATACAAAACTTAAAAAGAAACATCGCGTGAGCTTCTATACAAATACAAAGAAATTGTCAAAGGCAAATAAAAGATATGCTAAAAAAATGTTATGCAGACTAGAACGTAATTGCACAAAGCTCATTAAACCGGAAGTTACAATCGTCAACTTTATGACGCAAAGTCTTATTAATCACAGTCAATAGATTCTTAAAAGATAGCAACAGCCTCCATATCAGCGGTGACGGTAAGTAATTGACCACTCTTTTCGACCCAAAGGCATCGGAAATTATTGCACATCCGGAAGTAAAATAAAACGACGCCCAGACATCTCCAACAAAAATATGCCTTTGTGCAGTTACAGGCATTGTTATAATTAGTAAATACACTTTGAACAGTAAGTTTATTTTGAGGATCAATCCTTTAAAGAACGGCGCTCTGAAAATCAACAATAAAGAACTCCCGTTCTATAAATTCGAAAAACTTATTTGTGTACTCATAATTAAAGATTTTTTGCCATCATCTAAAAGCGAGACCTGACACCTGAAAAGATACAACGCACAAAAGATCGATCAGAAACAGGACAACCACAGAATCTCAATAGGAAGAGCTCTTGTAAAGGTTGAAAATGTCGTGATTATGAGAATGATACGTTCAGGGCCTATGATCATAAAAAACAATTCTGCACTAGTTCCATGTTGTCAATATACGCGATCCAAATGGAAACTTTATAAAAAGACACTCTAAGGATCTATTAAGTATGTCTTTAAAATGTTGTTAAATCAAATGTTGTTTAAATGTTGTAAATTCTAAGTTGGATAAAGTATGGAAAATGTTATTTGAATATTGAGAGGTTTTTGTACTTAACCATGACGAAAAATGTATAGCAAAGTCATAACCCACAGTCTTAATATCAAAAGTGCTCAAACCAATCCGACCACCTCAAAGGCATCTTCTGAGAAAGAGACTAAAAGAATTCGAAGATATTGTTAGTAGCATGGCAATGCAATGACTTATTGAACCTTCATGCAGTCTATGGGGATCACCGGTTTTATTAATTAAGAAAAAATACCGGCCTACACAATTCTGTATCAACACTACTGTCAACTAAATAAGATAACTAAGAAGGATAGCCACCTAAGAGTCCTACAAGAATTCTACAAGAAATACAGTGTATTAAAAAATATGTGCAGTATTACGCACTTTGAAAATTGGGTCTTTTTGGTGTCTTCGGCCACGATTACTATCTGACAATACATTTGGGCTAAATCTAAATACTCAATGGCGTGTCAGGAAATACCTGTTTAAGATGGTGCACGCATTAAGAGCACGATAATCGTCACACGCACGTAGTTTACCATCCTTCTTAAGAACCACGTAGAGCATTGATTCCCATGAGCACTTGGAGTTGTATTACCCTAGAAACCGGAAGCTACGTTTTGTGACTGTGCCTATTGGATAATCTATTGCAAAAATATATGCAAAAATCGGGACTCGTGTCCACTAATAACGCAATCTTTGTGGGTTTGTGAGTAATATGGATTCAAAATGCGTTTTCTGAGAACCATTTACACGGTAAACGTGACCTGGTAGCTTTATTCTGATATTTCCAAGGCTTGTGGTCGTGATTCACTGATTCCTTTCTCCGTCGTTTAACCGCGTTTTGATGCAAGTCTTTTCGTTATTTTCTCTAATCTATATTTTGTCGTTGACCACGGCGACCCATTTTAGCTCCTCTCTGATCTCATTTACGCAGTCAGCGATGGCTGCCAGGGCTAATATTTATTACAGCCGTATTGGAAGGAAGTTGTGTCAAATATCCAGCTCAAAATCACCTGATAAGATTGCTTTGGCCAATTTTCGTAGATCACCTTGGAACGATTATGGCAATCAAATTCTGAGTCGTCAAATACTAACTTTAAAAGGCTTCTAGTATTTAACACAAAAGAGGTTAAATCCTCTTAACTTAATCTTTTTATACTTGTATCTTAGCTTCCCATAGGTATCAATGTTTTCAGAGTAGTACCAAGATCTTTTCATGCGTTTAGGTCTTATTAGATTTGTTAGTGGGTTTGTCCATACTAAACCCAGGTTTTGAAGGTAAGAGCACGTCTGTACCGCCACAACACTAAGCTACTAACATAATCTAAACCTCTAATTATGCTACTGGGTAGTTAGCTTTTGCGATGTGACTAGGTTTTTACCTAAACCAAGAGCTTTAGTTACTATATTTAAGAATTTATCGAGCTTACGTAAATAGATCAAGCAGCTCAGCTATAGAAACACAAGTGACGAAAAAAATCGTTAATTTAAATGATGTATTATAAATAAAACGTATGTATTGTATAATATTACACTCGGATATTATCATATGGTAGGTAAATCATTATAACTGAGTGTTTCCAGAAGCATCAGTGGTAGATGATAATGTCCTTACCTAATTGTGTCTTGATTCCCCCCTACTTCCTAATACCAATACCTGGAAGAGTCATGTCTTAGACATAAATTCCATCAACACCCGTTTTAGTCTTTCCACACCTTATCCATCCTCTAAGTTGTTTTAACTAGCAATGATGATGAAAGCAAAAAACGCCTGTAAACCATAACAAACTTTAATATAGAGAAGATCTATGGCCAGATGAAGACTGTAAAGAGTTGATAGAAGACAGAGAAGAAGAAATTTGGTTATTAAACAATAAGATATTACCCTGTTTCAAGAAATTAGAGTAAGCAAATCAACAATCTTCATATATTTGAGTAACTGTAACTATATATGCAGAGCAAAGTTTAATTTTTGAGAAATTTGATTAATTGACAATACACAAAGCATGTTCTTAGTGTTTCAGAACTTTTAAAACGTTAAAATACTTCTTGGGGGTGAAGCAGGGGTGTCGCCAAACTACAATTTTTGAAATTAGGCACAAAATATTTTTGTACGTCGTACAATGATGCTATTAAATTTTACCAAACCGTTTAATGGCAAGAAAGGATAAGGAAACTAGGGAATAATTTATAAAAAATGTTTACTTTTAATCCTTTATTCCCACATTTACATTGAAGGTTTAGGACGTTTTTTATTTGGAGCCATTTCATCTGTCTCCGGTAGCGCTGTAAGCTCACGAAATTATTGTACTTCTCTAATTTTCTTTACATCACTTTTTCCGGTATCTTTGTTCTTTGTACCAATTTGTACAAGTCCTTTATTGAATACTTGCTGCATTCTTTTGGGTCTATTCTTTGTTTTTTCTAAATAGCTTGCCTTCTCTGAGTTAAAGTTTCGCACTCGCACAAGATATGGAAGGCTGTCTCTGACTCCTTGCCGAATTGTCTAAAACTTAGGTCTCCATTGTTTAGGTCTCCATGCTTTATTAAGGTCCTATGTCATGTGAGGAGACCTGTAACAGTTCGTACCGGACTCCTACTTTGTACTAACCGTTCTTCAATTCGTTACAAGATGGTCCTTTTATAAGGATTTTACCATGTCTTTGTCTCAGTACATTTTCCTAGTGTTTTTTGTATTATTTTTTGACTCATTCTCTCACCCAGACTCGTATTGTACTCTCACAACCGGTTTGTGGCCTATATATGTAGTTGATGATCCTTTTTATGCTAGCTCATCATCTCGTTGCCTAAAAGACAACAGAATTCACTTATGATCTGCCAAAGCATTGAGTTCTTCACAGCATTCCCATATCAGCTTGGATATTACTTTCGGTTTCTCTAATGCCTTCGGGAAAACCTTATTATCCGTGAATATATTAATTTGAATATTATGATAAGCCCTCAAATTATTTGCCTAGCGCACTGCAGGATAGCAAATATCGCCACTTAAAGGATGGATGTGTATTTTCTTAGTGAAAAGTTTAACTACAAACTTAGGGGTCTTTGCATACGCTTCCTTTATTGCATCTTTCGCGGGATAGTATAACTAAGTCATCTGCATATCCCAATACTCTGCATCCGTTCCCCTCAAGTTTCTTTTAACACCTCATCCGTCACAAAGTTTCACAGGATCCTCTTACAACCCGAGCCATCATTGTTTTACCCATCAGAGATACATATACTAATACTTTTTTTAAGCATACAGTCTATCCACCTGCAGCTTGTTTCGTCGAGTCTTTTATTCCTCAACTCTGTAATGATTGAATCTAGGAATGTACTATTTAACGTTCTCTCAATAACCAAAAATGCAGCTAAAAAGTGCCAGTTTGTTTTCTATAGTATTCTTCAGTCTGGTAACAAGTCTATACAATCTTGTTTCTGTGGATACTCCTGCTTTATGTGCATACTGATTTTGATGTAGAGGTCGAGTGACTAATATGTTATCCGCGATATGACTGTTAAGCAATTTTTGTAATTTTCAATTCAGAAGACATAATTCTAATTGACATTAAAGCCTTAGGCACATCATGTCCTATCTTTTCAGGTTCTGGAGTAATCTGCAGTATAAGTCACTTTATGGAATAAATTCTGTCAGATTTCGGCGATTTGTAATGTAATAAGTTAATTGCCTACAACTATCACTTTTTGCAAATTCACCCTAGATAACCACTTTTGGGTTTTAGTTCCAAATTTTTCCAGTCACTCGGTGATATATTAGCAACCTGCTACCCCGGAAAGTGTACCCTTGTTGTTTTCATTCTAGTATCAGTGTATTCTTCTGTCTCCGTTTTTAGAGTTGTTTCAGGGCTCTGAGGATTCCTTAAGAGTATTTTGTAAAGTTGGCACTTTATCGAGTGGTTTCCACCTCCTCACAATTCCTGCTCCATGTATTTCTTTTAGATTTTCTCAGAGTCTTATTATATTCAGTTAGGACCTTTTTATAATTTCTCCATTTCTCCAAATTCTTTGCAGCATTAAAATGCTTTCTTACCTGTTTTTTTTATTAGAGCAAAGTCTTTATTTCGCCAGGAAATCCTTTTTCACCTGAGGTCAGCTTTCTTCATACGCTGAGGTCACAGCAGCCCAACATTAGCCTATTGCAATCTCCTGCTTCGTATTATTTCTGATAGTTCTATTTACCCTTCTAAAATTGTTTTCTAGGTATGCCTAGCAGGCTTCTCAGTTGCTTTTCGAAGACTACAATGAGTGTCTTGTATAGGAATGATACACTTTATTTCAAAGTAGATGTATCTCTTCAGGCGCATGCCAACTTTTGACAAAGCTAGTAGCAAACTTAATGCCTACTGTCATATATATATATATAACCTTCTTTCTTCTTATGTTTGCCGTAATTGATTGTAGTAAAGGCTTACCTTGTTTAATGGTATAATGGGGTATGAATTTGCATTACAATCAATGATAGGTTGCAAGCCATTTCCTCTGCATCCCACCAATAGCTTCTTCACTTCTTTATTTGGCGATACAGGTAGGTAGAGCAATCTCAGCATTAGCTCTCTCAACCCATCCTCATTTTCCGTCGTTAATCTAACTACCATTAAGTCTCTACAACACAAACTATTTAAAGGCAGTATTTTAAAACCTTTTTTAGTTATAATGCAAGTTCTAAGAATCTTTGAGAATCGACTGTAGATTGGTTTTCCTATTTTTCCTAGAGCCCTAACTTTGCTTTTATTTATCTTCTTCTTAGAAGAGAGCCACGGCAAACGTTCTTTTAAAATCAGTAAGGATCGCAGAAGCTGCCTTACTATGCTGTAGGTTCACTTAAAACACCCGGATCATCATTTCCACTACCAAGGCCTGGGATACCTCCAAAACACCAAAGCATGCCTCGTCATTGAAGTACACAACAAGTTGCCCTTCCTTTTTTACTTCTTTACTTAGATAGAAAAAGCCTGCTTTCCACTTTTAGCGCAAATTTTTGTCTCCCTAAGCGGGTTATGGCCTGCTCCTCCTGCATTTCTATTTCAAGACCAGCACCCTAGGTCTCTTCAGAAGGTCCTTGGACTCAACCACAGTCAAATCCACGGCCTCCCAGAAATGACCCAAGTTACAAATCATCTTTATGAGTCAGTTTTTGGTATCCGCATTAGCGCAGGTCATTCACAAGACCCCTTCTCTAATTATTCTCCTTTTGAATTGCAACAGAGTACTGCTCCCAGTAGGAGTTTTGTTCATTGCCTCAATGAATTTTTCTTGAATCAAGTTGGCTTGTTCCTGATTCAGAGTTATCTCAAGATGGCGTTTGTCTATTACTTCCATCTTGAGTCCGCCTCACTGTATGTACCAGTCCGTACCTGTGTGCTCCTGTGTTTTTTGTTGTTTTTTTGTGGCCGGGTTTTAGTTCAGTTGGGTTCCGTTAGACCCCTTCTCCTTCTTTACCTTGCTTGTCTTAGCGACCTGCTTTTGCGGCTTCTTAACAGTCTGTGTCCGCGATCTTTCTAGCTTCAACAAGCTTATTTACCCTAGACAATCGCTTTTTGTATCCTCCCTGTTACTTTTTTGGCAATAAAATTTTATTCTGAGTCAGAAGCTTTTCTGGTTATAGTGCTTTGACAAGTACATTTTTTTGTAATGCCTATACTGTTCTCACAAGCATGGGGGGACAGTCCATACCTGCGGAGTGTCCTGCACAGATGTAAAGCTAATTACTCTGGGTGGTCGCCTAGTATCCCAGAGACTCCGATAGCGGCATTATATACCCTCTCTATATAAACTTTCCAGTCTAGATTCAAGACAGAAATCTATACAGATTGACCTCGCAGTGTTGAACCTAAGACTGTTACGACGCAAGGCTTTCCTAAAATCTCTAGCCGATTCGCGGAGTGGTTTTCATCTAAACTGTGTTGAGGTTTTTAGGGTGCTCCGGTATGACCACCGCAATTTGTAGTTTTTAAACTGCGCAGGTCTCTATGAGTCGTTAAAGTGGTAGATTTACAACCTCCTCTTCCCAAAGTGTCAAACACTGATTAGATACCTTGGGATTTGTTTGTTTGTTTCCTGGTACATAGCTGGCCAACTAGTTTCTTTCTAACATTGCTGCCAAAAAAATACTTCAACCAATTTTCAATTTGTTTAAACTAATTATATGGTGTTAGGTTATCTAGAGCAACGTTAATGGTTATCTTGTGAAACTATCAATATCACTTTACTACCATATGTATGTGATGTTTTATTTAATTATTTTTTTTGTAGATTGAGAAGCTTTTCCCAACCAAGTTATATCCATTGTATAGGAAAGGAACCGTTGAAGTATCTAACTATTGGAAGATTGCTGGAATATGCAACCAGCAAATTTCCAGAAAGAGAAGCCGTTATTTCCAGATACCAACAACAGCGACTCACTTACGTCGCACTGCTACAGCAAGCTGACAAACTGGCTGCCGGCCTGCAGAAACTTGGAGCGGAGAGAGGAGACAGGGTCGGACTCTGGGCTCCCAATATCACCGAATGGGTTGTTGCTAAGATGGCCTGCGCTCGCGCTGGATTGATCATGGTTTGAGTATTTTCATTTTTTTTGTCAAATCTGCTTTCTATACTTTCATGATTTCAGGTCGCCTTAAACCCTGCATACGAAGCGAAGGAGATGGAATTTTGCATTAATAAGGTGAAGATGAAAATGCTAATATGTTCCCATAAAACCAAAAAGACAAACTTTTATGAGATCTTGAGTAAAGTAACGCCCAACTTGTGCAATAGCGAGCCGGGAAAACTAAAGTGCAGTAACATTCCTTCTCTTCAGACCATTGTTGTGGCAGGAGACGAAACTTTGAGGTACAATATAAGTTGTAAATAAATTTTTTCTGAAACTGAAGCTATATATAATTATATATCTACAATTTCTTTACTAATTTAACTTTTTACTCTTTAAGAAATTCGTTTACCAAAAATAAATTTTTATTCCTCTAAAAATATGTACTACATGTAGATGGCTCTAAGACAACAGTCTAACTTGGAAAATCCCTTTTATAAAAAGGACAATTGTGAGTTTTTTAACTTTTTTATTTTTAAGTTCATTTTGTTGCAGAGGCGTGTTCAACTATAATGAAGTAATAAATATGGCTGATAAAACTGCAATCGCAAGAATAGAGAAAATCCAACATCTGATTCAGCCAGACGATCCGTGCAACATACAATTCTCATCGGTAAATATTTCAACTTTTACGGCAAAACCTAAAATCAAACATTCCAGGGCACAACTGGCACGCCGAAAGCAGCATTGTTGAGTCACTTCAACATAGTCAACAACTCCTACCAAATTGGGAAGCGAAACGAACTGGCCAATGCTCACGAAAAGATATGCGTGCAGGTCCCTCTCTTCCATGCTTTCGGCCTAACAATTACGTTGTGCAGTGCTGTATGCTTCGGAGCAACCTTGGTGCTGCCTTCACCGACTTACAATTCTTACCAAAATTTGCAAACAGCATCAGAAGAAACGTAAGAAATCTTGCGTGTGTAAATTACATAAACTGTAATGCACGTTTTTAAGATGCACAATAATCCATGGAACGCCAACTATGTATGTAGATTTGATCAATATTCAAAAACAACAGATGATGGATATTAAAGCAAAAGTGGCTGTTATTGGAGGATCGCCATGCTCGCCTGAACTCGTCAAGCAGATAAAAAAGTACTTGCAACTAAAGAAAGTCAAGGTAAAACATGTGAAGGATAAGTTAATTATTATCTTTAATTATTATCTACTTTTTTAGTTACTATATGGTCTAACTGAAGGAACCGCAGTATCTTTTCAGAACTTGCCAGAAGATGAAGATGAATACAAGCAAACGGAAACCGTTGGCTATGTAGGGGACCATTTGGAAGTAAAGGTTGTTGATCAGGACAACAACGTTGTTCCTTTTGGAGTTCCTGGAGAATTGTGGATTCGCGGGTACGGCACGATGTTGGGTTATTGGAAAGACGATCAAAAAACAAAAGAAACAGTAGGTCCTGATGGCTGGCTAAAGACTGGGTATAATCCTGAATAGGAAATAAGAATGTTTGTTGAAAACAGATATAATTGTAGCGACCAATTTGTTCTTCAGGAGGATGGTTACGGCAAAGTTGTGGGAAGACTGAAAGACATGATTGTGAGAGGCGGAGAAAACATATTTCCTGCCGAAATCGAAAACTTCTTGAATCAACATCCCGATATAATGGAATCATCGGTAAGATTATGCAACATCAGCAGAAAACTTGTTAGTTCTTTTGTTCTAGGTAATTGGTTTGCCTCATGAAAGACTGGGTGAAGAAGTATGCGCTTGCGTTAGATTACAACCAGGGGCAACACTAACTCATGAAAACCTAACCGATTTCTGCAAAGGGCAAGTTGCGGCGTTTAAAATTCCAAGCAAGCTAAAAGTGCTGTCGGAGTTTCCCAAAACAACCTCTGGAAAAGTACAAAAGCATTTGTTGAGAGAAATGGTTTTAAAGAGCTAATGTTTTTAAACTGTGGTAAATAATATATGAAAAATAAATGTCTTTTTGATTACTGACTAGAATCACCGCCAACATTTTTTATTGGTTTTTAAGATGGGCATACTGAAACTCATACAGCAGTCTGATTATATAGTGGAAGAAATATTTCTCAAGTATCTTCAGCAATTTCAAGGTCATATTTTGCGTAAGGTCTAGCTACACCTTAAGTATACCAAAATACACAAATTATTGCAAAAGTTTTTTGTTCTCATCATTTAGGTCTTTTATTATTTGGCTATATATTGCAATCTAGGTATGCTCTGAGTGTTCTTTCCATCTATCATATCTTCTATTATTATTTGTAGTACACCTAATGCCGTAATATATGTCCTATCCATGTCTCTTCTTTTCATTATCCGTTTCTTTAGCCTTTCATATTTTTCTAGCCTTTCTAATACCTCGTTATTTGATATTTTGTAAATCCATCTTACCTTTAACATTTTGCTGTAGCACCACAATTCGAACGCATGTGTTCTTCGCTCTTTGCAAATGCCGAAGTTTCAGCCCTGTACAGCATCATACTGCATACGAAAGTATTTAGTTGTTTTCTCCTGGCTAAATATATTTTACTGGTTGTTAATAATTGTTCTGTAACCCAAGGTTTTTATATTTCACTCTCTTATTTTGGTATCACTTCTTCTGTAGATCAGTTTAAATTGATTTTAACGTTCTTCCACGATTTCTTTATATTTCTTGTTACACTGCCATCTCTCGTATTTTTATTTTAGCCTTTCTTCCAACGTTTTGGTCCAGTTCGTTTCGCTTCCCAATTTGGTAGGAGTTGTTGACTATGTTGAAGTGACTCAACAATACTGCTTTCGGCGTGCCAGTTATGCCCTTGGCATGTTTTGCAGTAAAAGTTGAAATATTGACCGTTGAGAATTGTATGTTGCACGGATCGTCTGGCTGAATCAGATGTTGGATTTTCCCTACTCTTGCGATTGCAGTTTTATCAGCCATATTTATTACTTCATTCTACACGCCTCTGCAACAAGTAAAGTACAAAGAACTATAGTGAATTTAATGATAGAGTAGCTTTAAGAGATCGAGAAACAAATGAGGGGATAAGGACAATAACAAAAGTGGGAAACATAGCAGAAAGAATATCAAAATAAAAAAGGCGATGAGCAGGCAACGCGACCACGTAAAAATCTTGACATGAAAAAAATTTAGAGAAAGGCCCCCTATGAGATGGTAATAAGACATTCAAAAAGTGACTAACTTCAGCTGGATACAGTAAGCGCAAAATAGACAAAGCTGTGGTTATTATTGTATATCTAAAGAGATGAGCTTCAGTGTCTAATTAGCACTCAATGTACACTATTAGATTTGCTTTACTTAAAAAGCTGGATTTAGAAAAAAACTGATGATCTCTCGGAGGAAATATCTTGTGTAATATATTAATCACCAATTTACATTTATTGTTGTCATAGTATTGTTAGTTTAGACACAATCACACATATACTTCAAATAAAGCTATGAATAAGCATTACACTAAATTAAGATATTACGTAAATTTTATAATTATCAAAATACAAAATATATTTTTAACTCAACGTTTCTATGACCCTATCAATTTCTAAATTTTGCCTAGGAATGTTACTAAATATTTTTCCCATTCATTTAGCAATAGTAGAATGTTTTTAACCTCGCCTTTTGTCTATAAATATATTTATAACTTAAAAACTGAGTTAATTGAAAAATTTTACTTTCAATTTTAGGGAAACTTATGTTATTTTTACTTAATAAAGAACCCTTCTATCAATTGGTATAGGGTAGAATTGGGAAAACTTAATTATCTAAATTCTTGTTTTTGATTTTAAAATAAGCTTTCGTAATTATTTTAGCTACAAAAATACAGGGTAAGACAGAATGATCTCTCCTTTTCGAAGCAGCAAAGGAAGAACATAAATCATGCTCCATGGTTTACTGTGCCATCACACAAAACAATGCTGGCCATTTAGTCGTCAATCAGTTTTGAATATGATATCGTCCAAATGTTTGATCCTGCAACCTTGACTAAAATTTCCGCATTGTTTCCAAAGTTATTTCCACTGGTACTTCTGTGATAGCGTCACCAATAGCATCTTTTAATTCTTGCGTTCAAAGACTTAGCCTTCAGGTGTCCTAAAAGAAAGAGATCACGGGGGGGGGGCAGGTTTGGTGACCGAAGTAGCTATAGAATACTACCATATGATGTGACGAGGCGACTTAAAACAATTTGTTTCAAAACTTCGTAAGAAGTTTTGGCCGTGTGGGCAGTAGCACTATCTTGTTGTAACCACAGTAGTGCATCTCCATATTCGTTGAGTTTGAGCTTTAGAAAATTTTTTGGTCATAAGTTTGTTAATACTTTAGCAGCCGAGTACTTAAGTTGATGGTACCGCGTCACTTTGCACAATGTTGAAAGTTAAATATTGAACCATGATTAAATTTCTCACTATAGAAGATCTTAGTCTGAGTGATATTAAAAGGTATTTGGTAGAATGAATGTTTTTCTTTCATATTACACTATAAAGGAACAGGCAAAACAATTTTGACTGAGCCAATCAAAGCATTAAAGACGAACCACGTTGAAGTGCTTTCAAAAAAACACGTTGCCTTCGTTGAGCGTGAGGTGTTGCAAGTTAAGCGTTTCCGTTACTCATACGATGTATCATATAAATAAGTTTAGTGCTACATGGGTATCGCGACTTTTGTCGGCGATGTTGTGAACAATGTTTAAACTTATGTCGCAGCAACAAAGAAGTTCTTCAACCTATTTTTTAAAGACAAAGCGAAAGAAGGCAAAAGCGACTCAAAGATCATGGTAATGATTTTTTGGAATTTAAAGTAATTTTGCTAATTGATTTTAAGGAATCGAACCCAGTGATAAACGAAAAGTACCACGCCAGCTTACATCATTATTAAAGAAAAGAGGAGCGACACGCTAAGTCGAACTGTTCACCTCATGCGCAAAAATACGCCTGTCCACAAAGCCTCAATTACCCAGGTTGCTGCAAAGAATTGTGGCTTTGAAGTGTTTCTCCGCTTTACAAACCCCTAGCTTCCAGTGGTTACTATCTATTTTCAAAACTGAAGAAACTAAAAAACAACAATTACTTAAATTAGTCTAAAAAATATCATTATTGTCATGATAACATATTAATCAGTTATATTGTATTTTATTGGTTTTCGTTTAAAATACATATTTTTATAATTCAGGGTTGTTTTAAAAAAAATCATTCGATTTAAAACGTTTCCATTATAAAAAATAATGGACAGAGATACTTAAAATTAATTTTATATTACAGGGCTAATCTAAAAGTTTTTTTACATACCAAATCATAGATGGTCACTAAGCCCTCATTGGGATGCACGGCATATGTCCGTACGGTAGCCAAATTTATCCCGATCTTTCGCGAGTACATCTGAATCCACTGCTGCCACGACTGCTGTTATGCGGTTTCGCATTTCGACCACTGTAGTTGGAAGAGGAGGCAGATAAACCCAGTTTTCTATATATTCCCACAAAAAAAATTGCACACAGTGAGGTCCAACAACCTTGGAAGCCGGTCATGTAAAGCTGAATCGTTAGGTCCGATACGGCCGATCCATCCTTGTAGAATCTGATTATTCAAAAATTCTCGAACTTTCAGGCTTCAGTATGATGGTCCCCTGTCCTGCGAAAAATGAAGTGATTACAGCCAGTCTCTTAACTGTGGGAAAAAGAGTTTTCAAACATATTTAAATATGTGATTTCTATAATGTTTCACTTTCCCGAGAAATTGCACAAAAAACATAAGTTTAGGAGAGTCTCTCTCATGCTGTACAATTTGATATGGCTGTTACATACCCCATATTCTAATTATTGAGATTTACCTTACCACTTAAATGAAAGGTAGCCTCGTGAGAAAACACCGAGCGTGTTGCAAAATTGTCATTTTCTGCCACCTTGTCGGGTATGAATTCACACAACTCCACACGTCGTTGTTTGTCACTTGCATTAATTGAATCCTTTACGGTTTCATAATAAAACGTCGTCCCAAAACAAACAGACGTTGGGAAACTGTCTCTACCGGTACGGAGAGTGAATTTTTAGACCTACGTGCGAAACTCAGCAGGATGCGCTCCACATCTTCGTCTGACGACCACTGGATTTTCCTTTGCACAAACAACCCGTGTCTTAGAATTGTCTATATCACCACCAAATTCTCTAACAACACCATATTGTCGAAAATCACTATGAACAGTTGTTATAAACTCGCACTCGCGTGAAACTCGAGAATTGTCTCTTTCTAACAGTACATTGTTTGATCAAAACGGATTAAAAGCTAAATAATTATAATTTTTTTAAATCAAATGATTCTTTTTGAAACACCCTGTACTATTTACTGAATGTTATATTTTTATAATATTATATTTTTAGATCATTAAAAACAACAAGCTGTGGAATGCTTTAACCGACACACCGTCCAACTTATCACTTCCTACCTAATACGAATCCGGAAGCTGACGGAGGAGCAAAACAGATGCGCATATGGAGAGGCCAACGACGCCATGCAAAACCTCCTAACCTGCAACGCGGAGGAAGAGGCCAAGGCGAGGGCGGAGAGGACCCTTATTACGAGCGGCTAGAGAAGACTACGAACACGGGAGGATATCGAGAGATTTTCGGAAATGCGCGAATAGTGGACGACTCTTGCGGTATTCATGGAACGGTGCGTGAGATTACGTGTTAACACGAACTTGTAAAGAGCGTGCGGGGGTTGGTGCGAGATACAAATTCTGGAATAATGACTAACAGACACTAAGTGCATCGTAGGTTAATGTAGATTAGTCTGTTTCTTTGCCTAGAGTTATAAGTGTTAGGAGGATTCGGAGCTATCAGCGGTTTCGAGTCGCCTGCTGGTGTAGTTCCGTAAGGCGATTTTACTGAATAAATTGTATCACATTTGTTCTCTATGGTTTGGGTGGTTTTGTTAACTTAAACCATGTTCCTCTTTCAGATGATGATCAACTCTTTAGTCTTTAAAAGTGATTGAAGAGGAAAAAGAACAGGGTAATTGTGTAGATTATGTTCTGGTAGAAGTATTCGGGTTGGGAAATGTTGTAGCAAACATTTGAGTGGTAAGTGTGAAGAGAATAGAGAGACAATACTCGCAAACTGTTTGAGAATGAATCAAATTCACACATTTAGAATGGAAGAATTCTTCGCAAATGTTACGCAATGTCATAAGTTCTCTATCATCTGGTTTCCTACAAAAACTATAGAGTTTTTGGGCAACATCCATAGTATTTGAGCTCCAGAAAAATTTCCCGCCTGTTGGAAGTTTTTTTTGCGCAGCTTTAGCCTTCTTAGCTTCAAGTGTATTTTGTTCTACTCAGCGCTTTTGTTGGAGTACCACATTATCTTCCTCCTCCTTTATCCTTGTTGGCGACCTTTAAAGGTTTCTTTTTCCTCCCTCAAGTCTTGACATTTTTTTATACGCAGTCACACATTTTTAAGAGTTTTTAAATTATAAAAAAGGATATGTTTCCGGGGCGAAATTTTCACTTGACATTTTTTTAAATTTTCTCGTACGATTCAAAATAGCTTTCAGCGTCTAAAAACGATTCTGGTCTAACTACTGCACAATCCATTGTCAATGTAGAATCTGGACAGGCGAAGACGATTCTATGGTAGGAGTTTCTACCGATATAGACATTGGTGTGTGCTAATGAAGAGGAATTTCTTGTAAGTTTTCTCCACCTCCAGTTGATGATACGTGAGTTGCTTTTTATCTATTACGAATTGGCAACCTTGCGTGTGCAAGGTGAGATCTGACGTTTGCATTATACACTTTGACATTTTGACGGCATACGTACTCGGAGCTTTTGGTCAAACGGACGATATTTGTTTTATTTCTATGAAGTTAAGAATTCCTCTCGGCCAAAAAATGGAATTAACATGTGAACATTTTCGTGCGATAATTGTTTACGACTTTCGACGTGGATTATCTTGACAACAATGCGTCACTTCGATTTTTAGTGATAAAGCCCTACATAGAGCCACTGCATGTCGTTGGTTCAATTAATCACTGGCGGATAAATTAAAAAAGCCCTTCCAAAATCGGCTATGGTGCCAATAAACATCGATGCCGTGTGTTAAATGATACAGCAAGATCGTCATGTAATTTATCACAAAATTCAGGCATCCTCAGATATTTATATGGCTAGCATACATTTGATAGTGCATGAACATTGTATGTGCGTTGGACCCCGCATAAGTTAACGATCGCTCAAAAGAGGCTCGTGTCGATTTGTCGAAGCAAATGCTCAACATAATTTCAGGAGACAAATCTTGGATTCATGGGTATGAGCTCGAGAATAAATAGCAGTCGAGTGTATGGGTCTTTTAAGATGGGCCAAACCCAACAGAAGTCGTTCGCGATCGAAGCACAAGCAAATGGTCGCCTGTTTGTTTGAAAAAACTAGACATGTCGCAACCGTGATTTTAGAGGATCGCAAAACGGTCAATTCTAAATGGTATACAACTATTTGTTTACCAGAAGTCTTTGGAGAAAATCAACGCGCCGGATCATTCTCCAACATGGCAAAGCGAGCTCACATAAGTACATCGATGCAAACAGCTGGCTTTTGAGCACTCAAAACGTCGAATTGGTGGGTCATCCTCCGTACAGTCCTGATTTGGCCCCTAATGATTTTTTGTTCCCACGCGTGAAGAACAAACTGGGGACAACAATTTTCGAACCCAGAAGAGGCTGTTGATGCGTTCAAAACCCTTGTTTCGGAGATATCCGATTCGCTATGGAAAAATGCTACGAAAATTGGTTCCAGCATATGCAACAATGTATTGACCGTCGGCGTCGGGGAGAACACTGAAAAACATTAAAAAAGTTACCAACATGAAACATTTATTTTTGTTAGTTTTTTGCAATAGATATCGAACTGCCCACGCATGCGTTGATTCTATCTAACTTGAAAAACTTGTCTTCTTCAGCGATTGACGAAAACAGCTGCTCTGGTGTTGCTAACGGGTAATGACTGCTGCTGCTTGCTATAATCTTCTTAACGTTGTAGAGAGGGAGCTTGAATATCCGTATCAGATCACAACCGAATAAGGATTCCTGTTTTACTACTGCAATGTGGCGTGTGATTTCCACTCCATTGTATTTCAACTTGCACAGAATATTTTCAATAGCGTAGAGGAGTTTTCCTAAGCAAGAGAAGGTGTACTTGGACAGGAACAATTTTGGAGAGCCAATTTTCTTCCAAAAACCTCATTGAGCATTCTCTTTTGAATTGCATTTGAATGCAATTAAGGTCCAACGCAAACGCCGTAATTCTTACACCACACGCAAACGTACTTTCTATTTAATAGCTCTATTAAAATTCACAAAACATGTCAGTTATAAACTAAATTTCCCTTTTTAGAATGACCTGACTTTACGTTCCGCACTCAGCTTGCATTGACAAAATCCTACCATGCCTGGGGCAAAGGGATGCTACAATTATTTTTAAAGTCTTAATACTTTAGGCAGTAAAAGTAAAAATTGTAAGTAAATCTGAAACTCACTGAAATTTAAGTAGTATATTATTCATTTTAAAAACTGTGTTAATATTATTTTGCCACAACTTTTTAGAAGCGTATTATTTATAGATAATGATAAAATTATGGAATTTTAAATTGTGTAACCTTTCATTTTTTAATACAATTATATAATAAAAAGAATAACAAAGTAGAAAATTTTTGCGAATACATGAATACAAATATATCTATCTTATTCTATGTAAAATATATTTTAAGGAGAACTTGAGAACAACCAATCAATTTTTTATTACCATAACTAATAATTTATGCAGAGCGTTTAGCATTATATATAACAAAAAGGACTTCTTATAAGTAGAAACTAATGCGCCTATTCATGTGTTTCCGCCACTGTTTTCTTTCTTGGGCTAATACTTTTGCTTCCGTCCATGTTTTGCCTCTTTTTTCCAGTTTTTCCTCTATCGTCTTATCCCACTTCTCTTGCAGCCTACCCCTATTTCTTCTCCCAATGGTCTTTGCCTTCCACATTTGTTTCAGCTTTCTCTTTTCATCCATTCTCTGCATGTGTCCCCAATAGCTGAGTTGTCGTTTTTCTATAAATTCTGTCACCGGATTTATTTTCATCTCTTCTCTAATTTGCGTACTCCTTACCCTATCTCTAAGTGTCACTCCTCTTATTCTTCTCAAAAATTTCATTTCGACTGCTTCCACTTTTCTCTTCATCCTTTTCGACATTACCCATGATTCTGCTCCATATGTCAATATTGGTCTGAATATTGTTTTAAACACTCTCACTTTTGTTTCTCGCGACACTTCCCTCTTACTTATAAACGACTTGTTCATCATTTGGAATAGTTTGTTTGTTTTCTCCATTCTTTCTGTTATTTCTACTTCTTGTTTGCCTTGTTCGTCTATAGTCACTCCCAGATAGTTAAATTTCTGTTCTATTTGTCCATTGTTCCATCTTGTTTTCTGTATTTTATTCCATATGTTTAGGTTTCTCTGTAGGTTTACTCCATTTTCCGTTATGAGTGCCACATCGTCTGCGAACGCGCACTCTGATATATATACTGGCTGAAGTTATCTATATCCCACTAGCATTCTCTTGGATTCTAGTTGGCATTTCTTTATTATTTCATCCATGAAGAGATTAAATAGTGATGGGCTCATCACTCATCCCTGTCTCAGCCCATTCCTCGTTTTAAATTCCGTGGAACTGTTGTTATTACTTATGACTATATTTCTAGTGTTGTTATATAAGCTTTTGATTACTCTGCACAGTTTCAGCTCTACCCCTTAGTTCTTTAAACTTTTCCATACTTCTTTTCTGGGGACTTTGTCAAACACCTTTTTAAGATCAAGGAATGCTAAGAATGTCTTTTTATTATATTGTAATCTTTTTGCACTCATTTCTTTTATAGTAAATATATGATCTTGTGTCCCTCTTCCAGTGTCTGTTCTGTTATTCTTCTAAGTTTTAATTCCAATATCCGCTCGTAGACTTTGAGTGGGGTACTAAGCATTGTTATGCCCCTGTAGTTGTCACACTATTTGTTAGCACCTTACTTGTGTATGGGCACTATTTGACCTATTTCCCAGTCTTGCGGTATTTTTTCCTCTCTCCAAGCTTTGTTATATATTTCCAGCAACCATTTCTTCCCCTTTTCACCCATTTATTTAACCATTTCCGATGTAACCTTATCGTAACCCGGGGCTTTCCCATTCTTTAACTTTTTTATAGCTTCTACCATCTCTTCGCTAGTGATCATATCTTCATCTTCGGTCTGTTCATTTCTGGTACTTTCTTCTTCTCTTTCTATATTTGTATTGTCTTCTTCTGTTCCTGCTTCCAGTAACTCCTCAAAGTACTCCTTCCATATGTCCATCGTTTCTTTACTGGTCTTCGTTAGTTCCCCCTGCTTGTTTTTCACTATTGTTGCCTTTTTGTTTTCCCTTTTCTTAATGTTTTTAGTACTTTGTAAAGGAGTTTTTGGTTTTGTCTACTCTCTTCTTCCATTTTCCTTCCGAATTCTTCCCATGCTTTCTCCTTAGCCCCCATTACCATATTCTTCAGTTTTATTCTTTGTTCTTTGTATATATTGTATTTGTTTTCTGTTCTGTTTGCCAAGTATTCTCTCCCTACTTTTTCTTTATTTGTACTTCTTTTTATTTCTTTAGTCCACCAGCTCGTCCTTTTGTGTTGGTCATTTCTTTGTTTACTAGTTCCACATATTTTTATCACTGCTTTCGTAAGTATTTCTTTAAATTTCTGCCATGATTGTTCTACTATCCTCAGTTCTATATTTGTCATTTCCTCTTATATTAGTCTGTCTACCATTTGTGCATATTGTCGTGCCATCTCTTTGTCCCTGAATTTGTACGTTCTTAATATTTCTTGGCTTCGGTTGCTTTCTCCTTGATCTTCTAAATTTTCAGTCCTCGAATTTTTAATTTTTGCTTCCAGCAGAAAGTGATCACTGTATATATCCGCCCCTCTTTTCACTCTCACGTCTTTAATGAGCTTCCTGTTCTGCTTCTCTACTAACACATAGTCTATTATAGATTTTTCTCCTGTCGTTGGTTTTTGTCTGGTGTATATATATATATATATATATATATATATATATATATATATATATATATATATATCTTTGTGTTCAAAAAATGTATTTGTCACTATTAGGTTGCATACTGTGCAGAAGTCTATTAATCTATCTCACCGTATTTACCTATTACTTTTTCCGCTTTTTTGCAATTGCAGAGGTACATATAACTACAATGATGTGATGGAACTTGCTCCAGAATCTGCCGTTAGAAGGATTGGGCAAAACCAGCACTTGATCCAACCTGATGATCCTTTCAGCATACAATTTTCGTCGGTATACTCTACTTACACTCCAGTTTTGTGTGCGAATTTTGAAAGTGCGAAGGCAGTGGTACTGAGCCATTTCAATGTCGTAAATAATGTCATCTTGACGTTGTTGTAAGTGACATCTTACAAACATGCCTAGAGTAGATAGTGTAGTCACACGCTTTTTATCATCGTAAATAGCCTTGTGGCTAGACATATCAGAATGGAAAAACCGCAAATATGTTCATACGCGTTAGTGGCTGTAATTTTCCAGTTTTATTAGTTACTACAAATAAACGTAAATCGTGTAATATGTAATATGTAAATGAAAATTGCTATTATCATGGATTTAGACGTTAGCAAAATGCTTAAACGTTGCAAATAAGCTTTATCTGGATTGTAGTGTCCAAAGTTTATAATTAAACAAGCATGCAACGTTGTACACTATCTCATTTTGTAGCTATTAACACACAAATTCTCTGACCGTCTTACAAACTATTTTTATTGTGCATTTAAGCCGTGGTAACTATACATAACATTGTAACTATTTGTTATAAGATTCGATGAGTAACAGCAATTTTTGGTGGCTTAAATAAAGCATGTCATTTTGAACGGCAACTAGTAATTTTCCGATCAAGGCAACTGAAATAAAGTGGCTGCTGTAATTTTGAAAAAACAAAATGTAATTATTTTTTATTAAAGTATACATCATAAGCGTAATTACCTAATATCTGACCCAATTACCTCTATTACTGATTATACATAGGTCCGCACCTCTTTTCCGTGCTTTCAATGAGATTTTCTACATAATCATTTAGCAAAGCGCGCCATATTTTCTAAATTGAAAATAATAGCGCTTCATCGTGTACACTAGCTTTCCTTTAAGATTCATTTTTATGTTTGACCACACATTTTCCATAGGATTAACATTCCATCGTAGTGACGTTATTTTGTGGTCTCACA
The DNA here is from genome assembly GCA_036346155.1 of Sinelater perroti. NCBI lineage: Eukaryota > Metazoa > Arthropoda > Insecta > Coleoptera > Elateridae > Sinelater > Sinelater perroti. Next base: position 1,172,780 of record JARFIY010000209.1, on the reverse strand, counting down.
ATTTGCTGTGATGTTTACGGTCATTGTCTTCTTCTTAGAATAAATAAACTTTTCATCAAATTTCAGCAAGCATTTGTGGTAGATGGTGCAGACTTTTTCGGTGTTTAAATTGTCCCTAAACAACCAAAACTGCGAATACAAAAGCATCTCCAAACATGCACTTCTACAGGGCGTTTTACTGTGTGCTGAAGAATTCTGTTACTCTTCACTAACCACGCTTTTGATCAAAAAGGCTATGCCGAGAAAGATAACATTATCCCAACTTCCATCCAAGTATTCCTTTGTCCACTTTTCTGATAATAAAAAAATGTTTTTTCATGCAAGTGACTTCAAATCATATTTAGAGGGATCTGAATTCTTTTCTTGGGGAGTTTCATTTAAGCACAGTGCAGTGAAAGGCCTGGCTTCACTTTAAAGGGACGCAAAACTTATATAACATGTTTTTACAAAAATAAACTTTCTTAAATGGAAAATTCTGGAATGTTCGAGTCCATGCACGTGTGGGAGGGGAAGGCGTTTGAACATTTGTTAAACTGCCCTCTTCTTAAGAATGATTTGTCCCGGGTTATTCTCTCCCGACGTTTGGATAGATTATAAAAGTATTTACAGTCTTGACCTTTCTTGCATAGTCGTCAGATAGAAGTAAGTGTCCCCGATTTTCTGTGGGATTACCGACCTCTGAGGATGATGGCTGCAATCTAGGATGCCGATGCCAAGATCTCGAAACAGCTCTTCTACCATGTTCATAACTATTCTCCAAGCTCCAAACAAATTTTGGTATGGCCAGGTTCCAAATATTTTCATTCAACAGATAACTGCGTAGCTTCGTCATGTTTCCCATAATACTCAATAGGTTGGTTTGTCCTGTAAAGATTCCTTGGTCACAATATAGATATTTTTGCCGCTGAGATGCATGTCTTTTCGAATTCTGGGCGCTATTCTTTAATTCCCTCACTAAACCAAATTTCTCACTGATTCTTCTGAACATCTTCAGATCACGCGCCACACGATGCGCAAGCGCAAACTTCGCCGATACGAGGAATAGGTCTGGTGACCCCACAACAGGGCACGATCGATTTTAATGAACAATCCTAGTCTTGCCACTTGGTCACTCTGAAATATTGCTCTCACTCTCATTTATGGTTCCTAGAAGCTGTATAAGCAGCCACATCCCGGAAACGGTGTCGGCACCCAGGCCAAACTAAATAAGAAGCTAAGGAAGGCAACATTCAAATAATGAATTTAATGGATCCCATAGTAACTTAGAGCAACAGCGTTTGTCTTGAAGAGAACATCTGTTGTATTAATTGGTAAAAAGCAGCAGTAGTTACCAATACCGCAAAGATAGCGGAGATGAAGACATCATTCTTCAGGCGGAGCTAAATTAGCAGAAAGGCTGAAGTACTGCGGTATAGAAAGCAAGAGGACACTACTACACTATCATCCCAAGAGTAACTGAAGATAAGGCCACGAGTTTCTGGGGTCCCTTAAATAGGACAGGGGTGCTAAGAATCTCTGGGTGGACACAAAAAAACAGTGTTAAAAGGATAGAAGATACAGATGGAATGTTCAGAGTATGTACCAGACGGGAAAGAAAAAAACATAACTAATAAGATGAAAATAAATCAAATCGAAATACTAGACATTAGTGAATCCAGATTGACAGGCTCGGGAAAATTTGAGTTAGACGTCACCGTTAAATATAACTCTAGAAGGTTAAATAAAAAATTACAATACCAAAAAAATGTCTAAAAATGCTAAGAGGAAAAATAAACGATTTTTTATACCTCAAACTTGGTCAGTGTCCTAGCAAAATAGGTAAGAGTAAACGAAAGGACACACCTTCCCAAAAAGTATCATTTGGCATTACAATTAGATAACCTACCAAGCTCGTAACGTGAACGTTAATTTTTTAATTTGTACCCTTTCGAAATTGTTAACGAGTAATCTTCGAAAACATCAAATTTTAACGCTCATAATGAATCTGCCATTATACTTTGAGCAGCTCTAGTAGCATCGGAATTTTAAATGCAGACCACTATTAACATATACTTTTTGTATCATATTTTTTATAATATTAATTGATTACTAGTTTTCCCAATTTGTTTCTGGTTTATGTACAAAATGCGCCACAACAGAATGCCTTGCTATTTATCTGCTAAAAACGCTATTAGAAACAAATATTACTCAAATGAGGTATTTAAATGTGTAAATAGAGAACAAATACAACAAAAGGCGCTAAAAAGTTAGGCAAATGAATTTACTATATGTAAATTATATGTTAACTTGTAAGAGCAATTTCCAAATGATGCATTAAATATTAGCTAAATTTATGTACAGACGCCTTTCCCGTGTTTACCTAGCTATGGACTTTGTTAAAAGTGTGAAAAGGAGGCTGCTGTAAAGCTGCAAATTGAAACCAAAAACCATTAAATAAATTCTGTATTGAGATTAACCTAGACATAATCTATCTCTCTTTAGTATGGTATTTCTACCTAGAGTAATAACATAAATAATAAAAAACGTAAACAAAAACAACTCCATTACTCTTTCTACGTAACTCTCAGTAGCAGATGTGCTCCTATTAAAGACGATTTTTGTTAGGATCCGTACCCAGAGGCACATCCCATTTATTTCATCGATGGTACTCTCAATCTAAGGAGTTTCTTCAAAAGTTCTTCTGTGAACCAAAAGTTTGAAAAAAATACCCGTTGGTCAAATAGCTTCGACCAATTTTAATACTTTCGAGACATCCTCAGTACACCTTTCCATCGATTGTGCACGCCAATTTAACATCGCAAATTAAAAAAAACTGTATACTATCTTTTTAGCTTTCTTAGTGATATACTAAAGAAATTAGGACAATTTGTCTTGGTCGTAATGTCCTGGTTCTATTGTCATCAATGCATAGGAACCAACGAATCATCTCATAGACACAAAGGCGGATAGTGACGATTAGTTTTGTTGTTTAAAAATAATTCTTTAAAAATGATAATTTAAGTACACTATCATCCCTTTCATCATGTATTAAATTTCCCCATCGGCTAAAAACAGAAATTCTTTATTAACGTAAATAGATGGGAAATACGCATTTATTTCATTCAGAAAAAAATTAAATATACTTCCAAAACATAAATCTAACTGAACAAAACTTGAGATTAGATTTGCAAGTGGCTAAATATACAATAAGGAACATTGACATCAGTGTAATCTGTAGCACGACAAACAGGCACGTGCCAAAAGTAAATATTATTTAGGCACCCAAAAAATAGAAATAATAAAAATTTAAACGGTATGGGATGCAAAGATGAGCAGCATCTCAAAGCATAGTCGAGCGAAGTGGTCACTTTTTGCCAACTTTTAATAAATATATGCTGGGATACTCAAGCAAAGCTATAGGAATCGTCCAAACGTCACCCAATTCCAAACAAATCTGAATTTCGTCTTGAAGAAAGCAACTCTGTCGAGAATAATGAGATATTTGTAGTACCATTCGATTTTTTCTACTTATTGCATACTTTGAGTTCTTTATGTTGGTGTGAAGAACAGATTCTTAGAATAATTCCGTATCTTGAAGAGAGGGGAAAGGAAAGATTTGCTAATTTACTTAACAGAATATATTTAAAAGTAAAACTGGGTTGTAGTGCAACGTATGAAGCGAAAAATTTTGGTTGGCAGATATTAAAGAACTTTGGTATGGTTGAAACGATTAAAGAGGCCAAGGTTTTTTTTACACAAAAGCCACTCTGATAATTTTGGTATCTCGGTCTTATTTGTATGAGTTCTAGGAATAGATTAATTAGACAGTTTGTGATGTATTTACTTAGTTTATAGTTACTTGCCCAACATTGATAACAGGCTACTTCCTGTCACTTTGTTTCCCAACCAAAGTGTATATGTGCCCACTTCACCCCAATAACGTTTCTACCAACAGCCCTTGGATGTTTATAAGTTACAAACGTAAATTTTATTTTTGAATACATATTTTTTGCGCATTTCTTCCTGTCTTTTAACTTGAACCCTCAATATCTCTTAAATCACAAATAAAGTCATCACGTACTTGTTCAATACTTTTTCTAATTTATATTTTTTATCAGTATTATTAATGTTCTTAGGGGAAATCCACAGTGGATGCAATACACGTACTGAATCAAGTGCTAGAAAAATGCTATGAAAGAGAAATTGAGCTGCATATACTGTACATAGATTTTAAACAAGCATTTGACAGCCTGGAAAGGGAAATGATAATGAAAGATATATCCATGCTAGGATACCAGTAAAAAGACTAATTAAAATGACACTGGACAAATCACAAGCAATGGTAATAACACAAGAAGGACTAACGAAACCAGTAAAACAAACAAAAGGCGTAAGACAGGGAGATGGGCTTTTTACAGCCTTGTTCAACGTAGCATTAGAAGGTGTAATAAGAAATTGCAAAATAACAGGATCTATAATGGAAAAATCAATACAGTAATTGCATATGCGGATGACATGGCAGTAGTTGCAAGAGACAAAAGAAGCCTGGAAGAAATTACAAGGAAAATAGAGGACAAAGCACGAAAACGAGGGTAAGAAATAAATCAAAAGAAAACCAAATATATGAAAATAAGTAAAGATCAAACACCAGAAAATAAACTAGATATAACACTGGGAAAACATAAATTCGAACAAGTCCAAACATTCAAATATCTTGAAACAGTAATAAGTAATAGAAACGAGAGAAGAATCGAAATAGAACAAAGAATAAAAGCAGGATATAATGCATACCACGGATTTAAAGAAATTATGAGAAGTAAACAGATAAGCGAGAAAACAAAAATGAGAGTTTACAAGGTTGCAATAAGATCAGCAGTATTATATACAAGCGAAACCATGTGTATTACAAATAAAGACGCAGAAAAAATTAAAATATTCTAAAGAAAAACAATTAGAAGAATATATGGACCAAAGAAGACAAACGAAGAATTATATATAAGATTAACAAACCAAGAAATAGAGGATCTACTAAAAGGAGAAAATATAGTAAAAGAAATAAAAGCCAGAAGTTGGTATGGACACATAAATAGAAAAGATGAAAACTCAATTACGCAGAAGATAATGAAATGGAGACCACAGAAAATGAGACCAAGGGGGAGGCCGAAGACAAGATGGGAAGACCAAGTAATAGAGGACATAAAAACAATGAGAATTGACAATTGGAGAGAAAAAATTGAAGTAGAAAATTATGGAGAGAAATAGTAGAGAAAGCAAAGAATCACAAAGGATTGTAAAGAACAGTGGAGAGGAGTGACGAACCACTCCACTAATTTAAAAGTCAGAAGAGCTCGAAAGAGCGGCAAGAATTCTAGTTTTGATGTATTTCTCTTTTTGTTCTTTTTACATCAGTTGTTTCAAAGAAGCTTTTATAAGTTAATTTTTATTGCCTATTTTCTCGAATACTTCTATTCTGTACGTTTGTTAATATTTTCTAAGTTTTTTATCTTTCTTGACCTTTTGTATTTTAGATTAACAAAACCAAACTCACGAATAATTATAAAAAATTACTACGGACTGTAAAAGTCTCTAATATTTTTAATAAGGGACTTATGTTTATGATTGGCTTGTTAGTGAAACACCAGTAGAAAAGATTTATGAAATGAAGACCATTCAGAGAATCCCCAAAAAGTTCAAATTAATCCTACAGTGTAAAAGTTGCCATGCTAAGGCCATACTAGAAGTTTCTGCAGGAAAATTATAAAAAACTGGCTGCCAAAGATTAAAGGATGAAATTATAAAAACTGCAAAATGATCAAAGAACTGCAAAAATTGCGCAACAAGCTCTAGTAAATCAGCGAAAATTCAGAAGGCACAGTGAAAACCAGAAGAAGTAACGATCGATAACAATGTATCAGCTTTGCTACCATTATTGAACAAATTTATGCAGAAAGAGTACAAAAAAGTCAGCTTCTAAGCGTGGTGACTTCCACAGCAACGAGTCAAAATCCCATATAACACTAAAAAAAACTAAACCGTCAAAAAAGAAAAATAAACCCTGTTAGCAAGAAGCCTATTCCAAATACTTTTCTTCTTTCTTTTCTTTGTCTGTTTCTAACCGCACAGGCGTGCAGTACTACAAGCCACGTTTGACGTAACCCGGGCAGGTGGCTAGCTTAACCCATTAATTTAAAAGAAGGATAATGTACTTCACGACCACCGAAGGCGTTGGTATAGCAGTCAGAGAGCATTAGATGTTTGCCATTGTTGTTAACCTAAGAGTGTAGCAGGTCGAGGCCTTTCCTTGTGGCTAGCATATTCTTTTTCAAAAATTCAAAATGGTTCATCTACTTATAATGGGCTAAAGCACCACCTAAACTTGGAGCTCAATTTGTCCTATTTACACACTATAAGAAAGAAAACCTCATAAAACTGAGCAATTTAAATTCAAGTATCTGAATATTAAGCGACCTTAATCAAACTTAGCACCAGAAAAAGATGAATCTTTGTGCCTGCGACATAGTGAAGTATGATAATGATTTGTCTAGGTCGTCAGGAGAGTTTAGTCCTAGCTTAAGGTCTACATATGCTTCTAAGTAGTTTTGCAAGAAAATTTAATTGGCATTTTTTAAAGTTAACTTAGAGAAAAAGATGTATTGGTAATAATAGTGTAGTGTCTGACTCTATTAAACAACTGTTTCCTGAAGTCTCAATTATTATAAAAAAAGCTTCTTTTTCGAAGAGATGAAAAAGCTGGGTGATCATGTCGAAAATTGGTATGCGCATTTATTTTTTATTAGGTGAAAATAAAGTTGTTACATAGAAATAGCCTTTACTTCAGCATTTTTCCGGAGGATACTAAGGTGTTTTTCATGTTATAGAATTATGTTAATAATTATCCCCGTGGAAAAGGTTTGAATTTATAAAAGGTCATCGTTGGTGTTTCCGGTGTTTCTCACCCGGTCACCGAGCTCCAGAGTGTAGACAATGCATCTCCTGTAACAAATGTGACTTGGCTCATCACCTCCTCTTGCATTTTATATTTTCGTTTGCATTTGGCCTTTTTTGTGTTCTCACAGGCGTCGTTCTTTGAATTCAGTTTTTTGACAGAAATTTTCCGTAAGGCGAGAACATTTTTAACCTAGAGTTTGCCAGCGAGTTTGATTGGCAGCAGAAGTTTTAATTTCCTGCGAGGCTTTTTGTTAAAGGCTAATTTTCGGGGTTGAAATTTTGCCGGAGAAAACTCGGTCCATTTTCTTTCATCGGGCTCGACGAAGGAACCTTTTGCACCAGGAAAGACGCTGCCCTTCGGCCTCGCTGTAAAGATTGGGGTAACTTGTCCTATTTTTTATCCATATCCTTATATCCTTTAATTTGTATTTCACCATCTCCACTCAACGGGCTAACAGTATCACTACGTCAAACAAATGCCTCGAAAATAAAAAAATTCTGTACTTCTAACAAGGTCTATGGCGAATACTCGAACACCTTTAAAGTTGGAATGCATCACTTCACAAACTGCGTACATTTGACTTACCTGCCACAACTCACACTAACTAAAAACTTCGCCGACGATACGGTCATCCTCACAAGCCACGAAAATCCGGCAAATGCATATTCATACGTACAAGACCGCTTAAACCTCTTACAAGCGTGGACAAACAATATTAACGAAACTAAGTCAATACAAATAACCTTTTCACTAAGAAAGACCTTTGTCTGACAATTTCTAACAACAATACAATTATTCCTGTATCATCGGCAGTGGGGTATCTAGGATTAGATCTAAATAAAAAACTCAATTGAAGGAAACATATATACATTTATAAAAGAAATAAACCTTAGATTTGAGGAACTATACTGGTACGTTAAAAGAAGATCCCAACTGTCAGTTCAGTATGTTAATCTTCCCTAAGATCCAAGATTCAAATATTCTTCTCTGCAATAACCAATGCACCTTGGTATGTATCTAACCAATATTGTACTCACAATATAAGGAATTAAAAATTATCCTAAAATATTTATAACCATTTTATGACATAACTTACGTTTGAAACGTGCATGCTAATTAAACTACAATGAGGTGATAATATTATAATAATATAATATTTAAGGAGACACCGATTGGGCAGGGAGAAATATCATCAAAATTCAACCTTAGCTCATAAAATATTTAAACTTTATGCAACTGACAATTTTGTTTACACCCAAAGTTCGCAAATGATTTAATGATAACAACTAATCCAATAAAAAGTAACTAACAATTACTACGTGCTTACGGATCTATCAGCTGCGTCGAGACCTTGCAAGAGAGGATATTGCAGGTGCAGCGATGTCACAAATTTATCAGTTAGCCAGTTGCAGCAGTCCTTGATTTATCGTGTAAGCCGCAGTTTTCTGCTGTTTAGGCAAGTATAAGAGGCTTTTTTATATTATGTATATATCCCAATAGAAAAAAAATTATACACTAAACAACATAAGTTTATATAAAATAACTAATATTGATTTTAAAAGAGTGTTTTTATAATGGTTTTGTTATTATTTATAATTAGCTGGGTGCATTATAATATAAAAATACAAACATACAAAGTTATTTTGCTACATGATTTTCAAAGTTTTTTTACTTTGTTGTATTTATTTGTTTAAAGTGCATCAGGAATAAGAACTAGGTACACGCTAGGAATATAATAGATATTGGTTCTACGAGCTAATTTGCGGATAAGAAAACTTGAGGTCATTTCTTATTGAGTCTTTTAAAGGCTGGAGCTTCAAGTAGAGATTTAACTGATAAGTTGGGATGTGCTCATGATGTGGTCATGATCTTTCGCTGATGGATTTCTTCTTTTACAGTTAACATTTTTAAATCTGTATATAGAGTGAGGTTGTTAACTTACCACGGAAGATCTGCTACTTGTCTGAGGACCTTAAATTAAAATCTTTGAATAGCGCTTAAGTTGGACATGCTAAAGCATCCTTACAGTTCCAGTCGATAGGTCCAGATTGGCTTGAGTATTGCTTTATAGAGGAGACGTCCATTATCAAAGGAAAGTGAAGACTTTTTACCGATTAATCAAATTTTTTTTTTTTAAGTTTAAGGTCCATTTCTTTGTAAGCTGCGTTTTCCAAGTTGGTTTGCTGTCTAGGTGAAGTCTTAAATAGCGAGTTGCGATGGCATGTAGTACTACTACATAATGTGCAACTCACGTGGGTGGACTTGCCTTCATTAACTTTGATTCTCCACTGTTTCAGACAATCTTCCAAAAAGTTTAGGTAGTTCTGCAGTTGCTATGATGCAATAGGTGGATCTTCATGTGCCGTTAGAATTGCTATGTCGTCCGCGAACGGGTCTGTAGGTAGGTCTGCCTTGTAGATTAAATATAACAGTGGATCTAAAACGCTACCTTGAGGGACGCCTGAAGCGATAGAACAGATCTGTGATAACTCCTCGCCATATTTGACTTGGTATGTACGATGTATCAAATACGATTTTAGCAGTTCTTGGTAATTATGCGGGAACACGCGCTTGGGTTTAAATAAGAGGCCCTTATGCCAAACTTTGCCAAACGCTTGCTTCACATCTAAACAGACAGTTAAGCAGAACTTCTTTTCTTCAAAGAATGTGTACATAATATTCGTCAAACGATGACACTGTTGTATGGTTGAGTGACTACGACGAAACCCAAACTGGTGATCGGGTATGCAATTCTTTAGCAAATTGTCTTTCTATATTCTATTTAACAATGGCTTTTTTAAAAGTTTTGATAGTACCGGTAAAAGGCTTATAGGCCGGTGAGAAGCTACTTCCGTTGCCGATTTACCTGGTTTTGGTATTAATGTGATATATGCTTGTTTATATTGGGTGATCCAATATTTTTTATCAATTGAATAAAGTTTTTGTAAACAATAAACCGGAGTTGGGTAGTTCGGATAAGAGTTTTCCAGTAATTAAGTCCAATCACGGTGACTTATTCTTTCTTAAATATTCAACGAACTTAAAAAGTTCGTTACTGAATTCTGTATGTCTGTCTGTCGGTCTGTCGGTCCGTCACAAAATTTGAGATTTTTTAAAATTTGAAAATGGATTCTTATAGGAAATTTTACGCTGATTTCGAATTTTAAATTAAAAAATTTCTATCTCGAATAATTTTCGAAATATTCGACTTCGAATTTCGGGAAAATTTTCGACATTACGATTTTAAATGCGATTCTTATAGGAAATTTTACGGTGAATTCGAAAATGAAGTCGAAAAAATTATATGTCGAATAACTGTCGAGATATTCGAAAGGTCTTTTTAAGTTCGTTCTGGGATTGCTTACAGAGCAATCTCTTCGCCAGCCCCATGTTTTATTTTGTATTCTATTTCTTGTAGTTTGAATTCTTTTAATAGTAGACAGATGGTGAGAAGCATCCAAGACGTCTTGAATTTCTGGGTTTGGATCATTATTGTGGGGTTGGAAAACTTGTACAATATAGCCCGCAAATGCTGCTGCTTTTCACAGTCAGATCGAGCACAGGTAACGTCAGGCTTCCGAAGTAGAGAAATGGCGGGCATGTGACGTTTATAGTAAATCCTTTTGTTGCTTTCCAGATGGTTAGATTTTCCACGTAGGTAGAGGAGAGAGAGAGAGAGAGAGAAAGAATTTAAATTTATTTAAGGACGCTTCAACCTTCAAGGCAATTAGCGTCAGAAAAACAAAAAGGAACAATTTACTGCAGGTATGTAGATACCCGTACAGATAGACAAAAAAAGATGCTGCATTCTGTTTAAATTTTTAAGACTTTAACAGCCCAACCGTCGTGTATAACCCCATAAGATAAAACATAATGTTTAATTTTTAAACTCCAATAAATCATAGCAACTCGGTCGTCGGGTCTTTGGACCCCACAAACAAAGTGCTAACAGCTCTGTGACATTGCCAAATTTATGTGAAGAATAGACAACAATAATGTTTAATTATGAAATAAACAGATGCGGACAGAAACACATTTTCTACAAATATATAAAATTATGACTAGATGAAGCGAATGAGGTTGGGCCTATCCAAAAAGCGAACTAGTTTGTCAACCCCTTCTGAACTATCCTTTAAAATCGACGAGATATTTTGAGTCAGACCAACTTCCTGACGTTCTTCCCTAAATTGCGCACATTCTAAAAGTAAATGTGCGACTGTCAGTGGCGTATCGCAGGTGTCGCAAAACGGTTGGTCTTCTCCAAAAAGGAAATATCTATGTGTCATTCGGCAATGACCAATACGAATTCGGGTCAAAATAACCTCCTGCCTGCGAGATTCTCGCCTAGAAGAACCCCATACTGTAATATCTTCTTTGATAGCTCTAAGCTTGTTGTTTTGGAGGTCTCTCCAATAATTCGTCCATTTCTCCAATATTTTGCTTTTTGAGGTAAGACTTCATATCGTCAGCTGTTATGATATCTAGATCAGTTCCATTTTGAGCATCGTCTGCTTGCTCATTGCCTCTGATTCCTATGCGACTTGGAATCCAAACCAATTGGACTCTTAATTTTCGACAATAAAAATTATATATTAGTTGGTATTAGTTGGATTTTTATAACAAGCGGATGAAAAGAAAATGTATCTTGAATTGCCTTCAGGACACTAAGCGAGTCCGAAAATATCATGACGTCCCTTTGGCGTTTGTCAAATGAAGTTAAAGCTTTCATAATAGCAAGAAGTTCGGCGGTAAAAATACTGCTGATTGAATTAAGTTTGTACAATTCTTCTAGTCTCTTGCCAACGAAAGCAGCACCAACTTGAAAATCTTTCTGAGAACCATCAGTGTAGACTCGGTCATATTCCCGATATTGATCCAACAGTTTAAATAATTCCGACCTAATAATAGATGGCGAAGTTCCATGCTTTTCAAAATAGGAAAGTGTTGTATTTACTTGTATAAACCAAGGAGACACGACGTTAAAAACGCCATTATGCGACCGAGGCAACGTTATATGTAGATCATTCATAAGTTCTATAAATCGTTTACGGATAGGACGTGGTGCTTGGGTGCGCAGCTGTATGGCGCTACGTATGATGACCGACAGCAGATACGAAAGCATGGATGTTTTGGCAATGCAGACAGTTTCGCTATGTAAGAAACTAAAGCACGTTGACGTCTGGTCTCAAGACTATACATGTCAGACTCGCAATAGAGGCTGTCTACAGGACTAATACGAAAGGCTCCTGTGGCTAGTCTGATTCCCGTATGACGGATGGTGTCTAAACAACGTAAGCTAGAAACAGTTGCCGATGCGTATATGATGTTACCATATTCCAACTTCGATAGAAGAAGAGCTTGATGGACAGAAGCATTGTTGTTCTATCGGCTACCCATTTAGTTTTACGTAGTACTTTTAGAATGTTTACAATTGCAAAGCAATTCTTTCGCACATCTTTGAAGCGAGGGCTCCAACTAAGTTTCCTGTCAAAGTTCATGCCCAGAAATCGTCACGTCGGTTGCACGGGAATCTGTTCTTTATTCAGAAGCCAGCGTGGATTTGGGTATATGGCCATAGCAAGTTGAAGTTGACGTTTAATAATTGTAAGTGACGATTCAGCAAAATAGATAGCTAGATCGTCTACATATAACATGCTGTTTATTGCCATACTTAGACAACTACCAATTCCGTTGATGGCTACTGCAAAGAGTGTTACACTGAGTACTGATCCTTGTGGGACACCATTCTCCTGGCCATGAACAGCAGATGCAACATCCACAATTCTCACTTGAACGTACGATTTGACAAAAAGTTTTTCAAAAAGAATGCCGTACGTCCTCTTAAACCCCATTCGTATAACTGCTTTAAAATTGCATATCTCCAGGTGGTATCATACGATTTTTCAATATAAAACAGCACTGCTAGGTGTTGTTTTCACATACACCTGTTTGTAGTTGGGATAGATTATCGATGATTAAACGACTCTTACGAAACCCGCATTGTTGGTTATATAGTAGGTTGCTGATTTTTAGATACCAAACAAGCCGTCTGTTTATCAGACGTTCCAAAAGTTTGCATAAACGTAAGCGAAATAGGTCGATAACTAGATGGGTTTGAGCGTTGCTTACCCTGCTTAAGAAGAGGTACGATTAAAGAGAGACGCCAAGAATCAGGAATCTGACTTTTGCGCCAAATGAGGTTGTATAATTGAAGTACATACTGATAATGGATGTTGTCCGGCCCAGGTGATGTATCGTGGCAGTCCTTCAATGCAGAAATCAATTATTCCATCGTAAACTCGCTATTATACGATTCTAAGTTATCTGAATGAAAATTCAGTGGTTGTCGCTGTGATTCTACTTTGTGTTTCAGGAAAAATTCAGTGTAATGTTCAGAGCTTAATAATTTTGAAACATGGTTTGCAAGACATTCAACAACCTGTTCGGGTGTACTTATGAGTTTATCGTCCACTATCAAACCAGGTATTGGGGCATACCGTCCTTTACGGCCAATTTTTTGGATTTTCTCCCAAACGTCTTTCGCTGGTGTATTGTTGTTTATGGTAGAGATATAACCAACCCAAGATTTTCGTTTGCTTTCTTTTATAAGAAGATTGGCCTCGATGGGCTTTATACGAAACGACTCTCGATTTTCTGGGGTCGGATAACGTTTGAGACGGTAAAGAGCTCTCTTTCGTTCTCGAATAGCAGCTGCTACTTGTTCGTTCCACCAAGGAACAAGTGTGTCATTTGCATTGCTAGAAGTTTTAGGGACGAAAGAGTTTTCTGTCTCGATAATTGCCGATGTTAGCTGTAGGACTGCAGCTTCAACATCATCGAATGCCAATATTCCAAAATTAAGATCGCCAGAAAAACCTGACCAGTCGGCCTCATAGAGCTTCCAACGTGGCATTCTACTACGTGTATAAATAAGTTCTCAGCTTTTTTCTGCAAAATTAAAGTTTTATTTAAAAACAAACAAAAAAAACTTAAGTATCAAAGTATTCTCCGTTGGCATCGATGACCTTTTGCCATCTTTCGGGTAGCTTGCGAATTCCCTGGTGATAGAAGCTCACCGGCTTCGAGACGATAAAGTTATAGAAGCATTTTCGGACTTCTGGGGCCGTGTCTGGGCTATACGCCGCATGTGGGAAAAGTTCCCAGCCTAACGCGAAGATGTGTTCTTGCGTCACCTTCGCAACATGTGGTCGGGTATTATCATGGAGCAGGATGACTTTGCGACTTCCTTGTCCAGTAAATGGCCTCAAATTGATGAGTTGCTGTTGGTAGCGATCCGCCGTAACTGTTTCACCTGGTTTCAAGAGTTCATAGTACAGCACACCTTTCCAATAATCCCACCAGATACAGAGCAAATTCTTTTTGGCGTGGATATTGGGCTTTGGAGTCGATGTCGAAGGTTTGCCAGGGTCTACCCATGATTTTTTGGGCTTGGGATTGTCGTACAAGATCCATTTTTTATCGCCCATAATAATTTTATGCAGAAAATCCTTTTTTCGGTTCCTTGAAAGCAAATGAAGTGCGGTGTCACGCCGTCGATTTTTGTTGTCTTTGGACAGTTTATGCAGAACCCATCCGCCTTCCTTTTGTATCTTACCCATTGCATGCAAACGTATGGAAATAGCTGGCTGAATGACGCCAAGCTGTTCTGCAAGCTCTTTTTCAGTTTGCGCATTATTTTGATCCAGCAATGTCTGCAGCTCATCCATGTCAAATGTTTGAGGGCGTCTAGCGTGTGGTTGATCTTCAAGACTAAACTCTCCTCCGCGAAATGTTTGGTACCACTTTTTGCACGTTGCATGACTTACAGCATTCTCACCATATGCAACACAAATCATTTCGGTGGCTTCAGCAGCGTTTTTCTTAAGATGAAACGCGAAGTGGATAGAAAATCGAATATGCTCTTTTGTGATTGCCATCGTAAACGCAGCTGATTATTGAGGTTATGTGCATCAAACGCCAAATCGCATGATCTTTCGAAAGACCAAATGTCATTGCTTTAAAACCGCAAGAGGGCGGACTAATACATTACATGTAAACGGTGATTTGCGTCCCTGTGAAATATAAAGCTGACAACTTATTTATACAGCTACTAGTATTAGATGATTGATAACGAAAACCAGAAATCACCAGTGGAAAATGAGCAGAATCGCACAAATCGTCATGTACGCTCCATTGAAGAGTAGTTAAAAGCGAAAGGGAACACAGAGTCAAATCTATGCAAGAGAACGTTCCATATGCAGCTGAATAATGTGTGGGTGATCCCGTATTTAATAAAGATATATCGCTGCTTTCTAAGAGATTCTCAATTATTTGACCCCTACGGTCAGTGTTAGTAGAACCCCAAAGGATATTTTGACCGTTAAAATCTCCGCTAATAATAAAAGCACGTGGAAGGGCAGATACTATATTCTCCATTTCATTGAAATTGAAACATTCTCCGGGTGGAACATAAATAGAACATACCGTTACCGGTTGGTTAGTGTGAATTCTAATCGCTATAAATTGCAGATCTGATTGAAGAGGGACATTAGAGTGAAGCACGGTGTTCTTAACAAGAATAGCTACACCACCTTTTGCGCGCTCGTCTGCAATATCTTTTCGGATTATAGAATAATTCCGTAAAGATGGTGTGTGAGTGTTCTTAAAATGGGTTTCTTATAAAGCAATAACAGTTGGTTCGTATTTTTTGATCAGAAGGTGCATTTCAGATATATGGACAAAGTAGCCGTTGCAGTTCCACTGGAGAAAATTTTCCATAATTATTGATTGGAGCGAGTTTTGCCGACTTCGAGAATAAGGACATCTTCGGGTTCTGCGTCGACCATTTCATCCATCACCATGTCGGCCAGTATAGCTTCGTGACTTATTAGTTTTGGATCCTTGGGGATTCTGCTCTTCTGGAAAAAGTTTGATTTTGACGACCCGATAGAGCTCGTCGATCCCTCTCTTGATATTGGTTTGGGCTCTACAGGGGGAGAAAGAGCGGGTTTCTTTAATGGAGCCTTTTTGGTTTCCATTGGTGGTCGAGTCACCGTGACGTTAGTTGAAATTTCTTCACCACCTTATTATTTGCGTCTTTATTTGGTATTGTTCTTGGTGTACTATTTGGGGTAAAATCCGTTTGGCAACTGGTATCAATCATGTTGCATTGAATAGCAACAGATGACATTTGCTTGGGAGGGGCAACTTTTGCAGCGTAGGTTATACTAAATGATGATTAAGCAGCTGTCTGATATTTCTTACGAGCTTCGCTATACGAAAGTTGTTCAGAGATTTTGATCTTTTGGATTTCGGTTTCCATCTTGAAAGTGGGACAATCTCTAGATCTGGGACTGTGTTCTCCTTTACAATTGACGCAATTCGGTAGAAGTTGACAGTTGATGCCCTCGTGAGTTTGTCCACCACAGGAGGCGCAAATTTGCGGATTACCACAGTTTTGAGACGTATGGCCCAAACGTTGGCAATTGAAGCACCGTAATGGACTTGGGATGTAAGGTCTTACTTTAAGGTAGTGCCTGTATACTAGTAGGTACAATGGGAGTATCGAAGGTTAGTATAAGCGAAGGAGTGTTTTCAATATTCCCGTTCCTCTTTCTAGTGATCCTACGTACATCGATTAGACCCTGTGGGGCTAATTCTTTTCTGATTTCACAGTTTAGCAAATCGAAGCAGGACACGACACCTCTGGACAAGTTGAGTGTTTTATGAAGCTCTACTTCAATTGCTATATTTATCAGTTGTGTAGCTTTGAGAAATTTGTTTAATTGCTGTTCGCTGGAGGTTTAATCAACAGTGTACCATATCGTAGCTTTTTCATGCTGTTTACATTACCACCGATCATTTCTATACTTTTGCTGATGAAAAACGGTGATACTTGTCTGAAAGTAGTTCCGTCCTTTCATTTGACTATTGTATACTTTTCAGTCCGTTTTATAGTATTTTGCGCAAAACAAATCTTTGACTCCCGTGAAAATGGGAGGAAAATTGTTTATACCCATATGCAATTTTTATTATAAACACCTTACAGCTACCACTCGCCACGGAGTCCCATAAGGGGACGTCAACACACAAACCGGTGCGATCGCCAATGATACTCTACAAGAGGCCCTTATTCATGATTCATACCCGGTTTTCCAAAGTATGTCATGAAGCCGATTCTATACCCGGTGCATAAGTATAGCACGTGCATCCATAGCCGAAGCAGTAGCCAAACCCAATGTGTTGGTCCGCCTCTGCCGCAGCTAGAGGTTTTCCTTAATTGGTAGGTTTGCTTTAAGACTGATAGGGACATGTAAGAAGCCAACGAGTAACTACCTCGCCTGGTCACAATCTACTAGAACTAACAAAACAGTAAAAAAAATAAATAAATAAACAGAATGGCTTCCTATGCCCCTAACAATCCCAACCCTATCTAGGCAAACTAAGGTCTGCAGTCTATCATAGAGTTTCAGACTGCAAAGTGGTTTTGTGATAGCGAAGATGACATTTCGGGACCCCGGGAGCGCTAATTCCCGTGGATACTGTTAGGAAAATCGAAACAATATCCCCCTGGGGGGCGTAGGTAGTGAAAGTTTTATTCTTGAACTTCCGTAATTTGGTCTTTAATTTGTTCATAAGTCTGTTATAGGTTGCCGGCCTATTTTCCATCCAGATTGTGTTTTCTTTTTTCAGATGCCAGTTCCATTATTTCTATGGAATATTTTGCAGCTGTCGTTCTTATGGCTTATATTTGGGGGTGCCATTCTAAGCAGCTTCTTAAACGGTAGTAATAAAAAAGTTTATTGCATCCTTTATGTTTGCTTCTGTTTCTATATGAACTAAGGGTTGAAATGTCTTCTGATCTATCAAGTCTTTGAAGGGTTTCCAGTCAGAGGTCTTATTGTACAGCGTTGGCTTACGTTTATTTTTAATTATTGATGTGCTGATGGTAACAATAATATAGATATCGTTAGGTATCCTTTTTCGTTAATAAGTTTTCAGAACTCTCATCTCCTCGTCGTTGTCAATCTTGATCCTCAGTGAACGTGCTTGGCATTTAAGTCTCCGCCAACAATCAACCGTTGACCTAGGGATTCAAAGAACGCTTTGAGATGACCCTCGGTGATATTGTGTCTAGGAGAACAGTATAGTTACTTGAACCGTAGTTGCTCGCAAAAAATCTCTGTCATATTTTGGTAGTTCATGATGGACAATGGTTTCGCAAATGGGTATAGCTGTACCACTGTGTGCGGTCCCGTCTGGGAGTAATGTAGTACGTAATTAGGTATTTTCATATATGATTTATCAGTAAAATGTATCTTCTGATACCAGATAGTATGTCTGTGTTATGTAGTTTATTGATTTTTTGAATTTTTTTCATGCCTCTGTGGTAAAATGAAAGAGGTTCTAGTGGAAGAACTGTAAGGAGGATATTGCAATGTAGCCTAGAACAAATCCTCGATTTTTAGAATGCTGTATGGAAAAGGGCGTTGTCGTGCAGTAGAATAACATTTTGGATTTCAGAAGTAATTTCAACAACCGCTATTTGGTAATCATCTTAAAGAAGATGGCGAACAATGTCAATATTTCCTCAGTTACAGTAGTCCTCGGATACGTCAGTGAATTTTAATTTCAACCGTTTTTAGTTTTCTTAGAGACCTACTATGCTACGCATACAATTGCATCTTCTTACAGTTGTTATGCCTAAAGTATGCCTTTAGTCTTCGTAAGATGCATAGCATACATAATCATTTACTCAGCTCCACAAAAAAATCGAAAAAATTACCCCTGAGGTATGACTATGTCTACCATATGTTTTCTGGGGCATTGAATTCGAATCCGTGGTCCATTTAACCCTATCACGTTAGGATTTTTCATAACCTCAAAAAGTAGGTCCAAAAACCTAATAAATCCTCTATCTATTGACCACTCAACCCCTATAACCCCATAACCCCTTAATCCCTAAAATTCTTGACACCTTAACCCCATAATTTCGAAACCCCATAATCCCAAAACCCATAACCCGGTAAGAAAGAGATATGCGCATTTAAGCCCTGAAACACAGTATGTTCGATCCATATGTGCTTCTTGAGCCTTAAACCCATATTTTCCAATAATTCCATAATCACATAGCCCCGTAACTTCAAAACCCAGTAAAGAATAGACTTATGTACGAACTTTCATAATGTGAAACTTTGTACTACTTATTCGTGTGTTTGCAATCCAGGGCACTCCACGTGATTGACGGTGAGCAACGAAGTTATTCCGTAATCCGACAGAGACCCTGGATGACGGCGTTCATGCCGTCATGGCAAACACACGAAAAAAGTTTTTAGGAACAAGGGATCGGATCCTCAGTATCGGCGGCTGGTCAGGGTGACAAAGCGAAGCCGCAGGCGTCGTTATCCAGAAACCACAGCTTCGTAGAGGTGGGTCTTTGGCCTCTACGAAGTATAAAGCTACATTACATGATACATCTGTGAGATGTTATAATCCACATGTACATAATGATCCTAGTAAGCCAAACACATTCTGTTATGTTTGTGGTACTTATCAACCACTCAACTCCCGGAAAAAAAATAGTGACGCTGTTATTAAAGCGTATAAATATTGTGTTGAGTTGGAAATTTAGAATCTGGACCAAAATTATGTTCCGCGTGCTATTTGTGGAACCTGTTATAGAATGTTGACTAACTGTCACAATACTAAAAACTTATCCCAGTTGAAATACACTACTACTGCTGCGTGGCGCTTATTTATTTATTTTTTTATTAACAGTTAATCAGCTCAACAACTTATAGTATAATGCATAATTGGGTTGTAATTTCGTATATGTTTTGTTTAAATAAATTAAATTGGAGGTGCACGATCTCTCAAAACTAGGTGAGCACGTACACCAGGGTTGCCGATTTACAAATTACGGAGGTTATAATTTTGATACTCAGTCACAACCATTGTCTTCCAAGTCTGATGTCTTAAGGTAGTTTTCTTTTTAGTCAAGTATGAATGTTGTTTGACCTAGTTCTTGAAGGATGGTATTGTTATTTGAGCTAAGTAAGTCATCAAAGAACTTGTTTGTAAGTCACCTGATAAATTGTTGTATGCTGTCGATGGTGTATCTGCTTATTTTGAATAAACCAGGGAGCGTTAACAGATATTCTGAAAATCTTATTCTGAAAAAGTTAAAGGTTTCTAATATTTGTTTTTAAGGTTGTGCTACATACTGGACAAACATAGGTGTCAATCCGTCTTAGGAATGCTTTATAGAGTAGAATTGTACATTCGTTACGTAGTGGAGTATTGCGGTTAATAAGAGGTTAAAGTATAGTCTATTGTACAGAAAATTAAGCTTAGTGTTACACATGTACTCCAGGTTAATTATGTATCGAGATAAACATCAAGATAATTAATGGCTTCTCTTTTGGGTATTCCAAGGGATGACTTTTCCATTTATGTGAATGCTGTGCTATTGATTTATGCGGTTCATGGTAAAAATTTTTGTTGTACATTTGTTAGGATTAAGTGATATACACCATTTATTATACAATTTACTCGGTGTATTAACAGCTGTTTAGAGAGGATTAATGGCCAATAATCGGCAAATAATGCGAGATTACTATGTTGTAAGATGGGCATGTCGTGTATGAAAATGTTAAGCAACATGGGACCAAGAACACTGTCTTGGGGTACTCCCACGCGTACTTGCTTTGTAAATGAGACAGCAGTTCACAACGCTTCCAAACTCTGTCTGCTACGAGCTCTAAGAGCGTTAAGATCGTTGTTTCCGTGAATTTGCTGTTAGTACCTGTGTCACGACACGCAATGGAGAAAACTATCGAACAACATTACGCGATCAAGTTCTGTGCTAAACGGAACAAAAGCCCCGTCGAAACCCATCAAATGATTCAGACAGTCTACAGGGACTCTGCTCTCCCATATTCTCAAGTTTCCAGGTGTTGAAGTTGTTTAAAAATGGCCGAAACGAAGTGGAAGATGACCCCCGCTCTAGACGGCCGTCAACCAGCAAAAGTAACAAAAATGTGTCTCGTGTACGTGATTTTTTAAATACTGATCGTTGAATGAGTGTTCGGATGATATCAGAGACTCTCAGTAATTAGAAAACCAATGTGCACGAAAAACAAAGCTCCTAGCGCGTCCAGGAGTTTCTGGGCAAGGTTGCACCAGCTCCCCTACAGGCTACGAAAGACCTATTTTTGTTCCTAAGGATCAAGTCTGCTCTAAAAGGGATTCGTTTTGAAACCATTGAAGCGATCCAAACCGTCGTCACAAAGGCTCTAAACGAGGTCTCCGTCAACGCCATCCAAAATGCGTACCGTGCATGGAAAAGTCGCTGGCAAAAGTGTGTGGATGCCCAATGAAAGTACTTTAAAGGATTTAAACGTTTGTAACGATATTTTAAATAATTTTTTTACGAACCCTGTATAACATTGGACCAGGTTATTCATATAAAATGTTGTTAACTTCCGGTAATCACCATGGGCTGTCAGTTTAATTTTTAAGTATTGGTTGCTACAAGATGTTGAGAATTATTTATCTCTTGTGATTTGTTTGATGTCAGCTATTATTTCCTTGTGTATGTTTGCGTTATGTATAAATAGTGGTGGCATCTTGTGCTGTCTTTGATTATTGTCGCGCTTCTGGCTTCCAGATGGAGTATTATCATCAGCTGTATTTTGTGTTGAGAGAGGGTACCATGGATTATTTTTAATTAAGTCGTTTGAGTTCCATGAATAGCGTTTTAAAACTTTATTTTCCGGTTGCGTTTTGCATTGTTGTTACCTTTCCTAAAACCACTTTAGAACTGATTGAGTTAGGATCCAATTCCTAGTTTAGTTCTATTTCCAAGATTTTTTAGTATACCTTTGACGCTATCCTCAATAAATTAGTTCCTCGATAGTTATTGCAGCCTTTTCCGTCACCGTGGCACACTAACACCTATCTCCTGTTATTTTAGTACACTCCCTTCCTCCCATCCCATATTATATATTTTTGTTAAATTCTGTATTCTTTTGCGCACATATTCTTCATCATTTCTATTGTAACACTACCATATCTAGCGGGATTTCCTTTTTCTAAACCTTTTCCAATTATAAATGTTCTATTTTGTCGTTGAACTACGTTTATATCGTAGATTGTGTTCTTATTGTCCCTATTACTTTATCTGTTCAACAGATTTTTAAAATATCTTCTTCATCCTTCAATTATCTTTTTCTATATTTTGTAACGTTTCATATTTAAGTATAATGCGGTTAATGGATTTATTTTTGCTTCAAGTTATTAAATATTTCAGAAAACAATTTTTTTATTTGTATGAGAACCTGTTTCCATTTTTCTTCTAAACTTTTCTCACGATTCTTTTTTGTTTCCAATACCACATCATTTGCAGTCACAGTATGCCTCATTATTTCCTTTGCATAGGTATTTTACTTTCTTCAATTTAACGCCTTTCCCGTTTGCATTTAAATTCACTGTACCACAAATTTCTTTTGTTGCACTAATTAAAATATTTCTGAAGGTTTCATGTGCTTTTTGTACATTGCATGTTATTTATTGTTTTGTCTATCGCTTTTCGACTTTCTCGCTATATCTACTTACTACTTTTCTTTCCATTAATCTGTTAGTCTTCATTATTACTTTGCTAATGCTCTTTTACGATTCAGCTTTTTTGTTGTTATTGCCCGCTTTCCCGCAAACTACTGTCATTATTGCTTTCAAAGCTAATGTTCGCTATTTATCTCTGATACTCTTATGGTTCTAATATCTTTTATTTTCTGCTTATGGCTTCTGTCTGTTAATACAATCTATTATAGACTTTTTATCTTTACGTAGAACCTTTCTGGTATATTTATGTGGGTTTTTTCTAGTCCTTTCCAGATCGGAATTCTTTCAGAGACTTAGTAAGTATCCAACAATATTAATTTGAAGTTGGTAAAATAGTGGGTACAGATTTATCTACAGAGCGTGCTACTATGTATAATAGAAACGACACTTGGAATGTTACTCAACTAACTGAAAAAGACAAGGCTCTTTAGAATTAGATGCACCAAAAAGCACAAAAGAAAAATATAGAGAAAAGAAATTTTTGGCGCACTTACAGGCACTGCAGCCTGCGGGTAAACGGGAGACCCCACACCGTTTACCCATAAAACTACGGGTGGAGCTACCCTATCCCACATCTGTGGGTAACAGATGCCGCCTGTAGTAATGATGTGGGGTAGAGGTTCACGCAAGTGACCTCGCCGGCAACTCGTCAAACGAGGCAGGAGAAATCCTGCCAACACGAGTACTATCGACGGAGTATTTGCTACATCGATTAGGCCCCAGGCCTACGGAGACGTTAGACCACATGACGTTATCCCGTTAAAACTGTTATGCAGGCCATCCGATCCTACACTTGTGGGTAAAGGACGCCGGTAGCAGTAGCGATATGTGGTAGAGGTTCGCCCAAGCGACCTCGACGGTTGCTCGTCCAACGTGGTGGAGGAAACTCTACCGACACGAGTGGGGCTGCGTTTCACTCTACGACGCAGACTCGTAAAGGTGCTTCGAGCCACCCTATCCCACAATAGTGTGGGTAACGGGCGCGACAAGTATCAACTGATGTAGAGTAGAGGCTCACGCAAGTGACCTCGACGGCCGCTCGTCCAACGTGGTAAAGGAAACTTTACCGACACGAGTGGGTAGTGCGTCTTACCCCGTGGCGCGAGATACCCGTAAAACTGCTAGTGGAGCTACCCAATCCCACAATTGTGGGCAACGGATGCCGCTAGTCAGTAACAGAGGGTAGAGGTATCACGTGGTGACCTCGACGGGTACTCGTCAAACGTGTAGGGGAACCTTACTGACACGAGGACTAAGGGAGGGTAGCCAACTGGGGCGGCTTCCCAGTTCCCCCTCATTGGTGTTGGACTCTTAGGGGTGGTGGCACCGCTTTAGGAACGGGTGGGACTTGTTGACCTTTGTGTGAGCATGCCCTTATGCGGGGGAGGCTCCGGCCTGCCCCCACCGCCCGCCTACTATACCGGCCCAATTGTCGGTCTGGCGGGCGGAACCGTAACACCTCCGGTACTCTGACCTGGTGAAATAAAGAGCATGGTTCAGTATCTGAGCTTCCCAGCCTCGACTTGCACGTTTGTCCGGGTGCATGCTTGGTGTGTGCGGAACCTTTAATGGTTTGACTGTAAGGAGGGTAGAACCTCCCGGTTCGTGCTTGGAGACTCGGCAATAAGGGTACTTGGTACTGCATCCGGCACCAGCAGGATATGGGTGTTCTGGGGGCTCAACAGCCCCAGACCCCTGTTGCGGTCGTAACTATGACTCTCTTAAGGTAGCACTTACAGGCACTGCAGCCTCAAGGGCTTATTGTGCCCACTAACATGCACTTATTCTAGGACATTCACACACACCCACGGGTTGAGCGAGACTCGAACTCGCGCGCGCCGGCTAGAGGACAGAGCCAATTGGTTGAACCATCTAAGCCACCGCGTCCGCGGTGAAAAAGAATTATAAATGCCATACCTGGATGTGGAGATAAAAATTTTAATAAAAGCCGATATAACAGAAAAATATTGCTAACCGACGTCACTCAAGAATAATTCTGCAATTTGAATATTTTTTGTTGCGCAAATAAAGTGCCCTCTAACTTAAAAAAAATTATTATGTCACTCAAATGTGTCTTATGATTTCCCATTCATTCATCTCTTTTTATGACTTGTAAATATTAAAGCAATATAAAATATTGTACCCATAATTTTTATTTGTTAAGTACTACCTTCAAATTATCATTTTAAATATTTTAAAGTCTTGTACGAAAGAGGTTAGACGAAAACTGAAAAATTTTCACCACTTCTCATTAGATTTTTTATACGTCGATCCTAGAACTATAATGATATCAAAATTTTAATACGATGTTTGTACGTATATTTTTCATATTTTATGTTTCTGTTAATTTGTTTGGTCTAGCGCCATTTTGACATATAATAACCAACATTTCAGTTGGGTCTTCCTTATTTTTTTGAATTTTTAATTGATGCTTTTGTGTATATTTGCCAATTTAGTACTTTTATGACGCAATAAAAATAAAAAAATTGTCATGTTTTTTTTGTTGTATCATAAATAATCGGTAGTTCTTTTATACTTTACGCCCGTGTCAACAAAAAGTGTCAAAACCTACGTACTACAAACAACACAGTAATTCACACTTTGCATAATGCAATTTCTGTACATAAAACTATACTTTATTTTTACAACTTTAAAATGTGACCACTGTAGTATTTTCTAGCAGCTTAAGTAATAAGAACGTTAAGAATGCGATAATATCTAGTGCTCTTAAGACGCTTTCATCATTACTGATAAATTAGAAATAAACCAGGTCACAGCTACGTGTAAATTAATTTGCCTGTTGCAGGGCAGTGAATATCCTTCGCATTTGCCTAGAATCAAATAATCCAGATGGAGAGCTCCCCGAGGCTTAGTTATTTCCATAAAGTTGGGACGGACCCCTTGAGAGCAATTACTATAGGAGGTCTTTTAGAGAAGGCTGCCCGTAAGTTTCCTGATAGGGAGGCAATAGTAGGAGTCTTGCAGAACAAACGAATGACCTACAAGGACCTGCTAGAAGAAGCGGATAGATTTTCCGCGGGCCTGCTGGCCCTTGGAATGGAGAAAGGCGACAGATTGGGCCTTTGGGGGGCTAACCTGGTGGAGTGGTTCGTGGTGAACATGGCTTGCGCGCGGGCAGGGTTTCTAATGGTAAGTAACAGCATACCAACATAATTTTACAGAAGGGCAAGTATTAAGGTTTTCCTTAATATTAATTTTATACGATAGAAGTTGTAGAACATTCGTGTGTGACCTCTTTTAGATGCTTTTCTTCCGTTGCTTTTTTTCTATGGTTTTACCCCTAATAATTTCTAACTTTACCGTTGAGCTATCCTGGGATATGGATAACCATAGCATATTTTCATATCTTTAAAGGATCTACCATACGGTCTTGCTGTTTGTGTTTTCTCAATAATTGCTATTTTCGTTATTATATCATCCCTCCTTCTATATCTATCATCTCTACGTAATCTAAATTTACTAAAGCTACTTTCCTACGAGGTAGATTTTCGCGGTATTATAATGCGGCATTATAATGAAAAAGAAACATCCAAATTATTCAAATTAATTTTTTATAGATAACCTTAAGAATTTTAAAGATCTGCAATAATATAGAATATCTGGGCATGTATTAAATTAAGAGATCTTTCAGGAGTCTTAAGATATAATAAAGATTACATTACAACCTTTTTGATGATGGAAAATCCTAATAAAAATTTGTTAACTTTTCTTTAGTATCCCAGTGGATACAACCAAGTTGTCATGAAAATTATTCTTCTAGGATCATTTTCTCATAAACCCAAACAAATACTTTTGACATAATCACTTTAATTGGTATTTAAAACTTCACATATTACTTTATGTAAAGAGTAAGGATTGCAGTCATTTCTTGTACAACATCCTAATTATAGGTCGCAATAAATATGAAATGTCAGACAAACGAAATAAAATACTACGTCAACAAAGTGGGCATTACATTTATCGTCTGCCCATATAAAAACAAATACCAGAACTATTACGACGTGCTAACGAAACTGAACCCAAAAATTGGACGGCCTGACCTCAAAACGCCAAATAACAACAAAATACCCTCCCTTAAAGGAATTGTGCTCATGTCAGATGAAGATGTGAGGTAGGACAAGCTTCATCTCCGTTTGTCGCAAGTACACCTCTGTTTTTCTTAAATAGCGGAACCTACAAGTACACAGCAGTTATGGAAATGGCGGGTGAGCTGCTGATCCAGAAAATCAAAAACGAGCACTACTTAATTCAACCGGGCGATCCTTGCTACATTCAGTTTTCTTCGGTAAACGCGTAAGTATGCACCATTCGATCACCTAAAATGTTTAATCATCCCTAGGGCACCACGGATCAGCCGAAAGCAGCAGTGACTACCCACTTTCAAATAGCAAACAGCTCCTTCGAAATAGGGAAGCGCAACGAGCTGGGGCAGAAGCACCACAAGATTTGTGTCCAAGTCCCATTGTTCCACACTTATGGGACGACAGTGTGTTTGGCGGCAGCTCTTAATTTCGGGGCTACAGTAGTGATAGCCTCGCCGACTTACAATCCAGCCGAGAACTTGAAGGCCCTTATATCAGAAGAGTAACGCACGAAGCAACTGTTTGAGCTATTTCTGCTCACCTACTTCCATTCTTTTAGATGCACTTCAATTTATGGAACTCCAACCATGTTCATTGACCTAATTCAGGCTAAAATCAGATTAAACTTAAACGTTTCAGTAGATGTAATCGTCACGGGAGGAGCTCCGTGCTCGCAGAACTCTTCAGCAAAATGAAGAACATTCTAAATGCAAAGAAAATAAAGGTACGGCAGTTTTCGTTTAAAGATCAATTTTTTGATAAAGACCTTTCCAGTCTATTTACGGTTTAACGGAGGTATCAGCCGTTTGCTTTCAATCCTTGCCAACAGAAGGAGCGAATATACTATCTGTAATACAGTAGGACACCTCTCTAATCATTAGAAGCTAAAGTGGTTGATGCAGATAACAGAATGGTTCCAATGGGATCTCCTGGAGAATTATGTATTAGAGGGTATACAACGATGTTAGGCTATTGGAAAGATAAACAAAAAACCGAGCAAACCATCGATCGAGATGGTTGGCTCCATACGGGGTAAGAGAACAGTTATCAGGTGTTGCAGCTAAACAATTTTTCTCATACAGCGATAAAGGCATCCTCCAAGAGAACGGCTATGCCAGGATTGTGGGACGAATAAAAGACATCATTTTAAGAGGCGGCGAGAACATATATCCCAAAGAAGTGGAAGATCTGCTGGACACCCACCCAAATATTGTGGAGTCACAAGTAAGTCGCTTTAGAGTCCTAACGCGGGCAATAATTTGGTTTTGTGCAGGTGATCGGGATAAAACACGAAAGACTGGGAGAAGAGGTATGTGCGTGTGTCATATTAAAACAGGGCACCAGTTTCACTCAAGAAATGCTGCGCGAATTTTGCCAAGAGAAGATCGCGTTTCAGAAGATCCCCACTCAATTAAAGGTTATGAAGGAGTTTCCCAAGACCGAATCAGGAAAAATACAGAAGTATAAGTTGCGACAACAGTTTGAGAAATAGAACATTACTTTATTTAGATATGTACATACAAGGTGTTTGACAATTGCCCCAGGAAACCCTTAGCACCATGTTGGATGCAAAATCCAGAACAAAAAGGCTAGTGCCATAATTTGGTTAATTGCATAATTACTTGGTAATTGTTATTGAATTGCTGCTCGTGGA
The DNA here is from genome assembly GCA_036346155.1 of Sinelater perroti. Taxonomy (NCBI): domain Eukaryota; kingdom Metazoa; phylum Arthropoda; class Insecta; order Coleoptera; family Elateridae; genus Sinelater; species Sinelater perroti. Next base: position 1,144,474 of record JARFIY010000209.1, on the reverse strand, counting down.
GCGTTTGGAAAGCGGCGAGGCTTAGCGCCCTTTTCGAACGCGCCGTAAACAGTAATTTATTACTGGCTTATTACATGTGATTACTACATAATTATGCAACTTGCCAAATTAGCATTAGCCTTTTTTGTTTCGAATTTTCCATCTAATTATGGGTTTCTTGGGACAATTGTCAAACGCCATGTATAGGGATAATAATACAATAATGCAAAATGCATGTTCTTTTTTTCATTGGAGCAAAACAACATATGTACTACACTCAAACGACACGTACAAATGTGAAGATGTCAGTACTATTGTGTTTTTATGCAAAGGTTTAAGATAACTAATGAACTTGTTTATTTGTTAATTTATAATCCCTAACTATACAATAACAAACACTGCTTTACTTACTACAACAGAAAGAATTTAAAAAAAAACAATAAATTCTTTATGTTGTTTCAGTTTGGTTTTATATGTTTATAACCATGTTTGCATTTTAGAACATGTTTTTTAATAATTATTACAATTTTATTAACTTAGTAGTTGTAGCAAAGCGAAACCAAACACGCTCTGACCAGTTTGATGACAACTTACGTTGTGCCGGTTATTTTTTTCGAGAAATGCCTATGGGTTTCACTAGCTGGCCGTGTAATGCATTAACCAAACACTTTTTTGTTTGTCGCTCATTCGATAAAGTTTTTTTTCATTTTAATAAGTGGTTTATTGTTTTTCTGTTGAGTATATTAACTTAACCAAGTATTGAGCCAATAACTTGTTTGTCAGTCAGTTTAACTTTGTTGGTAATTGTTAATGAGGTTTTGCTACGCAGACAAGTTTGGCTAAGTAATTTCTGAGGTAATTAAAGGTGTTTGTGGTTTGATTTGTTTGTCATTTTGTGTTGGCCAGTGATGGATGTTGGGTTTCGCAATGAAAATGGACAAAATTTGGATGACCAAAAAAGGTGTGGTGTTAATATCACCATAGGGAGAAAAGAAAAAATTTGAAAGTTACATTGGACCTCATTTTTGAAGCATTTTGTTTCATATAATGCCGGCACTATAGGTAAAGCCAAGCAACTTCCAACATGAAAAGAGTAAAAGAAGGAAATTCGCAAAAAAATAAAAACGCCAACTAAGTTCATGACATGGATTCTGGTTTGACCAAAAAACTGTCGCGTTCATATGAGTGTTTATACCCAAGACAAATCCAGATGACCAAATACAAAGATCATCTCGTGTTAAATAGCTCACAAATTCCAGACATTGGATACAAGTAAATGTTATCACCAGTCGCGACTGAGAAATTTATCAGATCGATATTAAGACAGCTTTCCTCCACGGCAATCTCAAAATAATTTATCAAAGGTAATGTGCAATCAAATCAATGATATGCGGCATGCATTTGGTATACGCCTATCAGCATTTGATTCATGCGTTCACACGAGCAGGCATAATGAACTCTGCTGGGTCTTGCATGTAGACGATCGCCTTGTTCTCGGCCAAGATTCAGAACAAATCTAGCAATAAAAGTAGAAGTGGCAGCTACTTGTTACCTTGGGGGAAAATTAGACGCACCAGTGGCCAATGTAAATTAGAAACTCATGAGAAAGCTTGTCGAGCAACGTATTAAAAAGTTTTCAAGAACGGCTTGTCAGAAGAAATGGACAACGTTTTGTCCATCGGTTCTCTAAGGTATTTGGCTGCCGTTATAAGATATGACTTGGCTTTCTCTGCAAGTTGGTTGTCCAGATTTTTAGACGCCTAGCAAAACGCGCTCAAATGCGTGTGCTAATACTTAAAAAGAACTTTGGACATTGGTGTCACCTATAGTGAGAACGGAAAAATTGTTAATGGACTGGTCGCTTCTCCGATGCTGATTGGGTTAAAAGTGATAACTGACATTCGATAAATGAAATGATGTTAATGATCAACAATAGACTGATGGTTCATCTGAAGGTAAACTCTTCATGCTAAGCAAATAATAACTAAAGAAATCATTTAAATTCTGGCCTGATATCCGCCAACGGTTGGTAAAAGAGCAGACCGACACCGTTACACATTTATAACACGACGGTCAAGAAATTAATTAACAATTCTGTTTATAAGCAGCACACATAATACTTAGTTTAGTATAAATTTGATGCATTGTACTGTGACCAAGTGCTATTTTTCTATTTTTGTACTGATTTTAAGTCTGTCTCTTATTTTTTATGTTGATAAATACTTTTCTATTTGTTTTTACCCATAATCACATTTTACCAATTTACACAACTCAACAAATCTCAAATTACTCAAATGACTAACAAACAGCAATAAAGGCCTTGACTTATTTTGTTGCAATTTTTACTGTTTATAACCATATTGCTTACTTACTTACTCCATGACTTAGCAATCCATAGAGAGCCACAGACTCCCACGCAGGGTTACCAGGTTTCATTTCTACGGAAAGTAGTCTCCATCTATTTCCTAACCTTTATAAAACCAAACCAAAGGGTGTCTTCTTTAGTTGACTCTTTACTATTGCTACTTACCTTCTAATTTCTTTACTAGTACCTTCTTCATCACTCTTCCATACAACTTGTGTATCCTAACTAACCTATTCTTATATTTTCTATTTCGCTAACTATACTAGGGGTCTTAAACATCTTTATTCTCTATATTCCATTTTTATTTAACTTTATAAAAACATTGAAACATCATTCATACCACCCTATCTTTATACTGTGTATGAAAATTGTCCAAAAATTATCTTTTAGTGAAATTTAAGTACAACGACGAGTCAAATACGAATCAATTTTTGTATTACACAATTAAAAAAAGCTTTTTAAAAAACGAGTTCTATGGGAAACATGTGTCTATTTGTACACGTGCGACTGCTTTTCGTCGCTAAAGCACAAAGGATAAAACTCATATAAAAAAATGAATTGGATGTTGATGTACAATTTTAAAACAGCGCGTAGGTCTATAAAAAAGTGCCAAAGTACCAAAGCATATAAAATGTTGCACCAAGCATACGCAAAAATGTTCTTCCACAATCAAGCATTTCTTTGGTTTACTTTAAAGAGGATCGTATTTGGATCACAATACAAGCGGTCGGGTGTTTCAACTATCCTAGTAAACCAGATCATAACTTACACAGTTGTCATCACTGATCAAATAACACTAAATCGATTGGAAACATATTAAATATCGCTTTTGAGACTTTTTGAGCATTTTGAGGCTTACTTCAATTTATTCATTTCTAGTGATAACTGTTGGAATCACTGCTACAATCTTGAAACCGAACAAACAAGTATATTTTAAAGATCAACATAAAACGGCACAGTTGTTCCATTGACGACCAAAATAATGTTAATTACTTAATCAGCTGTTGTATACTAGTGTTTTACTACAAAGTATACACATGCAAATGACCTATAAAAGTACATTCTCACATTTCTGTCATTCTCTCTTCTTGATTTCAATACATATACAGTCCATTATCTATAATTAAAAGTCCGAAACAACTGTTCCGCTTCATTAAAGATAATTCTGAAAAAGATGGAAGCGAGATTGAGGACCAGGTCAACAAACAAGCCTCAACACATCTTTTAGACCTGGCTAACGCATTGGATCAACTCAGTGAGGACTATTTCAAAAAAGGTTATGTCAAGCTGGACCGTATCTAGTGTACTTCATAAGTAAAAATTTCATTATTCCCAAATAAGAAATATATAGTTTAAAGTTTTCTAAATTCATTATCTAAAATTGAAAGTACTGAACAATTATTTCGTTTCATTTAAAGTAGTTATGAAGAAGATAGAAGCGATATTGTAGACCATGTCAAAAAACAGGTCCTAAGACATCTTTTAGGCCTGGCAAACCGATTGGGCCAAGTAAATAAATAGAAATAAGAAACTTAGAAAACAGTATCAACTAATGAGTAGCTCCATTGATAAAACTATGTTGTATCAGTCGGTGAGTCACTATATAAAATAAAAACTTGGAAAGTACATCTTAATTTAATATTTCCACTTAATAAATAAATCCAATTTATTAGTTATTAGAAGCACTATTCCAAATAGATCTTATGATAAAACTAATGGAAAACGGTAGGACGAAAGATGACAATAATATATTTACATGATAACAAGGTGCGTAATTATCATTTAAAAGAAGTTCATAACAATTTACAACGTTATATTACTTTTCAGTTATTTTTTAGTAAAGTAAAGAGTAACACAAATTATGTCGAAAGAACTTCAACCAAGTCGACCTCTTGAACTCTGAAAATTAATACAAAGTTCTAAATGTAACACAAAATAGATAAACAACTCTTAAAGTATAAATTTGGCTCTATAGAAGACAACGCAACTATTGAACAGGAACTCAGAGTAAAATTAGGGACGATGTAGAACAATAAGTTATTATTTAAATGTATTTCAAGATGAATCACGAGTATTCAATAATTTGAGTAATTATAAAATAAGTAACACTGCAATTACTCTTTATTAATCTTTTATTGGAAAGAAGTAAGTACACATTTAACTAGAGGTTCTCCCCTTCAATGCCTATACACCGATAGTTTCGTGAACTATTCTTTTAGTGTAGCACGCCACCACTTATAGGGAGCCGACTGAAGATCGTCGCTGACGATGAACTCTCCTTTTTTCATTGTGTCAAACGAAGCATTATCAAATTGAAGCAATGCGCCACGTTGCCATTTTCCATTGCGACGTTGTTAAATACAGTGACGGAGTTATTTGCAATACCGCAGCTATTAATTCTTTTGTGACTTATTGAAAGGAAGGGTCTAAACAAACTATGGACTATTAAAAACAAGAACTCACTTAAAACAACAAAGGAGCAATAAACACAATTTACGATCACGACAACATTTACAGTCCACATACAACAAATCCAGCCGACTGAAGCTCTTAGTTGAAGAAGAACTTCTTAACGCACACCCCCTCTTTTATTGCGTCAAACAAAGCATTGTCACGTTGAAGCAATACGCCCCATCTTTTACAGTGCTGCTTATTAGTAATGTAGTAATATCTATCAGCAGAATCTCCTACTGGCCCGAAAGACAATAACAATTTGTTTTTGCATGAAAATCATTTTATTGCCACTTTAGAGACACTCAAATAACGCCACCAAGTCCACGTGGTACAGCTGCAGCTTATACGAATTTGTCAGACGCTCACTGTATTTACCTTTTTTTTAATGACTGCTTGCGGTCTTTGACGCACAAACGTCTCACTACCATTCCTTCTGAGCTTTCCAGCTATGCCATCTGGTGGCATCGCGTGACTATACCCTTCACATATGCAATCTTCATCACAAATAGAATTTAAAGAAGAGTGCCAATGATTTTTGAACACTAAATAAAATATTAAATTCCCTGCGTTAATTTTTCCAAATATATATTAAGAATTTTGTAAAAAAAAGGAAGATCTGTTGTGATACTTTATTAGTTAGTAACTATGTCTACATGGAGACAGCCTCTTAGTTGAAGTGCACACTGTTGCATCAGGATTAAGAGCCCTTCCTGCTCGGAACAATGCCGCTCTAACAGCTAAGTAAGCCGTTAAAAACTATTCTTAAACAAACAACCAACCACATAGGAGGGTTCTCACGTCTAGAGTATTCGCTGCTCACGTATGACCAGCAGCCGCCGGAACCGAAGGCCCACATGTTTTTCTCGGACCACCGGACCACCTGGTCCATTTCTTGGTGTTGAAACCAACAAATGTGTCTTCCAAATGTCTTCTCATTCGAGTAAATAGTTAATGCTTACAAACCATTATCAAAACGTAACTAAAAAGAAATTTGGTCAGACAAAACTGTTGAAGTAAGGTTAAACGTGCTAAAAATCTATATACTTGACTCAGTACCTAATTTACATAGTCAATCTTCCTGCTTTACTTTTCAAGTTGATCACCACTCTGCTTGAGCATCACAAAATTTAAAACACAGTAAGTGAAAAATAAAAATTAATTAGGACTTGCCCATCCAGATTATTTCACATACCTCCATCAGTGCTTATTATTCAGCAGCAAATATTAAGTATCAGACATTTCATATGAAACCAGCAGACTAATTTAAAACTAGAGATAATCAACTTAAAAAGGTGTAGTGGTTTATAAAAGAATCAAAACTATCGTTAAAGAATGAAAGATCAGTAATTCGCTTATAGAAATTATTCAAAAATTTGAGTCCAACATAGAACACGCTGGTTACGATCCTTTTGTTCATTAATGGTAAAAGAAAAATCATCAACATAAAGGTCCCATATTAACAAAGATATAGTCATCCATGGGGCACCCGATTCATTGACGAACTCTGATTCCAGTGGAATGGTGCAGCAATAGGGAATAAATCGCTAAGTAAATTTGCAATTTTCACAATCGATCTTGATTTATTCGTTTATTAGATCTGATTGTGATTTCTCCAAATTATTTCTTCTGGGGTATATCAGAAAGAAAGTCCAATCAAACTATATACCATTCCAAACAAACTTTCTCTTAATATAAACCAAACAAGGTAAAATAAAAAAGGGTTTGCATAAAAGGTAACAAACATTGATATTGGTTAAAATGATTTTCGTGTAGCATTCAGCATGAACAACAATAAAAATGATTGTAACTTAAAAAAATACATCACACAATCATTAAACATTAAAGACTAAAAGCTAGTTAATTACTAAATGCTGCTAGATGACATAATAAAACAAAGTTGCTAATGGAAGAACATAAACTATAAATAACAATTAACAAGAGCAAGGCTAGAGTGCCTATATAAATTATCGCCTAAACATATGAATTTCAACGATACATAAAAAACTTACATAGAAGTCCAAGGATTTTTTTATAACAAAATACATTACCACATGTCGATAATAGAACCAACCGTGTAATATTTGATAATATTGTTTTCAATTTCCCCCCTCCTCTTCTTAAATAATTGTAGCTAAATTTTCTTATAAAATAACCCCACATTGATAAGGAGGTAAAGTGCTTCAGCACTGCTATGGCCATACAGCCTTGTTTTGTGTTTTTGGGTGAAATTTGCCATATTGTAAAAATACATATTAAGGCTCATGTTAATTGATACATTATTTTAAATGCCCAAGGGTCAGAAGATTTTTTCAGTTGATCTTGGCTATATATGATATAGTAAACACAGCAGTATTAAATGGTTTATTAAAAAACACGCTTTATTGACAACCAAATCTGCACTATGCGTTTTTTAATAATTCTAGAGAAGCAGATCAATATCAGAACAACCAATATATTTTTCTAGATTTCAACATCGAAGGAAATAACTAGGCTTCTTTCAACACAATTTATTATCAATAGACAAATGGCGATTATCACTCTACCTGATTTTGGTATCAATTACTTCTTCTCCCAGTACTTTATCCCCTGAAAATGTTGGCGATTATATTGGCTCATTTAACTTTGTCCGCAACTATAGGAAATATGTTAACGTTTGTTTCAACGTACTGTTTAAGTTTTTTTATCCACGTTATACGTCTTGGCTCCAGCCTTCTTTTCCCTTTAGTTTTGCCTAGAAGTTCGTACATTTCATGGTGCATAACGTGGCCTAGGTAGTTAAATTTTCTTTGTTTGGTCATATTTATTATCTCTTTTTTTCCCCATACGTTGTAATATTGCATTGTTAGGTATATGATATCCATGATACTTCGAGCATCTTTCTATAGCACCAGTATTCATAGATTCTAAACGCTTTACAGTATTCTGTTTAGGGTTCAAGCTTCCGCCTCATGTAATAACAACAGGAAGATGGATCGGATCGAGATTGCTATCAATTATCATGTTGCTTGGTATCAATAATATCCAATATTTAATTAATTTCTTTTTCTTCTCTTTCAGATTTTATATTCATCATTTCATTGTTGATCTAGTCTTCTCTTTGAAATATTTTTCTCTAGTACCTGTTAAAGACTATAGTTTTCTGTTTGCTGTTTTTTCCATTCAGTTCCATTGCGGTGTTGATAAAATATAGCTTACAAGTCTTCTGATGGGGGTTTGTTGAGTTTAATAAGGAATTTGTGTCAGTGTCGTTGTCAAATATCAAGGCGTTTTGTTCGGACTAACAGACTCATAGTCTACCTAAATATTTGAGTGTTTAGAAATAATACTCGCCCATTTCCGCTTATTTTGCGTAATACATTTATTTCACCTTTATAGTTCGCGCTAATCTACCTCTTAAGTTGTTTAAGCTTTGCTCATTACGAGTTTTAGACAAAGTCTCCTTAATAAGAAACTGGCAAAGTTTAAGCCACAGTTATCGGTTGTTGAATATCCATCATATCCTAAAATGCCTGTTGTGTTCATTGAGAATTAGCATCAATTTACATTTACAGGTGCTATTACGTCAACCCATTCACTTATGCAAATATATTTTACATCAGCCTCTAAGCTAATAAACGATCTACATTAGGAAAAGCTCTATATTTTGATACAAGAAAATTTGAAGTCTGACTCAAAGCAATGAGCTTACAAGTTAAACCACATTTGAAAAATTTCTTTATCATAATAAGTCCTAATGAGCTATTTGTAGAATGTTCTAATTTTTTTTGTTTCTCTTCATACCAGCAATTTACTAAATTATATATCATGTGTCCTAGAAGAACACAATAGTAAATAGCTGGTTTGTTATAGTTTTCTCAAGCAACCCTTTCATACCTCTGTGTTTTAATGTGTATCTTTTATTAACATTCAACTTTGTTTCAGCAAAACGATATTATCGTTTTCAGTTTAGTTCAATGTTGAAAAATTGTAATAATTTTTTTAGCAAGAGGATAGTCATTCGAATAAACACTGCAACAACTTTTGTGGTACTTCTGCTACATCTAACACTTCAACCATGTCGCCACAAGGACTTTTGGTCATTCCAACTTAACTCATTCATGTTTTGCTTTTTTACCGTTCTAAATCAGGGATCTCATTGGGGAGCCACTTTTTAGTAGCTAATCAATACTTCAGGCAGTTTTCCATATTGCAGGTTTTGATTTGTTTATTTTAATAATTATTTCAGTTTTGGTAAGTCAATAATGGGTTTCAGGGTTCAAAGGTAATTCAACGAAATGTGGATTAGAATCATTTTTGGGCAACAAAGTACTTCAGTAGGTTTATTTATTCATAACTACATCAAAAGTCAATTGTATCAATAATAAATATTCCAAGCATTTTGTAACATCTACAATAAATATCCAACTACAAATTTCCCTTTAGAAAAACTCCAACAGTCAGCATCTAATCGAAGGCTTTAATAAAAAGTAAGGATGTACATTTTCCTCATAAAAACTATACATAAGATAATAAAAGGTCAACATGATTTCCTATGAAATGCGGCAACATTAAAACTAACGGAAACGTTTATATAAAACGGCAGTGGAGGAACGCAACTGCTAGCTCGCGCCTTCAATCCGACTTCGGTATAAGGCCATTTTGATTTGGTTGCAGAAACTCTAGAACGATCCCGTCCACCATCTCCTTCAACACCCTTTGGATCTCATTTTCATCCCTAAAAATTGCTCAAACGACTAAAGTGCAATACAAAAGACAGCCCTTACTTTTGCGTGGGCGAAGCGCACAATTCCGTGTAATACTTTATTTTTGGCTCCGTGCCGCTGGTCCTTAGGGTGGCGACCAAGCCGTTGGTAAAATTAAAAGTAATCATCTGGCTGCTTTTAGAAACGGGCAAAATTGCTTTCTTGTCCGCTTGACTGTCGTCGAAACCTGTGGTGAGATCGCGCACGTTTGATATTCTATACTTATTGTTAAGAATTCCTTTAGGGTACTAGAAATTCAAAAATCAAACCACAAATATAAACCTAAAAAACATCATATACAGTATTTGGTCCTTCGAAGTTTCTCAGTCGCTCAAAAATCCTCTTAATTACGTCCTGGTCGTGGCAGATGAAATAGGAGTTATTTGAGACGTGATAGCCGTATTCGTTGTAAATCTCCTCTAACTGCTGGCTTAGAGTGAGGTTGTGGTGGTGCAAGTAAGCGGCCATGGTGGCCATGAAAGCAGCGGCGCTTATGCCGTCCTTGTCCAAGACGGCGCTGCCGCACATGAAGCCTATGGCTTCTTCGAAAGCAAAGATCACGCTTTTGTTTTGCGCCAGCAGCTCGTGCGTTTTGTTCCCTGCAAGATAAACATGTAATGCGACGGGGCGAACGGCTTAAGAGCATTTTACCTACCCATCCATTTAAACCCGGTCAGGGTTTCGATAAAGTTCACGCCCTCCGCGCTCGATATGGACCTCAATATTTTAGAGCTGACCGTGCTGGACATCATGTAGCAGTCGCTCAGCGATTCATTAGCGTTGTTCGACTGGTAGCAGTGGAGACACCACCAGCCCAATAGCGCCCCCAACTCGTTCCCGTTGAATACGCGCCAATTACCAGAACTGAAAATGTGTTAGTATAGTGAAAACTGTAAAAAATAGAAATATTCGAGTTTTAAGTAAACATTTTCACGTGGTCTTTCATAATACCCTTGTCCTTAAAATAGGAATTTAGAATTTGCGCCAGATTTATTAATAAATAGAATTAGACTCTAACGCAGCAACCGATTTCCAGAGCCCGTTCGGGAAAAACTGCCACCGTCTGGTCAGGTCCCGTCGCCTTTACAAAAAGCAATGATAAGAGTATAAAAAGTATTCGGTTAAACTCTTGAGCCAAACGTCAGCAACTTATATTGTAAGTAATAATTGTACTTCAAACCCAACACTTGGAGGTTTAGCGTTTTAATTTGCACGCATATGAGAATCTCAGCCCTTAAGGAAATTTGTCACAAGCAAGATACTGAATAGTCAAAATTCCTGCGCTTACCACAAGTACTGACGTCTAAAAATTCTCCCATATCTTTTTACGAAGTAATAATCGATTTTCGGTTTAAAGAAGTTTTGGATATAACCATCGCATCTAATTGGTTTATCTGAAAAGTCAAAATCACACAGATTTGTAGTTGTAAAGTGTAAGGGGTTAGAAAACTTATTAATCGCTGTAACCAACCACCTTTAAAACCTTGAAACGGAGTCACCAACCAAACAAAAAAACGTTGAGCAAATATAAAAAGGAATGATAAGGAGACGGGGAAAATGTTCTGATGAAAGTAATGCCTTCTGTACTTATCCATAACCGATTAATTCCTAAAAGATAAATTTTCGATGGTGGTGCTTATGATCTGCCTCTTGGTTACATTTACCATATTACATGATATCTACTATACATTTGAACAGAAGCAAACAAAGACAGCTAATATCAAATGTGGCGTGGCTGAGCTCTACGCATACGTTTGGTTGCCTATCTTCAGGATCGTTCTGCATATCTTACTTACGTAAAGTCACCCCCACTATTATCACCTGTAAATAAATTGTTTCACAATCCCAACTTCCAAAAATTGTCAGCCTAAGACGCCAAAAATACGTTGCATTCTTGTCTCATATATAAGCTGACCAGCGCCCCAATCCACATATTTTACATGTTGCTCAAATACATGTACGTAGTACACAATAATGAAAAGCCCTCCATTATGAGGGCTGTTTTTTACTTTCTTATTATGTGCTGATCTGTATACAAACGCAGAACCCGATTCTTCATAACCGCCTACAAGCGAGGTAAAAAAAGTAAAATACTTGGGAAATATTTGCTCATAAATGAAGTTTAGACTAATTTTATTTTTTATTTTAAAATCCCCCTTTTATACAAAAGGAAAACTTTGAAAAGCTTTTTCAGGGTCGATAATAGCTTAAGCTCAAAAAAGTCACAGAAAAGAAATTTGAGCATCTATTTTGCAAGTATCCAATTCGACATACCCAACACGAAATATGATAGCTTTTGTACCATTCAACAAATTAAAACCAAGACCTTGAAAAACTTCTGGTGATGTTTCTCAAAATGGCAGTTAAAATGAGTAAAGATGTAAACAAAAATCTACATGTCGGGTTAGTTTCCTAACGCTTGGAACCAAAATTGTATAGCTTCAAAAGGTTTAAGGGAAGGAATCAGCTGCAATTGAATAGAAATGCGTAGACTTTTTCGAAAAGTTTTTAAGGACCAATTTAAACATATTAACCCATCTGCAAAAGTCTTATTTTATTGATCATGGGCAACTGTTTAGCTCACATTTTTGTAAATAGTTAGGACTTCGTAAAAAATCAGATCGTTCTGCTAATCATATCATCACACTGCAACAGCAAACTTCAATTAAGCGGCTGCCCATTAGATGCGCCCTAACCTAGAAAACCCTTACCAATCTACAACATATCAGAGTTATTTAGCAGCGTATGCTGATTATCGTTGGACTCCGCTAATGTTCAAGCTGACTCGGTCAAAGTAAGGTTGTTCTTCTATAAAGAAAACTTCATACGTTTCGTTGTGACCCATCGACTACTAACTTTCTGGGGCAAGTAATTCAATGATTCATAACTCCAGAAAAGACTACCAAATCAACTTCAGACAAGGACGCTTTACAGAAGATCTTTATAAGATGATCCGCTTTTGTCACACAACAAGGAGTTTAACCCTTCCTAAAAACCACAGACAAAAAGAAATAACGCTGACTAAACACAGAAGAAAAGGAAATTCCATGATTACGAGTCACCAGAAAGAAAATTAAAATTTTATTGTTCAAAACCATTATTCCAATCTGATGATAACGATTATGTACCATCGTTTTATTCCTTGAATGATGCAAATTATGAAAAAAGTACGTACATATCCAACAATAGAGAAAAATAAACTAAAGACAATGATTTCTGTAAGACGATCAAACAAAAAATACAAACTCTCGCAGAAGAAAGACATGTTTTATACACGACAATTTCTGGGAGTGTAAGATCTGAGTCTTGAGAAAGGGCAAAATTTCTTTAAAGTTTCCAGTCAATTAAGACGTGATAATTCTTCCAAATTTTGTACTATAATTTGACCAGAAGAACTATTTTTGGTAGCACTTTTCAAATGCATTTTTAATGGTCCACACCTCTCATCAGGTGGTCAAACTTCTCTACCTTTGGGGTATTTGAAGCACTTTGTCGATATTTTCAAAGAAAAATACTTAAAACTACTAAGGTATATTATATATTGTAATTTAATTAAAACTAAAAAATTGGAGAAAATAATAAATTAATGATCACTAAAAGAACAAATACTTTCACTATGTTTTACTCAGACTCCAGAAAAGTGTGTGATAACGATTATGATTCATCTATTTTCAAAGATCGATAACACATTAAATTAAATGTTATTTAAGGCTAAAAGTTTTCATCATTAAACCTCAATTGTCGTTAATGTAAACTATTAATATTTTAAAACAGTTCTGTGTCTTTCCCTTTAATCTATACAATACGAGATTTTAAGCATTTCATAGAAGCATTTTGTAAAGAAACATTTTGCAATGCTTTACATCAGAATCTCTGCTTCACTTCATGTGAAAGTGTAGATTCTAAACAAGAACCATTGAATACTACCCTAAGAATATTAAGAAAGTATTCCAAGAGATAACAGTTACATACTGTAAAATACTTGAGCCATGTGGTAATATTTGAAAATGTAGATGCTGATCTAAAGAACCTTAAACTATAAAAATCTAAACTAGTCCAGAATATATCAACTACAAATAGTTTTAAATCTGCGTTTTTGTCGCCGTTTAATTATTAAAGTTTGATTAAGTGATAAAAAAGCACTAAATTGTATATCAATTCGAACATGCAAATGACAAATTAGTAAAGTAACTGAGTTTTCAGCACAAGGTAAATGAAGAATTTATACGTTCGTATAAGGAAAATTAACCAAAAAAAATAAGGAAAAATCACTTGAAGAAGTAAGAGACGAAAAGACTACTTGCTAAAGCCAAAGTTACAAAGACGAGGGTAGTTAGAAGGTTGCATATACTTAGTACAATAAAATAAAGCACAAAGCCATACAAAATTATAAAAAAAATTGTAAAGACGTTATAAAATCCCCTGAACATGTTAAAATTCATGGAATAGCACCACAGCTAAAGTAGGGTTTCCAATAAAAACTGATTGCGGCTACATAGCAATAGTAGAGCTATTTAGAAAACACTTCTCAAGTGTTAGCACATTGAGAAGGAATACAAAATATAGTTTATAAAGATCAATTCTAGATGCCTGGAAAGAGACAACCATCATAGTCAGATCAAAAAAGGATCAAGTGGATAATTAAACGTAATTTTTAAAGTTAAGCCATAATTCCAAGTTAGAGTAAACAGGCTAATTAATTCTCCCCCCCCTTACCCAGAAACTTGTAGATAACCACATTAAGGTAAATTTTCTTAGCGAGCAGCAATATGTATATTAAGCAAGGAAATCAATAAACCTGTCCTTGAATAATCTGAACAGGCCGCCATCAAACCAATAGAAAACAAAAATAATAATCGCCGCGTTATTTATGGACGTGGAAAAAATATTTTATAACACCTCACCTATACCTTTGATAAGCAAGCTTAAAAAAAGAGTATCTTTCTCTCTAAAATAATATATGAAAACAAGCCTGATAAAAAGGCTTAGAATATCTACTCTGGCTAAAGTAAACATTCGGACAGACAACAAAAAGCTGCCCGAGGAGAAAAGTTTTATCGCCACTTCTCTGAGTAATTTTATTGAATGGAGTCTTTAAAATCTGTTAAAATGGTTCTTTATTATCCACTAAAGATCTTGTTCTCATAAAATTTTTAGCATGACCTCAATATGAGGGCAAATGACGTCAAAAAGCCTTGTAATTATCTCAAAAAACCTAGGTGAACAGGAAGAAAGAACTGTCAGTTAATGCACACTCCATCAGATTAATAAACGCAACATGGGGTGGAAGCAACACCAAAAATAAAAATATTGGTAGGCATAAGAGTATTCCAAGTAGAAAGTGCAATTGTAGAATACTGTGCTAAAGAGATAAAGAGAAGGTAAATTTACATAGCAACAGAATAGTCATTTATTCAGATATTTAGTCAAAGGTGGAGTAGAATTGCATGAAAACCCTGACAGACATGGTGACAGCTAATAAACTGTTGTTGGTTAGTAGCTAGAAGCTAATGGGTTAGCTACAAGAGAATCTGAAAGAGTAGTTGGCCCAAAGTCTTTCTGTTATATCTGTAAATGTCGAATAAAATAAGCCAACGAATCCACGGCATGATAAATTAGCATACCAAGACAATAAAAGACATAACTATCAACAGACTTTTTGCATAGACGTAATAGGCTAACAAAATTTATAGAACTACAAACACATGAGTGCAGATTTTCCCAAGAAGAAATTCTGGAACATATCTTGTGTTACTGTGAAGAATCAGCTAGATGAAGGATTTTTAATATTTGATGAGCATCACATATCTCTACCGTTGCGGAACGTGTGAAGTATTTACTACAAGAAACCGTCATGTTACTGATATCAGAAGAGCTGAAATTGAATAGAGATGCGTGTCACCAAATTTTAAGCAACAATTGATGAAAGGGATATTTGATGCATCCGAACAGAGGAATAGAAAGAAACCAAATGAAAAATGGCTGCTGAACTGTTGGAAAGGCCTAGAATTGATCTCACATTTGTATTAAATATTATTTTCGAAGATTAAAGTTGGGCTACTAGTACAACCATCAAACGAAGCACCAAAGTACTGAAAAGCACCAGCCTCCAAAAAAATAAAAGCGATAATCTTCGAAAATAAAGTCAATGGCTACCCGAGGGATAAACAATAAACCAAAACTTTTACATTGACGTGCTGAAACATTTAAATCAAGCAAATTATCGGCGGCATCTGGGCACTGATTCTTATTGCATGACAATGCAGGATTCCATATTGCTGTATATTTGGTCAAACATCATATTCTCTTCCACATCCCCTATATTATCAGACCTGTTGCTGTATGACTTTTTCCGTGTATAAATGTCACTGAAATAGAAACGTTTTGAAGATATTGCAGCAATCAAAATAGTAGTGACAGATGTACTGAGACGTACAACCATTAATTATTTCAATAAATTATTTTTTATTAACGTAGTTCTGAAACTTTTCTGATAACCAAGAGCAAAACCAAGAAGAATAATTCCAGTAAACATCAAGTATTTCAAGAAAAAAGAAACAAAAAGAGCTAATCTATAAAGTAGCAAAATAGTCATGAGACATTTAAGCTGCACTTAGAACATTAGCTTCATCTGTAGTAAAGTCAAATTAATGAAAAGTGGGACAAACATAGTGGCAACTAAGAGACTGTTGTTGATTGAGGACTAAAAACTGATGGGTTAGAGAAAATCCAAAAGGATAATTGCTAGCTGAGAGCCCTTTTGATGCACCTGTAACTGCCGAACAACACAAGCCACCAACAAATTGAAAGTCAGAAAGCTGACATGGTAAGCTAGCTTACCAGGACAGAGGCAGGCCAAAATGTTCTCTAAAATATATTCGCCAAAGCTAACAGCGGCCTTTCTGCAGCACAACCGTAATAGGTCAAAGACATTTGTGGGACGCCAAGTATGTGAATACATACTTAACAGAAAGAAGAAGCTCTGGCACATATTTTATGTTACAGCAAAGACTCAGCCGAATGAAAGATTTTTATCTTTGAGTGGAAAAACAAAAAACCAAATAGCCCTTGGCTTAAATCTTACATAGTTTATTAAAAGGTCGCAAACTTGCAGGGCCTAATGTTTATAACCAAACTCAAAAATAACTTAACTTGTAATTTCTCAAAGCAGGGTTTTTGGGGTCACTGATTACAAATATGATGCTTAGAAAAAGTCCCGATGCACTTGGCAAGGCAGAATCCTGGGTCTGGGGGCGATTTTGGGAAATCATCTCAAATTTGTTTTCCGAGTTTAAACTGTCTGGATTAGAGTTTTTAAGGTCTCTGATAACAAATATGATGCTTAAAAAGTGCCCCACTGCACTTTGGGGAAGCATAATCATGGGATAATAATTTCATTAAAGTATTATCATTTAATATAGGGAACTTCTAACCATAACTAAAACACTGTAACATTTTTGTACAAGTATCAAAAATATATTTTTGAAATGATTATTACAGTTCACATTTAAATACACTTGAGAGCAAAACAGTCGACTTAGCAACATGTTCTAGTTTTGAGAGAATGTGTATCCACTCCAATAGCATTCCAAGTAAAGTTCAGTGTACTGTTTTATAGCTTAAGAACTGTGGTTTCAAATAATACCACTTTAATTAGAATCAAAACCTGTTCTGACAAAGTTATAGGCGTAAGAATATATGTAACACAAAAGAGTTGAAAGCAAAAAGTGATTATAAAAGGAAAAAATAAAATTCTCAGTTTAAATTAATTTAATAATTTTTCAATATATGGTGTTGCCACCACTACTCCTAATTGCACTTTCCAAGCGATTACGCATGGATTAGATAACTTTTCCTATGCTGTCTTGAGGGCTTACTTTCCTCTCTTCAATCAATGCCGCTCTCAGTTCCATCACGCTTCCTGGTGCAAGATTTCTGGTCCGGACTCTTTGCTTAAGCTCACCCCAAACATGCTCAATGAATTTAAGTCTGGGCTACCTGGAGGCCCGTCTATTGTTGGTATACCGACGTCAGCCAGGTAGTAGTCACTGGCGCTGTGTGTCATCGCGCATTGCCATACATTAGTATAAAGTCCTCACCAACAAATACTGCAAACAGAACAACATGTTTCTCCATATGTACCTGATATAGCGGCCCGCTGTTAAACCTTCTCCGCGTCCTCCACTAGGCATGATAACTAACTCAGTTTTTCCGTGTATAAAAATGCCCGTCCAGAACAAGCAAAAGCCACCTTCATATGCGAGTTTCTATAGACACGACGTCCCCTGTCGTTACCATGTAGGCATAACCTGGACTCGTCGGTATCTGACTTTAATGGCCAAGTTTCAAATCAAGATGTTCACGAGGAAATTCCAATCACTTTTGCTTTTGGACTGCAATCAGCTTGGGGTCCATTGGGGTCAGGTCGGCTGCCTTCATTCTTCTTCTCACTGTCCAAGCACTGGTGACCACACCTCTGACCGCACTCAAGCCTTGCTGAGAATATTAAGATAAGAAATCAACCGCCTCTCTACGTTGTCACGCGTCTATTGCCGCCTCCTTGTTGGCGGACTAGCCACCGGTTTCCCGGTACCGACACCACACTCTCGACACAGCTGACTGACTCAGATATAGTCAATTTGCCACGGCCCTCTGACTGCGGCTATCTCGCAACAATGTAACTGCCTGGGCTACTTCGGCGGCTGTGGTATCCACTTTCTTGCAAATCACTCGAGCACTTACGTCACTTATCGGATTGCAAGCATATTGTAGGCCAATCACAATCGTTGCGAGAGACCTTCTACCAATATTTAATTACACATCAAAAAAGCCCTCAAAACGACTGACAAATATAAAAACTGACGGGTAGTAAATGGATGTAGTTTTTTGACCGACAATGTTTGTGTTGACTAAGACATTGCTACTCTGACGTTAGTCATATACAGCTATTCCTTTACTCTAAAAAGAACAATCTATCTATAAATTTATGTACCAATAGGATTTGGATATCAATGGTAACGTAATAAGCACCTTTATGAACAGAAAGTAAATGGCATAATATACAATTAAATATCTAAATCATACATCAAAAAATGTTTACAAAATAACTATCTGTGGTTCTCACAAGATCCAGTATTGTCCTCAGGTTTTACCTTCTTACGTTCATCTGTTTGAACCACTCAAAGAGCAGTTAAAAGAATATTGGTTCGCCTTCTAACCAAAAACCGAATCGACGTCAACTACAAATTCTCTCAAAAATTAACAAATAAAATAAACTAAAGCTGTTCTTAAAAAAATGAAACTTTTAAGTCTGAAATGACAAAATTAACTTAATTCTTGCTTGTTGGAAGTTATTTTAATTTAAAACGAATCGCTGCTAACCTCACGTCCTTTTCAGCAACGGCTAGCCGGTCAGCATCCGGGTCGTTGGCTAAAATGATATTGCTGCCGTGGCTATCAGCCGTCCTGAACGACAAATCCAGGCTGCTCTTCCCTTCCTCCGGATTAGGAAACCTGAAACACGCCCTGCGTCAGCCGCAAACACCCCAACGACATGAAAGCTTACTTAACAGTCGGGAAATCTGGGTCGGGGTCCCTCTGCTCCTCCACGGGGATCACTTTCAGGTTGGCGGCCTCGAACACCCGCACCAAGTAGTTGTAGCCCACCCCATGCATCGCCGAATATGTAAATTTCATGTCGGTCCTCGCGTTGATTGCCTTGTGCTCCTCCAAGATCTGCCGGCTAACGACTTGGACATAGCTGTCGAGGGTCTCGGGCAAGGGGTTGTGCAATCTGTCGCTTTCAGTTAAGACTTCCGTGTCCCACGACGTAGGCCACGGCATCATGTTTTGCAGGATGTGGGTCTGGATGCTCTTGTCGGCCGGGGAGACGATCTGCGCCCCGTTGGAGCCGTACACCTACGGCATAATGCATGAGGGGCTGCGGAACAAATTTACAGGACGCAATTTACTTTGTACCCATTATCTTGCTTGGGGTTGTGAGACGCCGTCACCATTACGCCAGCCACGCAGTTCCATTTGGCTACGGCGAAGGGGACGAAAGGGGTGGGCACCACCTTGTCGAAGAGATGGACCGGGTAGTTCTTGTGGAGGAAGATGGCAGCAGTAAGCTCTGCAAACCTGCAATGATCGGTAAAAAAACTATATAAGCAAATTATTTCCAGAGTAAAGACAGATACCAAATATGTAAATATGATAATGAGCACTACTCTGATAACGACTGTACACACCAACGCGATAAAGTTAAAATATTGCTGAATACTAAACGGATAATTGCGTCAGCAATGAGTAATTCGCAGAGCTGTAAAACCGCATGCAATTACCATTTCCTAGGTTTGTTACAAATAATTCCAATTAATTTTGCTTGGAGTATGACTAGCTGTTTCAGTTTCTATAAACGTATAAGTGCAAATGTAACATTTGACTAATCGCAACAAATATATTTAAAAATACGAGGGTGAATCAAATATAAATCTAAATTTCTTTTTTACTGCATCGTGAAATGAAAGGAGAGGGGCACTTTATAAGAAAGGGTACCTAAAAGGGATTCCCTTTCGTAGACCTTGTGTGACCTTTTCTTTAATAAATGTTACGATATCTCAGCAACAGATACCTTCATCCACTTCCCAATAAATTATTGTTAAGGTTATCACAACAGAGGGCACAAAACAAACTTAAATTTTAAAAGAACTAAGACATAGTCTGAGAAGATCATACTTACGAAGACAATTTTTGGAAAAAAGAGAAGCAGTTGAAAATGACCAGCGTGACAGAGAAGAACCTTGTTCGCCACCTTCTCAAGATTTGTCCCCGATCAAAGTTGCTAAAATTCTCCCAATTTTCAATCGAATTTGAAAATATCTAAGCGTTTCCTTAGTTTATTTCAACCTCGGAAGCAATTTACGGTCGTCTTCGAGAAGGCGTCAAACAGTGCAAATATTCTCCTCAGTCACGATGATTTTCGGAAAGTTTAATTCAGCTGATTTAATAAGTAAGTGCTTTTACCTTCACACTTAAATATCTCAACCACGAAATTATGTGCAACATGAACCTCCACATCCAAAAATGAACTCGTATGTGATCCAAATACACTTCTTATTTTCAAATGCCATCAAATATACGTTAACATTCTTATATAACAAGCAAGTCAAAATACAACTCAAGAAAGCGAGTGACTATAATAACATTACCATTGCAGAAAAATAAAAGATTAAACGTACAAACGTATGGTTTACAAACCACCGCAACAGCAAATGTTCCTAATATTAAAGCAAAGATAAGGTACGTCCAATCAAGAGTAGCATACACCTAAGAAATACAAGCATAAATGCGAAAACACCAAATTACCTACAGAATCTGCCGTGATCACTAAAAAGAACATTAAACATGAAAGAGCCACTAATATCACTGCTGTACACAACAAATGCTATAATCATAATAAATAGCGCAGACCATTAAGAAACCTGTTCCTAACTGAAGAGGATGCAAAAAACACTTACTAAGGATCCAGATTCACAGCTATTAAAGAAAAAAAGTTACTAAATGTTATGAAAAATAATAGCACAAATTAGTTATCAATACATTACACTACTTGCAGGTCTTCCAACCTTAACCAAACACCTGACCTCATAGAATTCTGCATAATCAAAGATCTCAACACCAAAACGATTTAAGTAGACTCATGACCTAACAACTTCTTCTTCTTTTAAATAGGCTACTACCCTATTTCTAATCGCACAGTCGTGCGGTTCTATGAGATATGTTGGGCGTACCCTAGGTCGGTGGCTAGCCTAACCCGTTAATTTAGAAGAAGGAGAGAATGTACTTCCTGATCACCAAAGATGTTTGACACCCGGAGAGCATTTGATGTTTGCCAATGTTATTGACCCGGAAGTCAAACCCAGGACCGCCGCACGCCTACGTGCAAATTGAGGCCTTTACCTCGTGCTCTCATGAACTAACTTCTGATCTCCAATTCTAATAATATTCTGTGCAAAATATGGAGACCATCAAACAAACCACTACTTTTCAGTAAAAGCGTAGATTTGGAGTATTTTCGAAAAAACTGAATTCGAAAAATAATCACGAGGAAACTGTAATAAGACTAAACACAAAATCGAGCATAGAAAGCAACTCCAAATGGAAGTTGAAAAATGTATTAGAAGAAAATTCCCAATAATATTAAAACCAAGGGTTTTAAGAGAAAAAACAGCTTGGAAACGGTGGCAAATACAATAAGCCTTATCTGATAAACAACGACACAACTAATTAGCCAAGGGCCTCAAAAAGTTACTGTATAAAATAAAGAGTTAATATGTTCAAGAAGTAACAGATTATTATATATCGGGGGCAACCTGTAAACTAAAACAAATAATGGAGCAAATACTTCCAATACGAATAAACCAAAATGCTCGGGAGCAAACGGAAAATCAATAACAGACAACTTTTGCCAAACACCTCACCACAATTTTCCAACAATTTCCATCCCAACTATTGGCTGTAAAAGAAGAAGAGATTAAAAAACACAGACTTTAAGAGACATTTTAATTAAATAAACGTTTTAAGTAAAAACCCTCAAAAGTGATGTTCAAACTATAAAGAGGTTCCACGTTCTGACCTCATCACAGGTAAAGTGCTTTAAGAACTATCCCCAAAAACTTTACAACAATTATACGATCATAATACTACCCATGTGAGTTGCAAATAGCACAAATCACAATGACCCTCAAACATCGTTTCATCCAATAAGTTTTCCAATTTCGCCTGAAGTCCTGGAGAAAATTACACTAAAATTACTAACTAGCAGACGAAAATAAACCAATACCTACACACCAATTCGAATTCAAGAAGGAAAACAAAGCCATACAGCAAATACATCGAATTTTTACCAGAAGATCCAGAAGAAATAAACGTGTCCTGATGTCATATTGTATGGAAATCAAACACCAGAAATCGACACAATTATTTAGGCCTCCATCTACATAGAAAACTAACCCGCGTTTTTGCTAAAAAAGCACAGTTCAAAAAACTCATAAAATTCTCAGAAGAAAGCTAGAATTGTCAATGAAAAAGAAGCTGCTCTTTTTTACAAAACAGCATTAAGGTCTATTGGATGTGCAGAATATCTTTTTAAAGCTCATATTATTCTTCAAATAAGCAAATACAATAACATTTTCAAATTAAGAAACTTTATGCAATAGTTAGTACTCTACCCACAAGTGCTGTATTGCATTTTGACCCAAACATACCAATGTCCGAAAAAAAACTAAATTTACTTCCAAATACAGAGATAAGTTAACACTTGCAACTGCTACAAAAAGAAAAAGAACCCAGAAGACTGAAACGCTTAAAACCATCTGACCCAATAGTTAAATTTAGTTTGTACTTAAATAAGACCCATAGAGAATGACCAATGAAACATCACTTAACATGCTTTGTGACTTATAGGTTCTTCGTTTTAAGCACTTATAAGTTGTATCCTTGGACGCTAACCAATCATTTAATTTAATATTACTCTGTGGGGCGTCAATTGAACTTTTTCTCCGTTTGTTTACTTTTTTAATTTTAATCTACTTAGACCTATCTTAATAAAAAATGATTTAAACCAAATATAAAATATATACCACATACCATAAAATTGTATCGTTTTCACAAAAAAATAAGGAAAAATTTAAGTGATGTAATTGCTATCTCAACTGAATGTTGAATTTATTTAGCCTCCTGACTGTAGTCATAACAGACTGTAGCAAAGAGAAATATCAAACCACCAAGACACCTGTATTCAGCCTCGGTATACGGCAATAATCAGGGTATATCAAATAAAACTACTAAGACATTACAACAAAAAAGGAGGGGTGTAGAAATGAAGACTATCTTACCTTATGGTCTGGTGTAGAAAAATCACATAGGGCAAAATTCGGAGTATCAATATTAATTGAAAATACAATAGAAATATATAAATATGATGCAGTTAGAGTAGGAGTATTTGCCCTTGCAGACAAATTCTATAAAGAGCTGTCAAATGTACTAAATGGTAACAGTAAAGGTATAATTCTAGCGGGAGACCTAAATGAAAGCAAAAAACACGATAACAACGAAATAGTCCTAAAAAGGAAAAAAATGAAAAACGAAAATATTTGAGAATTAATATCAATGAATAAAACATCATTCAAAGAATTAAAAACAAGAGTCTAAAACGATTTAGACATCTCCTGCGCATGGAGGAAAGGAAATTAATGATGCTTTATTTCCAGTTATCGCTTTATACAAAAATACTCCAGCGAGTAAAGTGAGACTAACATATCAGTGTGGATAATTGTCGAGCCACATCTCTTAATTGATGCAGAACACATATATCCAAATAAGACACTATTACAGTGTTTTACAAGTATACTTAAACTTTTGCTTGTCCAATTTTTGTAGTATAACTACTAGAATTTCATTTTTTCCCAAGGTGTGCTTCGTCTTAGACTAAAGCTCCCAGGTCTGAATTTATCGAAGCATGGTTGGCTCTGGCATTCAACTACCCTTTCCCTTACGCCTTTGCAATTTTCCTCATCGTTACCGTCGGTTTCTACTATAAAATTCCCATGTATGCTCTTTATTTTTCTCCATTTGAATATCTAACATTACAAGCCGCACTAGAGACAACTCTAAAACTAATGTACGTTAACTACTTTTTACACCAGTGGTATTTTAGCTGATACTATAGGATATGTCTCTGGCCGTCAGCTGGCGGATCGAGGAATTCCCTCCAGATATGGAAGGTAGGGTGGAAATAAAATACGCCTCGCAGACCAACAGGCTAAAATCCATGTAGTAATTCGTTGGAACAGCAAACAAAGGCTGGATGATCTCGACGACGTGGCTGAATGTGGGGTTATGTTTGGATGTATGGTAATATAATATATGTAATGGTATATAAGGTCCTAGTAAATTAACCCACCACTAATTAGCCAATCAACAGTGGCGTTTCAAAACCAATACCCTCCATATAATTACGAAACCGAAGGATAAAACACACACTGCGACAATAGACTGTCTCAAGGATTCTGGGGAAACCAAGATCTCCGCTAACAATAAAACAAAAAACAATAGACTAAGTCTAAGAATAGAAACGTACAACATGCGATCAATAGCTACAGAACAATATGAGTTGACACGAAAACGCCGAAAAATACCGGAAAACTATAAAATAAAAGTTGAATAAAGTAGAACCAAATGAAAATGAAGATATAAATGGAAAAAATGATGCTGAACGTAAGCCTGAAAGACCACAAAACCAATGAATGAATTCGAGAAAAGACGCAACTAGTCGATATAGTCGAACGAGTAGCACGCTTGAAGTGGGACTGGGAAAGCCTCGCAGTGATAAAAAAGAGGGATAGTGTAATAATATCATAATATGGAGACCATGGGCAGAAATTCGAAGCAGGCAGCTGAACTGTGCTGGTATAGAAAGACGCAAAACAGAAAAAAATGGAATACTATTGGAAGGTCTAGATCCAAAACAGGATAGAAAAAGGTTGATAGAGATTTAAATAGGATATCTCAGGAGTCTCCATGCAGAAAAATATTTTGTTCTATAAGATATCCTTTAAGAAGGCCGCTGTCAAAAAAATAACGCGTTGATATCATCCTCTAGGTTCAATAAACTGTGGTAAGGTTGCAATAAATTTCAAATAAAACATAACAAGTGCATCATGCAAGACATTGTACCAAACGTTCGACAAAATTGAAATGTTGTGCATATACAGAAAGTAGACGTCTACATACATCTACTAAACATTTTAAAAGTAAAAATACGTTTTGCCCAAATTCTTCTTTTTCCTTATATACGCCAAGCTTTGAAACATTTTTTATTATAAAAGAAGATACGTTTTAATTGCAAATATGTTTAATTTCATAGCTTATAAAAATACATCGCTAACTAATTCGTCAGTTTCCACGCACTGTATCTTATCATAAACAAACTAAATTACATCATGGCTTATCTAAATTTTTAATAAGATAACATAATATCTCAAACACCAACTCGTTATAATCTGCACACGTTCTGTGCACAGTATACAAGAAGATAAGCACTACTAATTTTTATTTTGTATATTCAATTAGATTACCTACGTACACTGTAACTTTTGCTGTTTTGCTTATTTTGTAATTAAAACTTCAGATCTATTACCAAAACAATATATACATTTATCTCTTTCCATCTTTTTAAGACGCTAATTTTAAGACAACAACATAAGAGTTGCAGAGCAACTAATCCTGGGGGGGCAAGACTTGGAACACCACTCAACAACAAACGGGTTCCCAATTCTGAAACCCGGATGGATACACATACCACCCATACAGAAAAAAATTAACTAAAGTGTAATTACCAAACCAAACTAGGAGATACTCCTTTCTTAGCTGACCCAAACCCAAATCACCTCCTGTTCAATTAACCAACTGGAATATCTTCCAAATATAAGTTTTTAGATAAAGACGATATAGACATACCCATCTCCAATAATACTCTCCAAAATATCGAAGCTCCAACTGTAATATTCCTTCCAACCTTATATTAAAAAAAAAAAAAAAACCAACGGTGTAATACCGTAAAGGAAACTTTCTACAGCGGTGCGAAATCGTAACAGTCACTTCCGGTTGTCGTTAACCGATTTGGCTGAAAATCAATCCCATGAAAGGTACTGACCTAAAATGTGTGTAAGCCAAGTTTGAAGTAAATCCGTTGAATAAAACGGAAGTTATCTTGTCTCCAGACACACACACAGACAGACAGGATGATAATCTCATTAACTTTCTACTATAAGCTCCGCTGTAGAAAGTTAATAAAGTGAGACTAAAAGATAATAAAAACGATCACCAAATAACCTCACACATCAATTCAAAAGTGGATAACTTTAAAAATTACATTAAAGATATTAATTGCGACGACTCGCAGATATGGAAAATTACCGGAAGAATTTTAAACGCTCACCAAGAGTTGACAAAGCTAAGATCGAGTACTGACACCCTATACACAGACATTGAAAAAATGGAAGCGTTTGTCGTTCATCTTGGAACAGGTTTTTATTCCTAAAACCACCTGCATCACAAGTAATGAACCATGTCGAAAATTACCGGTCAGTAAGTACTGAAAACATTCAATTCACATCTTCAAAAGAACTAGAAGAACTTACAGCTGCACGCAAAAAAACCCGACTATAATTTATTACCAAATTTGGTCCTCCAGCACCACAGGAAAAGGTTAACATACTTATTCTCTATAATTCATGGTTTTTGCAAACAAGCTACATTCCTCGGAGATGGAAACATGCATGGAAATAAGGAAAACATAAATATCGCCCTATACGCCTGCTGAATATTCTCTCCAAACTAATATATCATAATAGTATCACTCGTTTTGCAACAATAGCAGACACGCATCACATTCTTCCACCCTTCCAGTTTGGCTTCAAAAGGTAATCTAACTTGCTACTACCTACCAAAAATTATTAAAAACAATACTACACCACTGCCCAAGCCTTCGACAAGATTTGATTCAAGACTTAAAAAAACTAAAATCTCTTTTCTTGAAAAAAAACATTCGCTGTAAATGTTGTATCTGAAAGAAAAGCTGTATGGTTAAGAGCGCCACAAAGAAGCATTCTAGACTCTCTTTCTTTAGAATTTATATATCCAACAACTCCAAAGTCCAACATGGTTAGCGATATTTAATAACAACAATTTGCCACAAAAAAAAAGAAATTAAAAAGACAATTTAAATAACATGCGCAACGTTTGTGAAGTATGAAAGTTTTCAGAAACAGAAATATCCGTCTGTCACTTCCCATGCCATTTGCCACGCTACGTATGGTCTGTACTTCTATATTGAATGGAGTCGTGGCCAATGAAAATGAGCTCAATCAATAAAATCGAAGTTTTCACGATCTGGACTTACAGACTCTTGTTAAGAGTGTCTTGAACTAAAAAAGGAAGTGCTAAGAAGAATGCATAAAGACCGAGAACTGTTCGTCACAATCAAACAAAGAAAAACTGCTTACCTAGGACATATCGTTAGAAATGAAGAGTATGGGATGCTGCAATTAATCTTAGAAGAGAAAGAGAGGAATAGGAAAGAAAAAACTGTCATGGGCAAAAAACATAAAACAATGGACTGGACAATAAATAAGTGAACTACTCAATATGGCAAGAGATAAAAAAATTCAGAAATGTGTATAATGTAAAGAATTGCCACAAACTATACAGTTTCAATACAAAATCTTATACATTCTTATAACAAATAATAATAAATAGTTAAAAAAGATATTTTGATTTCGGTCTACTCTTTTAAAAAAGTAAAAATATTTTTTCCAAGATACATACGCAACACTCAACTGAATCATGAATTGGAAGTGTCGCCTGTACAAAATTATATTAACGTAAGTGCCAAAAATTTCATCAATAATATCAACAATTGCGACGATCTGAAATGCTACAATTTCTGTAAGTGTAATATTCGTGTAAAACTACTTACCATGCGGAGCATTACTTAAAACCATTTTAAAAGTATTTTAAAAATAGTCATTGTACAATTAATTTAAAATGTCACGTATAACATCTGTAATGTAGATCAGGCAAATAAAATAGTTCATAAGATTACTAATGTCACATATAAAATGATTACCATGCTACTGAAGATTTAGCTACCATAATCTTGGGGCAAATAAAAATATAATAAAAGCAGTAACAATAAAACAACAATTACAATAATTTTACTGGAGTGTAAGGTACCTGGGTTCAGCCCAACACTCTTGTTGATGTGACCTAGAGTATGAGTTCATCAACTGTAAGGGCGGCCTCTGTGATACCTCAGGGAGGAATAAAAACATTTGGACACAAATAAGTAAATTTGCATATACACTTTTGGATTGTTAGCATGTCTGCTTAGAGTGTAGAGCAATAAAGAGAAACTGGATAACTCAGAGCTTCTTTCATACCAATGCAAGCTACTCCATATCAAAGCTGTATACATCTTCCCTGTTAGTAATCGGTTCTTAAACCGGAGTAGTAGGTTGCCATCTCCTTCCAAAGTTTTTCTCCCATGTATCAACTAAATTATGTAACATCAGATTTAAAAAAATCATTTGCATAAACACAATACAACAAGGCCGCTGTTAAGGTGAGAATAGAAATCCCACACGATATAGCAGATGCAAATAGGACCGTAAGAATAAATACATATACTAACACTACAGAACAACTCGTAAAAAAACATTCATGGCTCAACCAATTCCCTAATCTCTGTTAAAGCACCATGATCACTAAGAATGAATACCAGATATGTCCTTGCACTTTAACCCCGCGTGCCTTATTTAGTTTTCTTGATGTTAACCATTTTTAAAATATCCATGCATTTTTTTGTAATAAAGTACTACTGAGAACAATGTGTCAGAACTGGTTCTGACCATAAGTGTACTCCTGATGGCTTTGAAATGCTTCCAGCCATTTCCGAAGCAGTTACTCTTTTCTATCAAAGAAAGCTACCTACGATTGTCCCCTTCCATTCAGAGTATTAGACGAATGACTTACTATCTTCTCTTTCTTGATATCAAATAGCCCTATATCTTCATTGGGCACGTGTCTTAATCTGCGATACAACCACAATTTTGAAGAAAAATTGCAATAATTAAGGAAAGCCTTAAATATTTTAAAATAACAAATATATATGCTTAAATCTTTTGTTCAAATAATTCCAACAGAACTTCGGCATAAAATCTACATAGGATCTTGACAAATTACGCGACGTTGGATATTTCTTTAAAGAAAACAATAAAAACGAGATATCCTTATCCAAAAACTTAATTATTTAAATTTCAAAAACAAAAGTCGAATACGTTCTCAATAGTTTTAACAAAAAATTCGTTAGGTACCATACGGTACGAATTTTAATCTTGGAGTAAACTTTTGGTGGTGTTTTACAGTGGAATTTTGAAGAGGATCACCAGTCGTCTCTTGCCCAGAAATTTGAATGAGCCTAGCCTGTTATATTTGTTTAATAACATTTAAAAATATCGCCATTATGTTTGTTAAATCCGACATGTTGCCTTTTCCTTTTTATACCAAAATATGAGTTATATAATCCACAATGTAGGCAGAACTCGCAATTTCACAAGTTCTCACATATTTACCATCACTTTTCTGCGTGTTTCGGAAGTTGTGCTCGTACTAAATGCTGAAGTAGCGCACTAAGAAATACTAGTAGCAAAAAAACTCGGTGCATTAATTTTTCCCACGTAATACAGTGATCAAAGTGATTTTTCGTTGCAGAATGGCACTTTCAAAACTTACAGATCATTGCATTCTTGTCCACCAGAGCAACAATCGACGAAACGTCTATTGTGAGAATAAATAAACAACTAAGGATATTGTGAAGCATTTCGAAAGCTTTTCGTATTATATCATCATAAGACAACATCATTTTACGACGCAAACAGTTTTTTATTAAAAACTTACTTTTTGAACAAACCTGGTATATTAATATAGCAAGCATTGCAATATGTAACATAATTAATTTATGGCAACTTTAAAAAGCTTCGTATTTACCATCATTAACCAATTAAGCTAAATTGAAGGAGAAACTAAACTTTGTGTACCTGCGGCATACCTGAACACAACAATAAATATAAATGAAACTGTTTCTACATAGTTCTCTAAAAATAACTTTAATAAATAAGGTAATTTAGTTTCAAGGTTTGAGTGCTAAAAACCAACCAGAACGAAATTTCAGCGTCTCCGCCGTCCCCTTACGTACACAAGAGCCAGATAATTAATACCAAGCACATATCTGACACCGAGATAAGTTTCGTAATTTATTCAGAAGATAATGTGACCTTTATGCGCTGGCCCAGTTAAAAAGATAAACGGATGAAGCTACAGATTTTGAAGTTACATCCTAACTCCAAAATGTATGTAAATATTTTTCTTAATATTTTTATACAACAAACATCTACGATATAAAGTTTACAGTAACTTTTTATAACAAAAATAAATTAGTAACGTCCACAGCAGCACTAATTATGTTTTCTAAGTACTGAAGTATTTACGGATTATTGATGTACGCTTTATTTTCAAAATAATCCCGTAGAGTGTAATTCAAATCTGCTAAAATAAGTGAATAGCAATTTACTTTGCTAATTTTCCAAACGATGCGGTGAACTTCTAGAGCATTAAAGCGATTGTTTTACCACTTGTTTGGGTTGTGGCGCCACTATGTTGAAACCAGAGCCCACTCGCATCTATTTCATTCAAATTAGGGCATAGAAGTTCCCTTAAGATGTCACTATAACGTTTACAGTTGCAGAAAGGAAGTGACCTTCTATACTACAGGAGCAAGTCTTGCTCTAGGATATATACCGAAATCCTGAAAATTAATTAGAGTTACTTTTATACCAAAACCTGGAAAGATAGGGCAGGATGTGATTAAAGCTCTAAGACCAATTAGTTTGATGTCTCTTGTTCTTAAAACTCTAAGAAAACTGCTTGACAGGCATATCAAGAATGATGTATTAGTCACTCGATCTCTACATCAAGACCAATATGCATATAAAGTAGGAATATCCACAGAAACAGCATTGCATAGACTTGTTGCCAGAGTGGAGAATGTTGTAGAAAACAAAGTGGTACTTTTATTGAAAGATCATATGATAATGAATTCCTAGATTCAATCATTACAGTGTTGAAAAGTAAAGGACTCGACAAAAAAAAACTGCAGGTGAATAGACTGTATGCGTAAAGAAAAATTATGATATCATGATAAGTGAAACAATAATGGTTCGGGTTGCATGAAAGAGTTCTGTCTCCTCTACTACTTGTAATAAACAAGCTGTTAAAGACACTCGAAGGAAAAGGTTATAGAGTACTGGGATATATAGATGACTTAGTTATACTATCCCAAAGAAGATTTAACAATTAAAAAGCGTATGCAAAGCACCCTAAATCGGGTTGCAAATTTGAACAGATGCAGAGTAACTAAATATGTCCCTCAAAATCTACCATAGTAGCATTCACATAAAGAAGAAACCTAGAGAGACTGAAACCTCCTAAGGTCCGAGATGTAAAAATAAAGTTTTCAGGTTAGATAAAGTATCTAGAAGTTTAAATTCAAAACTTACTTGAAATTAACAATTTAAATAAACAAAAAAGCGTGTTATCCAGACGAGCTGAAAAACACGGTCTAAAACCAAGTGATCTATTGAATATACACCAAAGTGGTCAAACCCATTATATTATAAGCAGCTTTAGTATAGTGAACAAAAATTACGCAAAAAACCGCTATAACCGGACTAAATAAGATACAAAGATCTGCTTGTTTAAAAATAACGGGCGTCATAAAAGCAACACCAATAGCGTCAACGAAGGCATTGCTAGACGTTCCTTCTCATAATTTTGAAATCAAAAAAGAGGCAGGAATGGCTCTTAATAGACTATATAACGCAGGCATTCGTAAAGATTATATAAAAATGAGGCACCCAAAAATTGGACTTGTAGGTGAAGGCATACTGGGTACGATAACAAACCATATGACGCCAAAATTAAGCAATCATAAGTTTTGGGGTTAATAATATGGATCGAAAGAATGTATAAACGAAATAAACAACAGGAACAGACCCGAAAAAATTATCTGATATACAGACCGGGTGTTGAACAAAAGCATGCATGTAGTGTGAAAAGGAAAACTTGGAGTTAAATTATTTACTAGGAAAATACACATCTGTCTTTTTGATAGACTACAATGCACCAAGCAAAATAATTTGACGGTTTATAAAAATAAGCGATTCAAAATATTTACGGACAATTGGGCATCCCTGAAAGAATTAAAAAACCCGAGGGTAACACCGAAGCTGGTACAGAAATGCCGCGAAAACTCAGTGCTTTCGCAAACCAGAACAAGTTAACTCTATTTTGAGTACCAAGAGACTGTAGAATTTCAGGCAACGAGAAAGCTAGCACAAAAGGATAATCGACTCTATATATAGACTCTGAGCCGGTTTTTGGGAGTACCGAAAGGTACAAAACAAAGCCAAATAAGACAATGGAGCAGGAAATAACAAAAAAACTGAGAAAAAGTACTGGGACTTAGACAGCTCTAAATTGCAGATAATGCGGCAACCATTCACAACTTGTGTGAGTGTGAAGCTTTAGTTCGTAAGAGGCAAGCTAGTTATGAAAAACCAATAATGGATCCAGAAAAATACAGCAACTATCCAGTAAGCGATTTATATAGACCGGTACAAGTAACAAGGATACTGTAAAAGGTACTGTAAAAAACTGGCAATAATAGTAACCCCTTCAGAAAATCCAAAAAATGATTCAATAATGTAATTCACCCATAAACTAAATCAAACAGTGGATGATAGTGGTTAAGTTTGTTGTTCATAAAACATAAGGTTATCAGAACTCCAAGTTTAATAAACTTACATATTCTCATAGTCACTTATTTGGTGAAAATAACTTTCAATAAAAATTCAACGAATTAATGAGGCTGTAACTAACCCAAAAACCTAAACTGTTGAATTATTTAGACTTTATGAGTATACAAATAAAGTTTCTTGTTACAAATCCTTTCATAGTGTCATACGAAATGTCAAATTACTGTGAACAATGGCGAATTAAAGTGCACATTTTATTCAGAAAGTAATGTTTTCGTTTCAAAAAGCTCAACGAGGACGTAGGTACTCTCTAAGACTCATCACCATTCCAATTTTTTCCAATCGTTCTTATCAAAAATAACCACAAATTATACAAAACTTTTGATGTTTCATTCGATGGACATTTTCAGAAGAAAAATGCTCTAAAATTGAACTACTATTTTATACATTTTATCTTTTATACTCACACGTATACAGTAGAGATAGTCATAAGAAACAGTTGTTGACTTCATAAAGTTAGCTACTGACGTTAATCGGCTTATTGTTGACGTCAATCGACTTGCTACAAGTAACGTCTATTCGGCATTTACTAAAGTTACCATTTATTCTAATTTTTTAGCAAATGGCACGGAGATGTTACTCACAGCAAACCGATTAACGTCAGCAAGGGCTTCCACATAAATTAACATAAAAATTTAGTTACTGGTCCAAAAATGCTTCGGTCTTTTTAAGAAGCTATTTTGTAACACTTCTGAAACCACTTTATAAATGTAGGGCCAGCTTTTGGAGTTCGCTTGCAAGTATGATTTAGATATCACATTAATTCAAGAAACTCATCTCAAGGCCGGAGATGCGGTCTGGCTTCCAAATTGTACTTGATACCGCACGGGCCGCCTACTATGGAGAAACTGTCGTCTTTGTCAAGCCTAGAGCATTACCAACCCCGTTCCCGTTCACCGAGCACCTGAAGATTACCACAATCTACCTCCAGACAAGGAATCATAGAGTTACTAGGCCAGTCCTTCGTCTATAAGTCCCCGTCACACGAGCGGTTCCTCCTACTGGGGACCTGGACGCCATTTTCAAGAATATCGCGGCGATTTTGCTAAGCATTTTTGTGGAACAGCCACATGACTAATAACAGCAAAACGCTGCGACCTAGTGGTGCTGGACGTCTACATGCAGCAAACGGTGAACTGCGTCAGTGAACTGGACAGCGACCACCACATGGTTCTACGACGTCGACGACGTTTCCTTTTGCTCCGCAGTTTTATGGATAGCCTTCACCGTCCATCTAAGACAGATTATGGAAACCGTGCGTATCATCTGCTCTGATGAAGACCTGAAGAAGAAGCTACATCATCTCACCGTCTCCATCCAGAAATTCGTTCACTTCACCACAAATTCAGTCTGCTTCTGGAGTTGGAGGAAAGACGCGACAACACGAGCAGCGATTCCTGGACTCTGGAGTCGAACAAAAATAAGGCAACATAGCTACAGACGTCAAAACCGCCGTTGCGAACCTAAGGCATTAATGTGACCTCAGCTACAATTGACCTCGAACAGCTCAATCACAGTCCTCCGACTATGCAAGACACTTGACCCGAAAGGAATTCTGAACCACGCACTGCATGTTCTCCTCAGAAAGGCGCCTCCGTCATACCCCGAGCCCTTAAAAAGTCGCAAACTTTATCATGTTCCCTGAGTCAAGAAAGTCAAAGACCCTCTTCCAGGGTTATCGATCGATCAGTCTCATGTCGACCGTGGAAAAGCTTGTGCAGAGAATAATTCACAAGCGTTTTAGGACAACTGTCAAAGACTTCCAAACTGACTCCAGAAAATCAGTTTTGTTTCCTCTCCGGCCACTCTACTATCGTCCAATTTCTCAGAATAGTAGAGTACATAATCAAAAACTATATCAAGAAGCAATCCACCGATGTAGTCTTTCTCGACATGATCAAGGTTTTCGATAAAGTGTGGCACAACGATCTAGTGTACAAGATGGCCTTCACTCCAAACCCCATAATGATGATCCAATCTGCTTAACCCTTCCTTCCCGGAAAAAAGTTTAGAATCAAGTTCGATGGTATGAGGTCATCAGATAGGCAAATTCGAGTTGGTGACCCCCAAAACTCCGTCTTATCCCAATAGCTCTATAACATCTTCAACCGGGACATACCGACGACGTCCTCCACCATACTGACACACTATGTAGACGACATGACGGTGCTTTCCAACTTTCTAAGAATATCCCTCGCAACCCAACGGCTCGAAGAGCAGTTGGACCTCTTGGGAAATGGTGCAATAGGTGGAGAATGGGAATCAAGGCAATTATCCATTCTATTATTAACCCAAGTTTGAGGCTAACCGAAAAATCCCACATCAATCAACTCCAAGTCATCCATAATCGCATCTTATGGCTCGTTATCTATATGTTAGATAATGACAATCCGTCGAATAACAAAATATATTTTCTAATATGCTTCTTTAACTTTCTATTGCATCTTTAACATCGTCATAATTCTGATGTAGACTATATATCAAGAATTCAAATTCTCTTGGTAAAAAGGGAGGCTTGTCATAGTAATGCTGCAGAAGTAAAATAAAAATCTGTTAGAATGAAAGGATTAGAAAAGTTATATAGGTGTTATGAGATTTGTGTATATAGAATACGCTGATTACAAATACAATATCGCCGAAACTCTATTACCTCACTACCAAGAGTGTACTTAATTCAACCCCCTTTATTATTTCAGCTTTCAATTCATTATTCAATATTTTCTTGAGATTCTAAGTCATCTTTCAACATTTATATTATGTCAGTGAAAAGAATGAGTACACTTTAAATAGTCTCTTCGAGCCATGGAATAGAGAAAATTCCAAATGCCATAACAAAAATTCATTATATTTAGTAAGAATAACACAAATCCCTTTCGAAAAATGTACCTTGGAATGTCCCACACTTCTCCTAGCATCATTTCTACCGTGCAAAACACTTTGAAAATCCTGTATTGGAATAATAAATCTCGTTGCTAGTCTAAAATCTTTTCCCTTCAATTGAAGGGCGACAAGTCTGAAGTATAGGGTGGCTAAATCACCTGCGAGATTTGGCCTTTCGACAAAAAAATCTACACGAGATGTAACAAGCTAACGAATGCACTGTCAGTCATCAATCCTTGCCATCTGAATTATCTTAGTAGTTTCCTTGGGTGAAATTTGCTACTTATCCGTCAAGCCTAGCAAATGGGATGATCACGCACTCCATATGATCATCCACTAGCGTCTAACTGTCAACTGACCCGCCTAGTAAAGTCGTCCTCATTTACGCATGCGTATTGCAGTCGGCTCTCATCGGCTGCCATATTATATCACAGCCACGCAAACTGTTTCCATGACATTAATATTAAATCGTTATTTTCGGGATAGACCTCGTATTACTTTATATCTGTAGTAAAAATGAGATCAGAAGGAAATCAGCGCAAATTAAAAACTACGTTAAAAAAATTGCTAAAGAGTACTACATCGACGCTCTTCTCCAATTCCGAAATGCAATACGCCGAAAACGGCTGCAGCTCTGATTAGCAGATTCATTAAGACAGTGGACCCATCTATTTATCACATCTCCTGTGAGATCCCAAAGAACATTTCTTGTAGCATTTTTTTTGTTGTTACAATTGTATTTAGTAGCTTCATTACTTTTGGGGCAAAGTACGTACATATGTTTGAAACTTACTCTACCAATTATTCTATTTGATAATTCGCTAAAATTATTAAAAAAATATTACCTGAATTGCTGCTTAAGGCACATTCTATTTCACAAGTTTTTAATTGGAATCATTTTTCTATTAAAGCTTTTCTATGGCGTGGTATGGTTGTCTTTTTTTAGTTATGATCCTGTAAATGATTTACAATTGTAAGTCGTGAATAAAAATCTCTGTGAAGATTTCGTGATACAGTTGGGCCGAAATCCATAACTGATTTCCATAATTTGCATACTAATCAGAAGAATCGATGTTACCCCGTACGAACTATACTACTTTTTTAAAACAGTATAATTTTTTATTGAAATATAAGTTAGCGGTTTAATTAATCAAAATCGCTTATTTAGACTTGTCAATTATATATGGAATATAGTCAAATGTCCATCTAGAGCAGCACTATAAATATAAACTGATTAACTCTTTAAGTTATGCACTTGTGCCAGGTTTATTAACGTACAATTTCCCTTTTAAATACTTCCACAAAGAGAAAATGATAAACGAGGAAATCAATTATTATCACCACTTTTGCTTAAAAAAAATTTATCGTAGAAGTTGCAGTACGCTATGTAGCATCGTCCTGTTGAATCAAAATGTCTTCTGGAGCCAATTATTTCATTTTGGACGTCAAGAAACTGTGAAGCATGTTTCTATACCACACTTCAATCGCCATAAAAGCATTCCCAGTAGTATCTTTTTAAAAATATGGCTGAATGACACCTCCAACCCACGCACCAAACAGTTACTCTACGAGCAAGCAGAGGTCATTCGTATATTTCCTAAGAATTTTCGTATCCCTGAATGTGATTATTTGGTTTATTAAGAAAGCCGAAATAACCTCAATGCCCATTACCAACTTCGGTATAAATTAAGGTGTTGATTATGAAGGAGTAAAACACTTTTACTCCATTTCTGATGGTCTAAACAGCCTCTGGGCTGAAATTCTTACGTCAACTGCGTTTTGTATGTGTACAAATTCAAGTTTCTATGCAGTACATTCCACGCATTACAACGAGACCTTTAACAATGCACATGAAAGTACTCTTATTTCCAGTTACACGATCACGTACTGCAATAATATTCTTAGTTGATCGCGTAGTTCCTGTATGACCTATTCGTTAATGAACCAGATATTCCTATAGTTGCTCTTATAGGTACATATACGATTTTATTTTAAATAGATACATTTTGTTGCGTATTACAACGCTTATTATTAAATTCTCATAATTTGATTGCATGTTTGAAAGGAAAAATAGAACTAAATGGCTTATATGTTTCTTTATAATGCAAACAATCAACAAAAATTATAACTACAAAATATACCCAATAAGTTTACATTACAAACACAAACAAATATTGTAAGTAGTTGAAAAACATAGTTTTCCATATCCTAGATGCACCATCGCGGCTATTACTATCATCTTCATTTCCACTTCGGAAACCACTTTCGCTGTAATCAACAAATTTTCTTCGTACTGCTATCATTACTACAATAATCGATTACCCTATACAGCAAGTTAAAACAACATGATCAGATCACTATAAGCCATAGGACAACCTCCAGTCGTTATAATAAACAATAAATAATAAATAATTTTAAAAAATTAAGATTTCTGATATTTGTAATTTAAAGTTCTGCGGATCATTTTGTTAAAACATAATTATGGCCTAAAAATACAATCATGTCATACATAAAGCGGTAGCTAACGTATTCATATTCAACATTTTTTAATTAACACATGATTTCCGTTTTCGCTAACAGCGGAAAAGGCTTAATTGCATTTATTATTAATTTATTGTGCCAACTTTGTTAACATATGTTGATATAATTCTTATGATTCGATACTTGTTCCGTTCATAAAACGTACGGTGGTGAGCAGATTAATTTTTAATTGATAATCTAAAGTCACTTAAATTTACTTTAATTATTCATACTCATTTGACTAATGAGTCTGTAGGTCGTATTTTCAGATATTTAAGCGAATAAAATGTGAGTATTTAAATCAAGAAAGAAATTGTTGAAAAGTGAAGATTTATTATAAAAACACTAAAAATAATGCTGGGGTACGGACATGCGCAACGAAAAGAGAGGTAATAAAGGTTCGTGACGGTTGTGGAGAGTAATTTCCTCAACGGGCCGATGTGAAACCACGAGGGTTCTAGAATCAGGTGCGTAGGTATTTAAACGGGTAAAAAAATAACAAAAAAGACAACTGTACGTAGATGAAGGTAGTTTACTTGATAATCTAAATTGGTCAGAGAACAGATCCGATAATAAATTGTTGGTAATTATAATTAATGAATCAGTTAATTAATGGCTAACCTACCGGAAAAATAAATAATGTATATACATTATAAAATAGAGCCATGTTGGCTTAGCGGGTAGATCGCTAGACTACGAAACCAAGAGTTGCGGGTTCGAATCGCGCTCTCGCCAATTCGATCGCTGCCATTTTTACGGCCCAGCTCGACTCAGGCTGCAATAAATGAGTACCTGGAGGTCAAACTCTGGAGTAATAATAGGCGGTCGGTACGTAGCGCTAGCCAC
This sequence comes from Sinelater perroti, assembly GCA_036346155.1. NCBI lineage: Eukaryota > Metazoa > Arthropoda > Insecta > Coleoptera > Elateridae > Sinelater > Sinelater perroti. Next base: position 1,105,193 of record JARFIY010000209.1, on the reverse strand, counting down.
GTTACTACCCTTGTGTACCGTAGGCTCTCTAGATTGTAGCAGATCTATCCTGTTACAACTCCAAAGGGCCTTCAAGGCCTGTTACGGAGGACTATTATTATTATATATATTATAAAATAATTGTGTAGTGGAAATAAATATTATAATAACAATAATAATAATAGTGAACTTATATATTTCCGAAAAGATTTAAGCTGTTCTTGCGAACTCTTGAATCTTTTTACTGTAAAGGATTAATCCACGTTGTCTTTTACTTTTGCATTCTGTTATAGATCTGGTGAGTTTTCGCATTTAATATCACCTCTTTCCAAATAAATAATCGTACCTATAAACCAACTTCGTTACAGCTGATGTTAGATGTAGAGTTCTTCGCTACTAGAAAAACTGTTTAAATAAATTATCCAGCCAATGCAAGTCAGGTTGTACAAATTAAAAAAAGATGACAGGAAAGTAAATCGTGCTATAAAAAGAAAATTGCAACTGGTATTAATGGAAAAACCTAGACATGTATCTGTTCAAAACTACGAATATGAATGTGTTACGTAATGAGCAAATTAAAAGAAATCTAAAACGTTGAATAAATTAACAAGAAATATAAAGAAACAGCCCAGGACTGTAAAAAGTAAAGATATATATAAAAAAAAAATTACAACCCGCTATAAAAGTTATATACATAAGTTACACAAAATAAAAACAAGAACCAACGAGAAGAGTATAAACCCAAATTTGCAAAAACCGAAAGCTTTAATTAACACGATGGATGAATAATTTATAGCTTAGTTATGCATGGGTGACTGAGGATTACGCTGTGCTTGTCGAATAAATCAAAAAACAAACTAGACTTCGATTGTTGAATAAAAAAAATCGAAAAAATCGTTCATTGCACGATTTGGCTGAAAATCGAACTCATACTTTGTTTTTGTGCCAATCGGAGCTTTATTTTTTGAGTTATCGCGATGACAGGCACACATACACAAACGGGATTGTAATATCATATCAGTACCTCTTAATCAGCTTTGTAGTTAATAAACATAAAGAAAAAATTCAGAAGTTTAAATAGAACAATAGAACATATTCCAATAGTTTAAGAAGAAAGTAGAAGTAAATAAACATTTCAAAAGTTTTGGAGAAACGTTAAAAGCGAAAGCGAAAAAATATTCTACATGATAAAAATAAACGCATAATGCTTTGGAGATTTTAGAAAGGAGTTAGAGAAGAACGTAGAATATTGGAAAAGTTTTAAAGAAGTAGAAATAGAAACAGATCCTTGCCGACAAAGTCGTGCAGCAATAATTTGCTACTAAAGGAGAAAAAGTATGCGAATTACTGATGCTACTATGGTTCTTAACAAGCAGTGGTTGCCACAGAAGCAACAACGAGAGCAGAAGCTTGATTCGTGATTAAGAGTGAATTTGGAATAGAAGCTCCACGGAGTGACACCACAATGGAAAACATCAGCGCACCGAACCAAACTGTAAGAATTTATTAAACACCAACAGATTCCATAAAATAAGATAATTCTTTGGAGAGAGTTTTGAAGAAAATTGATGGTCCTTAATCTAGATCGCAGTTATTAGTGTCGAGAAATCGTGTGACGGTAGTCCTACACTTCTGGATTAAGATGTTGAAGAAGGGGGAGGCAAGATTAGGTCACTACAGGCTGTATCATTCACTGTACAAGACACACACGGGTACAGGTCATACAAGAATAATTGACAGTCTGGGGACCCTCTGCTTGAAATGAGGACGGACCACATGACCTCAAAAATATGTGACGACTCTCTATTCGAGGTGATTATTCAGGATCGAAATAGGAGCGAGACTTTTAGACAGGCAATTGCACCTGGTAGCCCAATCTGGTACACAGATGGTTCTAAAACCGATCTGGGTACCGGAGCCGGAATATATACTGAGGCTGCCAGGGTAGAACTAAGCTTTTCCCAGTACGCTTCTGTCTTTCAGACACAAATATACGCCATACTACAGTGTGTACGCAAAAATGGTAAGAGGGCTTACAGGAGCAAGCGGATCTATATTATACCAGACAGCCAGGCAGCTTTAAAGGCTTTATCAAGCACAAAAGCATCATCTAGACTGGTATGGGAATGCATCAACGAACTCAATACACTGGCAGAAGATAACACAGTAAAACTGTTATGAGCACCTGAGCATTGCGGTATCTACGACAATGAGAAAGTCGATGAATTGGCCAAGCAGGGATCTAGTGAGGCTTATATAGGTCTTATATAGAACCTGCATTAGGAATTTCACGAAGTGCTGCCCGAAGCTTTATTAAGGAGAGGATACGCGCTCATCATCGAATGTACTGGAAGAACCGACCAGGATATTATTTCAGCAAAATCTTCAACAAAAGATCTTATCAAAAGGGAGCTGTAGAACTCCATAACCTAAGTAGGCCATAGCTAAAGATAACCATAGGGTTTCTTACAGGATATGCGACTGTAAAGGAACACCTCTAGAATATTGGTAAATTCAATGGTGGCCTTGCATGCAGACTTTGTAGCAAGGAACCATAAACAGCCTTACACATCCTACGCAAGTGCGATGCGCTGTGCAGGAAAAGGCAACATATATTCGGGAAATCAATATTGGAACCGAAAGATTTCCAGACACACCCTGTAAAGGACCTGTATCTGATGATTCAGGGGACATCAATTACAGATTGGTTGTCAATTTATTTAATTAGGGTAATCAGAATAAACCATAGGCTGCAGTAAACAGAGATCCATTAAAAAGACATACCCTAAGCGCAAAAAAAAGATGTTGAGAAAGGTTCGAAAGCGGTTCTAACTATTGGGTCAACTATAAAAAAGACGTGAAGGGACATTCTCCTAAGTACGATTTGTGAGCTTTGAAAAATATCCCCTTTGAAAAAGAACCACTATGAAACAACCTAATTGAGCAACCTCAAGGAAGATCGATATTTCTAGTCCATCCTCAAAGACGACAGCAAAAGTAGCCTCGCTACTTTACCAATAAATCTGCAGCGTACCCATTACCAAATCATCTACAGTTCGCTGCTACTTTTACGATTAGAACACACTCAGAGGTAGTATGACGATTTCTCTAAAGCCCTTTCTATAAATAGCATATGTTACCGCGAGTCTAAGGCGAAAAGGTCTTAAAAAGAGTTCAACGTAACGGTAGAGCTGAGAAAGCCGGGCTTTCCTGACAAGATTGTGACCAAAGCCAGCAAAAAAAGCTTCTAAAGTTAAATTCTGAAGAGTTCCGAGCAAAAAGTTCCAGTAATCTATGTAATGCACTGCAATGCTAAAACATTTGTTCAATCCACAAATTCACAATGCTTGTCAAAGATCGCGCGCAAAAGAAAAGAGCCAAAGTACAATTATAAAGCACTCCAATATAAACGCTATAAAAATAATATTCCAAGCTGAAATCCCATTCCTTTAAGTTTTCATATCCTTGTGCATAAACAAATGGAAAAATAAATTACGACCTGATACCCAACATTGTCCCAAAATACTTATCTAATAAAGCACTTGCACTTTTAGTAAACCTATGCAACACCTGCATGAAAACTGCGAATTTTCCAGCAACATAAATATTACACACATCCGTATGTTGCCAAAATAAGGCTTAAACAAGATGAATTGCGTGAACTGTCGTCCAGAAACTCTCACTTTATCTAAATTATTTAAAAAGGTTATCTCACAATAGATAAATATATCCTTAGATGAAAAACAGGCGATACAGCTAATGATTCACATTCCAAAAGGGACAATCTGCAGTACAACAATTACAACAAATCTCAGATGTTATTTCAAGGGATTTCAAAATAAAAAATGCCCTCATTGCTTTTGACAAAGTGTGAATATAAAGTCTCAAGTATAAGTTTTTACGTATTAATATCCCTCAAAATCTCATTGCCATTATGTTCTCATTTTTAGAAAATCGAAAATTTGTGGTATGCTTTAACAGCAACATATCTATCGTACATAACATATGTGCTGGAACTCCTCAAGGTAGCATCGTGGAACCAACACTGTGCAATATATTTATGAATGATATACCCCAATTCCATTAAGGAAGCAATATAATCATTATTTCCTATAACATTTGGCCACCTTCATATTTCTGTTAAAATACTAGTATATCGAACTAAATGGTGCATAAGCAAAATATTGATGCTAAAGCAAACACAGCATAATCCTAATATTAATATACTGGGAGCTGATAACCCCTAAAACCTGCGGATTGAAGCGGTAAAATATTTAGAAGATATATATGGATATACTTCTAACATTATATACCTTCTTATTAATAAGAACATCGCTCTTCGAAACGAGTGCATATTTTATAAAACTATGCTTAGACCTATCATTGCATACACCTGTCTGATATGGGTTGCTAACGTTAAAAAAATACAAGTTTTTCCTTCGTTCAGCCATCAACTAACGCACTATGGTATATATACAGGTATATAATAAACAGATTTATTATGAATTAGCTGTAGACAAAATTAGTTTGTGTATTTTTAAATGAACTAAATATATATTCAATGCTGTATAATACAACCGTCAAACATCATCTAATAATTAGGGAACAAAAATATATACAACCGCCTGAAGATATAGCTCATACAAAAATCATACCATAGATTATAGGCCAGCAAGCACCATAATAATGTAAACCCTCCTAGAAGAAAAATGTCGATATAAAGAACAACCATACATAACATTGTAGAATGTTGATCTGGTTTAATATAAATTTAAAAAAAAAACATCATTTACAAGAAACTTTTGGCAACGTTCATAAACATTCTGAGAACTCTCAGCAAAGATCTCTTTAAAAATCAATCGCAAAACGGATGTCACATGTTCTTAGATTGCCGCCACGTTCACAAAACAATGTGGTTTCATGGCGCTCTTCAAGCAAAAAAACATAAAGAAGTCCATATGAGCCAGATCAGAGAAAACAGAATGTCATTTTTATGAGTTGTAGTAGCGCTAATTTTTAATGTTTTTACGAGGAGGCAGTCAGTCTATTAGCAGAAGAGCCTTTGGTTTCAAAGGACAATTCATCTGCCATGATTAGACACTCAAAAAACGTCTTCATTCAGATACACGCTATACAGAACCTGCTTTGCACAGACTTTTGTCATTTTATAGTTCTCATGGATAAAGTAAAGTTGTGCGAGAAAAACTTGTTACATTTCCTATTGGATGGAATGTAATTCGTCTGCTTGCCATTATCAAGTTACACATCAAGACACATGCGGGATAATTTTAATATAGTCCTATGAAGTTTGGTATTGAGGGAAACACACGTTTATTGTGTATAATAATAATTTTTAATGTAATTTTAACATTTAAGAAAATTTTAGTTACACATCTAATTCAACAGCAGCTCTGGTAATACTCTCACAAGAAGCCAACCAATCTATCAACAAAACCCTCTTTGAGTAATCAATTCGAGGCAGTCTTCTTCTAGATCTCCCGCATCTCAAGAAACCACGCTGTTCATAACTGTCCATAAATGACTGATTCCATGGTTCTTTGTTTTGTCCACAATCTTTCACTCACTATCTTTCTTTTTATGCATTCTAACAGTGACATCTGGTCGTATAATGTGATACTATAGTGTCTTAATACTATATATAGTATTTAATGTTATTTATTTGACTTATATTTTGATTTTAGTTTTTCATAGTAGATTTTAATTAATTTATTTATTTAATTATTATTTTTAATAGTAGATTAGCAAGATCTTTGTAAGTTCTTTTTTACTGTTTTATTTGTAACTTTTTTCCTTTTGTATTTTACATTTTAATTTTTTTTCTTAATCTTAGAACGGCAATTCTCTCTTGTGTGCTATACACTACTTTTATTTGATTTGTTCTTATGTGTATTTCTATGGACAACAGTTTATTTAGTTTCTGCATCTACTAGACTCTTCGGCCACTCACTTTATTATTTTAAAATAGAATATGCTATTTTATTTTATTTTATTTTGCATTTAATTGTTCTGCTAATTCATTTAGCAGTAGCAAACATATTCCTTAAATAATTATTATTACAAGACAAATAATTTTAAATATATAGATTGTTAAATAGATAATAAAATGAAACATAAGTATGCAGAGATTGTTTGAATGTGTTCTTAGACCACTATTACATGGCAATTATGATAATAAAATTATTTGCTTATCATAATGCTGCTCATCGCTCTATAAAGCTGTCTGAAGTGTATTCATATATTTACATTATGTGTTATTTATACACGTTTGTTGCAAGGAACATAAATATTTATGCATCTTCTATTTTGAAGTGTAACCTTGAGCAGAAAGTGTTTGAATTTTAAAAGATAAAAATTAAAGAAGAGCCCAAGCGTCCTTCCTTCATTTTTGCGTGGCTGATACAGAAGTTTATATGTTATGGTTATACTTGTCAACTTTTTGTTATAAAAATTTGTTATATACTTAGAACATACCATTATATCAAAGTTCAATATGTATTGTATGATGTACTTAAATAAATTACAAATCTAATCATTCAGAGATGTGATGTATCGAATGTGTAACTATTTGCGTACGTGCGAGCTGTGTCTAAAAGGTATGGTGAATGGAATGGCATTTCAATGGTAATACGGGTCAGGTACGCGTGCATGCATATGGTCATCCAAAGGCAATTCCAGAACGTAGATATGGAGTAACTAGCAAACATGTGTATGAAACGGAAATCGTTAGCAGAAAATTAGATGGGAAGGAAACAACTGAAGATGAGCCGGAACCTCACACATTACCGAGCGAGTGTGACAAATTGGGCATTAGCAAGGGTCCATCTTGTGTACTCTGATCTGGCTCATATGGACTTTTTTGTGTTTCTTGCTTGAAGAGCGCCATGAAACCACATTGTTTTGTGAACGTGGCAGTAATCTAAGAACATGTGACATCCGTTTTGCGATTGATTTTTAAAGAGATCTTTGCTGAGAGTTCTCAGAATCTTTATGAACGTTGCCAAAAGTTTCTTGTAAACGATGTTTTTTAAATTTGTATTAAACCAGATCAACATTCTACGATGTTATGATGTTCTTTATAAATATAAATTTTGGTGACTATCGAAAAACATCGACATTTTTCTTCTAGGAGGGTTTGGTGTTTGCTGGCCTATAATCTATGGTATGATTTTTGTAGGAGCTATATCTTCAGGCGGTTGTGTATATTTTTGTTCTGTAATTATTATATGGTGGTTGACCGCTGTATTATATGGCATTGAAAATATATTTAGTTCATTTAAAAATACATAAATTAATTTTGTCTACAGCTAATTCATAATAAATCTGTTTATTATATATATATATATATATATATATATATATATATATATATATATATATATCATAGTGCGTTAGTTGATGGCTGAACGAAGAAAAAACCTGTATTTTTTAACGTTAGCAGCCCATATCGGACAGGTGTATATAATGATAGGTCTAAAAATAGTTTTATAAAATATGCACTCGTTCCGAAGAGGATGTTCTTATTAATAAGTGGGTGTGTCATGTTAGAAGTATGTCTATATACGAGGGTAAGGTGAAAAGTTCTCGGCTGGCACAGAGATGGTGCTGCAATCGGCAAACAATTATGTTTCCTGCTTGAGTGGATGTGTCATTAGTTCGTATGACTAGTTTCAACTTGTTCGCTCAAGTAGTTTGTTTACACGAATTTTTTCAGTAGACATGTTGCATGTTTTTGTTAAAATGGATAAACTTGAATATCGTGCGGTTATAAAATTCTTCCGAAGTTGACAAAAGTTTACGGGGACTCTGCTCCTTCCATATCAACTGTTAAAAAGTGGGTAGCTGAATTTAAACGTAGTCGCACATCCCTCGAAGATGACCCACGTGAAGAACGGCCAAAAACCGCAACCATACCGGAAACCATCCAAAAAGTACATGATATCGTGTTGGACGATAGGCGAGTGAAGGTGAGTGAGGTAGCTGAGGCTGTGGGGATATCGAAGAAAGGGTGCGAAACATCTTGCACGAAAAATTAGGGATGCAAAAGGTCTGCGCAAGATGGATGCCGCCTTTGCTGAATGCCGATCAAAAGTAAATGCGCAAACTATTTTCGCAGCAATCTTTGGACCGATTCAACAGGGATCCGACCGATTTTGTGCGGCGATTACTCACCATGAATGAGACATGGGTCCACCACTACACGCCAAAAACGATACAGCAGTCCAAGCAGTGGGTGGGAGCCGGTGGTTCAGCACCAAAAAAGGCGAAGTCGATCATATCTACCGGAAAGGCGGCCAGCGTGTTTTGAGATGCGAAAAGGATCCTGTTAATTTATTATCTTGCAAAAGGCAGAACAATTACAGGCGAATATTACTCCAATCTTCTTGACCAGCTGGATGCCAAAATTCGCGAGAAGAGGTTTGGCTTGAAGAAGAAAAAAATCATCTTTCACCAGGACAACGCACCTGCGTTGGCGATAGGAAAACTGCGGGATTTGAAGTATGATTTGCTCGGCCATCCCCCCTATTCTCCTGAATTGGCACCCTCAGAGTTCCATCTGTTCCCAAACTTAAAAAAAATTGTTTCTGGGAAGCGCTTCGCATCCAATGAAGAAGTTGATGAATATTTTCACAATCTTCCAGATTCTCACTTTCGAGAAGGAATTGGAGGGGCGCTGGATCAAGTGTGTTGAAGTCAAGGGAGATTATGTAGAAAAATAAAATCATTTTTTAACTGAAAGTCGCAGTCTTTCATTGTCAGGCCGAGAACTTTTCACCTTACCCTCGTATAGCTTATAAATATTTTACCGCAGGTTTCAGGGGTTATCAGCTCCCAGTATATTAATATTAGGATGACGCTGAATTTGGTTCAGCATCAATATGCACCATTTAGTTAACCAACATGCTAATATTTTAACTGCAATCTGAAGGTGGCCAAATATTATAGGAAATAATGGTTGTATCGCTACCTTAATGGAATTGCGTGGGTATATCATTCATAAATATATTGCACAGTGTTGGTTCCACGATGTTACCTTGAGAAGTTCCAGCACATATTTTATGTATGGTAGATATGTTGTTAAAACATACCACAAATTTTCGTTTTTCTAAAAATGAGAACATAATGGCAACGAGATTTTGAGGGGTATTAATAGGTAAAAACTTATTTTTGAGACTTTATATTCACACCTTATCAAAGGCAATGAGAGCAATTTTTATTTTGAAATACCCTTGAAATAACATCCGAGATTCGTTGTAATTATTTTCTATTTAATTACTCACTACCGTCAAAGAAGAATATTGGCGAATTTCAGTGATACACTAATTCAGGAAATTAGTAATTTTCATGCATAGCATGAGCAAAAATTGTTTTTTCTACTAATCTTATATTAAATAATCATTTCGTTAGCAGTATTTCCATTCAATGTCTATTGCATTTTGGTCATCGCTCCGACAATTTCAGTAAAGCTACTGCAATCATTTTTTGGCTCATCTCTTTGTTTGCATTGAACAGAGCGTAGTCATTCAGTGCAAGACCCGCCAAATATAGAGTTTGATGCAGCACCGTGTAGCTGAGAACATGCGAGAAGGTTACGCATTGTCATATTCAAACAACGCGCCGCGTCTCCACTTTGCATGGCGACATTGTTGAGTAGTACCACTCGCTGGCAATGCTCCCAAGAGAAGGCATCCAATCCATTAGCCGAATCACCTACTAATCCTAAAAGGCAATCACAATTTATTTTGGAATAAACAAACCGATCGTAGAATTAGGACTTCCAATGTGCTGTCATTCCATAGACTGGGGTTTCTTTGTGGCATCTCCTGCCATAATTAAAAAATACCCCCACACGCTTTTTTGACAAGTGATCTGCACGTAATATCCCTCGTTCTTCTGGATGACAACTTGTTGGATCAAAAGAACGGGGCGAGCTAAACATGGAACAAGAAGAATGGACATCTAAAACCTTGCAGTTTTAAAGTTATACGACTGTGAAGTCCGGCAAAAAAATTACGAATAAAGCCAAATACTAAACGAAAATAAGTTAAAAAGAATAGCTGTGCCAAACGATTGCGCGCTTGAAATAACACAGATGGGAATTGTGGTGTCAAAAACTGATTATTACACAATACTGGGGCGTCATTTTCGTTACTAGATCGATTTGAATGCGATGACTCGTTCGATATAACGTTGGTGTGCCCATAATAAGTAATTTATTTATAAACAATTACATTATGAGTGATTTTCGATATGAATACCTTGACTTGTTCGACATGACTAACAAATATTAGTCTTCATAATAGTAATTTGTGCACAATCATTTGATACAGCTATATTGCTTCAAAGGTGCTATTACGCTGTACTGAAGTCTATATACACCCTGCCAACGCATATCATTTTTAAACGTGCTAAATAATAATAAATAAAATACAACCATGACTTCATTTTATGAGAAAGGCATTGATTGTCTTCAATCCAAATTAAACATTTAAAAAAATTACTACACATGTAAGAAAATAAAGTTGAATTCTGACTGCCATAGCAGGCGGTTGCGGACGTACACGTGGAGATAAACAAGCTCAGTTACGATACGATACGATAGCGCACAACATTACAAAATCGAACGTAATCGACTAAGCAAATTTCGTGTTATAAATAAAACTAGCGCACAACATCGTAAAAAACTCACGAAAAGATTATTTGTGAAAATAATCCAAGGGCAATTATAACTTTTTAAATCTTGCATTTTAATATACGACTCACATTTTTTATAGGATGAAGCTATAAAAACAAGATATTCGACTCTACTCAGATTTTAATACAAATTGAACCTGAAGCCACTCAAAACGGTGACAAGGATTATGGTAATGACAGTGATAACAATACCGGTAGACGCTGATTCACAAAGTTTATAGAGGAGAGGAAAGATTGACCGACAAGAAGCTTTCTGGACGACCAGAAAATTGACCGAATTGAAGAGAAGCCGGATACTGTCTGACGAGCTTGATTGCCATTATTCTACGATTGATTTTCTTAATAAGGCCAGCAAGATCTGGAAGAAGGCACAGTGGGTACCATACGGACTGACCGAAACCCAAAAGGCAAAACGTGTTGATGATACAGTCATAAACCTGCATTCTTAAATCATTATCTGCAACGAAAAATGGGTAAAACCGTCTTCAACAGCAATCAAAAATTTCCGAATAGACCAGAGAGTACTGATCGTGTCTTGGAATGTTCACTGGGAGTTGCTTACGAAAATTGAAACGATAAAGCCCACTCTGTACTGCTAGAACAACAGCTGGGAAATCGCAGACGTCAAGTCATCCATCAACACGACATTGCAAGACTCATATCGCTAAGTTGACAAAGAAGTGGTTGGAAAATGTCACCTGGAAAGTCATAAGTATCCACTATACATAGTCCAAATCTAGCCCCAAACACTACCACCTGTTTCGTTTGTTGGAACATTCTCTGAAAAGCAAGAAGTTACAGAATGTTGAAGCTGACTATTAAAAAGAAAAGCCATATTAATAAATTTAATATTTTTATATGTAACTGTAGTTAATTAGGTAAATTTTGTCCAAAATTTTGATTTCTACCTGTGCTAGCTATTATATTTTGTCAATCTTTATTAACAAATTTAAAATAGTTTTAATAACAAAACAAACAATAAATAAAATATAACAATCAAACAAGGCCAGATATACATAGAATAAATATATATACGATACATATATATATATATGATATGATCACGATATATAGTATATATACATATAAAACAAAATTATAAAAAGGACAACTATAATTCTACCAAATTAGCAAAAGACAATAAATTTAACGCAAAAAAACAAGCAAATCACATAAACATTAATATCAAATTAATTTAAAAAGCAGCAATATAATAGACATATTAATATAACAATTTCTTCGATATTAAGACAAACGTAAATTGCTTATATTTGAATATGTACTTTAACATAAAGCGAGGTAAAAATATGATTCACGAATAGAAAGAAGTAAATAGCATATTAAAGAACAATAAAAAAAGTTTTCTTTTATCAAGAAAAAGGAATAAAACAAGATTATAGAAATACAAAATTCGGACAAAATATATATAAACATAGAAAAGGAGAAATAGTAACATAATAGTAAAATAATAAAAATACAATTAATATTTAATGTTAGCTTTGATACTACCATAACAAAAGAAGCATGAAAAACTCTTTTAACAATTTCTTCGATATTCTCTTTATCCCATTGCTTATATTGTTGAGTTGGGCAAACGAAAAACTATGAATAGATTACATATATAACTATTAAACTTCGAAATCGTTCATGCATCATTCATCAACGTATAATAAATTTTTAAAAACATTTGTCCTTCAACAGAAATAACATGTCACAAAAGAATTATCCAAGAACTGTCCAGAATGATCAAACACCATCTACACAATTTCTAGTGGCGCCCTCGAGTTCCAAATTCCAGAATCTTCTGATCGTTCCAGAACCGCGCGATTGGTTATAAGGCGGAGCAGATGGGCATTCGCAGCGGTCGAATAGAAATAGTGCAAATAGATTCGTGTTGTGTTAATAGTATTACAGTTTATAATTATTGTGCAACCCTTGTGAATTACATCGTCGTTAAATTATAATAAAGGCTGAGCAATGAGCGGCAAAGAAAGACAAAATTTGTTAAAAAACAAGTTGGGCAGAATTCAGAAAATGTCCCAGGATCTTCTTTGACGGCAGAATACTGTAATCAAGAAAATACCAAAATTAGATACTTTTCTTTTGCGTAGTGTGCAGCAATCACAATCGTCACCATCGACACATGGTCTAACAACCCTAGAAGCAACAACACGACGAAGACTCATATCATTCGATGACTCGGAATTTTTTTTGCATAAATAATAAACTTGTAAATGCCACTCAACAAACAAATTACTCCGATTTTAAAAATATGAAAGACAGTATGACACTCAAAAAAGGTTTGTTAAAAAGTGAATGAATGGAGAACGTACCAAACAAACTTGATTGATATAATAAACGATCACACGGACAGCGCATTTCAAAATTTATTAGTAGAAGTTTAGTTCCACAAAGAGTTGGTTGTAAAATAACTAAACAGTACAAAGAAGAAGTTTGTATTGGCGCTCGGTTGCACAAACACTTGTTAACGCCATTGTCTCCTGACGATGGATTAACATTAACGGCCCGTTAGAAATTTATTGCGTTGCAGTATTCAATCCCTAATTGGCTCTTACCCTGTTTAACTATATAACTAAATACTTGGCGACAGTTGGCAGAAAAACATATAAATCATTAGATTTTGATAAGTCTAGATTGTGCAACGCAACCATAAGCTTTAGATAAATGCGTGAGAAAAATACTTTTAAAAATGTCTTAACAAACTTTGCCTGAAAGTAAGTACTAAAAATTCCTTTTTAGTCAAATTACAACAGATACGTTTTTAAACTTTGAATTTCATTACCTACAGGCATTTTAATGGTTTCATTTTTTAATGTAACAATATGATGGGTGACTCTTTTGATTATTGTACAGATAATAGATTTCTGAACAGTAGAGCAGTCCCCAATTAATTGAAAAAAGAAGTCAGAAAAAAACATATCATAAGTACTTGATTCAACATATTTCTATAAGTAGATGGTTTATCTTCAGAAGTAGATAAATCCGATAATGTTTCTGCAACACTTAACAGCCGTTTTGATGATTTTAAATATTTGTTTAGACATTCTGCAACCGGGCATAAAAGTTGTTGAAGTGGTAAAGTTTTTAGCTTCTCATATACTGCCAATTCATGGCGATAATGAAATATTAGGTTCTGTAAGAAATAGTAACTTTCTTGGAAGTATAGTACTGATTTCAAAATTCATTCCTTTTGTGGCCAAACATATAGCAACATTTGGAAACATAGGACGAAGTGTTCCCTCATACTTATCACTTAATTTATTACACGGTTAACGAAACAAGCTAAGGCAGAGATTATAAATGCCAAGTATTGTTCCATAACTGCGGACTCAACGCCAGATATGTCGCACAGAGATGGCTAATTCTTGTACTACACTATGGGCTACCTACATAAACTTCTGCTGAACGATTGTTAACATTTATTCCTAACTGTGGCCATAAAGTTGAGAGATGGCAAATGCTATAATGTTGACTGTAGATTTTTAGCTCTTGATCTAAATAACTGTAGACAGAGCTGCCACAATAACAAAAATATGTTTAGATGCTGCAAAGGTCTTTATCCTAGAATAAAAAAAGTAAATCCTCTGGGCACTCTACATCTAGTTGGCCCTGAATCTGAGGAGAGCAGCAAATATTCTGTTGATTTTTTTCTTGGGTACAAAAAAGGTATAACTTATTTAGTTCTTCGACCAAAAGATTGGATATCTTGCAGTCTCGCACTCGCTACTCAGGCATCATACAAATCGTACCGGAAGATTATTGATGCTCTAATACATATTATCCATGATAGTAAGCTTGTAAAGGCCCAAGAAGTAAATGAAAAGTATAGACACAAGGTCATTACGCTATACAAGCTTTTATATACTCTTCAAAACGTAGACAAGTTTTCAAGGTTAGAAAACAAAGCAAAATTGATATGTAAAACTGACTTCTTCAATACAAGAGAGGGGCAGCCAAAACTTCCTTTGGCGAAAACAAAGATGGCAATTACAAGTTTTCTGGGTGACAGCCTTTAATGGTAGAAACATATACTGCAATTAATTCTCTGAAGCTCAACTTGGTACAAAAAAGTAAAATCTATACAGAAATACATAAGGATTTGGGTTTCCTGTGGGTAATTACTCAAATGGAAAATGACACAATACGACAGAGCAAATCAGCTGTTGGAAAAATATGCTTTTAATTTAGGTAAAGTTTTCCTTCATGAATGTACTTTTAGCAGTTTCAATAGTTAATAAGGGTATTGACAAAAAAGATACGAATACCAAACCAAAAACACAATTAGAACACAGAGTCCTAGCATTATTGTAGTCATGGGACAAAGAGTCTACTTGTCCTAATACTGCCATCGTTCCAAAAAAAAATTTAAATATGGCAGTTACTAACTGCACTGAAGAACTATTCTTTTCAGCTCTTAAGAAAATGAAAAAAATTTTAAGATCAAAATAAAGGCCTCGTACTTTTATTTATTGAAAGTTTTTAGTCTTTCTTTTGGTGATATAGTCAAGAGGTTTCCACTTTAAATAACAATTCAAATAAATGTTTAGTCTAACACCAACTTTTTCTCAAGGCAATCATTGGATAATAAAACTGGAGTTACGCTCACCGTTTGCTATTATGACGCCCGTCGTATCCAACCACGACCCCGTTCTTCTTCAGCAGATCTTCGTCGTGCTCCTCCAGGTGCCTCAGCAAGCCCTGGGCGGTCTGCACGATGACGAGGTCGTTCATCGCGACGTACCCCGCTGCCATCTTCCCCCTGAGACCGGCCGTCCCGAAGGAGATGCGCCCCAGCAGCATCCTCGACAACTCGTCGAAGTTGCCGGCGACCACATGGTCGCGCACCTCCTGGGCGGTGCGCTCGTTCCTGTCCCAGGACAGCCACTCTTCGATCTTCTCGTCGAGCTCCACGTTGCCCGAGGATCCCATCCTGTTGCTTCGGAAACGTCAGCGGCGCGGCTCACGCCTGTCAAAAAACGAAATTTCAGTCGTGTCACGCACTCACTTTCTACACCGGGAGTCCGAGCCGGGGTTTGGACGATGGCGAGCAACTGAGGCGCGATGGGTAGCGGCTGTGAGATCGCGACTGCCGCCGCTCGCGGCCGCGGGCTCAGTTATTATTAAGTCTTATCGCGCCTGATAAGAACCGCTCGTTTGGGCTGCCGCACTCTGCACCTGTACCTACTCGGGTCTGCGTCAACGTGGGCTGCCTGGCGCATCGGGGAGCGAGCCAAGAAGACATGCGGTAAGTTGGCGTGGGGGTTGGGAATTGGGGCGCCAGGAGATGGGGTGATCTCGGCCGACTAAAATGTGCAACATATCGATTGTTGCTATTTGGTGTCGCATGTTCGTCCTGCGGCCGGAATCGATAGCCGCGGTGCACACGTAGCCCATGGAGCGGCCGTCACACCCATGACAACAACAAAACACGGAACTTACTCGACCAAGAGCGTTGTCATGCTCTTTAAAAGGCCGCGCGCGAGGGTTCTCCAGCTCGTGTGTTTCAGGTCATGGAGGTAGGGCTCGTGAAAATCGCCGAGGACAGCGACTTCAAGCGGCTGAAGACGCTCGTGGACGACCACACCAACTGGAAGCTGGAGTACAGCAAGGGCGACGATACCAAGGTATTTATTATTTGCGGCAGCTATTAGCCCAATTTGCCTACATTATGGGCACGCACGCGCAGGCCCGCCGATACGCGTCGTGTCGAATCCTCCCACGCAGGTTCGATACTTGATAGCCGCACACATGCGCCGGCCGCCGTCGCGCTTTCCGCCAGTTTCCACGCTCGGGTGGAAAATCGAAAGTGCGCGGCGCGGACAGACCCGGAAGACTGCCGCGGTCGCTCCACTAAGCCACTTGCCCAATTAGTCGGAGCGACTCTCGCCTTCCGCGCCACTTAAGGCATTTAGAGCCGTTGCGCTTAAATTGGCCCCACTTGCGGCAATTAAGCACCCCGGGCTTCGCCTCGGACCGACGGCTGTCGTTTGCCGAACAAAGAAGCCGACAAATGGTAGATTACAACTTCAATCGCATTCAAGCAGGCAGTCTGAGTTTGATGGAGATACAAGTATTAGATATATGACCATCTAAACTTGAACCACAAAGACAAGCGGCGGTTTCAGTGTTGTTAACGCGATTATCAAGTGACCATAGTCATTCAGTAGGTTGACCTTGAGCTCATATTTAAACAGATACTTTGACTTGACAGATTATCCACAACATTTTGACGCTATTTTGGCCAAATTCAAATTAGGATATGATCCTAGGATATGGATGATTTACCCCTCATGAAATTGCATCACACAATCTTTCTATTGCCTATGCTATTAAAATGAAAAAATACGAAGAAATCCGCTCAGCCATCTTCCTTGATATTGCGAAGGCTTTTAATGTGCTAAAATATAAACTGAAAATGCTACTTTCACAGAAATATACAGAAAAGAGCAGGAGTACCTCAAGAAAGCGCCCTAGGACCTATCTTGTGCCTGATCCAGATCAGTGACATACCACAATTAGAGCAAGGTCCAGTAGCTGCATTTGCAGATGATACTGCTATCCTAGAAGTAGGCAAAGACCACAAAGAAGCTGAAAATAAATTGCAAACATCAATCAATCAAATCAGTAATTGGACCAAAAGATACTAAACGATACCATATCCGTGCATATTAATTTTGCAAATAATAGAGAACAACAAATTCTCGTTAACATAAATAAATACCAGATTCCTTCTCGATGACCCCAATCTAACAAGAAGACTCAAGAGGGTGGAGTCTTTTGAGTTACTTAAGAGATTTTACTAGTGTTAATCAAAGCATAGTGTTAGTGGACACGTTAATATGATTAATTAAGTTATTAGAAACTAGTGAGTAAATACTTAGATTTAAGTTTTCTAATAGTAATTTAAATTTGAACAAACATTTAGGGGTGCTGTTCTAAAAAAAATTGACCAATATTTTTAAATGGATCAAAGACTGATTTGGGAGAAGCTTGGTTGAGTGGCCAAAAGTAAATCCTTTTATCTGACTCGAGAATTCATTATGTCGTGCTGCTGCTATAAACCAAATTTGTTTTCACTATATCGAGAAGTTTCCATTGAGTTTTTTACATATTCCAAAAGATTCTTTATAAACTTTTTGTTAAGATTGTTAGCGTCTCTAAAGGCTCTATCTACAATAAAGATGTCCCCTTTTCTGAAGATGCAAACAAAGTGCTTTTCGTTCTGAATTTTAGCAACATTCCAAGTAACTGGGAAAAATCAAGACAAAGAAGTGATATAACCATCAGTCGCATCGCCAAGCATAAGCTTCACCAAGTGGCGTCCCTTTTAAACACTAAAGCTCTTCCTGTGAAACTTTGTACTCTTCTAAATGAAGTAATAACCGTCATCATATATCATCACAACATTTTTGAGTTCGTATAGTTCGCAAACAAACGTGTGTTCTATAACAGTGTTGTGTCTCGAGTTCTTAAAAGCGAAGCGCAATTTAATGAAATTGCTGTCCAACTTATATTATACAGTCAATGTTAGCTTTAAAGACAGCTCTTTATTTGACTTTACAGTCCTTAATTTGATCAAATAAATTGCCAGCACTTGTCTTGTCCTATTTTTTGAGTCCTTGGTATGGTGAAAAGTTCGTAAATATGGTTAAATTATCACTGTTTTAACCCGGTAAAGATTTTATAATCTACTTCACTGGTGAAAGATTCTTTTTCATCGATTGTGTTATTCCGATATGATCCAATGTGGCAGGTCTTCTACTTCTTAATGTTATGAGTGTTTTTCAGTTGAGAAGCATATTGGAAAAATGATAGCACACAAAATCTTCTTTACGATTTTTCTGCCAAATCTTGCATCTAAGCTTAGCTGTAATTTTGATGTACTAATGCGATACAATCATTGCAAGGGTAATCCAAGACTAAGCTTTCGTTCTGTTTGGCCAGAAATATCGTCTTTCGTTCCTGTCTCTTCGTCTTCATTGTTGAGATCCACATCTGTGGCTCTCTTTTTGACTTTCTTTCGGGTCTCTTGATCACAACCTTGATATCGCCGTCTCTTTGTCTTTCTTGATCAACTGCACCATTCAACGTGCAATGATCATATGATACAGCCATTGCAAGAATCCAGGAAGTTGAGTTCTGTTTGGTCAGCAATATCGTTTCCAGTTCCTGTCTCTTCATCTTCATTGTTGGCACGATATCTGTGCATGTCTTTTTGACTTTCTTTCGGTATTCTTAATAGCAACCGCCACAAGTCGCTTCATTATTTGGTACCACCATCTCTTTGTCTTTCTCGACAAACTCTCGAATCTGGACTACAATCGCACCATTGAACGTATACGCTTTAACTTTCAATCTTAGACTCGTACCACATCTGAAACATCTTTTTTCGCCGACCAATGCACACGGTCGTTATGATCCATGGCCTCTACATAACCTAGGGTTTGAGATAATTTAGTTTTAAGTAAAAAGGCAAAAGATGAAACGAATACTACACTACAGATTCAATTTACAGTAAACAAGCGCTACACTCTGTCTAATCACAGGACGAGTTTGTTGTCACTTTGGTCAATCTATCGTCAATGTTTAAACATATACTACAAGGTACTGTAAAATATCGGTTTAGTGAACGTATAAGATCGACGAACCAGTTCTCACAGGGAACGATCAACATCCCAACTGATTTATAGTCGGTATCTACTTTCAGTGGTATGGGCCCAGTTCTGTGTAAGCTACTAATCGGAGACATGCGCAAGACGCACGCTCGCTATCATACTATGGTGCCTCATTTAATATGTTTTTTGTTTGATTTATAATATACGGATTTATAGATTGTTTTTTCGCGACCAGTCGGTTTTCGGGGAGACTATGCCATCTCGCTACCTCATGAGTGATACTTCGTTAAAATGTGCTAACTTGGCGTTATAAAAGTTGCCCAACTTCTTCAGAAAAGATACCTACAGTAACAGCTTTCAAAAGATTTCTTACTGAGGACAGGGGCGAAATCAAAAACAAAGGTCTCTAAAGATTTAAGGAACATATTTCAAGGACCGAGAGAAAATGGACCACCACAGATGACTGAAATGCTCGGGAATTTTATTATAAACGACCAGAAGTTGTCGAATAGTTCAAGAACAAATTGTTGTGGTCAAATAAAATAAAAATAAACAGAAAATGATGTTGACCTACTTCGGTAATTAGGGTCGGCAAACGATAGGCCATAGACAGGTGAAAATTGGCGAAACAGTTCTTCTGAATTGTAATATATACAATATTACAAGAATGTTAAAAAGTATGGCCAGTGGTTGCCGATGTAATTTTTAAAAACAAGCCTAAGTTGGTTAACCAGTTGTCCTCTACATGCGCCACACAAGCACTACCCCGGGTGTATCACGCCCTTGTGAAAGGACAGTTTTCTTCTTTTTACTTTCACGTCTCCTACCGTCCAAACCACCTTTGGTCACTTAATCAAGCTTACCAACCCCCCTCCCCCACACACCTACCCACCTTCTACACTAAAATCTCATTTGAAAATATTAGTAGGGGGTGGTCCAAAAATAGCGTCGATATTAAAACTTATGTCATAGGCCTAATGTTAAAAAATTCATGTTTTTATTTTTTTGTGTGATAATTCTGTCGCATCAAAATCGGAAAGTGTCCGCTTAAATATGATTCCGTAGGCCTTCCTATCAAATGACCATGGTCAATCGGTAATCAGGCTAACAGCACTAAAACTGCTACTCTGTTTAAAAAAAAAAAAAAAGGTTGCAATGTCAAATGTCGAAGTAGACTCTACAATGTCAAATTAAAAAGCCAACCTGCATCAATTATGTTATCAACCGATAACCCTAGAGATCTACAATTCAGAAACTACTTATCAAACTTTAACATATTAAATATTGAAATTATCATTAAGACCCCAAATTTGTATACAAATACCTAATTTTGTGGGTTTATTTGTCATGAGTTTAGGGTGATATCTTTTTATTTAGCATTGCATATTTTTCCGAAAGCGCATATCTCCATACGTACTTCTAAGAGATATGCATAAAATTTAATTATTTTTTTTAATGAAATGTACTAGTTTTCCTTTTCCTCCAATAATGAAGAGAAAAAATCAGATTTTCCCAGATTCTAAATCACTAAAAAGTAAAAAATTTCACTGAACCAAAAAAGGGTATCGTGCAGTTTCACTTTTAAATGATTCAACAATTGGGCATTACAAACAGAAATAACTATACGCAACATCATGGTCTTTTCAACAACATTTTACTGTATCTTTCTATCTTTGCAAATGTAAATGTTGAAAGTATTAATAAAATATAGAAGGAAAAATTAGAGGCGGTCTAGACAATTAAAATTGTTAAGAACCCTATTACGGAGTGTTTTCAGTTTGTTCAGAATTATAAACAGCCAAACTCATTTTCATAGAGTCGATCGATAAACACGACATCAAATATAGCAATACAAATGACCAACCCTAAAGCAATATGTAACATTAGCTGCACCCTATTAAATATACAATTTCGTGCACCATATCAAAGAATGTTATCAATTATTTCTAACATATACATTATGGAATACAAAGAAATGCTATATAAATTATTTTTGTTTATCTCGCATAAAATTTTTAATTTGGAAGAAACATTGCATCATAAAAATCTCAGTAAAACATATAAAAACACACGGCTTACTATTTATAGTATAAATAAAGCAAATAAACAGTCCTATACACGTAAATTACCAGAATATTTGTATATAGGCATTTTCGATAAATTTTCTTCTGCTTCTTCTTATTATTATTATGTTTTTTCAGGCGTCGAATTGGAAATTCATGTCTTCCTGTATAAATTTCTTCCAAGTCTTCTCATCTTTTTCTAGAAGTTTTATTTCATCAATTGGTTTCCTTTTTCCCATTTCTTTTATTTAATCTATTTATTTTCTTCTTGGCCTGCCGCTTCCATTATAATCTTTGCTATTTTACCATATCTTATTCTTACTATCTGACCATACCAATTTAATTGTTTATTTTCAATTCTTTCTGTTATTGATGTCTGTTTTGTTATTTTTCTAACATCTTCATTGCTCATTCTACCCATTTAGTTTTTCCTATTCTCCTTATTAGATGTTTCATCTCTATTGCATTTATTTTAGCTTTGTTTTTTCTGTATGGTGCAGTTTTATTATTATTATATACATGTTATTATTTGCAACATTATTTTGTTATATTTTTATTTCCATTTCGATTTCTTTGTGCCCTAATACTATATTGTTTAATTTAGCTATTTTTGTGTATTCCATGTTTCTTTCCATATGGTCGGTAACCGTCCTTTTTCTTTTTCTCTTAACTATTTAATCCCAGGAACTACTTCTTCAACTTCTGCGTATGCGTTTGCTATTTCAATTTTTTTAGGGGTTTCTTCTCTTGTTATTTCTTTGTTCTTTTGTTTCTTCTTTATCCATTTCTTCTTCCGATAGTCTTATATCGAACTGAGTAAGGTTCTTTAAAAGTTTCTGAAACTACCTCTGTTTCACTTTTAAATGATTAGCTTTATCGCTCTTATTTCGTCCCTTCGTAGCATTTTTATTATTTTATTAATTTTTTGTTGTTTATTCTTGTATTTCGCGTTTATTTTCGCAAAATTTATTACTTCTTTAAAAACCGTCCACCTTTCCTCCGGTGTCCATTCTAATAGTTCATTGTCTATCGTTTCAACTTCCTCGTTTTTGTCTTAGTATTTTCTTCATGTTTTATTTGTTTTTTAGTTTATAAATTGCTACCCTGCTACAGTCTTTATTTTCTTCTCCCTTATTGGTTTTAGCTAAGCGTTTAAGCATTACTGGTCTATGGTTACAACGTATCTCTGCTTCTTTCCTCGAATAAATTTGTCAAATTTTCTTTAGTAGGTTTTGAGTATCTATTATTATTATCCAGCTTCCCATTGTTATGGTTTTTTCATGTTTCCCTTATTTTATTTAATAGTGTTTTATATAAACATCTGTTTCTCTTCTGCTATTCCCTCTATTGGACCATACATTTGTATGATATTAACTTTTTCTTTTTCTTGTAGTTGTAGACGCATCACTGCTATTTGCGAGTTGACAGTTTAATTTCTTTAATTATTTAAATTTTCTCTTCTGTCTTTATACCAAGTTCCTATACATATTTCTTTATTCTCCTGAATATTCGAACATCAGCGCTAGTGTCTTTTTTAACATTTTTTTTCTATTTCTATTCTGTTCTTCCCTTCATTTTCCCTTTTTCATAGCAATCGTTTTCCTTGCTTTCCACTGTTTTCTTGAGTTTCTAGTTTTCGGGGAATGTCTGCGTTGGTAATTTTTTAAATTCCCTGGAAATATCTTGCTTTCTGTTCTTACTTTTTGATTTTTTGTCACGTCTTTTTTTTTTGTTCCAGTTCTTCTAATGTGTAATGCTCTCCATAAGTTTACTGTAGTGCATTTCTCATATATCCAGTTAATGTTTTCCTCTGTTCTCAGTAAACCAAATATTTAGGTTGAAGATTTCTTGGCGCTTTAATCGTCTCTACTTTCTTATTCAACGATATTGTATTTATCAAAATTGATCGCATTTTCCCTATTCTTCTTACTTCCCAGATTTATCTTCCCATAATAGAATTCTAATACTTTGCCTTTACATCTAGCTTTACCTCATTTTCAGTTTCTTCTTCTTGTGGCACCATTTTAATTTCCAATAACTCCTGGTCTTTCTGTTTTTCAATTGCGTTTCTGAGTTACTCATTTTTATTCTTGAGATTTACATTCTCTCGCTTGATCATTTCTAATTCTGTTTGAATCTTATTCTAATTTAGCTTCCGGCTTTGAAGTTTAACGTATTTAACCTACCTAAATTCTTATTAATCTTCTTTTTTCATGTAAAATTACTCTTGGAATTGACTAACTAAATGCAGCAGTAATTCCACGCGTAAATAAAGGTCAAAAAATGGGAAACTTAAATTCTACGCGGCCGCAATCACCTTCTAATCATGGCTTGTTTGTAAAATCAATAGAACCCGCCATAAACTCGTTCTTTTTTGTAAAAAAAATGAAAGATCTGAAGTTACCAATTATATTCAACTAAAGCGCAGCCATGTGTGAAAATGCACTCTCAAAAGTGTACCTCAGAAGGGGCATCAAACAAGAATTAAAACGGATGTGGTCTAGACAAACATATATTCCACGCGCAATTTAGGCCAAATACCGCAACTCAACACAAAATTTATTACCCCCAAGCAATTTGCGAGCTTACAACACCAAAGTTCAAACGTTTGCAAAGATTAGATCGTATTTTTAAATGTAAATTAAGATTCTCCTGCAAGTTTTTAGAAGTAGCTTAGTTGATAGGCCCCTAATAGAAATCCTTAATACATCTTAATTCATGCTTCACACTTCTTTACCAGTAACTACGGTTACACGTATAAACCCCTCCTTAATGTATTTTTCCAAAGACTAAATGATTTAGTTTACTTTTTTTTGTATTTCTTCAATTATTAAATGACGAAGCGAAGCGGAGTCACTTACTAACTTCATGTTGTCCGTCCGTCCGCCCGAGCAAAAACTCGAGAACGGCTGGGAATTTCCAAATTCTGTTTTACCACTCGACAGGTGACCAAAAAGGCTTGTTTACTGGTGATTTTGAAACTGATTGGTCAAATGTCAGCGTTAATGCTTAGCCACTTCGCTATGCGTTGCAAGCTTTGCAGGTTTATTTTAATATTAAAGATTAATCATCAGGAATTTCCAAAAATTTATATTTCGATTTGAAACAAAGTCGAATGAATAAGAAAAACGCAAATATTGTCTAAACATGACTTCTTCCTCGAATACAACTTGATCTTCTTTCTGTGTCCTATTTATTACTTTTCCGCAGAATATTTGTGATTCAGAAAGCATTCAAAAATAATTAGCACTGCAATTGTTTTCTCCTCATTAATCTTTTGCTAGGAACACATTAAAAGGTATTCCCCTTCAATGCCTGCACTTCTACCATCGCTCCGAGAACTTACGTAAAACTGCTCCAAACCATTCTTTGTGCAGCGCGGATACCACTTGTCGATAGGTAACTGAATCTCGTTGTTGGGTTCGTTTGCTGTGATGTATAGCTGCAGCAACAGTTTGCATACCTCCACACTCTTTTGCTGAACGGTGGGACTGCAGAAAACTCATTATGTACAGACCATTGTCATCTTCAAGTCCTCATAGATGATTCTATGTAATGTTCCGCAAAGTCTGCGCTTCCACCAGTGCATCATTATTGTCACACACATTTGCCGGGCGCTCGCTTGTCAACACAATCGGTGCCGTCTTTGAACTTAGACACCCAGCGAAACACGGTTCTGCTACTTGATTCTGCGTTCCCACATACGACTACTATGCCCAAAGCAGCCACACTCTCACTTCAAAGAAACCACACCAACCATCACCATTATCGTCTAGTTCCATGGTTTTCCGCTTTGTCCACAACTATACTCGCAGTACTTGACGAATGACTCATAGCCTTTGGTTCTGTACATTACAGAATCTAATGGCATCTTATCGAGTACACAATTGGAGTTTTAAACAGTGTTAAGTTCAATTAAATTGAAATTTTAAAGCACGACAATAAAAAGCTAAAAATTTCACATAAATATCACTACTGACTGCTACTTTAATTTCATCCATGAATTTAGTATAAGTAAAATTTCACTAAAAAATAAACGCACTAAATCGAAGAAATATCTTGCGCTGCCTTGAAAACGCACTAAACATTCTGAAGTGTGTACTTACAACACTGATAAAGTATTTATATCAACTTCAGATGCGGTCATTATCAAGTATAAGAAGCTATCTCTTGTTATTTATAGAATTACACACCTAACGAAAACATCTATACAAAAATTCCATTACCTCTACGTTTCAATAACATAACTAATCATTATAATCCATTCTTGATAACCATAAAATATGAAACTTAATTGTTCGTTAAATTTTTGTTTTCCTTCAAGCAATTCAATATCTAGTATTTGGATGATTTTTTAAAAAGTAATGCGTAGTAGATTCGACTCTCTTTCTCCCTCTCCCCATTATCAATCCGTAGATTGGTTTGTTAGTTGGTCTCAATATATAATAGCCAGATCTTGTATTTTTTATATTGTTAACAATGATATTCTAATACGAAGATTATGACTAAAACTGTGACACTATTACTAGGAGGAGATTATGAATGGACGATGTTACTTTGATGCATAAAATACCGAAAATAGTCAGTCAGCTCTACTGCATGATTACAAATCGTGCACAGCGATAATAGATAAAAACGTAAATGGATCGTGGCAAAAATGCGTGCAAAATGTTATCAAGATGTACTTGAAGCCCGTTGCACCAATAAGCTACCGTATCGGAGGTTGCTATGTAAGTCTGTGCGTTTCATTGAGCTGAGATAAGTCAACAAGTCCATTCCTAATCAACACATGGAGTTTATGCGAAAATTTATGATTGAGCGTCGAAGCTAAGCTCAAAAGGCACATCTCGAAGAACAATACCCATATAAAAAATTAAGGCCTGCTAAGTTTCCGATGCTCTCATAAAGTAAAAAAATGGTTCCAGTTTGCAGTAATTGGTTTTCTTCTAAAAATATACTATAATAAAGGAAAAGCATCCTCGCAGTGTATTGTCATCATTCCCAGGACCTGGGCATAGAGCTAAAAGTCCAAGCTAAAGCATCAACCGAATTAATTGCAGCACCAAGCAAGCACCAAGAAAAAAAGAAGTTTTGATAGAAACCACAGGATGAAGGTTATATTCATAATAGCGTTCGACAGTGAAGGTATCATCATTATTTATGCTATACTCCCAGATGAAATTGTCAACATATTATACTACCTACGTTTTCACTGATATAACATGCAAACATCCGCATTACACATTGTATGATAATGCTGCTTGTCATATAGCAGAAACAGCAGTCAACTTGTCACAAAATCAAAATTGGGAAGTTTTAGAAAATCCTCCTTGTTGCTCTGTCATAAATCCTTATAATTACAAGGGTGTATTCACCCTTAAAAGAAACCGGGTTTTCTGATATTCCATCAATGTTTTACATTTTATTTGTTTAATAAGATTTTATGTGAAAGCCACAAAGACAATTAGTTCGTTTAATTAACGACAGCTACAACACATTACGTAACGTACAATTAACGACTTCGGTCATAAGAACAAACAACAAAATTATCACTACGTTACTAACTACGTGTTAGTCTATCTATGTCCATATACGAGGGATGTCTAAAGTCAGTTCACATATTTTCTTAGAAAAAACTCCCAAACATATGCAGTTGGAGTTTCTGGCAACATTTTATTGCAAACTCGGCACATTGAGCAGCGCATCTCGTTAAATAGGGAATTACTATTACGAACGTAGGCTAGTAGAATGCGTGGTGTTATTCGTTTTTTAAATGCCCGAAATAAATGCTGCTGGTGAAATTCACGCTGTGATGTGTATGGCGCTACGGGTATGGCAAAGTAAATGGCGTGGCGTTGAAGGAAAATATTTATGGAAGGACAAACAAATATTGAGCGACGGCTATTTGAGAACGTAATGACTGAGATTATTGCCCAAGTTCAACAAGTGTTTGACTGTTAGTGTGTGTACAATGTAAATTCAATACATTGTAGCAGAGCAACAGTCGGTTGGATTATTCGAGATGTGCTGAGCTTTCGTAAGGCCAATAGCAATTGGGTACAACTTCTCATCGGTGACCACAAAACGCAATGGTCTCGCGTAACTTCCGGCTTCTTAACGCGTTATGCTAATAAAACAGCCACCTTAATTGAAAGTATTATGATTCACAGCCACGACACTAATGTTTTTGGTAGTAGCGCAGAAATAATTGGAGCATATCATCAGAATTGTTTAGATTTAATAACAATTAAAATGCAAAATAATAAAACTGCAAAGTAAACTATTCTAAAAGTCATAGCTCATTTCTTTTACATGCGGCTGAAAAAAGTAAGGAAATATACAATATACAAATTAAAAATATTTAATTCAATTTTTAGTCAAAAACTTCTATCCCTAAAATTTTAAATTCTTAGTTTCACAGCTTCCCGTTTGGATTTCATTGAATTTAGCAACCTTCACGCATGAAAAACATTTTCCTGTATTTCTTCCTAGACTAAAATTAAATTCAGTAACATTGAAAACTCCCTAACAGCGCTTTTAAAAGGTCCACTCTCGTCCACAGGCAGTTTTTTATTTCAACCTTAATTTAATTTGGCAACCCCGGAAACATTTAAACGCGAACTGGTTTAATCTAAAACATCACAGGCTCGTAGACTCGTTTGTTTCCACTTTTTTTCAATTTTTCGATGAGACATCAGATGTAGCGCCTTGGAGCACTCAAAACTTTCTTTGGAAAATTCAAAAATTTTAAGCCAAAATTTGAATTCCCAAACTCTAAAATTATCAAAATAAAATTTTGTGCATACATCGAATTCATGGAATTTAAAAATTTGCAGAATAAAACCGTCATCGGAAACTTCTGTACAGAAAATCAATTTAGAAAATCACAGTATCGAAAATCATAACATATCTAATTGCTAAATAAATCCGTTGTTCCTTATTAACACGCTACGGAAATTAACTATGTAAAAGTTCCTAGATATTCTATATATGCACACGGCGACCGGACGGAGCTGCTTACAGAGGCACTGTAGTCATAATTAAAACAGCAATTAAACTTAACGATCAAGTGCTATTTGCACAGGATTATCTTTAGACAATCAATATAACCATAACTGATTATACAGTACTAGTCACGCTGCAACTGTATATTGTCCACCCAAATGCTCAGTAAAACACGAGCAACTCACGCAGTCCTTCAAAACGTTGGAAAATGCCTAGTAGGGGGTTCTAGCTCTCATACACCTACACCAAACTGAAGAACAAGATGTGTTATATCTCTAAAAAAATAAGAAACAGACATAGCAGTAGTTAATCTGTACAGGAATATATAAGGAGCAAAAATTATACAGAGTTAGTCGCGTAACGTTGAAGCTGCAATTACGGAAAACAGAAAATTGAATAAAACGCGATAACTAGAGCTCCATATAATGAAGCTAAGTTTAATAAGGGTACTAAAAAGCTGAAAAAGCTATTATATAAAAAAAGAACGCAACAACTTGAGTATACTTCGAAAGCTTCTCTCCAACTGATGCAACTTAATGTTCACTGAGGAAGATCACGAGGAAGGTCAAACAACCACAACCTCACACATCACCAACAAAACTCGAAAATGGTAACTGGGCAAAAGACAACAAGAAAAAGCTAAACTTCTGCAGAACACCTCGAAAAGTTGTTTAAACCTTGAAAAACACGCCACCAAGTAATTCTGCCGATTAAAAAGTCATTTTAGAAGATTTTAATAACAAAACCAAACTATAATTGTAGGGCTAGCAGAATATTAAAAGGATTACCTGACAAATCGTCGAAGCTAATTACCAAGCAAAAATCTAGAAGAGAGCATGTCGTATAAAACCATCAGCTTGTTGCCAATAATGCCCAATATTTTCGAAAAATTGATGACAAGAGTTAAAGCGGTAATACACGCAAAGGAACTAATCCCAAATCATCAGTTTGGTTTCATATAACACCATTCAACGATAGAACAGGTTTATAGAGTAATAAAAACGACCAATAAAGACTTTGAAGATAGCAAGTATTGCTCAACAGTTTTCATAGCCATACCACGAGCTTTTGATAAAGTTTGTCATATAGACTCCTGTATAAATTAAAGCCACACTTAATCCTATCAAGGCCAACGTTGTATCTACTCTTGACATCTGATTTACCAACAATAGAAATTAACACTACCACAGATGGCATTGCGATTATATCATCTCACAATAACCCTGCTACTGCCTTTGAAAAAAACTCAAGTCCTGGTAAGAAAATGGAAAATTGAGGCAAAAGAAAACATGTCCACGGGTAACTACAAACAACAAACAGATACCGCAAACAGAAACAGTGAAGTATCTAGGAATGAATTTAGATCGTCGACTCTACGTATAGATCAAAGCAAACAATTGAATCTGCAGTTTCACAAAATGTGTTGACTCATTGGTGCCAAACCCAACCGCTCGTTAAAAGACAATGTTTCATGGAATTCAACTGTGAGGTACTGGATTGATTTCCGACATTGGGATGCTGGAGAGATTTCAAAATAAAGCGCCATAGTTTGTCCCAAATGAAATTATCAGAAACGATCTCGAACTACCAT
Organism: Sinelater perroti; assembly: GCA_036346155.1. Taxonomy (NCBI): domain Eukaryota; kingdom Metazoa; phylum Arthropoda; class Insecta; order Coleoptera; family Elateridae; genus Sinelater; species Sinelater perroti. The sequence continues at coordinate 1,075,206 of JARFIY010000209.1, read as the reverse complement.
TACTGAAAGAATCAATTAGTTCCTATAGTGCTGAATATAATAACAAAATCAGTTTGCATCCAAACCAGGTAGCAACAAAGTTAATCAATGCACAGACTAAAAAGGTTTGCAATGAAGAGTTTAAAAATTAAATTTAAGTAATTTTTAAATAGTTATAAGATTTTCCTTCATAAATAATATACTGCAGATTGGTGGAAACATAATTACGGTTTCTAATTATCAACAATATATTTCAGCATATTTTATTTAATCAAAATAAGAACTATTAGATTCTGTGCACTTTTGCCAACAAAAACAAATTTATTAATTCCGGTAGTGTAAAATTCTAGAGTTCTAGAATCGGTGAACTAGCGTAGTTACTTGATTTAAACCTCTGGATTGCTAGTGTAAAAGTCACAGTCTATGCGAGAAAGGTCTGAATGAGTCAGCTGGATGAGAATTCAATTCATTCAATTTTTGTGTAGTCATTGGTGAGAATATAGTCTGGCGTTACCGTTGAAAAGAATTGATCCCTTTCCATCTGACTGACCATTGATAGCCATAAATTTTCTAGTTTTTGGTGCACTGTGTCGATTTCCTGACAATACTTTTCTGATATGATGGTTTCGCCCGGGTTCAAGAAGTTGTAGTAAAGAACTTCACGTGTCACCATCAAATAGGAACTATTACCTTCTTTTGATGCTGCTTCGATTTGGGAAAGTGCTTTGGTGCTTCATCTCTGTCCAACCACTGTGCTAGTTGTTATATAGAATCCATTTCTCATCGCATTTCAGAGTGCGATCAAGTGGATAATTCTTGTTGCGAAGAAGAAGCGTCAAAAATGTTATTTTTCGTTCAGGTCGTGAGGTACCCATTTGTCGAGTTTTTTGATTTTCCCATTTCGTTTAAATGACAAGCTACAGTTGAATAGTCAAGGGTAAGTTCTTCTGCAATCCCTCGGCGAGTGCGCTTCAATAATGATCCTCAAATCATCTGCCTCAGTCACAGAAGAGCGTCCATGACTCTCCCATCTTCACGGTTCTCGTCGCTTGGCGGAACTTTTGGAACCAATGTTGAGCTGCATGTTCACTGATGGTTCAACAAACAAATGTACAAGCAGTTGCTGCTACTTTACTTTTCAATTTGAACTCGTCCGATAAAATTACTCGAATTTACTTGCTTTCCATCATTATTCAGGCAACCTAAAACACACCAATATAATAAGTACAGCAAACTTCGATCTTTAAAATGGTATATTATATACATAAACATAGTTAAATGAAAGTTTTTCCCAAAATTAAGCATCAAAATTTAACCTTTTATTCATTTATTGTCGTTAAGATGGATTGTACTTGAGAAATAAAAAAATTGTAATCTAGAAATTTTGACAACTCGCACACACCCTTGTCCCATACTATATGATCTCTTTTTTATCCACAATTCAAACTCGTCCAGTGGCTTTTTCGTTTTTGAATCTCCTGTTATCGGTCTTCATATCTGAAGCATGTAATTCAATAAAATTCAAAAATTAATTTTTTAAGCATTAAGATTTCCCACCCTCTTTCGTTCGTGTTTGATTTCAAAATTTAATTAAACAACGTCAAAAATTCTCTGATCGATATTTTCCTTTGATCAAAATATCTGGAGGTGGACGTATCTACATGCATACTGATACGAAATCGGCACTATCTACTCATTTGCTATTCATTCATATGCTAATGATAACAGCAGATAAAAATCGCATTCGAGTGAACCCAACGATAGCTAATACTCCCTTGTCAACAGAAATTATTATGATATATAAAATAATCTCTACTTGCCATTGTTGAAAGCCCAAGCAAATAAGGTTAAAAGCCGTTTTAATTCAGCGGATTTTCTTCTTTTCTAATAATCTGCTCATAATACATAATATAAATTTAATAATTGCATCATGTACAAAGCAAACAAAAATGATAACTCTTATTAAATATAATTGAATACTTTAATTAACAACTATAAAATTAAAAGTATCAGCAAACAAACAATTTAACATTCAAATAAAAAAAATTAACGTAAAAGCAAAATCTGTATAATGTTATTTGATGTCACTTTCTTAAAAAGACATGAGTTCGTCCTGAACCCCTTTGCGCGCGAATTTATCTAAATTAGTGTTGCTTTCAAACCGCTGCTTTCCTAAGGCTGCCTTGGGAATCCCGAGTGATAATTTCAGAATTGAAGACGGGACTCCAAGAAAGCTACATTGTTGTACAATGCATTTACCCAATTTGGCTCAAGTTATGGCAGTATTCGTGGCATAAAATCCGTCTCCTTCTTCTTTGTAATGAGCAAGAAGTCTGACAAACCTCGGTCGCGCAACTTTTTGCTGTAGGAGCGGCATATCCATGTTGAGAACATTTTTAGATATGTCGGCACGTTTTTAATTATTAATGAATGAATGGCTTAACACCCCTTGGAGGGGTTTGCCGCTTCTAAGGAAGCTTTCGAGATCCTTTGCGGGGGATCAGTCCGTTTTTTAATTATTAAGTTCGCATTAATTTGATCAACCGTCAGTCGTTGATTATACTAATACGCAAGGTTTTGTTGCTTTAAAATGGAGAGGTGTGTCGGAAGGGATTTTTTCCGAAGATTTCAAAACTGACCTTCAAAATTACGTATAACGTCAGGTTTTCCCACAAATCACAAAAACATGAAAATTAAAAAAACGTAATTTTTTAATGACCTTGATATATGGCAACGTTGGTAGTGTGAAAATGTTCTCTGGAGGGACGTAATGAATGTGTAAGGAATAGATAAACAAAAATACATATTTAAAAACAAACATATCTAATATTTACCACTGAGCTCCCCTTCCTCTTCTTGGACTGTCTTTGATGTTCGTCCGTAAAGCTTCTTTTCAACATTCAACAACAGTTAGGCACCATATGTACACTCAACTTTTCTTCGTATCTCTTTTCCACATCACTGTAATATTCTGATTGATGCGCTTGCATTCTGTCGCAAAATCACCAAGTAACTTAAATGAGCATGAAGAAAGTGAGCTTTGCTCATGTTGCAACCAAGCAATTTATAGGATTCCATCTCCTCGACTAAAATGGTGTAATTTGCAGCCTTCACGTTCCCCAATAAAATTTGACCACATTTCTGAATGCAGAGCATGCTCGCAATTTCTGGAGTATGTGGTCCGCCATTAATTTTCGTGTTTGTGGGCCTATAAAAAGGTCAGTTGTAATTTTTTCAGACCAAGATACTGAAACCATTTACTGTCCCTACTTAAAGTAGTGGCTGTGATTTTTTGGCTCACGCCACACCATGGGTACGACGAACGCCATTGATTTCCTTTTTCCACTTTTCCAGTTCCTCACACTCTGTAAGAATACCTTTACTTTGTCCTAATCTGCTACTTTAAACCCGAAGTATTGAAAATAAGCATTATTTGCAAAAAGGCGTAATATTTTTTCCCTGTTTTTCTGTCGTATAATAGCCACATATGTACCAAAACAACCACGTTAAATCATTGGCATTTACAAACGTTACCATAAATCAATGTCATTAAAAAATTACGTTTTTTTTTTACATTCTCGCGTGTTTGTGATTTGTGGAAGAACCTGTCGTGATACGGAATTTTAAGTCATTTTCGGAATTTTTGGAAAAATCCACTCCGACACACCTCTTGCTTTGACAGCAGCAGACAAAAGTTGCAAAATTGCGACTACTGTTATCCACAATAAACTCGCAAATTTGAGCAACGTTCGTTTCAGAGATGTTGATGTACAACACGCCTGCATTAAATTTTCGATCTAACTTCGTCGCAAAATAAACGTCTTATGCCTACTGAACAGTTGGCTTCTCGATAATATATGTCTTCCAAGTTGGTGACGTATTCTAAACATAATATAGGACAGTCTCGCTAAAAACTATTATAAGGAGTTAGTACAATACTACTAGGTACTAACTGTTGATTCATCCCAATTGTTGCTGACACAATAATATAAATAAACAATTAATTATATCGAACTACCCTACACACTCCCGCGCGCACGCTTGTACAACTTCCATCCAATTGCAACATTTCAATGTTGTTATACCGACAAAGAACCAAAAATCATTACAATTTGACTCGCCCACTTGTGTACTAGTCCTCAAGAGACTATAAGTTTGTTTTAAATAAATTCATTAAAGGATGATGACGTATAGATGCACGCCTAATCGTGTTTCAATATGATTGTGAGTTTACTTAATAACTACACCTCGTATAGCATTATTACAAAAATTATCAAAGGATTCCAAATAAATAATACTTAAAACTACATTAGTAGTAATTATTAGAAATTTTCTATTTTTATTTTTTATTTGGAATAAAATAATTACTAAGGTATGCTAGTAAGAAAATCGTCTCCGTTTAAATCTAATTGTTCTTTAAATTATACAAATTCCTAATTCAAATTGCTTAAACTAGTCTAATTTCTACATAATGTTGGCAATTCTAAAATATTTCTAAAAGCTTTGGCATTCAACCCCAAAAAGTGTTTTCTAGTTCAACCAAAATTTGGAAATTTGCATGTCTCAAACTGCTGTTGTGTACTAATTCTTACATATTCTTCAATGTAGTTTCTACAACTTTCTTCTGCCGATCATTGTCAAAACGTTCCCCTTTTAGCGTCTTCTTAACTAATCCAAACATCTCAAAATCACCTAGTAAAAAATCCACACTTTTGTAGGGAACCAAGAAGTTTTTCCAATAAACCTTTAAATTTCATAATTCTTCAAAATATTTCTAAACCAGTCGTCGAACTAACTCTCCTATATTTCGCATCCCATTAGAAGGTTTTGATCGTTGAGACCCCTTGTTTAGGGCTTTAATACGTCATAAAAGTGAAGCAAGGCTTTGTCACCTGCTACGATGCTGTTGACATAAAGAGGTGTGCCGATTTAAAACTTACCGAACATTTCGCAACATCACGAAACGCATCACGCCCTTTAGTTATCGATCGTTTCTGCTTTGTATTCTCTCTTTTTTCTTCAGCATAGTCTTTTACATTCTTTCCTTAAGTCATTGTACTTCTTCAGATTTAGAAACTAACATATTTAGTCTTGCTTTCGTCCTTTCTGCTAACTTTCCCTCGCATTCTTGATCGTACCATCTTTTCATCTCCTTCCTTGTTTTCTCTTGTAGTTGCTTTGTCGCCTCTGTAATTACTTTGTTTATTGATCCCCATAGATTCTCTATATTTTGCTCTATATTGAGGTTTTCTATTCCTATTTGTATTTTTTCTGCATATTTGTTTCTTTCCTTTTCTTGCTGAAGGCTTGTGATTTTATTATTCTTTTTCCTGCGGTTGGACGCGCTTGTGCAAATTGGTATGATTTGTTTTAATTTTATTCCAACCATAAAATGGTCGGAATCTGCAACCGGGCCTCTGTAGCTTCTTATCTTTTGGATGCACCTTTCTCCCTTACTTTCTATCAACACATGATCGATTTGATTTGTATATCAAATTTCAATATCGTCTTTTTTTCTGTTTTTTGTCGGATATTTCCATATTTATCTGCCTTATTAGTTGCCACGTTCGTTATAATTACTTCCTGCCCCTTATTCGATACTGTTAGTTTTCTGTACTTCCTTGTTCATTAGCTCTTATTAATTTCTCTTTTACTGCATCCCAGTTCCATTGTTCTTTGTTCAAGAAAATTCTCTTGTATCCCACCTTTGCCTCCTTTCCTTTAGCTCTTTCCATTTTTGCTATGTTTCTCAGATATGCTTGTATTTTTCTTTCTTCTGTAGTTAGGTCATCTTCGATGTATCTGTTTGTACCTTTTAATGCATTTGTTCCCTTCATTACTTCCATTTTTTTCTCCCAATTTTCGAGTTTGGCTATTACAAAGGGTTGTGAATTTTTTGGACGTATTAATTCTGCTTCTTTTATTTTTGTGTTGATCTTGAGTTTCGCCTTTAGAAATTCTTTTGCTCCTTCTTTAATTCGGTTTTCACGCAATGGCACGCCTTTCAGTACTACGTTATTTTTCTTTTCCTTCTTTTCTATACTTTGCAGTTTTTCCTCTAAGTTGTTTATTTTTTCTCGTAATCTTGCGTTTTCCTCATTTAATTGTTTAATTTCCTCTACATATACATGTTCATCTTGTCTTATTCCCTTTACTTCCGTCATTAACTCTCTCATCATTTCTTTAATTTCTTCCATTTCATTGCCTTTTTTGGGTGTTTTTTTATCAGGAGTTCTTATAATCATATATATCATATATATCATATATATCATATATATCATATATATATATATATATATATAGTCATAAGGTGCCCAAAGGAAACATTTCTCGTTTGAAAATGGTCGTGAAAAATAGTAAATTTTCGGTGCAGTAATGTCCAAATATTCTTCTATCTGGTAATAAATCACCTACCAGTTGTTCTCTAGCATCATCTTGAAAGCAGTGATGTTCTCTTCTTTGACAAGTGAAGATAGAAGCGTCCTGATATCTCTGATTGTAGAACGAAGACAATAATCTTCCAGGGTAAGACCTATTTGCAAAGTTGCAAAGTTATAGTACAAAATTAGCCGTTAATCTGTTTTGGACCAAAATGACATTGCAAGCTCTTTTCACTGCCAAATTAAAAAGCTACTAACACCCAGAGGTCATCTTGGCGACATTTAAGATTAAAACCTGTCACTTGAACTTGCCACAACATGTGACGATCATTTAATCGCATTGTAAAAATTTCCCAGTGCCATATGTAGGGAAAGTGTCAGGGGTAGACCAAAACAATTCGGTTACTTTTTTGTGTGGTTCGGCCTTATCATAAGGCAGGATGGAAATACCTAGTTTTTTCAACACTCCCATAACTAAACTCGAGTTCCTTGTATAATTCAACCACTTTTAAACGATGATAAGCTTCACTGAAATTACAAGCAGCTTACTCTTTTCATATGTATGTTATTGTATTCGACTAAAACTATAACTATGTCGCATTAAACTTCAGCTTCATCTGATAAGTGTTTGACATCATATAAAAATTCACCAGATGCAACTACTGCGTTCATGTAGTAGTTCATGTCTATAGTATTTTTCTTTTTGTGTTTTCATCTCGATCAAAGACGTTCAGAACTGAGAAATAGTATACGGTATCCTATTGAAAACTTCCTAACAAAGATTTTATAATAACAATGAAAATATTTATACCTATCCTTTTTTCACAGTACCAAGAAATTATCAAGAGTAGAAACACCGTTTGAATAATGCTGGACGTAAAGCTTTGCGCAACTGCATGTGCGTTACTTTATTTTTTTCTCATTTTAGGAAATTATTTTTGATACGTATTCTAGTGTAAGTTACTATTGGCGACTTTGCATCGTTTTTCAACGTGCTCGTTATTCGAATATTTAAATTTATTAGATTCCATTATTTAGGTGGTTAAAATGTTGCCTGCAGTTATAATTTTTAAATAATATTTTTTTCATCCATTGTTTTTCATCCAACAAATGCCTTCGAGTTTGTTAAAGTCGCCACAAAGACCTCCTTTTGAAATTATCCGTATCTAAATACACGTCAAACTACAATTGTAGGCTTTATACATATTGGTCACCTTCAAGACAATTTATAAATATTCATTATAGAAAAGGACAAAAAACCAAATATCATCCTCTAAAGTTTTTATGATAAAAATGTCGTAAACCAAGCACACCTATATTGAATCGATTAAGTGTTAAATAAGACCCGTGCTAAGAATGGTAAAGAGAAATGAATAAGAAAGACTACATTGGTCCTAGACTACCTACCATTATAAGAGCGCAATTTGGTATCAATTATGTCGGCTTATTTTCTGAGGTATTTTCTACCATTATTTTGCCATAGTTGCTATTAATTTAGCCATGTTGCTAAACCTTCGTAGCTTTTGGAATACAATTTTAAATAATGTCTCATAAATCTTCAATTAAGTCCAAGTCTAAAGTTAAAGTTGTAGGACGTTTTCCCACACCCCATTTGCAATAATAGACAAAAAGCGCAATTCTCTACAAAACAACATATTTCTTAGTAAAAATGTTATTATTGAAGACATGTAGAACTCACTTAAAATTTCTATAAAATGTTCAACATTTACGATTCCATTGGATAAAATTAAACATGATTTACCACCATCATTTGATTAACTTTCCCATACTATACGGTTTGGTGAAAAAATTCATCATCCAATTGATTGGAAGACTACTATCACTGAATTGGCAATATCAACTTTTGTTCAAAAGATCATGGAACACCAAATGTCACACTATTAAAAACGCATCTCTGTTGTCTAGTTTTGTCGACGTTGTATCAGGATATGTCAGTAAGAGTTTTTTAGCAGCTCTTCTTTCCACTGTTCATTTTGTTCAATTAAATGGTCCTGGGAAGTCAAGTTTTGATAGGATTAATCGACTATCGCAACAACCCAATCCACTGTTAAAAAGAGTATTTTTAAACAGAAAATTATTTCTCGTTGTGAGGCACCACAATCAACTCAAATAATCTATTTGCAACCAAGTAAACATAGCACGATTCAAATCACTAAAAACTAGTCTTTCGCAGAATTTACCTCTTTGAGCTACTAATTATCATTTGATGTTAGTGCAGTTTATTTCAAATGTCATTGCACTCTATTTTCATTGGCAAAAAAATTGATCGTAATACGTTGTATAACAAAGTAACAATTTCCTTCTCACTCATCGTGAAGTTGGGCACAAAACATTGCTATGGTGAGTATAATTAACTGTGCCATCACTGAATATTCCGTTGACCCTGCAGACGTTAGATTTACCCTTCTATTATATTTGAAGACATATGAATCATATTTTTATTTCTTCATGTTTTCTTTTTAAGTTGACTGGACAAAGAACAGAGTTCTTGACAGTAGTAATGTTAAACAACGGTCAGAATAAGATCTTTGACTTTAAGCGAGAACAGATAATAATAAAAAATAAAAAAGTCCTTTTTCCCTTACCATCTATAGTAATATAAAGCAAACAAAACAACCACTGAAAGGTATTAAGTAAGTTTTTCCCTTAAAAAAATTGTATAAACTTATGGAAAAAGATTTTACAATTTGAACAAGTTGGCTTTCCAAAGCCAAAAATACTTTTAAAAAGCTGAAGAAAGAAAGTCAAGTATTGTCATAATTTAAGTTACCTGACAAAGTATTAACTAACGCAATTATAAAACTTTTTAAGAAGGTCATCTATTTTGTAAAGGTAATTTTAATTTGCTTAAATACAGCATAATACATTTTTGTGTTTTCTATTTAACCACAAACCACCCTCAATTTACCGTACTTGGTGCATTCGACTACAATTGTTTTCTGTTCACTAATCTTTTAGAGTGAATACGCATTTCATTACAAGTATACCTCTTTAATATCTAGACGCATTTGCCATTGCTTCGGTACTCTTCATAAAACTGCTGTAAATCATTTTTTGATTGTAAGATGGCATCAGTTGCAAACAACCGATTGAAGCTCGTCCTTCAGGGAACCTTCTTACTGCACACTGCCTTTTTCACAGCGTGAAATAAAGCGCAATCGCTTGGTACAAGAATAGGCTAATATGGAACATGAACCATCACAATGAACCAAGTGCATAATGGCAACGATAAAGCGCATCTCAATTTCGTCCGCAAAGTTACTTCAATAACTGGCATTACCGCTCAACTAATACGTTAGTAAAAACCTCTTCTAATCGTCATTTGCTTTCAATTCCAGTAGGATGCTATTCACAGATTGTCGTTTCATTTCTGACGTTTTGTACCAGATCTACTGTACCTAGACACTCAGAAAACTCCTCTAGATCAATGTTATACAACGATAGCAAATTTTGGCATGCATTTACAGCTTCTGATGAGGGTTTAGCGTATATAAAAACCAGTAGACATAGACCTCTGTTGTTTTTAAGTCCTCGTGGATCATGGTATATGAAGTGCCACAAATTGAATATATTGAACTATCCAATATATTAAATGTAATTTGACTATTTCGCATATTTGACAGACGTCCATTGTTTCTGACTTTCTCAGTACAGTTCTACGATCAATGCTGCGTTTCCACACACTACTAAATTTGTATGAATGTTGAAAGCAGTCACTCCCTCTTCAATAACTGACTTCTCCAAAACTTTTGTCATAATTACACTCGCAGCACTGAACGAATTACTTTATTTTAGCCTGCGATACGACCGGAACTTTAAGAAAAAAGTACCAATTATTTTTAAATGTTCTAATACATTACTTTCACGCATTTGTCTATTTCGGAGTTACCTTTTTTAAAATTTTCGTTTTTCTTCACGCACTCTTAATTTAAATATAGCATTCGTTGTTACTTCATATTTTTTATCTATAATTTATTTTTGGTTCTACCATACCAACAGAAAGTTTTAAAAAATTCCAAAAAACGTATTTCTACTAGTAAATGCGGTTTTCATCTCTTAATGTTATTAACAAACCCCAAAAACTGAAATTTGAGGATTCTCATCACAAAATTTTGGTCGTTTTTTTATTATACTTTATGTGCATAGTATGCCTATAAATGCACAACAACAAAATAAAACGATTAACTGCATCTGCATATTTTCAGTATTTATTAAATTGTTATTGCTAAGTATAATTACAATGGATTTATTCATAATGGTCACCCTTAGCCTCTACGCGAGCTGATAAGACATCCGAACCACTCGTTTGTGGCAACATGCATTACATCCGATGGAAAAGTATTGACTGTAGCCGCCACGGCTCGCTTCAAAGAATCAACATTCAGGTGTGTTTTTGAACAAACTGTTCCCTCTAGAACTGTCCATAATTTGTAATCTAATTAAATAAGATTCGGGCTACCAGAAAACAAATCCTCTGCTGTTAGAAAATAAAGCACATTGTTGCTCAGCCAAGTGTGAGTTCACCGTGCTTTGTAGGCGGGTGAGAAGTCTTTCTGAAAAATCCAAGCTCATCTCAAAAAAACGTGTGATTTAGATGTTTTACTACATCTTCCAAAACATTTTGTTGATACACAACAGCCGACATTGTGACTCCCTTTTCACAGAAATAAATACAATTACTTCATCATAACACACTCTACACCAAACCATTACAGCCGCTAAATAATGGTCTCTTTAAACTCTTAGCACCAGCTGAGATGTTTTTTAGACAACCTAGCGCATAACTTATTTTGTTTAATGGGAGATTTCTTCGTTGTAATTTCTTTGTCATCCGCAAACAAAATTTTTCTGTGACCGTGCACATACTCAGTCAACAATCTTTTTTAAAGGATATGCCAGAAAATGTCCCGTATGTCTTTAAAATTAAAATATAAAATTCTGCTTACGAAACGGATTTCGTTTAATTCCAGCACCTACGGCTTTAATTGACTGAACAGTCCAAACTGAGCGTGGCCTTCCAGATCCTCGACACCTCCAGTTTCATTAAACTATTTTATAGTCCGATACACAAACATTCTGGTAATGGCGAGAATATGCAGGGTCTTAAGGATTACCCTTTTCATTTTCACACTCATGTAATACTGTTACGGCAAGACGGTTTTCTTTGTCACCCCACTCCATCGGCAAGTAACCAAACTTGAGTAGAAACACAATGCAACTTACAACTTTAAGATCTGACAATTGCAACCGTATATCCAAGACATAGATATTTTGAAGCTGTGCAAAGAAAGGTAGCGGTGTTTATGGAAATACTAGGTATATGTATATTACATTATAGTAGTCAGATTCATATCGAAACCAACTGAGCAAATATAGTTCTGCCAAGACTTTAACTTGAGTACCAATGTGATCACAGTTATTCAACTATATAGTCGTAGCTTCTTTATAACCGTATAAACTGATAATATTCAGATCAACTTCGTCTTCTGTTATCTACTGATTAACAAACGTAAAGTGCAATAGATAAGCCTAAGATAACTCGTATACAACGAAACAAAACCAAATGTAGCGGTGTAAGTCACGTTAACCGCAGATTATGTTTATGGTGCTATAAATATAATTATTAATGGGAGTAACGCAATAATTGAGTTATTTTTACCGTTGCAATACACTCGCCAATTAAAGTTTGAGCTGATTCTAACTCTTTCAGTCTGCCTTCCCCGCATCCTAATTTTCTTATTTCTACTCGAATTTTTGCTTTAATGTTCTCAGTCGCAAAAGCATTATAAAAATTTACAGAATAAAAATATTATACTTTAATTTTATTAACTACAGTTACATTTAAACTGCTGAAGTAAGTTAAACCAAAAAAAGTGAAATCATTTTTCCAAATAAATTCGTTTGATAAAAATCCACTGTGTATAAATATTTTTTACTAAACCCCCAGAGAAAACACTTGTGGCCTTTATTTTTAATATGCTTAAGCGGTGCAGTGGCATTTAGCGAGAATAACGCCACCCCATTTACACCCTGCCCGTTATATTACTGCTTTGACATTTAAGATTATTCATTACACGGTGTGTCTTGCAAAGAACTGATAATATTGAACTATAAAGTGGAGAGCCATCTCACAGCATTCATAAAAGTCCTCACAATTATTTTTAAAGTAATTTGAGCACCATATTAATAACAATTCGTTAAACAAACGTGCCTGAAACATTAAACCAAAATCTACAAATCAGATATCTCGCTCCAAGTTCCTAAGGCATGCAACACTTGCAGATTTAATTTACTTGTACTCTCAATTAAACAGTTACAGTTACAAGAATACCTATAATTGAGTTACAATCCAACATGGCACCAACAAAAAGCGCCGTAACAAAGGAACCGTGAAATTTAGAAACCAAAACCGTTTAAAGCAGGAATTGCTCAATGCAACAACATAATTTATTAGTAAATCAATTGCACGTTGGGTAAAGATATAAATAATCTACAGAAAATAAAAAATATTTTGTGTCAAATTAATTTTGGGTGTTCAAAAATAATTGAGACCTCCCTTTGAAAGCCCTGTTTTGTCGCAGATAGATATGCACCCACAGTATATGTATGAAGATAGACCATAACACCACGTGATACCTTCAAATGACATTGCTAGAACGCACAGAAAAAAAACTAACTAATCATATGTGCAATGGTGCGAGTACATTTGGGGACAAAGCGAAAAACATTGAGGCAGACAATCATGAACAGAGATGGACGGCGCGTTTTTGTAGAAGGAGGAAGTGGTTGCTTCTAACATCCATAGCAAATTAGTAGCCGTGTGTGAGAAAGTAGCGCCAAGTCGCATAACTGTGTTTGGCTGGATATCAAAGTTCAAAGACGGTACAAATGCTAATAAAAGCAAAATCAACTAGCATGCGATGCGCAATCACACACTCAAGTGTGTCCAACTTGATAATAGCAAACAGGAAAATCACATTCAGTGCACTGGTGGATGCTACAGGTCTATCTCGCGGAACCTTGCATACTATCATCCATGAGGACTTGATGATAAAAAGTCTACCACAATTATGTTTCCCATAACTCATATTTAAAAGAAGCTTGTGGACATATGACAACATTTACTAGAACTGTACAACGTGAATCCAAAGTCGCGCGTCGAACATCTGACTAGAGTAGACAAATTATGGTTCAGGCACGATATGCCAAAAAAACACCAGTCTATGGAATGACAGCACATTGGAAACCCTCGTCTCAAGAAGTCATGAGCAAAGATCTTTATTAAATGAGAATTGACTTCCTCCTTTACTATGCCTAATAATTCGCTCTATTAGATTTCAATTACATATTCATAATCTATAATTTCAGATTATTATAAATTACATATTTTGTACTTATAATTTTCTAATAGATGTTTCCACTTTACCACCTCGATAATATCTCTAGTCGTTATTCATTTGTAGCAGGACGGATAGTTAGTTTCAATAAACAAGAAAATGCAGAAAATATTTAATTTTAAAGCAAAAATATGTGATTTTACGCAAAAACATCGAAAAACGGCTTTCACGCTTTGCGTTTGTCTTGTTTGAGCTACACTCTTATCAGATATTGATCAGAGTCATCCTACCCTCCTCTTCAGCATCTTATATCTAGAATTTCCGATGCTTGGGTTTTTTCTATCTAATACATGGTCGATTTGGTTTACTGTTATGTCGTTTAGCAGTCTCCAAGTCTGTAAATATGCTTGTGAGTAAAGCGTGTACTTTTGATTTAAAAATTCTTGTCCATTTTCCTGTCACTGGCATACACATTTCTGCCTCCCCACTTTTACTTTAAAATCTTGCCACTTTATTAGGTTCTTGTTTATAACTTCATAACATTGGTGTTCTCTTCTTCTTTACAATCTGTGCGTTGATTACTATCAATTTCCTGTATCTTTCCTTTAAACGTGTAGCGCACATTCTGTCATTCAATAGTCTGAAGTCATTTGCTGTTTTCTTTATTTACTTGTTCGCTACAAAGCCCGTTCACTACTAAAGAAAGTATAAGTTTCAAGATCTATAATCTCTTTCCTTCTTTGTTTAATTTTTTGCAGAGCCAATACAACTGAAGTGTGCCTTTTTTATTCCACCTACCTATCAGTAAGTTTCATTACCCTGTTGTTCATAGCAATTCCACATGTGTTTCTCTCCTTAGGATTTCATTTTTGGTCATGTCCTTTCATACTTTGTCTTAATTGCTCCCCCTTTCTACATTATTAACTAGTTTTTTAGCCCATCTTTAGCATTTCCTATATTTTGCAATTTCGTTAGTTTATCCGTATCCCTATCCCAGATATATTATTTGTGAATAATTTCTTATAGGCTAATCTAAGCGTTTTTCTGTTTTGGTTCCTAGCTACTGCTCTGATCTTGTCTTGAATTTCTTTCTTTTGTATCAGATTATTATCTATATTCTTTTTTTCCTTCGAAGTTATTTTTATTTGCTGTCATTACATTTTTGTCCTCCCATTTATTCATGTCTACAATTGTTAAACCTTTCCCATCCTTTCGCTTAAAATGCATGTTTCTTTGGTTTTCTCTTGGGCCACTAGTTCTTGTTTTGAAAAATGGTTTTCTCCTTCATCGATGTTTTCTTCTTTTAATACAATATTCTTTTTCCTTTCTACCTTTTTACGTTCTTTTCGAGGTTCGCCATTTTTGCCTTAACTTTCTGTTTTTCTTCCTTAGTTTCCTTATTTCTTCTTTGTACTCAGCGTGCTCCTGCCTTATCATTTTTTATTTCGTTCGCCAAATATGCAACTGTTTGCTTTACCTCATTTGAATCGTTACTTTACAAGGTTTCTTTCTTAATAAAAGATCTGTATGTCTTCTAGGATTTTTCAAATACATTAGGAGAGTTACTCACTCTTTTTTCTTCTCTCGAATGGGAACCTTCGCTGTTATCTACATCACCATAATACTATTGCATTTGCATTTTGATCTCGATAACTGACGAATTCACTGCAGTATTGGCAACATCGCTTCTCTTGTATGTGCAAGGTTATTTTTATCGCCGTATAATAAAACATAAAAATGTATTTAAAACCATGGAAAACAAAAAAGGTATGTGAAAGAAAACAGATAAGATTCGAATAAGTATACGAATATTTTGTAGCCTTCTAGCCGATAGATATAGCATTCATTGACATTCATCGACGATTGAACACTATATCGATGTCAGTACTTTTATGCAGTGGCTAAGAAGTGTAAAGCGAAATAGATCAGCCACAACTAATCTTTATGGTCAGGCACGATGTGATCGACCTTTGATAGCCTCCGAAAAACAATGTAATCGCATGTAGACGAACTAATTTTTTGTTAGTCATCACGTAAAGCAGAAAGATATTGTTGCGGCTATTGAGATATCTCTTGAACAAATCCAGTACAACAGTCATGATTTAATTAATTGAAGAAAAGTGGACACAAAATGGATCACGCGGTCGAAAGAAGATTTGGCGCTATACGAACAGCAGGATGATGTCTTTTCAGCCGGGGAGTCCCAGAAAACAAGCGATAATCATTGGTGTAAATTTATAAAGATTCTCCTAACCCCAAACTATTAAAAGAATTCGCTTCGGAAGAAGAAGTGCACAGGACCATCCCTTAGGGTTGGAACAAGAGAGTCCACATTGAATTTGTAAAACAATGAGTCACTATTAACTTCAGCGAATATATGAACGCTTTAAAAATACTCCGAGCTTATTCGCAGTGGGTTAGACTTTGCACTGAAGCAATTCTTCAGCATAACAATACTCGTTCTCACTGCAGTTGACATGCACAAGAAGCAGTACAAATATACTGATTCACTGATTTTTTCATTTCACTATCATTACAAACCAATTATCGCCTCATATGCTGCAACTATATATACCTTTAGATGTTCATCTATAGTTTAAATATAAGTTCACACAGACAGCTTAAAATATAATTTATTGGATCTCAAAAAAAAATTGTGGGTATCATGTATAATACAACTAATCCTCTCCAATTCCAGGTCTGGACCCACTCAATCCCCGGCTGCGACCTCAAAATGGTCAAGATCAACGCGAACTTCAGCACCATAACTGCCGACACCCTATTCGATGTTCTCCACGACCCGGAGTACAGGAAAGAGTGGGACATGCACATGGTCGAGTCGACGGAGATTGGCTATTTGAACCCCAACAATGACGTCGGATACTACGCAAGTTAGTAGGGAAGCAATTACTCAGTTCATCGGCTCATAAAAGCTGCATTAAGTAATTTATTCTTAATTGCCCGCTTATACTGGCTTCGCGGAAAGCTTGCAAGGTCTCAATTTATCTATCGAGGGCTCGCGTTATTTACGTACATTACACAAGCTGATTTAACTTAACCGTGCCTTTAAACTCTAATTAGAATTTTCGTATTTTTTGCGCGGCCACTTAAAGTGGATTGAAGCCGCTACAACTCAAATATTGCAAATCACAGATAATGACAATTACGTTACGTTATTATATGTACAAAAGTGTCTTATATGATAAACTCTAATTTATCTATTTTATATCTACAAGTCAATTATACCTACAACCGTGCTAAACCATTAAATATTAGCTTATTTTTATTTATCTTTCACTTTAGTTTATTATTATTAAAAAATAAAACAAAATTATTATCATTCTTACGTATCTATCCTAAACGCGGAGGAAAAATTCTTCTCCGTTTCTTTCTGTTCTTGACCTCGTTCTTTTCTTGGATCCGGTTCATACCCCATCTCTTTAGTGCTCCAGCTTTTCTTTGTCTCACTTTTTCGTGGTCTTCCAATTCTTTTTTTTTCGATTTTCGTCTCCATGCAGTTTTCATCACTTAATTATCGTCCATTCTCACTAAGCGCCCCATTGTACTTTTTATTTTTAAATCCGGTATTATCTCATTTATTATTTTATCGATTTTGTCTCTCCTGCTATTTTTTATTTTACATACAGCAATTTTAGTTCTTAGATAATCAGTCCATTAATGAGTATTGACTCCAGAACCGACTCATTTTTAATGTTTGTTTCTTTTAATACTTCATTGTATAATATTCTGTAATGTCATTAGTCTATACATTATTTTTTAATTTAGTCTGCTCTGTGACTTCGATAACTGTTTAATATTTTATTTTCATTTTAATTCTTTCGCCTCGTTATTATTCCTACTGGTTATTTTCCATAACTTAAGTTTTTATATTTCTAGTTATACATATCATATGCTTTTCATAAATCAAAATAGATACAAATATTTTTCTTTCAATTTTTAATTAATATTACAAATATCCAGTCATTTCATGTTATCAAACGTGACTTGATTGTCGTTTATACCTGTTCAAGACTCATTCAATTATTCTTTTCATATACCTTAAAAGTAGTACATGGCATAGATTTCTCTCTGTGATTATTGCAGTTTTATTGATTGAGAAGATTATCGTCCTACCTTTATTTTAGAATCATTGTTAACCGACTTGATCTATGCAATAGTCCTC
The DNA here is from genome assembly GCA_036346155.1 of Sinelater perroti. NCBI lineage: Eukaryota > Metazoa > Arthropoda > Insecta > Coleoptera > Elateridae > Sinelater > Sinelater perroti. Next base: position 1,057,306 of record JARFIY010000209.1, on the reverse strand, counting down.
TGGTCTCATCGTCGTCTATTCAGGCTTTTCAATTTCTTCCTAGGGCATTTATCTTCTTATTTATATTTTGATATCTTCCACTCTGTTTCAATCCTGTCCACGATCTTATAGAGCTTGATGTAGCTATCTTCATTTCCTAACAATTCCAGTTTATAGTTGAGACGTCTCTCAGATCTTCGCAATATATATCATCCGCATTATTCTGCTCTCTTGTATTTTATGTTCTTGCAAAGAGTTATTTTTGAGACATTTGTTCATCTCATTAAAACACCTTCCTCATTACTATTATTATTTCTTTTAATCAGTGTTAACCTTTTCACCAGTCTAATATTCTTCATAGTCATTTTTACTTTTATTGTTCCCTAGGTAGTTACTCTTTTCTCCTTCTTCTAAACTTCTTCCTTTGTTTCGCTAATTTCTTCTGATATTTAACCTTTATTTTTTTCATTTTGTAATTTAAATGACTTGATGCTTAAATCTTTTATTTTTACTTTATATTATTTTCTGTTTCATTTATGATTACCATTACTAAATAGTGGTCACTTCCTACATTATATGTTTTCATAAACTAATAATAAATAAATACGTCTATACAATATTGTTTAAAGTAAAATAATAAAGCAATAAAAATGATAAAATATAAAATAGTACAAAGGTAAATCAAACATGTACTGAAATTTTTTACGCGCTGTAAGATAAACAAAATGGGTCAGGCTTCCAAGAATTGTAGGTAGGGATGACTGAAGAGGATTTTTCCCGTGGGGTACCTCGCGCTACCATTTCTTTAGTCAGTATGACGATATTATAGCAAGATGTACACTCGCCCGTTGCGCGACAGATTATCAAGTTTCTTACGACTGAGGGCATAAGATCGTTCGAAATTTTGAGAAAACTTTAACTACAGTTTGTAGACAACGCTCTTAAGAAGATTGAAGTGTAGGCGTAGTTTAAACAGTTTTTGAAAGAACAGGCAGCAGTTTAAAAAGAAAGACACCGACGTCTCTCAAGAACGTACGCAACTAATAGTAATATTCGCATTATTCCCCCGATTAGCTGCCAAAGCTCAACAAAATTTTGAGAATTTGTTCTTCATTAAAACACACTTCCTACAATTCGAACGTATTACCTTAAGTTATCATTTATTTACACTACTAAAAACACTGAGTAGTGTCTCAACCATACCTAAGTTGCGATAGTGGGACCACAAAACCATATATCCGTTGAAAAAGATGTCTTTCTAACTCAGAACATTATGTATGAATCAATACTTAAAATATATATTCCGGTTTATATTTGATTCTCCTCTTATAAGTTGTTATTAAAATGTGATTAACTTTGTTTATAAATTCTCTTAATAAATCGTAAGTATCATACTGAACATATTTTTTCCTGTCAAGCCAATAACTGTTCCACTACATTCAATCGCCAAAATTCGCTACCTATCTTTGGTAGCACTTTTCATCTCAGCTCGGAGACATGTTATCTGAATTCCTGGCCTCAGCTGCAATATACTTGTCTTCGTCATCAATGTCCTCTTCAAAATGGATGCTTGTTTGCTATTGGAAAAAAATCCGTATTTGTCTTTGGTCTTTAGCTTCAACAAGTGGTAATGGTTGGTTAGTGCCTGTAGCCGGGTGAATCGTCTGTTTCAAAATTACTTGTATTATGACACAATTACTCTCTTGAAGTAGCTGTTTGGAATGCATTGGTTTGTTACTCAAAATAGGACTTAGAAATTTATATGCAGTTTCATACACAGTCTAAATCTTATTTGAAATACACAGTGTGAATATTACCTATAGAAGCAAAATTTAGAAGGTAATTTCTGATAAGAAAAAAAAGACAAGCTATTGTTCGGAAATACACATTGAGTTTCTAACGCTAGAGGATTACGTCACATTATATTGCACATCACTACGTCGTTTATAAACTTCGAACAGCTTCAGGGTATGTATGCACAGTCCCGCCTCTCTAAAAAAATTTCAACCATTACATGGGAAACTGATAATGCCATCCCTACCAAAGACTTCTTCATCTGCGAAAAGGATTGACGACAGATATCTCATAATTACGGTAACAATTGGAAAAAACCTTTCTCTCAGAAGAAAATCTGCTACTATGCACATATTGCAAATGGTAGAGACAGTAGCAGTAATTATGGAGTCTAAAACTTGTACTGAGATTACCCTCATTGTCTCGTAGAACACGTTTTGCCACTCAAATACACGAACATGGTACGCCCATCCTCTGTGTTCATCCCTAACATCAAGCGACCTTATAGTACACAAAATACACTATATGTGTAGTAGTAAAAACTAGTGTCTTTGCTAACATGCTTCTTCCCTTTTGGAGATAGATTTTGCATAATAAAAAAAATTGTTGTCAAACCATCACACAAATTGGAGACTATTCTTTCCAATCAAATATTTAAAAAAAAATACAGAAACAGCTATAGAGAACCACAAATCCTCTAAATCTCAAAATGGCCCTTCTTAATTATTGCTATTTTTCTGTTAAATACGAAATTAAACAGAAAAATACTGAGCCCAGCAGTACTGAGCACAACCCCCCTCCCCTTCATAGAGCAATTAGAATGACCCCTACTATAGACACAACACAAATGTTTAAACTTATTACAGCTGTTTTCGATTATTAAAAGCATTTGAAACGAAGTTTTATTTTTGTGAAGTGCTTTCCGAAAGCCGAGTAACGTACGGAAAGACCTACAGCCTCAAAAAGGGACGACAATATAGAAAAAATGAAAACTCTTGTAATGTACCACCATCGATTAAAGTTGAGAATAATCAATAGTGAATTAAATTTAAAACGATTTACCACCAACAGATTGGATCATGAAAAAAGTGTAAGCCAAGATAATTACAAAAGAATTTCACGCTTGCGCAAAAGGCTAATCAAAGAGATGTACCTTACTCATTTGTACCGCCTTGAGACGAAACCAGAAATAAATTGTGGTTTTTTGAGTGCGACCCCGAGATAAAACGCCAATATCGAAAGTGGTATATTGCAAACTCTTTCTGACTCAAAAATGCGAAAATTAAATTGGTGCTTTGTTTTTCTGATATTTAGCACAATGCCACAAGAAATTTGTGCCGCCAGAACAAACTGTCAATCAAAATATTTATCGGAAGGCCTTGAAAGACTCAGTAAGAAGGTGGCATGTACACTACAACAACGCTCAGTATTACACGCCAACCTCCATCAACAAACTTTGGAAAAAAAATTCCGTGCAGTTCCCCAGTCTCATAATTCACCAAATCTTAGCTTCCACTAATTTCCTTTATTTTCCCTGCTAGAAAATCATTTAAAAGGACGCCATTTTAGTGCTTTGGATAATATCCAGAAGAAAGTTGGAAGGCATTCCACCAGAAGCAGTTTGGTCTGTTACGAAAAACGCCTCCATTGGTGTATAGTAGCTGCCAAAGAAAATTACCTTGAAGGAAATAATCTTGATTTATAAAAATAATAAAATTCATGGTTAAAAAACTAATCTCGTTATTTTTCTTTGTAAAAGATTTTACAGCGCTTTCTAGGTATCTTCAAACGCCTAATGTTTAACTTGCATCTCCATATCTCTTATCATTTTGACTATTGCGGAATTATTGCCTCCTATTTGCGCTAAAACCCACCACCCTTATTTGACCTTGAAACAAAAGCAGTATTTTTAAACGCACCTCTCCCATGTAGACTGCGAATTTTTTTCTTGCAGTCCTATTATCTTAAAAATACCAGCTTTCAGCAGCAGTGCGCTGCAAGCGTGTAGTTTTAGCATCCAAATAGAGCTATTCGCATAATTTGCAACCTACTATTGCAACTATTTATTATTAACACTAAGTTTCGAAAAAGCATTCAAATAAGCTGAAAACATCGCGTATGTGTAGTTTTGTTTCTATTTATGTTTTTCGCTTCCGCGACTCCTGTTCATATGGCCCGTATGGCCATAAAGTCCGTTTTCTGTTGCTGTTAAGAGCGTACTTCATGAACTAGATCGCTTACGTTCCTTCTGCGCTGTTCAAACCTGTATTATTTGCTGTGTTTATTGTCTGTTTTATACCACGACCACCTGCCACCTGCGCAAGCATTAATGCTTTTGAGTCCTCCAGCTACGGCAGCAGTAAAAGTTATCTTTGCTTGCTTAGAATGAATCCATTGTGAAGGTTTGAGGACAATAAAACCGCCTTTTCAGAAATGTATGTTCACTTCGCCTTTGGTATTCAATGCGTCCATTTTACAAGGTGCACTCTGTTCTTTTAATTTGCCCTTATTTGAACTGGGCGAATTTGGAGTTATATCTTTCACTAAAACATCGAGAGTATTTTATATGTCGAGACTTCCTAGAATCCTTTGCAGACTCCAAATTACTAAATCGAATCATCATTTCTCTTTCTGTAGATTTAAAACACTGGGGATTGAAAATACCCATTTAAATCACATTTCGCCTGTTGCAATCACTGAGAGAATAAGTTTATATCAAATAGTTTTCTTAAAATAAACACCAATTCTGAGCTGACGAAAGATCGTATCCTCGTGATGCTCACTTGGATGCCGAAGTCACAACATTAAACTGACAATATCCTCAAAGATGGCGAAACATTGCATTTACCTCAGGATCTTCATGACACTTCCCTTAGTTCACAAACCCATTGGTATCAACGGTAGCTAAATGATATAGCTAACCATTGGAATTCAGTTTTAACTGATCTAATTACTAAGCGAATTAATTTCAACCGAATGACTTTCTTTGTGTATACTGATGAGTTCCGCAGAACTCAATAACCGTGTCACGGCAACGATCCCCTAGTTAGCGAAGGCATTGCGTCTGCTAAGCAGCATCCTTCCTGGCGAAGCCCAGCGTTGACATCCTCGAGGATAGCAAAGTACCACGTCGAGGACCTCAGGAATGGCAAAACTTGGCGTCAACCTCATGGCTCTTGTGTTCACACACCAATGCGAACTGGGTTAAACCCACCAATCGCAATCACTTGCAATTTTCACCATACACATCTTTTTATGTTGTTTTCTTTTAGTCCTATCAAACATAGAAAAATTTTGAATATACAAATTTTCAAAATACCCGTCCTTCTATGTTGCTGCATTTCAGTCAAAAAAGTGAAGGATTCTATATATACAATCATGGTAGTATACCTCACGCATTGGAAATTGACCACATCTCCACATTTCTTATCATTCTTAAACTGCTAATTCTTTTATTATTTTTGTTAAACATGTAAATGATTTTGTATACTGATGTAATAGAATTATTAAATTCTCAAATTGCATCTACATATTTCCTACCATTCTCTAGGTAACCCTCTATATCTTCTCCTCTATTCTTGGAATTGTACATAGACTACAAATTTTTAAATAAGACCCTCGTATTCATTCTCAAAATACACGTCTTTCCATGTTGCTACATTTCTATAAAGCATGCAAAGAATTTTGTATACCTGAATTTCGTAGAGTTCTCCAAAGAATAAGAATTTTCAAATCAAAAACTCTGTATTTCCTTTCATTCTATAAATTCTTTTCTTTACCTTCTTTCTATTTCTATGCAACATGCAAAAGGCTTTAAATCTCAAAACTTTTTAGTATTCCTCGCAGACTCCAATTTGAACTTGCACCTCCATATCTCTCACCATTTTCAATATACTGACGTGTCGGATTAAATCCCTTGACATTAGATGTTGCTCCGATCGGTTTTTATTTGTATTCAGGCATTGTTTAAGGTTCCACAAAACTCCCATTGTTAACGAAAAGTCATCAAGTTACTTTCTGTCAGTCTTCATATTTTCATGATAAATTCCATTTGCTGGTGATTTTCAAATAAGTTCAGTAATTTTCTCTATCAGCGATTCCGCAGAACCTAAGGGCTTCACAAAAGTTCCATCGGGTTCTAAGAACAAAGATTAGATTCAAGAATAAAACACGAAGCTTTGTTGTCAGTAAAGTTTCAAAGCAATTTTGGAACAGTTGCAGCCTAAACCTGTTAAAAAATAAAAAAGACCATATCAAATCAACGTACTGTAATTCTGTGATTAGATTTTTGCCCCCTACTCCACTATATAGCTTTTAAAGCTGATTAGACTTGAAAACGATAATATGCCTAAAAAATAACTAGGGCTTAAAGGCAACGAGTTATGTGATGAGTGAGCCGATTCGTTCACGTACAATAAAAACTGAAAAACTTGAGGATCAGCAAGTGATAACTACTATTTATATCTTCAGATCTTATTCCATAACTGCTTCGACCAAATCTTCACTTGAAACATATAATTTAAATACATAAACTGTAAACGTGAAAGGGTTAGCAACAAGTTAAAAGAAACAAAACTCAGTTTATAAATCTGTAATAAGATCAAAAAGAAATTAAAGATTAAAAGTCAAAATTCACCAAAGAGGCCAAGTATTTATATATAGCTGCAAAAAAATTTAAGAACAATCTATCACTCTACTAGACTTGTCTTTTAGTTCAATATTATACAAAACATTAACAATTATCATATTTGAATACCTCATTTAAAATATTACAAGGATGCTACTAATGTTTACAATCAACAGTTTCCTGTCCGGCTCCCCTGAAGAACCGCGACTTCGTCCTGCAGCGCTCGTGGCTGGATATGGGGGAGGAGAAGCTGATCCTCAACCACTCCATTCATCACAAGTGCTATCCTCCCAGGAAAGGTTTCGTCAGGTACTCTCGTGCGCTCCGTTTCGCCTGACCTCCTAACGCCAGCCTTATCCATCTAGGGCAGTCTCGCATCTTACGGGTTTCGTGATCAGATCCTCGCCTAGCGGCTGCTTCTTAGGCTACATCTCCCAAACGGACCCCAAGGGCAAGCTGCCGCCGTGGCTGGTCAACAAGGTCACCCAGATCTTTGCGCCCAAGATGGTGAAGCAGCTGCGGAAGGCCGCGGAGCGGTACAAGCAGTGGAAGCTGACTCAAAGCAACCCCGACTTCAAGCCGTGGACGTACCCGGAGCAGATGATGCTGTCCCCGCGGATAAACGTCCATGAGGTGAGCTACATCCAATGGCCTCGATGAGATAATGCCACGCTTTTTGCAGTGTGTGGAACCGCACAAGACCTCGGCCAGCTCTTTAACTCGCGACTCGGATTACGACTGACACAGTATTCAAGCACTTGCAGTTATTTTGTTAGCATTAAAGACAAAATTGGGTACTTAACTTAAGTAGTGGATTCGACTATCTTATAGGTATACAAACAGAAATTGAAGTGCACTTTACTCTTAAAGAATCCACACCGCGTAGTTGTAATGTAGGTATTAGGAACTAGTCTTGTTGAGGTGGCTCATCATGAGGCGTACAGCTCCGGTGCCAAAGTATTAAACCGCTTGAAACTGCAACCGACTGCCATCAGAAGTATAGCTGATTTGTTCGTTCGACCTACGCAGCCACCGAGAGGAACAATCTTTCGGCATTATTTCGTTCTGTGGTACCTCAGTATTAATAGTAGGTATAACGTGAAGGTAGATGACTACTTAGACTGGGTTTGCTCAGACTTTTTGTAGTTTGTTGATAATATTGACTTACTAGAGCGTTACGATAGTTGAAACAAAATTATTGTACAGGTACTTCTTAAAGTATTATTCACTTAAAGCATTTATAAATAATATAAATATTGTTAACTATATTCACCTATATGAATGATTAAAATATGCAAGCATCACGCGAAGTTTATTTTATTAATTCTTCATAGAGAATATAATAACCATCACAATAAACTTTGCTAGCTTGGCGGAGTTAGCTAAGATTGTTGCCCTATACTTCTCTAGATACTCTTTTAAGCTTGATTTCGTAGAAAGAAAAAATTACGAAAACTTCCATACAACTATTACCAAAAACAATAGATCATATTAGTGCAATTAGTATTTAAATGGTAGACCTTTAAAAATTATATTAAATTAGTCTTCTAACTAATGATGATGATAAAAATACACAAAAACCGAATTTATATTATTATTCTCTCTAAAAGTATTTACTCCGTTTGGAAAATATCCGTCGTCCATCATATATCGAAATTTGGCACGAATATAGCCGCGGTCTTTTATCATGTATTAAACATTAATATCTAGTTGTAAATCAAGAGAAATCTATCAAAATATTAGATAAGTTAATCAACACCAAGCTATGGTTCATTTCCTAAGCAAAATGTCAATAAAAACCAAATAACGAGGTAAACTATTACTATACCAATTCAAATAAAAAGTTACTATCAAAGAGCCTTAAGGTGAATTTAGTTTTATAAACGACTACATTTTAAAACTATGGTACAATCAAACTACCGATTTTTTATTATCTGAAGTTAATATGTTACTATGGTACGTATATTACCACCATTAAAATACCATAACACTCCCATTGAGTATCAGTATCTCTAGATAGGACAGTACTATCATCACTACTCAAGTCTCTGTGGTCACTAAAGACCACAGAATAATCACACTACAACTTTAGAAGCACTTCGACCTTCTCAAAAACTAATAATAAAGCAAAGATTATAATTGAATATCAAATAATTTAAAAAAATATCCACAAGACACCGTCAATAATAATAATAATAAGTCCCATTATATTCTTATGGGTCACAGAGTTTTGGTGTAATTATTCCACTTTATCCTATCCATAGCTATTTGTGCCCATTTTTTTGTTTCCACCTCTATCGTATTTCTCCATGTATGTTTTGGATGCCCTCTTTTTCTTTTCCTTTCTGGATTCCAATTTAATATTCTCTTACTAATTCCACCACCACTTCTTCGCAAGGTATGCCCAACCATCCATATTTCCTCTTTTTTATCTTCGTATTTATGTCCACCTGATTTGTCCTTTTCCACAGCTCATCATTACTAATGGTCTCTGGCCACCACACTTTCAGTATACCCCTCAGGCATCTGTTTACGAACACCTGCAGCTTTTGTTTATCACTCCCGTAACCGCCTACAATTCTGACCCGTATAACAAAACCGGCTTCACCATTCCATTATACATTTGTATTTTAGTTTTGGTATTTAAATTGCTTGAGTTCCATATGGCACTCAAATTTATATATGCCCCCCTTTCTTTATTTATTCTACTTTTTACATCCTCGGGCCCTTCATCCAGCGCCGCCACTACACTCCCTAGGTAAACGAATTCATCAACTGTTTCTATTTCTTCACCATTTATTAATAGGTTTTTCGGTCGATCTACATTTAGACACATACACTTTGTCTTCTTGATATTTACTTTTAGCTCAACTTTTGCCGACTCTTCAACTACACTGTTTAACTTTTCTTACATATGTTTACCGTCAATAATACAAAACTGTAATTAACTATCTTGACAAGCACACAAAACAATCTACAAATGCACTATTAAGTCCAAACTCAAAATTTTTCCACGCCTTATATATAAGATCACACACGTTTCGATATAAAGATATAGTATCAAGTACGTTATAAGAACAGCACCATCATCATCTCAATATATCCTAAAGAAGTCGTTATTAGATGACTAAAATTTACTTTAACCTATAAGCTTCTACATCTAGCTGCAAACGTTATTTTAGTTAGAGTTGTATCTGTCCTGGCGTTTTCACTAGAGCACTAAATATAACAACGTTTCATTCTTTCCTCATTTGATCGTTCAATTCCATTGAGTAATATTTGTACAATATTTTAAATACCTCCACCATGTATAAGGATTACTCTGTAATTCGACTTCATCCGAGAAAAGAGGACAATGTAGCTAAAGATAAACCTGAAGTTGTGTAGGACCTAAGAAGGTGAAAGTTTTAAAAGCGACAACTTCATTTATGTAGCAAAGAAGATACAACTTTAAATTAGTTGTTGGTTTCTCATTTTGTCATAGATTTGAGGAATAGTTCTACTCCAATTGGGAATGAATTGATTTTTGTGCTCAAATTTAAAAAACAATAACTGCTACTCAAGGCAAAGTCCATCGTTCCACGAAATCAGATTCTCCTCTAACATGACAATACACCCGTGCCAAAAACCCAAAAAGAAGCTCAAAAAAGTCTTATCGCATCCATCCTGCTACACCCTACTCTCTCTTTTCGACCAATGCGGCACTTCTTGCACTCGATTCGTTCAGCGAAGCCGGAAAAAACATGTAAAAGATTTTTAAACTCGAAACTAAATGGTACTTCAGTCAGATTTGGATGCTTGCTAATGGTTGCCAAAAGATCACTCATAATGTTTTTCCCCACCTAGTGACTGGCTTTTTTTATCGTAAGAATGAAAAGAGTATTACTAATTTTAAGTATGATAAGTTGGAGAAAGCTGTTGAGTAGTTTAGATAAATGTCATCCGTCTTGATCATTCCATAATACTGACCGAATTAAAAAAAAAATCAAAAAACTTTAACGGTAAAATGTTTGCAGAACCTGAAAGTACAACAATTACAGAAACATACCTAACGTGAGGCTTCAATGCGTACAAACGTCAAATATATTGTAAATATCTTCACATACTGCAGTATAGGCACAAGAACCGTTTGAGCAGTTCACATAAGTTTTAAAGAATATGGACTCCTTTGAGTACATCACAAAAATTACCCAATTTTTTCTAAGCCCTTAAAAATAGTCACAACAACCTCAATATATAATCAAAATTGCTATTCTTCTGGAAGCTAATTCGCAAATTTATTGGTTAGTCACGTTTAGCAGTATTTAACTTATAGCGTGCAGATATACTCGGCTACTCAAAAATTTTCTCCCAATTACGACTCGAAACAATGTTTCTTGTACAATTTGTATATTTTGAACTAGCGAGGATTACCCAAAACATATTCTAGAGCAAAGAAAAATTTTAATTCATCATATAAGAAACGGTTACAACTGACAATTAGAATAAAGTTTATCAAGTGCTACATTTTTTCCACCTTAGTGTTCCATAATGGATCCATGTTCACTGTAACCTAGGGATTATTGTGACTACCCTAACACAGTAAACTCATAACCAATCTGTAATTGATATCCCCTGAATCAACAGATACAAGTCCTTTACAGGGTGTGTCTGAAAGTCTTCCGGTTCCAGGATGGGTCTCCGGAATGTATGTTGCTTTTTCCTGCACAGGCTTTCCTGTACAGCCATTTCTGATTCCTTGCTACAGAGTCTGCATGCAAGGTCACCATTGAATTTACCAATTTTCCAAAGGTGTTGTTTAACAGTCGCATGTCCTACGAGAAACTCTATGATTATCTTTAGCTGTGGCCTACTTAGATTTAGTCCAAAGGTCCCTTATTGAATTTGAATTATGTCCATTCCTCAGAAATCTGATGATTTCCTCCTTGATAAAGCTTCGGGCAGCACTTAGATTCAGGTTTCGGGCCGATATAAGCCTCACTAGATCACTGCTAGCCAGCTCATCGGCTTTCTCATTGCCGTAGATACCGCAATGCCCAGGTGCCCATAGCAGTTTCACCGTATTGTGTTCTGCCAGTGCATTGAGTTCGTTGATGCATTCCCATGCCAGTCTAGATGATGCTTTGGTGCTTGATAAAGCCTTTAAAGCTGCCTTTATCAAGCTACATACAATCAACTGTTCTGTACAGAAGGCTGGACATTAAAGAAAACCACCATAAAGACAATAGAGGCGTTCGAGATGTGATTGTCTAGGATAAAAATACCATGGACTGGGTGAATTACAAATGAAGAAGTATTAAGAAGAGTACGTAAAGAGAAAGAATTGGTGAAAGTTATAAAGAAAAGAAAAACAGCCTATTTTATCATTTTATCATGGATGTGTAATAACATATACAAATAGACTGGATTAACTGTAACACAATTATTTCGATTACCTGAAAGTCAAGAACATTTTAATCAAGTGGCAGCAAATTTCTGAAATAAAAAGAGAAGGTCTATAAGAAGAAGAATAAAAAAACACCAGAGACAAAGAATACACAGAGAAAGTGATATAAAATAAACTAATAGCAAATAGGGAAAGTTAGAGGGAAGTAAAAATATGAGAAACATAAAGAAGGAATGTAAGATATGTAATGAAAAATAAATATAATGAAAAAATATAAATATATAAAACAAAAACTGCGATTGAAAGATTATTAAATAATCTGTGCAAAGATGAGTAAAGAAAACAAATACAGATAACGTTAAAACAAGGTGACGAACAAAAAACAGGATGAATAATTACCACAACGAACGAGGAATAAGCATACACAACAGTGGTACAGCAAACTCAACAATATGATAACGAATACATTAAAGAAATATAGAAAGGATAAAATAAAGTCAGTATAATAAATACAACATTACTAACTAAAAAGGAGGTAGAATTAATACAATAAATGTATCGACATAAATTAGGATAAAAAATTGATTTGAAATAGTAACTTTAAGAGTATAATACTAACCAATATAAAATTGGAAGCGAAAATCAGAATAACTAAGACATGTAATTAAAATAAAGAACAAGCTTATTAAAAAAGTAATAAAAGTAGGTAGAAAAACAATAAGACAAGTAAGAAAATTAGCTACGAATATATTAGAGTGAAAGAAATCTAGAGAAGACTCAAGAAAAACAAATAACATACAACGACATAAGGACTAAGAGAAAAAAGAAGAACTGTAGTTATAAAAATTTATAAAATAGTTTCTCATCTTCCTTATTGGCATATTTAACAATGAGTGCTTTTTAATTTTTTTTCACATACAAATAAATATATAAGACCTTTTAATATCCAAAATTATAAAAATGCATATAGCTGAAAAAATAAACCAAAATATAGGTGAAAGCTAACACACACCTTCTCGGGCGTAATTGAAATAAAACCTAAAGGACAGTTTCATTCTAAGGTAAATGTAGTAGCGAAAAATCAAAACAACATCTAGAGCTACTGCAAGACATAACTACCAACACTAGAAGATAACTTATAAGTAATGTATCGGCTATTTTAGCATTTTTTTAAGTAGAAGTAAATGAGAACATCTCAAAATAACCGTGTAAATTTTGCCATAGTGTTGATACACTAATAAGTATGGCCCCCCATAGTAAATCCTGGTGTGCTTGCAAATTGCTCCGATGCAGATGGAGTAATTCAAAACCAAGACCCCAAACGGACCCGATTATTGAAACTTGACAAACAAAAACCATTTTGAAAAACTATGTATTGTCATATGTGTGAATTCACTACTACAGTGTTAGTCTTTATACTCCAACTCAACCAGACGTTGGATTTGTCATAAACTTTGCCTTTACGCGGAGCCAAAGTACAGGATTTTGGTTTCCACGTTCGTCCTCTTCACCTTTTTACTGAATAAAAATAATGCTTTCTTTGTAGAATTTTCTGATAAAGAATATTCTGTGTATCACTGGTATAAGTACTTCTTGGGAAAGACTACAGAATACTCCATCACCTTGGCTCCAATGCAATAAACAACGTTTTGAGATTTGCTAATAACTTTATAAACAGTTGGGTCCAACACCGAAATATGTTTAGGCCTTTTTATGACCCATTATCACTTTAATTAGCATCAATTTAGAGTTAAATAGTCTACAAATAATTAACAATGAACATGGAGCTAAGTGATGAACAAGACGCCGTTTACTCGCGCATTACAACAGCACTAAGAATGCTCTTATTGCGAAATAAAATTTCTGAACACAAAAACGTCATTTTAAATATTTACTGATACTTTTCTAAAGATATGAGGCTTTTGAAGTTCAATATTAGAGCACTTAACTGCGATTCTGGAAAAGTACTTTGTTTAAACGAGAAAAATAAAACGAAATTGCACATCGGTGCGAATTGCACATCTAATCTTTAAATAAACCTATTAAGCAACCTTTAAATTAAAACCAAAATTAATATTACTGTTAACTATCATTGCAACTGTGATTATAATTCAATATTTAAGTAACAGAGCCGGTCCTTGGCCTTTGGTGTTAGCTAATATATAAAATCTTCCATTAACATATCTTCCTTTTAACAGTTTATTTGGACGCCGTTTTTTGGTTCACTGACATATGGAAAAAAGAAGGTTTTCCATTTGGTGCACTATGGAACAACCTATACAATTCATTCAACTTTATTATCAAAATAAACGTTTAGCATAAGATGTTTTTCATAAATTACTCGATATCTATGGTCACCATAATCGTCCAACTAAAGCTGAAATAAGAAGCGTAATTAAAACATTTGAAGGAACTGATGGGGTAGCTGAAATAAAACATCAAACATACCTGCGTCCAGATCGTTAACAAATATTGATATAGTTCGTGACAGCGTGGAGACAAATTCACAAATGTCGGTTCCAAGGCGTTCACAGCTCTTAAACTCCAACATGGTAAACTTTACGGAAGGATTTAACCTTGTAAGCAAACAAAATTCGATTAACCCAAGAATTAAACCCGACCGACCATTTGAAGCGCAACATTTCGTTGATTTTATACTGCAACAAAATGATCGTTTTTCTAAAAAAATCTTCAGTGACGACGCACTCTCCTACACAAACAAAATTGTCTAATTTGGGAATACGAAAATTCAAGACTGATCCTTGAGCAAGGTTTGCATCCACTAAAAGTTACAGTTTAGTGAGGTTTTTGGAATAGCGGGGTGATTGGACAATACTTTTTTGAAGCTGACAATGGAAATGTTGTTATTGTGAATGGACCTCGATATCGAAGCATGATAATCAATTCTTATGACCTGAGTTGAATAATGTTGATATTCAGAATAAAGTTCCAACAAGATGGTGATACCGGTCATACAGCCAGAGAAATAATAGATTTATTAAATCGTAAATTTTCTGGACGTGTTATCCCAAAAATCGTACCGTTGCACTCTTGGACGGATTGCGACAAACGCAATCAAAACCTATTTTTCAAAATATGGAATTTAGCGACAAAAAAAGTTGCAGACGTATATTTAATAAACAAGTATTGCTATTCATTTCACCATTCTTCAGTAGTCACGTGACCTTCAAAGTGGAAGGAGTGTATAAATTAGTGCATTGACTTTTCTTTTTTACTTTATTAAAACTATCTCTTGTTACAAAATTGTTTGTGTTATTTTTCAGTTCCAGCTAAGAATTTGAGTTATTTATGATTAAAGTTGCATGGAAAATGAGTGGAGATCCGAAATATACCTTATAGTGTATAAATATACGCATGCGCCCAGTAACATATCAAAAATCATAGGTTTCAATCTTTGCTTAGCGTTACAAATTTAGACCTATGAGGGCCGACTTTAAATGAAGCTTATTATTGTAGCTTTTAACTGCTTATTGAAGATATGAAAAGAAATTTTGTTCGTACTCGCTCAAATTTTTGAAATTGGGGCGAGTGTATGCACAGGGCGTGTAATTTCCCATATAAAATGATCATTTTTTTCGGATTTTATTATTTCACAATTATCTGTTCTGTATTTTCCCTTTTGTATTGTTTCAGAAATGGCTTAGTATAGGAAAAATCGTCCCAATTTAGCAGACACATTGCTGAACAACCTTAGGTTGTTGTAATCCAACACCAAGCAAACATCTATACCGAAGGAGGATAGGCTAAAGCACGACACAAGATTTGTCCCAGGAATCTTTCGGCGATATGGAAAAGCAAGAAGAATTTACGAACGATTTTTAAATAATAATGAGATATGATAACTCCTACCCTTCTGGCGGTAGTGATTGAAGACCTTCTATGATTGTAGAGCAAAGTAGCAGGTCGGCAAAGCCTTTAACATCGACCGGTGGTGGCAGACCTGTGACTTTTGCGTAAGGTGGCATAATAGCAAAGCGTAGAAAAACTCAAGAATTGAAGCAGTGAACTGACCTTTGCCGCTCAGATGAAAATAACGAAAGAAGATCGGTTAGATGAGTCTAAATTGCTATCAGAGATGGAAAAAAGTCCGACGAAGACATCCAAAATTCGAAAGACAGTGGTGATAAAGCTTTGGCATATTTCGTCAACGCGAACCTGACCAAAGATCAACATTTATTAACCAGATTGGGTGCAAAAGGGGGGGGTGTCAAATTAAAGGAAGTAAAGCCAAAAGTCACTGCTATTCGACTATGGTAACAGCAAGCGAAAAAGGTGCGTAGGTAACACTTCAGCGTGTACCTTTTTGACGTTCAAAGATCCGTTGTAGAAACATTGAATCACAACCAGCTACGTCTTATCTAAAAATGAGGATGTTTGGCAGAATAAAAATGCATCATCGACTAATTTCGCAGGTCGATAATATTTGATTTCGTTAAAGAAACTAAAAAAGTCACCAAAGAAAATTTCGGCGAGTGGAAAAGAAAGTAAAATTATTGTCGCCAACAACTATTAATTTAACAAGTAAATATGTAATACGCTAACCGGAGCCTTAGGGCTTAGATGTTATATTTGCAAAACCACTTCCAAGGAAGTAAAATATTTGATAAAGATTAGAAAAAATAATGCTGATCCAAATACGTTTCGGTTAGGTTTAAGAACGCTACATGCGTGGATAAGTTTCTTTAAATGCTTAATTCATGTGTCTTACCACCTAGACTTCAAATCATGCCGATCGTGTAGAGGGGAGGATAAAGAAAAATTGAAAAAGAGAAAAGAAAAATCAAAGAAAAATTCAAACAAAGACTTGGACTTTTGGTTGATGTACCAAAGCCGGGTGGAAGCTGTACTACAAATGAGGGCAACACGGTTCGTCAATTTTTTGATAAAGAAGGGGAATCCCCCGAAATTACAGGCATAGATGGGAGTTTGATCCATAAATTTGGAACTATATTAACGACACTAATTAGTCAGTTACCGATAAACGTGACAGCTTTTAAAAAATACGCGGAAAAGACCACTACTTTATACGTGCATCTGTATTCGTAGTATTACATGTTGACTAAGATGCCTAAGGTATTAATCCATGAAGCTTATATTCTCCAGAGCACATTACTGCCAATCAGTCAGAAAGTGCAAAATAAACACCTCAAGTCGTATAGAATCCACCATTCAAGACAATCTTCAAGAGAAAAGATGAATAAAGATATGTTCTTGCGACTGCTGGTACATTCGGTCATGAGCTCTTTGCGAAAACTACCAAAAGGGGGCAAAAAGGAACTACTACATTACTCCAATCTTTTAACTAGGTGATAGTCTGAAGAAGAAGACGAAGATGAATCCGAAGAAGAAACGAAAGAAATAAGCAAATAAAAAATAATAATCTACTACTCTGTATACGACGAATAATCAAATCGCAACTAAGCAAATCTGCCCTTAAAAAATTTGAATCCGGAAAGACCTCAGCTTCGCATGCGGAACAGACCTTCCCTGATTTTCATTTATTCACACCTCCAAAGCACCACTTAGAAAAGTAAGCATTAGCTGGAGAACAAATAGGATCAGGTATATTTCCAAACTGTTCTAAATTGATCGTGAAAACAAGATGTTCTTACGTTGAGACTTACACGTCCTTCGTCTGCAAACATTTAAATGCCATTCAGCGTCGCCATTGAATGTCTGATAAGATAAAGCTCCATATAAAAGCTCCACTCCGCTTGGAGATGGAAGTCGCGTGGTGCTCGGGCGTCAATGAAACCAAAATCTGCGCCCGCGTCAGTAAATTACGCGCTCGCCGCTGTGCAGATTCGTTTGGATAAACAGCCACAACCGATTAAGTGCGACGATTTTGGTCTAAGTGAAACACAATAGTTGGCCGCTTGAAAGAGAATCTCAAGGATAACTCTATAACACCAACAAAAACAACACTAGGTATTACTCTTTCGATTTTCTAACACGGAGTCGAAGTATGAACCATGATAATTTTATGTGTAAGCAAACACAGCGACATTATGCAATGACACTCTTATAAGGCACCTGCATCAGCGGAGTAGTTCGGGAGACCCGAATCCATCAACAAGCTGGTGAATTTGGGCGCGACAAAAGATGGATTCGGAACTCAAGAAACCGCTGTACTCCCCTAAAGTGTTGCCTCAAATATTCAAAGCGCCTTCTGTGTCCAAGGGGGTGGATGGAGCGAAAAAATTGTTAACAGTAAGCGTCGAGCACAACAAGCAGGTGATGTCCCTGATGGACACGCTGCTCACCCTCTTCTTAGTGTCGCCCCTGATAATTGGGCAGTGGCGAGGCACTTGGACCCTGATGGAAATCTACGAAAACGTGTTCCCGCCGTGGGAAAGCTTTCTGTTCGGGTCGGTGCTCTATCTGGCATTCACCATCATGCGGGACGGCCTGCAGGATCTGATTCAGTTCGAAACGGACTCGGTAGCGAAGACCGTGCTGGCGTACAGCTTGAGGAGGGCCTACACCTACTTCTTCTCGGTGGCCTGCATTTTAATCTGGAAGTCTGGCTGGGTCATCTACGACCAGTGGTTCGACCTGGAGTACCTACCAGATGGCCGCACATTGTACGCGGGTGAGGTGCACCTTGCAATCGGGTTGTTCGGAATCCTGCTGCTGGTCCTAGCCGCACTGAAATCCTTAAGGAACACGCTGGCCGCGCCCTTCGTGATAGGGTTGGACACGAAGAGCACG
This sequence comes from Sinelater perroti, assembly GCA_036346155.1. Classification (NCBI taxonomy): domain Eukaryota; kingdom Metazoa; phylum Arthropoda; class Insecta; order Coleoptera; family Elateridae; genus Sinelater; species Sinelater perroti. Next base: position 1,038,788 of record JARFIY010000209.1, on the reverse strand, counting down.
TCCTTCAACTTCCCAACAAGGTATCGCGTAACGGTAAGTCCATTATTTCATTGCAAATTGGAAATTTCGCGAACTGGACCTCAATAACATGTTACTAATAAAAATTTAGACCTTCTAGGACCACGCAAAGGAATTAGCAAAGTAGTTCTAATGTATCTGATATTAGAGCACTTTAGGTTTATTTAGAAAATTTTATAATTACTCTCAACCACCTATAATAGTGTACTTTATCAATATAAACGGGAAATTCAGTGTGGAAAGTTAATTTTTTCCTAAAATATTCGTAGCTCTATTCTCATATCTAATCAAATAGGAATAGTACTAATTTTTATTCTAAAGCTACTCCTATGATAAAACAACATTATCAATATCTATAGATAGATCTAATATATTCCGTAACAAAAACAATTTTAAATCTACAACAGCCTCTTGCAATAATACTTGAGCTGTGTACAATGACGCGCGTTATTATTATACCCAAACGATTACAGAGAGACAAATATTACTAAGTACTTTGAAGTGCTACTGCGTTTCACGTTTCTCAAGTTAAGTGATTACAAAATCAGTCTTGCAGACTGTAAACAAGACAAAAACAGCAAAATGCTTATTCTTTTCGGTCAAATCTAATCGTCTTTACTACCCTTGCCCATTTGGCCTTTCCTAGCTGTTATAAATAGACTTTTGCGGTAACCACACCTTCACATTTGTGTTATGTGACATCTGCTTTATTTTTTCTTTAACCCACACACTTCATTAGTAGCCTCATAATTTAATAAAGTAATAGATGTAATATCTTATCAAATTTGATAGCATACATAGTCTTTAGAACCAAAAAGAACTTAAACTCCGACAGCTAGAAGAGGTAGAAGAAATTATAAAAAATCTAAAGAATGGCAAGAGCCCCGGAAGTGATGAAATCCCTGGAGAGCTACTAAAATATAGAGGAAAAGAACTGACAGAAAGGGTGCATAAACTAATAACAAAGATTTTATTTTATTACAATCCTACAATTTAACGACCTATACAACGTTGTACATAAATTATCCATTTTTGGAAAGAGTACTATAGGACATCATGTCGATCGCTTCAGCAGCATCGACTCCATTTTTCCTTTGTCCCACTTAATGTGTGAACATACCGATTTCGCCTTAAGAGAGAAAGATGATCTACCACTGTGATTTCTTACTGACTAAAACATTATGAACAGAAGCACTGCTCAGGTTCCATTCCTTCGGTTTGATCAGGACCTTAAGGTAATATTGCTAATCAGCTATCTCAATTGGTGGTACCACTGATATAAAAAGCAACTACCGCTGGCTACTTTTGGTTTGACCATTCTTCCCTTCTTCTTTCTCATTGTGTTCAGCTGCAAGTCGTCTAAAATTAGCATAAATGTTTTTTCAATGTTGTCTAGCTCCCAATCGAGATTTTTGAGGCCATTTTGGCAGATTGGACAGGTTTATTTAGAAAACATTCAGAAAGTAGCTGTCGATCTGTATCCTCAAATGGTGCAGAAATTTTTATATCTTTCTTTCATTTCCTTTTTTGCCATAATTTGGTTGACCATAGTTTTAATATGATTTGACTTGCCTATACTTTCCAATTACAATTCTGTCAACTAGCACTTATTATTTCTTTTGTATTTTGACCCTTGTTTTTCCATCCTGACTCATTTTTCCGTATTTTCTGAGTATTAGCATCGTTGTTCATTCGTAGTTCTCCCATTCGTCTTACCATTTCGTAATAGTTCTTTGTCTCTTTCATTTTTCCTCCAAATTATCTGGTTTAGCTGGTCTTGTTTGTTCTTCATTTAGTAAGTCAATTGGCGTCTTTTTGGACAGCACCTGTAACCTTTATAATGAGGTTTTGTTATAGGCTCATATAATTTTAAACATGTTGCTACTGCCGTCAATATTATTCACCTTTTCCATCCCATTAGCGTCGCCGCTTTAGTCTTTTCTAGCACTAGTTCAAGTTTTTTCTTTCATTTCATATTTTGCGGTTTGGTTTATTTATTTTTCGTACCGCACTCTTATTATTATCACAAATTATCACATGCAATGAAGATTATTTTTATTTTTAGTAGCCGGTTGTACTTACAGAACTGGTCTCACTAGCGATCCCTGGGAGACACCAACCATCATTTCAAGACTCGCGCCTTTTTCCACTTCTCTATATCGATTGCTTTTAGAGCAGTTTTATTTTTTTGCAGGGCGACTCTCCAAGTGTTTATTCGTTCTGCGTTTTTAGAACTATATTTACCATCCTTGTCTTGTCAGAAATCAAATTTTCTTTATTTAGTCTTCCTTTCTCTTCCAATTATCGTACGTCTCTTAGTTCTTACTTGTTCCACCATCGTTTCCATAACATCTAAGAGGCACATTGGCCCGAAGACAGTGAGTTGGTTTTGATTTCTTCATATTTTTTTTATTAGGGTATTAAGGTAGCTTCTTGTGTTTCACTTATTTGCTATCCAAATTCACCTCTGATATTATACACACAATTTCTTTGTATTGTGGGAAAAGTGCTTGCGCTGCTTCTAATTTGGTTTCAAACTTTGTTTGGGTTTTGTTCCATTAGCTTTTCTATTATTTTTTGTAGTCTAGACATCATTTTGCATTTCTTTTAGAGCCTTTCCATTTTTTGTTAATTCTCTTTTTTAGTTTCATTTTGGTTTTTTTTTTCTGCAACGACACTGACCTGCCTTTCCTTCTGCTTTTCGTCACTGATCTTATTGCTTTTATATTTTTGTCGTTCCAGCAGTGGACGCGTTTTCGAAATAGTTTTATTGGAAATATTCCTTAAAATTTTAAATGCTCTATCATATTTATGTTTATATTTGCTTTCCGCAGCTTTGGCCTCCACTTCTATATGATTGATTTTGTCTTAAGGTTGTATCATATTCGTATGGTATGCGAAATGACAAATAAGACTCGTAGAATTATTGGGTGAAAACTTAGAGTCACAAGAGACAGAGGAAGACTGCAAACCAGACGGATGATTTAAGGAAAATTGCTGGATGTGACTGGAAAAAAAGCAAATGAAGAAAAATGGAAACAGTCTCTAGTTTAAACCGATATATAGAGGATTATTAGGTTTCTCCCCCTTATATCTACTTTGTGTTGCAGAAGATTTTTTCTTTTGTTCGTTATCTTATTCTTTCTTAAATTTCTTTTTAAGTTTTCTCAACTGTGATTAAATATTATCTATTTTTGACCTCTTCGTACGTTATATTTCACTATGTCAGAGCGATTCAGATTCTGGTCGAAAATCGTTTTGATATTCTTTAAATTATCTATATTTTAAGTTCATGTATCAGGCGAAAAAGTCATAGGTCTTTTTTAGTCCAAAACTAGGTTGTTGAACTATTTTATAAATATCCATAATCAGCTTTAGGTCGCGATAAAATCTATAGGTAGTAAAAGCTAGAAATTGTTCTTATTTTTCAAATACAGTTATATTTTGCGTTTATAAACTTCGATCTATCATACGTTGTCAAACTTGTAAATTCGTTTTCTTCTACAGAGAGTTCTCCTACCTTCATCTATTGTTTGCAACCCGTTAAAATTTTGCTTCTTCTTTACAATTAGTATAACTTGCGCATTCAGATTTGTGATCTTCTTTCTTTATATTATGATTTTAGATACAAATTTCATACATTTTTAAGTTATTTGTCAAATATTCAGCCATTCAGATTTGGTCCGTAATTTTTATGTATAATACTAATTTGTCTTAAAACTCTTACAAAGACATAAAATGTCGTTTTCTAATTAGAATTATATTTATAAGAAACCCTTGAATGTGTTAAACTTACTCATCTACTTGTTATAACATTTTAATATGTTGCTTGCCTTCTCTAAACACTCTCACTATTTTGCGATCTAATAGGTTGTAATAACATAAGTTCATTCAGCATTTAATTTCTGTCAAAATTTACAAGCTATTGTATTCTAATAACTTTATAAAGACCAAAAAGCTTCAGTATCTAATTAGTTATTCATTCGTTGGCATAGATGTTCCTTTTACTACATCTTACATTTTCATCTATGGTGTTATAAGTCACGATAAATTATCGATTGCATTTTCGGAACTTCATATCTTCTGATTTTGACTAGTGCTGTATACAGCCAAGTGATGCTGTAACGACCGGAATAAATGATATCTGGGCTGTACGCCGCATGTGGGAGAAGTTCCCAGCTAACGCGTCTGCAGCTCATCCGTGTCAAATGTTCTCCACTGCGAAACAATCTTTGGTACCACTTTTTGCACGTTGCATGACTTGCAGCATTTTCACCATATGCAGCACAAATCATTTTGGTGGCTTCAGCAGCGTTTTTCTTAAGATGAAACGCGAAGTGGATAGAAAATAGAATATTCTCTTTTGTGATTGCCATCGTGAACACAGCTAATTATTGAGGTTATGTGCATCAAACGCCAAATCGCATGATGTTTCGAAAGACCAAATGTCATTGCTTTAAAACCGCAAGACGGCGGACTAATACGTTACATGTAAACGGTGATTTGCGTCCTGTGAAATCTAAAGCTGAGAACTTATTTATACACCTATTACTTAGCACCAAATTAAGCTGTGCGACTTACACTTTTATTCTATTCATATTTCTAATTTACATCTCTGCATTAACCATTTGCGTGTAAGGGGGAGCAAGTTTGAAGTTGAGTTGGAAGAGGAAAATTTAAGAGCTAATATAAAACTATCTTCCTAATTAATGCTAATGGTTTGCAGGCGCTTCGTAAGATTATCTGCTCTTTAAATTATCCTCATTATCTAGCACCTTGCTAATTAAAATATTTGTAACTGATATCCAAAAGCAAATATCAAATTCTTCTTAATTTTACAAACTTGATGTAGTTTACTTAACCTCTTTTTTGAATTAATTTGTTCTCTGTCTCTAAATATAATTTTATTTCACTAATCCGTTGACCTTCATAAGTTGACTCATTGCGTATCTGTTATTAACATTCCTTATTATACAATACTGATGAGTCTCCTAGCATTGAGATAATTTTCGATATCCTAATTATAGTGCACTTCCTTCAAAGGATTACAGTTAAGGCAAACAGATCATGGTTTCAAGGACTTCTGAGATAGTACTAAATACTTTTCACGATTCTTCCGCTATCAACCCGACATCATTTACATTTGGGCGTTTAGCAACCATAAGATACGTAAAGCTTTCGACTACCTCATGATAAGTTGCACTTCTTGGAAGACTATAATCAACATTATCAATTATGATTGGTGTTGTAACGAAGCGTGAGTTTTTAATTCTTTTGGAACCTAAAATTATTTTTACACTATCTGTGACGATACCATCATTAGAGTAGATGGGCACTGACAACTTATTCTTTTAATGGTAAGATAACAAGCCGGTTCTGCTTCCCCCTATTTTAAAAATTTTCGTTCCAAGTGCTATAGCGATATTATTCCAGCAGGATAGACACTGAACTAACTACAAGTGCTGAGAGCAAAATCATTAACTTTAATTTCAATATTTTACAGCACGACTTTAGCTGCAATCTCATCTTTCTTTTTTCTGGCGAAAAATTTTCTTTTAAAAAATTTTTAAATACCAAGCAGAATGAAATTGTGGTACAAAGAGTTTTTTCTAGTATAGTTTTTAGCAGCGAGTATTTTGCAAACTATAATTATTTTTAAAATATTTGTATACCAGTACGTAATAAAGGACTTTTTTTGTAAGAAATATCCATTCGATGCTTGGGATACCAAATATTGTAGAGCAAATTCTATAACTTACTGGTCATTCTTGTCTTTATCTGAGGTTAGTAGGTGTTGGGACCGTTGTCCTTTAAGGTAAGCTGTTGTACAAGGATATTATTATTTATACCAAGTTCTTGGCCATGTTTTGAACAAATTTCACTACAGTATTTATTCCGAGTTCCTGGTAGATTTTATTATTTCGTACAAGCCATAGAGCAGTTTTGGCAATTCCAACTTTTTACTTATAGTACAATCCAATGACCTATTCTAAATCCAAATTGTGTCCTAGTGCTGACTATTACTCACTACTCTCTCTAGCAACTTAGATAATACAAGTAGAGGCTTATTGGGCGGTAACTGTTATAGTCATTTTTTGATTTTCTTGGACTATGAAACATAGGGATGTGTGAAAACTTATTCTCTTAGCAAAACGTCCAATTTTTAAACAGGAATTAAATAGAGTAGTTAGGTAGGGGTTGTAGTACAATGTTGGGGATTTCATCATAACCAGGAGTCTTTTTTAGGATTTTTTTATTCGTATTATTTGATCATCAAAATCTTTAGGTATAAGTACATGCGGCTCATTATAATCCTTAATTATCCAAAAGAATAGTCTGTTTGTTTCAAAGATTGTTGGGCTGCAAATTTCTGGGAGATGTTTCACAAATAAATTGCTTTTGTCCTCATCAGATGCACAAGTTAAAATTATTTTTGTTATCGAGTTGTAGTACTGGTACCTCGTTCGATAGTTTTGATCTATGTAACATTTATAAATTGTATCTTTTTGGGTGCGGTAGGTTATTCAGTTGGTTGTCGAAAGACGGGGCCTTTTTTCTTCGCCGTTCTCTTCTGATTGCGCTTTTTTGTTTGATCACTTCAAAAATATATGTGAAAGGGGTGTTCAAATTAGGTATTTTTCAAAATAAAAAGGCTTAGTCGGCTATTCAATCGCTTCCCTGGCAAATTTCGTGAGATTTTTGGGACACACATTGGTATCTTGAAAAACCAGTCGACTAAGTTTTTCTAGAATTTTTCACACTGTACATAATCATTTATTAGTTTAGATGTTGATGGAATGTAAATTAGAGACGAAGTAAAAATTATAAAGGCAGGAACATGATCAGAATTTAGTTCTGAGACACTTTTTGTTGTATTAGTTGATTGAAGATTTTGCTACGTTAAGAGAATTTCTCCTGCTGTCACTTTCAGGTAGAGAAAAATTTTAAATTAAACTCAGGTTATAATATTACGACAAACACACCAACATTTAGTCGACCAATTCGTTCTCCAGGACAACAGTTTCGCACAGAACTAGGCATACTACCCGATCGCCTGACACGCAATCGATCATTATGACGCCCTTCTCCGCTGCATCGTTTGGTTAGGGCTCTTAGGAACCAAAGCACCTACGTCAGCACCACCTCTCTTATACTTGACCAGTAAATTCCCTTTCTCACATATCCACTACAGTTGTGTAACAAGGAATTATGAGTTTACCAAGAGTAAGAAACAGCCTCGCCTCTGGATAGACAACTCAGCGTTTCTGAACTCTACTTATAGGGGGCTGTAAAACAGTTACTTACAATTAACACAGTGGGGAGGGGGGTTTATTGCATAATTCATCGGGGTAACTATCGTTTCAATTTACACAACGTAGTTTAGCAGTGCAATCATTTTTGTTGTATCCATATTGGACTTTCTTTATTGGTTCTACTGTGCCAATTTAATGGCATAATGTTTTAACATTGTAGATTTCTTGCTAGGGGTCATTGGCTGCTACATAAGTAAGTTGGCTTGCTATCTATATTTAATAAACGTGAAAGTTTGTTGCTGGTAGTTTTTTGGGTACCAATTCTTCCTTGGTTTCAATGTCGCTAAGTGTGATCTGAACATTTGTAATAACTACAGATAAATGCTCCTCGTTTTGGATGTGAATGGTATGGAATTCCCCCTTATTGTTCATATAAATAATCGCCTATGATTATTCGAGTGACTTTTAAGCATTTTTTGTTTTAAACTGTTAATTTTTCCTTACTTTCTTAATGTCGGAAATTATATCCTGATGATATTTTACGATTAAGTATACGAAGAGCATTTCTGGCAAAAACTTCTTCATTATTTTTGTTTTTCGATCTTTCTTCTAGTTTAATTCTAGTCCATGCCCCTCTCCATTACTTCTTCTACCCATTTCTTCCTTGGACTACTTACTCTGTTCTTCCCAAATTATCTCTACACGTACCAAAAACGAAAATCCAAAGAAATGTTCGGGCATGTCTTCCTCTTCTTTCTATACTTACTTACATTTGCCTTCTACATTTGCACAGAAACTTCATTTACTATTTCTGTTGTTATAAATGTTCCCAAAGAGCACTCTATGGATAAAACTTCATTCTTTTTACATAAGTATGACATAAATCGAAGAATGTTAAATTATTTGATTTTTCGAACGAGTGGAAGAAGTCTATTTTATATCATGTTGCCCAAAAAAAATCTTTCTAAAGTAAGATGTATCATCATCATCGTGGATAGTCGTATTCCTATTATCTGTCATTTTCGTTATACCACTGCATCCCACACCTAGATATTTGTTTAAAAATTACATTTTACTTTACTGAATTGTTTACTCAAAAAACACGTAGTTACACTATCAAGCATAAATATAATCTCACTCAATTGGTAACTAAGCGTGGTTACAGCTAGCCAACTAACTAGAATGTTTGCTTTATCTATTTCAAATACGTACGTATCTGACAAGCTCACGCTATACACTTGACAAGTAGCTATAACTTAATTTTTCTTTAAACAAACTTAATTTTTTAAATCTGATTACAAATTATAATCCTCAAAAGTCCAGAAGCACTTGGAAGAAGACAAAGAATTAGTGTGTAATTATTCAAAATAAAAACAAAATTCCAGTAACATGAGTCCTTCAGACTCAGATCAGAGATGGTGAGCGAACATATAAAAACCTTAACCTCTCAGTTGGCTGACCATTCCCCCATGTTAAAGTTTCGCCAGTATTGTTATTTTAAAATAATAAATTTTATGAAGATGCTGCTTCTTTTGGAAGCAAGATGATGATAACCTATTTATATTCTTCAAAAAAAAAACTTAATATTTTCTAATTTAAAATTTATAACTATATATTAGAAGACACATATGCAAGTGAGATTTTCAAAAACAATTGTTTTAGGTCAAATAGTATTTTAGGGACACAATAAAATTTATTTTAATCTCGAAAATTATATTATTTACATTTAAAAACACAGAAATGGCCTTTAGAATGATACCCACACTATTTTAATGCCATAACAATGTACTTGGATAAACCAAATAAAAACCAAAGAACAGCAAACTACTTCTGAGCGTTGTAGGTGGGGTGGCCTGAAAAGAATTCCCCCTAAGAGTATCTCGCATTAATACTTCTTTAGTCAATATTAAGATGTTAGGGCAAAAAGTACCCTCGTTCGTTGCATAACAAATTCTTATCAAGTTTCTCACGAAGCTTTGGGAAGTCTTAAGGAACAGTTTGAGGACCCTTAAGAAGACTCAAGTGTACGTGTGGCATAAACAATTTTTTAAGCATGTAAAGTAGTTGAAACTGAAAGTCACCGACGTCGCTGAGGATCAGCGTGACTGGGAAAAATATTAGCATTGTTCACTACGTTTTCGAGAATGGCCGCCGATTAACACGTTGTTTTGAGGTAGAAATAAGTTACGGCAGCGCCGACACATTAATCTACTTCACAACACCCAGTCCCATACAGCTGTAGAAATGCGAAATAAAATTGAGATTTTGTTCTGAATTGCACCGGAACATCTTTCCTTTGTTATAGAAGGGGTTTTTGTATATTTGTACTTTTATAATGCTTCCATAAATAAAAAAATCCGATTTATAATAAGAATATGCGGATGTTCTCACTTTTTTTTAATCAGTTAACTAAAAAAGTACATCATTCAAGATATTGAACATCACTAGGTATAACTTTCTTCCATCCTTCTGATGATTTACAGATTTTACTTCCAAAGAACTTGTCAATTGGAAGACCTAATTTTGGACATCGTAATATGGGTTGAAGTATTGCTCTGCAAGCGCAGGTGATAACGACTTAAACAAGTGGTAGTCTGGTAAATCCGGCGAGTGGTCTAAAATATCCCAGCCAAGCGCTTTCAATGTGTTTTTGAGCCGTTTTCCAACATATGACCAAGCGTTGTCTTGTTGAAAGACCACTTTGTCATCTCTTTTGGTGTATTCTAGACGTTTGGCCTCCGTAATTACTAACTGGTTTTGGTAGAGATCGTCTGACTTGATTTTAACAGCTGAAAGTACAGCACATCTTTCTAGTCCCACCAAATATAAAGCATTGCCTTTTTTCCATGAATAACCTGGTATCAATATTTGTAGGTAGCCTAGTCAGAAATTGATTGTTTATCCCCAATAACAATACTATGCAAAAAAACTTTCTTTTTAGCCTTCAAAACAAAGTTTCATATATAGTTTTTGGCATCCATTTTCTTCCTTATAAATCTTCTCCATTCAACCTGAATCGTAAAATAATTCGAGCAATTCTTTGTCTTCGAAGTTTCTCACTTCTTTGTCTTCCATGTCAAAATCACTATAATTACAAAAACAAAACCACTCTTTGCATGTTGTTCCTAATGGGATACTTTTACTATAACCTGCTACAGATATTCGATAAAAAACAGGAGCAGTTTTCTTTATATTAATAATAAAGCAACAGTTCCCTCAAATGCCGTTTATTTGGTGCTGAATATTGGTGGCAGACATCAAAAACAAAAAATTACGGCTAGCGCAGCCATTAGAACTTTAAATGCTACTAATATTTAATTCACTCTCGTACAGGAAGACAAAGTAGGTATATCTTAAAATCCATACGTATCTCATGTTAGTTCTTCACTTGCTACCACTGGTTTGGAAATGCGTATGTAATGCGGAATAATTTAATGCTCAAAAGGCTCATATAAATGGAATAAAGAGCCTGTAGTAACTAAAACTACAGACTACAAAACAATTTTCAAAATATTTTCTTCGTCTCCTGAATAATACTTCGAGAGTGTCCACTGAGTATTTACTTGCAGGCAAAAGTCTTGGGAAATTCATTTGAGGGAATAGAAATACTAATCAATAGTACATTCAAGATTTTCTGAAGATCGCGATCATCGAATACTTCTTTGATGGCATCATTCTGATACCATTTTCACAATCAAAAATTTGAAAAATCAACCCTTGTCTGCAATTTTCTTGAAAAAAATTATTCACTTTTTATAGATTTACTTAATGTAAATTTTGTGCAAGAAATAATGGCTTACTGTCCTACGTTTTTAGTAATCCATAATCTAAAATGATGTCGATTCACAGGTCCAGTGTCGCTGCAACACACTTTGCGACAGATTAGCTTACTCGTTTGCACCCCTTATGAATATAATAATAGTGAGGCTCTGTATCCTAGGAAGGAATATAACCTCCGAATAGGAAGGTCACAGCAAAAATAGTTAAAGTAAATTACACAAGCCATGGCGACGTACAATAAATATTACAAATGTGTGATAAAATTAATTGGAATACAGAGATCTAATCGCATCTAAAAAACCCTCATGTGCAACCATTTTCTTAGATAATTTTTACAAAACATGTTATTTTGCGCTCCCACCCCTGGTTGCCAGCCCTTTGCTGTTAAGATATCTAATGTTTAACATCAAATTGAAGCTCAGCGGCATCTAAATCCTACAAAAACTAACTTACACGAACTATTATATTATGCCCGTCCACCACGTGTTTTCCTCCAAAATCAAACGCAAATTATGTAAACGTCCTATAATCTATTTTTGTCTACGAAGTTTGAAATTGAACCTCACCAACCCTTCCATTTCCGAATATTATATTTTCAACATTATAATCGAACTTGGAGATATATAAAACCCCCGCAGCCTAATTCTTCAAAATATAAAATCACGCCTTTCCACGTCCCTTGCCTATAATCTTCCCTCTTCGAAATATTACATTTTCCTTTCAAAATTCAGTTCAACCCTCAAAATCTGATTTTACAGAATTTAATATTTAACCACTCTGTTAAGATCCTACCCTTTTGTAATGTTGAAATGATTGAGTAAATTAAATGAGCGTCCGTACCCGGCGAGCGAAAGAAAACAATACTAAATTTATGGTACTCTGAATTTGAAAGTATTTAGTAAGTTAAACCATGAAATTAATGCAGGGTAGGAAATATCAAAAAATTAAAGGGAAAATTGAGAAACGGCAACACATCTAACAAATGCAAAACCGTAATTAAATATTTACATCTCGAAGTACAGATGAACACGGAAAGCAGACATTAGTTTGAATTAAGTAGGGATGCTGCAAAAACTAAATCTGTGGCGTGGTGAAGAAGAAATATAGTATAAATAATAATAATATTAAAAAAATATATAAATACGGAAAAACGATAGACATGAAAACAGAAAATAATAATTAAAAATTAAAACTATGGAATTGAAAAAAGAATTAAAACAACAAGAAGATAGTTTGTAGTTTTGAAAAAGAAATAAGAGAAAATAACATATGGAATTAAAGAGAGGAAGGAAGAAAAGATCATGAATATGATAAATAATATTAGACTAATTTCAGATAAAACAGAAGTAACACTCAACGAAAAGAAAGAAGACAAAATAAGCCAACTAAAAATCGCAAAAGTAAATTAAAAAGTTAAAAGAAAGAAAACGAAGATTACTGTAAGAACATACAAATTCAGAGAAAGATAATAAGTAATTACAAAACAAGCAAGGAATGGCGGTTGCAAGTCAAACATAAATTGGAATAAACTATTTGTATAAGAGAAGAAATACACAATAAAAGCCCCATGATACAAAATAAGCAATGAAGACCATATAAAGAATGTAAGTAGTAAGGAAATACTTACAGGAAAAACCGAAGAAAAAAACCATCGGCGAATAGTGGACGAATAAAATTATAGGTCTAAATAAAACAAAGAAAAAGAACGAGGAAACCTCATATCTAAATTTTTGGACTTTTACTATATTACTGGAAAGTGAAACCAGAACAGAGAGCAAAAGATGGAGTGGAAATAAATGTCACAGAAGAATAAACAAAAAAATAACATATTTCAAAGCAATTAATTCAAGAATAATAGTAATCTTTATGAAATAGAAAAAAATAATTAATACCATACAAATTAATGGACAGAGGATGCATTAGAAGAAGAAACCTTAGAATTCTATATAAACATACAACAAACATTAGAGAAATATTACAGTAATTATGATTGTAGACTTAAGGTGTTTGGTATCAAATCGGTATATTCCTAGAGTACTGTATTTACGTCCTCGCAGGATTCTATAGTTTCTTTAGCTAAATCATTTTGCAGACTCCAAAACAAATGGTCATCGAAAGGTGCAACACTGACAGCTAAAATCTTTCAATTTATGAGACATGTGGTCTGGTATTGTTGTGATAAAACAACGTGTATTGACCAGAGATAGCGACTCTTCTTCCAATGCTAGTTTCTTCTCCTTCTTCTTCAGACTTTTAGATCCACTTGTGGATATAGTCCTCCCCTTTAATTTTCCATGGTTCTCTTTCTCTTGCTGTACGTCTCCATAGTTTTCCTGCTACTTGTGCTATGTCATCGCTCCACCTAGCAGGTGGTCGGCCGATACTACGCTTGTGCATTCTTGGTCGCCAGTCGAGTAGTTTTCCGGACCATTTTTCTCTTCCCTGTCGTACCACATGTCCGGCCCAGCTCCATTTTAATTTTGCTGCTCTTTCAGCCACATCTTCCAGTCCTGTTCTTTTTCTGATTTCTGTGTTTCTTATCTTGTCTTCCAATGTGATGCATAACATTCTCCTTTCCATACTTCTCTGTGCTATTTGTAGTTTTCGAATATTTCTTTTTGTGAAAACCATCGTCTCAATGCCATATGTTAATACCGGAAGTACACAGGTGTTATAAACTCTAGCTTTGGATTTGAGGTTGTATTTTGACGACTTTAGTATAGATGCAAGTTTTCCAAATGCTGACCAGGCTAATTTAATCTCAATCTCTTGGTTTTCTTTTCCCATTTTTAACGTATTCCCGAAGTATATGTATGATTCTACATTTTCCAGCTTTTCTTCATCTAATTCAACTTCTGTATCGCAAGGAGTGGTAGACATGATCTTAGTTTTCTGTTTATTCATTTTTAAGTCTACCTTTTTTGATTCCCTGTTGAGTATCTCTATGGTCTTTTGTATTTCTGCAATGTTTTTGGCTATTAATACTATGTCGTCCGCATATCTTAAATTTGTTATATTTTCTCCGTCCACGTTGATTCCTTCATTCGTCCAATTAATTTCCTTAAAGGCATTTTCCAATGCTAAAGTAAACAGCTTCGGAGAAAGGGTATCCCCTTGCCGTACGCCTCTTTCTAGTTTAATTTTATTTGTTACGCCGTGCATTTTAATGTGCATGGTGGCTTTGTCATATATATTCTTGATTAATTGCGAATAACTGGAGTCAATGCGACAGTCGTCTAAAGCTTCAAAGATAAATTTTAGTTCGATAGTATCAAAAGCCTTTTCATAGTCCACAAAGGCTAGTACTAGTGGGATGTTATACTCAGTGCATTTTTCAATTAGCAGCTTGATACTCTGTAAATGCTCGTTAGTGCCGTATGCTAGTTTAGGCCGGTCTAATTGTTGACACCATACATCCTGGATAAATGCTTAATTAGCATTTAGCGCCAAAATAAATTATACCCTTCATATCCAACCATACACACAACAAGATTTTTCGAACATAAAAATTTTACTTTAATATGGGTTGAGGTATTCTTTCTCTTACTCATTGACGATTAAGGTTCCCACATAAGAGCCAGGGTTTACCTTCGGTTACGAACCTATGCAAAAATAATTCTTTATTCCAACAACTAAGGTGAGATAAGCATGTCAATATATGTTATTGTCAAGTCAAACAGCTCGATTGGTAATGATCACACGTACCCAATTTAAATAACCAATATTTAGTAAATATCTATAAACTGTTGTAAACATAAAATAGGAATGTTTAGCCAACTCTTCTAGCATTTCATCAAGATTCTACTTCAAGGTCAGATGCACCACGTCTTCATTTGGTTGTCTAAGTTTCGCTTCGTCTTGAAAACTAAAGTTTTATAAAACCATCGTTGATAATTACGTTCACTGATTATCCCTTCTCCATATAAAAAAAAATCCCATAGAACGTTTCACCGCCGTTTTCTAGAACTCTTCCAACCTTTTTCGCTTTCTCATGGTTTCCTGCAAGTCTTTGCTTTTGTCGCTATATTTCTCCATGTTTTTCTGACAATAAACTTATTATCTTAAATTTTCCATAACTTAACCCCACCATCTAAATTTTAACCTTCCTTCTTCCTTGTTCGCATTGGTTGACATTTTCTTATCTTCCTCACATCTCCTAGCCATCCAATTCTCCGTACTTTAATGTTCTTCACAATATCTTCTCCATTCAAGTCCTGTCGCATTTTGGGTTTTTCCGTCCTTTCCGATCAGGCGATATATTGTTATTTACATCTTGCACTCCTAAACTCTTAGATTATCTTCTTTTTTTGTTAAACTTAGTGACTTTGCTACATATGTTACTGTGAGTTCTGTTGGTGTTTTATGTATTCTAAGTTTTGTTTTGTTTGCTTATCTTTTATCGGTATACACTTATTTGCATGGTATGCTTTGTTGCTTGCTTGTATTCTTCCTTTGATATCCATTTCGCAGTTTTCTTTGCTGTTTAGTACTGATAAGTATTTAATGACACCATTTCTTCAAATGTGTATTTTATTATTTTTGTTTCATTTTCTTTCATTTCAGTTTTATTAGTCTTTTATAATCAGTCTACCTCTTCCACAACCTCTTATAGCTCTTTTTGACTTCTTGATATTATAATTGTATCCTAATCTTTGCTTATTATTGTTCCGCCTTTATGTATATTGCTTATTATGTTCTCTATCACTATATTAAAGAATTTCACTGATAATATATTTCCTTATTGTACGTAGATTTTATTGGTCGTTCCTTCTTCAGATTTAACTATTATTGTATCTTTCAAAGTAATTTCTGTCAAGCCTTCTGTAAAGTATTTGTAAGTGTCATGATCTATATTAAATAGTTCCTCTTTATTTTGTCAAAGGTCTGTTTGAAACCAATCAACAACATATATATGCCTATATTAAATTCATAACATTTCTGATTATCTCGTTCACCAATTGAATTGCATGAACGATCGATCTTCCTAGTCTAAATCCATTTTGGTAGTCTCCTACTTCTACTTCTTTGTGTGTTCTACAAGTTTATATGTTGTGTTCAGAAGAATAGCTGTTGGAACTTGTATATGGCCACTATCTGCTGCTTTTCCTTGTCTTATCTTGTTTTCAATTTCTTCGAATTATTTACATTTTAGTTTTATTATCTCCACTTATTTTACTGAACAAGTTTCTTTCTTATCGATTATGTTATAACCATACTCTTCCTCTGACGTTTCCATCTTCCTCTTCTTCTTCTTCTTCTTCTTTTTCTTCTTCTTCTTCTGTATCCTTATACTCCTTGGGTGTCGAATCTGACTTCATCAATAGTTTTAAAAAAAAATGTTGAATCCACATTTCTCTAACTTTTCAGTATTCAATATTTCCTTCTACATTCTTCATGCCTGTGCTTATTAATCTATTTTCTCTTTTCCGTTATTTTAACCTTTTGTATAAACGCCGAGTATAATTTTGTTTGCTGTTATCTTCAAATTATTTCACTACTTGTCCAATCCATTCCTATTTCCTTTGATGCAGTTGTATAATTTCATTCTCCCTTTCCTTGTATATTTGTTTGTCTTTTTTGTTTTATTGTGGTTTCGCTTTCTTGGCTAAACCATTCCTTCCTTTTCGATATTTTTCTCTGTCCTATCGTTCTTTCACAATTTCTTTTATGCTTTTCCATTAATCTTTGATGTTTTTGACTGCTGTTTTTTAGCAATTGTTGTATTTACTTCGTATATGTATTTATTCTTACGTTTCATCTTCTATAAATTATCTGCATTTGTTTTGTTTTTTTCTTTTGGTAATTCTCTTTCTACTTTTGCCGTTACCAAGTAGTGGTTCGTATCAGTACTAACAGTTCTGACATCTTGTATTCAATTTGCAGTACTTACATATGTAAAATTCCTGTATCTAAATGGATTTAAATTTGGCTAACGTATTTACAACTCTTGATAGAAATATCAAAAAGCATCAACACCATAAAAGAGCATAAATGACATAAAGTATTCTTCATGTTGAATAAAATTCTTTTTCCAAATATTATGAAGTAATGGCAATGCCTAATAATTTCAGTGCGTCCTGCGTTTATAAATATTCTCACAAAAAACTATATTCAATCAAATCTGAAGAACTATCTTAAAGGTATTTAGAATTCAAAATAAAATTGTTTCTTTCTCTACAGCTTTAAGTTGTTTTACGATAAATTAATTCCGCTTCAATGTCGCTCCAGCGACCGCTCTTAAAAAGGCAACAATGGTTTTAAACAAAGCCTGCACGCCGTAACGCAGAAATCACGCACGCAGCCCTCTAATTAGTTACCATCAAGCTTTCCTCCTGCCGGGATTCGCAATTTCACGGCGCTTAGACAAGTGTGACATACCTGTGCTTAATTATTAATTCGCACCGAGCGAAACATGCGGGGAAACATACTGGGTGTTCTGTATTTTCTATTATCAACCTCCTTCCATCAAAGACGCGTATTTAAACGTTGCTATACTACATTTCGGATACGTTTAATATTGTTTTGTTGCAGCAAGATAAAAATAAACAAAGTTTTATTTATTTGTAGGAAGAGTTGTGTAAAATAAACACCCCGTATATGCGCACCGGTAATATGCTCTCAACGAACCGGTAACACTTTCGTCGCTAACAGTGCGGCTCTTTCACTCAAAAGTGCATGAAACGGCGAAGAATGAACTTCAACAGACTGAAGGGGCCCAAGTGGCCCTCCGATTTCGGGCTGTACAAGCAGGTGCAAGTGCAAAAGAAGACGCTGCTGCTGAAAATAGCAGTTGTGGTAATAGTGATGATTCTCCTTCTGCTTACAGTAAGTATATCCTTTAAGTGCTAGTTCTGAGAAGTTGACGCCAATACTTAGCAGTTGATTTAATAAATACCAGCCTGCAAAATATCGATATTACAATAATTTGTCAACATTATTGTGTGCAAAACACTAGCAATGAGGCGTTAAAATAATTTTCTTCTACTATTGTGGTATTTTTTTGATTGCAATTTACATCGCTGTATTTGTAAACATTCAATTGATGTAATTATTAATTGATTTTATTTCGTGTTTTTCAGCCGAGGTAGAAAATAGAGGGGACAAATAGGGCGATTTTTAAAAAGATTTTAATATTTATTTCAGTCAATTTATGCTCAGGAATACAGCTCAGAGATTGATGCCTTCATTCTCCCCAAAAGTGTCACATAATATTCTCCAATACTCTTTTCAAGGTAGTCAATCAGCATAATTTTCTTTCAACAGATAGTACGCTTTTCGTCTTTTCAGAATCGGCGCCATTCATTTCATTCTTCTTCAACAATTGTTCAATAATCGCATATGAATTCGTTTTTGCTATGCTGTGAATAGACAAATCTTTTAAAGTTTTTTTATTGTGCAAAATAAAATCGCTCAGTTGAGATGCCCACGCCTTCTGCAAACTCCAAAACGTTTGTCGGCCAAAACCATGTCAAGTTAGTAGTTCAAAGTGGTAAAATAAATTCCATCCGCAGCTAAAATATCTGGGAGCATTTTGAAAATACCATCGCCAATAATATATTAGGTTATTTCCCATTAAAAATAAAAAAATGAAAAGGCACTAGTAGAACTAAATACGTGAATGGAATATTTAAAGAACAAAAAGAATGGTGAAATCGGGCCTAAAAATAGACAAAAATCTAGATACGCTAAAAGAAGCTATGAAAATTTATAAAACAAAATTTAAAAATTATCATTATCACTATCTAAAATAAAACAAAAACCATGCTTAGTAAAACTATAGACAGTAGAAGATAAGGCGAAAGTAATAAAAAACAAGAGCAAGTTGAGGCGTAACAAGGAGCACTACTAATCATCAAACGATAAAGGAAAGAAAAATCCAAAAGTACATCTGAGAAAAAGCTAGAAAAGAAAAAGAACTAGAAAATAAGGTAAAAGTTGGTTTTCAGAAAATAACAATTAATGGAGTAGAGAAGAATACCTTAGAAGCTGTAAAAAAGACAACGGAAGAGAAACGGGACTTAAAAAAATTAATAAAAATGGTTGTACATAGAACGTAAGGGAAACATTGTACGAAGGAGCATTAAAAGATTTGAAGGAAGCAGAGAGATATGAGATTTACATATTAACCCCACAAGAAATCAAACAAAGAAGTGGCAGTTATGGAATTACAAAAATATATCCCGTTTAATAGTAAAAAAGAAAGGAGAAAATTTAAAACGGGTGTTCTAGTAACAAAAGAAATTAAACATTTGCTAACGAAATTTACCCCGATCAGTGAAAAAAAGGCCATCTGTAAGCGAAAATGGAAGGTAGGAATATCAACCTTCTTAATACACATGCACCGACGGAAGAAAAAAAGAAGAGGATATTTTGCGAAAAGATTGAAGAAATTTTCGATAATTTTCTAGATTATGAGTTAACTATAATTCTAGAAAACTGTAAAAGTTGGAAGGTATTGATCAAACACAATAATGAAATGTCAAACGAGAATCATGTGAAGCTGATTGGTCTAACAGCAGGTCAAAATTGTATAATTATAAGCACATTCCAACATAAAAACATACATGAAAGGACCTCGATTTCACCAGATGGCAGAACGGTAAATTAAATAATACGCAAAAAGTTAAAGACAGCCTTACAAGATGTAGATCATATGGAGGGGCAAAAGTGAGATCGGACCACACATTAGCAAAGATAAACACAAATTTTAATACAATAAAAGAGAAGGACAAAGTACGGTCGGTGCCAACAGTTTTTAACGTAGAAACATTACTGGAAGAGAATAAAAAACAAAAATGCCAGAAGAAGATAAAAAATCCCTACAAGCAATTAACCAAGAAGACCTAATAAATGAAAAGGAAAATAATATGGCAAATAACATTAAGGCAGTAGCAGAAAAAACAAAAAGTGGAAAGAATCTGGTTCAGTTATGAACGCAAGGAAATTAAAAATAAAACACAAGAAGCAAGATTGAAAGTGCTACAAACTAGCAAACCGAACGATGTAGAAATGAACAGAAATTAGAAAAGAAAACAAAAAGTATGCACAGAAAGGCGAAGAGAGAGTTCTACGAGAATAATTTATGAAAGAACATTGCCAAAGGAAAGATGTTAGAAATTTTTACCAAAAAGTTAAAGGGGAGATGATCGAAATCGCTGTAAAAGTCAAAATAAAATTTAGTAGTGAAGAGAGTATTTGGACGAAGTGGACGAAGAGGATAAAAAACTATAAAAACAAAGATGAAGTAGAGGTATCAGCACCAACGAGTCAAAAAATAGAAGAGATTATTTCACAAATAAAAAAACACAGCTGATAAAAAATGGGGGGGATCAACTAAAGGAAAAAACACACAGTTTAATATGTGAAATGTGACAAACAGAAGAGATGCCAAAATGAAGCAATAATTAGACCATTACGTAAAAAGAGATATAAAACAAAGTGCCACAAATATAGAGGGATAACGATATTAGACACCGTCTGCAAAACATTAGTTACGGTACTGCGCAGCAAACTACAGAACCCCTCAGAAAACAGAATACCAAGGTGGCTTTAGAAAAAATCGTTCAGCAATTGATAACATTTTTTGAGCTAAAAGTATTACAAACATTATGTGACGAATATAGCATTGATGTTTCGTTATTGTCGTAGATTTTAAAAGCTTATGATTCAATAAATAGAGCAAAACCAAATCAAGCGATCAAAAAGCTAGAAATGCGTAACAAAATAATAAGATTGGTAAAAATTATATTAAAGAACTCAACAAATAAAGTAAAACTCAGTTAATCTCTGAACCATTTTAAACGTCAACTAAACTAAGACAAGATAACCCATTACCTGTAGCACTTTTTAATATAATTCTAGAAAAAATTGAAGAAAGCGGAATAAATCGTACTGGAACAAGAATAAATAAGAGCCGTCAATGTCTAGCCTATGCTGATGATATTACTATTTTGAAAACAACGAAGAAAGAGTTAAAGGAGTTAGAAATAAATACACGAGGTGTGGGTCTAAATGAACGAGAAAAAACAAAGTACATGTATATGGGAAAACCAAACGGAAAGAAAAATAAACAAAACAAATGGAAATAGAAGTCAAGGAGTTTTGTCTATTTAGGAAAATTGTGACAACACAAAAGAAATAGTAAGAATAGTAAAAGGCGACCGTTGTGGAGATGCGTTAAATAAACTCTTCAGGTCCAAACCTTGAAAAGGAAAAACAAGAATATACATACAAGACAGTTCTACAACCAGCAGTGACTTACAGGCGTGGAACAAGAAAAGCAAAAAAATTAAAGATCTAGGAAAGAAGAAGGTCCAGACAAATATTTGGAGGAAAAAAATATAGAAGAGCTAAAGAAAAATTAAGATTAAAATATTGTAAACCTACAGGTTACACAGTTTATAAAAAAGCAACGTTTAATATTTCCAGGATATACAGAAAAAGGTAAGACAACCGTACAGTTAAAAAAAGTACTGGGCCTAAAGCTTACAATAAATAGAAGACCGGGAAAATCCTAAATAAAACGGTTACAAACAGTAGAAAGAGATCTACAAAAGAAGGACATAGTATCTCGTGACAAAAAGCCAAACATAAAAGAAAGTCCTAGAGCTATGGTCTTAAATCGACTGTTTACCCTACACATTCATGAAAAAAATAATCAGCACTGCAAAGATCTGACTTCCCAGAACGCTTGAAACAAACAAAACAACCAACCTCCAGAAAAACAAATGTTAGAATACAACAGAAGCTTCATGAACCCCATTTGCATAGTGTGAAGCTGTATAAATAAATCGATAAGGAGAAACTCTTGCCGATACGCCAGAAACAACGCCAAACAAAATTGTTCAACAAAAAGCCTTCTTACTCATATAACTTTTGGCCTCAAAAACTAATAGCGCACATTGTGTGATAGTTATCGAGCTTGATTATAAAGACATTCGTCTAATCAATGATAACTTTCCCTATAAAACTGTAAAATATAAAGTGCTTCTTGGTATGGTGACACATCACGTTTAATTTTATGATGTCAGTGAGCCAAGTACTATAACTTTCGAATGATACATTTTTCTTCAACATCATTAAAAAATTAGTTTTCTTGTAAGATGGCGCCCTTTATCATTAAATCACTATAACTGCCGCGTAGTTAGAGAAGCGGCAAATTCAATTTTTTTCTTAGCCAGAGCAGTCTCTGAACATAAACCAAATTCAAAAACGGTGACACATTACCAGACAAAATATGATCAAAAGACCACAAAATACTAGCAAAGATAGCTAAGTTAGTGGTATCCCAAAAAACGATAGATTATTTAATTGATACCGTTATATAAAAGTAAAGGAGATCCGACCAAGTGTTAATTGTGGGTTTTAGTTGACTATTTGACTAAGCGTTGTATTAATAACATTTATTGCTTAAATTTCATTCTAACAACCTAGGATATCTTCGGACTTCCCAGACGTGATGTCTCTTTGATGCTTCTTTTAGCGTACCTGAATTTCTTACAAAGGACACGGGCAACCCAAAACAGAAGAAATTCTCCCATAAATTTCCTTCGATGTTTCTTACTCAAAAAATTATTAAATCACCACTAATTCTCTTCCATTTTATTCATTTTGCACTGTCACTTAAAATACTAGTGTTTAAGCACCTATCAAACAACAAATCTGTTTTAGAATAATTTGTATCCATAGAATATTTATCTGTGAGAAAGAATATTTGTGACAACATACACAATTATTGCTGTCGTCTTTTTCTTCTTCTTCTTCTTCTTCTTCATTCCCTTATCCCTTGTCAAGTGGGGTCGGGTTTCCTCAAACATCAGGACACTCTATCCCGGGTTGTCTCCTTTGGCACTTGGACTTCCTCTACGTCTTTAGTAATTTTTGACCACCAAGTCAAGATTTGTTTAGGGCAGCTCGAACTACGTGGTCATTTTCGCGTCTCATCACATTGTCCATACCAGCGAAGACGACGTCCAGTTAATTTTTCGACAATGGGGGCTACTGTGAAAGTGCCTCCAATATGGTCGGATTATATTACGAATTTTATTCAGTCTCGTCACGCCTGGCGTCTTTTGTGGTTATGTAAACCAATTTACTCATCAAATGATCCACGTATTCTAATATATTTCCCATTAGTAGTGCAAAATATATGGAAAAGATGAGAAAGGCTATATTTAAAAAGAAAATCGTAATAATTTTTTGATTTTTCCTCATTTATGTGCAATTTTTTATGACTCGTTCAGGATAATAAATTATTATCATTATATAACACTTTATTTTAAGCTGTTTTAAATTGAAAAATCTACGAGAAAAACTTTAAAAATATGTAATAAAGACAAATACATAGAACAACCTCCAGTTATAGTTTAAAAACATTCCTTCCAATTTAAATA
Organism: Sinelater perroti; assembly: GCA_036346155.1. NCBI lineage: Eukaryota > Metazoa > Arthropoda > Insecta > Coleoptera > Elateridae > Sinelater > Sinelater perroti. The sequence continues at coordinate 1,015,345 of JARFIY010000209.1, read as the reverse complement.
AATAATGTTTATTGCCCTAATTTTCTTAAAAGATCGTAGTGACCATTATATCCTTCTCCATAATCTTTTCATTGTTTTCTATTTGGACCATACATAGTCTTTCCCAATATTTTAATGACTGATTTATTCAAGTGCTAGTAAGTAGCCTTCAATTATGTTTCTTTCTTCTTTGTATCGTAGTTTTGTCTATTCACATATGTACGTAGTCTATACTAAAAGTGTCAATTCATATAATTCAAAAAATTATAATTAAAACAACAGAAAACCTATAAATCTATACAAGAAACATTATATACAATCGCAATCGCCTTCACAATAAACGCATTGGGATCTCACACACTTTTCCAGCATCGTTTTTACTGTTGAAAGCATTTTGCAAAGTCATTTCAAATCTCAGATAACTGTTTTATCATATTGATCTGATTCTTGTCAATGATTTAGAATATCTTTGATTTCAATTTAAGTTTTAGGAACAGCCGGAAGTTGCAGGGCTACAAATCTGAACTGTAAAGTATCTGACTCAACCGCCCTATTTAATATTTCCGCAATAAGTTTTACTTGTCGGACAAGCAGGTTACCCTAACAAGGCTACCAATTAGTTTCCGGACTGGCAGCCGCCAATCTTTGTTAATTGTGCCCTATTCACGTCCAACATTTTCCAGTGTTTTGCTCATTACTAATCTTTCAGAACATGGACCACGTCCGGCCTTCTCTGAATCGTTCATACCCCGTGTCCAGAAGGATATTCCCAACACAAAAATATTTATTCAAAAAAACCTTTATAGCAATTAATGTCAAATAAATTATTTATTTGAACCACGACTAGATCATAGTATTCTTGAAATGTCTTCCTTTGCTTTTTATGCCACTTGTGAAACATTCCAGAAAATTGTCTTTAATTTTGTGTCTTTTTTCTTCTGAAATTAAACTGATCGTCTCTAAAATTCTCTCTTTGAGTATTTCGAGGTTCTCAAGATTTCCTCGACTTAGATGATATATAATATCCTTAGTTAAACCCATAATGTGTAGTCACTTGGGTGCCACCTCTTGTTTTAGCCTACAACTTCCGGTTTTTGTGTACCCTATATTGACGAAACCTTCTAACACAAAGTGACATTCATCTGAAAACCATATCTTTCGGTGAACGATGTGGTTCGATTCGATCATATGACAGAGTGACAGCAAATTCCAATCGATCTTTGATGGTTTTATCACTCAACGGTTGATATATTTTGTAAGAAAATATCTCCAAATCTCACATGGAGTAATAATCTACTAATAGATGCATTTCTAACCGAAGATCTTTGGTTTTCGATGAAATCTTTGTCGCTTCTGTACGGGGGCGACCAATGATCATTGTCAAGAACTTTGCCAGTTGTCAACCATTTTTCAGTCAACCTGCCATTATTTGAAAATAAAATAATTGATTTAATTGACAATTCAAAAATGCTAAATTTGATGATTCTTATACATTTGTAAATTATTTTTTATTCGCCTTACTATTGTCTTCCGATCAAGTGTTGACTTCCGATCGGCCTCTTTCGTCCACAATCGGGCGGTTCCATTCGGATCTTTTCCACTCCTGTACTACAGTTCCATCATTTGTACTCTTTCGAAGTTCGAATATCTTTCTTTTGTCGAAGACATTTTTCCTATAAATGGGAATCGTACTTTGTTTGTATACAATTAATGTGCAAACTACGTGACTTCGAACGGAATTCAGATGGCAGTATAAAAACCAGTGGGAACAGGTTCCTGGGCACCCATGTCTTTGTTCTCGCTGCACTCGTTACATTTTTCCTGAAAGACTTTTGAATCATTCGAATAGTTTTTGCAAACAAATATAAACCTTTTGGTAGCTTTCTGTTCTCTGTTACTTTTCTTGAAATTCTATTCCAAGTTCATGTAGCTGAACCATCCATTCCTCCCTCTTTTCTTTAAAAACATTTATATAAAAAACACAGTCTTCCTGTTTTTACTTTAAAATTGGAATTTTTTTACTTTATCCAATCTGTGTATTACAAATATTGGGAATATACAACATCTTTACCATACTCTTTCTAGTTTGATATAAACAAATATTTCATAACTTAGTCATTAGCCCTGTTGCGCCCAGTATTGAGGATAAACCCCCGTCTTGCTTCATTCCCCCTATTCTGCATCACATCTATCTTTCATTTCATAGGGCACCACAATATCTTCCATTATAAAACATCCCAGATATTTGAAGTCACTTACACGTTATATTTACTTCCTTTTATGATGAAGGGTTATAATGTTGCAACTTTGACGACCATGAATGTTATTTTTGTAATATTTACATTAAAGCCTAAGTGTTGTCTACTCACACAGATGCGGTTTACAAATGTTTGAAAATCCTTGATGGCTTTAGCTACGTATTTAGTAGTGTTAGTTCGCACACCATTAATTTTAATTCCCAAATCCAATCCGTCCTGATTTTCTTTAAAAATTCTGCCCGTAAAGGTTTAAACAATGGAGAAGAAAGAATACATACCTAGCATACTCCTCTTTGGATTTCCAGATCTAATGATGTTGGGCCTCCGATCCTGACTTCTAAGTGTTGCTACAAGTAGAGATTTTTTATAATTCTAAAATCCCTTTCATCTATCCCGACCTCTTAAAATAATTCAGCTAATATCTTATACTTTTGTATGCTTTTACATGATCAACAATGCGCGCGAACGGATTTCTCCGTATTTCTGTAGTATAACACTTAAACTAAAAGGGCTTCTCTTGTTTCGAAGGCGTCTCTGCAACCAAACTGTTAATCGTCTTATCCAAACCTTCAATTTTGACATACCCATTTCATTTAGTATAATTTTGTTTGAGTAATTTACTAGAGCTATAGGTATCTGTTCTTTATATAGGCCAGCTACTTCCTTTATCTTATGCGTATTAAATAAATTTTATTTTTGGATTAGTTGTTCCATTTCATTGCATTTGTTTTCTATCCATGTAGTTTTTACAGCTTTTATTTCGTTCAGTATTGTACTTTAAAGCTTTTTATGTTCTGGCTTGCTATGTCTGAGTAATCTTTGTTCTTCGATAAGATCAAGTATTTAGTTTGTCATCCAGCGTTTCCTCTTGGAAAGTTCGCTCAACTTCAAATATTAAGAACTAATTTCACTTTGAATTTGTTTATGTTATTCCATTGACAGTCAGCAGAACTGGATTGGGTCCTCGGTATTCGATTTACTTTATTATTTACGTCTATTATCTGTCACTCTCAAGCAGGAGCTATCAATATGTTTCGTAAAAGTCTTTCTTTTGACGACTTTTAGTTTTAGTTCCACGTCGACAACTAGAGGATTGTGGTCCGACTCTTGGATATGTTGTTGCTCCCTTAATGCTATTCCTATAGTGTTTAATTTTTACTGAGTTCTGGAGTGTTCTAAACAATATATTAGCTACTACCATATTTCTCTCTTGGCAGGATTGGTACAGCATATCTCCTCTATATAACCCGTAGTCTCCTATAACATTAAACACGTCGACCTTGCCCGACCTTTGTATTATAGCCTCCAATTATCAAAGTTATGCTTCATTATTTATTGGCCTAACAACCTTCACAATTAAGTTGGATTTTTCTTCTTTTTTATTATATTTTCTTTTTAATGATGCGGCATACACCTAGAGCATGTTGATATCAAAGGCGTGGCATAGGAATTGCAGCAGCGTAATCCTACCAGAAATTAAAATAAAGTTCTTGACAAGTTTTGTAAATTCTGAGATAACAAAGGCGCCTACTCTAATACAACAGTGACGATCTCAACGTTACTTCTAGAATAGTACAACACTGCACGTTCATGGTGGAATTTTCATGTGCCTGGCTATCTAAGCCCGCCAATCCCAATAATTTTTATTTCCATCTCTTTAATTAAGCGTTCTAATTTTCGGATGGGAAAGTCTTTTCACATGTCAGGTTCCTATTCGAATTTTGAACTTCACTACTTTGAGCCGGAAGATTCTTCCAACCCCTTGCCTATCCAAGAGCTGCCTGGAACTGGGGGCCATTCTTACAATTCTTACGATTAACAAATATAGAACTTTGTTCGAAAGAAATTCAACTTCTTGTTAAAATACATTACAAATTCGCTGAAGCTTATGCGAAGAGGGTATGAAACCTCTGTAGAATTTATGGTCGAAATAGTAAACCAAGTAAATCATCTGTCCAAAGATTGATTACAACATTTGACGAAACTGGATGAAAACCTCATGATTATCGGCGTATAGTAAGGTCCTGTGGAAATATTGAAATGGTTAGTCAAAGTGTTACTGCAAATCCAAGATTATTGAACATTTCCAGAAGTTCTCTTCAGAAAATAGTCAATAAAGACCTTCACCTACAAGGTGTACTTTAACACCCGATACAAATCCAATTTGGATCACCCTTTTATAAGATCAAGATTTATTCTTCATTCAGTAAACTTCTATCACACACTTCAATCTACTAATTCTACTAGTCATGTGCAAATTATTTTTAAATACAATACAAGGATAAAATGCACTTAATAAATATTCATTTATAAAAAAACAACATCGTGATGTAAATAATAATACCGACATAACAAAATTAAAGATGCAATAATAACAAATATTTAACAGTTCACTCGGTGCGCTAATAAATACGTTTATTTGTTATCGATATATGCAAACACTGTAGAATAAATCATAGAACACTCAGGCTGGTATTAAATTTCTATCGTTTGCGGAATAATCTTCGATACATTAATACATTTTTTTCTGTAGATATGTTATACCGCAGTGTATGTGTCAAAAACTAAGAAACTCGACAGGAATGCAAACGCGTCTGCGCCTGTCGCAGAAAAGCTGACAGCTCACCAAGTCAGCGTGGAAAAGCAGGTAGTGGAGCACATTTCGCCGCGCCCCTTCCTGAACGACCTGCGCGGAGCCTCACCGACCGGATTTTCCCCCCCATTCGGCCCGAGCACGACCCCGAAGACCTACACCCAACCCACCAACCACAACTTCGAGCAGCACCCCCACAACATCCAGGACATCATTCAGTACCTGACGGACAACTCTCACAGACAAAAAGAGCTGCTGAGGGAGGAGCAGTACATCGCCCACGCCAACAGGGAAAGAGAACAGTTCAGGCTCTACGGGACGCTGCAGACTCCCAAGCCCAGGCAGCAGCTCGGATTCCACCCGCAGCACCCGAACCAAGACCCCTTCTTCGCGTTCAAGCCCCAAGACCCGGGAGACGTGAATCTGCTGGCGCCGAGTAGCTTCAGGTTTGCCCCGGCAGTTCTGAGCCCGCACCACCCCAGAGGCAGGCAAAAAGTCCCGCAAGATGCTGCTAACAATGCGGGAAGCATCGCAGCAACCGAAGGGCTCAAGAAGCCGCTCAGCCTCACCTTGACGATTTTTCCCACTTCGCAAGAGGCCGAGTTTGAGAATGATGGGGTCAGGTTTCCAGGCCAGGAGGTAGCGCCGCGCTACAGGTATCCATTTTTGGGGGCGCAACGACTGAGGCATTTACCAAGACCGAAGAAGATGGTGGTGCATTTAAATGTCTATCGAGGACCAGGAGGCCAAATGCTAGTTTCTGCAGAGGGGGAAGAAAACGGGCAGTTCGTCAGGCGTGTAGCTTCTCCTTAAGTAAAATTATACCTTCAAAGAATCAATCAATATTACGTCATGTAAATATATTATACATTTAGGTTAATGTTAATTATATAATGTAGTTTTTCTATAATAAAGTTAGAGATATTTTTATAAACTTTTTTACGTAAAAATTGGTTTGATTGGTTTTACATTTCCTGACTAAGATTTTGAATATTTCTCCTATAAATTAACCATAGAGCATTTTTTCTAGAACTGTCCGTTTTAACACAGTTCTTCGCTCTCTGCATTTCTACCACTTCCTTCTAAATACTTTTTATATCTCTTTTAGATCATTTTTCCAATACTTAGCGTGTCATTTTTCTTTCTATCGTTCTATTAACGTACCTCGACTAAAATAATTGTGACGAATATTTCTATGCGCATCGTTTGTTACTCTTGTTTAATCTCTCCTTTCCTCTTTAATGGACTTTGCATATTTCTTATCCACACTTTATAGTTTTGCCTTAAAGATTACCGAAAATAAAATCCCAAGTGTGTCTCCAAACTTCTAGCGTATAGTTCCTAATCGATTTTTTAGTATTTTCTTTAATCTTCTATATAATATCCACAAATGTTACTTTCTTCTATTCTTCCATTTTTTGCTTTAGTTTTGATTAGGACTAGATTGTGATCACTGTCAATATCAGTATCTAGATAGTTTCTGTAATCCTTTATCTAGTTTTTTAAAAATACAATCAAAATGGTAGCTTCCTTTTCCTGCTGATATATCCAGGTATATTTTCTTCTTACAAATTGTAATAACGGAACATCTCTTTCCTAATCCATATCTTCCTAATATCTTGCATTATTTACACTCTCTTTATAATCTCATTTATCTCCTCGGACAGTTCTATTTCTATTCTATTTTGTCTTGTTCATAGTCGCGAGTTGGTGTATATATCACTATCAATACTGTGTCTATTGGTTGTAATTCTAATTTGACTATAAGAATTTTTTTCTCGTATTATAAGTATCCCTTTGCCCTTCTTCCAAATTATTTATTCAGTACTATCCCAACAACTGCCTTTTTACTCTACGAGTGTTGAATTTATTAACTCACAATTATTTCTCCAGCAATCATTTGATTGTTCACTTAAACCTCCTAAATGTCGATGTTTAATCTCCAGGTTTAATTTTCCAATTTTCCTATCTTCAAAAGCTTTGTTACTTTTTACGTTTATAGATTTACTATATTCATATTTCTCCTCTTCTTTCACTTCTCCTCGTCTGGAGATCTCAACAAAAGACTAATTTATCTTCGAAACTTTTAAGACTATCATTGCTATCGTTATATGCTACTTTTTTGAGTTTTTCCCCGTATACTCCCCAATTCATATAATAAGAAAAACCACAAAATTATTGAAATACAACAAAAATAGATAAATCAATAATTATGTATTTATTTCATACAAATATTTTGTGCTCATCAATATATATAAAGCGAATCGTAGCAGATCAACTAATCTTTAAGTTTAGCATGTTAAAAAGCGCTCCAAGCAAGCAGCTTGCTGATTAATTGATTCATCCTCTATTCGGGTAATTTAATTTAATTGAACTTTTATGCGGGGAAGGCCTGGTCGCTTTTGTAATTTTATTTCATTTCTCAAATTTATGAAAGAACATCGAAATCCGTTTTAATTATTAACTCTCTTCTTTATCATTTTGATACTGTAATTTATAAAAGCGTTATGCAACACATTACCCACTTATAGTGGCTACGACTGTAAATGAAATATAAAACGGAATTACAAAATTACAAAAACACAAACATACAAAGTTATTTTTCTATACAATCCCCTAACTAAAAAATAAATTTTTCCAACCAAATGTTTTGATCTCTCTATTTTAAAATGAAGGTGGCTGTAAGACCAGCCACTTTGTCGCCAAATCTGTCCTCCAAGTGCTTCTTGGATAATCTTGGGATAATCACAGAGTGATAAGTTCAAAGGCAATTGTAACAAGCATTAAAGGCGGCAAATAATATAAATATTCTCCTCAGTCACGCTGGTCTTCGGGTGACGTCAATGACCTTCATTTTCAATTGCAGCTCAGCTTCCCAAAAATTATTTATGCCACACGTATGCTTGAGTATTCTTAAGGGTCTCCAAACTGTGGCTTAATTTTTTTCAAAACTTCAGACGGTTGTACAATGCGCGCAGATCTTACTTACTTACTTAATCCTTGTGCCTTTTTACCGTTAGTTGCAAGGCAGTACGCGCGCAGATCTACGGAGAAAATTCCTAGCTACAACACTCAGAAGTCGTTGTTCCCTCCAATAAACCCGCACAATTCCATTATATAATAACAACAGTAAAAGTAAATAAAAATTAAACCTTATCATAGAAGGAAACAAAGCTGATTTTTTATAGGATTGGTGTCAGTCATTTGCAGTACCTTTAATATTCCATACTGGAATTTATTATATATAATTATTATATATATATTATATATATTTTATTATTATAATATAGAGCCATATCCATTAAGCTAAAAAACAAAAATTGGAACCAAATTAAGAAAACCGCCCAATGATGCTCCACTCATTTCCCTCCTTGAATATGTCGTTAACCAAAATATCAACCAACTACGTATATTCGAGCATCAAAATATTCAAAAAAAATATTCCCCTCTGTATCAGTTAAAAAAGACAAGGAAAACACTAAATTTGCAACCAGCTATTGAAAAATAGTTAAAAATAACTAGATGAGTTCTATCATCTTTTAAACGTGCAGTGTCTTCAAAAGTAAGGTGAATATTAGTATTTAAAAGTCAGATAAATCACTTATAGATTCTACAAAACACTTCTGTCTACCCCAAACACCTTGATCTTAAACAATATCTATGAAAAAGTCTTAGATATATTATTAACCACTACTCTCTAGCTCTCACATTTACATATTTCAATTAACGTTAGCAATAAATAAATCAATTAACTAGTGAAATGTGTTTTTATTTATTGAAGGTAAAGAAGAATCCTACTATATGACTAAAAATACTGTTTTCTGATTACTGGTTATGAACTAAAATGGAAGACTATTCAGCTTCTCTACAGTAACTGAAATACCTTTAAATGTTATTGACCACCCCACTAGCTACCTCATTAATAAATTCTGGTCAATTGTAGAAAGAATTATATAAAATAACTTTAGGCTTGGTTGTATTTAGCCTTAATTAATATTATAACACAATATAGATCATACAAACATAATATTAAAGGTTAAGTGGTCAATAGCGGAAAAATGCAGTTTTAGTACTTTGATTGATTTACTAATGAATAGATACATATAAATATATGTTTATTTAGATACTATGGGAGCAATTTTTTAAAAAACCTAACTATAAATGGCTGAATAGCATATGTACATGAAGTTTTGCAATAAGTTAGGTATAGTTAGAGCACGGAAGGGTTAACTCTAGACAAATTTCCTTAGTAAAAAAAGCAGGAGTCCAAAAAGTAATTCATCATCTTATTATCAAGTGAAATATTGGTGTAAGCAGTTTCGGTAGAGTAGAAAATTGGTGAAAAATAAAACCTTTTTATTTGCATTATCCCAAAAGGTTTATTCTTAACTATTGTTTTAGGTTTGCCCAAAAATATTGTGTAGTGTTTTTATAATAATGGTTCTTTTCTCTACTGCGATCAACATCTTTTAGCAGTTCAAAATCTAACGCCATTATCTCTTCTACAAAATAGCTTTGCCTTCATCGAAATCGATTCGTCATGTACGACTCACTATTTTTGGTGCATTTTGATTGTAGTGTTTAGAGGTTTAACCTTATTTAATGAATGATCAGAAATAGTCGGTTAAAGTCCGTTGATCTTTTAAGAAAAATATTGAATTTTCGTCTGGTGCAGTTTTTCTTTCAAGCAAAAAATATAGTAATCATTTCAATCACAATTAAACAATCTTCAAATAGCCACCATTAAATTGACATGTTTATCGATCAACTGACCTACATAAATTATAAATCCTTAGAAAAGCATAAATTCGTGAAGAACACCAAAGAAGATATTAAGTACTAAATATCTGAAATCGAACACCAAATACCTAAAACCGCATATCGAATACCAAATACCAGAACCAAACATATAATAGAGAATACTAGATATCAAAATGCAAAAAATAACTAACATCTTTATCTAAATATAAACAAGTAAAATAAAACAATAGTGGACTAAAAGAGTAATACAACCACAAAGATCTCTTAACAAGTACACTTAACTATACGACAAGACAATTAAGTAGATAAGAAATTTATCTTCGAAACTTTTGAATTCGTTATATGCTACTTTTTGAGTTTTTCCCATACTCCCCAATTCATATAATAAGAAAAACCACAAAATTATTGAAATACAACAAAATAGATAACTCAATAATTATGTATTTATTTCATACAAATATTTTGTGCTCATCAATATATATAAAGCGAATCTGCAGATCAACTAATCTTTAAGTTTAGCATGTTAAAAGCGCTCCAAGCAAGCAGCTTGCTGATTAATTGATTCATCCTCTATTCGGGTAATTTAATTTAATTGAACTTTTATGCGGGAAGGCCTGGTCGCTTTTGTAATTTTATTTCATTTCTCAAATTTATGAAAGAACATCGAAATCCGTTTTAATTATCAACTCTCTTCTTTAGCATTTTGATACTGTAATTTATAAAAGCGTTATGCAACACATTACCCACTTATAGTGGCTACGACTGTAAATGAAATATAAAACGGAATTACAAAATTACAAAAACACAAACATACAAAGTTATTTTTCTATACAATCCCCTAACTAAAAAATAAATTTTTCCAACCAAATGTTTTGATCTCTCTATTTTAAAATGAAGGTGGCTGTAAGACCAGCCACTTTGTCGCCAAATCTGTCCTCCAAGTGCTTCTTGGATAATCTTGGGATAATCACAGAGTGATAAGTTCAAAGGCAATTGTAACAAGCATTAAAGGCGGCAAATAATATAAATATTCTCCTCAGTCACGCTGGTCTTCGGGTGACGTCAATGACCTTCATTTTCAATTGCAGCTCAGCTTCCCAAAAATTATTTATGCCACACGTATGCTTGAGTATTCTTAAGGGTCTCCAAACTGTGGCTTAATTTTTTTCAAAACTTCAGACGGTTGTACAATGGCGCAGATCTTACTTACTTAATCCTTGTGCCTTTTTACCGTTAGTTGCAAGGCAGTACGCGCAGATCTACGGAGAAAATTCCTAGCCAACACTCAGAAGTCGTTGTTCCTCAATAAACCCGCACAATTCCATTATATAATAACAACAGTAAAAGTAAATAAAAATTAAACCTTATCATAGAAGGAAACAAAGCTGATTTTTATAGGATTGGTGTCAGTCATTTGCAGTACCTTTAATATTCCATACTGGAATTTATTATATATAATTATTATATATATATTATATATATTTTATTATTATAATATAGAGCCATATCCATTAAGCTAAAAACAAAATTGGAACCAAATTAAGAAAACCGCCCAATGATGCTCACTCATTTCCTCCTTGAATATGTCGTTAACCAAAATATCAACCAACTACGTATATTCGAGCATCAAAATATTCAAAAAAAATATTCCCCTCTGTATCAGTTAAAAAAGACAAGGAAAACACTAAATTTGCAACCAGCTATTGAAAAATAATTAAAAATAACTAGATGAGTTCTATCATCTTTTAAACGTGCAGTGTCTTCAAAAGTAAGGTGAATATTAGTATTTAAAAGTCAGATAAATCACTTATAGATTCTACAAAACACTTCTGTCTACCCCAAACACCTTGATCTTAAACAATATCTATGAAAAAGTCTTAGATATATTATTAACCACAACTCTCTAGCTCTCACATTTACATATTTCAATTAACGTTAGTAATAAATAAATCAATTAATTACTGAAATGTGTTTTTATTTATTGAAGGTAAAGAAGAATCCTACTGTATGACTAAAAATACTGTTTTCTGATTACTGGTTATGAACTAAAATGGAAGACTATTCAGCTTCTCTACAGTAACTGAAATACCTTTAAATGTTATTGACCACCCCACTAGCTACCTCATTAATAAATTCTAGTCAATTATACAAAGAATTATATAAAATAACTTTAGGCTTGGTTGTATTTATATATATATATATATATATATATATATATATATATATATATATATATATATATATATATATAACACACACTAAAAAGGCCTAATAATGGCTTCGATGGCATGTTTCCATGCCTTCCTATCTTTAGTTCGTCTTCCAATCTGTTAAACCGTACGTTCTGATATCCTGTTGCACATCGTTCCACCAGGTCGTTCTTGGTCTTCCCCTCTTGTTTCTTCCTTCTGCTTCTCTTTCTAGGCATATTCTTACTGGATCTTCTTTCTTCATCCTGTTTATGTGCCCCAACCATCGTAGTCGACATTGTTTAATGACTATAATTAATTTTGTTTCTTGATATAGCTCTTCTATTTCTTGGTTGGTTCTTTTCCTCCATTCTTCATTCACTTTTATTTCTCCAAATATTTTCCTCGATATTCTTCTTTCCCATATACCTATCTTACTTTCATATGCTTTTGTAATCACACAGGTTTCTGCACCAAAAGTTACTACTGTCCTTATTATTGTTTTACACAGCTTTATTTTCGCTTTTCTTTGTATGTTTTTGTCTCTTAGTATTTTATCTAAGGCTGCTGCACATCTCGTTCCCAGCATTAGTCTTCTGTCTATGTCTATTTTGACCGTTGCTTGTTAGTTCCACCCCCAGATACACTACTTTGTTGACTAATTTGAAATTGTATGTTTTTCTCGTGCTTGTTTGGAATGACAGTAGTTGTTTCTCTTCTTGTATTCTATTTCCGAGTTTTATATAGTTGGTTTTATCTTCATTTACTTCTAGTCCTGCTTTCCTTGCTTGTTCTTCGATGCCTTTGACTATTCTGTTTAGTTCTTCTTTTGTTCTAGTTAGCACTGCTAAATCATCGGCATAGACTAGTATTTGGTGAGGCCCCGATATAATTTTTTGTTCTAAGTTTATTTTTGTTTCTTTTAATATGTTCTCTAATACTATATTGAAAATTGTCGTTGATAAAGGATCTCTTTGTTTCAGGCCTAAGTTGCTTTGGAATTCGTTTGATAATATATTTTTGTATCTGATTGTATTCTTTGTAACTTTTAGAGTCATTTTTACTAAATTTATTGTTTCTTCCGAGATTCTTAGATTTTCCAAAGCTTTAAAAATTTCTGATCTTTTTATCTTATCATATGCTTGTTTAAAGTCAATGAAGATTGCGTGTATGAAGATATTTTTTTACTGCATTTTGCATGGCTTTGTTGTATGATGAATATCTGATCTGTTGCTGATTTGCCATGTCTAAATCCAGCTTGGTAATTGCCTATTTTATGCTCTGATTCTTGTTTTAGTCTTCGGTTAATCAAGTGGGCTAGTATCTTGTATGCCACATTTAGCAAAGCTATTGGTCTGTAGTTTGTTACTTTGTTTCTATTGCCTTTTTTATAAATTGGGCATATAATCGCTTTAGTCCATTCCATTGGAATTTCTTTTGTTATCCAGATCTTGGAGTTAGACGAAATAAGAATCACCGCGTACCAAAAATACATTGAAGAGCTTGAACCGAACGACTCTGGGATGTGGAAAGCAACAAAGAGAATTCTAAAACAGCACAACGAAATTCCAACAATCACAGATGGTATAAGCAACTACTACACTGATGCAGAAAAAGCCACGGCATTCGCCAACCATCTGGAAAGTGCTTTCACGCCAAAAGTCACATGCAGTCCAACAGAAGCAGTATTTACAATTGACTACATCGAAAGAAACCTACCTGTTATCACCGAACTTATAGAACTAACTTCGCCTCACGAACTACAAGCTTTAAACGCCAGACTCCCCAAAAGGAAAAGTCCCGGTTACGACCTCATCCCAAATATCGTGCTAACACATTTAACTATGAAATCCATAGCTTACATAACATCAATATTTAATGCTCGCCTGCAGATAGGTCACTTCCCTAAAGAATGGAAACACGCCATAATACTGCTATTTCCTAAACCAGGAAAGGACAAAAAACGCTTAGAAAACTACAGGCCTATAAGTCTATTAACATCTCTATCCAAACTGTTAGAAAAAGTTATCTACGCTCGCCTCAATAAAGTGACCTCACTTAACATACTCCCCACATCAGTTTGGCTTCAGAAGAACCTACTCAACCACACACCAACTCCAGAGAATAGTTGAAACAATCGAAACTGGATACGAAAACAAACAGTACGCAACAGCCGTTTTCCTTGATGTAGCACAGGCTTTTGATAGGGTCTGGCTAGAAGGACTGAAAAGAAAACTATTGAAACTAAGATTATCCAACTACCTAAATGCAATACTATTCTCTTTTCTTGAGAACAGAAACTTCGCAGTGAAAATAAATACCGAAGTCTCAGATACCAAAAGTATACGAGCTGGTCCCTCGTGAAGAACACCAAAGAAGATATTAATACTAAATATCTGAAATCGAACACCAAATACCTAAAACCGCATATCGAATACCAAATACCAGAACCAAACATATAATAGAGAATACTAGATATCAAAATGCAAAAAATAACTAACATCTTTATCTAAATATAAACAAGTAAAATAAAAACAATAGTGGACTAAAAGAGTAATACAACCACAAAGATCTCTTAACAAGTACACTTAACTATACGACAAGACGAATTAAGTAGATAAGAAAGTTTCTGTAAAATCCTATGCCGAGACTAAAAAGAATTCCTGAGGAAAAAAACAAATTTGCAAATACAGAACCAACAACTTTATTTCAAATATCTTCAGTCAAGTACAACGTGTCAGAAAAATTCCTTTACCTTATCTTTATCTTTAAGAAAAACTGTACAAACGAGAGCAAATAGACAACTGAAGAAACCAAAAAAGATCACCTAAACAAATAATGTTTTGACCATTTCCTTAGGTCTTTTGCAGAACCGTTCTAGAAAATAATAAACAAGAAAGTAGAAAAACCAGTAGGTTATGGTGTTACTACAAAACCTTATTTTTATTTTAAAGAGATCGCGTGCGAGCAGTGAAACGGTGCCGGCACTACGTGAACGCTCCGCTATCTGTGCAACACAGCTGACTATAAAGCTATCTTATAGCCCGCCTTTCTGCAGTTAAACTAGTAAGTTACTTATAATATTAAAATAAGTTATAATAATACAATTGGCAATGACCTACCAAACCTACAAACGTTAAATAAACGCAAATCGGATGCCTTATCACCACCGATAAATGCAATGCACATTCAATAAGAATAAATTTAGCAAAGCAAGAAGATTACAGAAAAATATCCGATCACCTAAAAGAATCAAGTTACATACAGCAAACTACTTAGTGTTGTAATTAAAAATGTGCCAATTTCGCTCACAATTCAGGAACTTGAACACGAACTTAAAATGCTACCAATAATTGAAATAACGCGATTACTTACCAAGGGTAAGCAACCACTGTCCGTATGCGCAGTAAAGTTAACAGATAACAAAGACGCAAAAAAAATATTGAATCTAAAATCATTATGCCATTCAATAGTTACTGTTGAGATAAGAAAGAAACCAACAAGTATTCCTCAATGCCACCGTTGCGAACAATATTTTCACACTAAAAATTATTGCACCGCTGAACCCCGGTGCGTGAAGTGTGCAGGAAAACATCTTTACAATCAGTGTCCTAAAAAAGCGCAAGATTCACCCACGTGCGCAAACTATGGGCAAAATCACACAACGAGCTACCGCGGATGCAAACATTATCTAGTTATTCCAAAAACGAACGGCAAACCGACCAAATTTTAATAGACGGCTACACACAGAAAACGCATGGAACACCCCCCTAAACCTATCACAAACCCAAACGCAAACTAATAATTCCCCACACATAAATTACAATACATCCAATATACCCCACCCTAAAGCACAACAACACAGAGCCAAGCAACTTAATCAAAATTCTAGTTGACTTCCTAACGCCGTTCATCCCTCAAATTAAAGCATTTATCACAAACACACTCCTCCCTCTCCTTTTTAATGGCCCATAATGAACAAAAAATAATAGAAAAACTAACAAAAAACTCCAATGGCATAAAAGCCCAACGATCACTATTAATTTCCTTCATGGCAAGGTACAATGTGGACATAGCATGTGTTACAGAAACCCACCTGTCATCAGAAGATAACCTCAGAATACCAGGCTACCAGGTGCACAGAAAAGATCGAATATCAAAAAAAGCAGCAGGAGGAGTCGCCATATTAGTCAAAAAGCAGATCAAACACAACATCATACCCGATCCAGCTACACCAAACATTGAAACAGTTGGCATTAAAATAATACTAAAAAACCAAAGCCACACACTAACTAGCATGTATAAACAACCAAAAAAGAAACTAAACTCAGCAGATCTGCTTGCAATATTTAACTCGTCCGAATCTAAGCTTGCAATAGGCGATCCAAACTGTAAGAACACGCTATGGGGCTGCAGAGCGACAAACCCGGAAGGCATTAAACTTGAGCAATCTCCGCAGAAATTAGATTTCTAATTCTAACCCCACCTGACTATACCTATTACCCAAATCGTAGAGATCACCAGCCCGACATCCTAGATATGGTCTTCCTAAAAAACTTTCCAACTTAAATCCATTAAACAGTCATCGACGAGCTCGATTCGAATCATTTTCCAGTACTGATAACACTCACAGCTGCTCCACACATAAACACACAGGCTCCTCACCTAATAAACGGAGCAATAAACTGGGAAGAATTTCAAATAGCTCTAAATGATGATTTACATTATTCACGTGAACTGAAAGCACCAGAAGAGATGGACGTTGCAGTATCAAATTTTACAACTTCCATTGTAAATAGTGTACTCAAGGCAGCATCGAAGAAAAAATTGTATCATAAACCCAGACACTACTACCACTCAAACTTCATAACCGAACTTATTAAAAAAAAAGAGATAAGCAAGACGTCAATGGCAACGAAGTCGACACCCATCTGATAAGCGATCGCTTAACTACTAACACACCAGCTAAGGTGCACAGAAAGATCGAATATCAAAAAGCAGCAGGAGGAGTCGCCATATTAGTCAAAAGCAGATCAAACACAACATCATACCCGATCCAGCTACACCAAACATTGAAACAGTTGGCATTAAAATAATCTAAACAAAGTTTCTCTCTAGTATTTTATCAAGCTCTCAAAAGTTCAAACATTAGTCTTCTGTCTATGTCAATATTTGACCGTTCTGTTAGTTCCACCCCAGATACACTACTTTGTTGACTAATTTGAAATTGTATGGTTTTCTCGTGCTTGTTTGGAATGACAGTAGTTGTTTCTCTTCTTGTATTCTATTTCCGAGTATTATATAGTTGGTTTTATCTTCATTTACTTCTAGTCCTGCTTTCCTTGCTTGTTCTTCGATGCCTTTGACTATTCTG
Organism: Sinelater perroti; assembly: GCA_036346155.1. Lineage (NCBI taxonomy): Eukaryota > Metazoa > Arthropoda > Insecta > Coleoptera > Elateridae > Sinelater > Sinelater perroti. Next base: position 998,191 of record JARFIY010000209.1, on the reverse strand, counting down.
TTAGTTCTTCTTTTGTTCTAGTTACACTGCTAAATCATCGCATAGCTAGTATTTGGTGAGGCTCCATATAATTTTTGTTCTAAGTTTAATTTTGTTTCTTTTAAATGTTCTCTAATACTATATTGAAAATTGTCGTTGATAAAGGATCTCTTGTTTCAGGCCTAAGTTGCTTTGGAATTCGTTTGATAATATATTTTGTATCTGATTGTGTTCTTTGTAACTTTTAGAGTCATTTTACTAAATTTATTGTTTCTTCCGAGATTCTTAGATTTTCCAAATAGCTTTAAAATTTCTGATCTTTTATCTTATCATATGCTTGTTTAAAGTCAATGAAGATTGCGTGTATGAGATATTTTTTACTGCATTTGCATGGCTTTGTTGTATGATGAATATCTGATCTGTTACTGATTTGCCATGTCTAAATCCAGCTTGGTAATTCCTATTTTATGCTCTGATTCTTGTTTTAGTCTTCGGTTAATCAAGTGGGCTAGTATCTTGTATGCCACATTTAGCAAAGCTATTGGTCTGTAGTTTGTTACTTTGTTTCTATTGCCTTTTTATAAATTGGGCATATAATCGCTTTAGTCCATTCCATTGGAATTTCTTGTTATCCAGATCTTGGAGTTAGACGAAATAAGAATCACCGCGTACCAAAAATACATTGAAGAGCTTGAACCGAACGACCCTGGGATGTGGAAAGCAACAAAGAGAATTCTAAAACAGCACAACGAAATTCCAACAATCACAGATGGTATCAGCAACTACTACACTGATGCAGAAAAAGCCACGGCATTCGCCAACCATCTGGAAAGTGCTTTCACGCCAAAAGTCACATGCAGTCCAACAGAAGCAGTATTTACAATTGACTACATCGAAAAAAACCTACCTGTTATCACCGAACTTATAGAACTAACTTCGCCTCACGAACTACAAGCTTTAAACGCCAGACTCCCCAAAAGAAAAAGCCCCGGTTACGACCTCATCCCAAATATCGTGTTAACACATTTAACTATGAAATCCATAGCTTACCTAACATCAATATTTAATGCTTGCCTGAGGATGGGCCACTTCCCAAAAGAATGGAAACACGCCATAATACTGCTATTCCCTAAACCAGGAAAGGACAAAAAACGCTTAGAAAACTACAGGCCTATAAGTCTATTAACATCTCTATCCAAACTGTTAGAAAAAGTTATCTACACTCGCCTCAATAAAGAAGTGACCTCACTTAACATACTCCCCCCACATCAGTTTGGCTTCAGAAGAACCTACTCAACCACACACCAACTCCAGAGAATAGTTGAAACAATCGAAACTGGATACGATAAAGTCTGGCTAGAGGGGTTGAAAACTATTGAAACTAAGATTACCCAACTGCCTAAAGGCAATACTATTCTCTTTTCTTGAGAACAGAAACTTCGCAGTGAAAATAAATACCGAAGTCTCAGATACCAAAAGTATACGAGCTGGAGTCCCTCAGGGCAGTATACTAGGACCACTTTTATTTAACATCTACACGTCAGACATGCCAAATGTAGAAGCCACTTTAGCAACATTCGCTGACGATACAGCCATAATTACACTAAGCAACGATCTAACCAAAGCAGCACAACTACTACATGCCGCTATAAATAAATTATGCAAGTGGTTTAGTGACTGGAATATACAAATTAACTCGAGAAAATGCCAGGCAAAAATATTCACACTCAGGAGAATTCGCAACCCACCTAACATTTATGTCAACAATCAAATGATTGAATGGAATACCTCTGATAAAACAGTGAAATATCTAGGGACACAAAACTCTCTTGGAAGCAGCATATCAACCATAAACTCAATCAGAGTTATGCAAGACTAGCGCAGCTATACCCATTATTAAATTGCAAGTCAAAATTAAAACCCAAATGCGCAATCATGATGTACATTTCCCTCATAAGACCATTAGCACTTTATGCAGTACCAATCTGGAGTACCACATCAAAAACAAACATAATCAAACTACAAAGGCTACAGAATAAAGTTCTAAGAATTGCAGTAGACGCGCCGTGGTTCATCAGAAATACTCAGATACATTACGAACTAGGAGTTCCAACAATAGAAGAGTATATAAAAACAAGCACCAAAAATTTCTTAACATCAAGGCATGCGATGGAGCAGCTCACTATAACCTTGGCAAGCGGAACATTCACTCCCAGCTAAAACGAAGACGCCCCCAAGACCAATTCTTATCAGACGAAGAGATGTCCGAGAAATCAAGATACCTAATCAGTTAGATTAGTCACTTGTATACCAACAATACCATGTATAATACAAAAGTGTTGATCTGGCAAATAAACATTTTATAAAAAAATAATTTTAAAGAATATAAGGATATATTAGAAGCTTTAATGCATTCAACCTTTATAGCTTTAATCATTGATCTTAAACAAAAAAAAAAGACGGAAATCTCAAAAAATAGAAGAAAATCAAGCAAAACCATACTCACATACACTTACTTAGTCAACATTCTCATAATAATGCTTAACCAGAGCCTATAACTAAACAGCCAATAGCTAACTACTTGCATTTTTCCTCAAAGGAAGGGAGATAAGAACCAACTCCCAGAAATTTTATCAAAAAAATCCTCTTTAAACAAGAAAAAGCATTTATCTACCCTGATATTTCATATCAATTCTGCTCTTTATGAAATGTGAAAATTGATTATAAAGATTCAACAGCAAATTCAAGTGTCTATAAATCTCTTTTTGGAAGAAATGTATACAATTTTTTGACTAAACGCGTTCACGGAAAAAATGGTCATGATGCTTTCGGCTGCAAAGCATTTATAATTCAAGAGTGAGTTTTCTATATGCCATGAGATGAACGGAGAAAGGTATGGATTGCGAGCGCTGTAGGTAGAAATGCCGGCAAGGGATTCCCCGCGTAGTACCTCACACCTTCTAGTCTAAGTACACTTAAGAATACTTAAAGAGACATATACAGTAAGGTATTTTGCACTTCCGCTTCTTTAGACAGTATCACATTGTCAGAGCAAGAAGTACTCTCTTCTAGTCCACAACGAGTTATCAAATAAAAGTAATAAGAAACAATATGGTCTGATAGAAAGATATGATGGAGAGGAAAAGATTTTTGAATAAAAGTAGAACGTACCATACTATAGAAAAAATTTAAAAAATTCTGGGCAATAGTAAAGAGAATTAAGAAAAAAAAACACCTTGAATAAGAAATACAAAGACAAGAACAAAATAAATTAATAACCAATAAAGACGAAATGAAATGCCGAAAAAATTATGAAGAGAAATTTCAGGTCGATGACCTGTTAAGAGAAATAGATCATAGAACTAAAGAAACAGTAAATCTACACGAAAGTAATGTGAAAACAGCCATTGATAATTTAAAAAATAAAAAATTTCCTGAAAAAAAATAAAATAACTTCAGAATTAATAAGTTAGGTAAATATCAAATAATATAATGGATAAAAAATACACAATATAAGCATGAAACGACAAAAAAGATCCCGAAGAAAAGAGAACAAAAGCCAATATCATTACATAGAAAATAAAGCACCAGCAAATGCAAAAATTACGTAGCTTTATGTCTAACATCAGATACACAAAAATATGCACGAATATTGCAAAAAAATTAAGATCGAAGTCGACAGGATATTAAGAAAGAACAAGCAGCTTTCAAACCACAAAGACGGGCACAAGATAATATACCTACTATAAAAATGATAATTAAAAAGAACAGGGAAAAGCCAAAACAGCTCTGCTTGGCATAAAACACATAAAATATACGAATATACTTCCCAAAAACCCAAAAGTATATATAAAAAAGTAAAGCGTAACGTAAAAATAAGTGAAGAAATGTCAAAAATCTTTATTATGCATAAAGAAGTGAAAGAAGAACATAAATATAGTAAACGCACAAGAAAAACAAAAGTTTGTAACAGGAAAATTCATCCAGTATTCATACAATTCATATATACATATGACAGTGCTAATCACAAATAAAATTAAAAATTAAAAATAGTTGCAAAACACGATAAATAAACGAAAGAGTAACTAGAACAGATAAATTAAAAACATTAACAAAAGTAAAGTGATGAAAGTAAACAAGAATAAAATACGAATGGAAAAGATAAAAATTGTCAACAAATATTGAAAGAACTAAACAGCTATATGTACTTTAAAACTGTAATAACAATTAACGGAAAAATAGATAGAAATACATAACAGAGTGGGAAATGAAACTAGGAAAATAACCAATAAAAGAAAATTCGGAATATACAATGTAAAAGACTACACAAGGACAAATCGATAATAATGACAACAGAAATGAAATATCTGAAAAGCGCAACTCGTAATACACGAAGAGATCGAGCACAAACTACAACAATAGAGGGTAGAAGATAGAATAACAGCAACTAAAATGGATATAATAGGTACGGAGGGCAGAAGAGGACAAACTTCTCAGGGTAATAACAAATATGGGGGAAGGGTGAAAAATAAAGATCATGAAGAAAGTGGGAAGAAGATACAATATATAGCAAAAAAAGGAAAAATAATGACAAAAGTAAAAAAGACGGAATGAAGAGGTAAATTATAATGATGCCCCTTATGCCAAGATATTTTGGAACTTTCTCTAAAAAGCATAGGTCCTATACCATTCACCTGTTTCAGCGCATTTCATTTTTCGAAATTTAGCACAATTTTAAATACTTTCTAATACTATCCCTAAAAGGAAAACGCAATTTTTAGGAGAGGGGGATATTGAAGACAAATTAACTGCACTATATTAAGGTTCAATTAATTTTTAGTATTACGAGTTGTGCTAAATTTATTACCAAATAAATTTTCAATTTTCGGATGCTATTTTGATAGTGAAGAAGGTGATGGAGATCAGCCTATCTGACGTTCTTATTCTGCTTTTGAAGGAAGTATCGAATGATAATCCGGTTCAAAATAAGGTATATCATCAATCAAGTCAAACTATTTGTATAGTCTGTTGGTCAAATATAGTAGTGTTTTCAAATTTCTTTTTTAATTAAAATTAATTAATTAAAAACTGCACTATCTGATACTTTTCCCAATTATAGTTAAAGCTTAAAGATAAAAAAATAAGAATTCAGGTACGGAATTGAGTGTGAGTGTGATATGGTAATTAAATGAAGAAGAGGAAGGAAGGTTAAATCTATTTAATATAAATCAAAAAATAGTATAGAACTATACTGGATCAACTTCCTCAAAAGAATGATAAATATAAATTCAAAGATAAAGAATCTGTGGGTCTTTATAAACAGAGATGGAAAAACAAATTTCAATTATGAAACGGTGTCGTACAGAATATAATAAATATGCTATAAAAATTGAACTAAAAACTTTAAATGGCATTAAGCCTTTTATGCAACTACAAAACAGCTAATTACGTTCCAAAACAATGGGCAATTTCAGTTACCAACACGAAAAACCTTGATCAATTGTTATACAAATGAATTGCTGGTTAATTTGAGTTATTCGTTTAACTGCCTGATTTCTAAATTTCCACCTGCTTAAATGGTTAGAAAAAAGTTGGAATAAATATTGATGGTTTTATAACACAGTGAGTTATCTTAAAATAAACAATGCAACTTGCATGAAGTCAAGTAAGTAACATGAGTACAGAACTGAGGCAATTTTGGCAAGCGCGCGTACAACGGTCCCAGGCGGCGGGACCTTAACGATCCAAGAAGTGATGCTGCTGTCATTCTGATAATGGCTTCAAATCATTGAGATTATCACGTGGCGTCCCCTCCAGGCCGCCAAGGAGAGGGTGCCCAGAGGCTCTGCCGCAGCAGCAGTGACCCAACGAGCACTAGCCAAAGCGTAATGGCTACTTGAGAATGAAACCGACTGATAGTGCGTCAAAAGTCAACGATGGGAAGCGGTACTGCAGAAGCAAACGCGCCCCTTCACCAACTGAGGCAGCGTGAAGACTGAAACTCCTACACTCGCGTAATCTGAACTGGTAGAATGGTACAACAGTTGTGGGGTTGCTAAGAGTGCAAGAATGAGGGGCAGCACGGCCGGCCTCCCCGAGTTCTCCCTGAAAGGGGAGAACCCCACGCATTACGCCCTGCTGGTCGTCCTCGACTGCCTCTTCTCCGCCCTGGTGGTGACCCCCGCGGTGGTGGGCTACTGGAGGAGCGTTTGGGAGCTCATGGAGGTGTACGTCTACCCCCAAAACGCCACCGTGAGCGCGATCATCTCGACCGTGCTCGGCATCGCCGGGCACTTGTTCTTCATGCTGTGCCAGAGCTTCTTCGCGAAGAGACTGCATCCGGACCACAACCGCATATCGTTCTACGTGCTCTCGCGCCTGTATACCGTGTGCTTTGCTTTCATCTGCGTAAACGGGTGGCGCGGGCCGTGGCTGCTTTTGGACTTGCACACGGACCCGGACCTCAAAGTTATAGTGGGCACCACCTTGGTAGGCGTCGTAGCCCTCGCGGCCATGAGGGGGTTGAGGAACATTTCTGCGGCGCCCTTTGCTCTGACCATGGACCAGGTCAACGGGTACTTTGAGGTTTTGACTATGTTCAGAGTTTCGGTGAGTGTCTTTAAAAATCAGAAACAAACAAATTAATGACATTACACACAATCTAAAGTACACAGTGGAACATAAAGCATTATTTATTTGTCCAATTTTATTTGTTTTTCTCTCTTTTGGAAACCATAAAACTGAAATTCGTTTTGCAATTCTTATTTAGATTTTGTGTGTTTTCAGAATCAATTTAAAATTTTTCTGCTTCTAAGAGTTGTACAAAAATCGCCATAAGCAGCATTTCAAGGTCAAGGATAAAATATAAACGCAACCATAATAATTCAAACAAATTGTCTAACAAATTTTATTGTATAAACTCATAGGTACAATAAAATAATGAATACAAGGAGCTTTCTTCAAATAAATTTTTTGACCTTTTAAAATTCTGTCATTCTGTTATATAACTCTGACCTATTTTATTTTAATTGAGGTAGCATTCCTATATAGCAGTTGCGCAACTTAATTCTGGATCACTTTTCCTGAATGAAAATGTCAACCCTGGTTTTGAGTTAATAAACTCAACCAGACTTTTCTCGGCGTCTTCGGTAGAAGTAAAGCATGCAACAGCCAAATGACATCGCAGGGATCTGAACAGATAGTAATCTGAATGGACAAAATATGGATGTAATTTAAAAAAATGGCAATCTTTCTTCGGTTTTGCGTCCAGTACTTCACTACTACTGGTAATGTCCAGCAGTTATAGTTTTACCCGATAAAACCAACTCATAACGCACGATCCCCCTTCTCCTCCCCAATCCCACTATGTGCACAATGTCTTCCTGCCATAGATATTCGGTTATGAGTTACTGATTGATCAAACTCCTAAATAAGCCCATAATTTTGGCCTTTTTAGATCGTCTTACCAAATCAATTTTTGTTACAGATCACACCCTTGACACTCAAATGCAACAACACAACAATATCATAGTATCTGCTCTTATTGTCATCCTTGGGTTCATAAGGAATCCAACGAACGTTGTTGTGAATCTCCCCAACTTATGTAAATGCTTACAAATGGCGTAACGTGTTACTCTCTGAACTTTGATTGGGTGTGATAGTAACCTTCTTCCAAAAATTGTATCAGTTCTTCATCTTTCATGCAAGTCAAAATTTTCTCTCTACTACTACTGTAGAAAACTGCCTTAAAGCCCTATAAATTATTTCCCGAACTGTACGGGCACTTTCAATTAAAACACATAAAAATCTATATCACAAATATTTTTTGTCGCACAACATTGCTTTCACCACTAATAGGTTATTTTGATAAAATAATATATCTTGCAATGCGTTGTAAAGCTGACAAGTGACGTTTCACCATGTCTATGATATGTTTTCAAAGTTAGATACCGATAATTAAGTTACGCCTCCTGACATCACGCAATCTGTACGAGGAATAGTATCAAAAATGGACGCAAACCCTTACAACTCTCATACAAAATAAAAAATTGCTAATGTTATCAAAACAAAAATTGTATGAAATCAAAACCGAAATAGAAGATAGAAAATCACAGTACGGTCCACAAAACCAATGTTTATTGCCGAGTTTTTCAAACAAATTGCTAGTGATGCCATTCAAAGACAATTCATTTGCAACAGACCAATCTTAGGATTGACCCATCAAAAATTTGTTCAAAATTGATGCTTCTCCCCAAGTTGAAAAAAAAATTATGTAAAACTCTAGTCCACTATTCACGAACATAAACTCATAATGTCAACCATCACAACCCTCACGAACAATGGTACCAGTTGAGAAATAACATATTTGTCATCCTGAACATGAATGTTCTACCAGTCCACGGCTTGAACGCCAAGGCAATCTTGAGCTTTTGGTGTTGAAGCCATGTATCAGTAAGCGCTAGACTGATGCTTTAGTGAGACTAAAGAAGTCATCAAGCTTTATTACACATTTTTGAACAATACATTTCGAAATCAAAAAATTTTTTAATTAAAAATATGCCCCAAAAATAACAAAAACTTGGACTGCCATGATTTCAACTTAATTTCCATGAAAGTCATAATTCTACCTGTTCAAAACTAAAAGTTGGCTATAAACTTCTCTAATTCCTTCACATTACTTCCATGTTCATTCATCATTATGTTAATATTTACCCTATTTAAGCAGATCTTTTTTGTTTACCACCTATACTATACAGATGATGTATTCTGTCTTTTCTGTGTTTCTATTCAAAGAATTACGAAACATTTTTTCTCGAAACTGTACAATTGAATTGAAACCTTCTGATTATTATTCAATTCATAAATATCTACATAGATAGATCACGTTTCTACGACAAGTCTCTTTTTCTAAAAAAATTACTTTAAACTGTTAAACAAGCCATGTAATGAGACAATTATGTTGATGAAACCTTCAATTTCTGTATGCCATGACAATACCAACAAAATTGCGATGAATTACCGAAGATCTACTCGTTCCATTTGATAACCTCAAGGCCTCCGCGCACGGGCGGCGCAACTTTTCGTGCTTCCCCGGCTCGCCGGAAATTATTAACTTCACAATAGGAAAATTGTGCGGACGCGCACTTTGCCCGGCTTTCCGCGAGCGCATTCAAATTGCATAACGCGCCGGCTTCAGGGAACCGCCGGGCATCTTGCGATAATGGCGGCCCAAATGCACGCTACGCCACCGGAAATGGCGACTCCCGCGCTTGGCCGCCGATTGCCCGAGCATGTGCTTTGCTCTCCAAACACGTGCCCTTCAAAACAAACCTTGATGAGCCGGTCGCACGTAACTCTGATTAAGGCTATTCATAAGCCAATCGCGGCCTACTTCGCCCGCGTTGCCCAGCGCCGATTTTCTTAAGGATAAGCCCGGGTCGAACTTACAGCCCGGTTTTTCTTTTCAGATGGAGGAGAAGACGACGCTGTACGTGCTGGATTGCCTCTTTTCGGTCTTCGTCGTCGGAACGCTGGTGGTTTTCGTGTGGAGAGGAGCTTGGGTTTTGTTCGACATTTATCTGTTTCCAGAGAGCGAAGCATGGTCAGCATGGGGATCCCTAGTAAGTTTTTTGACTCAATTTTGATCTGAACAAACGTTCAGATTACCAAATACATTACACCACCCTAAGCTATTCGATACTAGCGCTATCATTATTAAAGACTGGTTGATTTCTTCGATACTTTTTTAACTCTCCTGCATTGATCTGAAGAATATAACTATGACATCTTAATCAAAAAATTTATAGTTCAATATGTTCCCAAAAGTAGGCAATAAATACGACAAAATATTAAAAACAATGTAAGCAGCAATAGGAGCAATAGGACAATAGGAGCAATAGGAGAAATAGCAATAGGTGCAATAGGAGCAATAGGACCAATAGGAGCAATGGGACCAATAGGAGCAATAGGACCAATAGGAGCAATGAGACCAATAGGAGCAATAGGACCAATAGAAGCAACAAAACTTATGGTGGTATATATCACATCAAGACGTTGCACATTTCTAGATGGCTCTATCTGACTACAGAGGCGAAAAGTTCATGAGTCATTCGTACAATTATATATAAAGCAATCAGTTGAAGAGAAAAATTAACTAGTTTGGGCATCCTAACGAGATTAAGAGTCGTGTGTAGGAACGCAAGACCGAGTCGTTAAGCTTTGTTTGCTGGATACCAAAGTCCAAAATCAGCAAGAACTGTGCTGAGCCACACATTATCCTGTATGTGTCCGATTTAATAATGGCAAATAGACGAACCACGTTTAATATACCGGACGAATCCAATAAATCTTTCTCACTAAACATTACATACTATCAACCATGAGTTGATAAAGATCTGCATATAATAGATTCTCCGTAGTCTCACCACTCTAAAGAAGCAAAGCATATCAAGATATGCCAACAGTGTTGCCGCTGTACAGCATAGATCTAAAAACGTCCTTCAAGTGTCTAATCGCAACAGATAAATCATGGTTATAGTACGAAACACAAATCTACGGATTTATGGATCTATGGATCTATCCAGAGACCCACGATCGAAATTGTTTATTCCAAAAAAAACCTTTTTGGCCGAAGAGGAGATTCTGCTTATCCTTAGTAAGAATATCATCAGTGAGTCACATAATGTTGCCAACAGAAATAAAGACACAGTTGGTTCAACATGATTTTGCGTGACAACATGTCAGTAATTACAACATTGCCACCCTACAGGCTCTCGGGTGCCCCATGCTGCCTCACGCGCCATAGTTTCTGTCTTACACCAAGCAACTAAGCTCTATTTAACATAACGAAAGAGGCTGTTTAAGCTGAGAAGTTTTATCATTTAACCCAAATATCTGCTTTTTTAACCAAAGTTGGTAAACCTTCATTTAACCCTAACACAGCCCTTGTCAAAATATTTACAATCCGTAACAGTAACATTGACTTTTAGAGTATATTTGAATTAGTCCGATACCTTAAAGAAACTATCCAGAGGCACCTCGAAAAGCGCCAGCTCGCGTGAATATGATCATCGGGGTAAACCCACTATGAACAGTCGAAGGTAATTAGTATGAAAAGTGTTGTCACAGTGCATTGGACAACATCAAAATTAACTACAAATTTGGGAAAACGGCGGCAAAGATCGGATAAAACATTGGTGTAAGTGTACAAGACGGAAACCATAGGCAGAAAATGTATTCACAACTAGGCCAAACGTTATCGCGTTGAGAAGGAAACAAAAGGGAAGGGGAAAATTCAGGTCGGCCCTCCACAAACAGAACCCCTAACATCATTAAATGAGTGCGATAAATGCTAGCACGAAATCGGCGACTGACTCTACAATTGATGTTGAAGGTATTGGGCATTAGCATAATAATGATATGCATCATCATCTACAAATATTTGGGTGGGTGGAAAATTTGTTCTCGATTTGTGTCTGGCGGGAGAATAGAACGCAAAACGGATGAAATTTCTATTTTTCCCATGACCCAAAAAAGTTGCCTGCAAAAGTCTCAGGTCAAATTAATGTTGATCGCCCTCTTCGGCCACAATATCATCATCCATAAAGAATTCATTGCTGCGATGAAATTGTAAACGCCATTTTAAATTTTAAGAACGTAATGACAATCCAAGAACGTGTGCTAGTGGTTCTGCAATCGATTCCTAAAAAGACCTTTGCTACTAGTGTCTAGAGCTTTAGAAATGTTGCCAAAAGCGTGTTATAAAGAATAACATCTATTTTGACGTGTTTTTTAATTCCCTTTATCTAACTTTTGAATAACACTATTTAAAATAAAATAAAGAAACTCAATATCAGCATCTTAGGCGTAGAACCCATCAAGAAGCAGTTATATACTACTCTGGAAGAATTAAGCAGGTCCAGATCATCAATGTGGAGTTGCTATCATGATAGAAGATAAGATGGATAAATCCAAAAGCAAAAAGCTCAGAGATAAAAGGGATAACGTTTATCTCTGAGCTTTTATTGTTTTTGAGCTGTTCTATAATTTCATTCACTTCTTGTCTCGTGAGTTCCTCTACATCATCGCTTTCTCCCCTTTCCATTGTCTGATCTATGTCTGCTTCTTCTTCCTCTTCATTAAATACTTTTCGAAAATATTCCTTTCATCTTCCTCTCATTTTGTTCTCCTATCAAGTTCCTATTTTTACATTTGTTACACTGTTTGATTTTTTATCTCTCTGTAAAAATTTCATATCTCTTTAGTTCAATAATAATTTTTTGCCTCGACCATTTTTTGTTCCATGTCCTTTTCTGTAACGAGATTTTGAAATACATCTTGTTATGTGACATACAACTCTGGGGCTATCTATACCTTCGAATCTAATGTTAAGACCGTACAAACATAGAGCAAAGTACTACGTGACATAGCAATTGCTCTGTAGTGTGTACGTAACAGAGATATTCATCGTAACCTTGTCCTCGTTGTCAAGAGTGAGATCAGGAGATTTGCAAGGAAGCATAAAATCAGACTTCATTAGCATGTAAATGTAAAGAGGGCCAAGCTATTTCGACTAATTTAATAATTACATAATTTAAAATCAGAACACAGTGCTTACGTATGTTTTAAGAACACTAGTTAGCTTGAATTTACCGCGTCACTGAATGGGCTTAAGTTAGCCTTCGTTCTAAGATTTATTACGCAAAAATTAATAGTTGCTAATTCTTAGCCCGTTGTAATACATTGCACACTATATGAGTGTTATAAAGAAATATTTATGGTGTTACCAAGACTTATTACAGCTTCCTACTGGTAAAAAAAAATCGCTAGAAGGTAACATACTTAAAGGACTATCACTGAGAATTTCAATAAAAAAAATTTCACCTTTTATTCTTGACCAAGATTCCTTTCTCACTGAACCTGTTGGTCCTCTAAACAAGAACTTTTTACTTTAAGCAGATAGATCAAATCTGAAAAAAGACTGCTTACTACGCATCACCCAGGACTACACAAAGAACCAAACTATCTTTCTCGACGTGATCAAGGCCTTCGACAAGGTGTGGCACAAAGGTCTAGACCTGTCTTGTCCTTTCGTTCTGGAAGGAGATTTCACATCATGATCTGTGGTGTGAGATTGTCGGAGAAGCCGGCGTCCTCCAAAGCTCTGTCCTGTTCCCAAGACTATACAACCTTTACGCCCTCCAGTACGCTAACGACACGGCAGTGCTGAGACTCGCTGAAACCGTCTCTCGTGACTCCATAACTTTAGGAGGAACGGAACCTTCTAGAAATCGTATACAACGATGAAGGTTAACCCGGCGAAGAGCTCGACGATTCTGTTCTCTATTAAAAAAAAACTTCATAGGAAACACGCCCTGGCAAACCTCAAGAAACTCGAAGAATACCAAGTACCTCGGGATAATTTTGGATGGGAAGCTGATCTGATGAGCGATTATGAAAGCAAAGTCAGATCAAAATTCGGCTCCCTCCTTCACTCTCCGAGGTGAATATCAAGCCGAAAACCATCATCCGCCCTATCACGACTCCAGTTCCCTGGCTATCCCTGGTTCCAATTTGGAGGTGGGACTAAAAGTATCGCATCAGCAAACTTCAGGTTATCCAGAAACAGACCTTAAGATCCCTCTTTGATGCTGGTTTTCTCATGATCCAAGAGTTGATTTCTTTTAGCGAAGAGAACTGAGGTTCGGAACTAAAACGACCATATTCATGTGCCAACGACCGTGCCCATCGCAAACCTGTTACAGGAGGCGATTGATTCATTTGAGGATTGGTTTACATTTGATAACAAAGACTAATTGACAACAAGACATTAATATTAAGATCTTTAGACAACTAATATTGTGGATAATATAAACTGAATAATTTTAGTAATTTTAAATTAAGGTGAATCATTAATATGAAAGGTCATCTTATCAGTAAAAGTGTACTTCTCGAAAAAGCTTCAGTCTGCTCTAGTCTGTCTTGTTATCTTTAAATTCCGGAACAATTCAAATTTTCTGTGCATACTTTACTTGTTCTTTTTACAAGTTTGTAAAAATTGCGCCATTTTCACTTGTATAAACTTAAATAAGATCAAATCATTTTTCCCTCTTCTTCTAATATATGCGTGCTCCTAAATAATTCTTCTTTTACAACATTTTTTGCTCATTTAAAAGGTATTTTCTTGATATGTCAACATTGCGTTGACAACGTCATAAACAAATCACAAATTATAGTTTAACATAACCATAAGACGACATTTAGGCAAAATTACCCAACACTTAAAAAAACATTACTTGTGACAAAACATACTTCAGTTGTTCAGCTTGCCTTAAACACCATCATGTTCCTAGTAAGCATATCTTCATTAATGTCGCAAAAAATATAATGTGTACTGCATAAAGTGCCGCAGTGTCGATTAACTAATTGCATTATCATATACAAAGTATATCTATATTGCGGCATAGTTATATCAACAGTTTAGTTTTTCTCGATAAGGAAATGAATGACAAATAAAGCACTCCAGCTGTCGAGTAATTTAACAGCTAAAAAACATTAACTAAACACAAGGAAATAATACATAATTTATTACAAAAGGTGGAATTGTATAGCACTTCCCCTTGAAAGTAACTAGCAGTACATGTCGTGCAGCAAGTTCTTCCTGATGCATCCCACACATGGTAACATCAGCATAATTTGCTAACCGATTCATTCCATTGTTGTTTATTACTGACAGATGTTCTTGACAGTAAAAAATCACTCAGAATAAAAGAAAAAGTCGTATTATCTCCAATACTTATCCTGCACTACACCATCACACCACTACCTTCATATTGTTTTTCCTGAACAAATTATAGACTATTTCAGGTTTCAGATTGACACTAGATTAAAACACGACTATTATCTGCTCTCTTTCTAAAACTCTACGAATTCTTTCGCAATTTTCAATTAGTAATGCAAACAATTAGCCTTCGACTAATGAGTTCGCCTCATGATAACAATTATTATTGTTTGTACCATTACCAATCTTTCTATAGCAGCAGTAAACTCACTTCAGAAGTAGGTTGGAATAAGAGAACTATTCTAGATGCAAGTTCCCCAATTTCTGAAATCAACTAAAGGTCTAAAATTACATTTTCTTTCTCTTAGTCATCGATCAACTGATTGGTTTGCTGTTGTCAATCCTCAAACGTTTTAATTTTGCGTAGCTGATGCGTATGAAATCCTTTATGATTTGGTGTAAGTACTTCTCCTGTCATTTTTCCTTCTAACATAATTTTTAATAGGCTAACGTGTCTTCATGTGTATTCTATTAAGCTACATCTTCTTTTTACTGCTTGTTTCCTTAGGTTCCATTGTTCCTTTCGGGACTTCTTCAGTCATGACTATCAAGCGTTTTTGCTTTCATTATTCTTTAGTGGCACCACATTTCCAAAGCTTCAAGACTTCGTTTATCACATGTTCAAATGATCCAACTCTCGCAACTATACATTATAGTCCTTCGGATGTAAGTTTTAGTTTTTTTCCAATTCAGTTCTATTACTTATCTCTCTCTTGCATTTTCTGCCCACTGTTATAATTCTGCCTAAATAACAGACTTCCTTCTTCTTTCATTTTGCTCATGTTTACGTTTTCCACAAATTATTATTTTTGTTTCTGCTTTATCTTCATATTATATATTATATGCTAATCCATATTAATATAAATTTTTGATATCTATAAACTCAACATAGGTTTCTTTGTTTTTTCGAATCCTAGTCTCAAGACTAATGTGGCTTCTTTGGTTCCTGAATGTTTCCTAAAACCAAACTGATAGTCTTTCAGGTTCTTCTCTATTTTATTTCTGTTAAAATGTCCACTATAAGTGTGAGTACCTTTGATGCATGTGTTAAGCTAGCAGTTCGGTAATTTGCTTACAATAATGTATATATTTTTTGTTATTATAATGTTTTTGTGCAATCTGATGATATTTCTCATGTTTCGTAAATGTTACTAATTAGTCTAAAGACAATCTGAAGAGCATTTCTGCGTAAGCATTTAATAATCTCTACTGGTAATTCATCTGGTACCGGAGTTTTCTCATTTTTAATTATTTTATTGCTTTATCAATTTTTGGCGTTGGGTCTCCTCTTTTATCTTCCTCTGCGTTTTCTTCCTTTTTGTAGCAAAACTTTTCTTATTTGTTCCTTCATACAGTTTTTCTACGTATCTTTTCCATCTAGCACTAATATCTTTCTGCTCCATAAGTATCTTCTCTTGTTCGTCCTTTATTGCGAGATTCTTTGTCTTATTTTCAATTACTATTTAGCTTTTCTAGCTTCTTACTTTATTCTATTTTTTAATATTCTGTATTATTCCTATTCTTGTTTTTATACTTTCAGCATTCTCTTATCATTTCTACTGCTTCCTCTACTATCTACGGTTTTATATTTTGTCTTGTTTTTTGGCCCCCTTACTGTAGTTTGTATTATAATTTGTTTTAAGCTCTTCCATATACTTTCAGCATTTTCCCTTGTTGTTTCTTCTGATCTCGTTTCTTCTTCCACCATTTCTTGCAATCTTTGCCGTACGTTGTCGTCTTTTAACTTTGCAATATTCTAGCAAGTCTGTCTCCACCTAGATAACTTCCTTGATTTTATTTCTAAACCTTCGTTTTATTATAATATGGTCTTCTTCTATTTTCTGGCATGATCCAAGAATACCTTATTCGTACGTGGTGTAGGAAGAGAGTGTTAACTATAAGTAAATTGTGTTTTGCCCAGAATTTGACTTGCCTTGTTCCCCTTTCATTACTTTTCCCTAATCCGTATGTATCTATGATTTTGTCTTCGAAGATACCACCAAGATCACATTCTCATTCCATTTAGCATGTCTTAATATTTTACTCGTCTTCCAATTGACCCGCAGCATTCCATTTTTTATCGCAATTAAAATTAACCAATCTGAAAACTAAACTGTGAGCTAGGGTTGGTATAACATCCGGTGACGAATACACCCAAAAATGTGCTCGTTAGTTACGAGAATTAAATGTCAAAACTATCTGTAAGCTAACTTTCAGGGATAATTTCAGTCGATGCGTCAAGTCAACATGCATCGAGTTTTCAGATACAAGAAATGTCTCCCTAAGAAAACCACCATCAACCCTGCTTATGTTACATTAAACATGGAGAATTGTCTTGTACTACACAGCTTTGATTATGCAACAGTTTCTGGTCTTTCCACTTAATCTGACTCGCTCCCAAAGACTTTCCCAGAAGTTTCCAAGACTCATTCTCAGAAATACGTGACCTTCAATGGTGATTACTTCGAAAGACAATAGAACATATTTCGTAAATTATCTCAGAGTCTTCCGGTTCGTCAAGCTTCATAAATAGCCGAAACAAAAATAAACATTTACGAAAATGAAATTATTTTAATAGAAACTGCCTAAAATTCATTTTTTCTTCCTATTACGACGCAATGATTATTTCAAATAAATGCAAAAGCATTAAGGACAGGCATTTCCGTAGAGCATCTTGTCTGTTTTCTTTTGCTATTAGGCCGTATTTGTCCAAGATTTTAAAAGAGTCCAGAACGACTAACAGATACACAATATACTGATAAAACATTATTTTTCTTATCAACCTAAACGAAAATTCGTCTACAAATCTGATATACATGTTGGACACAATAAATATATTTTTGAAGGATGTTCCCATAAGACAGAATAATACAACTTATTCATGATCTTGACTCGAAGATTACAGAAGAATATAAATATGTAATATAACCTAATTAGATAATATTAATATACACCACCCATAAAACGTTGAAAATTTCATACAGCCTTATGGTACATCTTAGTTCTCATACATATACGAGATCTGTTCTGAAAGTGTCAGGCATAATACGATTTAGTAAAGATAGTATATGATATTTACGAAGTCTCAATGCCTTTCAAAGTAAGAACCATTGCGACACGTAGACCTTTGCTTTCAAATCACAGCCATGGACCCACGTTTTAGCTTCAGTTATGACCTTCTTGAAGAAATCTGGTGCATTATCAACAGTCTGAACCAAATAATATGCAACTGCACTATATCGATGCTTCTGCTCTAGTAGCAGTAGCCTCGGGACATTCGGCCATTGCAAATGAGGCAATCACACATTACGTTTCCTCACTCACCGACGTCTAACTCCCAACTGATCCTGCCAATGAAGTTGCCTTCATTCAGGCACTACAGTCCTCTCTCAACTACATCGCGGCCGCATAAACTTTTTCATTTTATTAGCATTCGGGATAGTCTTCTTCTCCAAACTCCTAAGGCAATACATTTAACATCCAACACAACAGAAAAATAATATCCCACAAGTTCCAAACTAGACGGAGAGGCAATATAGAGCGTTTCAGATTTAAAGATCAATGATAATCAAAAAAGGAGAGTAAACTTATAACTAATTAAAAAAGAGATATTGAAGACTTTAGTTAAAATCTACTAATTACTAACAATTGTTTTTTTTTGTAAATAAAATAACGATAAATAAAAATATGGCAATTATTCTGTTCAAAAAGAAAGTACGCAATTTTCGAAACAACAAAAAGAAGAAATTGCAAAATCAAGTTCAGAATGGATATCTATTTCACTTCTAACAATAGTACAGAATTAATGTGAGATATAATTAATTTTTCCAGTCACACAACGCTCCCGTTGACGTGGTAGACTACACACAAAACGCTCTATTGGTAGGAAATTCTGCTCTTCACAAAAAGGATGCGAAAATCTGAAATAGTCTTTGTTAATAACTACTTACTTACTTACTTACTTAATCCTTATGCCCTTTTTACCGTTAGGTGTAAGGCAGGTGGGAGAAGAGTTTGTTATGTTGCTGTATATTTTTCGTTCCATAGTTTTCTGTCCTGGGCTGCTTGTTTTATACCTTCCCAGTTTATTCCCTTGTTTGCTGCTGCCTCTCTTATTCCTTCTTCCCAGGTTTTCCTTGGCCTTCCTCTTTGATTTTTACCCGGCACTCATGATTCATACACTCTTTTCACTAATCTGTTTTTTGGCATACGACACACATGACCAAACCACCTTAATTGTCCTTCTTCTATTTTTTCCATTATAGGTTTTATCTTTAAGTCTTGTCTGTACGTTTCATTTCGGATTTTATCTCTTTTCGTTTTATTTTGTATCCTTCTTAGGAACCGCATCTCCATTGCATTTAGTCTTATTTTATGTTTTCTGTCAAAGACCACGATTCACTATTATACATTATTGACGGTCTCACCACTTTTTTCACTACTTCAGTTTTTATTTTTCTTGGTACTTCTTTCTTTCCTAAAAAGTTCGTTTTCAGAGTATTGTAGATTCTCCCTGTTTTCTCCATTCTATCATTAACTTCCTTATCTATTTTGCCGTTGTTCTCGATTATTGATCCTAGATATCTAAAACTTTCTACCTGTTCAATTTGTTTTTCTTGTATTTTTATTTTGTGTGTTATATTCTCTCTGGCCACTACCATACTTTTAGTTTTCGCTATGTTTATTTTCCGTAGCTCTGTTTCTAACACCTCTAGGTTGTATTGTAGATTCTCTTCTGTGTCGGCTATTATCGTCATGTCGTCAGCGAACATCAGTTCATTTATTTCTGTTTGTTCCATTTGCCAGTATCCCAATTTTATCTTCTTCATCTTTTTCTTTGCATTTTTCATCGCGTCGTCTAGCACTATTGAGAACAGCAAGGGGCTTAGCACGCATCCTTGCTTTACTCCTATTTCTGTTACGAACTCTTGTGACTCTTCATTGTTAGTCCTTACTACGTTTTTATTACTTCTGTACATTGCTTTTACTATTTCTATCGTTCTTTCCTCTATTCCTCTTTTTTCTAGTGCTTTCCATATTTGTTCTCTTTGTATTCTGTCAAAAGCTTTTTCTAAATCTATAAAGCACATATGTATTTCCCTTACTTTTTTAATAAATTTTTCGCTGATTTGTCTAATGATGAATATTAAATCTTGTGTGCTTTTCCCCTTCCTAAAACCACATTGAGTCTCTTTTATTTTCTATTCTCTATTCTGTCTCTTATTCTTTTCTCAATTATTCTGGCCAGTATTTTCACGGTGACACTTAATAACGTAATTCCTCTGTAATTACCACATTCTCTTTTGTCACCGGGGAGTATGATTCCTATATTCCAATCCTTTGGTATTATCATTGTCTTCATTACTTCATTTAGCAATTCTGTATATTTAGTTATTCCTTCATTTCCCATAAACTTTATCATTTCCGGTGTTATTTTGTCTCTTCCTGCTGCTTTTTCTAACTTAATTTTCTTTATGGCCTCTCTAACTTCTTTCTCTTGTATTTCTTCGATTTCTTCTCTTTCGTCTAGTTCTTTCTTTTCATCTGTTGTACTGTTTTCTGCTTTTGTTAGTTCTTCGAAATGTTCTTTCCATCTTTCCATTATTTGATTTTCTTCTGTTATTATTTTTCCGTCCTTTCCCTTTATGTTCATCATATTATATTCCTTTTTCTTCCTAAGTTGTTTTAAGGTTCCGTAAAATAGTTTTTGGTTCTCCCGAAAGTTTTCTGTCATCTTTTCTCCAAATTTTATCCATGATTCTTCTTTTGATTTTCTCACCGCCGCTTTCGTTTCTGTTCTTGTTTCTTTATATTTTTCGTAGTCGTCTGTTTTTTGTACTTAAGTATCTCTTCCATGCCTGCTTTTTCTCTTTGATCTTTGCTTTTATATCTTCGTTCCACCATGCTGTTTTCTTCATATTTTTATTAGCTATTTTCTTTGTCCCGCAACTCTCTTTCGCAGCGTTTAGTATGGTATCTTTAAATCTTTCCCACTTTTCTTCTACCCCTTTTGTATTATCTTTTGCTCTAAATTTTTTGGTTATAATTTCCCTATATCTTTTTTGGTTCTCTGTTTCTTTTAGTTTATATGTTTTTATAGTTTCCACTGATTTCTTTCTCCTCTTATCTTCTTTTTCTTCTTTTTTATTCTTTAGGTCCATTTTTACCAAGTAGTGGTCGCTTCCTATCTCTGCTTGTCTTGTTACTTTGACGTCTTGTACCTTTTTCCATTTTGGTTTACTTATTAAGAAATAGTCAATAATTGACTTCTCGTTCCTGCTTTCTACTACTCTTGTGAATTTGTGTATATCCTTATGTTTGAATTTTGTGTTTGCGATCACTAAATTGTTTTCTGTGCTGATTTCTATGATTCTGCCCCCGTTATTATTTCTGGTCGTTTCTCCTTCTTTCCCTAAGTACTTTTCTATACCTGTATTCTGTTTTCCTACTCGTCCATTTAAGTCTCCCATAACAATTACATTTTCTCCTCCATTATCTATTTCTCTTTGTACTTCCTCAAAGAACTTATCTTTATCTTCTTTTCTAGCATCTTCGTTTTCTCCGTATGCTATTATCACACTCCATATTTCTTCTCCTATTAGCTTCATTTCTAATCTTAAAATCCGTTCATTTATATATTCTTCCTTTATAATGTCTTTTAGCATGTCTGGATTTATTATTAATCCTACCCCACATCTTGCTCCTTCCGTTTCCTTCACTCCTGACCAAAATAGCCAGTATCCTTTATGGATTCGTTTCATACCTTTTCCTTTCTTCTTGGTTTCTGTTACTCCTAGGATTTTCACTTGATGTTCTATCATTTCTTCTACTAAATCTTCTTCTTTGTCTTTAATGCCCCTCACATTCCATGTTCCTATTCTCAACTTTTCCTGTTGCGTTTTGCTTATTTTCCTCTTATCCTTTTCTTTCTCT
Source organism: Sinelater perroti (assembly GCA_036346155.1). Lineage (NCBI taxonomy): Eukaryota > Metazoa > Arthropoda > Insecta > Coleoptera > Elateridae > Sinelater > Sinelater perroti. The sequence goes on along the minus strand of JARFIY010000209.1, from coordinate 976,440 downwards.
TTGCTTTTGTCTATTCCTACGCTCTTCATTTTGTTGTTCATCTTATATTGTTTATCGTCGTCCATGTCCATCGCATATTTCTTTATAAGTTCGGACTGGTTCTTTTTTGTTATCAGTTTTTTGATTTCTCTATAACCCCTTTTTCCTCATCATCCCAGACGTATTCCACTCCTTCTATGATGATTTTCTTATAACCGATTTTCGTTCTTCTATCTTTACTTCTCTCTTCTTTTGCAATTTTTCTTATTTCAGTCTGTATTTCTCTCTCTTTTGGCATCATATCCTTGTCTATGTATACGGTGGATCCTCTCAGTTTATATTTATTTTTCATGACTTTCTGTTTATTATCCCAGTCTTTCATTTCAACCAGACTTGTAGTTGTACCTTTATTTCCTTGCAGTGTTACTACATTCTGTACTTCTACTTCTACTCCCAATTTTTCTGCGAGGAATTGTTTTGTTTCTTCTTCTTTTCGATTTTCTACTAATTTTACACCCTTGATTATCAACCTACACTTTCGTTTTTCTTTTTCTATTTTTTCAAACTTATCTTCCAGTTGTTCGATTCTTTTTTGGGGTTGTTTTTTCTCCGATTCCCATTTTATCTCCCGTTTTGCCATTTCCTCTCGTAGTTTCTGATTGTCTTCTGTACTTTTCTTAATTTCATCTCTCATCATTTTAATCATGTCTTTAATTTCTTTTAGATCTCCCATTTTTCTTTCACTTACTTTTATTTTTTCTGTTTTTAATGTTGGTGATCTAATTACTGTTTTACTTTTCTTAAAGATCTCTTCTTTTGGATCTTGAACTCATTTATAATCCCCTTTTTGTCAATATTTTATCTGAATTTAGATTTTTGTACGTTTGGTAAATAAACTTTCCGTATCGTCCGGGTCGCGTTATCTCCCGTCTGCCGGCCGCGTAAGGCAGAGAACGTTTGGCCTTCGGGTTAAAAATTCTCTTCGTTTGTATTCTTGATTGTTCCTATTTACCCAGCCCTATAATCGCTCCTTATTTATAATTATCTGCTCACTCTTATTAAATTGCTAATAATGTTCACTTTCAGATTCAGTTAGCTACACTTCACGAAAAAGTCGGTGTGACAAAGCCCGTATTCGAGTATTTTATCGCCACCAGCCAATTTCGCGTCTATCCGCTTTCGCTCCACAAACTCAACTCTGCTAATAACTAAATAAACGGAATCCACCTTCCCAAAATAAGACCTATCAAGTTTGTATGCTCCAAATAATTTCAATTTGAAAAACTCCTTATCCAGGTCTGAGTGCATTTTCGCCCATAAAAGTGAAATCACACCCCTGAAAAACTTCACATGTAGTTTCGGAAAGTGATTCCTGTATCTTTAATCAGAATGCGCGTATTCTGAACGAACATTAACACGTCGACTATCGAAGCCATTAAACCACCTTCACCAAAATATCCCCTTTGTCAAAAAGATGTAGAACTGGGCTCGTACAAAGTAACTTATTCGACTTACAAACTAATGGCCCAAGGAGTTATCAAAGTAGTCCTCTCGATGCGCAGCTGCCATGGAGATTATGAAAGCAAGCAGAAAAAGCTTCATTCAGAGTACTTCTCGTTTCTCACATCTGTTTGATTTACTTCTCTTTCAGCAAAAATTACTGACGGAAAAACAAAAAATCGCGTGCCTTGCATTATCGTGCAATAAGTTTTAACACAAATGTGCGATCAATTTTGGCCCTTTCCAACAGCTCAGCAGCAACTGTTCATCTGGTTCCTTTCTGACTATGTTTGAATTGAAATTCTATTTCTCTAAATTGTTTCAAAATTTGATGACACGTCCCTATTCAGTTTCAGGCAATCTTTATCATTTAAAGACACGACTTCTCAATAATTCTTTGTTACTCTATTGTAGATCGATGTATCATATTTCATATTTCATTGGTTTTTCCTAACTTAACACAGAACTTTAAGTTAACTCTCTGCTGGGAATCCGCGTCTATCGCGTCACAAGCCGAATAGTGGGTTACTAAACACAGCGCTGCCACCTACTGAGTTTACATGGAAACACTTCCAAATCCATTTCTATTCAAGGCACACATCAAGTGACTAAATAACACTTATCTCTTGTGTTTGAATATCACAGGTAAAGAAGTAAAAAGTTATTCCTAGATCTTTTCTACCAAAAGTTGTAATGGTGATAGTAGTCAAAGCAAATAAACAATCCTGCTGTTCCCTTTCTTTTGTTCTCTAATCTGTTATGTCTTCTATTGGACACTGAATTACCTTTAAATTAAACAGATTAAACTTTCACATAAAAAGTAATATCAATAGTTATTAATGATGGAAGGAAACATTACTATTGTTTTCACTGTGAATTTCTAGAAACGTAAAATAATAGTACAGTCACCTGCATACATAGATCATACTAACATCATAGCAAAGCTTGGTTATTGCAATTGCAGAACTTCCCAGTATTTAGTACAGCGATATAAGCATACATATATCGCTGGGCCATAAACCGTTTTAATAGAGTCGTCTGGTATTATTTTATTGCTTTTAACTTCAAAAAACTTACAGTTTCTACTGCTTTACAATCTGAAAAACACTTTTAGAATATCTCATTTATATATGTACTAGGAGTTGCGCGCCAAAAGATATTTTTGGCGTCCTAGACTGACAATTTTTCACCCGCCTTCTCTCAAATTTTTGCAAGGGGCGAACACAAATTTTTAATTAGACCGGCTTTTTCTCTGGATCAGAAACATGGAACAATTTAACGCTCATTCATGATGGACGTAAGCATAAGCCGCCCATAGGAAATACGTAATACGTAAAGTTGAATTAATGCAAAGCTTATGCGCCCGTTCATAATGCACTCCCGTAATTTTGCGTTTTACGTTCATTTGCAGTATTTTTTAATTTTTCTTTAGATTAATGTTGGCAACAGTAACAGAATGTTTGTTTTTATTCTAAAATAGCTGTACCCGGCCACGCGTTGTTGTGGCTTTGCTTTTACGTCCAACAGATGGGGCTGTTTTTCAAAAAAAATGTTTTTATCTGTCACAGGTGTGACATCTATACAATACAATAATCAAAATATTAAAATAATTCGAAAACGGTTAAAATTAGAAGGCTGATTTTTTGCGCCGAATTAGCAAATATAGTTGTGAATGTGGTGTGCAAGTTTCAAGGAAATCGGTTGAAGCGTCTAGGAGGAGAATTATAAGTTTAGAAAGAAAGTTAGGGAGATAAGACAAATATATATTAGATGTTTAATTAACAATTAGTAACAAAAGATCAACTAAACTCTATCTCTTAGTTTTATAGTTAAAACCACGCTCTATATGAAGTATACAAAATCTAAATATAAATGATAACTATAAAATCATTGAGGTGATAGAATACCAATCTGGGCTCTAACCCCCCCCCCCCCATTCCCAACCACCCTATTTACCCTAAAGACGTAAATTAAATGGTCAGACGTGAACTTTTTACTAATATCTACTATGGACATCTTTCAGTGATGAATCTATTCAGAAATTATTTGTAGTCTGGCTGTCCTTATATGTCAAAAAATGATGACAACATTTAAAAAGTAATAAGAGCACTTAAAAAGTTAATTCAACAAGGAGACCGGATAAGCCAGTCAAAATTTGCGGAGCAAAACTCTCCGGCGCATTTTGGCCATAGTAGTACACCACATAAACCGTAGCGCCAGGAAACTAATTAAAACATGGTATTTCCAAACAGCAACCTAACCATTTCTCACAAGTGGTCATCTGTGGCACCCTCCATTTAACATACAATAACGCTGGGTGTTAATTAATCAAAAAAATCTATGTAGATAACACCTTGCACGTCTCAGAAATCGGATGAAGCAGGATGAATATACCATCATCCATATCGACTGCTCTTACTTTGAAATTTGTACAAACTTTACGGTCTTGACACCCCAGACCGATTCTTAAAGATAACTAGTTCATGTCCATGATTGTCTTCAGCCTAGAAGAATACTCAAAATAAATTACGTTGCAATCTCCAGTAGTTTTATCGTGTTTCGTCCACTTTCTATGCACAAAGTTTCGTTTAATCTGAAACCATCCCTACACTAACAGCTGAGGCTCAAAAAGTCTTTCATAGGCGAATAAGTAAAAAAACAATTTCGCGTTTTTAGAGCATCCACTATATTCACCAGCTTTATTATAGTTCCGATTGATATTTTCGTTTTGCAAAATATACACGAATACAGTGAGAGTAAAAGCAATGCAACAATCAAATTTAAACAGGTAATTAAATTCATTTATGTAAAGCTCTATGATAAACGTGGGAAAATCAAGACAACTCTACTTGTTATTGCTATCTCTATCATTTTTTATACAATTATCACTTCCCATAACATTCTAATTCAAATTGCAGTATCTTGTCTAAATAAAAGTCACGCGGCAATTATTTTGTTGTCAATAAAACGACCTCTAACAAATTAACTTTTTTGAAAAAATTGCAGCCAGTAAATCGCCAATTTAAAGATAAAACATCCGCTCTTCAATGTGTTGATTGCTATACACAGTTCGGCCTTTTGTTGACGCCCCAGCGTGAAATCATTGATAATGGTATCAGAAGTCGCTTTCATTGTCAGCAATTGCACAATAGAAACTTGTTTATCCACGCGATAAACAAAATCACTGGCTGCTTTTCAAAACAATTTAGGAAATCTAATAAACCTTCAAATTTTATACGCCTGACGGTTTCCACAATTCTTCCTCAGGTATTAGGGTACGCAACAGTGGGCCTGGCGTTCCTTATGCAACCCGCCATGCGACTGCTCTGCGACCGCCTCCAGGGAGCAGCGCGGCTGCTGGCGTCCGACGTCTTCCTGGTCTTCTCCTTCCTGGGCACCGTCAACGTATGGAGGGGCATCTGGAATCTCCTCAACTTGTATTTCATCCCAGGTGAGCGAACCGCAACGTCGCGCTTGGCGCGTTTCGGAGTTACACAACGTAATTGGAGTCATCATTCAATTTGCCTCTAAAATTCCCGGCCGCTCCTTTGTCCTGCCGGGCGTTTTTGGGCGTTCTAATTAAATGACCGCGGCCGGCGCGGCTTTGGTCGGCTGCGAACCAGCGTGGACGCCTACTTGTTTAAACAAAGAATGATGGTGCCGGGACCGGGAGGATTCTTAAAACACGGCCAGCTTTGGTGAGCAGTCAGACCTCAACTTCAATAACCAGATTGGAAATAATAGGTCGTCCCAAATTTTATTTAGTTTACAACCTTGCATCAGATTATCATATTAATAGACACAAGACCTACGCACAACTTTGTTAGCATAAGTTCCTTTCATAAAACAACAATATTTCGATGGTCAGTTAAGTTCTTCATTTATAGGGCCGTACAAAAGAAAAAGAAAAACAAGCAATTCTCAAAATACCCTCCGATTGTTCTAGAATGCACTTCACCATCTCTTCCCAACTTCTTTAAGATGGCCCAGTTTAAAGCCCACTATAGCCTTACCCGAAAATTTTACAAATAATACAATTCATCATACATAAACGAGAAATTATGCGAAATTTGCAATAAAAGCTAGTCTAGTAGCGCTTTTCATAAAAAAATCCTCATCTTCATTTTTTATTGTCTGCATTAAAAGACAGACCAATAAATAGCGTCCAACGATACCAATCAGTAAAATTGGTGTTGATTTCGAGCTTAACAAAATTTTTTTTCCAAAATTTTTATTCTATTTAAGAAACCTTTCAAAAGGTAGTGATCTTCGCTAAAAATCAGGATTAATAGGGCCTAAATGAATATAGTCACTGCTCACAAGGAACTGTCCGTACGGTTTCATTTGACAGTTATAACCTTACGCCTATTACCTAGACCTTCCTCAGTCATGTATTTAAGCTCTTAAATATGCAAAGCACAAAGGCCTTTCCTTTCTCAATAGACAATAAACCAACCAAAAAATGTTTTCTTTTCGAAAAAAACTTCCCTGTAAAGACATTTACTGTAGTAGGTGTTCCCATTATCTCTTCCATACAACCTATGAATAAATAAAGAACAAATCCACCATTTCTGTGCTAGGGCAAAATTTACTTAAACTACTTAACACTAGTTAGTTACATCAAACACTTCTGCCTGAATTACTTCAGTAATATGACGACCATAAAAAAGGATTCCATAAAGGCTCAGTAATGTACGTCATCTCTCTTGATCAATGCATTTAAATACGACTACTGTTGTAATAAAAGTTAAACGAAAGTAAACAATGCAAGAGTGACGTGCCACAACTCCAAAATGACCTAACCAACAATGTTTCAATTCAAAAAAGGTTATGTTGTTACCCACTTGGATGTTGGTAAATTAAGGCGGACCAGAACCTGGAAGTCGTGTGATCGTTTGTTAGTAATACACCATTCACATTATGTTCTAACCCCTACACTCTTTTTCTGCAATCTAACCCCGTTTGAACTCGACGACTTACTCGCATACCGACCATTTTTCCAGGCAACTGAGTGCGTTATCCCTCCACTAAGTCATATATACCGCACCCCAAATTTCACTTACAATTACATTTTGTGTCGACATTTCGGCCAACTTTAACATCTAATTTTTGACCACTCATTTTAGAACACAATGAACGCAAAGAAAAGAAAAATCATTTCGTCTAAATGTATTTTCCCAAGAAGAGCGGAACGTTATGACGACTCTAAATGCTAAATTCATACCCCAATCATTTAGATCTCCAGGCGAGGACAATCGATAAAGGGAAAATAAGAAAAACTCTAACAAAAATAATATATTAGAATGCAAGAACCATATTTTTGTTGGAGAAATAAGAAAACCTAGAAAGAAGAAGAAACCAAATTGATAAGTTAAATAAAGGAAACTAAGATCATATTAATAGGCAATATTACCATCGACTACAACCTAATTTAGGAATAATTATTACAAACAGTGGAAGAACGGACAAATTAGTAAACAGATTAACAAAAAAAAATTGCAATAAAAACTGCTGACAACCAATGATGTATCAATAAAAACAAAAACATCTAAATATTGAGAATAAGCCATAAAAATAAAAATAAAATAATTAAAACTGTAGTGATACAGAAGAACATATTAAAGCCTATCTTGACACAATAAAAGAAAAAATACAAACTCTACATATATCCAGTATACTGAAAAGAGATTAATTACTGAAACCAGCAAAAGAATGACCCCATTTTCAGTGCTTAAAACAATACACGATACCGAGATCAGAAAAAAAGAGAAAAGGAATTACCATAAAATGTGTTCTTCTATCAAATCTACTAAAGTTATCAAAAAATTAATGACAGTGAAAGGCATATTGTTCGATAAGTAATAAGCTTTAATAATTTAGATTTTCATTTAGCGTTTAAGTCCATTCTGTTCGTAAATAAATCTGATGCTCGAGTCAAAATTCAATTTACTTTTTTCCAAAAGTCCATAATCGATTTCTGAAGGTGGTGGAAACATTGCGACATGGCGGAGCTGGTGTTTGTTGTACGACCATACCGTAAACAAAAGCGCAGGTGGTGATTTTCCAACTCCCGTATACCAAAAAGAAAAAGGCACTAAAGACAATTTTGAAAACGCAATAAATTGAAACTTTGAAAATACTTGACAGAAGTACCCTATATAATTATATTAAATAGTTACAGAAAAACAGACTGAAAATTTTTTATAATTATAAAACAAAATGGTCATCTCGGTGCTCATCGCATCACGAAAACACTTTTTCCAAACCTTCTTAGTATCCCTTTTTCCGACTAAAAAAATCAATTGGCTGCATTATCTCTATTCAACTTAAAATTAACTTAATAATCTTCAAACAACAACTCTGAGAAATATTTTGATGTTTATTTGGCTTATCTGTACAGACATTACAATTAGATACTTCAAAAATTCCATTGCTTAATACTCCTAACAATTTTTATGCTGAGTACTCTGCACCATCTACATACTCTCAATCAAACTGCTATCTGTTTGTTTATGTTTCAATGTCAATTTTATCTACTACGCCTAATCAAAAACTACGAGGATAGAGTGAAAAGTCAGGACAAAATACTTTTATTTATTTTTTTGTTTATTTCTCAACATAAGCTCCTTTCCTCTTACCTCGATACACTTCGTCCAATGATGTTCCAACTTCCCTAAGACCTTCAAAAAGTCACACTTCTCCAAATCTGCACAATAGCCCTCTTCATTTGATGAGAATTTTTTCCCAACCAGCCGTTTTTTCATTTTTGGGAAGAGAAAGAAGTCACTGGGAACAAAATCCGAAGACCAAGGCGGATTCGGTACAAATTCGTAGCACAAATCGACCAATTTAGCCGTGAACAAACGCGACCTCCTGAGCTTCAAGTTTTCTCATCTCTAAATATTCAACAATCTCTCTAACCTTCACTCTGCGATCTACCAGCACAATCTCATGGATTTTCTCGATCATTTGCTAGATATTCACTTCAACGGAGCGTCACTTGTATTGGTTCGACCACATCGAAACTCGAAATCAGGTGTGGACCATAAAATGTAAAGGAGCAGAATCCCCGTAATACTTTTCCAACTTCTCTTCGGTTTGCGTGCTCGTTTTTCCATGCAAGAAATAATGTTTAAACAACACACAGAATTCACTTTTTCCCATTATTGTAAAAGAAGTTTAGTTATTCGCTTTCGAAGGGTTTCAAAACACAACCAACTGTCTGACCAGCATGAAGTTTCTAGAGCCCTAGTAGAAAGAATGCTACTATTCAGGAATATAATCATCTTAGCGATCGCACCGCCATCTTATAGCAAAGTATCTGACTTTTCACTCTATGCTCCTATAATAGATGCTACCGTTTCACCAGAATTTCAACTTTTAGATCCATCTATTAATTTTAATCCTATGTAAGAATGAACTGTCAAATCTATTCTTACACAAATAGGAGTTAGACAAAATTTTGGCGTAAATTTTATTTTATATTTTTATGGCAAACTTGAACTGTGTTGCCTTCGTCCTTTAGTAACTAAATGTAATAATCCATAATCTGGACATCTCCGACATTGAAGACTCCTAGTTGTAAACACATCTTTGTACTATTTCAGTTGTTTCCCTTATTTTAAGTGGCCAGTGGCCAACTTATTCTACATAACACACACATGAAGGCATGTGGAAAGTCACGTTATTAAGTTGCTTCCATCATTCACACCATAATTAATGAAATCAAACGCCACAATCTTGACACATTTTTTAATGAATTTCGTTATTTTGTCGTAAATTATTTGACCTCTCTTATTGTGCCTGTCCAAAATGGCCCCAACCCGCAAAAGTAAAAAATAAGAGAATCCAGAGGACCCAGATCTATTACAAATATCGGCATAATCAGACGTTTTAAATTCTCGAAATCGGAGCAAAGTAAGCCGAACAATTCTCCTGTGCATGCTGCCGAGAGTCTTCACACACAGAAATTAATTCCGCCGAATAACTTAACGATCCCGCAATGTCAACAATGAAGATAGAGATGAGATAATTTTTCTCCAGAAACAACCCTTTGAAACGCGACAGGAAATCATCCAATTAGTCCTAGACACTGAATGGACCCTCGTATGAAACTCTTCCGTTTAGGTACATGCTCGCCTCCACATTAAACATTTTATAGATGAGCGCGAAGCAGAACTCCCTGCTACATCAAGAGTTCCACCGCCACGATCTGATGAGTAGAGAATTTGTAAATCCCATTAAAAGCCCTTGACGATGTCTGTGGTTACAAATTTACCTTCCAATGATTATAGCAACTTAATATTTTGAACTAGCAAAACACCTTCAATAGAAGTATATTCGTGATCACCTCATATGTGGATTAGAAGACAAAAAAAATTACAGATCTGTTCTGCTATATAGTTCGTCTTAGTTACCTTTCAGTTTTACTTACCGTGGAATTCTCGTTGAAGACAGAAATCCCTGATAAAACATCCCTATCACACTCCTTATAGAAAGGATACAGAAAGGACATGCCTGCAAGAAATGGTTCTCCTACGACAAAGAGTCTTACACTTGCCTCAAGAAGAGTCATTACAGTTCAGTGTCTAAACACAAACAAAAGTAGCGTCCAGTACGTCAGCAAGCCTTTCCACCGCTTTACCACCTAGAAACCTCAATGCGATGCAAATATTAGAACCACTTTTCCAACAATTTGCAAATGGCTATGCGACATAAATGTCGAAACAGTTGTGATAAGTTTCATCGACCTTCAGAAAGTTGACCATTACATGCCATCAGCGTCGTGATACCAAACAGCGTATATGAGCTGCCAAGGTATAAATATTAGACCAGTAGGTGATATCCAAGCCACCCTCTAATTGTAGGCCAAACTATTGTTATATATATAATAACACTGGCGAAATAATCACCAAGCTTGTAGGAAGATCTACAATGGTATTCATATGCGGCCGTTCCTAATTTCTCTTTATCAGTAAGTCCAAAAGTTTATACCAAATTTCTACAGTTTTGTTTTATAGCTATGATACATACAGAACAGATGAAAACATTATCAGTTAGTATACTGTCAAACACAGTTGTGTACGAGAAAAATTCTTAAAAATAAAGAACAGAATGTTATATTTGCGCCATTACATATTAAAGAAGTTTCAGATAGAAGTGAGTGTTGGAACTATGACAAAAAGATTTGAAGTGTTTACTTAGGCAGTGTTCTTGGACTTAAAATGGTGAAAAAGTAATTTGGCGCTCTTCAAAATGAAAATTTTAACATAGGCGATCAATTTCACTCCGAAAGTGAGTGCCTTGGTGAAAAATAACCCTGAGATTACAATTGAAGAGACTGCTAAGAATCTAAATATTAAAAATGCATCTGCATTTCGCCATTCAAAAAAACTTGTGCTTGCTTCCAATCTTAATGCACGACCATCGCTTCCTTTAACAATAAATTGGTCTGCGTCTCTGCCACAATTTCCTCTCTTGGATACCACAAGAAAGGTTTTTATAGATCGAATGGTAACAGATAATGAAAATTGGATCCTGTACAAGCAAAAAGAGTTGAGGGTAAAACGCAGAATCTCTGGCAAAAATTGGCTTGCAGGAGATTCATTTCCTTCGGACTTTAAGCACCTGGTGGACTGTAAGTCTCATCAAAATAATTGTAAAAATTCACGAAAAACTTCCAATTTGGCCAATCGAAAAGGCGCCATCCTACATTGTGACGACAAACCGTATGTTATCCGACCAACACTGTAAAAACTAAAGAAATTAAAATGAGAAATCCTCTGACCCTTATGGTTTTCATCTATTCCTTTCTATGGTGAATAATTTGAATGGCGAGAAATTCCAACTGTCGAAAACAACTTCGCAATTCTAATAAATTCAGTTATAAATGTTGTGCCTTGTGAAAAAACCTACTAAAGTAGAGATGGAAATAGAACACAATAATTCATAATAATTAGCTGCTCCTTTAAAGATAGTAGATGTTCGTCGCCCTATGAATGAAAACAATGAAAACAATTTGTAAGGTATGTTAGGATATCTTATATTTTCCAATTGATTCAAGTAATTATAATACCATAGATTAAGGAATTTATTGATTTTATCATATCAAATTGGTACCTGCGGTTTACAATTGCCATGCTGGTTATCGTTGCAGGTATTTAGGCATTGAGAACGTTTTTCTATTTCAATCATCTCACGAATAGTTCTACTTTCCGATCTTACCAGCTAAACAAAATACGAGAAACATTATCTGAAACCTCATTTCCCTTCAAAGTGAGCACTTTCTTCTACAGTCATTTCCACTGTTTAAAATATTCTGTAGAATTCTGCATTGGAGTCGCAAATAATTAATTACCTTACTGTATTGACTCGAATCGCGTAGACACATTTCATACCAAGATATTTCCTCAACATTACACACACTTTAGTATTTGAAAACCCCCAGCTTATCTTTTAGTTCTCAAAGTGTCACTCGATCATAGACCATACACATCAATATTTTCCGGTGCTCTTCTCTTTGCTGGTCTTCCAGAATATAAATCACTTTCAACAGATACCAGCCCTGTCTGAAATGTTTGTAGCTTGCATTTTATCACGCTGCACTCGAAATTATCCGAATAGTTTTTGCGAACAATGAATGTCAAAGGACATTAAAATCGCCCTCAATTACGCATGCGCATTTCAGTCTACTCTCATCAGCAACTACCTCAAACCATTGCATATTTTCATAACAAACATCATCTACAATTAACTATGTTCATTTTTTATCCTCTTTCAGGTCTACACCGCCTCCACAACGTTTCTAACATTCGATGTAACGCAGTTTCTAAACACTCCGTTTCTCATTTGCAGATAACCTAGAACTCAGCTCCTGGATAACGCACTGGGTCTGCCTGGTGCTGCTGATACTCCTCAAGTGCTCGAACACCCTGCTGGTCCGGGGGGTCTACATAGACGCGGAGGAGCCGGCGGGCAAGTGCGTCGTCTTCCCCATCTACTACCTGCGGCTGATCTTCCAGCACGAGCGCGCCAAGAAGATCAGCAGGAAGTTCCAGCTGGAGGCCATGGCCAGGCAGAAGCTGGAGCTGGACGGCGTCAAGCCCGCGTGCACCTGCGGCGCGGAACTCAAAAACCACGTGGACAACTCCAGAGAGGCCGGCCAACACACCGTGCAGAACCATCTGCCGGACGTGTGAAAGGGCTAGGAGTGTGGAAACCCGCAGTGCGGCTACTTTAACGCTTTTAGTTGAATGTTAACGACTAGTGTTACCGCCTACGTAAGAAAGTGTATATAGAGTATTAGTTTTAAGTAAGTTTGAGAATGTAATAATTTATTTAACGTGAGTAAGCAACTGTATTCTACATGTGTTATTTGAGGTAATGTTTTTAAAAACAATAAAGTCTGATAGAACTTCTGGGCTGTTATAAAATATATCAATGGTGGAGGAGATTTTTCGAGAAATTTAACTATAAATCCTCATAGTACGTAAATAGTACAACCATTAAGTAATTTTTTACATAACAGTCCGTTGATAAATCAGGGGAAAGGTTTTTTGATTTTTCTTAATGGAGCTATCGCTGCAGCAAAGCAGCGCTGGTGCACACGGCAATAAGTTTGCAGCAAACAAATTACCTCAGCATGATTCAATTACGAAAATAACGACATCCTGGCATAGTGTTGCAAATGAAGTTAGCCAAATGCGGATGTGCACTTGTCAATTTACTAATTACCGTCAAGTCGAGCCCTTCCAGCTGTCCGCAAGGTTAATGGCGCTACAGCGCTCCATTAGCATTGCATAACTTAATTAACAGGCGTGGTGGGTGCGCTTTTGTACTCAGATTTCAAAAAATTCACTCTCGTGTTGTGGTGCTACTGCTCACGCCCAGCGCGACAATTGCTTGGCTTTAAGACCCAGAAAATCCTTTAACTGAATTAATAATTACACGCAAGAGATGTAAACACACTAAACAAATTCCGTCAACATAACCCAAACTATGCAAGCAACTATCTACAAAGCATAGTACACACAAAACTTCAAAAGAAAATCAAAGCAGGCATGCCGTCCGATATAATGCCTACAGCTGCTAACATAACTAAAACATTAAATTTATTAAAGCTTTAAACACTCGACCAAAACAAACCATAAATAATCAACAACCCTTAAAAGTTTGACGATGAAGCTAACAGATTGAATGGATACTATACTAAATCTGTGGAGACATAAACGTGCTCTTACCTTCAAAATCCGGGATTTGGTCTGGACCCGTTTCAGGACAGGCTCTACACCCTGTAAAAAGCGAGGATAAGAAATTAAATAAATTAAGTTGGCAGAACTCTGCCTAGTTTGCCTAAAAAGCAATAAGCCAACACTATCAGCTATTGCCTACGTTTTAATTTTAACCTATAACCAATTTTCTGTTTAACAACTCGATAAATAAAATTAATACCTAGCGACCTCAAAGTGGTGACCTCAAAATGATCTAATTGTAAAAGGTAGACTCATGCTCTCCATTAGGAAATCATTTGAGGTCTATTGCTAGTGATATAAATCATATTATCGCCAATATTGTACTTCCCATATGGAGCAACTTTGTTCTTCCCAAAATATTGAAATAAAGGGAAGAAACCTTTCTTTTTAAGGTTTATATATGTATACCCTCGGGAAAATCACATGTCCTGACTTAGATGATCCGATAGCTCCTTCAGCAACGTTCCAAAAGTAATCATCCCTTGCCCAACTATTAGTCAACTCTAACAAACGTCTTCTCACCTATAGGGAGCCAAAATTTAAAAAAGTGAGTTATTGGAGTTGCCCGTTAATTGCTATCAAATATAAGATGCGGGTAGTTTCGGCTAATTTTGAGTGAAATTTTTTCTCGGCTGTGAAAAACTCACATTAAAGACACAGAAGTGAAACCATTTGATACATCTCGCTTTGTTAAGGTTTTGAAGTTCGTATTAGATACTTTTTAGATCTACTAACAGTTTAGCAAGTTTCTTAACCATGTATCTGCTGATTGTGTTAAAGTTGCTTTGCCGAATAAAAGAAATCCAAGTTCAATTCCATACGTTTAATCATCTTAACGATATATAAAACGTCCAATTTATGTATATATGGATCTCTTTTTCTCTTCCGTATCCAACGCTATCTGATTTCTTTCGTTCCATATGTTTATCGGCATTTGTTTTTTATAAAGCCCTGACATTTTTTTATTTTCGCCATGATGTGTTTGCAGTTCCTCAATAGACTTACACTTTTCCTCTAACAATTTTTACTTTGGTTCCTTAATTTTTGCTGTTATTTTTCAATTTAGTTCTTTATTATTGTTGATTCTTTCTCCTTCTTTCATCCATAAGCAGACTTTTCAATTTTATCTTCTACTGTTTTCTTTTTCATTTTCCTATATTTGTACTGGTTTCAGTTTACTTAATTTCGCCTCCAATTCTTGTACAAATTTGTTTTTTTTTAATTTGTTGTCTTTTTAAACTTCAATATCATCTTTATTACGACTGAGTTGTAGTCCGATCCTATGTCAGCACCGAAATAGGTCTTTGCGTCAAAAACAAAGTTAAAACGTTTAAGAAAATATAATCAATTTGGTTCCTAACATTATGCCCTTTTGTCTTGTAAAATATCTAAGTATGAAATCTTCTTTTCGGTCATTGGAACCAGGTATTTAATATTACTTAGTCATATTCTTGGCAGAACTCTAATACTTTTGTGCCTTTTCATTCTCTTGGACAATCTAAAACTACCCACATGTCTTGGCTTGGGGACTCCAACCCTATCAGTAAATTTACTTTTCTTTATTAGCTTATATATGTCTCTTATAGTTTAATAAAATTTCCACTTCTTCATTGTCAAGATTATAGAACCATAGGTTTACTGAAAATAATCCTGCGTATAGCATATGTACAAATTGTGAAGATCAAATGTCTGGGTACGAGAGAAACAACCCATGCTCTGATAGTATTACCAGAACGCTGTTTATTAGTCGACAAGAAAGTGTATTACGAAAAAGCGTAATAAATTACAGAACCAACTACATAAAATTAGATAAAAGGCGATAAAAACAATTATAAAAAACATATATTGGAGACAAACAGCAAAGGTGTGAATAGACGAAGAGACAACAATTTTATTTCATGTGCGTGCGAAGAACCTTAGAAAAAAGATCGGAAATTGACTTACAGATAATTATGGATAGGGTATGTAATGAAAGTAAACATATTGGTCTTAACATAAATACATTGAAAACAAAATGCATAAGTCCAACAAATTATACGATAATATACATATAAATATTGAACTTCATGGCAAAACAATAGCAAACGTTGAAAATGCATATATCTAGGACGAGAAATGAACAACAGCATGAATAATTTCGAAGAAATGAAAAGACAATATCTTGTGCAACTGAAAATTAAACATCCAAGGTAGACTCAGAGTATTACAATGTGACATATAATGATAAAGAAATATTCAGAAAAAAGGATGCAAGCTTTTGAAATATAATTATACCACAGAATGAGAGGAATACCATAGACTGTCCAGGTAACCCACGATGTAGTTCTACATAGGATTAAATATCATAAACAAAAGCAAAACATGATATTTCGGTCATATTATGAAGCATACTTTAAAAACCTTACTCGAAGAAAAAAATAGAAAGAAGGAAGGGCCAGGGAAAAAAGAGAAAATCATAATTTAAGATAATAAAGCAATGATCTACTTGAAACACTCAAACGTTAAGCAGATAAGATTTCGCCATGATAGTTGCAGAACTGAAAAGAAAAAGAAGTAGTCTCTTCTTGGACTTTAATCATTTCTGAATAAAAACTGCGTTTGGAATAAACTCTACCATCTGATATGTGTGCAATTTGTGCACGTAATCCTAAAAACCCTATAAAGCACCATGCGGGATATAAGCGCCTTCATCTCGTATATGTAGAGCGTACAAGTAAGAAATCAAGAACACCGCTGCTATTATCAAAAATTCTATTCTCTCGGATACCCCAAATTACAAAGAAGATGACTTCCCAACAAGAAAAAAATTTATTAAGTGATAAGTAGAAACAATATCCGTATGTTCTAATAACTCTTTTTTTTAATTTTTGCATCAACGCATGTGTAATATTTATTCTTCACGAAGTAAAACAATGTTAAGAAGCAGCACCAGAAGGTATTTAGAGCATTCTTATTCTTTGTTGTATGAGAGCTGTATAGAAAATGCAAATCCTACATTAATAAAAATTATCCCAGATAAATCGCACTTTAGAAATACTTCGAAACCACTTGCAGGTCCTCTCGACTACTTTTGTCGTATGTTTTATGTATCTCAACTTCACTACAATTTGAATAGCAGTCTGAAGACTAAAATAAAAAAAATTATACAATTTTCAATCCATTAATCTGTCACATGCTGGAGTTTCCAATATTTATATGATTAACAGATTACAGTAACAATCGATTGCCAGATACAAATAGAAAGTACAATTTATTCCCCCCTCTTTAGAGGAAAAGTTAAGTGAGAAAAGTTTGGACAACAAACAGTAACATATTCCATTTCGTATCCAATGTATGTCGTACGTCAGATTTATCCGGTTTTACAATTCAAGGGGTTTCGACACCCATTCTACCATTCTATCAATCGCCAGACAAAAATAAAAAGACTCGTTCCGTTTCGCGTGTAGCGAATGCCGCATACGAAGCATTTTTGGACTTCAATATCGCACCCCCATTTCCGCCTCTCAATGTATAAATCTTGAGAATCCAGAAAATCAAATTGTCAACAGTTAAAAAATATTAAAATCTCAAAAATTAGTCCTGATCCTTTTGAGGGCATAAATAAAAGATTTAAGATTTGACCCTTCAAACAATTTTTTCATACGAAAAGATGAAACATGAATTGCATAAATTGTAACAAAGAGTCTACATACCAAAACTCGATGTCCTGCAGTCAGCTGTTTTTAAAAATCAGCATAAGACGTTTGACCCCTTTTGGCTCCTATTGTGCCAATCGGCATTACATAAAATACAAAATTAACAATTAAAATATATGCCATTGTATTGTATAACATTCATTTGTTTATGAGTGAAATTTTCTATGGTACTGTACTTGTTATTAAGAATCAAAGAAGTTCAACACCCTTCTTCCATTTCCCAAAAGTTAACTAAGTGACGTCTGGCCAAGAATTGGACGATTCATCCAAACAGAGGACAATCCAAAGTTGCCAATTCAAGACTTTAGGAGGGATAAGATAAGAGTTCGATTGCATCGAGTTTCTTCGATTTCTGGCGGATTCTTTAGATTATATGCAGTGTGGCACTATCCATCTGCAGCAACACCCGTCTTCGATTGACCATAATAGAGTATCGTTGTTTCAAAATAGCATAAATTCTGCCAAGCTGTTGATAATAAAGCTCGCCGGTGATGCTCAACTTTTAGTCACCAATTCAAAATAAAAGACATTATAATTCCACGAGACGCAAAACATAACTTTGATCTCAAAACAGGTTCTGTAGTTTAGCCTCTACGTAACGTGGTTTGATCAGTTCAAATGTCTTAAAAATCATCTGTTAACTTTCCGTAGCTTTGAAGACTGGTGTCACCACCAAAGAGTTGTTTTAAACAATTTTGAATTTGTTATACTGTTATATCATATATAATAATTTATTTATAGTCAAAAATAAATATCCAAAAATCAAAATAAGTTTGTACTATCTTAACATCTTGACCAAATATTGACTAAATCAATAATACTAAGATAAGGCTATTGCCAAAAAAGTTTTGAACTTAAAAATCTTTTTAGGGTAGACTCACTATCGCATCCCCTTCCGTAAGTCACAACAGAACAAACAGAAAGACGAAATAAAAGAAACAGAAGTTCATCGCCTTCTCTTCACTTTTTATTTTCTCTCAATTTTCCTTTCGCCTTCTAATTACTTGTTAATTTCTCTATTTGCATTTTTAACTACAATAAACGTTAACTCATAAATCCTTTTTTCTTATTCTTTCTGGACTTTAGCCTGTTCTTTTAACTATGGTCTACATTTCCACTTAGTTTTGTATATATTCTTTTGATCTTATCTCATTTCTTTGGCCCAAATTGTATTGTTACCATGTAATTTTCGGTAAAATTTTGCTATTTCAAACGTTTTTCCCATTGATACATGGCCGGGCAGCAAGATTAAATCTTTTTTGGTAGGTTGCTATAATAAAAGCACATTTGTTTGTTAGCATAACATTTACAGAACTAGATATTATGAGCTGCCTTTTAAATTAACACATTTTCTCAATAAGCTGGTTTGCAAAGTCGGAAACATTTTTTTTTGTAGAATATTCAGCAAACTTGCAGCAAAATTAAAATTTTTCGTCAGAGAAGATTCATGACCTTGATTTCTGCAGACATCTAATTAAGTATTAAATAAAAATGCATAATTTGTAATACATCGAATAATCAGAGTTGCGCTACCAATGAAAACGCTCCCATTTAAGATCAAAAGATGCGTGAAAAATATTAGTAAAACGAAAACACCTTTCTAAAACATTTTCATCGCCATTTGCAAATATAGACTCTCTGTAAATAAAAAATACACATTTTCAACAAGATGGTGCAACTCGTCATGGAGCAAAGCAGACTATCATTGCTGTATACTTTCTTGTCTCCCAGATTCAAGATAATTGTATGATCTTTTTGGACATTTTTTAAGTCAATAGTTACCAGACATATTCCAAACAATCAATACGAAGGAACGGAATATAAGATTTATCTCCACGATGCATTTCAAAAGCATCCAGTGTTAATTCAATAAGTTCGCACGTCACCCCTTCACATTGACATCGTCTTCAACTAATTTACATATCGACAATTCTTGTATTTCTCTTATTAGTAATCACTGACTCATCATGATTTCTTTGTTTTTACTTTTAATTTGTGCAAAACAATAATTAGTCTTATTTTCCTATATCACCTTCATATATATATATAATAACTCTTATTTTATTTTTTCTTCATACATTCATATCCAACGTACTATTTTCATTGTGTCAAAGCAGAGAATGTTTCATTTTGGCAACAATTTCACCTTTTATATGATCTGTTGATTAGTAACTTTAAGAAACAGTAAATATCTGTCCCTTGTAAATGTGTCAGGTGTATCCTTAATACTTTAGGTTTTCTAACTGATTTAAAATAGAAGAAAATGAAAGGGGCTAGTGGAAACTATGGAGAAAATAAAAAGTCATAACACACTACCGAGCACTGGCACAGAATAAAGAGATAAGGCGTTTTTTGGATTATTTGTGGCTGATAGAACAGGTGAAAATTTTGCATACTAAACGATAAAAACAGAATTTGCAGTCGTAAGGAGCGACGATCGCCCAACAACAACTAGGCAACCAATTGAGCGCTCACGTGTAAGGAATTTAATAAATATAAGCCCGAGCGTCTGATGATATTTAAAATGAGCGCTGCAGAGAATCTGGCAGAAACAAAATCGGAATTAGGAAATGCAGATACGCAATTGACGGGTATAGATGATAAATTGTATAAGAATGGATATGTTAAAAAAATGAAAATGTTCAGATGCAAGGTAGAAAAATAAAAAACAAGGAAAAATAATACAGTAATTAAGGTACTAAAACTAGAGGACAAAAAGATCTAAAAAATCTAAAGATAAAAATAGGAAAAGGACTTAATGCGAAGGGAAGAACATAAGAAGAAGAAATAAGAAGCTTGGGAAAAAATATAAAAATAAACCAACAGCAGTCAAATAAAAACAAGAAAATGGGAGTTTTAGAAGATACTAAAAAATTAAATAGTGCAAATATGTGGCTTTCAGGGAACTATCAAAAAGAGCTACTTAAACACCATAAAAATTAACCCACTTACGAAACAAATTCGTGCTAATAAACAAAGAGCACAGTTGAGATACAATCAACATATAATAGAAGGAAAGAGCATGCACTTCAAGAGCTATAGGTGATTAAGGAAATAAAGTGATAAGCTTCCAAATGTGAGATGGTCAAGTATAAGATCTCTGGGAAACAGAAGACAAAACATAAAGAAAGCAGATGAATAAATCTGCAACAAAAAACATAGCATAGAAAATGGAATAGCGCGTTTAAATATTTTGCATAAGTTAAGGCCAATGCAAGACCTAATAAGAAAACAAAAATTGTCTATTTCTGACATCGTGGAATGATACGAGCTTATACCAAGCAGAGGCTGTAAAAAATTAAAAACGTAAAATAGCACGATAATTCAGATATAGTTGCTGTTCAGAAAAAAATAAAAAGAGCGGAATCAAATCGAAAAATTACCTATTAGGAAGTGGTGTAACAAAATGAGGAAATTTGTAGTGAGATTTAGTATAAATAATTAGTAATTATAAGTAATTACAAATATACCAATCTGTAATGCTCACAATGCTTCAAAAGAAAAATAGGATAAAAAAGGATTTTTACACACAGGTACAAACAATGGTAAGAATTTAGAGAGTTAAGGCTGTCATATGTTCGCTTTCTTTTTGCTCGGTCGTTGCGTACCATCTCTGATACGGGGCGATGTGGCAAGCACCGTGTCTTAGACAACCGCCACGCCATTATTACCCCTTGTTCGAGTGAACGCAGGTACTCAACTATTTTTAGTGGCTGAGTAGGCTACCCGCCAGACATCAGAGAGCTGCTGGAACAGAACCCGGGTTCGTCCGCATCACAGTCCGCGCCTCAACCACTGGACTAGTCTGGCGGTGGTACAAATTAGAGAATTTTAATACAAAAATAGGAAGAGAAAAACATCAAACTGTAATTGAAAAGTAGAGGTAGATGTAACGGTGAGTAATAATATGGTAGTTTGCAGCATGAGATTCTAACATAAAAAGACTCATAAAGAGACTGGTTCTCTCCCGAGGGGTTAACGAGAAACCATATAGATCATGTATTAATAAATGCCCGTCATGTTACAGATGGAGAGGTGATTACGATTCGGATCCAAGTTAAGTGCAGACGGAAAATAACAGTAAGAAAAGTACAATGAGAAGAAGAAAAGAAAAGTATGACATAGATGGCCATGAATACGTAGGACTGGAATCTATCCAAAAAGAATTGAATGGGGAGGAGATGGACCTGTCAAGAGAAGACGCTATTCGTAAGTAATACATAATCCAGGTGTTGGCCAGATCACAGGAAAAATCTGAAAATACAACGAAAAAATGTATAAAAGAAAAAGCTAATTACATGAATATGACAAGAAGAAAGCATGCCAAAGAGTTGAAAAACATTAGTGAAATTAAACATTACTCACAATGTTGAAAGAAAGGTAGAGCAATGCCAATGTGGACTTAGAAAAGGAAGGAAAACCCTAAAAGAAATATTAGAATAAAGCCACGAACAAATATTACCTCTATGTGCCATTTTTTTATAAATTTCGCTAACAAGAAGGAAGTTGTTCAAAATATTAGAAAGGCTAAATGTGCAAAAAAACAGGTTGGATAATAAGGGTGAGTTTACAAGATTCTGATGCTAGAATGAAGGTGTGAAAGTAACTTTTGGAAAATTTTTGAATTAGTACAGGTCTAAGTTAGAGATTCCTATATTATTTAATTTGATACTAAAGAGGTAATAAGGTAGTTACACATTAATAGAAGAGGTAATATTCTAAACAAAACTAGTGATTTAAAGGAATTATACAGATGTCCGAAATAGAGAATTAAAATTAAAGAAACGAAATCGAAGCATGTGATCACGTTAATAAAGCCCTTGAAACAAGTAGCAGGTTTTAAATGTCTTGGTACAATAGTAACTGCAACGAATGAAATCGCAGATAATACAGCTCACATACAAAAAATAAGAGAAGAAATATTAAAAAAGAAAACTTTGAAGGAAGGAGACCAAAGTGGAGGCCTAGGGCACGTTGGTCGGACATGATTGAAAATTACATGAAAGTGGTAGGCTTCAGCAAGATATCGGAAAGAGTGAAAAAGTTAAAGAAGAAGATTAGACGCAGATCTAACTAATCCAATCTTGGTCCACGAAACGTTGGGAAGCTCAGAAGACAGGCCATAATCCTTAACGAACTACTAAAGACCATAAGGTAAGTAAGCATTTTCTCTGTTGCATTATCGGTATTTACTAGAATCTGTTTATTTTTTGCTACCTTAATATACCTATCTATATATTCTTGTCCATAAATGACCAATTCAGATCAACACGGCTATTTAATGTGAACAAAATTGATGTAGAAGCATGTAACGTATCTGAAAACAATAGGGAAAAAACAGAATATAGAAAAAGCATGTTTTGAGTCCCACTATTTTTGTAATGGCTTGAGAAAAGCAAACTTTGAATTACCATGGATTATCATGTTCGTTGGAAGAAATGCAAATGGGAATATCAAAGCGTTCTTAAAAAATAGAGGTCTACTTCTCCAATCACTCTGTACACAACTCTTAAATGAAACAAGAGAGAAAACTCCATCCTTTAAAGCGTCTTCCAAGCATACTTGATCTATGCGCCAGATACTTCCTGTTTCCAGACTAAGAAACAGACATAATGTTGAATAATCATATAATCATGTCACTCTACACCAGGACACTAGCACCTCCAAAACTATCGCGTTCATAAATATCCTTTTGGTTATATCGACTTCTACATGTCCACCAGATGTACAGCTTACAGTACCACCGGTTATTAGACCAAACGTAACGTTCCCTAAATCACGCTAAGCAAACTTCTATGGATTGGAGTCAATAGAGTGCGTCGTACAGACTTGCGGGTGTACACATTTCACTGCTAAAGACTTCTGCTGCACCATGTGATCGTGTTCTAATAATCAATTGCAAATAATGCATTCCGTGGACGTCTGCTATTGTATCGTAACGTTTACATGTCCATTATAGTTTCACAACGTTTGCAAAATACTTTACTTTACATGGATTTTTATCATAACCTTCATGTCACCACATGTTCCTGAAAAACCTCAAGTGCGACAAGTTACTACAAACAATATCTAAAATTGCTATCAGGTAGTACACTTAAGTGTTGAACAATTCCCCTTCTCCCTAGCTTTCATTTATTGACGCGGGTGCATTCTCCTATTTCACCTCTGTTTTTGTTTAATTGCAATTCATGACTGGCTTTAGTTTACTTGCTTTTTATTCTTTTAACCTTTTTGTTGGCTAATATTTTTATTTTCCTTAAACAATTTTTTATTCCACAGTTATTTTTCGTTTTTACTATTCCTCCCATAAGAATTTCCATTTCTTGCATTTCTTTATGTTTTTGACAATAAGAAACTTTTATAAGCGCAATTTCGACAGCTTTAATTTACACCATTTCATCATCTCTTTTAAACAACCAGCTATGCTGTAGCATGTGTTGCCTATCTTCAACTAAAAAATAATTTAATTGTTTTTGAGTATTACAATTATAGCAGTACCTACTGTTCTTTTAAATTGCATTGAATTACTAGGTGTATTTATTAAAATATAATAAAAATAAAGCTAAACATGTCCTAGACATCTAATTCAAACTCGAGCATCACACAAACTTCAAGAATTCCAACAAAACAAAAAAATACTGGAAAGCCGTCTATAATTTTCAAAACTCGTTTAGCTTGCTAAAATACGGACTGGACCATCTTCTAGGAAAATATCAAGAGAAATATACAGTGAGCCCTAGCGCAGCCACACCCACACACCCGCCGTTCAGTGAGATGTGATTGTTTTTTTATCCCATTACAATAAAACGTTGTTTGTTCAAACGCCTGTTACTCGGTTCAAGCTTATCGTCCCTAACCACATCATATTCTATTTATAACAGATTGATCCTATCTTATATTAATGTTATTTTGTGAACAAATAGGTCGGTTTATTAATTGACAACTGTCCGAAAAATCAATTATTTGGATTATCACCAACAAATCCGGATAATAAATGTTCTGCTGTAGGTAGGAATTATTATGTAGAATATTATGACCTCAGAAACAGAAAAACCAATCAATCAATAAATTCCATACCAAATTACTTAAATCTTCCAAATCTCTATTTTTTATTTTAAAGTCGAATATATAAAGTTATCTTAAAGTTTCTTGTGGCGTGTACGCAACTGTTTTATCTTAAACGCTGATGTACCAGATAGTCCCAAAAGTTTTCAGTCCAATTATATTGCAGAGGTGTAAGAATAAAACAATGATTATTTTTCAGCGTGACCTCCATGTCTTTCAACACACTTATTACATCTCAAAATTAGCCTTTCAATACCCTTGGAGAACTCTGAATTTACGAAATGCTCCAAAACAGCCCCCTGCAACTTTACATCGTTGTTAAATTTTCTACCCCGAAGGTCTCTCTTCAGTTTTGAAAATAGATAGGTCAAGGTGCAAAGTGGGTGGAAAAGCTCCTCAAATCAACTGTCTTTCGCAGACTCCTGAGCAACTGCGGCTTTATGGCCGGGGGCGTTAACGTGCAGAAGGCAGACAGTTCGACTCAGTATCTACTGCGCACCTCAACAATACATAAAAAAAGATTTTAAAGACTTTTCCAGGCTTTAAAGACAAAATTCATGGCAGGCAAAGACTTCAACTGCAAACGTACCTTATGGGGTTCTCGACTGATAACAAATAAAGTTAGAGGACTGTCCAAGGTCCCAGAAGAAAGGAATATTAGCAACAGATCCGAGTAAAATATCGAACCTCTTAGACTTCTTTGCAATCATTGGAATTTGCCCTGAATACATGAATATTGTAACCAGCTGTGACTTTTCTTCAAACCACTCACCAATAATCTCAACAATTAGTATTGTTGTCATACACAAAGAAACAACTCCAAAGTTACATAACTAAAACTCAAATTGAACAAGCTCTCGGCATAAAATCGAAGAGGAGATGTGAAGGTCAGTCTCAAAAATCTTAGCAAAATCGACGAATCCCAAACAACGCTAGCAGCACGACAGGCCGTACCTCAAACAGATGGCGGAAAACAAACACATAATATATCATCAGAGATAAAAGATTGATAATAAAAAAAGTTAATAAGACACTTAATAAAGCAACTAATCGCCTAGAATTAAAAATAAAAGAAGCACAAGACAGGCATTACTCAATTTGGAAGCCAATCAAAAACAAGAAAAAGATCCAAAGAACGTATCACTTATCCACAACGAATAAGTGCCAGAATCCCGTTGGGCGTAATAAATATAAGGAATTTATTCTATACAATGATGTTACAGATGACAAAATAAAAAGAGATCTGATGGATATACCTCAAATTCCACCATGTATTAAAGCAGCTACTCTAAAAAATATATAAAAAAAATCTTAGAAAAGCTCCAGATCCTGAAAAAGTAACACCAAAAATAAGAAACCATCACAAAAGGGAGCAGTTCCACTTACTTCTCTATTTAATGGCATACTGAAGCTCAGCTACTAACCTAAACAAATAAAAATTGCCAAAATAATATTAATACCTGGAAATTATCTGATGAAAACGTCATCATACCGACCAATGAACTTATTGTCCATAATTTCAAACATGGATACCCCAGCATTAGTTTAGATTTCGAAATACTCGACTGTCAATGAAACTTATTGAATAAGCCATAATTATCAAACACTGGATACAACAAGTATTGCATTAGTTTTTTAGATTTCGAGAAAACACTTCGGCAAGGTCTGTTTCTCTATGATCTAATCGTCAACTTGAATGAGAGCAGAAATAATAGAACACTAAATGACAATCCGAAAACTTCCAGTCAAATCTAGACCATCAAGACAGTCTCATCTAGACGTCAGCCAAACCTTCGGCAAGGTAACAGACTCCATTATTAGTACATTTGCCGATGATACGGTTTTTCTCGCATCCAGCAAAAATTCAATTAAAGCTTCGTACATTGATTTACAGAGATCTTAGAACCTAGAGTCGAAATTGGACAAGCAGATCCGAAGATTCCCATACAAATCTAGAGTACCTCAAGAACAGTCTGCACTCTATACTTACATAACCTTCCAATGCACTAGCACAAAATATTTAGGATTAGTACATTTGGATGATATTAAATCCTCGCATCCAGGAACAATTCAATATAAAGATTAATTATTTACAGGCGAAACCAAGTCGAAAGTTGGACAAGAAGATTATGGTTTACAAGACCATACAAACCAATCTAGACATATAGAATAGAACTTTTTGGATGTGCCAACAAGTGAAATATAAGTATTATTCAGAGAAGCCGATCTAAAATACTGATACCATGAAGATTTACAAGTGCCCTATGTTAAAGATGTAATTAAGGAAAAAGCATCCTAATAAGCTGAGAAGTGGTCTTAACGCTCTGTTGCATCCATTACTGGAACCACTACCGCATAAATGTTTAAAACAAAAATGGCCAACTGACCTTACAGGAGGATATTGAGGTCTCCTCACTGGGGGAGGCCTCATCGAGTCACGATAAAGCGCTATAACCTTTAAGCCAACACATTAACCTGTACATTATGTACTATTATTCTGATTGCTAATAAATATAATTAAAAAACTACCCGTGGATTGGCAGATGCTTTCGACATTCCCATGAGCAATAGTACGCGATCATCTCATGAATCTTGGCTAAGTCAATCGCTCTAAAATATGCGTTCTGGTGTTTTTACGTATGTTTTGAAGATATTAGTTAATGGGAATAAGATTTGTATCTTTTATGTAAGTGTGAGCCATAAACGCTCTTAGATTAGCTATAAGAAGCCTTTAATGTTAGTAAGACCTTATTTTCACTCAATGAAAGTTTTGAAAGGTGTCATTTAGTATAAGCTCCTATAAGATGACAATGATTCCCAATTGGACAAATTGAATGAAAATAGTCAGAATTAAGGAACAAACAAATCGTTGTTTTTCCAAATTGTTAACATTTGATTAGGTTGTTCAAGCTCATTCACCACACTCTCCGGATGTTGCTCCACGCGCTTACTACATATTTATCCTCTTCGTAGTGAAAATTTAGTTGCATAAATGATATACAAATTGACTTGTCACGGAATTTTAGTAGCAAACCACAAAAGTTTTGGTAAGGTGAGCTCATGCGGTTTCCTGAGAGATAATAGAACAGAATGAATTGTACATAACTCAGTAATAAAACATAAAACACAGAATATTGCGCATATGTCAGTTAATAAAACGAAAGACTTTTGGAACAAGCTTATATTTAAAGTTTAGAGCAGTTCAAATTTTTTAGTTAAGCCTATAACCAAGTTAAAAAAAACATACTAAAACTGATGTACTGGTTTATGCAACAGAAATTTTTACTGAAAATACAGAGTCTTTATATAAAAATTGACACAAATATAAACGTACAGTAATCAGCAGTGGAGCTGTTCAAACAGTACAATACAAGAATAGGTAAACAGTTAGATATTATACACAAACCAACACATTGCATGCGTATAAATATTTTAAAAGTATCATTGATTATTCTACGAGAATACACCCATCAACAAGCAGCAGCTTCCCTAAATCCACCACTAAATAGTTGCGATTGCATCGAACCAGTCAATAAACAACAATACAAACTATACACCAGTACCACACAACAACAGTGAAGATAACATCAGCCAACTGCTGAAGACTTAGAAGAATTCAAGAAAATGCAATTTTAATAAAAAATAGAATATATCGTTATGAACTAATGAGTTATTCAAAGAACTGCCTTCAAGCCACATCTATCAAAGATTGAGACGTTACTTTACAACATAACTTTATCTGCTGTCTATTGTCCACCTCGACATAACTTAGAAAAGAAACCTTCGAAGAATTCTTCGAAACCCTTGGTCTAAAATTTATAACCAGAAAAAATTTCAACTACAAGAACACGCTCTGGTGCTCTTGGCTTCTACATGAAAAAAAGCTGCAGTTTCTTATCTCACTGACCGTCTGATCAGATAAAAATACCAGATCTCATAAACTTTTTTTAAAACCAGTAGCGTCTCCAACTCTTATATGGATATAGTAGCTAACTTAGACCTATCATCTGACCACTCACCCCTAATAGCAACAATCAGCACCACTATAATAAACAACAAAAAAGTTCCTAAGTTGCAGAACTATAAAACTGACGGGAATTAATACAAAAATATAGTCAGCGAAATCACACATCTCAAATTAAGGCTCACAACCCCTAATAAGCTGGACGAAGCCATGAATAATTTAACATCAAACGTCCAACACGCAGCCCGTCATTCTATCCCTCATCTAGAGGGCCAAAACAGAAACAAAAATATTCCACTGGAACTTAAAAACTAATCATAGATAAAAAAAGCCCCGGTAAAGTGTCATCGAAGTCATGTGGCATCCGATAAAACCGCACATAACCAGCTCACCAACAAACTCGAATCCAAAATTTTTATCTCAAGTGCTACGCTAACTAAATATGGCAACCCACACAAGCAATAAAGAAAAGGTGAATATTTTTGCCCACACCTTAGTGGTGCATTTACATCTAATGATCACGTTTCACAGAAAAATCCAAGACTTCCTCGACAGTTTTTTACCTCCAACAGAACCTATTAACCTATTAATTAAATCAGAGGTAAAATCAATAGCCTAAATCACAGAAAATCTCCTGGACTCCATCAAATTACGCCAAAATCTTAAAAAACTATCACGGAAAGGCATTGTGTTAGTAACATATTTTCAACGACGTATTACGACTACAGCAACTAAAGTTGCTAAAAATTATTATAATTTCCAAGCCTGGTAAAAATTTAAATAACATCTCACCGGATAGACCATAAGTTTATTGTCAACCATCTCCAGATTATGAGAAAATCTCCTGCTCTACAGAATTAGTCTATTATTGGATAAAATCCCTGATTATCAATTCGGAATTCCGGCAATAACACCACGACTCAACAGTGCCACCGTATAATCCATGAAATCATGGAAAATAAAAAGTACTGCACTGCAATTATTCTGGATATAAATCGAGCATTTGACAAGGTATGGCACGATAATCTTCCGTCCAAGATCAATTTTTCTACAACTAATTTGTTCAAGAAATATTTAAACGATTGACAATTTAGAACCAAAGTAAATAATGAAGTCTCAGACCTTGAAGTACTACAAGATAGTGTATTGGCCCCCCTGTTTTATCTGGTGACATACCTACTACAGGAAAATAACCAGATCAAAACTTTCTCCGGCCACACAGCGATCCTTGCTAGTCATAAAAATTTTGTAACTGCATCTTCTTACCTACAAGATTATCTGAATGTTCTACATGACTGGCCTAAAAAGTGGAAAATTTAAATTAACGACTCCAAATCGAGTAACTTTCACCTTAAAGAAAGTCACTGTCCACCAGTATCTAAAAATAATGCAGTCATCCCACAAGCTTCTCTAGTGCGCTACCCGGGATTACATCTCGTCGAAAGACTCATCTGGAGAGAACACATAAAGAAGAAGAAGCAAATTGATCTGAGACTGAAAGGGTTATACTATATACTTGGACAAGCTGCTCCTGTACAAGGCAATTATAATTCCATATGAACGTACGGCATCGAACTGTGTGATTGTGCCAACAAATCCACTACTGCCATCCTTCTCCGTGGATTAGTAAGCGCTCCATGATATATCTCCAATAAAACGGTCCACACCGACCACGGCATTTCTTCCATTTCTGAAATCATGCAAGATCGCACCAAGAAGCATCATAACAGACTTGCAGCCCCCAGCAACCCTCTCCTGCAACCACTTCTACATCAACACGATACCAGAAAACTGAAACAATGTTGGTCAGATATGATAAACTTGCTCCATCAAAAGTATTACCTAATTCCAATCTATCATAGACCCAGAAATTATGTCCTTGCTCATGAACGACTTGACTCAGCAAGCCGAAACTTGGCACATATGAACTCGCTTTTGTTAGCAAGTAAACACAAAGTGATCAGAATTTCTGATGCTTTAACAAGAACTTATTGATGTCTTCGGTGGGTAACGAGCGTTCATCAAAATCGGACGCATAATCGGATGGTCATCAAAATATCTTCATGATTTGCTACAAAAAATATGCCATCAAAGGCATTCTCTATCTATATCGCGAAAAATGCGTGGCCGAAATGAACAAAGGACATACTATAATTGAATAAACCAGAGCAGGAGCTTATCATGTAACTCCCGATAAAAACCAAAGATTGGAGCAAATCAAAACGTGCTTGGCCGAAACAAGATCATGGTCATCATGAAGAATTTTAACTGATGATTTGTGTTATCAAAAATTTGACAAACTTGTCCCTCACAAAGGCAAGCTCGAATCGACATATGCCATGATAATCTCCTTCGATACAACCGTCGACCTCAGCTATTAAAGCAGATCCTCGCCGTAGATGAAAATTCGGTAAAAATAAGTTAGCTCAATAACTAGAAGACGGTAAGACTGTTCAGCAAGAGCCGAGGCAATGGTTTTTCGATGGAATCGTTTTTTTGGCAAATCTGCGTGGAAGAGACTATCGTCACTAAAGAGGGCTATATATAAAGAAACGGTATGAAGTCCCCTGATATTGTTCATAATAATACCACACCACACAAAAGTAGAGACTTAAAGTCTCACCCCCCCCCCCCCCTTTCACTCAATGTGTATCCCTGTTTTAAGCCTTTGAAGGCTCGCTGATCTGGGATTCCCTACAAAAATTGGGAATTAGTCATTGAAGCAATCAATAAGGCGATATTGGAAGGTTCACAAAGTTGCCTCTTTAATGGGGTTACCATGCTACATGAGCGGTGAGAAACTGTGGTTGCAAAAAAAAAAATATGGTTAAAGATTTATTAAAATTTTTGTTAGTCTATGATAAATTGAAATAAGTAATAACACGCTTTAAATGTGGTGATTTTGACGTGAACGACATAGAACGTCCAAGACGCCAAAAAAATCGAAGACCAAAAATTGCACGATTTCTTGGATAAAAACTCATGGCTGACCCAAAGCAACTTGTATGAGAGGTTACTTAATCTGAAATATGAGAAGCCGGTTCGAGTATTCGAGCGGTGCGGTCGTACAGTCGTGCGTCGCGCAGCAACCCACCAGTGAGCCTTGATCTCAAAATTCCTAATTTTGTCCAAGTAAGTAATAATTTTGTTTACATATTAGAGAGCACGTTTAATCAACTGCATCAACACTGCATAGCGGCTTTAATTAGTAATAGTGCTGCCGGCCCGCGCTTTGTAAACCACCCAATTTCAAAAACATCATTTTCCAGAAACAAGCTCTGTTATCGCATTCGCATCCTTTAGCTACTAAATGTAATCGACAAAACCGCAACAAACATTATCAGTCCTAACCTATATCCGACACCATACAACGCAACCACAGTCACAAATATTCGAGAAAAGTGCACAATAAAATAATTTAGCGACTTAAAGGAGTCTAATGACAATAGAGCCGAATTGCTGCTAGCAATTGGTTAAGAGCGCTCACTTTCAATACACACAAATCGATATTTAGCATAAGTACAAGATGATGAAGAAGTAAGTGAGACCAACAAAAGACAACGGCAATACTTCAACCGCCTCCTAATTTTGTTCATAGTGTTGTTGATTATCAAAAAAACAGTACACGACTTCCTTAATATTACCAAAGAAAAACAATACATGCGTTGAAGAAGTTGAAAATTACCTTAACGTCCCACTTAAGCTATCATTACTAATAAGAAATTTTAATACTGCAGAAATTCAAGAAGACATAAAATTACTCAACAACGAGAAGTCTCCTGGAAGTAGCCTTATAATAATTTTTACGAAAACTTATTTTAATTTTGTGCCTGATATTGGCATTTACAATTAAAATTTGCCCTTAAACCTAAAAACATCCCAACGAAATAAGTCCTATCGACCAGAAGTTTATTTCCGATAATATCCAAGTTGCTGATAAATTAATTAATCTAAAGTGGATTGCAAAACCAGTAGCTTCCAAATTACCAGTTTGGGTTTGGTCATCAGCGCTCCATAATAGTAATGCCATAGAGTAGTCGACAACATTCAAGCAGTGCTTGAAAACAAAACGTGCTGTTCTGCAATATTCTTAGATGTGAATAAAGTTTTTTTATAAAGGCAAAAAGAACTGCTGTATAAAACAAATAAATTATTTTCACATCATTATTACTTTCTATTTAATTCTTACCTGAAAAATCAAACTTTTTAAATTAAAGTGAGAAACAAAACGTCTGAATTTAAACAAATCAAAATAGTGTGTCCCAGGATAGTATACTGGACCCCTGCTTTATGTACTGTGAACTTAGGACATACCAATTACAGAACAAATCGATATTGGCCTTTGCTGACGATACAGCTATACTAACATGCATCGTCTAGAACATAAGAATATCTTAGTTTAATAGAGATCCACAAGAAAATAACTAGATTGTCCTCCAGTTATTATAAATAATGAACTTATTCCTCCGGAAAATACGGTAAAATACCTTGGTCTACATCTCGATGGACGTCTAACCTAATGACGAAATGGAAAGAAATGAATTTAAAAATTAAAAATATGAACTGGCTAATTGTATAAAAATCACAGCTTACTTTATACAAGGGTCGGGCATAAGCCATGACAACTATTTTTTTTCAAAGGTAAAGGATGGTATCACAAAATGTCGTATGTCTCAAGAAAGCCGTGGATTCAATATGTGTGTCCACAACACAAGATGGCTCTTTGATTTTCTGTAATTGCACAGAGAGCAATGATAAATCAGTTGTCAGTCAACCATTGTGCAGAAACGCCAGAGAATACCGCAAACAGTTGGTAGAAGCTGTCAACAATAATGCTCTTCCATACCAGTCGCGAGGTGGGTAGCAGAGTTTTTACGAGGACGCGAAGCAACCAACGACCGGCAATGAGCAGGGTGACCAATGTGTCGCGTGTAGTAATCGATCACCTGATGGCGATCGACACATGACAGACGATGTGGCATCGAGAAACATACCATCCACAGGATCTTGCAGAACGATTTTCACCTACGTAAAGTTGCATCGGAATAGATATCACACGCACTCACGAAAGTTCAAAACCACCTAGCATGCTGGCAGCAGAAAGGAGATCGCTTCTTTTCAAGAATCATCTCTGTTGATGAAATTTGGGCCAGGGCATATGAACAAGGGCTCAAATGTCAGTCCGTACAGTCGCAACATGAAAGATCACCCTAACTGATTTAACATTGCTCTCTGTACATTTGCAAAACTTCACAGAGCTATCTTATGTTGTGGACACACACTATGTATGCACGGCTTCCTTAAGACATAGGACATTTTATGACACCATCTCTTACCTTTGAAAAAAATAGTTGCCATGACTTATGGCCCAACCCTCGTATAAATAAATAATTTCTCCCATTGACTGCAGGGTTGCAAGCTTTGGGGTTGGGCCAATAACTCAACACTAGAAACTGAAATTCGGCCAATGTTCCACGGTTTGTATCAAACCGATATCTCCACGTTGATCTTAATGTCCCATTTGTAAAAACGCAATTAAAACATCATGATATATTGTAAAATCACCCCAAGCAAGCGATCCACTGAAGGAGAAGCTCAATTACCGACGGCTGAAGAAGCGACGCGATAACCGGCAGTCGGCCCCGTCCGTTTGGAAACAAATTTTTGAAGAGAAAGTGTTATGCTAAGTTAAATCGCAATACAAGAAATACAAACCTGGATTCGTGAACTAACAGCATAGGAAAGCGAAGGGAAGGGTCCCATATACCAAAAAAACGAACATTAGAACCATAGCCGGGACGAGTGATAAAGTAATTTTCGAGGTTGCGTGACGTCGCTGAAAGGCGCGCGCGATTCAGAAAAGCACAGGAACGTACACAACAATTGTGCGTGAACCAGCGATAAACAAGAGCGGAGTATTTAGAAGCTCAACAACAGCAAGACAGGAGACCAAGATCAGAAAGCATAACAACGCCAAAGGAATTTATAAAGATGGAACGACACAAAGAATCGACGGAGGAATTGCAAAAGTGGGAGAAAAGTTTAGTGGCTTTTAAACGAATCTGCAAAACTAAATAAACCCCAGAAAAGGCAGACACCAGTGTGAACACGAATATATCCAAGGAAAATCAACAAATTATCGAGAAAAGTAAAGGAGACATCTACAGAAGCGATGAAAGAAATAAAAAAAATTGAAACAATAAAAAAAGATAATAGTGAAGGTAAACAAGAAGCAAATAAAAATCCAAAAACTAAGAAGAGAAATACAAGCAAAAGAAAACATATAAACAGAAAAAGAAACAAATAAAGAATAAATTAAAGGAACTAGAAAACAAACATCAAAGAAACTCAAACTATAGAAATTGATAATTATTGGGTCTTAAATCACGTAGGAACAAAAAATAGGCTGGGTAACGGTTGCATCTCAAATAATCATTAAAGGTATTGTTGATACAAACAAGGAAAATAAGCGACAAGTTGTGTAAAGTTGAGAGGAACGTAGGAGGATAAGTATAGACGCCGAAAAAGAAGATAAAGAAAAAATTTATAAAGAGCCAGAATTGTTGTTTGATGAAATCCCAAAATTCGATATGAAACTAGTAACAGGGGATTTTAATGCCGAAATTGGTAAGAAACAATAGTTTAAAAAATCACAGGAGTAAATAGTAGTAAATGATATCACCTTTAAAATCACGTAAAGGGATTTACAAAGAAACGTGGATTGGCCCAGATCCCAAAAAAAAACAAATCGGATAGACCTCATACTCGTATAAAAAATCCACTTATCCTTAATAAATAAAGTGAGATCTTACCGTTAAACAGAAATAGATAGTGACCATTATATGGTGGAAACATCCCTAAAACAACAAATACCAAGATTATGAGAAGAAGATAAAAGATGACCAAGTAAAAGTAAAAAGGAGATTAAAAGAAGAATACTAAAGAGCATATACGGGTGGAACGGATAAATAATTTGTGAAAACAGAAGCTACAACAGACATAGAAGAAGAATAGGATGCAATAAAGAGAATCATCAAACAAAACTCCAGCGTTCTTACTGAAAACTAAGAATAGAAAGGGCAAAGAATTAGTTCGATAGCAAACGTGCAAAAACGATCATAAACAGAAGAGAAGCAAGAGAACAATATTTAATAGGTAACTCAGAAAAAAACTGCTCATAGAAGTCAAAAGGAGGGCTATTGGGGGCAAAAACGAATGTACCGAAAAAATAGCAAAACATTACAAGGACCTATTAAAAGCAGAAGAAGAAGAACCTAGTAATGTAAACCTGGCCCAAAAAAAAAAATAAGCAAGAAATTAAACGCCCAACACTAGAAGATGTAGAAAGAATAATATATTTTTTAAGAGATAGTAAAATCCCTGGAAATGATAAAATGCCTGGATAATTACTGAAGTATGAAAAAGTTTAATAACAGATAAGTTAATAACAAAAGTCTGGGTAAATATGAAATTCCAAATTAATGGAGGAAAAACCTAACAGGTATATGACAAAATAGGAAGTGAAATAATTAAGGTACTTCACGCATTACAATTCTCAGAAAAACTAATAAATCTAATTAGGATGACGCCACGCCAAACGAACACACAGGTAAAATTTAACAACTCCACTTCAGAAGAATTCAAAACCACCCTAGGACTGAAACAAGAAACCCCAGTGTCTACAACCCTTTCAACTTAGTATTAGAAAGTGCAAATTCAAAACCGGAACAATACTTCAAAATTCACTTCGATAGCTGGCCTTCGCAGATGAAGTGATCTTAGCAAGAACCAGAGAAGAACTAAAGAATCATACCAAGTATTTCATAAGGGAAACAAGGAAAAAAGCAAAAAACAAAATGTGTGGTGTTGGGAATAGAAAATATACAAACCTGAGAAACCTTGAAAGTTAAAGTAAAGTTTTAAAATAAAACGGATGTAGAAATGGACTCAAAAAAATAAATAGAACTAATATTAATGCTAGGGACTAGAAGAACAGGTTTGATATTAAAAATTTTGGAAGCGAAAGATTTATCTAATGCGACGAAGATTTAGATTACATGCAAGTGAAACCTAGGTTTTGAGAGCAGAAGACATTAAATAAAGGAAAATTCCAAAGATGATTTGTGAAGGTGTAAAATAAGGGGAAAAGAAAAACAAACCAAAAACTCTAACATCTGTATAAGAACCCCTGTATCACATCGATAATCAGAAAACCAGAATCAAGTGGCTAGGCCATATAATACGAATGGAGGACAGTAGAGTACCAAGGAACGTTACATTCTAAAAGATGCACGGGAAAACAAGAAGAGTAAGACCCAAAAGAGCTCGGAGAGACTATACAGAAGACTTACAAGAACCAAAAATTACTAACAGTAAAGCACAGGCTAGGACTAGAAAAAATGAAAAAGAATAATGGTCGAACTGACGCATGATGATGATGATATACGGTTTTTAATTGTTATATATTTTTGTTTACTTATAGATTATTTATATATAATACATCATGCAATTAGCTGATAGAATATATTATAATATTCTGATTGCTAATAAGAAAAAGAAGAAAAATCTGAGATTTCCATACGTTTGAAGAACATGGGAAATATTTACAAGGAAGGAAAAGGACGTCAAAAGGCGAAAAAGCGTGTGCGAAATCCTGCTTAATAAGGAAAAAAGTTTTTGCATTGTATTATTACTGAGGATAAAGAGTAAACACCTTTAACTGTTAAAACCAAGTCAAACAATCACTAACGACCTCCGCCAACAACAATTAATCAATTTGAAAGCCAAAGACCAAAATACTGCAAAATATATTACAAAGCTTGGCAGCGTGTTGGGGAACAAGTCAATAATCCGCTGCCTACCAATCGTATCCACCAAAGATTGCCCTTTTCAACTATTACTTGTTTAGATAAATTCAAATTCCGTAAATTGGCAGAAAGATAGGAGAAAATCAGAACTAACGATGAGAGCACTTTGATGTGCAAAGGAAGGAAAAAAACTTTTGAATGTTAACATTCACAATTAGTGACCTACCTATATAATTGAATTAATTAGGAATAAATCCCAAAATTATATTTTTGGATGGCGGGATGCAGACCATTCAAAAACCAAAGGCTTATTTATCTTTTAATTCACAAAGTGGTGAGCTTGGAGTAAAGGCAATTTTAGTCTTACAAAATCTATCTATAGACAACCAACATGACAGACCATAAAATGGATTCTATAGTTGCCCTGTTGAAATTTAAATTACGCGATATTTATATTAGATAAAAGCTTTTTATACTTGTCCTCATAGAAGAGAATTAGTCAATAACAAAAAAATGTGAAATTGCAAATTCATTCGTCACGTAGTGATTACCTACACTTTCCGTTTTTGCGTCATTGACAGCATTTTCCATTTTTGTTCGTAAACTGGCAGGAAAGCCGTGGGAAAATTCCCCTGCTTCCCCAGACCACTGGACCACAGTAGCGCCCAGGATTCCCCAGCGCGGCGCGCCCGCAGGCCACTTTTGCAGAAGCGCCGAAGGACGTGGGGAATTCACGAAGGAAGCTAACGGAAAACCCGAAGACTGCCATTAATTCGCGATAACATCCAGTACCGCAAGGTGAAACATGTTTTGGTATCTAGGCCTGTCGGCGCTGACCTGACGGTGAGTGCGCGCTGTGACCGCGGTGCATGCAGAGTGCAGCTCCCGGAGGCTACAACGCTGCAACGGCATTTCCACTTCGCGGCCTTACGGCGATCAGGTACGTTTCCCCTTAATGTGGTTTTCGGCCAAAATATTTCTCGAAGAAGTAAATTTAACATCGCATGAGCAAATAATTCGTGTTTACTAAACAGATTATGAGAAGGTCAAGTGTCTTCAAGGCGATGCATCAGCAAAGGTCAAAGACGGAATTTCTAGTCTGCCATAACGTGCAAACCATTCAGTAGCTAAGTGCTGATGGCTAAAACAAACAACCATATTCTGTATTCCATGTATTTTTTAAGTTAGAAATTACTAACGTTGAATTTATTTCAACACCGAATCTAATTATTTAGATTTAGATAACTTATCTGTTTGTTTCACGAAAAAGTTTATCTGCTTTATTTAAGAGGAGCACGAAACATTCGAAGTCCAAATTGGCGTCAAAGACCACTCTGCCGATTGAGAAGACAGATATGGGGGTCGCTTTAATTTCGGTGGCAATTTTGCTGGCGGCGGCGCAGGCCCAGGACCTGGCCTTTCCAGGGCTCGAGGAGGGCGAAGGCCCAGGAAGACCCCCTTCAAGGCTTCAAGTAAGTTTTAATCTCCATTAGTAGCTAAAGCTGCAACGAGTTTATTGGTAGAGTGACAGAATTCCTGTGAATATACCGGGAAGATGCCCCCCGAACCAGCTCTTATACCCGGGCGACCAAAAGCATGACTGGGTTTGCGACTGCGGGCCTGGTGAGTTACTTAGGAGAAGTATAATAGGATTTCCTTTAAGTGGTAGATTACAGGGCATGTCTATTATCCTCCGAAAGACGGGTGCTACAAAGCTTACCGCCAAGGGCCTTGTGGGGAAAACCAGTACCTTATTCTGTCCAAAAAGGGTGTAATCCCCGAGTGTCAGGACAATCCTTGCAAAACAGATGGATTAGTAAGGTACGTGTGCCGCAGCTTGAATATAGGCAATGTGCAACAAATCCCTTAAAACCACGTCATCTAACAGATATCAAGGCAACTGCTATGAGCTAGACAAACCGGGAGGCCCCTGCAAGCCTCCCAGCGAAGGGGGCGGCGTTTTCAGCGTCAACACGACTACTTTGGAGCTGGAATGCCTTACAGACAGTGACCGGCTGTCGCTTATCAATTTTCCCCCAAACTGTCCTCCAGGGAGTAGAAGGGGGGCGAGCAATTGCAGGCCGGAATATTAGGACATTAGAGACCGCAGAAGACAATATGACTCATCTATGACATGACTATTTCATACTATTAAGACGCATAAATTATTTGCTTACTTTGTTATATTTTAATAAATTATTGTAATCGACGTGGCAATTTTGTTATTATTATGAGTTTTCATATTTTCTAAGCATCGAGTTTATCACAGTTTAGGAAACCTTTGGACCATTTAATTTACTGTTATCTTCAGGCAACACATAGTGTTTATTCTCCAAGATTTAGTCAATCTTTTCTTTGGAAATTTTCACGTACCTTCATAATTTCATGCAATCACCAAGGCACCGTTTGGCTCTATAAAGATTCACTAAACTTCTAAATCAAAAGCATTGGAACTCTGTTTTTCAAATCTTAACTCAATAGAATTTGCAAAAAAGAATACATACCAATGGTTAAGAAGTAAAAGGTCCACCTTAATAATCTTACTACTGATCAGAAGAACTAGAATTTCAATAGCGAGTAACCCTAATGTGAAGAGAACTGTGGAGACTCAATTAGACTTACAAGCAATTAGTATGGTAAGACACATATGCGATTCTTATCTAAGCCAGACTGATTTTTAAAATTCTAACCAATCATTTCTATCAAAAGGGCCCAAAAACTCTCCCTCTAGACCATATAAAGCAGTTGGAAATATTTAAGAAAATTAGTCTCACTTTCATTACACTCCAGTCAGAAGACCGTGTCATAATTCACAACTTGGTATCTGTTGGAATCTGTACCAAGCTATAAATAAGCCGATTAATTTGTTTCAGGTTTTGTTCTTTTTTACGCTTATCCTATAGATTCATATCACTTCAAATAAACGATTTATTACTTGGGGCGTAGAAGTGATATTTTATTAGGAAGAACTTAAATGTCCATACACTTTTGCTATCGCTCTGGTAGGTTCCGTAAAACTACTGCAAATCATTCTTTGGACGAAAAACGAGAAGGTAGCCAATTTATCAACGGCATCCCCATATATTTTGTTTAGGAATATACAATCTAGACAGTGGCTTTTTTGAGCAGAACCACGATTCCTCTATTGTGACTGGAGGCGTCACATAATTCACGTTATACAGCTACAGTAACTATTGGCATACCTCCCCACGTTTTCGCTTCTGCTAATCAATGAGAATATAGAAAACCAGAATCCATTGTGTACAAACTCTTGTCATCTTCAAATGTGATTCGCTTATTTGCCACTTCCAAATCTGACACTGGCTTGCGCATATTTATCGAAAACTCGCTGTTTTTGCCTTTCTCAATTAGTCCGACCAGTCCAGTGAAATGCAATTCTGTGACTCAATGGTGCGTTCCCACACACAACTGCTAACTTCGTATAAATTTTCGAAACGGTTACCCCTTCCCTCTATAGTAGTTTCCTTCTTTGTCCACTATTGTACTCGTAGCATTATATGAAAGTCTCTTCACTTTTTCTTCTCTGCCTTCGCACAACGCCATCTGGTGGCATCATATAACGCACTTCAATTCGAGAGACCATCGAAGTTCTTAAAAGATAGGTGATCGATAATTTTTAAACACCCTAAAGCGTAACTCTAACTTAAAACTGACCTTGAATCCCCCATACCTCAAAGAAACACGATAAAGCCTGAATTTGTCAGAATTTTCAAAGGCAAAAATGCGCAATTCGAAATTAAAAGTGATGATGGCTGTGGAACTATGAAAAAACAGTCTCTTTAAATTACAACTTTTTTCTGCGGGAGGGTTTTTGGTAAAGCACATCATTATCTTGTCAAGAATATAGCCCTGTATTACGATTTTATTTCTCAAAATCAAACCTGCTTTAAAAGGAAATCGTTTGAGTCAGTAGATGTAACGATGGAGCTCGAACGGTATTATTTCACACTAAAAGTTCGCTTGGTGTAATACAAACATAACAAAAAAGGTACATCAAAGATAATAGCAAAACGCTGGCGCATTCATCCATTTATTTTCCATCCAAACCTCGTATTACAACCTTTTCCGCTTTTGAGTATTTTTATACTGATGATTTCATCGAATATTCGGTTTTTCCGCATACCGACGACTTTTAACATTTAAGTCGCTTTTTTTATTGTAGCACCACTTATACCCCACCTCTCTCCATTAAAGAGTTGTGGCATTCCACATTTTGCGTTATCTTGATGAAACTTTTAGTAATCAGAGAACCGCCTTTTATTTTATTTTATTTGTCGAGCAGATGTCCCAACTAACATTTTTAACCTCTTGAAATGTGCATCTCATCCTCGTGTCTCAATCAATTACCTTGCGAGGTTATTGTATTTCCGTGTACTCTCGTGGCCTGTCTCTCCTCACCTTGACGTTACAACGCCATTTCATTAGTTGCTGCGTTGATTCGCGCCACTTTTACGCAATCAGAATTGATTACAATAAAAACTAAAATACAGAAATTATTTACAATCCCCTTATTTTATTAAAAGACACTAAAAATATGGTTAGATTATATATTCTCCATATACGAGATGTCAAGAAAATAATTTCCATTCCAGCCTTTATATCATCTAGAACATGTGAACATAAACCCAAGATGTTTCGCATATACTCATCAAAATAAAGCTTTCAGTGACAGACGGGGAAAGATGGGGTAAGATGACTAACTTCTTATTAATACAAATTAATACAAATATTGCAAAAGAACCTTTAGTCATGTTGGTAGCATTGAGAAAACATGACGTAGACCATCAATGTTCATAATTCTTAGTACACATTTGGTAAACATTCCTTCATAATTATACAAACAAAATATTCTTTAAATTTATCTTAAAGAATATGCTTAACATTAGGTTTAATATTAGGTCTCCTTACCCAATCTCGAAAAAATGAAGAGGGTTGTGATGTTGGGCCAGCTGTAGAAGGTAAACAACATAGTAGGGAGAAAAAATACTAACGTGTTGGGATATTTTGGAGAAGAAGCAACCAACGATAATAAAAATCGATTATCGATTTTTGCAGAGTACACGAATATATGGTTGTGAACATAAGGACATCCATAAATATACATGGATATACCCACTAAAAAATTTAAAATGTATTGTAGACCCTATAATAATAAATAAAAACAATAAGGTACAAATACAAAACGCAAGGGTATATCAAGAACCAGAACATGATAATAGAACATCTTACATACATGAAGAGAAATATTAAAATAATAGAAGAGGAACAGAGAATTGAAACCATAAAAGATAATTTAAAAACAGACCTACTGAAACAATAAAGCCTAATGATGATATACCAAAATAAAATACAAAACAAATTAGATAAAAATAAAGAAATATTACCAGAAGAAATGTGTAAACATTTAAAGAAAACTTTATTTGACGCAGCGTGCGAGACTGTTGGTAACGAAACTGAGAAAGCTAAATATATAGAGAAGTTCTTAGAAGATCTAAAGAATATGATTAAGGAAGAAAAGAAGGCGTGTATAAAATCAGAACTTAGAGAACAGTATGTGCAACAAATACACTTACTAAAAATAAAAGTAAGATAATAGAAAGGTATGCATAAATATTAATAAGACTATTGGATGCAATAGCCTGAAGAAAAATAAAATTAATCAAAAACAATGGATGACTCAATAATCTCTTGCAACACAGAAAATTATATGTAAAGTAAAAAGAACTAAAAATACTAAGCGTGAACTAACAAGAAATATTCGGAAAGCACTTCAAAATGCCACAAACAGCAGGGCAACAGCACCAAGAAGCTAGAAGATAGAACTACTTAAATATGGTAAAGATAAAGTTACAAAATATAAAGAAGATATTTAATAAAAAAGAGTAGGAGAAACTATTCCACAGGAATGAAACAAAGCTTGTATAAGCTCAACCTATGAAAAAGAAGAAAATAAATCCTGCTCTATATCCGGGATAAGAATTATCCCATCTATAGCAATACTATTTTCTAATGCGATAAAAAGTAAAATAGAAGAAGAACACGTAAATCTAAATGAAGAACAAAATGGTTTTAAAAAAAAAATATGTTTAGACAAGATACATTGTGTTAAGTTGAATGGGGAGAAAATGAAGACAAATAGACATATATAACTTTTATGAATGTTAAAAAACCATATGATAGCGTAACCAAATATGAATTATAAAAAGATATATAAGAACAA
Source organism: Sinelater perroti (assembly GCA_036346155.1). Lineage (NCBI taxonomy): Eukaryota > Metazoa > Arthropoda > Insecta > Coleoptera > Elateridae > Sinelater > Sinelater perroti. Next base: position 932,938 of record JARFIY010000209.1, on the reverse strand, counting down.
TGAGTATACGTGAAAAATAGATACAGCTAGTTCAAAAGATGTACTGCAATACAGACGCATCTACAAATAGGCAACGAAGTAACTGCAATTATAAAAATAACAAAAAGTATCAAACATGCTCGCGGTCTATCAATACTATTGTTTAATTTATACAAGGTACGCCCAGAAAGCCAGAGTGATCCAAGCGGGTGGCCTACTTAGTCACTAAAAATAATTTATTACCAGCGTTCACTCGAACAAGGGGTAATAATGGCGGTGCTTGCCACATCGCCCCGCATCAGAGATGGTGCGCGACGACCGGGCAGAGAGAGAGAGAGAGATGAATATATGAAAACCTTAACCTCTCAGTTCACAGGCCGTGTTCCCACACGGGGAAATAATAAAACTAATTCTAGAAAATTATTTTAATTCAAGATATGTTTATATATACTTACACTTTTCAAAAATAACATCATTGAACTAGAAACTCTTTTAGAGTACTCATCACAGTCACCTACACATTTTTAACAGTCCCAAAATGATATATATATATATATATATATATATATATATATATATATATAGAGAGAGAGAGAGAGAGAGAGAGAGAGAGAGAGAGAGAAGAGAGAGAGAGAAGGAAATCGGGCTGGACCAGCTCTGAGCTGCGGGCTAACTTCTCAAACAATCTAAAAATTCACGAAAAGTCGAACGACGGTTTTTCTTTTGTTTATCGGTCAAAACCTTGGAAACCAATTCAGCACAAACTTTTCACATTTACAATTCTCAGTTTATTTTCTATCAACTTAACATTCAGATGGCTTTCTCTTTGGTTACATTGTCCGAAATGTAAGGCATTGATGGGCGTCGTCTCTTCCTTCTCTAAACGCTTTGTACGCCTAACACTTGCGCTTTCAATAAAACATCCTTCCCGTAGACTTTCTATATCACAACAAGCGTCGTGACTACAGACTCTACGAAATTAACAAAATTTTATCACACATTGCTGATCGACACTATACTGCATTTTGACAGTTCAAATAACTGTCCACTTCTCAAACGATCTGCAATCTGTAAAGGCCTAAAGGCAAATGAACTGAGTCGGACTGTTTACCTGACATCCACCATTAACCGTCAGGCCCAAAAAATCCGCCTCTGGTCCTTGTATGTGGACCAAAAAAGGCAATCTCACTACTTTCAAGTCGTATCTTGTATCTTAAAGAAGCACTGGATATGTAGTACCGAAAATCTGACGATCTGAATTTAAATAGATGCTGGTAAGACAATGATGATGTCATCTTTCTTGAGTTCACGTAGAGGATTTAATTCCGCCCTGTATAAGTTCTTCCTAGGCGGTTTAGCACGACACAGGACGCGTGAAGTCTCAACACGTACTTTCTCTGCTTCGTCTGTTGGAAGATTCCGTATAGCTGCTTCTACGTTAGCTATGATGTCCTCTATCAGAATGGATTTAGGTATTACGGCAAACTTTTCACCTTTGCTGAAAGCACTGATGACTTCCTGGCTAAGCTCGTGTTTGGAAGGGTTTATTACGGTTTGCTTATAATCCAGCTGTGTAAGAGCGTTTTTCTTTTGTAAACGCTGGAACTTAGAAGATTGTCTAACGGTGGTGCCCGCTTGGTGTTTCTCCGCAGATTAGAAAGTGATGCGATCTACACTATCCCAATCATCTTTATGAATTCTGCTGGCCAAGCTGACATAAACTTGCATCAGTTCTAGTGGACACAGAGCGTGCACTTATTCTCTGAGGAGTACGAAGGTGATATTTGACCTGTAAATACTTTGGAACTACCTCTTGATCTCGACAACATAGTAAGAAAGCAAGGCTGGACAGTAGCTGTAATTTCTTCTTGCGTAAGTTCTCAACTTGTCTTACAGACTTATAAACCTCCTTACCGTAAAGTCGTATCAAATAAATGCAAAAGGCTTTCATAGCCGGTGTTATGGTGCATCATGTAGTTGGTTCCAATTATAGGAATTATTACCGGAGATTATCTAGAGAGACGGTAAAGATTTATAAATATAAAAATAATTTTAACTGGGACGATGGATTCAATCTACCTAAATCTTGGTTCTCCGCTCTTAAGGAGCAAAAAGCAGACCGCGATACGGTGAAAGAGCGAGTGACGTCAGGAAATGCCGTAATATTACCTGCAACGACCCGATTGACGTCATCAGCTAGCCCGATTACGTTATCTACCATCCCGGTGACGTCAACAAGCGCCCCCCCCCCAACAGCATCCCTGCCACACTCGCACGAGTATAAAAGCGAAAAAGCACGGAACAGCCACTTAATATTTAGATTTTCTTCTGAAGATGTCCACCGCAGTTGTGGACGAAACATCAAGAGTTTTTGAACTCCAACCACGGCCTTATAACCCGAGAACCAACCACACGATGCACCGTAACACGGGCCGTGAAAGCCTTCGCATCTATTTAATCAAATCGTGTTCGCCCCAGATGTGGAAGATATAATTTATGCTAAAAAATTGAACGAAATGTTTGAGAGATGGGATTAGAATCTTGGTTATCAAAAAATGCAAGAATTGTATGTAGGCACAGAACCACAGGATATCAGAATAGGGGATAATGTGTACAATATTCAAATATTTGGGCTTACTTCCAAGTCCATTGGGTATCTTCGAGAAGGGGATCAACGCAAGAATTATCATGGGAAAAAACAACAATAGCATTGCACGGACTAATGTGGAATAATAAATCAGTCAAGACACAAAATAAAAATATTCTATAGCATTGTGAAAAACACAGTATTGTGTGGAGAGATATGGGTACTTTAAAGAACATAAGAAATAAAATTAGAACAATAAGATTAAACCTTAAAAGGTTACAAGTTACAACGCAGGACAGACTCAGAACCGAGAAAGTTTAGAGAGAAATGAATGTCACCTGCTCAATCACGAAAATGTTAGAAAGTAGAGCTCTCCAATGATGTGGGCATATGCGACGCATGCCAAATGACCAATGGCCAAAGAAATTGGCGTAGTGGTTTCCAAAGCAAAAGAAAAAATGAGACAAACCAACTCTTTCATGGAAAACCTATATAAAAAACAGTTATACAAGAAAGAAGTTTGAGAGGACAGACATACATAAAAACAGAAAAACACAAACTTTATCGGTTAAAAACTGAAGAAGAAAAATATAATTTTCAACAATACAAGGTATTCGTAAAGAAGGAATTGCTTTTAAAAGAGATGAAAAATCTGCTTTGTCTTACCCTACATTGGACTGACATATGAACAAGATTAATTCGTTTTTAGATACAAAATACCGCTAAAGAGTATGATAAAACGCAAGAGAAAAAACTTAATTTGATGGTTGGCTTAATTACACCGATATTCTCCCGCAGAGTATTGCCGAAAATATAAAGAAACGTCAGCACAGAACATACGAAATATTTAAATATTATTTAGTGAAAATCAATAAACAACCACTCGATATAACTTTAAAACAAAATCAGGAAGCGGGCTATCAGTAAAGTCACAGCAATTGCGAGCAACTTTTTTCCAAAGCAATCGAAAAGTACCTTCAAAAGAACTAATGTAAAAAAATATCTCTTTGGACAATGTTAACAATTACACTAAAATTGGTTTTTCTACGGTACCAAAAGACTTCCAAACGAAATATTACCCACCGATAGTCCCAGAATGTTACACTATTGATTGTCCGATATGATAGTTCTATAGGTGCCTCCATTTCTTCATTTCTAAAAAAAAATCCACCAAGAATTGGGATATGAATGTCCCTATGGAACATAAACTTCTGTTTCCGAAAAAGTCTGGATAGATACAGAAATCCGTCTTGAGTACTTGAAGCACCATACTTCCTATACAAGGCCTAGCATTTGTCTCTTCAGATATTTATAAGAAACCATGTCTCACATGTTAATTTAAACTCCATTGTATTTACGAATAAATACCATATTGTTTTTTTTTAATCATTTATTTGCCAGCTCAACAATCAATGTTATACATGGCAATGATAATAATAGTAAAGTAAGCAATAACAGTACGTTCTTTTATAGTTTATGAGGTAGGTTGTACCCTTACAAGTATGTTAACTAATTGTTATATTAACTAATCAATGTCGAGTTCGGTTAGATATAAATCTTGGTAATTTTCGTTTGAGTCTTTGGTGTATGTTTGGTCTGCCTAAGTTGTATAGAACTGCACCTTCACATTTATGTAAGTTTTCAAAAATTTTTGGCACTCGCGGCGATGTAGCTTTGGATTGTTGGTATGTCTAGTTCGTAATGTAGTTGTTCGTTCCGAATGAACCAAGGAGCATTCACTGCTATGCGGAGAATTTTGTTCTGTAGTCTTTGGACTTTTCTATGTTTGACTTTGCAGTGTTGCTCCAGATTGTTGATGCGTATAGCACCAACGGTCGTATTAGAGATTTGTACATCGTAATGGTGCATTTGGGCTTAAGAGATGACTTTCTATTAATGAGAGGGTAAAGTTGTGACAATCGCGCGTATCCTTGGTTTAACTTGTAGTTAATATGAAGTTTCAGGTAAGTCGAGTGGCAAGGAGCACTCCAGATATGATGGCGGCATCGGCGGGATTCCAGGCAATAGTGTTGTTGTTGATTGTTAAGCTGGGAGGGTTTCTAATTCTTCTGAGGGAAAATATTTTTGCCTGACATTTGGTGTGGTTGATGTGCATATTCCATTGGTTGAACCACGAGCATATTTGGTTCAGTGCAGTCTGCTGCTTTTCAATAGCTAAGGTAAGGTCAGTGTGTTGGGTCAAGATTGCGGTGTCGTCCGCGAAGGTCGCTAGGGTTGCCTCTATGTTAGGGATATCTGAAGTAAAAATATTGAATAATAGGGGTCTCAATACGCTTCCTTGAGGTACGCCTGCATGGATGGACTTTGTTTCAAAATATGCGGAGTTTATGCGCACCGCAAAAGTGCGGTTTTCTAGGAAGGAGAAGACTATGGCTTTAAGGTAGCTGGGAATTTTTATCTTGGTGATCTTGCTTTTTAGGCCTTCGATCCAGACTTTGTCGAAGGCCTGGGCTATATCGAGGAGAACTACAACTGTATAACCTTTGTTTTCGTAGCCCTCTTCTATTTTTTCAGTTATGCGTTGGAGTTGGTGCTGCGTAGAGTGTGATTTCCTAAAGCCGAATTGGAATGCTGGTAGGATGTTGAGTGATGTTAATTCATTCATTAGCCGGGAGTGGATGATCTTCTCGAAAACTTTGGAAAGTGATGTCAGTAAGCTTATTGGCCTGTAGCTACTAATCAACTTTTTGTCTTTACCTGGTTTAGGAATCACCAGCATGTGTGCATGCTTCCATGTTTGTGGGAAATAACCTTGCTGAAGACAAGCATTAAAAGTTGTTGCTAGATAGGCTAAGGTTTTGGTGGTGAGCTGAGATAATATTAGGTTGGTAATGAGATCGTGCCCAGGAGCTTTTCTTTTAGGAAGACTGTCGATTATTGTTTTAATTTCAAGGGGAGAAGAGGGACCATATTGTTTCACACCATTACAATTGTAGACTTCGCCCCATCAACATTAACTTTAATTGACCACTCAAATGTATTACTCGCAAGTAACTACTTGAAATAGGTAGTAGCTGACATGGAACGACTTTTCAACGAGGCTTACAATAAAGCGGCTACAGTGAAAAATGCCATCGACAGTTTTAGGATTAGAGGCATTGAACATTTGCAACTCGCCAATATACTCAGACTCCAATTTCGTGGTCTGCCGTCGTAAAGCCTCGGCCGATTCTACAAAAGCTAAGCTGTGTTCGATTAATACGTTTTTAATTGTAAATAATGGACTTATAAGTATTAATCAATAATCAATAATTTAAAAAAAGAGGGAGTAAACCCTCCTTCACTAACTTAATACTTCCGTCAAAATTTTCTTATCCAAAAGACAGGAAAATTGCAAAGAGAGTTTTTCAGATTTTAAATTTTTTGTGTCGAGGGTTCCTAATTCAAAAAGTGGCGAAAATGGAGCCGATTATCCTTAAATATAAATGACTTTATCTTGATTCCATAAAAGATCTAACGCCTATAACACTAGTCCATTAAAACAGTCTAGTACAATCTAAACTGAAATCGTCAAATAAATCAGACAATCCATACAAACAGCAAGCACACAGAACAAAATAAATCGTCAAAAAATAACCTGCAAATTATGATGACGACTTCTAAGATGCCGTAATTGTTGGTACCTAGAACGGTCTAGTAAAACATGCTCAAGAGATAAAAACATTTTTAATAAACAATGATGTTGATATAAGGCTAATCTCAGAAACGCGCATGATTGAACATGGTGGAACGGCCATCATCATCAAAAATATCATTAAACATCATAAACTCGCCAAGAGAGAAAATCATATACGGGCTACTAGTATCACCGTAGATGGCTGAAACGGGTTGCTGAATGTCGCAGCAACATGTTGTTTCCCAATACAAGGGCAATTTCAAATTAAAAAAATTTGATCGCCGTAGCAAGGGGCGATTACAATGCAAAATACATGCAGTTGAGTCCAGACTACACCAAGACAATGTTTAATAATAACCTACAATATTTATCTGCTGGTGAGTCTATCTGTTATCCCACAGATAGAAGAAAAATATCTAGCACGCAGCTATCTGGATATAATCTATACTTGTAACGATGCATGCGTACGTTACTACTAAAATACTACCGACTAGGAGTAATTCAGGAATCTCTTACATTCAAGCTTATCATGGAATTTGCCACTAAAAATACCAGAAGACACTGATGAAGCAACCGAACATTGAAACCTGTTTCTAACAACGATATATCAAGAAACAAAAAAGAATGTCCTATTTTCATCAAGGAAAAGGTTGAAGAGACAATACTAAAACACCTGAAGATAGATGGAAGCTAAGTAAAACCATCAAAGAGTTCAAAACAGTATAAACCAATACAAAAAATGACGCCGTTCAAGATTACCTTAACCGACTTAGTCCAACAAAACCAACCAACTATTCCTCGTAAAAGCTATAACAAATTAAACAGCCATAGAGATTAGTACCCCTGATCAAAAACAGTGGTGGAACCTAGGGAAAGAGTGAAAATCATATTACGGACCACTTGAAAAGACTTTTCAAACCACATCCACCACAGCTAGCCCCAAAATAAGGAAACCACAGCCACCAGTGAATTTAAGTCAGTACATGTCCACCTGTTACTCTAAAAAATAACACGTCTCCTCAACAAAATGTAGTAGAATACCCTAGCCTACATCTGGATAGAAAATTGACTTGGCTCAAAGGCAAATAATTATGTCTAAAATTCTCAAAGATGTACTAGCTAATAGCATAGACACTTCAGTCGACATGTGAATATACAGTTTTTCTCTAGAAATCCATCATTTAACACATTTTGGTCTCTGTGGATCAGCAGGTGCGTGAAATATAGAAATCCTAGAAATGTGTCAGTCAAAAGTTGACGTACCGTGGTTTGCGCGAAACGACCTGCAGATAAATACTGCAAAAGTAAAATTAAAAAATATAGTGTTAACGCACTTGGATATACCATTTCTGTTTTCAGGTCAAGTATTAAACGGAGCATGCCAAAGGGCATTCTCTTAGAAGGAGAAGAAGGGCCACTTACTCATATATCACATTATTTACTGAATGTTCTTTGTAGGATAGATTGTAAATAAATATAAATGTCAAAAAAATTAAAATGCCAAAACAACTAAACTTATCTTTCTCATTCACCCAGATACCAATATTGTAAAAGAAGATAAAATAAAATTGAGAGTGGTAGAAATGGAAAAAACAAAACGCCATTTAGGGTCAACTTAAAGTCTCAAATTTGTTGAGGGAAGAAGGCCAAACTTTTCCATGTCGAAGAAGTTACGTTCGTCATCTTACCCTACTTTCTTATCGGTCAAATAAAGAAAATTGCGATGTACCGAAGAATTTAATTGGGAACTTGCTGATAGAAGCCAAACATTTTCACCACTTACTTAATCCTGAGCCTTTCTACCTTGCGGTGTAAGAATATTACAATAGAGTTGAATAAGAAAAGATGAACTATGTCCGGGTTCTCAGCCTACGTGCACGCTGTCATTTCAGGGTTAAAAGTGCCATCTGTTCCGTACAATGCCCTTTAAAACTATTCCCAAGCCCAAACGATCCCTCGCCCACGTGTGGCCATCTACCGTCAAAACCGAAGACTCATCCCATGCTGGACCACCCGGACAATTTCTATTGCTCAAACGGAAAATTCGCAGCTACAAATAAAATGTGTCTTCCAAATGCCTCTTTGTTCGAGCAAACACTAAATATGCTTACAATATTAAGTTGATTTGTCGCCTTTGGTACTAGTTCCTTAAACATTTCCTTCCATTTCTTTCGATCTTGTGTTGTTCTTGATACTTCATCCCATTTTTCTCCCCGTACCTTCTACTGCCTCTTTAACTTTATCCCTCCAGCTAGAGGCAAAAGGCCTTTCCCTGGAATTTTTGTTTTGTACACCCTTTTTGTTTTTCTTACATTCTGTATACATGTCCCAACCAACCTATTTCTTTTGCACTATAGTATTAACTTATTTCCTTTTTAAAAACTCTTTGAATGCTTCGTTCCCCATTTTGTTTTTGCGCATTTCAGTTTCTATCTCTGTACTGATTTTGCTCCTATATTCTTTCGTTATGGTCCACGATTCACTACGATATGTCCAAACCTACACCCCCACTTTCTTGAGCGCCTCTCCCTTTGTTTCTTTTGGTACTGACTTTTCTCCTAAAATGTGGAGATAATACGTCAAGCAATCCCTTAGTAGTTCCCACTCTTTCTTTTATTTCCAGATCTAAATTACCATTGTTGCTTATGCATACTCCCAAATATTTATAAAAATCCTCTTGCTCTAATTTCTTTCCTTCTACTATAACACCATGTTTATTTGGTTCTGTGCTTATTATCCTGGTTTTTGTTTCTTCTATGTCGATTTTCATGTTCTCTTTCTTTAGCTCTGCTTTATATGTTTTTACGTTGTACTGTAATTATTCTTCTATTCTACTGAAGATCACCATATCATCAATGTATAATGGTTTTACCACTTCAATCATTTCCTACTATGTATGCTTTAGTTTGTTGTAACTTTCCTTTACAGTCTCATTTATTGTTAAAGTAAACAACAGTGGGCTAAGCACATAACCTTTGTCTTAGTCCTGTTGTTCTGAACTCCTTTAATTCTTCGTTGCTTACTATATAGGTGCATTCCTTATATTGAAGTTTAATTACTATTACGGTTTCGCCATCAGTTCCTCTTTCTTTTAATATTTTCCGCACTTATTCTCTTTTAATTCCATCGAGAGCCATCTACAGATCTACAAAACAGATATATATTTCTCCTTCTTTTTTAACAGTTTTTTTCATTTAATTGTCTTATTGTTAATATCTGATTATGCACTCCCCTATTTACTCTGAACCCACATTACATATCTTCTATTGTATCCTCTAAGTTCTTCTTGAATTTAAAATTCTTGCATATATTTTGCCCAATACAGTCAGTAACATGTAGTTCCTTAAACGAAAGCATCATTATTCCAGATTGCCAATCTTTTGGTACAGTTTCCATTTTCCTTACTTCGCTTACGAAACTGAATAATCATTCGTTCCTTCTGTTTTATATACTTTCTTCATTACAATTTTCTCGTTTTGACCTTCATTTTCTTATCCCCTCATCTCTTATTATGTTTCATTATCCTCCTCTGGCAATTCTCTTCTTCCTTGGTTAATTAGTTTATCTAATTATCTTTTATACTCTTTAATGTCACTTTCTTCTTCTTCCTGGGTCGTTTTAAGGTAAAATATTCCTTAATTTTCTTTGTAGTTCTTTAATTTTATTTCCAAATTTCTTCCAAGACTCCCGTTTCGCTTTTTAATTTTTATTTTAACTAACCTGGCTTCATAATCAGTCGTTCTTTGACTATGTAGATCTTTTTTTATAATTAAAGAAATTATTCTTATACATTCAAAGATACATCATTTTCCTTTTACATATCGAGTTATTTTATATCTGTAATTAAAATTGCCGCCACTTTAACAGCAGTGTTGCGTATTTCATTAATCGCTCTATAAATTGATATCGAGTGGCCCAAAAATCGCGGTGCGTTTTTTTTTCCTTTACTCCCCCTTTTGGCGATTATTCTGTCTTTGTAAATACACTCAAATATTCACCTCTTTTGATAGAAGACGCAGTGATTAACAACTTCGTCGATAGATTCAAAGAGATGGGCTGTTCTCGTCCATTCTGATTTATTCCTATCCTTGTTGCCTGTTTCTTCACATCGCTCAGTTGCACAACTTTGTTTCGATGAATGTCGAAGAATTCCGCAATTTTCTTGATCTTCTTGCAAATCTGGTTCAAATAAACAACGCCGAGCGGAATTCTTTCCCTTTATTTGGGACATATAAAACTCGCTAAAGACAGCAATTTTACAGCACGACTTTTGGGCCACCCTATAGTTCAATAATAAGCCCTTGCATATGTGCATTATTTATCTAATTATTAGTTCCGCTTTGGTTTGAAAGGCGGAATAATTAATTCTGATTATTTTTCTAAGTCGCCATAGTATTTCTTATGTAACGAACGAGATTAATACATCTAATACAACAACCTTAAAACGCACATAAACAGTTCAGTAAGATCTACTAAAATATGACTTTGGGTATTTAGTATTTACACATTAACAGCTTAAAATGATTCTTTAATTGGGTTAATTAACTAAGCTGCATTGCTTACTGTTTTATAATTACCCTGTAGGTCCGCTAGTCAAGTGTCAGCTTACATAAATGCAAATAAAAATATATTTCTATTTAATAACAATGACGGTCCAAGCCTTACAATAAAAAATGCAAATATACACGCGGACGTGTTTGTAGAGAGACATACTTCACTTAATTAAAAGTAAATATGTGCTCAATAATTTAGCTGCCACTTTCGTGCACTCAAGTAAAAATAACTGCAAGATCACGGTTAACAACTTCCTCTAACGAGCAGATTTCTGTTTAACCTTCTACAACTAAACGGGACTATTATGAAAATCGCAAGAAAACCAGCACTATCAAAGGAATCCCAAAAAATTAAAGTCGAGGAATTAAAAACGCCACAAAAAATCGAATATCCAAACAAACTGGAGCGAAAACTAGAATCCTACGACAGGGAAGACTAATAACAAAACCACAGATGGAAAATAGGGGCAGTTACTAAAAACTTCAATTATTAAAGCAGTAAAGAAACGAAGAAAATAGATCCCAATCAAAAGCCATTGTCGTTCAACCAATGGTGGAATGACAGTAAAAGGGACAATCAGAGGAAAGAAAGTGTCTTGTAAAAGATACCTAAATACGGGCAGAAGAAGACAGACGAAATTACATTAGAAAAAGGAACAAAGCAACAAAAGAGGTTAAAAGAGCAAAAATAGATTCATAGAAAGAAATAGAGGAGAAATTCAGGGAAGAACAGCAGTTACAAATCTGAGAGTAAAATACGGCAAACAAACTTGGTGTATAAAACACGAAAAGGGAGGCCTAATAACGGAGAGAAATAAAATAGTTGATACATGGAAGACGTATTATAATAGGAAGTTTAGAGCAGTCCGAACCAGGGCCAGAAAGAATGAGAAACATAAATAACACAGGAGAAGAACAGGAAAGCAGAGCAAAAGAGATAGAGGCAATAAATAAAGCAAAGGTACAAAAATAAAACTATGAAAATCAGCGAGAAAAGACGAAATAAGCCCCGAGATGATAAAGTATGGAGGAAGAAGATTAGAAAGTTGGATCATAAAAGAATGCCAACAAACTTATAAAGGGAAAGATATACCCAAAGACTGGGAAGAAAACATAACATAATAACGCTCCACAAGAAGGAAAACGGAGGAATGCGATAACTACCGACCTATAGGTCATCATGCACAAAACATATTTACTTCATGATAATAAAAAGAAGAATCAGACGCCACACAGAAGTAGATCAATTACAAGAGGAACAGGCAGCATATAGAGAAAACAGATAGACTCCAGATCCTATATGTACTCTGAGAACAGCAATGGAAAGAAAAACGGAAGAGGGAAAACCCCTATACCTCGCATTCGTAGATCTACAAGCAGCCTTCGATATGGATCCAAAATTTGCATTATGAAAGCTGTGAAAGAAACAGGAATTCCAAACCAAACTCATAGAGACGACAAAGAAACTATACGTGGGGACAAAAAAAATCCGAGAGTCAAATAGTTTTAACATGGAAAGGGGCATTAAACAAGGAGACTCGCTGAGAGAACAGGAAATATGTTCGACACACAATTAGGAAATTGAAACATGAAAGCAGTAAACATTCAAAGCCTAGTATTTGCTGGCGATATTGTGCTCATAGTAAATAGAGAAAAAAACTACAAGCTGTAAATAGGTGGAGTAACAAAAGCACAAAAGTGCATAAATAAACAAGATCCAGAACGAAACATAAATATCGAATGCTAGCGAAAAATCTTAGAGGAAGTAAAGTATTATAAATATCTAGGGGTAATTATAAATCAAGGTAGAACATGTCATACCATCTCAATTCTGTTTCTAGTTCTTCTCTTGTTGTTACATTTCTTGCTCTTCCTCTTCGAGATCTACCTACCGTTCTTCTGCCGTTATCCTGCTCTTATACTTGTCTTGGAGCGCCAACTTTCTGCACCATATGTTAGAGTGGGTACATATATTGTTTTGTACCCGTGTAATTTGGTCTCGTTACTTAATTCTCTCTTATTGATTAGCATAGCATTAATTTGAAAATATACTCTTGTTGCTTTTGATATGCGGTTGCAAATTTCTTGGTCAATTGAAATGAGAATAGGGAAAGAGCGGTTACCAAGATAAATCATTGAAGCAAGAAAGAAGGGAAGAGAAGATGGAAAAGGCCCGGGTTAAAATGGATGTACACGATCAAGAACATAGTAGAAAAAAGGGAAAAAGAATAGAAGCAAAAATGTTGACGAGAAACAAGAGGGAATTCCTGAAGTGGACAAAGGACCCCACACCTTAGGGTGCAAGGGAAAGGAAAAGAAGAACATTGATCTCAAAGTTTTTCACTCTCTTAAGAGCTGAAAAAGACTGTTCTCCAGTGTAGTTAGTAACTACCATAATTAAAAACATTCTTTGAACTATGGCAAAGCATCTTCTTTGTATTGGCGATCATCACCTTCGAAGTCTAAAAAACCAAGGATCATTTTGTTTCTATGTTCGATGCTCTATAAAATAAATTGATAGAAATTTTATGAGCGTAATCCTCGACGCTGATTGCCTGGTACTGTGTTAGATATAACCATAAAACAATGTGCTAGACTTTCCAGTTGTTTAGCAATAAAATGCGAATTTATTGTGTTTCAACAGGCTTTCTGGATGCGCTGGTTGATTTTGCCCAAATTGACACCATATACTATCCTCCCTCTATATTTTGTAATGTTTTTGCTCTTAAAGTGGTAAATAAAACACTTAAATGAATTTAAACTACTTACTTATTTCTAGAAATTGAATTATTTAATAATACTTCTGTACACTAACACAGGTATTTACTAATATAAAATCATAGTCTATAACTCTATCTACAACACAATTTATTTCACACTAGAATAGTTTACTTTGCTTTGTGGGTTGACTTCTCTATTGCTGACGGAGCTGATAACGTCTCCTTATATTCCTACGTCTCATGGTCCGTTTTCACAGTCCATCTGACGCAGACCGCAAGACCAATCCGCTCTGTCGAAGACCCATTCAAAAGTCCATCCGTTACATTATCAACCCCGTCCGTACTAATGGAAGAGTTGAAGGAGCGCATACGTGACAACCAACGGAAGTATGTCGTCGCGAAGAACAAGCTGGAGGCCCTCGACGCAGCCGACAACTCGTTGTGGAGAACGGTCAAGATACTGCGCAACAAACGTTCCTCCATACTGCTCATCTACGTGTAGAACAGCACACCAGTGCGACCTAGACTACACCGACGCCAATCTTGACCATCTCACCATCATCGACCGAAGAACCCCTGCATCCAGTATCTTATGACGAAATCCAGCGCCACTTCCCATGTCAGTGAAAGGTAGCAGACGTCGTGATGCTTCCAAGCCTGAGAAGCGCGTTTCCCCAAGCTTCTTTCCGACCCTAAGAAAACTAGTAGAGCGCATTATTCACCACCATCTGAAGACAGCAGTCACACAACTAGTTTAGCTTCCGCCCCAACCAATCCAATGTCCACCAACTCCTCCGAAAGGCTTCGACAAGAAGCAGTACATCGTCACAGCCTTCCTCGACGTGGCCAGGGGATTCGACAAGGTGTGATACAACAAGCTCATGTTTGAGATGGCTCCAGACTCCTGTGTATACAACTGATCCGGTCCTTCCTGTCCCGCTGGAAATTCAGTATCAAGTCCGGCAGCGTAAAGTCATTAAAGAGGCATCTTCGAGCCGGCGTCCCCCAAGACTCGGTGCTATCCTCCGGCCTTTTAAATTTCTGTGTGCAAGACATCCCAACTACGCCCTCCACGATGGCACAGACGTATTGTCAAGCTCGCTGCGGCCCTCCCTAGCAGTACAGCGTGTCCAGGAGGACCTGGATAAAGTAGAAAAATGGTGGAATAGGTAGATAATTAGGATTCGCTCGAAAAGAGCGTGGAAGTCCTGTTCTCCTTCATCAATCAATCGACGCGGTGACCTGGATAATATCAGAATCTTCGACACAGATAAACCCCGAAGAGGAGAGATACGGTACATCGGAGCGACCTTTGACAAGAAACTCACCTGGAAATTTCACGCGGAGTATGCCCTGAATAAAGCCAAAGCAGCCCGACAGGCCTTGGGCAATTTGCTGCACCACAACAACAAAATATCACAACGCAACAAATTGCCAATCTACAAGATCGTAATCAGGTCCATCATGACGTATATCTGTACTGTTTGAGGATACGCAGTAAAATCCCATGTGGTATGTTAAGAATACCACAATCCACAACAATCTGATATGCCAACCATCTAGGAGGTCGTCTCCCAGTGCACTCTACATCCAAGCCCACGGCAATCAAGCAATCCGTGGACTTTATAACTTTAAAGACGCCAGAGACGCCCGCCACCTAAGTCGAGTTGAAGATGAGGATTAGAGGCTAGGATCCAGGGATCGCCAACATCGACAAGAAAGCGAAGCGAAGTGAAAGTAACAAAATTTGTAGAAAATTTTCTTATAAAGATGTTTCTTCTGCAGTTGTGAACGAAACGCCAAGTATTTCCAAGCTCTGACCAGGCCCTAACAACCCGAGAACCAACAAAATGATGCATCAAAACACCGGCCATGACAGCCTTCGCATTTATTTGACAAGAAATTTAGTTCAGAGAAGACTATAGAAAACTACTCCATGGTCATTTTGGATAAGAAACTAACAAAAAAATAATCCAAAAATTTGTTAAATGTTAAACGGCTATTATAAAAAGATTAGTAACTGTAGTCAAAATGACGTATTTTAAATTTTCAAAATTGATGTCTGCGTTGTTATGGCGGAAAATTTCAATGATTTGACAACAGTTAATTTTTTATACATTATAATTTGTTAGCCGTTTCTTACCCCCCTAATTTATCAATTCTAACATCAAACGTCATGTTTACTCCTAATATTCAAACAAGTTCTCGCTAATTACGAAAAGAAGGAAGACGGATTTTTCCATCGGATTCTGACGGGTAATAAGACTTGTGTATCATTAAACACCCCCATAGGCATACTGCCGCAGTTAATTCAAGGTGGCCGCCGAGCCGTCACGGCCGAGCAGCGGACATAATGCCTTCCTTGCGTGCAGCCGCACACCTGCTAGGACTAGAACAATGCAAAAAGTTCCAGATGTTTACCAGATGCTTCCTTTAAGCCCCGGAACCGGTCCTGATTGCTTAAATATCACGCAGCAAAGCAACCAAGGAAAGATCCTTGCATTGTTTTCACTAATTCCTTAACAAATGAAACCCAATAAATATTTAATACTATTACGTTTTTTTAGTGAAGGTAAAAGCAGTCTATTGCACAAAAAAGACGCGGTGTTTAATTTTAATGAAATGTAACGGCTTGTGTTTTTAAATTTTCAAATCGGGCGCGCATTTTTTGAATCAGGAATATAGCGTGTGATATATAATATAGAACTTCTTTATATGCCATGACTTCTTTCCATGTTTCACTCCTAACTATCTTACAATCTTCAATTCCACCCATTGTGTGCCTAATGTATTCTACAACCACACTAATATAGGATTAGTGTTGTCGAAGAATATAAGACCCATTTTTAAAAATGCCTCAACGCACGCGAACCTTTTGATCGTGTAACGGTGTTTCGTGTATTGTATGAAAAGTATTCAACGAAATACAAAACCAGGCCTCAACAAAAAATAATATGACTTCAAGAACACACTGACCATTTGTCTTTTACAGGTGGCGTACCATTTTATAAGTAACTTCTTTAGAGTTTACTATTTACATTAGTCCATGTGTAGCAAAAACCTAAGTCGATTCAATAGGTAACTCGTGCTCCCTTGATTGTAATATCGCAATGAGTTGCTAGAAGAGGAAAACTGTTTTCTTGAATATAAATTTTAACCTTCAAACTACATGAAAAAATAGAACTGAATTATATAGTCGGCATCATCAAAGTTCAGTTCCCAGAACTATTTGAACCACCTTGGTAACATAAAAGCCTCTATTAAAAGCAACATAAATCAACGTAAAATCAAGTTATGACTTCAACATGACCAACTCAACAATCAGACAATGTTACCCATACAAGACAGATTTTTCTTCAGAAATTGTAATTTTATGATGTCATTGAGGTTAAGAGAGTTTAAACTCACCAGAACCTTCTCCAATAGCGCTTTTCTAAAACGATGACAGAAACACTCGTTGTTTGCAACCGTGAAAAGAATTCGCGCCCACACGAAGAACTATTTCCGATTCTTATATACAAAAACTTAAAATAAATTGCACGCCGGTACCCTAACACTCACGCACGTCTAACGGTGCATTACTGCAGCCGATTATGTAACGAGCCATAGTGCATTGTGTTGCATACTCTCGACAGTACATGGGACTGGAAAAGATTCTCCAGTACTTGTTTTGACCTTTAAAAAAATTATTTATGGCACATTAATGGGTTCAGCATGCGAGTCAATTCGTACTCAATGCTATCAGAATACGAGTTGCATCTTGGCACCATGGTCAGCTCGTTAATCATCCATCGAAAAAACAAACAGCGTTGTGCAACCTATCGCAGCTAATTAAATGTAGGAAGCTCGGGAGGGGTCTAAAATAGACGCCGACGCACGGCGCCGCGACGCCCTCGCGCCATACGGGAGTGCGGCGCTTTTGAACGAAGTGGTGAGCGACCGAGCGCGGATCTGCTCAAAACGGCGACCAACATGGGAGCTGCGGTCGTGCCGATCGTCTCGGCGGACTTCGAGGTCTTCGGCAAGGTTCAAGGCAAGTTGCTTAACACCCTTTGGGCTCTTGAGTCATGCTGGCACTCAACAGGTGTCTACTTCACCAAGTACTGCCGGGAGTTCGCCGACCAACTGGGGGTGTGCGGCTGGGTGAAGAACTCCAAGAGGGGGACCATCGTGGGGATCGTGCAGGGCTACAAGCCGAACGTCGAGGCCATGTGAGTACTTCTGCTGCTTCCGAAGAACCTGCCGGGCCTGCGTTACGCAAATAGCATAATCTCATACCAATTAATTTCAAAATGTTAGTGTAACGAGAAAAAGAAACAAAGCATCGGTCGAGCTGCCAAACGGCTATTTTTAGGCAGATCACTTGCGAATTAAGACGGAGCTAAATTGCTAAGGGTCAAAATTCCGATAAAAATATACGGAAGTCTATGGTTGCGCCTATTTTTACTATTGGTATGTGCAAAAAGATGTTCTGTAAGAGTGTTGAAGATGATATTTCAGTAGAACCCCAAGAAAAATCCCGATAGTCTCTTTGGCCGTGAAATAAAAGTCGTAGTGGTTTGGCTGTTTTTAATTGCCAGATTCATCACCCGTCCAAAACAAGTGCGAATAAATAAATCTGACCTCTCTCCGCATTATTGACATTACAGAGACAAAGTGGCGAGTTCAGTGCTACTAGACGGATGACCGATTCAATAGAAGGCCTATGGACTCATCTTTGATCGGACACTTACCGATTTGGAAACATTAGGTCTATGGCAACTTTTTTAACTTTGAGGTAATTTTTGACCATCCCCCATCAATATATTTAAATGGGCTTCTAGTATGTTATGTATATGGGGATGATTTTGGAAAAACTTGGTTGAGTGGCCAAAAGTGATTTTGCACGGTAAGTAAATTACAAAATCGGCCTTTCACAAGTCAACTTTGGCCAACCAGTTCAAACCCGATCAAAGATAGGTCCAAAGCCAGCCTATCGAATGACCATGATCAATTAACAATCGAGATAACAACACTGAAACCTCCAAGGTTAATGAAAAATATCTTTCCGTGTTCGAAATGACCATCTCCTGCTTGTTTGGGTTCAGGGGCAACTCAAAAACGTATTTTATTATAGACGTAATTTGAACCGCGCACCATAATTTGTGGTTTCAATTAAACCACGATACGGCCGATCAGAAGGAAACTGAACATTTGTTTCAGACTGATACCTTGCCGAACGCTACCATAAATGTCAGTTGTAACCATGAAAAATTAGTTGAGATCTTAAAACGATATTTTTATGCTCTCTTCTTCTCAATAGCTTTGCATCAAATTAATAATTGCGCACTCTATTTTACATATTTTGTAATCTTGGAATCCGTAATTTCTTGGTATTTGAGTCATAGGCTGCCGCATCCTTAAATGATAGAATGCACTAACCTTTTGGAAACTTAAAACTTTGTTTTATCTTCACTTAGAAAAAGAAAAAGCGTTATTAGCAACCTCATCCATCCCAAAGATAATGTAGATCTAGATCCATACATTCAGGTGCAATGATCGTTGTTCGTTAAAAACTGCAACCCCTCAACATGGTTGATATTTTCCTTTAAAGACTCATAAAGTCGCCATAAACCACCCCTCTCCTATTTCACTTATCCCCAAGAAAAGCAGTATCATCTACCATAAACAAAATTGAGATCCTTTACGGAAATTTAAAGCGGCAATACGACTTCACCTATGAGTATGTTAAATTCCACCATATTGATCACGTTGATTGCTCTACTGAACATCTTCAAAAAAAAATTAGCAAAAGGGCTCAAAATTATATATACGTCATTATATCCGTCAATCCTGAGAATTCTGACATGTTTCCTGTAGACTATCGACTAAATAAATAGCCTTCTGTTAATTCCGGAAAAGCTTGTGGGGTAGATGGTCTACAAGCATCCAAAACCAACAATCAAAGTCTTCAAAAAAATGAGCATCTTTCGGCTCTTCTGACTAAAATTGGTTGAAATTGACCGCATGGCCATGTATCTGACGACGGAAATGTGACCTGCACTGCTTTTAGCAGCTTAGAAAATAAATATGCGTGCTGCTCCCTCGTTAAAACATAAACTGATGGTGCTGCATGCACTGAGCTTTAAACAAAGAGTGGAGATATCCACGCTAAAATTCGGATTTAGTGCTGTAGCCTTTGGGCCCAACAGGCATTGCTATTCAAGACTGAATTTTGGAACTGTAGTACATGGTGTCTTGCCCCTTCTTGCTGTGCATAAGTTTGGAAAAGTTTTACAAAGATCAAGAAGTTTCCGATGCAATTTTGAAACTTTCAACAACTACAAAAATTAATTTATCATTGATTTCGAAATTCAATTAAATTATCTATTAAAAAATATTCGTGTTGATTATTCAGAGGTGGAAGAATTCAGAAGCGAGAGAAAAAGATTTGGGTTATTGAAGAGGTACTTGTACTCAAGTGAGAAAAAAATGTATTTGTCATTGCTTTTAATGAACTTATTTGTCCACATCATAATTGCAAAGACTGTAGATGATGAAATTATTTGGCTCTACACATCTTCACAAAGATAGACTTCTGGATGATCGACATATCAAAATCTCAATACAATTCTATGAAGGTCAAAAATCTCAGTTGTGGATGATGTGGATTTTTTTAATTAACAACCCAGCCTTAGACTCCCTTTTTGTAGAATCTTCAAGTCAGTTTTTGTCTAATATAACTGCAAGGTACTGAGCTTCCTCTTTTCAGAGTATCTTCCAACATAACTTCAGATGCGCCAAGTTGTCTTTATCCTTGAACCACGGAAGAACGATTTACATATGTTTCAATTCAAGAACAAAAACCTGATTATAACTTACAGGTGACAGTCTTTATGGTATAGATTAAGTTAGGGGCATTAATAATCTTAAGTATTTATCAAACTGAAACATTCATTCAGTTCTAACCGATACTTCTTTAACTCAAAAATAACACCCAAATCTAGCAGAAATGTTGATTCAATTATCTTAATTCATTGCTGTAGTATCAAACTGTCAATTTTCCGTTTTTTAAGTCCTTTACAATCTTCTGTCGGGTGAAAAAGCTAACTGAAATAAAAAAGAAAAGCAAAACAGGAAAGAAAAAATGAAAACAGCAATAATTATACCATAGAAAAGTTCAGTTGAAAAAATATTATAATCTTTGCGTTTGGTCAGTTTTCCTTTTCCAATTTCCTTAGCTGCTGGCTTCAAATAAATTCCAAGATTGGGATATTCTAACATCTAGGATGCATAAAATGCAATAACAATGTGAAGGCATACATAAAACATTCTGCTCTTCCAGTCTCGAAGGATTTTGGAACTTTGCCCAAGTAGTCAAAACAAATTCATTAACAAACTCTTGAAACATCCGCATCTTCGCGTTGGAAACAATAATAAGCATTGTTGTGAAGTGCCACATAAACTTATTGCTGTCCAAACTTAAATATATAGGGTCATTTGTAGCGATTGCTCCAATGTTCTTGTAAGTAGCCTTACTAATTCTGGCAAAGAAAACTAGTAGATAAACGCTAGAAAAATTGTTGCCCGCAAAAAGGTTTGGTTTGATGGAATCTCAGAGATACATTCTATTGTATTAATAATGCCAACAATTCGTAAGCAGAAGAAGTTTGCCAAAAATCGCTTCTCTGTAACTGCTCTGCTGATACATCCTCATTTTGGGAATTTTGAGAATCACTTTAACGGCTTTTGCAATACTCTAATTCGAATAATTTTTTGCATTCTATTCCTTTTTAAAATCCCTAGTGAAGTTCTTCTCTGGGTTCTGGACTCTTTAGTCAAAACCGAAAAACAATTTTTGAAAAATCTTTTTGAATCATACAAACTTTCATTAAATTTAATAATGTATATTTTATTACTATTTTAGTGTATATAGTACTTTTCTGTATGCATTGAATGATGGTATCAATCATCAATAGAAAGCTCATGCTCATTGCATTGGCACTGAAAAACCACAAGTCTGAATCTCAAAGGACTGCGGTTTTAACTGAAAACGGGTCCTGCAACATGATAACGTTCCTCTGCACGATACCAGACAGTTGATAAAGAGAAAATTTTTGGGTGAACACAACTTTAAGAATTTGGAGGACATCAAAACTAAATGTTGCAAATATTTTGTCCCTAATAATAAGCAATGGTTTTTAGTTCAAACTATATTTTTTATTTATTGTTAAATAAACCAATAATAGTTAATGGCAATATTGGAAGAAGAATGATTTGACGACTAAATGTGTAGCAAGTACAAACCAAGATCTTCACAGTGTCCAATGTACTGTAAAGCATCTCCAAACTTTAGCAAGACTAAAAGCAATAGATACAAACCAGTAAAAGCTCATTGGCAAAATTGGTATGAACTGTAAAAGTCAGTTATTATTTACAACTCCACTGTTAGTAAACTAATGACCACAATTGAACGCATTCAAATTAAGAGGAATTTGTAAAACAAGTTATGAATACACTCACACTCTCCCATCATTAAAGCACTGTTATGCATCATTGTATTGTCGGCATTCGTTTGCGTTATCAACAATTATAATAAAATAGATAGCAAACATTGTACACTGTATAGCTGTAAGAAGAGCATGCAATGTTCAATGAGTGAACTGTAAAATCACAGCTCATTGTCAACATCAACAATCGTTCAAAAGTATTCACAAAACGTCAGAATTTAAACAAATCGTGCATGCAGTAGGTTTCTACATCAAACCATGGAAACAGAAAACTCATTGGAAATGAAAGTTTAATCAGTGAAGCAATATTCTCTCAAATAAGTCCCGGTTCAATTTTCTGTTGTGCGTTTTGGCGAGTCTACAATTCAAATTAACACAGGATAATGTAAAACTTTATCTAAAATACGTCTAAGAAGACGCTATTCAATGCTTAAAGTCTTCAAATAAGGATATATGTGAGATACCTTAAAAAGTTGAATTACACTCTGCCAAGCTTCATAAATCCAAATTTTTGTATAAAATATTTTAATATCAAGAAGTCCAAATTTTGTTCATCAGTGCATTTGTATTTTTATTACAATAAATGGTTTTATAGGCTATGTTTTCTATAGCGAATGTAATCTGTAGTTTGTAATTAAAGTTAGTGCCGTTCTAACATATGCTTTTTTGGTCATAAGTGTAAAAAGACTACCACCATGGGTATAGTTGCAGATGATACCATTAACTTAGCCCTCCATGAAACTTAACTCATAAAAACTTCTTGAAACCTTCAAGAATATTTCACCCAAATAGATGAAAAATAAAAATTAATGAGAACAAGTCGCAACATACAACCTTTACACATACATTAACAATATGGAAATACCATTAACAACCCGCGTTAGGTACATAGGAATCCATCTTGATACTAAACTAAAAAGAACACAACTGAGAAACGAAAGCAGATAGATCTTAAAACGACACCACGCTTGCCAGGCGCGTTGGAGAGTGGATAGGGTGTATGTAGAACATGTGGATTATGGGTAGGATTAAGGTTGGGACACGACTTTCCCCGGTGTTAGGAGCTGGAGAAGAGTCGAGGCTCGCATTGGCAGGGTCGCTTCCCTGAAGTAGATTTACCCTCTATCGGGACCATAGAGGAGTATCTACCCGCTACCAAGATTGATGATGTTACGATCCACAAAGTCATCACTTGCATCTTCATACTGATTTGTATCCTGAGACCCACCTACCACATTTCACTGTTATCACTGTAATATTTGGTGCACAAGTTTGGTTTTCAATTCTTCGTCATTTCTTTGCTTGTTGTATTGGTAGTATAACCCAGTGATAAAACATTCAATTGAAGATCTTTGGTTGTAACGAGTCAATTGCATGAATTAATTAAGATGGGCTAACAATTGTTAAAACTACTCCTGTCAAACTACCGCTTGTATTACTTTCACAACCATTTACCTGCATATGATTATACTGGTCATCTCTATATATACACTGCTTAACATGTAAACAAACAGGATGTCTAAATCTAATATTACCAAATGTATGATAATCTAATTGAAGTGTTCTGAAATGGTAAGGAGAAGACACCATCATAAAGAGCCACTGATCTTCCAATATTGGACAAGAGGTCAGGTCAGATTTGTCAATTTATAGCTCATGACCTGACTCTGATATTTGCAACTTCAACATCAGATAGAATCTCTGTGCACTATTCCTGAGCTGTGTTGGACTTGATGAACTATTTGGGCCTGTCAGCCAACTCAGACTTTGATTGTAAATTGTGAAAACATCCACTTTTTGTTGCTCACCAAGATTCGGAACAACCAGTCCAAGGTGCTGAATGCACAGCATGACACATAGCACCTTATACAACACCAGGCAGCCTAGAGAGATCTCTGTTGTGGTGCAAGATTGACTTGGATATTGCTGCTGTCTTTTCTCTGAATCCCCTACCATGGAATTCATCTCTTAATCAAGGGCGAAGAGACCAATTTATTCATCACAAAAGGTGAAGCTACCATCACAGACTCCATCAGCAAGAATAAAAGCATTTCAAGTAGTGTTCGACAGTTAAGAATGGGGAAGCATTCAGACGCATCGTTTGCAGCTAATTATTAAGTAAATTGAACAAGATTGCAATAGCAAGTCACTCAATCTCAATATACAGACCATATGGTGGGTGATTTCTTTTTCAATATGTTGCCACCAATTTCAAATTTCGCAGTCATTCTATGTATTTCCTGTTGCAGGAAACTCACTGTATATCAAAGTAAACATGAATTTCTAAATTTGACCTTTCATTTCTGCTTCAGTATAAATACTATTTTTTTCCAAAGACAAAAAAGAAATTTACCTAACGTCTTTCTATACAGTAAATTTAATTTCTAATGTAGTGACTTTTCAGGATCACCTGGTTGTCAAACAAAGGCTCTCCCGGCTGCCAGATCGAGCGATGCGAACTGACCAACTGGCAAACAGTAGCAAAACCCGAATACAAAGGATTTTCAATTAGATTTTAGGTTGTAATAAAATGTGAATGTCGATATTTTCATAAATAAAACCAAAATCAAAAGTGCGCCTTTGTTTGAATAAACACCCCTCACGGACCCCAATAAAACGCAAGTGGCTGGTTTTGTTTCCTTTTATTACTGAAATGTTCACAAATCATAGAAGTTACAACACAGATCAAAACGGAGTATACAGGGTGTCCTACGGAAACACCGACCTTGTATACAATGCTGTATTCCTAAAATATCTGAAACGTCCATAAAGCAAACTATCAGAATGCTATTTGTACAAAAGATGTAACTAAATCTAGACCTTGCAACATGCACTCTGTCTGCCGAGGGTGGTGGCCGTGGCTCTTGTTAGAAATGCAGAAGCTACTGCAGATGGATGAGTGATTTGCGACCATGCAGCAATGTTAGAGGTGAAACCGCAACCCATCAACTATCAGGCAATATGTACAGCGTGTCGAATTGGTTGGTGGCGCTTTCCTTAAAATTACGACAAACAAATGCGAATGAAATGCGACGAGAATGCTAGATGAGAAAGTTCGGTAAGTAACATCAACTGACAAACACAGGTTTAGTAATACAACGCGAAATAAAAAGTTTCCGTACTTCTAAACAGCCATTCCGTTTGCTATTCCTCATGTTATAAAATTGGTTACGTCCACTTATGCAAGCACGTTCCGGGCTAAAACATGTGCGAGACACACTTAAAATGTAATGAACAATCAGAACGGACAGCAGAAAACTCAACATTTGCACCTTTTCGCAACTTAAATTGAACATGGTCATAATAAAAAAGGGTGGCTTAAAAAAGCAGAAATCAATTTATTTCTCTTGGGAGACGAGCTGCAGATTTCGATAAACAGTTTCAATCGATACTTAACAAACGCAAAGAAAGTAAAGAAACTTATCGTAAACAATCTTACTTACCTAAGCATCTATTCATTACATAACTAATACATTAACTTTTGCAACATTTGACAACACCCAGTATAATCCATTCATTCTCGCTAACAAAATATGTATTCACTCAGTATGCAAAAACAATCTTACAAATTTAGAGACCAATTTACAGCAAGTGTTTTTAGTATGCAAGTTAGATCAAAAACATGTTCGAGGTCTGGCCGATTCTTGGAGTGACCCCGCTTCAAGTCGCAGTGCAATACAGTCAGTGTTTTAAATGCAACTGTTTAAAACTGAAAAAGCAATCTTGTTTGGAACTAACAAAAACAGCGCCAAAACACACAACCCTATTGCACGACACGCATGGCTTCCAATTAAAAATCATACAGATACAAAAATATCATCTAAACAAGAATTTTCATTAATTTATGTTTTGTAACAGAGTCCGGTTACCAACTAGGCTAATCCTGCATCTCTTCAGGGACTTCGTGTGGATTGAGGATACCAGGTACGGACATTTGAACCCTGCGCTTCTCCGCCTGTGCAACCTGCAGTGCCTTTTCGCGCTCCTCCAAAAATAGGTCCGTGTCATCCTCACCTGTGTATTCCTAAAAATCACGTCAATTAAAACCTACACCAGAATTAGTATACTGATTTTTACCCTAATTTGCACCAAGAAATCTCTCAAATGTTCCTTGAATGCTGGGATATCTTGATTGAGATTAAACATGCCCTGGACAGTGATCTTAATCTGATTATCAGTCAAATGGGGGAAGGCAGATCTGAGCAGAGCAGCTGTAAAATCTTGGATGTACAGCACATTATCTGCGGTGGGGCCAAGTTGGCAGTTGATTCGGCCAGCTTCTACCAGCGCGAAGATATATGCTAAAATGGTGGCGTGCATAGAAAGACCTGCAGTGTGTGACGTGTCCGTGACGACCGAGAAGATGTGCTGCAAGATATCGGTAAGGTACGTCTGGTAGAAGCTCGGCGCTGCCTGCTCATGCAACTCAATGTTTTGCAGCAGCTTCAGAAGGATTTGCAATCCCGTGTCGGCTACGTTTCTCATCGTGTGCTTGAAGGCCCAAATTATGCTGTCCAGCACCAGCTTGAACTGTGCAGGTGGTATGCTGAGGAAGGCAGGGAAGCAGTGGTTGTTGACGGCTTGCAAAAGCAGGAAGAAGTTCGTTCTGTAGTCAGGATACTCTTCGAAGTCTTTATTGATCATTGCCAGGGTGCACTCAAACACTGCATCAAATATTTTAGGTACCTGAAACAGTTGTACGTATTACTATCACTATTAATAAATAAATATAATTCGTTAATATACCAAAGTTTTCAATATAACAGATTTTGTGAATTAAGTCTTTAAATAAATAAATTTATTCAACACCTGTAAGGGTATATAGAATACCAGAGAATGAGAAAGAGTAATAAATAAATTACAAGCACCTAATTGCCTATGCAGTTTTCTCAAATGTAAACCATGCATCATTTTATTATCTTCACTACTACCAAAAAAAAAACATGTTAGGGGTAACAAATACGCCAGAGAATTAAAATGATGGTTATTTATTAAAACCCATATTACATAACATAAATGAATAAATAGAACAGAGACTAGTATGTGATGAAAGTATAATCAGTCTTAAGTTAATTTTTCAAGATGGCCACCTTTAGTTATCCTACAATAACTTGATCAACAGTTTTTAGTTGTATTTGACTCCAGCAAATTTAAATGACATCCCAAATGTTATTTTATTGGTGCATTCTGAAGGAATTACACATTTTAAAGCATCCTATAAAATAATTCCCTGTTCAATGTCTCAGTTTTTATTATGTGTTAAACCTTTTCTTGCAAAGCAACCTCAAGCCACAATACTTCCTCTCATGTTTTACGAAAGCAACTGTTTGCATACCAGCTTCTCATATTTCGCCTTGTTAGTCTGCAAAACAGATTTCCATTGCTTAATAGACCAATTTGTAGATATGTGTCCATTTAAGGGGACATTCCAATGTAACGGGTTGAAAAATTAGAATTTTTTTTGAGACATTTTTCGATAGTTTTTATCCATAGAATTGATATCCTACAGTCGTTTAGGTAATTCCTGCCTTGTTGAGCAGTTATAACGCTCCAAAAGAGAGGCTCAAACTGCGCGCGCTCGAGTTTTGGAACAGGGATACGGATGAAACATTCAAGCAACTATTCCGTGTTTATACCTGTGTCTATACTTATAGGTATACAGCAGAGACGTCCTTTTTCATGATTTTAAGTGAAGGTTTCGTGAAACGACCAGTATTATTTGAGATTTCGTCGTGGAAAGAGCGTTGTTTTTTTTTTCAAAACTTGGATAAGTAAAAAAGGGATAAGAAGCAGCGTAGATCATCTTCAAGACGTCTTAGTTATCCTGCTAAAAAGAAAAAATTCCATGGAAATCAACATTCAGATGAAACTAGAACTGATTTTACTAGTACATCAGCAAATAAATTGAGAGGGAGTCAAGATGACAGTTTCGCTGTGAGTGAAAGCGACTCTGCCACTTACTGTTTTCTCCAGTTCGCTTTTGTTTTCATCACTCCAAGCTATCGTGAAATGTCGAGAATGTGACTCAAACATTACTTTTTCGAAATACGGTCAACAAGGACTTGATTTTAAAATCAAATTAGTTTGTCAGTGCGCAGATAGATTCATAAACTCGTGCCATATGATTTTTCATCTTGAAAAACTTTAAACGCGTTTTTCTCGAAACGACATTTTTGCACCTGGCGCAGGTGATTTCTCACAAAACCACCGGGCGTATCGACTTCACATTTTAACACAATATTCAGTCATGGCTATGGCCCAAACCTCCAACTTGTTGATATTTTGATTTTAACTTATAATTTCACCTGATTTATGATGCAAAAATGCGTGTTTACACTTTTGCAAGAAACGCCGCCATTTTGTTAATTTTCGATAAAATAAAAAAGTGGAGGTTCGAGACATAGGAGCAATAACATAGATTAAGGAACTTCTTATATTTTCTGTTTAAAATCCCCAGGTGGGCCAGAATCACCTGCACCAGCAGAAAACTTTTTTTAACTAACTTTAACATAGCTATGTTATATTATAAATAAATATTTTTCATGGCCAAAAAAAAATTTTTTTCCACTCTACTTGAGTATACCTTTAAGAGAAAAAAACATTTATCCAATTATTTTCAATAGTCCCCAAGAAAAAAATTGTTGAAATATACCCTTTTTTTCACGTTCACATTGGAATATCCCCTTAAGCCTTTTTCATCCTTTCTTTCATAAAGTAATAATTTTCGTTTGGCAATACAATCTTTAATAAATCCAACAGTATTTGTTAAATTCTTACTGTGCTTACACTATAAATGTGGCTTCTGTTTATTTCTACAACCAATCACCCTTCTAAAAGTAGTAACAAAACTTATAGTAGAAACATTAGGCTGGATGTCACATTTCTTGATGAGCAACAAGGTTTTCATGTAGGGAGATCGTGCACAGACGCTATCTTCATTATATGGGAAGTAACAGTATTTCTGTGTTTTACAGACATAGAGAAGGCGTTTGATAACATACAATTACAACATATAATACAAATTTTGGAAGATACACATCTCAATAAAAAGATATATACATGGGCAATTATGGAAAACTCAAAATAAATGTAAAATTATCACAGAAAATGCTAACATCTAAAAGGATAAGACAATAAGACTCTTTAAGCACTTTCTTATTTAACCTTTCAAGAGCAAAATAACAAATATAAAAAGCAAAAGGATGTAAAAGGGGACCAAAAAAATTTAATATTCTTTGCTATATGGATTATGCAGTTTTCATAGTGGATAATGAAAACTATCTACAAAGATTATTATTCTAATTTACCCAAGCTATCAAAAATTTAAGTTAAAAATTACTACAAACAAAACCAAATGTATAATAATTAACAGAGATCAGTTACGAGGTAAATGTGATGGCAAAGTAATAGAACAACATGGACATGTATTACGAGGGATATCTGTGCAGGGAATCTTGGCTTAACCGCCCAGATCAAGAGGAGATAACCTCAATAGAGATCCTAAAAACCACGGTAGTGAGACCAGGCCAACGGTATATGTGGCTGCATAGAAGATCAGCCCCTACTGGATCCTCTCTTGGGCACCGGGCCCCCCCATTGTATATAGCCATTAACTTTTATAATGTTTCAGACCCGTGGGATTAAATATGGATACTGAAAAAACAATCAAAACAATATCAAACTTTTACTTATGTAAGAGGAGGACTCTAGTGAAGACTCCCTGACAAAACATATTGAGCCCATGGAGGTGGAACCAATACAGGAGACAGAATCATCTGTCAGACCTGAGGCGGAACCGTCAGAGAAGGGTCGGGAGGTTGCAGGCAAACAGACCAAGGAACTGCAACCAAAGAGACTTTCTGGGGCCCAAAAGAGAAAGGCCAAGAAAGAAGCCAAGATTAAGGAAGGCACGTGGACGAAGGAGAAGCCCAGACCTGTAAAAACAGAGAAAGGGGGGATAAGAAGGAAAGAGAGGGTAACAAGAGACTCCGCTCAGACTCTTCAACCCCAAAATCCAAGCAACCAGCACAAAAGCGAAGAGCAGACTGGTCAATACAGTGCCGCAATGAAAGGGTTAAGGATGGCGGTGCTGGACAGACGCTGTCTAGAAATTTTACTGAATCAAGGGCAATGGGACTTGATTCAGGAAAAACTTGTTACTGCTTTGGAAGTACTAATCCACCACAGTTTGAAACCTCAGGAAGTGTCTTATGGATCACGTGTCCCAACGAGCTAACTAGAGATTGGCTGCTCAGAACCATCTCAGATTGGGGAGCGCTAATAGAAGGAGTTGAACTTTCAGTGGTAGAGGCTAAGGACCTACCCAAGCGCCCCAAAGTTCTCGTTTGGCTTCCCGGACCAGTCGACGAGAAAATTGCCAGAATCCGACTTGAGCTTCAAAACCCAGGGTTAAAAACGGAAGCGACTCCTTAGCCAGAAGGTGGACAAGGAAGGAGCTATCCTGGCCACTCCTCCATCAATGGTGCCTCTTTCAAGTTCCTAGAGAGTAAACAGTTCAAGGCCTATTATGGACTAGAGAGCTGTTACTTTCAGGAACATTCAAAGTGTTCAAGATGCTGTACTTCAGATAAACCTCCAACACAGTAGGGCTGCTTCCGCAGCCCTATGTAAGATGATTGAGGGTTGCAATGTTGCCCTCATCCAGGAACCTTGGACCCATCAAAGCAAGGTAAAAAGTCTAGGGGGAATTGGAGGAGAACTAATATATAGCAAATCCTCAAATAGACCCAGAACCCTGCATTTTAGTAAAAAATACATAAAATGTCTGTCGCTACTGCAATTCTGTTCTCAGGATATGGCAGCAGTGATGTTAACAACAAGTGGAGGAGGGCAGGGAGATCATACTAGGATCAGTGTACCTCCCTGTTGAACCGGATCCTCCACCGCCTAGGGCAGTGGATGAGCTTGTGGGACACTGCAGATGCTCATTGGCTACAACGCCAATGCACACCACCTCTTATGAGGTAGCACTGACACCATCAGAGGTGAGTTAATTTTACAATTTACCGTGGCAAATAACTTACACATATTGAATAAGGGTAACAAACCAACCTTCGTTATCAGACGAAGAAGGGAAGTTATTGATATAACATTTGGTACTTCTTTCATAAGTAACTTTGTTAGAAATTGGCAAGTATCTGATGAGGAAAGTTGATCAGACCACAGATACATTAAGTTCGAAATCACTGGGATTCATCGAGTAATAGAAAACTATCGTAATCCTCGTAAAACGGACTGGGAAGCCTATAAGGTAGACCTAGACCAAAACTTGGCGAGTACGATAAGGAAAGTTCACAATAACCTTGAGCTTGAAATGGCTGTGGATCAGTTAACTGAGGCAGTCATTTCAGCGTACAATGAAAACTACCCCCTGATTGTAAAGGCTTCCAGCAGGAACGTCCCCTGGTGGAATGAAGACCTTGCAACTATATGAGAAGGCAAGTAAGAAAACTGTTAACAGGGCCAAAATATCAGGTGACTGGAATACCTATAGGGCATCCCCAACTGAATATAACAAAGCATTGAAAGATGCCAAGAGGAAATCATGGAGGAGGTACTGTGAGGAGATTGAAAATACTCTAGCATGTGCCAGACTCCGTAAAGTACTCTCAAAAGACTCTCACTGCAATTTGATTGATACTCTGGAATCTAAATCCGGAGAGTACACCAAAACAGGAAAAGAAACACTGACCGAACTTTCTCAGATACATTTTCCTGGATCTGTAATTATACAACAGTTGCCCTCGAACTGGAGAAACCAGGTATCCCTTGATCTTGGCAACACAGCATCAAGGGAAGGCTGGGAGACTCCAAGAAGACTTTCAATAAACTCAAATGGGCTATAAACTCATTTGAAGCCTATAAATCTACGGGACCAGACGGAATTATTCCTGCCATGCTACAGAAGGGCTAGGAACTTCTAATGATAAAGATCTGCATGGTACTCAGAGCCAGTTTGGCCCCGAACTACTTGCCAAAATTATGGAGACTTACCAGAGTGGTATTTATACCAAAGCCTGGTCAGGACCATTATTTGCAGGCAAAGAGTTACAGACCAATTAGTCTTATGTATTTTTTGCTTAAGACCTCGGAAAAACTGCTTGATAAGCACATTAGGGGAGGTATACTGGTACACCATCCACTATATGAGAACCAATTTGCCTATCAAGCTGGTCTCTCAACTGAAACAGCACTTCACTACCTCACTTGGAGAGTAGAGAAAACGCTGGACAACAAAGAGATCCTTCTATGTGCCTTCTTGGACATAGAAGGGAGCCTTTCTTTCAACTCCATAACCTCGGCCCTGATAGGGCGTGGCCTGGAGGAGACCTGCTGCAGGTAGATAGACTGCATGATCAAAGGAAGGATGGTTTATTCGTCAATGTATGACGAAACTATTATGGTCCAAGTAGAAGGGGTGTCCTCAGGAAGGAGTTCTCTCCCCGCTGCTATGGAACCTGGTAATAGATGGATTTTTAAAGAACTTAGAAGACGAAGGATTCTCTTCTGAAGGCTACCCCAATGACCTAGTTGTCTTGGTGGAAGGGAAATTTGTATGCACAATCAGGGAACGGATGCAGAGGGCTCTTAACGTGGTAACTGAATGGACTAAACAGGAAGACCTCAAGATCAGTCCTGTAAAAACCAAAATTATACCCTTCACGCGAAGGAAAAAATTAGAGGGGTTTACACCTCTTTTCCTGGGCGAAAAAGAAATCACCATATCAGAAGTAAAGTATCTAGGAGTCGTTTTCGATTCTAAACTTACTTGGAACCGTTATATTGAGAAAGTGATCGACAAATCGGTGACAACTCTAGCAGTTGTCAGACGCATGGACGACAAGTTGTGGGGGTTAAAACCAGGTGTGGTGCACTGGTTGTACACCAGACTAGTTAGACCCTCTCTTACATACTCAGCTTTGGTCTGGTGGCCCAAAGTAACACAAGAAACCACCAAACTAAAACTAGGCAAGGTACAAAGACTTGCCTGTTTGAGCATTTCAGGGGCGATGAGAACCACGCTCACTGCAGCAATGGAGACTCTTCTAGACCTCCCACCTCTGCACATAGTAATTCAGGGGTAGGCAAGATTAGGTCACTACAGGCTGTATCATTCACACGGGTATAGGTCATACAAGAATAATTGACAGTCTAGGGAGCCCTCTACTTGAAATGAGGACGTACCACATGACCTCAAAAATATGTGACGACTCTGTATTTGAGGTGATTATGCAGGATCGAAATAGGAGCGAGACTTTTTAGACAGGCAATTGCACCTGGTAGCCTAATCTGGTACACAGATGGTTCTAAAACCGAGCTGGGTACTGGAGTTGGAATGTATGCTGAGGCTCCCAGGGTAGAGCTAAGCTTTTCCCTGGGTTAGTACGCTTCTGTCTTTCAGATATAAATATACACCATACTACAGTGTGTGCGTGAAAATGGTAACATAGCTTACAGGAGCAAGCAGACCTATATTATATCAGATAGCCAGGGAGCTTTAAAGGCTTTATCAAGCACAAAAGCATCATCTAGACTGGTATAGGAATGCATCAAAGAACTCAATGCACTAGCAGAACATAACACAGTAAAATTGTTATGGGTACCTGGGCATTGCGGTATCTACGGCAACGAAAAAGCCAATGAACTGGCCAAGCAGGGATCTAGTGAGGCTTATATAGGCCTAGAACCTGCATTAGGAATCTCACGAAGTGCTGCCTGAAGCTTTATTAAGGAGAGGATACGCGCTCATCATCGAATGTACTGGAAGAACCGACCAGGACATTATTTCAGCAAAACCTTCAACAAAAGACCTTGTCAAAAGAGAGCTGTAGAACTCCATAACCTAAGTAGGCCATAGGTAAAACCATAGGGTTTCTTACAGGACATGCGACTGTAAAGGAACACCTCTGGAAAATTGGTAAATTCAATGGTGGCCTTGCATGCAGACTTTGTAACAAGGAACCAGAAACAGCCTTACACAACCTATACAATTGCAATGCACTGTGCAGGAAAAGGCAACATATATTCGGGAAACCAATCCTGGAACCGAAAAATTTCCAAACACACCCTGTAAAGGACTTGTATCTGCTGATTCAGGGGACATCAGTTACAGATTGGTTGTGAATTTATTTAATTAGGGTAATCACAATAAGCCATAGATTGCAGTGAACATGGATCCATTAAGGAAGACATACCATGAGCGAGAAAAAAAACCAGTGTCTCTACAACCATTCTTTTTTGACTTGACTGGTGATTCCACTGTTTGTGAAGATGTGTGTACATGGGTTTTCTGTGCATGGTATGTTGTAGATCTATCTTTCAATCTCCCCACCTGCACATCTAAAAGATATTGTTTGATTTAAAAAAAATTCATAGGAAACTGAATTATTTGGATATATCAAATTAATGCGGTTCAATAACTGTAGTGTCTTTATATCATAAATGTATCGTCAATGTATCTTAGCCAAGCTATTTTTTTTATTATTTATTATTTTTAATAAAAAACCCTACTTAAGATAGTCCAGAGTAATTCATATAAAAACTTTGATTCAATACAATGGTATATCAAAATTAATTGTCTCTCTCTTTCTATAAATGGATGCCCCAATGGTAGCTGATAAAGTATGCAGAGTCCGTCCTGTATCTGTCAGTAAATCCAGTGTGTGGCTGTAACGGATTAAATAAATATTCAACTAAGTTGTTAGTAGGGCCAATAACAATAAATCACGGAGGGGCAATTTCCTTGTAGACTTTAAGAAATCTGTATTTTCTTGAGAATACTTCTTCTAATGTTATTCTTTTTCTTAATGGTGTACTCCAGAGGGAATCTTTAACGAATCTGCATATAATATCTATACTGTAGGATCACATTAGGGAATGTTTAATTTTCTAAACCGAGTAGTTTAGATACCTTCATCCTTTGAACACAACCAAGAAGAGTCAACATGTTCTCAGGTACCGATTGTAAATAGACCGTTCCAATTTTCTGATATAATTAGTAATTTAAAAAAAATGTAATCTGATTCTCAAAACTATTATCACTTCTGTACATTACTGACTAAACAATAAAAAGTGCAAGTTTGGAAATTTTTTGGTTCAATTTAATAAACAATCTAAAGGATTTACAGCACATTTTTTTATTTATTCATTTACAACAACCATCAAATGACAAACACTGTCAATAATTTTTACAAACATCTTGTGTGAGAGCCATTAATTTTATTTTAAAAAAAGGGCAATAATAAAATATGTATAATAAAAGATGAAATAATTTAATTAATGTCTGTAATTAGAAAAAAGCTGCGATTTACAACAACCCAAATAGTGACAATTAGTATCAATACTACTACACATTCTTTTGGTGCTGATATGATTTAAGATTATATGAGAAACATTAAAAATTAACACTTACATTTCATACTTCACGAAAAATTCCACTTTGCACAAAAACGTAAGACTGGTAACTAAAGAAAAGTATGAAAATTCATGACAATGAGCTCTATTGGACGAAAAATATCTCGTTCTATAATTTTTGCAAATGTACAGTTAAATTTTCAACCAAACTCAAAAAAGGCAACCACAAATCAAAATTAATAGCACTAAGGAAAGAACAACCAACCCACTTAATGGTTGTGCTCTATTCTCATTTAACATTTGAATTAGAAATATTACAAAATATTTTCCACCTAATAATTAACCATACCTATTCAATTCACATATACCTATAAGACAATTACTGAATAAACTTAACTATAAAACATTTCACTGTATAAATATCCCATTATTCCTTTTAGGTTAAATATAAAAGTACTAAATGTAATGTTATAGAAATAAAATTTGTTTTCTATTTTCGTACTTACATCTTCTTCAAAATCAGATCAAATCTGCACCAACTTGAGCTTTTTGTAAAGGCAATATATCCTATCCTAAATGTTTTTCTTTCCAATAATACAGTTAATAACAATATAACTTTATAATCTACCTGATTGTTAAATATCTGGATTGGATGAATTGTTTAAAGTTTCATTGATCAGAAGACATATACATTTATTCCCCCAGTGCCAGTGGAGACCAACCATATCTTGTGCAGCATTGAAAGCAGCAGCATCATTTCTTTTAATCTTCTTGTTAAGGTGTTAGAGTCTTTTGGTTTATTGTTCTTATCATCTTTAACCTTTTTTAATTTCTACTGCCTTGTTGCAGAACTAACTATGGAGTGATAAAATCGATTCAGGTTTGGCTCTTTCAAAAGGTCCAAATAATAAGCCAGGCCCTTTCAATACCTGTTATCAACTTCACTTGCAATAGCATTTTTGAGTTTTACCTTTCTTCTAAAGTAAATGTTTATGTAATTATTGCAAACATTTCTGTTGCAAACAACATACGCTGGTGCCAAATCAGGATTATAAATGACATGGTAATTGTTTGATCCATTGAGTTCAAATTTCGACAGGGTACTTAGGACCATATAGAACAATATCAATATGATTTTGTAATGAGAAAATCAACAGTTGACGCAATATATGTATTGAAGAATTGTAAAGACGCAGGAGCATAAAATACAGATAGACTTATAGATTTTTAACAAACCTTTGACTCTAGAAGAAAACTCATCTCAGCAATGAAGAAGAAGTTACGACAATGGTTAAAAAAGAAGAAAAAACATATTTCTATAAAGAAGGATAAGAACAATATTAAGTTCAGTAAAAATATCAAAAAAATGAATACAGATCAAGAACAAACCAAGAGTTAGCACAAGGAATATGAAAAGACATTGTTAAAAAACTAAAACACTAGAGGGTGAAATTGCTAGGGCATATACACAAGAATAAATAAACAAGAAGTGACAAACCTAATAAGGAAATAGACACCAGTTACAAAGAGAAAAAAAGGTAGACCAAA
Source organism: Sinelater perroti (assembly GCA_036346155.1). Classification (NCBI taxonomy): domain Eukaryota; kingdom Metazoa; phylum Arthropoda; class Insecta; order Coleoptera; family Elateridae; genus Sinelater; species Sinelater perroti. Next base: position 896,051 of record JARFIY010000209.1, on the reverse strand, counting down.
GTCTAGATGGCCAGATGAAGTGAAAAATGACGTAAAAATATAAGAATTGAAAATATAGAAATATAAAAAGGAAATTCTAGAATAAGATAAACAAAAGTGAAGTTTGATATTAGGTGTATAAATAAGTTCTCAGCTTTTTTCTGCAAAATTAAAGTTTTATTTAAAAACAAACAAAAAAAAGCTTAAGTATCAAAGTATTCTCCGTAGGCATCGATGACCTTTTGCCATCTTTCGGGTAGCTTGCAAATTCCCTGGTGATAGAAGCTCACCAGCTTCGAGACAATAAAGTTATCGATGCATTTTCGCACTTCTTCTGTTTTGAAGTGCGTATCAACCAAGTGATGCTGTAACGACCGGAATAAATGATAATCGGAAGGGGCCATGTCTGGGCTATACGCCGCATGTGGGAGAAGTTCCCAGCCTAACGCATCTGCAGCTCATCCGTGTCAAATGTTTGAGGGCGTCCAGCGCGTGGTTGATCTTCAAGACTAAACTCTCATCCGCGAAATCTTTGGTACCACGTTTTCCACGTTGCATGACTTACAGCATTCTCACCATATGCAGCACAAATCATTTTGGTGGCTTCAGCAGCGTTTTTCTTAAGATGAAACACGAAGTGGATAGAAAATCGAATACGCTCTTTTGTGATTGCCATCATGAACACAGCTGATTATTGAAGTTATGTGCATCAAACGCCAAATCGCATGATGTTTCGAAAGACCAAATGTCATTGCTTTAAAACCGCAAGAGGTCGGACTAATACGTTACATGTAAACGGTGATTTGCGTCCTGTGAAATCTGAAGCTGAGAACTTATTTATACACCTCATAAAAACTGAATGGCTACCGATTTAACCCAAAAGTTAATCTAGAAAACTTGGAAAACAAGCAACACAACCCCTAAGCCATATATACATACATAGAATCATATATGATCTGGCATCTATCTGCAGTGACAACCATTTTTGATTGACCATTCTAGGGTATTCAAAAATAACATATATTCTATTGAGTTATTTACTCTAACTTCCAATAATACAAAAAAGTGCCAAAATTTCAACATATATATTTAAACTTAGTTCACGGGTTGAACCGCGTCTATTTTGAGAAAATATATATATAAACTTGCCAAGTAGTTCAATTGTTTTAAAAATTTTTTGATCACAGTTAACTATACAAAAAACAAAAACACTTTTGTAACACCCTAATATTTGCTGTCTTGTTGAAAAGTGTGAGAAAAGTGATCTGCACTTTTTAAACCAATGCCCATGCAATGTTGTATCCAATCAAATAAGAATATTGCTGTCATTCAAAATTGTGAATACAATAATCCAAACCTCTAAATTTCTAATTGTATACAAGAACATGGGCTTTCAGACTTCCACTTGATGAATTCTGAACATACTTAGATTTGCACTTTGTAAAAATCTAGTTCATACAGAATTTAGACCAAACCATTATTTATTGCACTATAGGTTCGTTGACTAGGCTTCAAAGCAGCTCAGTTGACCCAAATTTCGATCAAAAAAGTATTTTCAGCAACAAGATCAATTTTTGAATAAACAGCTTTATAAACAAACAAAATTGCCATGATTTGATTTCATTTCATATTTATATCAAGTCACTCATCTATGCCAATAAGCTGAGAACAATTCTGTGGCTAAAAACAACATGACAAAAAATTACTGCTGTGGAGCCTCATTTATGACAAAATTTCATAGAAAAGTGGGCCTTTAAATGCACACTACTACTCAAGAAAGCATCTGAAGAATATTATTTTCCTTTAATAATGGCATTGATTGTACTTTCATCAACAATCAAAATATAGTAATTCCACTTTGTTTTTTTATCAGATTTTGAAATATAAACCCTATTGTAACTTATACTAAATTTTAATCACATTTTTTAAGCTATAATGCTCTAATTGAGTAAGTTAAAAATGTATGTGTCTTAACACTTTAAATAAAATATTTTTTTAAACAAAAAAATTAAATTTAAAAAATACAGAAATTTCACTCTAATAAAGCACCATAAGTTTTAAGATCTACACACATGAGTGGTTTCATAAATAACTAGATACTCATACTTATAAAGGGCGACTGCAAAGGTGGTGCAGTTCAAAAAAAAGTTTGGTAAAACAATGATGAACTCATTTTTATATTTATTGTGGCAAGTACAAATAAATAAAATAGAATTTGTAGTGTAATTAAATTAGCTTTTCTTTTTGGAAAAACCTAAGGCAAATCTATGAAAGGATTTTGCTCATGTCTTTCTTATGAAACCATTTGACTTGGATATATTAATTAAATCACGACAAAACAAGCATCAATTTTAAAAAGATTGATAGCAGCAATCGCAAAAGAACATCCTGGAATTTTCAGTGTCCAATTGACCGAACCAAGGTTTGAAATTTTTCCAAATCATTCACCCTATCCATCTGATCCAACTCAGATTACCATCTGTTTACAAAACTCAAAACTTTTCTGACAAACGTTTGAGTCACACGAAGAAATGGTATTAAACATAAAAGCATTCTGAAGGACTCAAAGAAAGCCACCTCTATGAAGGAGTGGTATATCTGAGCAACTGTTGAAACAAGTGCATCGACTATGTCAAAACAAAGTACTCTATAAAATTCAAATAACAAACCAAAGTTACTCATCAAACCACCCTCATATGGGTAAAGATCTATAAATGGAGCATACGATCAATTTATTATTTCAAACAATTTGATGAACATCAACGTATATAACTTTCTTACTTTGATGAGGCATGTAGGCCTTAAGCAAGGTACTTTATCTAAGTACTTTATTAGTCTGCTCAGTGGCAATTCAGTACTCCAAGAAGATAGCTCCAAACACTATAGATGTACATCTATGAACTAAAAAAATAAAACTGGCATCATTACAATAGAATGTATCCTAGTCAGATTCAAATATCTTTTTGTGATGTCAATTCCATATCATTATTATCTTTCAAATCTCATCATAATATTTAACTCACAGTCTAATCTTTAATATTAAGCATCTTAACACTTAATAATCCATTAGTGTCCAACAATATGAATATTCAACTAAAAAACAATTTGTGTAAATTCATATCTTTGGTTTCAAATTAAATCTTATAGTGATTAAATTGGCATACCTCAGAAGTAATATGGCTTTCAAGCTTATTGACTATAGTTGCCATCGCACTTAACACCTCCGGCTCACGGGCAGATGGCACGGCAGTCCTTTGATAGTCCAACAGCACTGCATCCAAGAGAGGCGGTATGAAGTTCTCCAAAACCATGACGTGATCATTGGAACGCGATATCCAATCAGAAATCAACTTCAGGGTTTCCTTCTTCACAACTCGCATGGTCTTGATTAGAGGCTGCTTGGTGACTTGTTCTCCGTTTAGAGCAATAGCTGCCGTAATATTCTCAGACATGACCTACAACCACTTGTGAACATACTGGAGTAAAAATATGTCATGTTTTACCTTGTACACATTTAACATGTCCAAATATATTCGGCCCAACTGAACTACATAGGCGTGGTTCAGCGCCTTGCAAGCGCGCACATTCGTTTTCAGAATATTGCCCAGCTGCTTCACAACATCAGGATCTTTTAGGACGTCTACATTTTTACTAGCCTGACAAATTATGTCGTCCCATACCTAAAAGAAATAATAGAAGGTTCACAACGATACATTTTAAGACTTCAGCAGTAGAAAGCATTAAGATACCAACCTGGTTAGGCAACAACATGTACTTCTCGATCAAAGCCTCCTGTGTGGCCGTATCCACCTGGGCAGAGATCATGTAACCAACAGCTTCATAGAAGGTGTGCACCTGCTGCGTGTGCAGGTCGCAGATGATAGTGGAAATGGAGCCCAAAATGTCCTCGATGAACGGGCTCGACTCGCCAATCTGGGTGGTTACAAAATGTCGCCTGCATTTCAACGCAATCTTGATGAAGGTGTCACAAGCCATGTCTTGTACGCCATCATGGGTCTCGTGCATAAACTCAAACAGCTTGTTCACAACAGTCTTAAGAAACTTCCAGTGCGCCCGCAGAAACCGAGGGTACTGTCCCACCACATACATGATATTTGAAGCAATGATGGCTTTGTTGTCCTTCCCCCGCTTCTGTTCACATAAACCTAACAAAAAATGATTAAAAAATTACTTTTTCTACTTTTTATATATAGGCTTATATATTATATAAAAATCTGCGCAAGGCGATAATTACATATATTCGTTTCTTGGTTGTGATCAATGTGGTTTGTAGTATTGAGAACGTTGAAATGGATCTGGGTAAAAAGTCATACTGTAAATGGAAACATGGCAACGGTAACGGTGAAAGTGCACGGAGAAGAGGCAACAAGTAAACGTTAGTATCAACGATGATTTGACAAATTCAGATCTGGAAACTTTAGTCTTTAACTGTGAAGCAAAAATCCTAATGAGATGATACAGGAATTAGCTTAACAATTCCATTCTACGCCTACAAAAATTTAGAGACATTTGCTAAACATTAGGATAGTGTCTAAATTGGGTATTTGGATTCCATACCAATTAAGTGATGTGACTTATCAGAAATGCATAATGATGTTTGTCTCATCTTCCTTGCACAGGCTGATAACTGGGAGGTTAAAAAAATGTACGAAAAGAACACCTCAACCTGTATCAAAGCAAGATGTGTATGGGGATATATAAAGAGTATAATTCCATTCAGAAACCTTAAATGCTAAACAATTACTGAAGATGTATGTCTACTGTCAACTATTAAATCGATTCAAACTGGTACTCGAAAAGAACAGTTATCTGTGGTCAATAGACTTATTAAGACAATACTAGACCACATATCACCAGGCAAATTCTGCAAAAATTAAAATTCCCTGTTACTCCATCTTCCGACTAGCATCTACTTCAGAGTTAACTATAGATTCTCGCAAAGATATGAATAGAATACACTAGAAATTTTTCAGTTTGAAACCATCAAGATGAACGAAATTACATTATTTTAAATCATATTTGTTTAGTTTTACCACTATATCACTGAGATAAACATTGCTTATAAAATGACCTCGAAATGTGCTGGGTGTATAAAGAAGTAAACAATAGAATAGCAGCATATAGCATAAACAATACTTATTTATAGAACTGCATCACTCTGCTCAACCACCAAATTCACTCAGAACATGTTACTATACTACATATAACTATACTAAACTAATAGAACATTCTAAACTTTAAAAAATAATTTCTAAAAAATGCTTAAGAGGTTTAGTACTTTAATATAAATACTTTATTTCTACAAAAGTTCAGCAAAATTGGTAACCCGAAGAGTTCGCACAATACTCCCTACCTACTATGGTCATATCAAATAGTCTTTTAAACAAGTGAGTGGTTTCACAAGCTATATAACAGAAATACATACGTCTAAACAACTAAGCGCAGTATTTATTGATTTTTTTTGTTAAGGTCGCAAAAGATGTGGCTTCTCGTCCCTGAAAATTTTTCGACCATCTTTAAATGCTTTATGACCTCAAAAATATTTTCAGCGAGATATTATAGATGCACCAAAAACTTTTCCGAATTGTTTCTCGATCGCTAAGGTCAGAATGCCATATGTTAGCAATTTAAAGCTAACGAAAAATCAACTGCTGCACTTCAAACAAAAAGGTTGTGGTAAATGTTTAGTATCTTGACACACTTGAAGTAATTATTTTATAGAAATAGTTGCAGTATGAAAATGTTATCACTCTGGGAACACATCCATTTGCTTATAACATCCGTCCGCAACCCCTTCTAACTCTACATTTCTTTGGTGCTACAAGCTTTGCAACATATTGTGACAAACGACAGTCGGGCAGGCGGCTGCTGAATTGTGAAAGACACGTTGGCGTCTATCAAAATAAGGGGACCAGAAGAGTTTTAAATGCGTCTTAAATGGGGTGCATAAGTTATTAGAGTAAATACAAGAAACTTTCTTCAAAATCATTGATATATAAAACAATTCGTTTTAGTAAAGCATTTAAAAATGCTGACTTTCAAAATGTTTTAAGAGAGAGTTCAGAGGTTACAAACGAATTATGGGGGTAAAGTGGATTCGTTGAGTGATAACAGGCATTTTATTATTACAATCAATTCTATAAAACGATGCTTCAAGTGCATCAAAATACTAAATAATTATCAAGGTTGTGATTATAACAAATTTTGAGATTCAGAAGTATATAGTTCTTTGACTCATCAAGAGATTCTACATAGTCAATTATATGAGAATAACAACAGACCAGTTCTAGTATACAATGAACATCCCCTAATGCATTATTTGGAAAAAGCGAGAAACAAATTACTTTAATAACGTATTTAGGCGCGCCGTAATTAAAGATAAACGAACAAATAAATACACAGCTAGAGAAATTGGGAAGTCAATCGCTTTACGCGCCTGACTAGAAATATTTTATTGAAAAACTGCTTCATACCTTCAATAACGATGATGTGCACGTAAAAGAAAAATATTAAGGAAGCAACACTTCAGATTTAGCAACTAAAGCACAAACTCCCATCACTGTAATGCAAATATTTATTTTAACAAAAAAAAAATAATGCTGAATACTCTACCCGATTTCTTCAAACTTTTACAGTGACTTTTAGAGTATTAGGGTATAGTACCCCATCTCTCAAAAATACCACCATTTTTGAATTTCCCTTCTACAAAGCTTTGTTTCTCATAAGCCAAAACAATATCAGTCAGAGCAATCTCAAATCTCAACAACAAAAGCGGGCGATCAACTGAGATTTGTGACACAAGGTCGGTGTAACTTGATTTTAATTGTTTCTTAATTCTACAGACGTAAAAACGAAAGTAGCTGTCAACACTAATGCCACAAACAAATATTTTAGATATGGGACATCAATGTGTAGTAAAGTCGTATCATTATAACGTTCGCAAAATGCTTAACAGGTCTAAACGTAAATGGTAAATTATTAATAATCTGCATTATGCAAATTGTGTAATACTCATGTCTAATAATTTTGAAGACCTACAATCTGTGCTAAAAGAATTAAACGAACAATAAAAAACATCAAAGAGACAAAAAATACCACTTCCAACTCTAAGAAAATCAGAGTGCAAAGATGAAAAAAAGATTTAAAAAAAGTGATTTGAAAAAGCTTCAAATTATCCAGAGGAGAATAGAAAAAATTATGTTGCAAATTACATTAGCAAACAATGAAAAATAGAGTAGACAAAGATGCCAGACAACAAATATAGCGGACACGTAACTAAAATAAAGGAAATAAGATGAACAAAAAGAGAGATGAGTCGGAGACCATGAGATGGTAGGTAGGTGGGACGTTGGAAGACCAATAACACGCTAGAAGAACAAATTGCATTAGAAAAGCACAATGTAGGTCTGAATGGAAAGACCTTGGAGAGACTACGTCTAGAGACGGACGAATGAAGGTTGATAGAGACTGACTATTCAACTTCCCTTCAGATGTTCTCAACAATCGCGTAGTAACTATTAACAACTTCAACACGTATTGGCAAAAATATTCCAACTAGTGTGTGAAAGGAAAAGTGGTAGCATTGTCGGTTCACACACAGTGTTGCCAATCTTGTTATTTTAATCATTCAATATACGAAGCACCGACTTACCAGGTTTTCTAAGCAATCTAAACTTAAACAAAACGAAAGGATTAAAGCAGCTATTATTCCAACCCTAATATAATCATCAAATGCGTGACTATTGTCCCCTGGGACAACTCCCAAGAAAGAAATATGTGCCAACTTATTCATCATTGCAGTTGGAATATAATACAATGTGAACGTTTGATAAGATGTTAAACATCTATAGCAAACTATAAGTAAATTAAATTTAGTTTTATCAAGAAGGTACCCTCAGCTCGTTTTGATGATTTTGAGTCGCCAATACACGGCTTGCTATGAATTAAATCGATAGTATTTTGGTTAGAAAAAAAGAGCAACAAATTAATGTTATACGTAAACAGCAATGGCACGTTACTGTTTTCCTTTAATTTAAACATAAAACAATCCTCTGGAACACAAATAATCTATTAATGTCTCAAAAAACATCACAACATATATAATATGTACTAAGTGTTGCTTAAAACACTTCTAATAAACGTAACTAGTTTATCCTAATTTACTATATGAATATTAATGAAACATATAAATCGTTTAACAAAATTGACGCATACAACTACGTAAACATACCAAAAAACTTGATTTTTGACCTTTGGTTATTAATTAAAATAATACAAAGCGGGGCACATAGCAATGTGCAACAAATCCCTCAATTTACTAGGTTCCCTGTTAACATTTAATTTCTACGTAATCAACGAACTTAAAAAGTTCGTTACTGAATTCTATATGTCTGTCGCTGTCACAAAATTATGGATTTTTTAAAATTTTAAAATGGATTCTTATAGGAAATTTTACGCTGATTTCAAAATCGAAATCTCGAATAGTTTTCGAGATATTCGACTTCGAATTTCGGGAAAATTTTCGACATTACGATTTTAAATGTGATTCTTATAGGAAATTTTACGCTGAATTCGAAAATGAAGAAAAAATTCTATGTCGAATAATTTTCCAGATATTCGATTTCGAATTTTCCCGAAATTCGAAATCGAAAGGTTTTTTTAAGTTCGTTCTGGGTTTGCTTACAGAGCAATCTCTTCGCCGGCCCCATGTTTTTTCTTCTGGAATTCTACTCACATGTAATCATTGCCCACTAATGAAGCGCAAATTGAAAAATCCTATCTCTACTGCTACAAGAAGAATTTCTCGGGGGAATTCAAAGTGAAGGAATTAATATTATAATGAATTATTTAGTGATGCGAGATCATCGCTCACATGCTCATATCTTGTGCGTGGCACCCCCAGTGTTTCCAGGTGTATGGAGTTTTATGACCATACACACCCCTTATGCGTGCAGGTGGCCCCACGTTCAAATAACACCATTATTCCCAATTACTACTTAATATAGCAGATTTTAATATTTAGGAAACGTCATGAATTAAACATTTTATATTGCACAGTGGGATCTATTCCAGCAAAATTATTTGTATTAATTTATCTGATTATTCATTCTTATATCGTATTTCTTCAAACAGCCTACATTATAACATTAAATAATATCAAATGCAAAGGTTTATATTATCAGTAATTTAAGCAGGAAAAAGATTTACCAGTAATTCAATATACGATAATCAGACAAGATGCAAAGTGCCCACATTATCCTAATTAGCATTTTGTAAGAATTTATTTACCTATCGGCATTTTAATTTTGTAATTTTTAATAACTGGGAACAGTGACGTCAGTGTTTGCACTTAAAACGCAATTTGCGCGCAAGGTCATAAAAGTTTATACATCTAGAAACACTGGTGACACTATGAATGCAGACCAGGACATTGGTTGGGACGACAAGGACACCTCTTAAATGACCTCCAAGAAGTCCAGATCTCGCTCCATCTAACAATAACCCAAACGATTTCCTTCAGAAGATATGTTTTCACTTTCCTATGTAATAAAGTTCCATCTTCCAAACAACATTCTCATGTTTTATCACCAATCATCATAGAGTCCACTCCAGTTTTGAGCATACGCCTCTTCAAGATTCTTCCACTCAGTCCGGTCTTGTGCCTTTCTTGTCCATTGTCATCCTTCCAACATGCTCTCAGCCTTTCTCTGTCCCGCTTGCCTGTTAGGGATCTCCCCAAAGTCGTCTTTTATCACCAAGCATCAGCACCAATAAAATTTTGCTCTTTAGTTCAGGAGCAACCAGTCAAGTTTCCATTGTGCGCTCACTATGATGTAAAAATCGTCCTTTAAAAGAATACTAGAAAATACAGCCAGCTATGCTTGGCTACTATAGAGAGTGCAAGTGTTACGAACTTTCTGTAGCAATCGTTACTATTGCTGCCCTCCAACGATTGTGCCCGTCACGAAGTCCGTCTCACTCTGGTAAATCGCCATGATGGGCGTTGACGTTATGTTGACATTACGAAATATATAGCAACGATCGTTCGTGTATTTCCGTGTGGCCCCGGACGCGTTACTCTGGCAACCAATGCTTCTCACACGGCCGGGGACCGGGGATCTCCGCATTGTGCTTTAAAGATATTTGATTTCATTGATGTGTACTCTGAGTCTAGATTTCTAGGATACAGTCAAACTCATACAGACAGACCAATACAAAAATCATAACATATATGCATCTATAAATGCTTTATGTCTTCAAAAACAGACTTAAGACATCATAGACTTGCCGAAGGCTCTTCTAACTTTTCTATAAATGACAAAAGCGTTTCAGTTCACAACTATTTAGAGGGAATAAAAGCACACATTTCAGATCGACAAATTTTAATTGAGCACTGGATTCCTTCACCCAAACAGATTACACACTTTTACAAAAATAAGTATGGCAGTGCTAGTCTTTATTGAACATTCATTGTTAAAAATGCATTTTTCTTACATTTTCTTATCTATATTCCCATTTCACAAATATCACCCACCACATTTGCCACATTAATATCAACATAAACTGACAAATCAAATTTTTGTCTATAGCACAATGTAACGAAATTAGCAGTTTTAATAATTCAAATGCCATTTTAAAACTCTTACAACTTATTTATATCTTTGAGCATTCCCACAATATCCACAGAGAAAATCTGCAAAGATTCGAATTTCACTAAAGACAATATAGAAATTTCCTTTGTAAGTCGCTCACAGGTGTAGAACTAAAAATTATTATTACAGATAAATTTTATTTGAAAAAATTGCATTTTTTTCGAAATCTTTTTTGAAATTTTCAACAGGCTTAACAATCTTCTAAAGCTTTTACTTCATTAAGTCAGGTTAATGGTTTTATAGTTTGTCAACAAATAAGATGTTTTGTTCGCAATGTCACTTTTCCACAGAGGAAGTATAACAACACAAAGTCAGATTAGGCTAAAATAATATTTGTTCTTTCCGCTTTCGGATGAGGTAAAATATTTTTTACAACATTTAATTATTACGCTCGTAGGTTATAAATCAAGATATGGTCGTCATAGATTGTTAGGCCTTTCATTAAGATATCAAATTGTTTTTTCTTATTTTTAAGTCTTTACAATGATAAACTTCTAATATATTGTGTAAATTTGTGTATACCTTCAGGCAATCTACTAATGTCCGCTTTTTTCAGGGATGTCTGAAAATAGAGGAGTAGAGTATTTATAAAAGGATAAGCAAAAAAAGAAAGATATGAACGGTTTGACACAGGTTAAAAGAGAATTTAAGAAATAAGTCCAAAGATTTTCAGAACCAGTGCCTTCGAACATTATAATGATTCTTTTCGGGTTGATTTTTCCGATTAATTGAGGTGTAAATATTGATTTTTTTTGTTTTCAATGGTAATTGTGTAATCTGTAATCACAAAAAAATGATATACCATATTCCCCTGTTTTTTCAACGAACTTAAAAAGTTCGTTACTGAATTCTATGTCTGTCGCTGTCACAGAATTATGGATTTTTTAAAATTTTAAAATGGATTCTTATAGGAAATTTTACGCTGATTTCAAAATCGAAATCAAAAAGTTTCTATCTCGAATAGTTTTCGAGATATTCGACTTCGAATTTCGGGAAAATTTCGACATTGCGATTTTAAATGTGATTCTTATAGGAAATTTTGCGCTGAATTCGAAAATGAAGAAAAAATTCTGTCGAATAATTTTCCAGATATTCGATTTCAAATTTTCCCGAAATTCGAAATCGAAATCGAAAGGTTTTTTTAAGTTCGTTCTGGGATTGCTTACAGAGCAATCTCTTCGCCGGCCCCATGTTTTGTAACTCTTCTGTACTTAACTAGCCATAAATCACATATTTTGTTGCAAATTGTAACTTGTTTCTGTCCCCCCTATCCAATCCATAACTACGCTGATATACAAAGGTAAGCATTATCTAGCATGTCCAATTCACGACATTGATCTCAACGACAAAATTAGAGGTTCCTGAGCCCAGCCCATAACTTCAGTCTTCTTGATATGAGCTGGTGTGGATGTTGGACGACCATAAAAGCTGCCTCTGTACCGTTTCACGAAAAGTTACGATAGGCCCCTCCACCGATCTAGAAGTTGTAAATACCACAGACTGTGGAGTTTCCATACTATTGGATTTTTGAGTGTAGATAGCATTTCGATGAAGGTCATAGTTCCACGAGTAGTCAAAGACGGAGCGTAAAGCCTGATTCTGAATGACCTGAAGCTCATTGACGTGTCTTAGCGGGCCAGTCCCAAACTAAGACTATGGGTCTTGTACAAAAACAGTTTGTTGATGGATAATAAGCTCCCGTCGTGGAAAATGGAACTAAGTGCTAATCTAGTTACTTCTACTCTTATGACCGCCCTGTCAACATAGGGTCTCCAGGTCAGTTTCCTGTCTAGAATTACCCCGAAGTAGGATGTTTCTTCCTTCCAGGGTATCTTTCTTCCTAAGATCCTATGATTTCCCAGGAGGTCTTCTCGCCTATGAAGTAGTCTTCTGGTGGAGAATAGAACCACCGAACTCTTCTCTGCGTTGATTCCTATTCTCCACCTGCTGCACCATATTTCCAAGAAGTCGAGTTCCTCCTGAAGTCGCCATGTTACAAAAGATATCCTAAACTAGCTGAACAATATCGCCGTATCGTCTGCGTAGTGGAAAGCGTCGCCGGAATGTCCCAGACGTAGATGTTATATAACGTCGGGGACAGGTCGGAGCTTTGGAGAACGCCAGTTCAAAGTGATCTCTCCAATGATCTCACGCCACCGAACTTCCTTTCGGAGAAGAAAGATCGAACAAGCTAGGCCATTGGTAGTGGGATTGCAGTGGAGGCGATCTTGTAAACTAGCCCATAGTGCCACAGCTTGTCGGCTTCCGTCTTGGCCTAACCTTCGGTGATATGTTATACTACCTAAAGAAGCTGGAGGGTAGTGGAGTAGCTGAGGCGGAATCCAAACTGACTGAATTGGTCTTCAATAGCCGTCTTTACGCGCTTGTGGACTACTTGCTCTATAAGATTTCCAACAACTGATAGGTGCTTGATCTATCGATATTTTTGCATACCGTTCGTTTTGGCCTGTAGTGATTTTGATTGCTTATGTGTGCATGAGTTTCCTATATACAGTATGTAACAGATGTCTATCTTCCGAGCTCAATACCCATACGTTTAGAAAAGTAATCATGTTGTTCTATTCTAATTCCATAATAAATGGAATTTTTAGATGTATATAATTAAAATGACTCAGACATTGCAGCAGTATCTCCTTGTCGGGTTTTCATACCACAAATATGTTATCCACATATTTCAGCAGTACCACGAATTGTAATGGTAATTACTAATGGCTCCTTATTTCTTCATATTTTCCTATGTAATTATTAACTTCGGCAGTTACTGATCAACAACTGGTCTGGCTGTTTGTTGAACGGCGCTTCAATTTTTGACCTTAAGAACGACAAACCAAGATTTTGGTGCTAATTTATGAATATAATAATAACTGCAACAGAGACGACCCTTTTTTGTATTTTGACTTGTTACTCTTAGAGGCCAAAAAACAAAGCGGTATGTAACACAAAATTATACCAAGCTTTAGGTTAACCACAATCGAAAACGTAAATATCTGTAATGTAAATATTTGAACCAAATCAGAGTATGTAGTATTTGGAGACGTCTCGATTTGCCACAATTACAACAAAAAAAAAATCCTTTTCTATTTTTATTTTTTAATTTATTGCTCTATAATAACACCAACTATTGAGACTACACAAGGAGCGAGCATTTTTTATATACATATTTAATTTTCAAAAAAAATGTTTTTTTAAGGCAGAAATAACGTTTTCATTCATAGATAATAGGTTCAACTATCTCATGCAGTTTTCCCTAACAACACACAATCGCGTTGTAACATGTGCTTCACACGCAGATTCTTCTTGCGACCGGTCTTAATGTCCGTTAAAAAGCCATTACTTGCAGTAAACGAGATGAATTAGCAACAATTCCCCATCATCTCTACCACACGTACACACTGTGCACGCAAGTGCAAAACAGCAGTTTAATTTTATATTATAGGCACAGACATGTTCTTAGCCCTGAATCCCGGATTTATCATGACTGGCGAGCCCATTAAAAATTCAAATAAAACCAGACTACACCAAGCTACCTCCTGAAAAATTGGCGCCGGCCAACTAAGCCTTGCAAAAACTGATGATAAAAATTTAAAACCATTAAACTGAGAAGACAACTTTTTTATCTTGAGAATCAGAAACCGCCACTACCGACTACTAGTTGCTTTTCGATTTTAATCAGTAATTTGCTGTACAGCAATCCAGTGAATAAAGTTAGTAACCGACGAGACTCAATGTTTAATCACTCTTACGCAACACCACCTCAATATGATTTTTCTTCTGAAGATATCCACCATAACCACCAATAAAATAGCAAGAGCTCCCAAACTCCGAATCAAAGAGATATTAAAAATGTATAGTAATTTACTTAATATTGCTTCTATAAAAATTTGAAATAAAAACCATCACAGAACTCTCCAATGTTTAAAAACGCTAAAAGTGAAACATAATTTATTTTATGATTACAAAGCATATTAGAACATGAGAAATTTATTTAAAAATAGAACGCGCCAGTTAATTTAAATGTTCTGAATTCCCCTAATAGTCTAAAAATAAGACCTTGGAAACTTACAGTTTCTGCTGCACGAAGTTGCAAACTGCAGTTTCACAAAAAATAATTATAAACTTCTGTAACTACACAAAAAACATATCCTTGTCGGGAGGGGAGGGGAGGGGAGGGGAGAGGTAAAAAGGTATATTAAATTTTTTTAGCACAATCTGCATTCTTAAGAAATAATTGTAGATAAATATAAAATAGTTTTTATGCATCTTTGTTTTTAATCTTTCACAGATTTAAGGCATTCCCATTTCAATTTTATATTACATCAGTAATGTTTAAAGCTTTGTTTAGAAAATAATTGCACACAATAGTTCTGTAAAATCTAGTCCAGAAACTACTATATTTTTTGAATTTTCTGAAAAATTGTTTTTAATTCCTTAAACTTTTAATTGAATTTATCCAAATGAAGTAAAAAATATGAGAGAATTAAAAGTGTACTTTATGATAAAGGCACTTTAACCTTTAAGCTTCTTAATTAAAAAGAAAAAACACTATTCAAAAAAGAATGTCATCGCAACTCAAACTCTGCCCATACAAAATCCAATTGCAACAAGTTTTCCTGAAAGATGGTCATTTGTTAATGTGATCCCGAAAGAGGTTAATAAAACACATTAACGTCAATAAAATTCGGTTTAGCAATGAAACCGATTTTGACTTATCAATAAGCAAAATTACTAATATTGTATTCACCAGGTCCCTCCATCCCCAGAAATTAATTATCTGATGTCTGATTATTGGTCCAATTTCCTAAAATCGCCCCATATCTAAAGTTATTTATAAAAGAAGTCACTGGTTTCAACCTTATCAAACCCAAGAAATGTTTGACTGCATCAAATAAACATTTGGTAAAAGAATAAATGAGTAAGGGATTAGAGATCTTACAATCTGCATTCAAATTTTGAGATTTCTTTCTACATGATATGACAGTTTAAATAGTTGAAAAGATTCAGATGAACTAAAGAACATCACATATAAAATTGGGAACAATGTTTTACAATGCACACTAGCAAGTTTTAAAATATGCGTGCACCACCTAGCGGGTATTGAGAATGATCTCTATAAAAAACATTAAATAGACCTATAATTATATGTCTTTCGATAGAAATACATTTTAATTTTCCATATCTTATCTTGTGCAGCGTTGTAATCCCCCATTGGGGCGTCTCCCTAAACGCGGGCTGCACAGAGTCCCCCTGGTACTGCAACAAAACAATATCAGTACTGGAATAAGACTGAAGATATATAACATAAACAAGGCTCAAGACTAAAAATAGATAAGCACAGTTGTAATAACAGGAAGGTAAATATGTTAAAAGCCATCAATTAAACATTTTATCTACTACAATTTAACATGGATTTAATGAAAGTTTGAATCTCTGTTCCTGGCAGACCTTAAATGATCAGATGCTACTAAGAATCTCCTGGCAGACAGTTACAATTTGCACTTAAAATGATGTACGTAGTTGAGAAAATTCACAATGCTATTAAATAAATGGAAAGACTATCTATAGATGTTATGGGTGTAAGTGAAATGCATTAGATAAATTTCATACTGTCGTTTTGGAAAGTATCAAGTTTACCATTCGGGAAATACGAATGGAAAATGTTATCAACTTTGCTCTGCTATTTGACAGGCTATTGTATATACAACTTGACACATTTAAGACCAACATGATTCAAATCCATGTTCCAACAGCAAATAAATCTGAAGAAGAAATAGAGATATGTTCTTATATTTTTGCAACATAGCAGCTGTTACTAGTTATCAGTACTTCAAATTGTCACCTAATCGTTTATATACTTGAAAATCATCATAAAAGACTTCAATTCATATCATCAAAAATAAAATTGTCTATATTATGATCAACAAAAAACAACTTCTGTGAAAACATGATATGACTATCAGCCCCAAGGTATGCAATTCAAGGCGAAGAAAACTAAATATAGTAAAGTTGCAGGCTATGACTTGAAGCAACTGGTTAACAACGAAATTAGCAAGAACCACATAAACCATAAAGAATAAAATTAGTATCAAAGGAAAAAGAGTTGAAGTTTAAGGGGAGCTGAAGAAGCTGCAAGAGCTAACATCGAAATCCACCTGTGTCAGAAATTTTAGATGACTAATAGTATCTGATAAACAAAAAGAGTGATCGGGGACCAACAACAACATGTTGGACGATGAGTGTGATAAAATAGAAGCCCTATAACGTAAATATAATTAGTTTAAACTTTATTTAAAAAAAGGTAGGAAGGCAGCAGGAGTGTACAAATCTAAGAGTTTTAGATTATTGGTAGATGACAAGCCTTGGAATAGATACGTAGAAGAATCTTTTGCAATCAATAAAGAAAACAACACTTTAGATGAAATTTTCAACCAGAACCTTAAATTACAAGTAACGAATCAAAGGTGATAAGGCAGTGGGGCCAGAACGTTTATTAAAAAATGTTAAAAATCATATACAATAAAGAAATAAACTAGTTTACATCGATATTCAACATCATCTATGACATAGAAATAATATCACATAGCTGGCTGAAGCCCACTTTCAGAACATTACCTAAGAAAAATGAAATTAAAAAAAAATGAAAATCATAGGATTATCAGTTTAATGGATCATTTGTTAATGAGTTTCTTAAAAATCATTCATAAAATAAAATAAAAAGATACAACCCACATTTACTTGTAGGCAGTTAGTTTTAGAGATGCTTTTAGGACTAGAGAGGAACCTTTTCAAAAGCCACAGTTTAGCATTAAGAATAAAAATTAGTTTTCTTTGCTGCTATGCATTTACAGTTCTTCTTTACAAGATGAAATCCTGTCATTGATAGAAGCTTCTTTAAAAAGGTTTGAATCCTTCATAACGTGGAGCTACTGACGCGCATATAGGATCTTCTATGTGGATCACATTACCAATAATCATTATCTTACTTAGAATGACTAAACATGTGAGATAATTACGAATATGAACTAGAATAAACTTTTAACAACATTTAAGCTGTATTATAAGAAATCAAGATAGATATGACACAGTACAACTAAAGCTGCAAAGCAAAGTTTAAGGTCGGAGAGGAACAAAAAGAAGAATATCCTGGCTGAAGAACCTAAAGATATGATTTTCTTTGACTATAACCTGACTTTTCCGAGCAGCTGCCGATAAGAGATAAAAATGGTCATGTTAGTTACCAATATCTGAAACAGACAACCACTCCACGAAGAATCTCTTTATTATTTTATAATAGACTTTTAAGAAATTCACTGTCATACTTGTTGCTAAAAAATTGTCAATATAGAAACATCTTAAAATATTCAATATATTGAATGATTTAATTTCTAATCACATCTATAATTAAAATAAAACTATCAATTCATGCAAACTCTACTCCCTCCCCATTTTTTCAAACGATACTGGGACAGAACCAAAATTTAAATGTATACTCTAGATCATTGAGGAAATGTGAAAAAAATGTAGAAATTACTCTAACTGATTAAAAAAATCATTTTGTTTTGCTTTCCACATAACAATTAGCAAATGTTCACTAGCTCATCGACCAGTGCCCAATCAAATATCAAAATTGTGGGAGGGTTTTGATTAAAAAAGCTTGGGATTTATTTGAATTAAACATTAAAAAATCCAAACAAAAATCTCGTTCACTAAATCTCAAATTCTATTATTAGAAATTTTAGTGCAAAATGAACCAGTAATTGTCAATATTACAATTTACATAAATGGAAAAACTCAACAAGGTTCTGGGAATACCCGTTACTAACCAATTAACAGATTCAAAGTACATTGAAAATTCAAATGTTTCCTGAATATACAACATAAAAATCAGATGAGCAAAATATTCTAAATTCACTTACCCAACAAATCCTTGATAACAGTAACGAGAAAGCGCTTCTCATCTTCTTCGTGCATAGCACCCGAAATGCTGCCAATCGCCCAGCATAACGTGTTAAGGTTCTTCCAAGACCACTCGCTGCCATTGACCTGGTTCTGCAGCTTCTCGGTCATGATGCGCTCAGTGTCCGCATAATCCAAATGTGTTAGATAGACGAGCGTCTCGCGCATGTTCTTGTACAAATTAATCGAGTCTGTGTCTTTCATGAACTCCCGGACGACCTCGCCGTTGTCGTTCTCCACAACCAGCACCTCTTCAGGCTTGGCCATCCTGGAAATCATGATGTAGCGCACCTTGTTGAGCACTTCCTGATAGAGGCCGCGGCGGCTGTTGCTAAAGAAGATCGGCTGCCCCCCG
This sequence comes from Sinelater perroti, assembly GCA_036346155.1. Classification (NCBI taxonomy): domain Eukaryota; kingdom Metazoa; phylum Arthropoda; class Insecta; order Coleoptera; family Elateridae; genus Sinelater; species Sinelater perroti. The sequence continues at coordinate 877,070 of JARFIY010000209.1, read as the reverse complement.
CTGTAGGGCACCTCGCGATATAGCTCCGAGGCCAGTGCGTTCCAATACTCCAGGCAGATTTTGAATATTTCCACCTCCTCCACCTCGGAGATCAGCACAAGGTAGTGGAGGGCGTTCCTCAAAAGAGGCACCGCATTCTCGGCCAAGCTGCCGTGCTCTTTCAGGAACGTGCACAGGAACATGGCCAGGTTCTGGATAAAGTTCTGCTCCTGGTCCTGCCCCACTGCGTAGGCACTGCGGATGTCTGTCTGCAGCGGCAGCATTATCTCGAGCTGCGCCATAGTCTGACTAAATAAATTCATGAACATGTCATCATAGTTGCTCACAGTAACGCCTGCTATCTCCGTTAAGCATTTGAGCGTTACATTCCTAAACAAGGGAACGGGTAGAAACTTAAAAATAAGCGTATTGATCAGCTTTGTTTCAAAAATGTATCCGAGTGGAATCCAGTTTAGAAATCGCAGTAAGGTTTCTAGAGTGGCATTTACCAGCGGGGGGTTCTGGGAGTTCTCCAGCACAAACTGGCACAGCTGAAAGATCTGCGCAAATTCCGAACACATCGTATCCTTCAGATGTTTGGCTTTAGTTTGTGTCAACTGGCCCGACGAGAAATCGAATAACTCTTCGCTCAACAGCTTCAAAATGATCATGTTGTTCTGACACAATGATTCGTTCGTCTTCGATGCACCAACTATGTCCGGAATGAAGCTCTCCCAGTTTTTAGGCCACTCTCGCTTTAAAACCTGAACTAATATCATATTTAGTTTATTTAGGTATGTTTTATTCCCTTCTAGAGTCTCAGGATCGGAACTTGTTTTAATGATTAATGCAACTATGTATTTTTTTATGCCCTCACATTGGTTACGCGGCAGCACCTTCCATCGAGTCTTGATTACCTGCTCTAGGATTTGTAAGGCATAGTACTTGGTTTGTTGATTTGTAGAATACTCCAGGATGGTGTCGACTCGCGTCCAAGCATCCGGATGCTCCTTCAGGGTCGTGAGGACCTCCTGCGCCACTCGCTGCGTCTCGCCATTCCCCGCATACATACTAAGAACTACATTATCCAGCAACCCGATGTCCAGCTTACGGTTGAAGTCCAGCAAGGCTGCTGCCTGGTGCGCTAAAGTTGCCATTTCCGCCGATTTGGTTATACACGGGCCGAAAGATCCAATCACTCCATCAAATGCGCCAGCTAAAACGACGTCATTAATTTAACAAAACACCTAACCTTCCTGACGGCTGCCGTTCGTGCTTTCTGTTTACGTTTCTCAGGCTCAGCCGAAAATCGGCGCTCCGAGGTGCGCGGCCGCAGAGAGCACGAGAACCGGGGCAAAACCGGCGGGCAGGAGAGGCTCGCACGCGCGCTGCGCTAACGTTACACACCCTGGAGGGTTTGTAAATTTAACCCCAAAATGCCAGTTACGCGGCGAAGCGAGCGTATTTCGTTAGCTCAGCGGTGGCGAGGCCCTCGAGACGCAACAGCATGCGGCTTGAGCGGGACGCAAAGTTTCTCTACTTACTTTAAAAGCACGGCGTAGTGCTAAAAACACACAAACAGTTTCTCTCTCCCAATCGCTACCACAAAAAGCGCAAAAACCAGCAATCGGACGTTAGACAACAAAGAGACGATGACCATTTTCGCAAATTGCGCCATCTAGTGGAAGACATACAAAATGTAGCTGCAATTCAAATGTAAATATTACTTATCGATATTGATAAAACATTATGTAGGCATGCACGCCAAAAATATCGCCAGTTAGGCCTCAAAGTTTTTAATGCTAACAATAATATGTAATAAGTTCATGACTTACTTTAACATGAATTTTCAACTAACTTCATGTTATACGGTTTTATGTACAGCATAGTACATCATAAATATTTATATAAGTACTTTTATTCCTATTATTTCTCAAAAAATGTTAAAATTAAACTTTAAAGAATAAATTAAACCAGTTTATATAAATACAGGATAATTATTAGAATAAATACTAAGGCCATATAAAATTAATTACCATTTGAAACTAAATCATTACAGTGAACAAATATATTCATCATCTCTTAAAGAGTTCTGTCTAAAGTTCTAGTTTTCCATTTTCAATCTCGCTACCGTTCTCTTTTAAAAAAATGAACAACAATCATAAAGAGATTGATCATAATGTCTATATAAAATAATCATATGAGCTATAGCACCGTCTTGCTCAAACCACAAAGTTTGTTAATCAATTTCACATTCATGAAGGTCTGGTTGACGTCTACTTAACATTTTAATTTTATTAATTCTATTTATTCGCCCATCAAAGCAGTTTTTTATTAACACGACTTTCGAATATACTCTATCCAAATGCTGTGTAATTATTCTGTGCAAATGAAGTTTAAGCTCCCCATTAAAAAAATTACATACAGGACAACTAGACATTTCACAATACTTCAACATACTTTCAAACTGCTCCAGATGAGTGCTTCTCTTATTCTGTTTATGGTTTCTATTCTATATTCGGACTCTTAAAAAAAGAACTAGTGATTTCTCATTCAAAGTAAATCCAAACTCGAGGTGATGTTGAGATGACAAACGCATGTCTAACCGTCAAAAACGACAGAAATGTCGCTGGAAAAACTTCAAAAAGCAGTCGTTTAGTACCCACCTTCACTCCTACCTCTTCTCTTTATGAAATAGAAATATGCAAAAACCACCAATCTCTATCTTATCTAATAAACAGTTTAATGTTTCAAAACCATGTTTCTCTTACAAACATAAGTGAAGTTGGACTAGAAAGCACAGTCTATTTTAGTTCAATTTTTAGACAAGACATAGCGGAAAAAATATCTTTCATTTTTATCTTAAATGAGCACTTAAATTTTTTTTTTTTGTTGGATGACTTCTTTAATATCGTTTATTTTGAGGTCATTGTGTATTGTATCATTGGAAGCAAACCATGGTGCATTTAGAATTGTTCTCAGGAGTTTGGATTGACATCATTGGATAATGGAGACATTGGATTTGCTGGTGCATCCCCAAAGTTGTATACCGTAAGACCAAATAGGAATACTGACAGTTTTATAGATTAAAAGTTTGTTGTCTATGGTTAGTTTTGATCTTCTGCCTATTAACCAGTGCAGTTGCTTGGTAACAAGGTCTATTTGTTTTCTTCTCTTAACTATGTGATTTTTCCATGTTAGTTTGCTGTCCATAGTCATACCTAAATATTTTACTTCGTCTTTTTTAGGAATTACTTCATTATTAATGTAAAGTTCTGGGGTTAGGGATTTGCGAAATGTAAATGTGATGTGGCTGGATTTATTCTCATTTATTCTGATTCTCCATTTCTTGAACCAATTTTGTAGTGAGTTTAGATGATCTTGTAGATCCATAACTGAATTGTCAGGATTGGTATTTGCTGATAGAATGGCGGTATCGTCAGCAAATGTTCCAAGTGTTGTACTAGCGGAAGTTGGTATGTCTGAAGTGTAAATAACATACAGTAGTGGGCCAAGGACGCTACCCTGTGGTACTCCTGCTTTTATTGAATAGAATTCAGATTTATCGTTTCCTATTTTTACTTGAAATTGTCGATCGCTGAGGTAGGATTTCATTAGGGTGAAATAAGAGGGAAGGATATGTTTGATTTTAAATAATAGTCCAAGATGCCAGACTCGATCGAATGCTTGGCTCACATCCAGAAATACCGCGGAACAGTAACACTTGTTGTGGAGTGCTTTATTGATTATATGTGTTAGTCTGTGAACCTGCTGTATAGTCGAGTGGTCACTACGAAACCCAAATTGGTGATGTGGGATTTGTTCTTCTGGAATATTTAATTACTGAAATAAGACTTATGGGACGATAGGAATTTGTATCTGTCGGATCTTTTCCTGGTTTGACTATTGTAATTATTTGGGATAGTTTAAGTTGCTTTGGCCAGTACTGTATCCTTGTTATTCCATTAAATATATACGTTAATAGCACTATTGCTTTTCGAGGAAGTTCTTTTAACATTTTTGGCGTTATTTTATCTAATCCCGGTGCTTTTTTAAGACCCAAGTATTTGATCTCCTTTTTAATTTTTCTTGGAGTGGCAAGTTTTATTTGTTGCTCAGTTTCAATTGGCCTTGCGAGATTCGACTCAATTTCAGCATCTGGATCGTCGTTGTGGAGAGTAAAAGTGTTAGAATAATGTACTGCAAAAAGGTCAGCTTTTTCTTTGTTGTTTTTTGCCCAAGGTCCGGCTGTAGGTAGTGTTTGTCTAACGGGTGGTATAGAGTTTTTGGGTTTTCTTGCGTTTTTAATAGGTTTCCATATTGAATTGTCATATCTGTTTAGGTTAGTTAAATAGTCAGCAAATGATTCTTCTCTCATTTGTTTAAGTTTAGTCTTTAATTTCTTAGTTAGTTGGTTATATCTGGTTTTGTCTAGTGGGTTGCGTGTACGGTGCCATGTTGCTCTAGCTTTTCTTTTTTGACGTAGCAGTTGTTTAATTTCAAGAGGAATATTGTATGCAAGTTTCTGTGGGTCTTGTGGTGGAGTGGATTGTTTAGCAGTATCTTGCAGTAGTTTGATTAGGTTTTCTATAGCGATATCCAGATCCTCAGGAGTTTGCAATGGTATATTCAGATTTATACTATTTGTAATTATGCTGCTGTATTCTTCCCAGTTTGTTTTGTTATTATGGAGTTTTGTATCTTCATGTTTTGGTAGGATAGTTGAGGAAATAGCTGCTATGATAGGAGAATGATCGGAAGATAGATCTAAATTAGGTGTTATATGCATGTAAGCTGGTGATAGTCCTTTTGTTACGTAAAAGTCTAATAAGTCTGGTATTTTTGTGGGGTCTGTTGGCCAATATGTTGGGGTACCTGTGGATAGGAATGAATAGTTACAATCCTGCATTAGACTAGCAAGTAGTCTTCCCTTGGTCGTGGTGAGTCTTGAGCCCCATAATGTATTTTTACTGTTGTAATCTCCGCCAGCTATAAATTTATGTCCAAGAGTATCGAAGTATGATCTAAATTCTTCTTTTTTAATGTTGTGCCTAGGTGGGCAATATACTACTGAATTAGTTAGTTCATAGTGCAGTGTTCGAACCTTGACAGAAGTAGCTTGAAGATAATCTTCTTCGTAGTTAGATAATTGAAAATAGTCCAATGTCTGTTTTATAAGAATGGCCGTACCCCCATGCGCTGTACCATCCGGGTGATTTGTATGTTATATTTTATAACCTGAGATATTTAAGTGGCTCTCTGCTGTGAAGTGAGTTTCACTAACAAGTAAAATGTCTATATATCGATCTTTAAGAAATAGCGTTACTTTGTCTTTATGATGTATTAATCCATTTGCGTTCCAAAGTGCTATGCTCAAGAAATTAGCCATTATTTTAATTTATGAACAAGCATGGTTAGCATGTTTAATATTGATGTATTTTGTTGCATGAGTTGATTAAACATTTGCTTGAATTCTTCTAGAAATTTAACTAGAGTAATGTCTTGTGTGTTTTTATTGTTGTTAGTAATAGTTGAATAAGTTGGATTATTATTTGTAGTTAGAGGTATTATATTTGCTTTTGTACGGGGTACATTGGAATTGATGTTTTGAATATATTGGGGTCTTTGTGTGATGCTTCTGTTTTTAGTTAGGTTATGGTAGTAGCTACATCTTTTATAGTTTGTATATACATTTTTTATGGTTTGCTGGATGTGCTCTACCGCATAGTGCACACGTAGCAGGAGTATCTTTGCTTTTTTTACAGTCTGATGTGTTATGCTGAGCTCCACATTTTACACAAAGATAGTTTCTATTGCAGTAACTTTTTGAGTGGCCATATAATTGGCACCTTGTACATTGTATTATGGATTTGGGTTTGTTGGGGGGTTCTATTACGATTATTTTGTTTTGTATGGCTTTTATGTTATATATTTCTTTGTTATTGTCTGCCGGTTCTAAGTCTACAAAGAACAAGTTTAAAGGTTCTTTAGTCTGGTAATGTTTCGCATTGATAATGTTCCTTACTTTATGACCTTTAGCAGTCAACTCATCTGTTATATCCTTTAACTCTATTGTATGATGGAGATGCTTTATAACAACTCTATAAGCTCATTCATTTTTTAATTGGTAGGAGTGATATTTGACGTTTTTTTCTTTTAAGTATTTTACCATTTTTCTATATGAATCTGAGGAATTGCAATTTACTTTAATAATGTTGTTTGCCATAGACCTGGTGGAGTAATTTCCTTTAGTAACTATTTCTTCTAGCTGTTCTATCATTTTAGGATAATTTATGACATCATAGATAAATATAGGTGGTGGTTTTAAGGCTTTTTTGTTTTGCTCTTCTTCAGTAGGGTTGTCTTTGCTATTGTCTTCGTTTGAAAGTGAGGAATATCTGTTGCTGGTTTTTATTTCAGTGTTATTTGCATCATTTTTTGGTGGATTATTTACAGTTTTTCTCCGCTTATTTCCTCTTACTAATTGCCATGGTACTGTTTTTGTTTTGAATGGCATCATCATTCATTTCTGTATCTTCATCAGAAGAGGAGGCAATGTCATATTGTTGGCTTGTTGTGGCATAGAGAATTTGCCGTTTGTTGATTGTTTTGTGGAAGTGCAAGCAGTTGCAGGTTGTTAGTGTGATGATGAAGTTAATAAAAACGTGATTCTGCAGTGAGTTATTTTGGGGTAAGCTTATTTGTAATTGAGGGATCTGGTTATTTATTGTTGACTGGCCCTGTATATAAACAGGTTGACCATTATTGTCAAACCCTGCTAAGTTCCCCGAAGGGAACATTTTTGTGGATTAAACCTTATACCAAGTACATTATTGCTTGACTTTTAGGTAAATAATTTAATGTAGCACTGTTAATAATATTATTCAGTTAGAATTTTAACATTTGTTTTATACACTTATCTCTTGTAGGCTTATTATCACTTTTGCACTTTCACTTGTAGAGATAACAGAGCGTTCAAGCAAGCGTTTACTCTTTGAAAGTCAAATGGATACTGAGCATTTAAATATGTAATAAAAAGGCTAAAAACATACTGCAATACACTTCTAAGTCCTTTAGGACAGAAAATCCAATCTTCACATTAAACTTAATATTTTGGGTAGTGGAAGGTTTTCTATTAAAGATAGAAACAAAACTTTTTGAATAATAAAGCATGGCCATTCTGTTCAATCAATCAATTTGACAGATTGATTTTTGACACAATGAAGGGCGCAAACGCATTCTTATTTTAAATTTAATGAAAGCTATAGATAGCATAGTTTCCAAAGTATTCTTTATAAATTCAGTACATAATTATTGTATACAATGGATGAGCGGAGTACCAGTAGCAAGAATCTACTATCAGATACCAGGCACCAGACACTGGTGTCTGGTAGTCCCTGATGCCTTTGTACCTCTGCAATAAGTCAGTAGCCAGTACTCTACAGTCTGAATCCCATTAAAAGTTAGTGTCAAAATGGTAAAGATCAACAAACCATACATTTCTTGAGAGCTAAGAATTCCAAACATGTATGCAGTCACAATAATATGAGGTACTGGACAGTAGTGCCTAATGTCTTAATGTCTACACAGAATATTTATATTCGACATCCTGATATCCTCATACTTACCCAGAACGTTAGCTGCCAGTCCCCACCAATAAATTCAGTATCTAATGCTCTGGTGTAGCAATACCTACGAAAAAGATGAATGTCCAATGCTATAGTGCGACAGACGCTGCTGACCATACACCTGGCCGTTGTATATGCTATTAATGAATTTAACTCTACAATTCACCTAAAGAGTAGTTTGCCTGTCAATTTTTTACAGATTTGTATCATCATGGCTCCAGACAAAATTCTTACAAAAACTTATATTCAAATCTGCTGATGGCTATAAAATCTCGTTTTTTATTCCTGAATCATGTTGTACCTTTTGGCTAACAATAAGTACTTTAACATGAAATGCAATTGAAAGAACTTAAAGACATACCCTCACGATAGACACCCGCTTTACATCAACAGGGTTTTTGTTACTCTTCAACGAATTGAGTTGTATATATATTGACCAAAAAAAAATAAAACAAACGCCTAGAAATTCTCTCAAGCATACAACATTCTTCAATTGTTCAGTAGCCAATATGGACAGCAATTGTGGCTGTTGCTAGAATGACTCATTTCGTAAGTTTAACGCTAAAGAAACATTACATTGTATTTATAAAAAATTCTTTGAAAGATAGGTCCCATTGATATGATATGACCCAGATATCCCGAAAACAGGGAGTGTTCTAGAGTTTTTGTGGCGAGTGTTACTTATATCCTAGACAGTGCATTATAGCGCCTCCATATCATAAATTTTAATTACCAGTGTAGATTAGACATGTGATCATATCCTAAACAATGCCCTTCGAACTTACAAAACGTTTGGTGTGTTTGTGTATATTGCCATTTTGGATGAATAATGTGTAAAGACTTTTTGCATGTTTGTTCGATACGGTCTAGTGATGGTTTATTATATTCCTTTTTAGCGTAATTATTATTTAAATGGTAAATTTAAAAAAAACATTCTCCAAATGCTCCCCTCCCCCAAAAAAACTGAAAAATTAAAAAATCTTACGCTAGTTAACTAAAAGAAGCAAGTAAAGGAATTATATCAACATGCAAGAGTTTTTAAATTTTTTCTGAAATGATGTATGCACAATAGTCATTTGTTTGTATATTGATTTAAAAAAATGAAAGCGCTAAAAATTATGTTAAATGTAGGGAAAAATTGGAAAGCTAAATTTTACTTTTTGGGCTTTTCAGGTCACGCCTATTGAAAGCAGCCACACTTCTGAGTTTCTTTTTGAGATTCTATGCCATGAAACTGCAGCTTCATAACTAACAACGTCGCAAATATCTTAGCTGAGACCATCAACTGTATCTTCCGTCCCAGACACCATGCTCTAACATATGTACGTTTCCAAAACCATCTTCTTCATACACTACACGTACATTTCAAAGATCGCCATCTCTTAGTTTGATATTCTTCAGACCTATTTCAGCAACTCAGCTTCTATCAGTATCATAGATTATGCCAGCAACACCCTTCTTGTTATTCCAGTCTCCCATCTTAAGCTGAATCTACCGTTTAGTGGCATTCTCTGCTATAAACACCAGCCCTCATCTGATTCTAAAACCTCCACCTTCATAAACGTATATTTTAGCCATAACTTTCACTTCAATATTTTATGAATCTGCAACATATACTAACAACCAAAAGCATTGGAATTATTATAATAACCCAATTCCAGGTGAATTCACCACTTAGTTAAATTCTATCTTCAAATCTCATACAATTAATAGTGCTCAATTCGAAATTCCCCCTACGATTTATACGTGTTGCTTCAGCTATCACGACCTTTAAAGTGTCTGGTTCAATGCTCTTCAGATTCATGCCGATGTCACCCTTGCTATTGCTACAAATAGCGTCAAACCATTCCAACCTCTACTAAGGCCATCTTTTAACCAAATTTTCCGCCCTTAATAACATATCACTAACAACCTTGCAAATTCCACAGCTCATCTACTTCATAAACATAAAGCTTCAGGCATCTGGTTCGCCGATCTTCAAATCTACACCATTGATATACATTCTCCATAAAATTATCAGAGGTTAAGCCATCCCATTGTTTTAACCTCAGCTAGGCCACTATTTAGCTAGATTCTTTACAGAAACCATTCCACAAGCAGCTATTGCAAATTCATATTTTTCTGCCCTATAGACAGTTATCACCACTTTTAAGGTATCATCACTTGGTTCAACGCTCTTTAAATTCATATCAATCGCGTGGTTTTGGTCGCAGGTTTATAGCTTATGCTAGCAGCTAACAACATTGAAACCATATCAGTTACTCAGTTTCAGGTAAGGAAACAGTTAATCTGAATTATACACCACAAGCGACGTTGTTGCACAAACGCACGTTTCAATCGTCTTCGTCTAAGGTACTTCCTCTTAGTTCAATGTTTCTCTTATTCAACCTAACACTGTAACTGTTTGGCTCTAAAATGGCAAATTTATACCAGAAATTAATGGCCCCTATTAATTGGTTTCATATGAAACCATAGTTTAGTTTTGCCTCAGATACCAAGCCGCCAACAATTTTGTGAATTATAAAACGACTTACATTTTGTCTATCACTACCCCAAGGTTCTACTATTTGGCTCAACACTCTTGAGATCCAAATCACTGATGGGATATTTTGATCATAGGTCTTCAGCCTGTCCCAACAACCAACAGCGTTAAAGCCACCCCAAGTGAAACCGGTTTACCCAACTTCTCCATTCTGGAGATCATACTACAAACTTCAATCATCTGGTATAATACTCTTCAGAGACTGTACAACTTTTCGGTTGTAAAACTGCAGTCCATTTGTAATTATCAGCACTGGATTAATTTCAATTGAAGCTATTCTTTACATAGATTTTCTATTCTAAATACCATATTACTAACGATTTCAAAGCCCTTTCTTCAATAATTGCTAACTAATGTATCTCTTCCTGACACAACACTCTTCAGATCCATACTAGCAGAGTAGTCTATATGCTTGCAAAGCCTTTGGGTGAAATATTAAATCTAACAACATATAAATGAAGTGGGATGAGTTGAAAAAGTTAGACCAGTTTTGTGATGGTTAATAACAATCCCCTGTTCAGAATTCTATAAGAGTTTCTAAATATGTGTGTTTATACCAGTCCAATTAGTTTGTCATCAAATCAGAATCTCCTAGGCCATCAGGTGAGAGTTTTCGCGAAGCCATCAAGAACATGATCCAACCATCACCTTGCAATTAAAATATAAAACTAACTAGATTTCCTTATAATTTTTACTGAAAATAAATATAAACATCCTTTTGTAACTATAATTTTAGTTTGAGGAAAAAGTAAAGGAATTCTATAACATCCTACAAGAAATTCTGGACGAAACAAGAGAAGAAGTACCATCCATCATGGGAGATTGGAATGGAAGAGTACGAAAAGACCAGAACAGAATCATGGGATGCATGAAAAATATAGGGAGCAAGCGTTAAACAGAAATGGAAAAAAGATAATTGAATTCTGCCAACAGAATGATCTATTAATAGGAAACATTTTATGGAGATAAAAAACCGTCGCAGAGGAATGCAAAATAAAAAGCCTAATAGATTACATGATATATACAAGAAGCTTCAGAGAAATAATACAAGGGGTAGAAATGAGGAAACAGGCAGAAATAGGCTCAAACCACAGATTAGTAGTTGGAAGAGTCTGAATCAGAATTAACAAGACAGAAGAAGTAACATACAGCTGAATAACAACATATAAATTAAAAATCCCAGAAAATCAAAAAAAGATCAAGATATGACAAACAAAAAATTCCGTGAACTAATAAATGAAAACAAAGAAGATAATCTGGAGTCTTCAAATAAACTATTCTAAACACAGCAAAAGCATGTGGAAGAAGAAGAGTTAATAAACACTTAAAGAGAACAAAATGGTGGAATGAAGAAATAAAAAGAATAGTAAAAGAAAAGAAACGGACTTGGAATAAGTATATCCAAACAAAATCACAAGAAGCTAGGTAGATTTTAAGAAAAAGAGAAACAAAGTAAAACAAGCAGTTAAAAATGCGAAAGGAAAGCTGAAAAAGTACAAAGTAGATATGAAGAAGTTTTGAACAAGAGTGAAAAGACTGAGAGGAATGAAGTAAAAGCAATTAAAAACAAGAACAAGGAACTGAAAATGGAAACCAAGGAAATATTGGAAACTTGAAAAAAGTTTTATGAAGAGAACTTCGAAACCATAACAAGAAATGAAAATGAGGAAAGAAAGGACATAACAGAAGTACGATGGATCTCAAAAGAAGAACTACAGAAAGTGATAAAACAAAAACAGGGAAAGCAAGTGGAAGCATGAAACAACACCGGAAATGATAAAATGTCTAGGAGAAGATAGGAAGTAGCTATAGGAAATATTAAAAGCCTGGAAACAGAAAAGATTCCCAGAGACTGAGAAATTAACTTAATTATAGCAATACATAAGAAGGAAGAAACAACAAACTGTGAAAATTATAGATCAATTTGTCTAGTCAAAACCACCATAAAACTATATACAAAAAGATTAGAAAAACGACTAAGAACATACATAGAATACAAACTAAAAAAGAGCAAATGGCATTCAGACCAGATACATAAACGACAACATTTACTTATTAAGAATCCCAATAGAAGAGAGAAAGGAGATGACATTCAAACGGCAGACCAAGTAGAATTACAAGTGCCAAGCCAACTCATTAAAATAATAAAAAGCACGTTCAAAACAGTGAAAGGAAAAGTACAAATTGCAGAAAAACCTTTAGAAGAATTTGATATAGGAAGAGGAATGAAGCAAGGTAATAGTTTAAGCCCACTATTATTCGTGATAATAATTAATAAATCGACAAAACAAATTAAGACTAAAACAGAACTTAATACTATAGTTGGATATATTAATTTAAAACCCATATCAATAAACAGCCTACCATAAACAGATGATGTGGTGCTGGTACCAGACACAAGAAAAAAATGCAAGAACTAATAAATACCTGGTCAAGGGAAATGGACAAAATGAAAACGGAAATAAACAAACAAAACAAAGGTTATGATAATCAATGAAAAGCAGTGGAAAGGAAACAATAAAGTGCAAAAATGCAAGAACACAATTTTAGAAAAGGTAACAACATATAACTACCTGGGCACTATACTAACAATTGATGGGAAAATGGACGCAGGAATTACAAACAAATCCAATAAATCAACCAAACTGTATTATATAATAAATAGTAGGCCACAAAGAAATAGATGCAGATTAAAAAAAAATACAATACAATATCCATACCAATTACAAATGCACCATAGAATTGGACATGGCTGAAAAAGCACAAAAGCAAAATAAACGCAATGAAAATGAAGCATCCAAGGAAGATCATGGGTATAACAAAATGGGATCACTTTAAGAACAAAACCATTAGATAGAAGTTAAAATGCTACTCTGGTATGAATACGTGGCTAGAATGGCCAAAAAAACATTAACAAACAGAATAATGAAAATGGGAAAACCAAACAAGAAAAGAAGATCAGCTAGAGAAATTGGGAAGAATAAAAGGGAAAACAATTAAAGAAATGAGAATACTAGCAAGGGACAGGAAATCCTGAAAGAAATGGGTAAGGGCACCAGAACACACATTCTTCCTGAAAAGCCATGTGGAACCTGAGAAAGAAAGAAAAAGAATAATCATAATTTTTTAATTTTTAATTTCTGAGAAACTTTAACATATAAAGATCTGCTAAAAACAGTGAAATTTAATTACAAAATAAATGCTTACAGTATGGAAGGGGGACATGAAATTCTGAATAAAACAGACACCAATGCAAGTAACGTAATGTAAATTTTATTGCAACATACTTGTGTAACATTGGAAATCATTTGTAATCATAACTTACACAACCAAGGATACCTGCAGTCTTTAAAAAAATGCCTTCTTAATCTATAGTCAAAATGTCATCATCTTGAAGCAAGTGTGTAAAATCAATGCTACAATCAATAACTGCTGCTGGATATGTTGGCAATATTCTATCCTACATCATTGAAGCTACAAATGAACGTCTGAGATCATAAATTCACTTATGGATACTTATTAATACAATTCACTTTAAAATTGTAACCAATGATCATACAATTCATCACACAACGCAATGTACAGCACATGACAACAGCATAGGAGAAAGAGATTGCGCAAAGGACACCCGTTGCGCTTAAAATATCAGACAAACAAATTCTCCTCAAGCAATCTGCACATGCACGACATGGAACGCCAGGAAAGATTTAAAAACGCCTATATCAATAACTTTTTGTCGTCGAAAACATCCAGTAGATCGGACTTCTCGAGCGAGCCGTGCAGGTTGCAATCGCTGGCACAGCAGTCATCTTCCGCAGCCCTGACCGACAATTCTCTGTTGTGGTGGATTGCCTGCACCAGCTGCACGATTTTCAAGATGCACAGCACAAGTCCAATCAGGATAATGATGAAAACAGCGACCGGAATTATGTTGGAGCAGATAATGTGGTGTTTGTATTCAAAGCTCCGACGCGTGCTATCTGCCACAGTGATGCCATCGCTGTCAATGGGCATCGTTCGAATGTATGCCTCTGGTATTTTATACTGCAGGTCGTATCCTGCCTTTAGCTGTTTCTTGATGAGGGGGTCCAACAGGATATCCGTTTCCAGCGACTCCATCTCTTGGTCATCGCTGCTGTATTGTTCAAGGTAAGGGAAAAACTTCTGCAGGTCGCTCTGTAAAAAATCGTTATTAGTTAAATTGCCATTCTTTCGTTAAATTCAAATTAAACATTTCCAACTTGTGGGATATTTTTAGAAATTAAATTTTTTTTTTAGAGATATTTATCTATCCACTGATCATAAATTTTTCCGATTCTGGAAACAGATGATTGCAAAATAATAAATCAAGTAGTAAATCAGGAAATATAAGAATAACCTCTATTAAAATAGGATCACAACTTCCTTAGTTTAGTGACCAGTGTATGGCTTCGCATTATACTGATGGACTAATTGACATTGATATAGCTTGCCGGGTCAATTTTTGATGAGCACTTTTTATAATAATGATGGTGAGACTATAATACTCGTGAGAGCAAGGTTTGTGAACTGAAAGTTAGGGCTCCCATACGTTCACCCTTATCGCTCACTGGCTATGCAACATCTTTAATGAGGGATGACATGGCAAGCATTTCAGTGGAAATACATTTCCCAAGCCTGCAGAAATATTTCTGTACATTAAATTTCACACCAATTTAAGAGGTTCTTCACTACCTAATTTGAATATAGTATAAATTCTTTTTAAGACAACAAAAAAGATGCCATCCTTTATTACTTCCAATAACGCATTTCATTCAATGGTAATTTAAAAATTTCATCAACAGTTTCTTTATGATGCTGTACCAAAGTAAATTGTCCCAACAAGCCCAACAATTAGAATTTCAATTCTTCCTCCAGAATGGCGTAAATAAATTCCCTAGGAATATTTCAAGTGGTTTTATATTTTTTCATACTTTAAATAGTGCTTTGATAAGATTTGTAGACATTCGATGATAAACCTTTCTGCCTTTATCAACTGCGTGCAACTTTGACGAATGTACCCCCTTACCCAACCCTCTGATAAGATCCCAGTGGACCTTGGTTGTATTGTTACTGTGCAGTAATCCAAACTTGATAAAGACACGATAATCTAACTACTATTTACAGGTTGATTTATCATAGGAAATGATTGCAGCGATAACTTTATTTGGAGAGTTTTAATAATAAGTAGAATATGTGAATCATTTAGCTAATGTACAGACAGCTGTGAGTAAATTACAATGCTTACTATCAAGAAGCAAGGATTATTTGAGCAATTATGTGGGATAATTTTAGAAACTAGTAAACCAATTTGAAAGATCTTCCTGGTGAATAACACAGATTGTCATGGAAACAAATAGGTAAGTCATATCGGAACAAGATCTTTTGTTCCAGTGCTGATGTGACAACATTAAAATGTTGGCAGGTTGTTAGCATGTGGAATAGTTTGACATATTCCATATCATTACATCAGCAGAAATCATGATGACTAACTACGACTATCTAGCGTCATAATAAAGTTTTAACAGGGAAAAATATTAAAACAACTGATAATCTATTCAAACTACTTTGACAGTTAGGTAGAGGCATGTTATCGAGAGATTAGGTATTTAAATAACATAAGATGTTCGCTACAGGACCAATCAAGTTAGAAAATGATACGCAGATGCATCGTTCTCCTATCAGTAACAACAAAACAAACGTTACTGGAATTTTCCAGTTTATTGACGAAGTTGGTATTAATTGAAGTCAATAATCAAATAAGGAGCTTCAAGCGTGCGGTCACATATTTTGAGAGCATTATCTATGTAGTTGGTGAATATTTGTATACATTATAAGTTTTCAAATTCCATTTGGTATGAGCAACATTCAAGGTCAATAAATAGATCAGTGACAATCATATGGGGAAGAGTAGCAATAATAATAAAATTAAATCCAATTTAATACACCTATTCAAATGCACACTATCAAAATCAAAATGATTAGTCATCATCAACACTATTAACCACGACCAATAAAATACTTAAGATTGATATCAATTTATGTATACCAACATTAATAATATGAGATTTAAACCATAAAACAAATCCCAATGTCATTAAACCTAAATTGTGATTACACATCAACTACAAATCATAACACCTAGCAAATTGCCTATTATCCGTACCAACAGGATAGACAATCAGACATCCTGGATTTCCTAATCATTAAAAACTTTCACCAAAAAGTAATACCTGAACCAGAATTCAACTCTCTTAAAGTGGTAATAGCATTCACTACAACCCAGATGCAGTTTCCACACCTTAAAGGATACATCAACTGGAATTTGTTCAAAAACATCTCGATTGTCGACTAGATAACCCATACCAACTAGCAAGACAGCAGGATATTGACTCAAACATAGAAACCACACCAAAAATCACAGAAGCAATCGACACACAAACCAAACCCCCCACAACCTGGTACATATCCTAGAAAGATCAAATGGAAAAGCAAAATCAGTAGGGGGGCAAAGAACAAAAGGGCCATCTTAAAAAAAACACAATTTAACGCATCGAATCAAAAACAAGATTGATAAATCAATAGTATAGAACCAATAAGTGCTGAAACATGGAAAGCCCCAAAAAACCTGGCAAACTAAAATCATTCCGACCCTACTAACAGCAGAGGGCAGCTACAGCTACATGCAACCTTCTCACAAAAGACTTCCACATCATCAAAACCAGATAACAAAGCCTTTAAGCATAAAAACAAATACTACACTTACAGACTATAGGTAATTTTAATAAACTCACAACACAAAACGAAAAGTTACCAACACAATTCTTCAAACACAATACCAAAAAAATTGTTTGTTTACTTATCTATCCTCATACAATTCCTGCTTAAGAGCATATAACTTATTGCCCTACAAATTTGTATTTACCACATTGTTTAATCTTTTAGAACAAACAATATCCCACCAACTCAATTCATCCTTAGATCTCAAAGTAATCCAATGAAACTCAGTTTCAGATAAAGCAATTCAACCATACGACAGCTGCAAAGAATAGTCAAAGGAAGATTTAAAAATAAATAATTTACTATAGCCGCCTTTTTAGACTTTACTTAAGCTTCTGATAAGGTCTGGGTAGAGTGGAAGAAATACAAACTACTGCACAGCTCCCTACCTCACTATCTAGTAGCAATATTATCTTCCTTTCTCAAGAATAGAAAATATGTTTAGCGTTAAGTTATCATTATATCGTCAATAAAAAAAATGTACACGCAGGAATGCCTCAAGACAGTATTCTTGGACCAACATTGTTCAACATATTCATCCATGTTATTATAATAATTTGGCATAAAGATCTTCACACCTCAATCAATCAACTACAACCAGTAACTGATATACTCAGAAAATGGATGCGTCACTCTGAATCTTACTAAATGTACAACAAGAATATTTACCTGAAACATATCTAAACTACCAAAACGTTAGAATTATGGAATCAGAAATTATATGGACTCCACACACAGAAGTAATTAAATACCTAGAAGCTAACAAAGAACTGCCATATCAACAACAAACTGAACCTAGGCTGCACAAGACTGAAGCTGTTATATCAATTAATTAACCGAAACTAGTATGCCAAGACTATATGCCACCCCCAGGGCCAATTATAACATAAGCAGTACAACTTCCAAAACAGATATTAAAATATATAAACATTTCAAAACAAGGTTTTACAAATAGTCATAAACGCGCTATGGTTCGTAATAAATCGCCAAATATACAGAGAACTAAGGCAACGACACAAAATTTATTAAAGACCAAATTCGAGCAAAAGCAACGGACAATAGTGGAGTACCCTCCTACGACTAGCATTTGGAAGGCACCTTTAAGAAGGTATTCATTTGAAAGCGACAATCAAATGGAATAAATAGCTCCAGAATGAATACATCTTTTTTAGGAAAGTTAACATCCACCATGATTAACAACCTTTTTCCAAGTTAAGATGAGAAAATAATTACAAAAATCAAAAATCGGAGACTCATAATTGTTTAGGAGGTAAAGTATTTACACATGGACAGAATAATCAGATCTTCAGCTGCTAGAGAACCAAGATTTTGTTGGAAGATTAGAGGATCTTAGAAATAGCTAAAGGTTAAGTTGGTAGATATCAGAACATTTTTAATAGTTGAAATCCTAGAAGTGTTTATTTAAAAAACTAATTTTTTAATTTGGGAGCCGTGGTGGTTTAGAGGATAGGTCGCTAGACTACGAAATCAAGAGTTGCGGGTTCGAATCCCGCTCTTGCCAATTCAATCCCTGACATTTTTACGGCCCAGTTCGACCCAGGCTGCAATAAATGAGTACCTGGAGGTCAAACTCTGGGGTAATAATAGGCGGTCGGTACGTAGCGCTAGCCACGTTACTACCCTTGTGTGTAGCATAGCCTCTAGATTGTAGCAGATCTATCCTGTTACGACCCCAAAGGGCCTTCAAGGCCTGTTACGGGGAACTATTATTAATTTTTTAATTTAAACCATTAAACTATTGTTTATAAGACAATAAACACTGTATTTATTGTCTTTTAAAGAGCGAGTACATTTTTTAGAACACCCTGTATACTCTATGTTGATATAGAAATCTTTTTCATGATGGCTACTTTAAAAATCACATATACTTCTTCTTAGAAGACCGTTTTAAGCTCACCTAAATATATCCTAGACGCCACATCATTTTCTAAAACTTGCTCCTGAGCTCTATCAGCCAAGTGGAAACCCATCAGAGTAACAGACAAGTGAATTATTAGTAAATTTCATCTTTGCTTGTTCCCATTCCTCTCACAAAGGGACTGCAAAGAAATGGCTTTCATCTGGCCTTAGTTTGTTCTGTATTTTAATTTCGTTATATGCAGATATATGAATCTCTTGCTACTCACTTTGCTACTTACTCCCTTTCTCAACCAGCCAGCAAAGTCTCTTATTTTCCTTCTCGTTCTTCAACCAAATGGCAAGATTAAACAACTCTAAGAATATCTTCAACGTCCCAACTTTTTGACTTATTTGCTTAGACCATTAAAGATACATAAATTAAAAATGAGTCTCTCTAAGTCATACCTAATTATCAGCTACATGATTTCAGTAATAACAAAAATACAAGTCTTCCCTCTAAGAATTACATGCAAAATAACTTTAACTCAAAATAATTTTATCATAACTTTTGTGCTCCCAAAAAAGCAGATATTCGGTTTTATTTGTCTTAAACCAAATTCACAATTCCTTAACTAACCAGGTGGACCATATACTGACACAGAAATGTTTTCCAAAATATATTAAAAATACAAGGAGTTACAAACATGAAGTCAGACCATTATCTAGTACAAGTACTAGTAGATATAAAAGGGCAGAATATATCAAAAAAAAATGAGGGAGGCGAACATGGAACACAGAGGATTTACGAAAACCAGAAAAGATAATGCAACACCAAAGAAAGTAGAAGAATATTATAAGAAAGGAACAGTGGAAGTATGGAAACATATAAAAAAAAATAATGATAAAATCAGCAGAGTACACTAGACAGGGGCAGCATAAAAAGAAAAAACATTTGGTTTAGTGAAGAATGTAAACTAGAATTACGAAGAAAGCAGAAAGCAAAGGAGAAGATGTTCCAGGCAGGTTTTAAGGAAGATGAATTAAAGTGCCAAGAGCAAAATAAAATAAAATATAGGGTTCTGCATCAAGCTAAAAGGGATTATAAAGAAGGAGAGAAAAAATAGGTAAAAGAAAGGAAATACGCAACTTTTATCAAGAAATAAAAAGAGCATGCGAAAAAATGCAAAGATCGTCTATCTTATAGATGCGAAAGCTTTCACTTTCACGACCGGTGTTGTAGTGCACCGCGTGGTTGGTTCTCGGGTTATAAGGCCGTGGTCGGAGTTCAGAAACTCTTGACGTTTCGTCCACAATTGCGGCGGACAAATCTTCTAAAAATTGAGCGTGCGTTTTCACTTTTATACTCGTGCGAGTATGGTAGAGATGGTGTTGGGGGGCCGTTGTTGACGTCACCGGGATGGTAGATAACATAATCGGGCTAGCTGCTGACGTCAATCGGGTCGTTGCAGGTAATATTTTGGCATTTTCTAACGTCACTCGCTCTTTCACCGTATCGCGGTCTGTTTTTTGCCCCTTAAGGGCGATAAACCAAGATTTAGGTAGATTGAATCCGTCGTCCCTGTTAAAATTATTTTTATGTTTATAAATCTTCACCGCCTCTCTGCATAATCTCGGGTAGTAATTTCTAACATTGGATAAAATTACGTCAAAAGTTTCTGAACTCCCACCACGGCCTTATAACCCGAGAACTATCCACACGATGCACCATAATGGCATATATGACAATGAAACGAAAAGAAAATATACCGGTCACAGGAACAAAGGTTAACTATCCAGTTAAAAGGAGAAAGGGTAATGGAAAGACAAAAAAGTCCAACAGTTCGTGTATTTGGGACCTTAATAATAGCAGAAACTAAGTTGGTAAAAGAAAACAAAGCAACTGGGGCATTCTCCTGAAGGTCAAATGTTATGACGAGTATAAATGCCAATGTACAAGATAATATTAAAGCCACTAGTGACTTACAGATGTGAAACGTGGAAGGAAGACAAAAGAAGGTTGGGAACGTAAAGAAAACAAAAAAAAAGGTTAAACCTATATGGGAAAGCATCGATCAGCACCTACATAAAAGCCCAACAAGTAAGATGACTGGGGTACTCAGAAGCAAGAATATTAGAAGTGTCATGGGAAAAGAAACGGAGAGATAGCCGACGTTTAAGATGGATGTAACAAATATTAACGGATTTAGAAGAGAAGGAGGTATAGAATTGAAGGGAAAGGCGAAAAATAGAAATATATGGAAGAAATTCGTGCAGCAATAGACCTAAAGGCCTGTAAACGCTATCTTATAATATAATTGTCTTATCTCCCTAACTTTCTTTCTTTCTTTCTTTCTAAACTTATAATTCTATCTCCTCCTAGACGCTTCAACCGATTTCCTTGAAACTTGCACACCACATTCACAACTATATTTGCTAATTCGGCGCAAAAATCAGCCTTCTAACTTTAACCGTTTTTGAATTATTTAAATATTTTGATTATTGTATTGTATAGATATCACACCTGACAGATAAAAACATTTTTTTTGAAAAACAGCGTCATCTGTTGGACGTAAAAGCAAAGCCACAACAACGCGTGGCCGGGTACAGTACATTCTGTTACTGTTGCCAATATTAATCTAGAGAAAAATTAAAAATTACTGCAAATGAACGTAAAAATTACGGGAGTGCATTATGAACGAGCGCATAAGCTTTGCATTAATTCAATTTTACGTATTACGTATTTCCTATGGGCGGCTTATGCTTACGTCCACCATGAATGGGCGTTAAATTGTTCCATGTTTCTGATCCAGAGAAAAATCCGGTCTAATTAAAAATTTATACGTTCGCACCTTACAAAAATTTGAGGGAAGGCGGGTGAAAAATTGTCAGTCTAGGACGCCAAAAATATCTTTTGCGGGCAACTCCTGGTTTATTATATTATAATCATTTATACACGTATTTGTTGGTGAATATACTCGCCATTTCAAACTTAACTTACGCAATTGTATTGGTACCAGCACCTAAATTGTGAGCAGCTGCATATGCTTTGTATCATTTCTAATTATAAAAACAGAATAACACATGCTATAAAGAAGACATGAGCTTTTGAAACATTCAATGGCTTATAGGACATCATCCACTAAAAATGTTCTTCCAAGGACTCAAAACCGACTTTATATATCCATCATGTCACATAAATTTCCATTTAGTAGCTGCAGCTTTCTTTAGTGAGATAGCATCTTCAATACTGTGTACTATAACATTTTCATTCTCAATCCAAGTTTTTGTGGGAATAGAAGACTAATTTGAACAAATACCATGTTACCTTCAACAAGAAGATCCTACAGTGTAGTGAATTAAAATGGTTACATCATTGGTTTTGTAATTAACGCAGCAAAAACCCGTACTTCTGGTAGGATACAAATGATCGCTTTAAATTTATAAATTTTAAGTGTTTGTATACTTCCCATAAAGTACGAAGATGTTTCTCCATTCTTCCTACACTTCAGACAGATGAAAACATACTCAGCACCTAGTCTCTTTTTAATTTACAGCAGTCAATTAAAAAACCAACCATAGCCTTCAAGGTCTTCCAGCTCGGCATTGCTAAAATTGACTATATGGTGCTTTACCTGCTGCTTCCCTTTATTAGTTTTCAGACTCCTTTCATGTATTTTTAGAGTCAACGTAACATATGATACCCAACAAAAGGTCTAAACCTATGCAGGAGCTTTGCTTTCCACATTAGTGAGTTAATTCTTTCTCAATGCCTAAGACCTGTATGTCCTGGTAACCAAATGAATGTAACTTCTTTTGCCATTGCTAACTCTTCTAGAGCATACATTCTTAAATGAGCGGGCCTGACTTTAGGTGAGTATGCTGACTTAAGTACAGCCTACTTATCTGAACATATGCATACACGTATCACAAAAAATGTACTCTCTTTAAATGGCAATAAATACAGTACTTTCTGACTTAAAAACAATTGTTTAGTGACTAATTCTTTTAAATCCTGTTCCCCTTAATAACAGAAATACGAAGAAAAAAGTTCCCAATGCTCGCCCTCACTCCCAGGTCAATACCCACCATCTCTGATAAGAGGCAATGCAACAAACACAGTATCTTAACGATCGCCATTATTACTCCTTGTTCAAAGGGTTTTAGTGACTGAGTAGGCCATCCAACAAACATCTGAACCCAGGATTAAACCCAAGTTCATCTGCACCACTGCCAAGCGCCTACTCTTAATGGATTTTGTAATGCTATCAAATCCACTGGTCTGTGGTATTGGCTGTTTGGAAAAACGTGGCAATCAGTATGCTAGTCGCCACCTGTTTTTTTCACCTTTGCTTGTTCCCATTCTTCCCATTAATGATCGCAAAGAAATAGCTTTTATCTAATTTCAGTTTGTCCTGCGCTTCAATTACCATATGCGCAGATATGTAAATGCCCTTTTCTACAACTGATGGCATCACTCAACCAGCCACCATACTATATCCTTCTTTAAACAGCCTCTAATTATCTCTAATGTTTTTGCACTAAATGTTTAATCATTCTTCTTCTTTAGCCTTTACATCATCCTATTTTGGACATAATGGTAAGGCTCTAACAACCTGCATTAGAGCACGGCCTGCAAACTGAGAGGTTAAGGCTTTCATATGTTTGCTCTCTCTTTGCCTGATTGTCGCACACCATCTCTGATGCGAGGCGATATGGCAAACACCGCGCCTTAGTGACAGTCATTACCCCTTGCTCAATCGAGCACAGGTACTCTCTTATTTTTAGTGACTGAGTAGGCCACCCGCCAGGTATCAGCAAGCTCCAAGAATGAAACCCGGATCCATCAGCACCGCAGCCAAGCATCGTAACCATTACACTACCCTGGCATCCAATTTTGGACATAATCCTCCCATAAGTTTTTCCATGTTTCTGTCCTGTGCCTGTCTTTTCCAAAATAAGTCTCCTACTCTTTTTAGATCTTCTCTTGATCTTTTGCCCAACCATAGCTTCCATTGTTGTATTTTTATATTTGATCTTTGGTCATTGCAGATACATTAAGATAAGTATTTGTAAATCATAATTGGTATGCTCCACCCTTTCATTAAATAAGAAAAATACAGTCAGTTAATATAAAAATTGCATGCCAAATTACTTTAACTCTACATAATCTGCGTTTTCCCATAAGAATTTGGCAGATTTAGTTCGATTTTTACTTTTTTTACAAAGCACAACTTGCTGAAATGTTTGGGCCAAACCCAAGCTCACATTTCTTAACCAAACAGGTAAATAAACAGTCATCATTCCTACAATGTACAAACTGACCAAAACCAGTTCTTGCCTCTACCTACTTGTTTCTTTTTTGACATGGTATCGCATCCAGTAGTGCATGACCCTTTAGCTGCCGTGTTCATGTACGATTCCGCACAAGCTGCAATCAAACAACTCAGTCGGTACTTGCGGCTGCAAGCAAGTCAGGCCGAACTCACACAAATAGCATTCCTTGCTGGTCTCGTTCACATCCCTCTCCTCCGTCGTGTCTATGATGTTGAAGAAGCGGCAGCCCCGCTGGCAGACCGTCTGCGAGTCTTCATCCTACGGCGCATCACAATTAAACATAAGACTTGACGCCGCCAAACTGACGCACCGGCGGCAGCAGGAAGAAGCTGTCGGCGCAGATATCCTTGCACTGGTCTATTTCGAAGGAGAACGGGTTCCCGAAGTGGTTGAAGCCCGAGCTGAGGCTCACGAACGGCAAGACGCACCAGTAGAAGCCGAGACGAGGCAGCATTTTTCGGGACGAGAATTTTACATCACATAGCGTGCTCCAACATTTATAAATGTCACAGAGACTGTCAAAAGTGTAAACAAATGCGCGAGTGCCCGAGGCGGCGCCATCTGGGGGAGCTGCGCGGACGGCTACGGCGGAAAATTCGATTCTACGCAGATGGTCACAATTATCGTTTTGATTTTATGTTCCCTTCTAGGTGAGTCACTACGATAAGATTGATAAAGATTTTATCTTTTCTTTACTAGTCAAGCGAGCAGATAGTCATCATAAAGAAACCAAGTCTTATAAGAAGGTACGAGAGACAAAGGAGCTGCCTCCTTGCAACGAAGACCAGCTGATGATATACCTAGCAGAAATTCAAGCTATCAACCCTGAAAGCATCATAAACTTGTCCACTCTAGGGCATCTAACGAATTTATGCAAGTGAATTACATGACACGTGACAGTTTGCCGTAGCTGCATTTCTTACAATTAGTCTGCTCTGCTTTTCAGTAAAGTCTATGACAACCTAATAAAGGTGGACAAGTACCTGAAGACTTGCGACCCCCCGCAGCAGAAAGACTTATACGTTCAGCTGATCAAGGGGGTGGATTCGCTCTACCAAACCCTCTGCGTTGAGGGTCCCTTAAAGAAAAGTAACCGTAACTCTACTATGCTCCACAACTACTTTCACTGTTTGTTTTAGATTTTGAAAAACATTACGAATGCGTGCGAGACCTCCATACAGACTTCCAGGAGTGTGTTGGTCCGGCTGACTGGACCGAAGACAGCGATGATAAGAAAGTGTGCAAGTATCTACGTTCGAAACGCTAAGCTGCAATGGTAAGCTACCATTTCTACTTATAGGGCTTATCAGGATATATCCGACTGCTACTATGCAAAGACGGCTAAGCTGTGCGGCCAGGAAGCAGCCGATGTGATGAAGAAGTTGATTTTGGCTGTGATCAACAGTGTAATTACTGTAAAATGCGATCAGGTCCCAAAGAGTTCGTACGTGGAGGAAGTGATGCCGGAAGAAAATAAAAGCGGCCAGTCGATTACGGTACTTTGCCTTATTGCTAAATGCCTCCTAAATACATATCTCCTTTGTAGGTGATTTCTCCAACCATTTTAACCTTATATTTTACATTGTTTTATCACACTTTATGAACTAATTTTATTGGTTTTAAGAGAGGTATGTGTAAACCTAGAAATAAAAGTAATTTGTAATAAACGCCTCTAATTGGGTGATAAATTACCCTTCCCCTCTCTCCCACTTTAGATCCATTTATTCTTCATTTTCAATTGGTTGTTTCAGCACTTGTCTTTCTTTCCATTTTAATACATCAGCAGTATTAACGTACATCATGGTACGAGTCGCAATGAAAACGACTATAAAGATTAAAGAATGACATTAGAACTACCATAGGAAACAAATAACTACAATAAGATGCCTTTTACCATACCAATAGCTACCGTAACTCCCAAAACAATACAAAGATAAAAAGATCAAACAGCTAGACTACACTTAGGGTACTGGTATTGTCAAAGGTAATGTAAGAGGTCCTAACTAACAATAGTTTTGTAGATATTAATACAAATTTCGAAAATGTGAAACGTCATCTGTGCAAGAACAATGAAACAATAATTTTTAATGTTTATTTATTAGATAAGGGCAGCTGATGTTGCTCTTAGCCTCTTAGTCTCCCCCCCCCCCCAAATATGAAATAAGCGTGTTATGTGCTCATGGCTGACAGGCATTTCCTAATATTTTTTATTATAAAATTTCTGTCCATTCTTATCTGGCATAATTTTTTTGCTGATCTGAACACTTACTCACAGATTCACTCACATTTTTCTGTGTACACATATTGCAAGGAAAATTTTATCTCATAGATGTTTATTGGTAGATCATAGTTAATCATAAGTAATCACAATCAGTGTTAATTATATGTTTGCTAAAAAAATTTCATTTCTATAAACATTTAAGAAAGGGAAAATAAAACATCTTGTAGGAGGAACAAGAAGATTAGATATTTTAGAAACGCAAGAAACCAAAATCAAAAGAGAAGCGAACTCGAAAATTCAAAAATACAGATGGATTAATGGAGGTGGAGAAGAAAGTGAATATGATGCAGGCTTCCTGATTCATAAGCCAAAAGAGAACAGAAGACAGGAAAACAAAATACAGGTGCAATTGCTAAAAACCAGTGAGCACAGAACAAAATATAAAAAGCAACTAGAAGAAAAGATGCTAAATATAACAACTGCAGAGCAAATGTAGAGAAAAAGTAGGAAATTTTGAAGGAATCAATTAACCATGCAGCAGAAGAAACGCTACAACGACAGACAGATCAGAAGAACCAATGGTTTGATAAGGAAGCAGAGGTGGCACTGGAAGAGTTGAGAAAGGAAAGACTGAAGATGATATATAAGAAAACTAGTAAAAGTGAGGAAATTTTTAAGGAAAAAAGAAGAGAAGTTAAGAAGCTGCTCAGAGAGAAGAAAAGAAAAATACAACACAAACTACTAAAAAATATAGAAGAAAATTATTGTAAAAAGAATATGCGACTGTTCCATAAACAAATAAATACAAGCAAAAAAGGGTACCAACCTAAATTGCTGATGTGCAAGGATAAAAAAGGTGACTTAATAGTGGGTGAAAAAAATATATATAAATATGGCGTGAATATTACAGTAAAAATACAGAGGAAAAATTGCAAGAAGACATAGGAATAGAGACAGAACTGGAACAATTTGAAGAAGCACAAAATAACTTGCCCACGTTAGAAGATGTCAGAAAGTCCAGGATCAGATGAGATTCGGTCAGAGTTAATAAAGTATGGAGGAAAGGTACTGGAGGAGAAGATTTACGACCTAATTGCAGAAATATGGACAACATGCAAAATGCCCAGAGAATGGAGTGATGCAATAATAGTACCAATTTTAAAAAAAGGTGATAAGCTAGAATGTACTAATTACAGACCCATATTACTACTGAATGTTACATACAAATTTATGGCAATGTTAATTAATGAAAGGCTAATAGAACTACGAAAACAAAAAATAGGCGAATACCAGGCTGGGTTCAGAACACAAAGATTAGTGACAGATCAAATTTTCACCCTGAAAATCGTTCAGGAGGAAACAAAAAGAAAGGGGCGCAGATACACGCCCTTTTTATTGATTTCAGACAGGCATATGACACAGTAAACAGATCACAACTGCAAGAAGCATTAAGAGAACTGCAAATCCCAGGTTGGCTGATACAACTAATGAAAATGAAAATAAAGTAAGGGTGGAAGGTGAAACGCCGGAAAGTTTCAAGACTGAAAGGGGACTTAGACAAGGTGGCCCACTCTCTCCTGCCCTTTTTAATCTAGCACTGGAGGTGATCATTAGAAGAAGTGGAATCCAACTAGATAAAAGTATATTAAATAATCCCCATCAAGTAGTGGCATATGCTGACGATCTGACAATGTTGGCTAGAACACAGAAAGATCTTAAAGATGTCTTCCTGAGCATTGAAAGAGAAGCAAGAAAATTCGGTTTGAAAATAAGTGAAAAAAAGTCAAAATACATGGTTTTCAACACAAAGGATACAACTAACTCTATGTTAACGATTACAAGTAATCAAGACAACACGAAATATAAGTTTGAAAAGGTCCGAAATTTCACATTCCTAGGAAGAGATATCACAAGCAGTGGGGATGATAATGAGGAAATAGAAAGAAGAATAACAGCAGGAACTAGAAGTGTAATAAGTGTGTACAAGTCAATAATAAGACCGGTGATAACGTATGAAAGTGAAGTGTGGGTGTTAACCAGTGCTGTCCAGAGTAAAGTAGCAAGATGGGAAAGGAAAATACTAAGAAAAAACTATGGAGGAGTCAAACTGAAAGACACATGGAGGAGAAGGACAAACGAAGAAATCTACGTGCTTTACCCAGATCCGCCCATAATTAATATTATCAAGCAAGGCAGATTGCGTTGGTGGGGACATGTGGCAAGAATGGACAACAACAGGATGCCTAAGAAAACCCTGAAGATTGAACCGGAATGAAGAAACAGAAGGGACAGACCGCCAAGTACATAAGAAGCAAATACAAGAAAACAACTATCATAAACACATACACACCCACGGAAAAAGCGGAAGAAAAACGAAAAGATCAATTCTATGAAAATGATTAATGAAATTCCAAAACAGAACATAAAAATAGTTATAGGAGACCAAAACGCTCAAACAGGAAAAGAGAAAGAAATTAAAAAGGTGACAGAAAAGGAAAGCGTGCTTGGAAAAATAAACGATGAACGTCTCTTCAACCTAGGGGGAATGATTTTGTAATCAAAAGTACGTCGCTCAAAAAAGAAAAACATAAAGAAACTCGGTGTGCCCCTAAATCCAGAAACCAAATAAACCATGTATCAATATTAAGAAAAAACAAGTGGACACTAAAAAACCTAAGGTTATATAGAAGTTCAGAAATCAGCTCTGATCGCTTTCTAAAAGTCCGGGGCGGACAACGTAACCATTGAATTAATAAAATACGGAAACGCGGAACTAGGAAAAAGAATTTTCGATTTAATAAAACGTATCTGGACAACCAAAGAAATGCCGTAAGAATGGGCGATGACGTTGATCTATCCAATGTACAAGAAAAGAAACAAAGAACAGGCAGAAAACTATGGGCCAATTTTACTACTTAACACGACATACAAAATCTTAGCATCTCTCATAACTAAAAAAATCAGAAATGAATCAAAGAATAATAACAATATATTAGACCGGCTTTATACAAGGCAAATAAACCGTGGACCAAATAGTTATAATCGGACAGATACATGTAAAATGCAGAGAGAAGTATAAAAAAGGAGAACTAAAATTTAAGGCTACGTTCAGGGGTGAAGTTGAACAGTGAAGAAAACCAGAAACAAAAAAGGTTTTAAGTGCCTCAAAGTGTGCGGCTTCCCTGAAGCACATTCTAACAATCAAAAGTGTTGCAAGAACATTAAAATTAAAGTTATACAAAACAATCATCAGGTCAATGTTGTTATACAGAAGTGAGATATGGGAGACAAACAGGTAGAAAATAGTTTGATTATACGGGGAAAAAGATATTACGATGAATCTTTGAAGGAGTAAATGAAGACCAGAGAAGAACTATATCAAGATATAGACATTGGTATACAGATAAAGCTAAATAGGCTGAGGTGGCTGGGTCATGTAATGAGGAAAAAAGGAAATTATCCCACAAAAAAATGTGACATCCAGGAGATAGAAGAAAAAAAGATCGCCCAAAAAAGACATGGTGACAGCAAATAGAAGAAGATTTGCAAGAAACTAATATTGTCAACTGGGAAATGGAATTTATAGACAGAAAAACATAGGAGAAGAAAATACAAGCCATAGGCCAACTTGGCCTCTAGAGCTGAATTGTACATATCAATACTTGTTGAAATCTTACCATGGCCTTGCATGAGCTCTATATCAATTTTACACAAGCGTGAATAATCTTGCAATTAAGAAAAAAACAGTTGGTCCGCATACTCGTTTCTGGGCGTTCCAATGTGTGTCTTGGTCTAAATATCAAAATAGATACAGATCTCTGGTTTTTGCAGTGCACCAGAATATTAAACCATTAACTTAAAATAATCTCAAGAGATTCTTCATCATCATTGGATATCTTTTTATTATGTTTTTAAATAGAGGTGCTTCGTACACTCTGGAGGACTCTGTTCATCAAGTCAAAAAGTTGTTGAAAATGTTCCAATTTAACCGACACATAAATGGCTAGTTGTTCTAACTTTCTAATCCTTAATGGTCTCCCTAAATGCTGTGATGCTCCTAACTCTAATGCATTCCCACAATTCTATGAATTTGATACAGCACCAGTGGCAGTAATTGCAACAACTTACTTTCTACTTCTAACTCTCTTCTCTACTGATACTTTTTAAGTTTAATTATTAGGTCCCTAATGAAGAACTTTTATGAGCATCAGGCTATGCAAGAAATTGCTTTTCCATTTTCTTTACAATCTGTCGATTTTTAGTTTTCTGTATTCTTGGTTGAGTATAGTCTCAGCGTAGTGATTAATTACTAGATATAGCAGCTTCAATTTTGCATGGCCTAAGTTTCGTTTGTTGTTGATATGAGAGGTCCATGTTAGTCATGTCCAACTGGATTCCCACTTCATTTTCACATAAGTATTTGTCCCCACTGTAATGTTTTAGTTGTTTGTGATAAGTTTTAGGGTAAATATTTTTGTGGTGTAGTTAGTATTCAATCCTGATTACAGTTGATAAATTGGGATGTCCAGTCCAAGTTGTTATAATAGTGTTATTGACAAGCAGTACGGTCTCGCTAGTGTGGAATAGTGATCACATGAGTGAATATGTTGAACATTACTATTATACATTCAGCGAATACATATGGTAATAAATCATCATGATACACCCCTGAACTACCCCTGAAACGCAGAAAGATGTGCACCGAAGCCAGGTTTACAATGTTTATAATATTTTATGTTTACCTCGTTGTGTTAAACAGATAAATAAAAATTTAACAACTCACTTTTACAATACATACCATCATTAATAGCGAGATACAAATTAAATCGCCACTTCAAACCGCAACAAGTTAGCCGCAGCACTAACACACGAGTACCCAAAAATAGGTCAGTGCGTACCTGACTACTGAAATACCCGCACTTTTTTAAACCGGCCAATAACAGATAGTTATTTAAAATGAGCGGGCGTTTTTGACAGTCTTATTACTATATGTATTCGCTGAATGGATTATAGTCCAAGAACTGTGTCTTGAGAGATTTCTGCGTGTATATTTTTTTGTTAGCATTACAATGGCATTATTGTGAACATTTTCTATTCTTTAGGAAGAAAAATAATATCATTGCTAGATAGTGGGATAGGGTTATCAAGCAGAAATTGTATAGTGATTCTAGATACGCAGATTTTTGGTGTGACGTTTAAGAGTTCCGTTGGTTATTATATTATGACCAGGTGTCTTTTCTAAATCCGAAACTATTATGTAACTTTCAAGTTGTTTGGGTGTCTATTAAAATTATCTATTAGAATAAAAAAGAAAAAAAGATCTGAAATCAACGGAACAATTTTAAAAATCGTTAGATACATATTAAACTGTAGAATCAAAGGAACATGAAAGAAATGCAAATAACACCCACCAAAAAAATAGGGCATGAATTTTGAGACAATAAACAACGGGATCAAGATGAAGAAAAAGATAAAAATTGGCATAAAAGAAGTGAATGCATAAAAGAAAGAACATAGAAAAACTCCACAAAAACAACTATGGTCCCGGCGCAAACGAGCATAACAAATAAGGAGAATGGGAGAACGCATAACAAACAAGGATAAACTACTGAAATAGGCCAAGCAAAGAAGAATCACAGCAAAACAGAAACGTGGAACATAAACAGTATTACAGAAAAGGAGAGAGAAATAATAACAGAATTACATAAAATAGCCATCACGATAACTGAAACAATAAGAAAAGACAAGGAACTATAAAAATGAAGGACAAACGGTGGATGGTATGCTCAAGAGTGAAAAAAGAAAAGCATCCAAGAAGGTAAAGTTAATAGTTAAAGAAGATAAAATAAAATATATTAAAAAGGAAAAATTTATTGATGAAATAATACTTACGGTAAATATAAAATGGGCCCAACAAAGACGAGAGTAAAAAGGAAAAAGACAAAATTATTTAAAGATTTACAAATACAGCAAATATACAATAATTATTGTAACACATAATAATGGGAGACCTGAATGGATAAGTACAAAATGACAATAAGGGAATAGAGTGGCGCCTGGGAAAACGAGGAGAAAAACTAAAGAATATAAATAGAGAAAGATTGCTTTACTTCTGCAAAGAAAATAAACTAGTACTACACAAAATAACAATAGAAATAAATAGCAGGAATAAAAAATCTATAATAGACTACATTTTAGCTAGCAAGAGAATATGAAAAAACTTAAAGATGTTAGAAGAGGGCTAGAAAATGAAAGCGCCCATTTTTCTACTCGAGATGGAAACGAAAATTTTACATTATAAGAAGACCTCAAGAGGAAGATCTTCACTAGAAAGATCAGATGTTATAAATTATTAGGAACCCAGTACTACAAAATGAAATTCTAGGAACTCCTGTGGCAGAAAAATGGAAAACTAACCAAAACAAACGTCTGAAACACTGTAGGTAAATTTCAAAAAAGCGATTATAAAAACTCCAGAAGAAATATGTGGAACAACAATGATAAATACACAAAATAAAAGGACTCATTCGCAATTTGGAAACATAAAAAGAAAGAAACAAAGTTGGAAGAAATATCTAAGTAGAAAAACACAAATAGACTATAAAAAGTACAAAATACTAGTCAAAGAAGAAAATCACGGGCGGAATTTGGAGAAAATGAAAAACGCACAAAGAGAATCAAAAAATATCCTTTGGTGCCATTAAAAATGCGGAGAAAAATAAAAGTAACATTACCACGCTTAATAATATAAAAGACGAAACAGATGGAATACTCACAGAAATTAATGAAATGAAGAGTATATTTTAAAAATTTACTGGAAAGCACAGATATAATAACGAAAGAAGAAAATAGAACAAGAACAACAGAACTACCCACAAAAGAATTACAAGAATTATTTAAGAAAATTGGTAAAGCACCAGGCACCAGGATACCATCACATTACAGTAAACATGCTACAAGCTGGAGAGAAGATTGGACAAAAAAGAGATATAAAAAATTGCAATAATAAGTACACTAATTATACACAAGAATCCTAGAAAAAAATTAAGAGAAAATCTAGAAGAAACCATTGAAGACGACAGATGTAATTTTCGTTCTAAGACAAAGAAACAATAAAAGAAGACAATGAAATACATTTCTTTTTCATAGACCTAAAGAAAGACTTTGACAGAGTAAACAGAGAAGATATATGGAGAATTCTGGAAAAATCAGATATAGAAGAG
The DNA here is from genome assembly GCA_036346155.1 of Sinelater perroti. NCBI lineage: Eukaryota > Metazoa > Arthropoda > Insecta > Coleoptera > Elateridae > Sinelater > Sinelater perroti. The sequence goes on along the minus strand of JARFIY010000209.1, from coordinate 843,485 downwards.
AAACCCATACAAGGATTAAAAGCACTATATAAAAAACAGGGCACTTTGTAAGAGTCAGACTTGAAAAGTCATACATGTTTGAGATAACAAAAGGGGCCCATCTTGGAATGAAGGAATTAAAGAAGCTAAAAAACAAATAAGATCGTATAAAGTTGGACATTAGAAGATGGACGATGTTAGGGTCTCAGAAATGACCTACGCATGGTCATCATCGCAAAAGATGAGAAAACTCTGAATGAAAACCTAAAAAAACAACAGCCTGGAGAGAAACATAAGAATCAACAAAAATAATAATAGCTAGAAACGAAAAGATACACCAGAAACAAAGCTAGAACAAGTAAAAGCTTCAAGTATATAGGCTTTGTGGTATCACAAGATGGATCAAGAATTAGAAGACTAGAATCGTCGGGAAGATTATTTAATGCAATTAAAACAATTCCTAGCAAAAAAATAAATCTCAAAAGAAATAAACGTAGAAAATAAAACATTAAAAGACAAAATTAAAAACACCTTCAGAAATAAACTGGAGATGAAGGCAGTAGAACAAATCATAGAACAGGGGCAATTAAGATGGTTGAAACATGCAGGGAGAATAAATTATATGAAGCAAGAACAAGTAGAAAGAAAATGAAGGAAAGACCAAGAAGGCCATGGACAGAAAATAATGGAGATATGGAAACGAAAATCCAACCAGTAAGTTTCAGAATTAAGTAAGCAAGTAATATAATCTGTAATCTATAAATGTGTATCATTTACTATACAAGAGAAGGTTCTGTTGTTTGGATTTAATAGTGTGAAAGTCTTCTGAAGGTGTTCTGTGAAGAAGTTGCAGTTTTCTTCAACGTCTGCTGTAACTAGGAATTATTCAAATTTCTCTGGTTATACTGTTATGTCCATATTTTGTTGACTCACTAATTGATAATGATCAACTAGTCGACAATCTCGGCAATTTTAAAAGAAATATCAACCAATTTATCCTTCGGTCTTAGAGTCTTGAAAGGTGTAGGACTGGCACTAAAGTTGTGACGCATACTATTAGCACCAGGAGAAGGTTACAGTTTAGATTTGGTATTACTTTATCTTGAACAGGTTTTAGTGGATAACAGATGAATCAATGCTATTGTAATTCGTTTGGTATCCTCGCAAGTGTCTTAGCAGTTTTGTCTCTTATTAATGTTGGCATGAATGGGTTACATAAATTGATATAAACCTCCCTAAGTATTTTAGGGAAAGTTGTATTTGTATTTACTTGCGGTTAGTAATGTTGATAATAGCCATAACCATTCTAAGGTCAAAGTATGCAACTGAGAAGGCTTGTTACAATGGATTTATCGTTTTATCATTATCGCTACTCTTCCCCATGTGGAATAACCATTTATTCCACATGGGAAATAGCAGCAATTTTCCACTAAAGGGCATAAAAGTCAAAGGTTTAAACACTGAAATAGAATTTAGCGGAAAACTACAAGAGATATTGCAATTCTAACTTCAGACTCATGATCAGTATGCTTAATTTAGTTTGTAGTAGTGAATTTCATGGTCCTGAATACAAGTTTATGAACTTTGGCTTGTGCGCCCTCTAGTAGCCATAACACTTCTTGAAACATTTTTAGACTTTGCCAAAATTGACCTTCACTAACCTCATTTCTATCCTCAAGATCTGGTTGACAAATAATGGTGGGACTGGGGTCATATAGGTCAAAGTTGAGATTTTTCCATGTTAAGAAAATTCACTTCTTTCATTTTGGAATTCAGAAAATTTAAAAATTTTTTCATTCTAGCAGTAATAAAGGGTCAATAAGCGCTAGCAATTAAGGGGTAACGCCACTGAAGAAGGCCTATTTTTGATAATTTATTGTGGGAGTATGGGAAGTGGGATGGAATTTTTTTTAGACAGTTGATTTAGCATGTATTGAAGTGTAAATTTTTTTTATTATCATTTTGTTGCAAAATGGCGGCGACAAAACCAATTTTCAAAATCGTGTTTTTTTTGAAAAGCATTGGCGAGAGAAAGGATTTTTTGCAACCTATGAGACCTGGAACAAAACACCAAAAATTTTCTTAATCTACATACTATTGCCTACAAAAGTACGTAGGGATTTTTTTAAATTAATTTTTTTAAAAATGGTGCACTCAATCGAAAAACGGCTATGTACTTCTATAGAGAATGTAATTGAGAAGCTACTGTCAAAATTTCAAATAGATCCATGCAATAGTATTCGAGTAATCTATTCTCGCAGTCTGAAAAAAGTGATTTCCAGAAAAACGCTTTTAAAGTTTTGCAAACACTACGAAGCGGAGAAAGTAACGGACACGTGTGTTCGGCGTAGATTTCGCAGCTGCACTTCCTCACACATACACGTTTATTGTACAATTACGCACCCTGATGGATTCCTGAGAAAACCTTTCCTCTGTAAGTAATGTAGTCACTATATTAACAGGTAAAAGCAGTATAAAAGCGAGCACGCCGCCTGGACGTCCCACAGTACTCAACGCACGCTACAAGGCGCTGCGGCAAAATCAAGAATTAAGCTACTTAAAATTTTTTTCACTATAAGACCAACTAAATATCATTTTTGAGACCCTAAAGTATTGTTTAAGCCAAAAAAAGAAAAACGATTTTTTCAAAATTCTAGGGTTGCGTTACCCCTTAATTCAATGAAAGCAACCCATTAGTTTTCAAGGCCCTCTGATCCCTGACTTTATAATTTATTCAAGTCTTCACAAGCTGAACAGATAAGGTCCTATGTAGGTTATCACTCACCAAATCAATTTAAAAAGAATACAAAATCTTACTGCACTCAGTGAATAATTGCATAATTAGTAGCCATCAGCAATAAAATACTCGAGTACTTAATATATCCCGATGCTATAAAAATTATGACAAAAGTCCCTGCTACAACTAAATAGCCATGAACATTATGATTTTCTGGTAATGGTGGTCAGTTATTCTTAAATTGTTATTGGATGAATCTTGGCACAAGCAAAAATATTTCTCTTCAGTTGAAAGAATGCTTAAGAATATTTTTTGACGGAATAAACTTTACAGCACTAGAATCTAAAGAGTAAACTAGAGTAAGTTTATATAAAATGCGTGTTTGCATCAAAGTAGTAACCTATTTACAATTATAATACAAAACTAAAAATTAGGATAATTACAATTAAAATGTCTTTAGGCCCACAAGCTATTTCTTCTTCGAAGATCCAAACCCTGAGAACCCCATTATGTTATTCAGTTCATCTGCCTGTTCGTTAGTCCCGTCCAGCATCTCCTCCGCTTTCCGCTTGTTCTCCTTCCGCTTCTCCCTGCGGTACTCCTTCAATTTCTCCTCTTCCTCAGCGATTTCCTGCATCCTCTGCGCCATGTCATAGTCTTTCTTCTTCTCCTCCAACTTCTTCTTGTTCACCTGAAACCTGCTCTTGACCGCATCCAGGGAGCTGCGCTCAATTCTCATCGACATGCCTGCAAAAACAGTCAGAAGTGCTGGTGATCGGATGATGCAAAGCTTTACCTAAGTTCCGCTGGTGCTTCTTGCCGTTGATGTGGTCGAGGAAGTTGATGGAGTCCTTCACGACGCAGTCACACACATTGCAGTAGTAGCCGCCGGACTGAGAGTCGGCGTGTTCTTGTTGATGACGATGCTCTTGCCGAGCTTGGAGTCCAGGTCGACCTTGTACTCGCGGGGCTTCAGCATCTCGCGCTTCACCGGGGGGCCCTTCTTCTTGCTCTCGTCCTCCTCCTCGCGCTCTTTCTCGCCCCGCTTGCGCTCCTCCGCGAGCCGCTCGTACTCCTCGCGGTCCCATTTTCGGCGATGGTCGTCCGGCCGCATCGACATCCTAATGGCACTAACAATAGTTGTAAACGGCTTTTTTTGTCGCGGATTTTAATTAGTTCGAAGGTAAACACGGCATAACCGCAATCCAACCTCACTAACGTCTCTGACAGAATTTTTGACATTTCGAGGTTACATCAGCGGCGGTCTCAAATAAATTTAGAAATTTCTTTAAATATTATTATTTCTATTATTCTTGGTAGTAATTTTGTCCCAATTATTTGATTGGTTACTGATAGCATGAATCTAATTGGCTACGGACAAGTTTAAGCTTGATTATATATTTTTTTTATTTTGACGAACAGAGCGAGTTAAAATTATTAATATCTTGTTAAAATTATATTATACATTTTTTTAAAATATTCTATGACGTTTTATAATCTGGACAAATACAAATCTTTTTATTATTTTTTTAGTTTTCATTGCTATAAATGATACAATTATTACTTACAAAAATATTAATTTTATCTAGTTGATCAAGTTTAAGTTTGCTTGCAAAAAATCATTTTAACCAAATCACCAACAGATGGTACTGAAACATTTACCACCCCAGTTTTGTTTTGTTTACTATATAGGTTATACAAATAACAATATTTATGGTACACAACCTTTGATGATTCCTAATGGATAAGTACGAAGTTTTAGGCCTATTGGGGGAGGGGTCATTCGGCCGGGTGTATAAAGCGAAGCAAATCTGCGACTCCACCACGGTAGCCCTGAAAGTAATCAGCAAGGTGGTGTTTCTGGCTTTATTTAAAGTATGTGCATCACTAGCTTGGACGTTTCTAGAGAGGACGATCGATAAAGGAGATTAAAGGGCTGCGGCGGGAATGCGAGATCCAGAGGCATCTGCATCACCCGAACATCATCCAGATGATCGACTCGTTCGAGACCGACAACGAGGTTTTTAAGCATTCTCTTGCTGCGTGCCTTGCTCAAACTGATTTTTTCAGATTGTGGTTATCACAGAATTTGCCCACAAAGAGCTTACTCTCATTTTAAGCAAGGAAGGGTACCTCCCGGAAGAAAGGGTTCGCACCATAGTGTGGGATTTGGTCTCAGCTTTGTATTATTTGCACTCTCATAGAGTGCTACATCGGTATGTAATGGTTTCTTTGGAGTTTCCAAGTTTTAAAACTGAAAAATAAGAAATTGGAGGCGTTAGTTTTTCAAAACACACTGCAGAAAAGTCTTGTCACCAGTACTATAAGCGCCAATGCTCAAATGAATAACAGATGATGTGACTAGTTGATCTGTACTTATCAGATTTTATTGTTGCAGAGATTTAAAACCCCAAAATATTCTACTCGATTCAAGAAACAGGGCGAAGCTATGTGATTTTGGTTTCGCTCGCAACATGAGCACAGGAACACACGTTTTAACTTCCATTAAAGGTGAGGTATTAATATTCACATAAAGCAGTTATAATTTTTAAGTTTACAAGTAGGAACCCACTCTACATGGCACCTGAGCTAATAGAGGAGCACCCGTATGATCACAGTGCTGATCTTTGGTCACTTGGGTGCATCATATACGAGTTACTGGTCGGGGCGCCCCCGTTCTGCACCACCTCCATCCTCCATTTAATTAGAATGATCCGACACGAGCAAATCCAGTTTCCAACATTCATCTCTAGCAACTGCATCTCATTTTTGAAGGTTTGTTTATAGGGACGCTCTTGTAATTTATTACGAATTTTTGATGTTATAAGGGTTTGCTGCAAAAAGACCCTGTAAAGAGACTGACGTGGCCTGAAATCTTAAAACACCCCTTTATGAAGGGTCACATATTGATCCTTGATGATGTTCCTTCAAAGCCTTTGACAAGGCCTCTCTCGATAGACACTCTGGAAGCCAAAGAGCAACAGAGGAAGAACTGCCTGACTCAAAAAGTTAACACCAAGTAAATTTGATTATGATTCTACTTATATTTTATTTATTTTGCACATGCAAATAGGATTCCAACATCAACAAGTGCCGAATTTACGGAAAATGTAAAATGTGGCGTGGCTGCAGCGAATGAAACGTGTGCAGCGGTAGTGAATTCTTCCAAACCGGAAGCCAATTTAGAAACTAAGCTGGATTCATTAAGTATTGAGTGTAAGGCTGATAAAGATCTACCACATAATTCACTGCAGTGTCATAGAAATGAAGAAAAGCAGTCTGCCGCAAGCAGTTTTGGTAAATGCTTGCCTGATATTTAGCTCGAAGTTAATGCGGTCACTTGTAGATATTCAAATTGAAGAGGATTGCACTCCGATCGAGAACGAGGAGTGGGCTGTGTTTCTGCTGCGCACAATCGAGGAGGTCATGGCGGGCGAGATGACCTCTTTGTGCCAATCGGGGCTTGCTAGTGTTGCGCTCTCTCCGTTGCGAAATGCCAATGCAAGTGCCAGAGTGCTCATCTATGTGGCGGGCCTGTTTTCACTCCCATTTGTTGTCTCGAGCGTCAAGAGTGATACCCTGCAGCAGATTAAGAAGGTACGAGAATCTTAATCTGTTTAGAAACAAATTCAGTATCTGTTTGCAGGTGTATCTGGACATAAGGTTGATTCCAAATCTAGTGTACGCTTCGAAGTTGATGCTGAAACTGAAAAAGGGGAAGGACTTGTTTGATGAGGACCTGCTTGCTTTGGAGCGTATTTATCTCGTTATTTGCCATTTGATTTATTCAGATGAGAAATTTCTAAAGCAGTGCTGCAACGCGATTTCAGGATTAGAGGCTTGCCATGTTATTCACGAATTGTTGCTGATGTGTACGTCATCAGTGGTGTTGAAGGATAAATTTGGTAACACTGCAATTTCCAGCCAAACAGAAAATGAGGGTAGCTGCAAACCTGTTGGCTGTACTAACCCAAATTTTGCGCGAGTCTCCGCAGGATTCGGAACTGATTCATGGAGTGATTGCGGGCGCCAACAACGACGAAAATAAATGCATAAACTTCATTCAGCTGCTGCGGCATTCCAGCTCATTGATTAGGGAGCGATCCTGTTACTTTCTACAGTTTTTGGGGAGAAGCTCTGATAAAACTCTGGAACTCATTTGGAGCGATGCGCTGAAGGATACACTGGAAGCGCTCGTTTATGATTCTATTGAGAAAGTTCGAAATGTATGTGATGTATCATTGTGGGTGCAATCATGATCCAATCTAATTTTAGGCAGCTGAAATGGCGGTTGAGGAACTTAAGCAGCTCCCCATCTACGAGAGAAAGAGCGGCAGTGGTAGCGAATTATCCTCCCGGAATGTATAATTATATTTTAGCAAATTAAATATAATTCATTTGGGGGTACATTTATTTGGTCCTTAATAACGTTAGTAGATGGCGTGGGTCGCAATGTTAATATAGTCAAAAACAAATAACAAGTTTTTATTACATAACCTCAAAGTCGGTCGGTTTCGTTTAGTTTTTCGAAATAACGGGGTGTTTCGGGATTGTATTACAACATGGTAAGTAGTAGAAAGCATGGCTTTGATTACAGTTAGTATCGGCGTCAAACATTCTTTAAAATTAATGTTTACGGCAAATTACATTAATGCCAAAATAGTCACGTGGACGTTGTATACAAATATTCAAATTTTTGGTAAAAATAATTGAAGACTTTCTAACATTCTTTATCATCAATTTTTAAGTACGGTGTATAAATTTTTTTGCTTTGTATGCATAGGGTGATTTAAAAAAATTGTACTAAATGAGTGTGATTTTGTTGCTGCATTGATGCAACTGTTTATCTTATTAAAATGGCGATGAGATAGCAAATTATCTTATTATTTTGACATTTAGACTTTGATCAAGTTTCTGTTATTTATTTTATAGTTATTAAAGCACTAGTGTTAGCGACACAAATTTAAAAACGGGAAATGTTGTGTTCCTCCATTTCTGTCTTTGACCGCCATCTTGAAAAAACTGGGCTTCTACAGACCCTAATATTTTTTTCTTGACTTTCAAAAGTCAAAAAGACAAACAAAAGGCGGAATATAGTGCACTAGCAAGAACGCATTTCGAAAAAATAGTTTTGGCCCGATCTACTTGCGAAAAAAAATCGCCACTAAATTTCTGTGTAGTGTGTCATGTGCTGTATCTGCCGAATGACATAACCGATTTGTAAATGAAAAACGGCGTTTTAGTTTCATGACTACGCAGGGGAAACTGTTCTTTACTTTAACAGCCGTTTTGAAACGAAATGGCGTTACATAAATTGTGAAAATTATTTTTTCTCTAAATAGACACCGCATGAGAAGAGACTTTCGAAGTAAAATGGCGGTTAATTTTTGTTGTCTGTTTTTTATACTGTGTAACGGGCTTAATTGTTTCTTTACTTATGAGAACTCAAGTGAAACTATTTCTGATCTAGTAGGCCATTATCAAACAGAATGGCGGTCACGTAAATCTTGAAATTAATTTTCGCTCGGCTTCAAAGGTCGGAGAGACAAATAAAAAACTGCATGTTTTACATTGGCAAGAACGCCTTTCGAATATATATTTTTTGGTTCGATCTGCTTTTGAATAACAAAATGATGGCTTATTTTATTTATCTCGTATGTTCTATATCGGCCAAACGACATGACTTATTTATAAACGGGAAATGATATTTTAGTTCTTTACTCGTAAGTTCCTGAAACTGTTCTTGACTTTGGCAAATTCCTTGAAACACATTGACGGCCACATAAATGCTGAAATTATTATTTTTTGTCTCTGAGAAGTCGGAGAGACAAATGAAAAACGGCATATTATTGATTTTCACAGATAACCCCCCCCCTTTAAAATAATCTTTTTTGAATTTGCTTAAAAATAAAATGACGATTAATTTTTTTGTGTGTCATATTTTCTGTTGTCTGAACGATATAACCAATTTATAACGTAAAATACTTTTTTGGTTCTCTATTTATGATTTTCGAAACAAAAGGGCGGACACATAAATCCTGAAATTCGTTTTTCTCTGCTCTTAAAAGTCAGAAAGACAAATGAAAAACAGCATATTGTTCGTTGTAAGTAAACGCCGCCCGAGAAAAAACTTTTCGTCTGATCCGCTTTCGAAAACAAAATGGCGGTTAATTTTCTTTGTTTGTTTCTCGTACTGTTGATTGACCGAAAACGCCCATTAGTTTTCTACGTAGAGTACCTGGGGGAAAATATTTCTGATATGGATAGCCATTTTGAAACAAAATGGCGGCTACGTAAATCCGAAACTAATTTTTTCCTTAGCTCTCAAAAGTCCGAGAGATAAACCAAAAACAGCATCTAGTGCATTGGCGATTAATTTTCTTCATCTCTTTGTTAGGTTCTGAATCAATCGAACGATATAATTGATTTATGAACGGAAAACCCCATTGCATTTCTCCATTTATGGGTACTCCAGGAAAATTGTTCACCACTTTGACAGCCATTTTGAGAAATATGGTGGTCACATATATCTTAAAATTATATTTTTTCTTACTTTCAAAAACTGGGGAGACAAACGAAAAACGGCGTATTGTTCATTGAACAAAACGCTCCCTGAAAATATATCGTTGGTACAATCCTTTTTCAAAATACAAAATGGTAGTTAATTTCCTTCATCTCTGTCATGCTGTGTATCGACCGAACGTTCTCCATGAATACCCAAGGGAAACTATTTTGGACTTTAGCAGCCATCTTGAAACAAAATGGTCGCCACATAAACCTTGAAATTAAATCAGATAAGTAAAATGAATGGTCTATTATACTTTGGCAAAAGCGCCTTACGAAACAAAAATTAACGCTCATTCGCTTTTAAAAACAGAGTTTCTGACTTCGACAGACATCTTGAAAAATAGAGAGAATGGACAACTTTTTGGGATCAAGCCATGGAGTAGCACTAAAGGCCCTCTACTCGGGTTGTATTTATATTATGATGTAGCTGCGTTTTGTAATCAGTTAGAGAATGGGAGAGGAGAAGATTTAGGTCAAACTATGAATTTTTCTGCATTCACTTCTCTTGTCTCAGTATAAGAAACGTCTGCCAACTTAATCTCTTATTGGTTTTATTTCTTATATGATTAAAGTAATCAAGAATGTGATTATTATTTTTTTGTTTCCCAATTTACTGTATTTTACTTTATTAACATTTTTAAATGTTTGCTTATCGTTATTCTTTATAACCTAAACGGGGTTCGATAGAGGAGTGGCAATGGTAGGAGCTGTAAACAACTCTTAACTCTATAGTTAGGATATCGCGTTTTTAGAATATCTGAGGATTTTTTTTTGCTAATTAATAATAAATCTTTGCAAGTGAACAGATTTCAAATTTGCATTTTTATGAGATTTAGGGCGTAACTCAAGGCAGTTATTTTTTAAGGGTATCACAAAATATCGCATGTCTCAAGGAAGCCGTGCGTTCATAGTGTGTGTCCGCAACATAAGTTGGCTCTGTGATGTTCTGTAATTGGACAGAAGGCAATATTAAATCACCAAGAAGGCACGGCAGTTAACTAACAACTGATTTATCATTGCTCTCTGTCCAATTACAGAACATCATAGAGCCATCTTGTGTTGCGGACGCACATTATGAATGCACGGCTTCCTTGAGACGATATTTTGTGATACCAACTCTTACATTTGAAAACAATTAGTTGCCGCGACTTATGCCTCAACCCTCGTATTTACGACTAATTATTGTAAACCTTCAGTCACAACCTTGGAAAGCAATTTTGACATGCACCAAGGCTCATTTAAGACACTTTTTTATCTGGATCAGTAGTTTCAACTTTATTATTTTAGCCGTTACGGTTTGGTTGGTGGTACGTCAACCATGTGGCGTAATTTTTTGTTTTACTAATTGCTACTAATTATGTGCTTCAGACAGTCTTGCGAGTAAAGAAAGTGGGTGGAATAAGGCTTGTAATATTGCACAAGATAGCTGGCTTTGAAATTCTAGCAGTTCTATGGAACATTCGTCTTTGATCACAAAGGAAGAGCCTTTCAAATGAGTTGATCATTAGTAATTCAGGATTAGGCACCGTCACTGTAAAATTGAATTTAGCTTATAGATGTATTTTGGTATCCGATTTGAAATGTCAGTTTTATCATTTTATGTTTGTTATTTGTAAGAAACGATCATGCAACAGACCTTTTTTGAGATATAAAGTTGACGAGAAAAATCTGTAAATTATATAAATAAATATGGCGGTCTCTAGGAAGATCAGCTCCAAAACACAAGTAATAAATGGAAATTGGACTAGAAGAGATGAAAATGGATAGAACTCATTATACCACTTTTTGTCATTATCCTGGGACCTTTCACAGTTGGTATCAATCTTTCAACGCAACCACTACTTTCTTAAAAATAATTTTTTAATCAGGCATGGTTTTACTGACTCTTTTTAATCTTCAACTTAAAGCCTTACTTTGGTACCGTGTTGTAGGTATTTTTAACATCCAATGTGTTAGAATAACTATTTTCTTTGTTGACTATATTTTGAAGAGCAATGCACCGACTATAAATCGATCTTCCTTGAATGTTGCTCTTGTCTTAGTTTCAGTATCCTAAGCCTCCTGTTCTTTTGTCTTGTATTTAAGTTTACTCTTACTAATTTTTCCTAATAATACCAAACGTCTTTCTTCCGTTCTCCTTCCTTCCCCCTCTATTTCTGCTCTAACCCCTTTCTCCTCCCTTCTCTCTCCCTCTCATTCCCTCTCCTCTCCTCTCTTTCTGTAACTCTCACTTTTCCTCTCCTTTTTCTCTTGCATTTCTCCTCTCCTCTCTCCCTATCTTTCTCTGACCCCCCATATCTCTCTCCTCTCTCTATATCTCTTTTTTCCCCTATCTCTTTTCTCCCCCATTTCTAATTGAAATTTTTTTAACATGTTTTTCTAGTTATACCTAGTTTCCTATTGTTTTGTTACATCAGGTGGGACCTTATTTCAACCGGTGGACTTCATAGTTTTAATTATTTTTTGCTTTGTCTGTGTATTTTGATAGGTTTGCTTGTGAATAATCTTCATTTTTACGATATCATATTTTTATTTTACCTCTCGGGAATAATTCTTCAACTATCCCCTGTTGATCTTTGTCTGTAAGCCTGGCCTGATTTTGCATCTTTTGTAACTATTTTGTACCCAAGTCCCCACAAATCTGAAATCATTTCCGTATAGGTTATCTTCCGCGTTTTTCATTTAGCCTTCTTTATTACGATCTTCCATTTGTATGTATTTCTCCAGATATTCTATCTGGTCTTTACCTCCTGATCACCACTCTTCTAGCTTATATTTCAGCACTTCATCCCTTCACCTGCCATTTCTACAAATCTCGTTACTTGTTTGGCTTATTATTTTTGAAGTCCTCCAATAATTAATTTATGGTTTCTTTCAAAAGCCAGTTATCCTGCTTTACTGCTATCGTTTATCTACACCCATATGTTTATATTTATAAGGTCACACTTCTGTTACTTTTTCTCTGAACTTATATAGCAACTTTAGATTAATCTCTCAGGCTTTATATTGTCTACGGACGACTTCTCATTTGCTCTCTTGAAAGTTAGTTTAGTAGATACAGGTCTTTCTTATTTATCTATTCGGTCAAGATTTTATCTTTCTTATCTTCTATTCATGGCCCCAGCTGTATGCTTTTGCATTAAAATCATCTCCAATGGGGAGTTTTTTCTTATTTCATTTGTCTCTTCTCAACATCGTGAGGTACTTTTCTTTTTTGTTTTGGGGATAATTATCATAAGTAAATTACAGTATTTTCAACTTCTACTCAGGCATTTACCAGTCTGTTCCGGTATGGAGTAAATACTTTTTCTGTCTCCTCTTTTGCTTATAACTCACCTTTTGCTACTTTTTGCCATCTTTTTATTTGTTTTTTGTGTCAAACTTATGTTTATGTTTCTTTCTCCATAAATGCTTGATTGAGGACCCATTGCTTTCTACATTTGTTTGTATTATCTTCATTGAAGCATCTCGCCCTTCGTTATTATTTCTTGTATTAAACATTTGTACTTTGGGCTCTCATTGATTTGGACTTAACATTACATAGATAGCAGATTAGTTCGTTGCTGCACTCCAGGAGTTGGTTTATCGCAGTTCGTTAGTTATCCTACCTTGTGACACCTGTAGCCCTTCATCTGTGATGCTCTCCGATTTTTTGGGTTGCCTGTTACGGTAGAATTAGAGTAAAATATTTTATTGCATCCTCTAATTTGAGGTACCTAACAAATTTGTTTTAATGGAAGAATTACCGACATGTCTTTGATTTAATTCATAGCAATGTATCATTCATGTCTTCAATGTTCTCTTCTCTATTAATTGGTCATTGAGTTGATTCATTTCTAGATCTGTTAATAATGCATTCTTTTTCTTGGACGAGAATTTATTCTGGCGCCTGTTCATTCTTCTTCGGCCTTCTTCTTTAGCAATGTTTTGAGTTGTGGTTTTGGAGTTCCGAGCGTTGTCTGTCAGTTTTTGCTCTTTGTTCTAATATGTCTAAAACTCCTTATTATCTATAAGCCTTTCAGTCTCTTCATTCTTCTAATTAAGTAAACTTTCTATTCTTTTCGTTTTTGTGTTTCTTTCTGCTATTTCTTTATAAAATTGGCTACGATCGTTTTATGTGTTTTTTGTTATTTGTGTATTGGTTCTAATGTTATTAATTCTATCCTTATTACATCAAGGCGACTAGTAGAGTGGGGTGGGTATGACATATAAATAGGATGGATTGACAAAGGGGTAATAAAATTACTTTTGAGGTAAATTGTGACGTAGGACTAGACTGTTAATACACTAGGAAGGCAATTTGGAAAACCACTTGAAAGTAGTAGATGTTAACAAACAGAGAAAATTAGCAACAGATAAGAAAAGTTGAAGAGAAGTAAACGAAAAAGTTAAGAGTAACTAACTTGCCCTGTTAGTAATCAGATCAGTTTGAAAGCTTATTTAGAGGCCATGGGAATTAAAGAGAATTCGTTGAGGTAGGATATATTGGGTTCTAGTAGTCTTCTTTATGTCGTCCAGGAGCAGATAATACGATACAGAAGTAGAGTATTTCATTACGTGGGCGAATCAAATGCAAATTGGAATTTCTTTTTATGTTCCGTGAAATGAAGAGAGAGGGGCACGGCTTCTGAACTTATGCAGCTAGCAATCTTTAAAGGATAACTTGCACTATCATTTCTTTTGTCAGTATCACGATATTGGAGCAAGAACTGTTTTATCCGTTTTATCCTGCTATTTATTAGTTTTTCGCGACATCTCGAGAAGGCTTAGAGCACAATTTAAAAACAACACCCTTAAGAAGTTTAAAGTGTGTGTGTAGTATAAACAATTTTTGGAAGACGAGAAGTAGTTGGAAAAATGGTCACTGACGTCACTCGATGATCAACGTTACTGGGAAGTATATTCGTATTGTTCGTCGTTTTCTGGAGGATGACCGGCGATTAATGGTTAGTTTACGAAACTACACCAGCACTACCGCAACTATATTTATTATTCTTACAGTCTAAACAAATTTTTGCAATATTTATTTTCTAAAGCTATCGTGGCCACACATTTCCGTGTTTTGACATTCGCCTTAATGCAGGATTTGAAAAACGACGAAAACTCGAACCCGCTGATGGCTCCGAGTCTTCTTAAAATTTACGGTAGATTTTACGTAAAGAAACAAACTAATCTACTTGAATTTACGTCTCAGTTTCTGTTTGTTTAGTTATTAATTTCTTGAAATTCGTATCGCGCATCAACATTGATTTGCCCAATCTTCGCGCGTCCATTACAAATTTACTTCTACGGGTAATCGCGTGCACCTTTCCACCAATACCACTTGCGCACTTTCGAAAGTCCTTCTCGCTTTCATGGCCATCTCCACCCGCTCACGATGGGGGCTCTCTCCTCCTCCGCATTGCAAGTCAACAAGATGTCAGGGTCGTCGACTTTTTCACACGCGCATCTGTTTTGATCCTCATCCAGTTTCTGGAGGTAGGATTGGAAGTTGCTATATCCAGTGATAAGCTAGATGATATGTCGCTTGAGGTATATATCTGCAGCCACCTCGTAATCGGTTTTTAGCCCTATTAGAACCGTTTTGAATATCGGCGGTCTTGGTCCTTCCGCTGCCTCTGGCCAATTGGTCCAGAGTTTTGACGTGCGCCTTAGTCAAATGGAATCAGATCGATCTCGGCCGACAGCGCCCTTTTAAGGTTCAAAATCTCGATTTACAAATATGTTGACGCCGCTCATGTATATGAGAGCAAATAGCGCTGACTGGCCGTCAGATATTACGGTGCAGCTTGGGATGACTGTTCAATGCCTATCGATGTATCTTAAGAACTCTCGTATCAGTTTGTTACTCTAGCTTAATTCAACCTTGGTGGGTCACTTCTTCGTTTTCCCCATGGATCTCTCATGCTTAGCCTTGTTGTTAGCTCTGTTGTCTCCTGCAAAATAAAATACAAAGGTGGTAACTTGATTAATTCTAACGCTCTTTTGGTGACTACGGTGCTGTAAATAGCGCGAGTATATTTTGTACGCTAAGCAGGTCTCTGCTCTTTCGACCATATCTCGACTGCGTTCCCTCAACTACGCGCGACTACTTTGGCGTCCCGATCCGATGGGAAATTTGTTGGCTCTTGTGATAGACCGCCCGTATGTGACCTTTCCACCATAATAGATAGTAGATTTCTACTCTAAGGTGCTGGGTGTGATGCCTGCAGTAGATGCGCTTGGCGTTGAACAAGAAATAGTCCTCTCTTGCCCTAAGAATAACACTTTGGCATTTTGGAGCTTTCCGAACACCTCTTTTTTGCGCGATATTAAAGTTTTTAATTGAGCCGCCTGAAAATAAACATCCTTGAGACAACTAAACTCTGAATATAATTTTGTACACCAATTTTCAGTGTGCCGGTCCGGAGCATGAACCCTGGGGGCACTTTTTTGTGGCTTGCCAGCTGCTTTTCGGATAATTCTGAGTCACTAGGCGTTGTCGAATGCCCCGCAATATTTAATGCTATTATCGCGTAATATTCTTTCACCTCAGAGACCACGTAATTTATCCACACGAAAACCGTATTGTCCGTCTTATTACGTACTGGACGCGCTGGTAGCGATAAGTCAGGGCAATTTTCAGGCGATCATTACTAATTTACAATGTCCGGCAATAGTTGAGAATTGCTCTGGGTTATACTGAAACATCTTCTTCATAGTCCATATTTATTGCCCTACGATAGTTATTTGGTTGGATCACTAAAAGAAGCACTTGAAGAATGAATATTTGACGGCAATATTGCTGTCGAAACTTTCGTACCCGATTGGGTAGTGTTACGACTACCCTTATTTTAGGGCAACGGAATTAAAAAATTACCTATTTGTTGGGAAAAATTGTCTGTGAGTAGATTATGTAGTAAATAACTGTGTGTAATTGTATTTTTATGGTACTTTAATGATTAAAAAATATTTTTGTTTATATTTGATTTTTCCACGTAATAATGCTCAGAAGCTTATAGATGTTGAAAGACAGTTGTTTTTTATGTTTGTCTGCCTATCTATTCGACTATCTGCTTTCGTACGAATTTTTATAAATTTGCTGAAAATGTTTTCGGGGTGGAAAGATATTTACACATAAAATTAAATGGCGTCACAATTAAGAGGAGTTGTAGCTCATTCATAGTGGGTTTAAATGGATTTATACCTAATTTAGCAGGATGGTTTCTCAGACTAAGTTAACTGGAGCCAAACATGCTCTGGATAGTTTTTTCATGGTTTAGGGTTTTATGCCTGACTTGTTGGTTCTTTCATCGTTGTGTATTCTATACATCGTATTTCTTTTTAACTTCATACTATCTTTTATTTTTGCGGATTGGACAGTAAAGAGTAAGCAATTGATGCACCAAGTTATTTAGTGTGCATTAGAGTTTTTTATCTTTTCATTTTTCTCTAAGAGAAAATTTGAATTCTGCCAGCAATGTAAAATCCTTCTCTTTTGGTTATTGGTCCTAATAGCAATTGTTTGATCGTATTTGTGTTCTCTTTTGTTTACATTTTTTTGTTTTTCTAGAGGTAGATGATTGGCTAGACTATTGTTTTGGTGCCATATTTCATTCGCACGATTTTATCACTAAGTAGTAACTATGGTAATTTAGTTTTAAGGATGTGATAATTCTCTTACAGTCGAATTATGTTTTCAATTTATGAAATGCACTTTAAAATGGCGGCCCGGCTCCCCCTCTGCCGCCATCTTCGGCTCGACAAGGCGCAGGTTCGAAAGTCTCAAAATGTGTGTCAGTATTACGTGCAGTATATGCCTCAATTTTTACCTTTACGAATCTAGTGCTTACATTCTAAAATCCCATTCGGCACTAGAAAAGGGCAATGACCGCGGTGAATTGCCATTTGCAATTTTTCTCCAACTTTTTTATGTAATGTGTTTACTTTCAGATCGAATTATTGGGCCTTTGCTCTTATTCTAGCTTATAATAGGTTATTTACGAGACCTATTGGTTCTGCCTCTGTCTCTTCGGCCAGTTGGTCTGGATGCTCGTTCCTTGGAGTTTTGACGTGCGGCTTGGTCTAATTGAGTCGGATCTCGATCTAGGCCAACATAGTCTTTTCAAGACTTTAAACTGCGACTTACAAATTTGTCGGCGTTTTCATGCTTCTAAGATCAAGTAAAGCTGACTTGCTGTCAGATATTACAGCGCATTTTAAGATAACTGCTCTATGCCTGTCGACGTCATTGAGAGAGTCTAGGATGGCTATCATCTCACACTGGATGCTTCATTCGTGACCTTCTTTTTCAGGCATGATCACGTATGCGGCACCGAACATCTCCTCAATGAATGGGATGCCATTTCACCGGTCGGTTGCCTCGTCTTCTGTATGGGCTCCTTTTGCTCGATCTCGCCTGATCGTAGGCCTAGCTCCTCTCGAAGATCCCTTCGTCACACACCGCCCGTATGTGACTCTTTCACGAAAACCGATCTTTGATCTCGACTTTAAGGTAATTTTAAAATTTTAAATTGCACCGTCTCAATTATCACCAGGGTGTCGTTTGTGAGCTCCACGATTCAGCATTTTCGTGGCAACTGAACTCTGAATATAGTTGCGTATATCAATTTTCAGTATACCAGTCCGGAGCACGAACCCTGGAGGTACTACGGTCTATGTATGATTCATCCACGTATAAATGGTTATGCGCTTGTAGATGGTGAAAGTCAGCTATTGCTTTGTATATATTTGTCTATTGGTTCTTCCGACTGCCTGCTTTCGTAAGATTTTTTACCAAATTTGATAGAAAGGTTTCCTAGATCGAACAGTTCAAAGGAGTTGAAGATTAACTGAAGCCAAATTTAAATTTTGCCAGCATCTTTTGGCCATTGGGACTTGTAGTAGTTGCTTGGTTGAATTGTGTTAACCTCATTTATTGAGTGTTCTGTTTTCTTTCATAAAAATAATCTTTTAATCTTTTTAAAGGTAGGTAATTGGTTAGACTATTGTTTTGTTACTAGATTTAATTTGCATAATTTTATCAGTATGCAATAACTAGGATAATTTAGTTGTAAGGATGTAATAAGTCTCCTACAGTCTAATTATGTTTTGACTTTATGATGTGCACCTGAAAATGGCGCCCTGGCTGCTCCTCTGCCCCGGCCCGACAAAGGCACAGGTTCGAAAGTCCCAAAATGCGTGTCAGTATTACGTGTAGTACACCTGAATTTTTACCTTTACGAATCGAGTGCTTACATTCTAAAATCCCGTGCGGTACCAGAAAAGGCCAACGACCGCGGCGGATTGTCATTCGCAATTTTTCTCCGACTTTTTTATGTAATGTGTTTACGTTCACATCGAATTAATGGGCCTTGGCGCGCTCCTTTCTGCGCGATCTCAAAATCGCGTTCGGGGGAGCTTGACCGCGCCGCACTATGTGGTGCAGAAAGATTGCTGTTGTGGCCGTGCCGAATCGCATTCGAAGTCCTTTCTAGCCGGGCCGGCGAAATTTTACGATGCTCGAGTGGGACGGTTAGTTGTGAAATGTGCACCGGTTCAGGAATACGAAAGCTTTGTGGAGGGTAATAACTGGTCTCGCATTCCTGTGTTCGTCATTGCAATGCGTTGGCTTTCCAGTGTCACCCACGTTGGGTTTGTTAGCAAGCAAATCGGCTGTGATTAAGTTTTTTCTCGACAAATACCTTTAAATTACTTTAGTTACATAGGGCACTAGGAAAGTTTTGTCTTTAATTTTTATAATCCTTCAAAATACTTTACACCACGCTTTGCGGTTCTTTAACCAGTCGTGGAACCAACTCTTCTCCGTTTCTTCCAGAATTTGGACCTACCTAGGCTACCTTTTGCTTTAGCGAAATCGGTTGATTTTGGTGTCAATCGATTCGTATCTACAAACCGATTCGATTGACATCCCTCCCAAATGTAGAAAACTTTGGGGGAAAAAGTTACGCCCACTGAAAGTTTCCATTGGCAATATATTGCTAATGTGGTCTCTTGCCATAAACAACATTGTCAAACCTATCCTAACCCTACAACATTGTACCTAACTTTACATTATCGAAGACGACAAAAACCTTATCTAAAAGAAACTTTTTTAATAGGAAAAATTTTTCGAAAGACACCATCAATCCCGTGCATGATGGCGTGCCTGATTTCTACCGGGCAAAACTCCTTATTTACATTCTCTTCCTACTCGTTCTTCTTCCTTTTTCTTCATTATTTTCGTAACGTATGTATGATTTTTTGCGCTTTTCTACATAATGTCTATTACATTTCTTTTATTTTTTTTTTATTCTTAGTTCCAACTCCATTCGCTCGCGATGTCACCTGTTACATTTGAATATGGTATGCTCTAGGTCGTCTCTTTCCTTATGGTATATGCAGTTTAAATTCTTTGCTATCCCTATTCAATGAGTGTAAGTCCTAAATGACCCATGACATTTCGGTTGTATGGTCTCTAGTCACGATTGTTGTTTCTTCGTGCTTATGAATTACCACTACTTCTTCCATTAACCCTCAACATTTTTTCCAATGCGTTTAGTCCTTCTTTGTTTGCTTAGTATGGTATTACGTGTAACATACTCGATTTTTCTATTTAATTACCTGTCTTGTTTAACATTTTAATTGTGCTTAGCAGGTATTCTACTTGGCCTTCGTTTTTGTTAGTCATCTCACATATTCCTGGATATTTGGCTAAGATTTTATTACCTGCATTCTATTCCCCTATTTTGGTTTGATCGGATACTAGAACCAAATTTTTTGTAAGTTGATGATGTTTATGTCGGTGGTCTTAATTTCTGTTCTTTCAAAGATTGTGTCTTTCCAGCTTTCGTCTAGCATCGTTTTTAGCTTCTCATATCCTTTTTATTCCTCCAGGCATTTCTTTATGTTTTGTTTGCGCACTCCTCTTTTTTCCTTCGTTTCTTCCATGATGTCCTTTTCTTCCACCTGTACCGCCATTGTCTTTATTTTCTTTTGTATCGGTCTGGTTTTATTTTCTCTAGGTTTCTCGTCGTGTTTCGTTCCGCATCTATTAAGATAGGTCGCCTTCCTATTTAATTCTTTTGCTGCATCCTTTATTTCGACTTTTGTGTCTATATTTTTTTTGGCGAGAGTATCACCATCTTCGGCTCCTCTTTTCTTTTAGTCCTGTTTTATCTATTGTCTTGGTGATTTTTTTTTCTTTATGGAGTCTATACCGTTTGATATTTTGAAGAAATCCTTCTCACTTAGTTTTTTTAGTGAGGATGGTCTAGACGTTTGTGTCAGTTCTATGAGTCTCCAGGATTCGTTCAGCGGTCTTATTCAATTTTCCGTCTCGTTGACCTCCTTTTAAAAACATCTTCTTTATCTTATTTTTGTATATATGCTTTGAACTATTTTGGTTCTTCATCGCTCTTAAACCAGTCACTAGCTGACGGTCGGGAGCGCCCTGGTTTCTCAGCAGCCACACCGACTGGTACTGGGTTATCCGAATTCTCCTGCACTCTAACTCTTTGGTCCTTACAGCCGCTCATATTTTCTGGTCTTCCCCAGTTCTAGCATTTTAACTCTACTGCCAGGGGGGGGTTCAAAATAGTCCTCCCCGGACATGGAACGCACTGTGTAGGATTAAAACGTATCCAAGACTCGTCGTGTTTTCATCGATCCATCCATCTGCTATCCATCCATCGTGATTGGTTATCCGATCTCTGTGTAGGATTTTTTTTCAAAGTTTACTTCTATAGATCCATCATGTTTAGTTCTCAAAGAAAAGCAATTACCACTCACACTATGTGGAGGCGGTTGGTTTTTACTCCCCTGGTCCTTCAATAAACCTTCACTAGGCAATGTATTTTTAATGGAAACCTTCAGTAGGCGTAACTTTTGCCCTCGAAGTTTTCCATAGTTGGGAGGGGTATCAATCGACTCAGCTCGTCGATACGAATCGATCGACATTAACATCGAACGATTTCGTCACAAAACGAGATCTTACTTCCACTTATCATTTCATACTATTAGAAGGTTTTCGTTATCATGTTAGTCTTCTTTTCTATCATCTTGGTTTTTGTCACATTAAAGCATCGTCTTTTTTCCGGGCATGGTGTTCTACATTCTTTGTCATCTTTTTTAGTTACGATTTGAAACTCAGTGTTAGATTGTCGGCGCATGTAAGATACTGTAAATTTTTGTTAATTATTGCCCTTTCGCTTGTAATGTCGCTATATTTTATTATATATTGTAGCATTAGGTTGAACAGGATGGGTGACATTGAATCAACTTGTCTCAATCCTTTCCTCATCTCAAAACTCCGATATTTTCTCATTATATCTGACTTTACAATGTCAATTTTTCAAAGTTTCAAAATTATTTTCTGCTAAGTGTATCATATGTCAGTAAAATGGCTGTGTTGTAGTTATAACTACTGATTATTCGCTTAATGGCGAAAATGTGGTTGATAAGTGATCAACTTTGCCAGAACTTACTTTGATACATTGCTATTTTGCTACAGTTGGTACATTCTGTTTTGTCGTTAGCACCGAGTCTTTCCATTCTTTTGGCATCCTCTCCATTTTCTAGATCTTTATGATTACCTCACTATTTTATGCCGTACATTCTCCCCTCTACGTTTGATAAATTATTTGTGTACACCGTTATCGCCTATTGTCTTTCTGTTCTTTTATTTTCTTTTGGTGTCTTAATTGTATTTATTGGTTGTAAAATGCTGTATTTACTACTCTCTTTTTCGTTTTTTTTCTTCACGTCATTTAATGCTTTTCATCAATAATTTGCTGTTTCTTATTAGTTTTCCTACTTTACCTTTAACGTACATAGTTCTGCTATTGTATTTCTTCTGTTTTTTTTGGGTTTTGATAAAAATTTCTTATTTATTGCTTCTCCTCAAGATCACCGATGAGATCGATGATGCAGTAGAGCACCTGAACCGTACTACACAAGGTGCGGCATGGGATTCAACACCCTTTTCGGAAGTGAGCGATGCCCGCAATACTCTACCTATGGTAATAAAAAGAGCAATAGCCGAGAAAAGAAGCCTTCGCAGAATTTGGCAGAACACTAGGTCACCGAATGATAAAAACAGGCTCAACAATGCTACACGAAATCTGAAGGCATTGCTTCAAGATCAAAAAAATCAGGCTCTACAGTATTATCTATCAACCCTCTCTGCTACCGAAACAACAGATTATTCCTTATGGAAAGCCACGAAGAAACTAAAACAACCACAGCAAGCAATCCCTCCAATTCGGAAACCTGATGGAAGTTGGGCTAGGAGTGAGCAAGAAAAAACCGATACTTTTGCAGCACATCTAACACATGTTTTCAGCCCTTTCTTTCTGCGCTAACTCCAAAAGAAGAAGCCGAAATACAACAATATTTGGAGACACCAGATCAACTAAGTCTGCCAATAAAAAAGATTACGGTAACAGAAGTAAGGTCGTTAATTACATGCGATCTAAACCTTAAGAAATAAGCAGGGTATGACCTGATTACAGGAGAAACAATTGCCGGAGAAAGGATACAGGCAAATAACAGCCATTTATAATGCTATTCTAAGATTAAGCTATTTCCCAGCCCAATGGAAGGTGGCCCAAATAATACTTATACCTAAGCCAGGAAAGCCTCCTGAAGAACTGTCATCTCATCGTCCGATCAGTTTGCTACCTGTAATATCTCAAATCTTTGAAAAACTGTTACTCAGAAGACTCGAACCAATCCTAGAAAATCATGATCTAGTACCAGTACACCAATTCGGTTTTAGGAAAGACCACGCCACTATTGAGCAAATTCACAGGGTAGTAAACGAAATCAACCAGGCCTTCGAAAAGAAAAAATATTGCTCCACCGCTTTTCTCGATATAACTCAAGCGTTCGATAAGGTCTGGCATGCGGGACTTTTGTATAAGATCAAGAAAAACCTGCCACACACTTATTTTCAACTGACCAAATCCTATCTGAGCAATAGGTACTTCCAGGTAAAGTTTCAGGATAAACTAACAAAACTACATCCTATTAACTCCGGTGTACCGCAGGGAAGCGTACTAGGACCTGTGCTGTACCTACTATACACGGCAGATATACCTACCACCAATCTTACGACCACGGCTACATTTGCAGATGATACTGCAATTCTTGCAACTCACGAAGATCCTATTATAGCATCAAGAAACCTGCAAACCTCTCTTAACCAAGTGCAAAATTGGCTTCGGCTCTGGCGTGTAAAAGCAAACGAAAACAAGTCCACCCAAGTCACCATGTCCGCAAGTTATCCTTAATAATACACCACTTCAGCAAGCCGAAGACGTCCGATACCTTGGTATGCACCTTGATCGCAGACTAACTTGGAAAAAACATATACTTACTAAACGAAAACCACTGGGCCTAAAGCTCTCCAAGTTATAATGGTTATTAGGTAGAAAATCCAAGTTAACTTTATACACGGTACTACTCTATAAATGCATACTAAAACCAATTTGGACATACGGGCTGCAACTATGGGGAACTACAAGCAACTCCAATTTGGAGATCTTGCAGAGATTCCAATCTAAAACCCTAAGGGTAATAGCAGATGCACCGTGGTACGTTAGATCATCGGGACCTCCGAGTGAAACTAGTGAAAGACAAAGTGAAGTGCGTGACTGCAAAGTATATTTTACGACTAAAAATCACACAAACTGTCTTGCTGTGAATTTGCTGGATAACAGCAATTCAGTTTATAGACTAAAAAGACTCACTCCCCTGGAGTTTCCAGGAGATCTTCCAGACCTACACTAGTTGTTTTGTGTGTTAAATATTATCCTGTATATAATAGTTCATAAGTAATTCCAAGGAGAAGCCTTCCACTGGGACGGCATCCAGCTTGTACTCTTTCTGTAAATTCACCTGATTTATTTATTGCTCATCAGAGCAGATTGTAAATATAAAGTTAAAAAAAATTATTGCTTCTTGGTCCGCCATTGTTTTAAATAAAAAAATTTTTAGGAAAAGTTTTATTCTTGACTAGGTCATCTTGCCATAATGTGCATATGTGAAGTGATGAAAATCTACATTCAGTAATTGAAAGATACCATAAATAGTATATTTTTGTTTTTATTCGGGATTAAGTTTATAAATGTTTATTGGTTGCTTTCTTCTTTTTCTAAATACTTAGGGCGTTAAGAAATAATTTCCACTCTCCATTAAAACTCCGATTGAAACACACATCCAGACGATATGCTATAGTAGGACATGGTGATACAATACAGTGTTGCTAAAACACATAGAAGAAAAAATAGTATCATTTGTACAGTGTTGTGAGTGCAGTTGTAAATAAAGTGAAACACCATGAGTAACTATAGACTTTGTGGTTTTTGTTGAGGGAGGGAGTGAGTGTTTTGGACATCCATACAAAGTTACGCAAAATTACATTTCGCTGGATAACTACATTCAAAGGCAGGAAAGAATATGCTGAGACAGGCAAAAGTAAATGCGCGCAAGTCAGATATTATTTAGTGTGTTTCAATGAACTGGTGGATACAACCAAATTCTCTTGCAGAACATTGCGTATCATTATTTATGAGGACTTAAAGATGATAAAGACCTATGCACAATGCCTTCTTCGTATTCTTAGCAGTCTGTAGAAGCAAAAGCGTTTGGAGTTATGCTAACAGTTATTGCAGCTATCTAGCCTTGTCTCAAGAAGCCACGCTTGAGATTGTTTATTTCACATCAAATTGCGATTATTTTATGGAATATGGGGAGAATTTAGCTAATGAATTGACTGCTCCCTTGTGAGAGCATTATCAGTGAGTGATGCTGCGAGTCATTCTACCAACTATGCTGTTATCCAACATGACAATGCGTGGCCTTGTTCGTTGCTACACCGTTGTGACATCGTTGCTACCCTGAATGCTCTCGAGTGGCTTGTATCCTATTATATCTCAATTTTGCACCAATGAAATGAACAGTGCGCAGTAAGACGTTCTTTTCCAACAATGAGTTACAATAGGCTGTCCACAAGTGGTACCCATGGTACATCCAAAGAATTGCAACAGCTTTATGAAAAGTGACTTTGAGGGAGAATAATTCTAATAAAATAAGTACTCAGTTCTTCCTAACAAAATATTACCGAGAAGATAACAATTGGAGTACCAATCATTTTGGTACACCCCAATTACTTTAACAAGACCCAAGTTCCTTCACAAGATAAAAGAAGTTATTTTTAATGACAATATTTAGGTTTCAGTTATTTTTTTCTTGGTGCGCTCTGTATATTCATCAGAAATGTTAAGAGTTATTTCAATCAATCTTTTGGAGGTAATTTTATGGATGGAATAAACCTGTACCTTACTCTTGACTCGCATTTTATGTACTTTTATTTACTACACTTGCAATAGTGATTATTCAGGCACAAATCTATACATAGAACAACTTCCTTTAAATTAATTGCCTTTTTTGTGTTGGTTTATCTAAGTCTACTGATGAGATAACGAGTCTTTATTGCATTGAAATGGATATCTGTAGAACACGTGTTACTAGAGCTGACACATAAAATAATTTCTGACTAGGTAAACATTGGTTTACCGTCCAGCCCCACCTCTGTCTACTAGTTTCCACTAATTTTATATTAGGACCGGTATCGTCCTATAATATTGCATCATAAAGTAACCCTTTTAACATCCATTATAATTGAGAGCTTGGTTTTTTGCAAACTACAGAACGCTAAAGGTAAACTTTATGTTCATTTCTAAAGATTTAAGTTTAATCATATGTTTATATGCCTCATGTTGCAGTATAATGGATAAGTTATCTTTTTTTAAGCAAAAAATGCAGTTCTCCAAATCTATTCTGATTGCACCTTATAGCTTTCAACAGCAGTTTTATCCCTTCCCGATTTGCAGAGTCCACCAAGGTTTTTTGCAGGAGTTTAGTGTTTTATTGATTTTTAAGAGAGATTTGTATTTTTTACTGGTCGTATCAATCTTTTAACTTACCCAATCCCTCCTATTAGGGATGCGCATTAAGCATATTGGAAAAAAGTCATAAAATACTGGAGAAGCTGTTTTACTACGAGCTTTCGAAGATATGTCATATTTTGTTATGGAAACTTAAAAATATTTTTCTTTGTTTTTTAGTTTTAAAAGGTAGGACGTCATCTTATTAAGCTTATTATATTTACCATTGATTCTTATATTAGTAATAATAGGAATATTAAAGATAATAATTTGTGTCTGTCAAATGGAGATAAATTGAAATGAATACAGTGGAATTGTCTGGCTTGTGTAGACAGTCGGTGGTTAAGACAATGGAAGCGATAGAACAGCGAATAGTAGAGAACGGAGCAACGTATGTAGCACAGAATGAAGGAAGGAATAACGTGGGCAGACAAGAACTGAAGCAGAATGCATAAAGACACCATCAGCTTACGAAATTCGCAGCTAATGCTAGGGTCTCTGTTTTTTTTTATCGTCGTGCCATCACGGTAGAGTTGCCGTTGAGATCCCTGCGATACGTGTACACGTACGAAGCCTAGAGCAGGATGGAAGACTCCCGAACGTTCTGGTGCTACAAGAAGGGTCTAGAACAGGCGCTGGAGGTATAAATAGCATGTAATGAAACAGCACGGGAAGTCGAACACTGGAAGTGAAGTGAACTATGCTAGTATGTTATAGATAAATAGAGTGTAACTTTATGTTAACATACAGACATGTTATTAAATAAATCTACGCGTGTTATTCATAATCGTCAAGAGCAGAAACGTTACAATACTTTGGATTTTCTCTGAACTTTTTGAAGGCGGCGAACAATGCGAATATTTCTCTGTCACGTTGGCCCTTGGACGACGTTGCTCACATCCTCTTCCTCCGCGTTACCAATTAGTAGGAAGTGGATGGTATTGTCGACTTCTCCACCTACTAATTTATCTTGACCCTTTATTAGTTTTTGGTTTATGAGGCAAGACCGAAAGCTTTTATCCCCATTAATAAACTGGATGGTAAACAAAGTAAAGTACTCCGCTGCTTGTCGCGCCGTGTAGACTACGGAGAGGAATATTCACACATGTCTTCTTGCTTTTGTTGCTTTAGATCTTTAGATAACCGTTTTTACAAGTCCCATTGGAACCGCCTTAAAAATCGGCGATCCTGTTCTTGCCGCAATTTCTTTGGCCAGCTGCTTCGCACGCTTGTTCTCTCCAATCTCGACGTGTGCCTTGGTCCAATTAAATGAATCTCAATCTCGGCTGAACAGGGTCTTTACAGGGCTCGATTGGTAAAATTCTCAGTGCCCTCGCGCGTCTGAGAGCAGACTTGCTGTCAGGTATTACAGATGACTACTGGTCTCTAGCGGATCTCTTCTTTTCTTCACAAGAGCACAATCGTCCGCTTGCGATCCATCCCTGCTAGGCGGATGGTCGCTGCCCAAATCCTTCCTCGCTGAATAGGATGCCATTTCACTTGGCCAGTTGCTCCTTCGTCGACAGTTTTCGCTCGCTCTCACCTGGCCGCAGCCCTAATTCTTCCTAAAGTTGCTGCTCCTACCAAGTTGTATCTGATTCCTGCACAATAAAATGTAAAGGCAGTCACTGACTCAATGCTGTTTTGGTGGCTACGGTGTTGTAAACACTTGCCACCTTAACAATGAGAATTTGTACACTAAACAAGTTCTTAGCCTCTGCGACTTTGCACTATTCCTCCCATACCTCGACTGCGTACAATACAGCCCTCTCGAAGCGTGCATAAGTGACTTGATTGTGAGCTGACTGTCGATTTTTACTGTAAGGTACCGAATGTGATCCTTGAAGTACACACACGTCTTTTTCGCGCTGAGTTTCACCTTCGCGCTATCTAGTCACCTTTTGAGCGCTTTGTTTTCTCGTGCTTTTAAAAGTTTTAAATTGGACCACCGAACTATTAACAGGGTGCCGTTTGCGAATCTCACGATTCGGATATCTTGCGGCAACTAAACTCTGAATGTACTTTTGTTTACCAGTTTGGAGTACAAAGTTTGATAACACCCTCTGTTACTTATCAGACGTCGTATATCACTGAAAGCTATAAATCAACGAGAAGAGTAGAAAGGCAAAAGTGACATGGATAAGAGGTAATCTTGGCTACCTTTTTCGCACTAGATTATTATATGGCAAACGTTGCATTATGATCTACAGGTATTTTTTCTCACATAACGTAGAACGGACCTCTTCATCTGTACAATGGACAAATACGCGTATCTTAACATTCTCAAGGATAATGATCTCATCAGGATAATGATCTGAAATACCGCGGTGAGCTTGTGAGTAATTGGCTTAACCATCGTCAGACGCTCTTTCTGGATTGGCCGAATGGGCTTTCCAATTTTCATTTGAAATGTAATGGAGAGACATTTATAGGGTAAAATAGTGTGGAAAGTATAATGGGATGCGATCCTGTAACCTCATCGACAACTTACCTTATAATGTTTATCTAGGGTTATCTAATCGAATGCTATTCCCACTTTATTGTTTTCAATAAGTTACTGTTGCAGTAAAGTCATCAATGTGTTTCATTAGATCGTTATATGCTTGACGTTCAAAGTTGGTATTTTTCCCATCACATGGAAACATGCTGTAATTCTAATGTTTCCCACTCACTATCAACTTATCAGCCTCTTCTCCACTGTATCTAAACTCTTTGAAAGAAAAGTACAGTTTTGCTTAAATGAATTTCTAGATATGTCATATTCTTCCACGTCACCAATTCGGCTTTAAAATCTCACACTCGGCCAATCAACGGATCCATAAGAATAAAAAAATTGAAGATGTATATAAAAACAAAATAAGTACATTAATAATATTTTTAGACGTGGCACAAATGTAGGTTTGGTCGTGTCTGGACTAACGGATTAATACATAAATTTCCAACTATCAAAAAAATTTTGATGTATTATCAGAGTCATTTTTGGTGGTGTTTACCTGGACATGCTGCAGCAATCCGTCGATGTTTGGTGACAAACAGATTTGCTTTCTGCAAGATGGAGCACTTCCTCACTACCATCTTGCTTGTTGTAGCCACTACCAATCTAATAAGTTTCTTTCTACCTTTCTCTTTCTCTTGCTGTCCAACTTTTTCCCTTTCCCTTCCTTTCTCTTTTTCCCTCTTCGTTTTATATCCGTTTTTGAGATCAACTATCAACACGGCACATCTCCTCTGATCTCTTGGCGTATTTTTCATGTTTTATGATATACCACCAAGTAAGAAAATTTGCATTTTTTTCTTAGCTAACGTAATGTATTTTCATTAGTAACTCCCGCTGGGAATGCATTTAAGGACACTCGGGCTATTGATTGGTACCACCTGTTGGTTGATCCGTTCACTGTAATGTCTTGCGGTTTCTGTGTGAGTAGAAGATAAACAGAAGTAGGGATAGTATACACTCATGCCGAACCCCAAGCCACATTTCTACTTTCTGTGTCATTTAATTTTTATTGTTTGTTTCCAATATAAGTTCGGAATAATGTGTACATTGTTTTCATCTAGATCTATTTCATGGAGTAGGTTAATCATTTTATGGTGCTGCACTTTATCAAAGGTTTTTTAAAGTCTGTATAGCAAAGATAGAGGTCTTGACGTATATTTAAGCGTTTCTTTGCTAATACTGTGGGGCATAAAAGAGTTTCACGCACACCAAGTCTGGATTTAAAACGGCTTGTTTGCTAGATCCCTTCCGCATTTGTTAGTCTGGAAAAAAAAATTTTTTCGTTTCTCGTATCATTATTAGTATTTTGTCTATTAACTTTCCGGAACAATTATTGTGAACCAAGACCAAGAATACTGCGATATAGTTGCACTGCTCCATTATTCATTTTTTTTTCAATGACCTTAATTTATTTGTCAATTATAAGATACCGTGCCTTGTTTATTTGCTTGTATTTTTTTTGCTCCATTTATTTGTAATTTACTTAAACATTCAGTTATGTTTTTTCTTTATATATTTTTTGTTAGGGGTGTGTGTTTCTTTTGCTTGTAATATAGTTGTTTTTCACTTTTTTTTAAGATTATTCAGTCGGGTCTAAATTATGATTAATTTCGTAAAACTCCTTTATAGTTCTATACTTAATCTGTTTGTTAATCATGTTGGAGCCAGGTCTATCAATTTTATTTAACTTGAATCGTTTTTTTTTGCTACCATTGGATTATGGTTCGGATCTGTTTCAGCAAACTGAAGTACTTTGGTACTTAATATGCTATTGGGGAATCTGTAGTTAATAGTAAAATGATTAATTTAATTGCAAATTATATCGTCAGATGTGTGCTGTGGAGATGTCGTTGTGTAGTCTCCGTGGCGGTAGATAAAACTATGGATTTATAACTCTGCCTGTTTCTTCATAGACCTAAACTAATCTATCTCTTCTTGAATTTCTTATTTTCAGCCCAAAATATCCAACTAGACTGCCGACTCGTCTCTTGTTAAACGTAGCATTAAAATTTTCTATAACTGTGTTAATGGTTTTTTGTTTCACCTGGTAGACTTTTAATTAGTTACATAGTACTTCAACTTCATGGCCTGCTGTATCTGCAGTTGGTGCATTAGTCTGTATAATTTACAACATGACTATTCTATTTGACACTTTTTTTTATTGACTACAAGCTAATATTATATACTGTCCATAGAGACATTAAGTAAAAGGTATATTTACATGATAAAAGCGACATAGAGGGGGCTTGTCCAATGGCAATCCCTACTTAGAATATCTAATATGTTATATCTAATAACATGGGATTAAAATGTGTCTCAAAGTCGTTGTGGCCTCTTCACTAGTTCGACTGCTAGAATATTGGGATGGCTTCTAATCCTATATTGATGTGTAATGCTATATTTTTAATAGTTTTTTTAACTTGTAGATATCTATGGATTAGCTAGTTAGGTACGAACCATGGTACGTTCTCAGCAGTTTTATTTGGCAAGGTTGGGGTTCCATAACTCCAAATTGGTTTTATAGCAACCTTGTAAACTGGTGGCTTATTTTCCAGGGATAACTGTGAGTGACGTCCAATTAGCCAATCGTATTTTGGGAAAGTATGACTCAAATATAGTTTCTTGTGCCATACATGCGTACCTCGTGTTGGGCGCTGGGCTAGGTGTATTCCTAGCTATTTGATCTTGTCTTTTTAAGGTAAGGTGTTGCAGTTAAGTTGAACTAGAGGACACGAGTCTTTTCTGGTTGTAAAAACTATATGTACAGATTTTTACATATTGGCTGGGATACGCCATGTTTCTATCCATGCTTAAATTTGACGTAAATGCTGCTGTAAGTAACTTCAGACTATATTTAGAGCGCAATAGAAGGCTATGATTGCTGTATCATCAGCAAAGATTGCGATTACTGTACTCCTAGTGGTTGGTGGTATATGTTAAGTACAGAACTGACCATAGAGAACTGTCCTGAAGAATGGGTGATAAAGAAATAGTCTAAGTTTCATATCTAACTGGGAAAAGCCAGACTAATAGGCCTACATGAAGCTATATAGATTGGCGGTTTATTGGTTTATAGGGTTGGGATAATTTGGACATCCTTTAACTGAATCTTAGAATTGGATTCAGAATTATTATTGTTAGTCTAATCACTTCATCTGAAAGTTCTTTTAGGATCTTTTCAGAGCTTAAATCGAGACCAAGAGTTTTCTTAATGTTAGGCTATTTTGGATGGATTTTTAAAAATTTTTAATTGATAAATCTATCTCGTACGGAGATTTGAAAAATTCATGGATAGTGTCTTTCTGATCTGTTGTAATGTCCGGAGGAAAAGGTTTAAAGGCATTCGTCAAATGTGCAAATCTGTTCACTTTCCCTTTATTATTACTTGGCCAGTCTTCTTGTTCGGCCTCGATAGGGGATTTGTGCATCTGCGATTGATTTATCTTCTTTGTTACTCTCCACGAGGAATACTTAATAGCTTTAGTGCTTGATAATTATTTAGTAATTGATTTTTTTATTCTTAATTTGTTCTTATTCTTATCTTGAAATTAGCCACTGTATTCTAAGAGTCATTTTTTCTCTAATCACGTCATTAATCAGTACTGGACAGTGTTCTTTAATTATGAGGTTTTCTATTTTAGGAGGTTCATCGCAAGTAAATGTTTAAATTGACCTTAAATGTTGCACTGTTTCATCTAATTGAAATTCAGTGTTCAATTAGAAGTTTAGGGCAAGTTTAGACTTTATCAGTTGTGAATTCTCAATTCATCCGACACCCAAGAGGTATAAGGATACAGAAGAAGAAGAGGAAGAAGAAAGAAGAAGAAGAATTCTCAATTACTTTGTTTGTTACATAACATTGCTGATTTTGGATTTTCGCTTACTTGTAGGTTGACGGTGGTTGATATCGGGGTACGATCAGAGAAGTCTAGACGGGATTAAGTGTTTAATTTTTAAACTGTTTTTGTTAACATGTTCTCCAGACTATTGACTGCTAGCGGTGATTATTGCTACATCTTTTCCTTTTACTTCTTTGGTTATTGACTGCCTACGCATTTGTTGTCTACAGCAGTATCTTTGAGTGTATCCGTATCTTTCACATTTTACATTGTCGACTTGTTTATTGCTAATCTCAGCATTAAAATCTCCTATAACTATTGATGTAGTGATATCCAGGATAATACTTTGATTTCATCGTTCCATACATCTGCAGTTGGAGTATTGGTCTGTATAATCTACATTATTATTTCACCTGACACATGCGTTACATATTTCACACAATCTCCCTTTGTTTTGTTATCTTGTACTGCAGAATAATAAACAGTATATTGCCAATAATTGTGAATCTTCCGTTTTTCTTTCATCTTGTATCACTAATTTCTAATATACTTAAACCTTCTCATTTCTTTCGCAATATTCGCTACATTTTCACTTTTAAGCAAAGTTCTGACGTTCCATTTGTACTGCTTAAACCATTAAATTAATTATTTTAAAGTTGGTTCTAGTAATTTCTCATATAGTTTACCCCGTATGTCAACACGATTACTGGGTGTAACACTTGAAGTCATATGTGAAAGTTAGAGGGCATCAGAGGGCCATTATCTCAAAGGATTAGCCATCCTGGGTATAGATATGCTATCTCTAGTAGGTAAAGTTGCCCTAATTGTAACATAGCGGCAATTGCCAACTATGTCTTTTGGGGTAACACCAGAATAAGAACCTCTAGTTTGAAATTTATTTCAGGGGGATTATCATTTACGCTTAAATTCTTGAAAGCAACCCAAAAATGTTGCTGTAGAAGAGGCAGAACGTTCAAATTCTGGATTAAACCTTCCAGTGATTGCTGTTGATTTGGGCTACTTTTAAAATAAAAAAATATTGCAGACGATTCTCTCTCCTTATTTTATTTTAACTTTGAATTATCTGTTTGTGACACAAGGTGCAGAATTGAAACAATTTTGACAAACTTTAGTTTGCAGTGATTCAGATCACGTCCAAAAATTTTGTTGTTTGTTTTTTGGGTATGTTTTTCTAATATTTTCTGTCTTTAATTTGCTATATTTTGGTTCATAACTATGATAGACTTCTTCTCTACACAAGAAACAAGTATATTGTATATTGGAAGATCCTCTTTTCCTGATATTCTTCATATTTAGTGGTTTTTTTTTCGTTAATTTACAGCGGAAGTTTCGATGACTTCCTTTTTTGCTGATACTGATCTAGTTTGCTTTTCAAGATTTTTTATAGCTTTATTATGCTTTTTGGCAGTTTGGTAACTTCATATTGCTATCCTGTTAGCATAACTATCTGTATAGAGTGGAACTGACAATTATTTCAAGTCTAAATATACACGATCATGTTTGTTGGTTAGAGTAGAAATATAATTCTTGTTTTGCGTAATCAAAGCTTCTTTGAGCTATTCTACTCATCCTCAGGCATTCCGATGAAATCATTGCCGCATGATCTGTCCTGTGACGAGGTTAATTATACGGCGTGCAGTAATCTAGCGTGATGATCTCAAGATCCGAAGAACGGGGTAAACGTTCCTGTTTGGGTCCCCTTCACTCGAGCGGCGTTTGTTTACATTAATTGCCAGTTGCGGGCAACGGAGCCGTAAACAACGGGGAGTTCAACGGCTGTCAATGAGGAGCAGGGGCGTTTCTGGCGAACTTCGAGTCGGCGATCCTTTCCCTTGCATCACGCCGCAGTAGCCAAGTTACGCAACGCCGCCGATAGGATGGGAAACCCCGGCGCTATATTTAGAGTAACCCCAATTGCTGATAAAATTCCGCTTCCATGAATTAATTATGCGCGCTCAGTAGTCTGCAAATGCCAACCGAATATCAAATAGATCTGTGCCGGACTTGATATGCCGAAGATTTTTTTTTTCGAAGTTTGATAAACTTGTGTAGGTTAAAACAAAAGATCTCGCAGCAATATGCATATTAGATGCCAACACTAAATTATGTTATAATTTATAAGGAATCGACTACTTATCTAAATATTCGGCGCATTTGCCCCATCTATCGGAAGACTATCGAATTCCACTTCGGAAAAGAAAAAGCTTTTTGGAGTTAATTAACTCAACCAGACATTTCTCGACATCTAAAATAGTGAACGGGTATCAGCTAACTGATGTTGCAAGGATCTGAAGGGATGAAATCTTCCTTCCCTTATTATTATAGGACCTTTTTGCATCCAACTTGTTACTAACACGTATCAGTTGCTGTTGGTAACGCGCGGCGATACAGTGTTACTAGATGGAGGCAACTCATAGTCTGCAACGTTCAGATAATCTGACCAGATATACAACACTATCTTCCTGGTATGGATATGCGGTCATGTAATACTGGTCGGCGATTCACCTGAATAAACTCACGATTTTGCCTCTTTAGCTTCTCATGAAAAATTTATTTTTTGGCGCAGATTACAGTCTAATGCAATCTTTCTTCTTGAATTTAGAGAGCAACCACCTAGCAATGTCATAGCGTCTACTCATGGTCTGTGCTTTGAGGGGGATTTCTTATATAGACACTTAGAAATGGTTTAACTTGTTACTTCGAATTTCTTTGCTGTTCCAAAAGTTGTTCCAGATTCTCATTTTGGATTCTTTAGCTATCTTTTTTTTCTAGGGAGAAATCTTCATAAGACGCCGCCACGCTTGTGTGTGGTGGTGAGCCGGATTCTTACCGTATGAAACTCTCCTTTTTCGCTACGCATGTTCCACCCGGCACTATCTACTTGGACATTCTTCAGGTGGAACTGATATTTCTTGTTTACCTTCCTTAGTTTGGTCTTTCTTCTTCCTCTTTTTTCTTCATTATTTGCTTGATATATCCATGTGTGCGATTCCAGTTTTTTGCACTTTCCAGCATGGAATCTATTATATTCTCTATGTTTATCTGTTTTCCGGTTTTTAGTTCCAGACTCGTTCGTTACCGATGCCATCTGTTACCGTGTATTCTGGGCCGTCTCTTTCTTCGCAGTATATACAATTTTCGGTGCGTGTACGTCCTGAAGGATCCGTGGCCCGTTAAAAATTGTGTCAGGAAATATTCCGACTTCCTGTGCTTGCACCTTATCCACAGCTTCACTGACGGCAGTAGTCTTCTCGTCCATTCGGCTACCGTTTCTATGTCGTTCCATCTTTCTTGGCATTTTGCGATGGTGACCTTTCTTTCCTTCTTTCGTACGTCTTCCTCTCCTCTTCTGTTATGATATATCCTCGCTCTTTCCTCTATTAACAAGTCGATGGGTATTACTTCGCTTATTACACATAGTGACTCTGTGAAGCCGATCTGTATGTGCTTACTACTCTTATAGTCATCTGTCTTTGCACTCTCATTTGCATTTTTCGGTTTTGTTTATTTCTAGTACGCCGTACCATATTGGCGCCCCATATGTTAGTATGGACTGCACCACTCCGTGTAGTATTATACCCCCAATATTTGGCATTAATTTTGTCAGCGCCCTCACTGATTTTTCCGCTTTGTTGCTGGTCTTTCTTACATGCTCTCCGAATATTAACTTATCGTCAATCCATACATAGATATTTTCCTGCTTTTCCTGGCCTAATTTGATGTTTTCCAATCTCAAAAATGATATCGTCTCTTTTCCTGGGGCCTTTTAAAATAATCGCTTCGGTCTTGTTTGGCGCTATCTTAAGACCGTTACCTTTCATCCATTTTCCTATGATATACAAAGCGTTGTTTATGTTGCCTATGAGTGCGTCTTTTTCTTGTGCATTAGCCATCAGGACTAAATCGTCTGCGTACGCCACTGTGCTACATCCTGTTGGAAGCGTTAGCCTTAGGACCTCGTCGTATAAAACATTCTATAATGTTGGGCCAAGCACTGATCCCTGTGGTACACCTTGTGTCACGTTTATTTTTTTTTAGCTATTGTTACTTCTCATTTATTCACGTAACTTTGTATAGTACTCACTAGATATCCGCTGATGTTTAGTTTGTTTAATTTCCTGATTATGTAGCTTCATGCAGCCGTACAAAGGCGTTTTGTACATCGATCATCACCATTACCACCCATTTTGCTGTGCGTTTCTTAGCTGTTTCTACAACTGTTTTAATAGCGTCGACAGTGGACCGTTTTTCTTGAAACCAAACTAGTCTAGTTCTTCTTCTAGTCTTTCCTTGATCATATGTTCATACAGTTTGCCTATGGTGTCCAACAGGCAGATTAATCTGTACGTTTGCGTCGCATTGTTCGCTGTCTTTTTTGGTATTAACACTACGTTTGCCTTCTTCCAGTTATCAGGGAAGCTTTGTTCCTGTAACAGTTGGTTCACCATTTCCAGTATTTCTTAAGGTGTGACTTTTATTGCTTGTTTTATTGTTTAGCTATCTAGGGCATGTGGTATCACGTAGGTCAAAATTACTACCCTGCGCTATTAGAATCAATTCCTGTAGGTACTCTAGGAAAAGATATTCTCTGATAAAACAAATCATTTTTTAGGTTTTAGTTGTGCTTTTCTAGATGCACCATATTAATACTATAGCATTTTTTATTTCTTTCTGATAGGTCCAGCGATTCATTTAAGTAACTGGGAATGCTGTTAATTACACGTTTTTTATACTTTTTTTTAGAACCATTCTAAAGGTTAAACGGTAAAAGATTTGCAAATATTTCTTTTTTGAGCGGCTTCAACAACATCCAAAGTTGCACAGTGGATACCTCGTATGATCTGGTCAAAAGTGACCATATATAGGCTGCTTCTTGTTGGAAAAATCGTATTTCTACTATTACAAACGGGATAATTTTTCGAATTAAATCGGTGATACTTCAAGGGATGAATTATAATCTTTACCATTAATTTATTTGCTTATTTTTATGTAGTCTTCTAGTAGCCCCTTGTATCTTAGCTATATTTAAAGTTTAGAGGTCTGGGTCTAGAAAAAGTGAACCACATGGAAGAGTAGCACTTTGATCCGTGAAATTTGTGAACATTCGTTAATAATTGTATTTATTTGTTCATTTGTAAAAAGTAAGTAGTCTGTTCTTCAAAACAAACAATTCTTCTCTACTGTGATGTTAGATGTCAGACAAGCATTTGAGTCTGGCATAGAGGGTTATTATACAAAGTAAAGAAAGCTCTATCCTGCAAATTCAATTTCTTAGTTTTTTCGTAATAGAAGCTTGCATGGAGGCAGCCTGCGTTGGGAGGTTTCTGGTAGGTTCTCCGAGGATCAGCAACCTTCCGAGTTTGTGGAAGTTTGTTAAAACTCTGAGAACTATAGTTTTTAATATGATAGGAAGCTTTCCTAGCCAGTTGTGAAAAATAACTGGCAGTATGTTTTTGTATCATATTGAAAACCTAGAGTTCCTGCAGATGGTTGAGGTATTACCTCCGGAACATGGAGGTAATACCTCTATCATCGAGGAAGAGGTGGCTTACCTCCACCTCTTTCCTCATGGATAGCCTACCAGCGAAACGGATACGGAGATTAAGTAATCTGATTATTTAATTTCCGACTAAAACCTTCAAATTATAACTTATAAGACCATGAGATTTTTTCCTATTGAAGTCTATGTAAATGTTGGCTATTTTTTCTAGCTCAACCGTAAGGTTTTCAAATTTTTTCCGAGAGAGCTTTTTGTTTAGCACTGCTGAGGTGCCTCAGTGTGCTAATTCAAAAATTTAAAACCAGGACATTTGCCAATATTAATCAAAATTTTTTACAAATACCTTTTTTAAAATTAATTTCTGCAATAATAGGAGCATGCGAGAAGAGATTTTGATCTATAATGATAGTCAAGATGTTGCACCATCACAATCAATAATATAACCAACTTTTGAAATATTTTTCTGAGCGCTACTTGAGAGCTAGCTATAACAAAAAGTATATGATCAAAGCTCGCACAGTTTTGAAGGAAAATGTTCAACTGTACAACTTCAGTTTTTGAACAATTTTTATTTGACACTTTTAATGCACGTGAGGCAATGAAAATTTTTTGATCAAGACCTATACTTACAGGCTATAATCTCATGCAGACATTTCATTTTTACAAGTTGGTGTATTTGCAGCAAAAAATTACAAAACTTATGAATTTTCAACCGTTCAAAAATAAAAAGGCCGTTTTGACACTAGCAATGATTTTATCCATCATAAGACTGAAAAGCCGCGGACTTAAAGAGTTACCATGTCGTATTACTATAGCCACTGGTATGTCTTCTGTCAAGCTGTTGTTAATTAACACCTTTGTCATCGTATTTATGTTCAATTCTTATATTTCAAATGGAATATCTTTTTTTCTAGAGTGTTAATGACATCTGCAAGTTTAATTTGGTCGTAGGCTTTGGTCAAATCTATAAAACATACAAACGTTAATTTGTTAGATTTTGTTGCTTTTTCTATGACCTGTCGTAATGTAAATACAGCATCTGTGACTGACCTGCTTTTCTGAATCCCTGCTGCTCTTCACTAATTGTGATGCATTTTAGGATTATGTTTCGATGCGGGAGTAAACAATTTTACTGTTAAATTTAGGAACGTTATGCCGCGATAATTATCTAGTTGCTTCTTGCCACCTTTCATAAATAGAGGGATGGTTATGCTCTTTTTTCTTTCTTTCTGAACAGTTCCTGTATCTATTATTTCATTTTTTGGAACAGCATAAACCTTCACTGCCGCATTTAAGCAGTTTTAAGAGGGCCTTCGCTGGATTGCTACTCTCCATGTCATATATTATATTAGCTTTAAGTATCTAGTTTGAGGCCTACATATGTTATACTTATAGTCCTCTCTGGACTGATTCGACAGTTTATTTGGTATTCCATATGTTCCAGGCGCTTTTCTACTTTTTAGCTTTCTCATCAGCTTAAACACCCTGGAAATTTACCCAAATGAAATCATTGAACCAGTGATAGCAGATCCTTAAACTAGGCGACTTCAGAAGAATTGGCTAAACGATCTGACTAATGGAAGGACACTGATGAAAGCACTTCCAATGAAGTCCGAAGCTCTATTAGTATTTTTAGCAAATATTAGTTCATCGAAAGTAATATATTCTGATCCTAATAATGTTTAAGTAAACAAAAAAACAAACTTTTTACTGCCATTTTAAGTTATAATCCGTTTTCATTAACTTTTCCGTGATATTGTATGTTTATTTTGTCTTTACTGTTGGAAAGAAGGACTACATATATCATCAACGAAACGTAACAAAACTTTATCATTTTCCTTTGCGCTGTAAAAATTAAAAAGGAGACAGGACAGTTTTTCATCTGCATTTCTCTTTTTTTATCATTAACTAATATTATTCTCCTTTTGTTTTATAGAGATTGTAAATACCGGATTCATAGAACTTATAAAATAGCGTCATAGAGTTTACTCCGGTTTTGGACATAGGATTTTTTACGATCTTGTGCCCTTCTTATCTATTGTCTTTTTTGCAATGTCATCCCTCTAACATGCTCTCAGTCTTGCAATGTCCCGCTTGCCTGTTTGGGGTCTCCATAAGGTCATCTTTTTACTCAATTTTTTGTCGTTTCGTCGTACAAAATGGCCTGCCCATCTCCATTTTTGTTTGGCTATTCTCTCCGCAACATCACCGACTTTCGTTCTTTTCCTTAGCCATCCATTTTTTCCTGTTCAGTAGCCTAATTCCTAATATCACGCTTTCCATGTTCCCTTACGCCACCTTCAGTTTCTCCATGTTGGTTTTTGTTAACATGCAAGTCTCAAAAGCATATGTTAGGATAGGCAGTACGCATTAGTTGAATATCTTTGTTTTTTGATTTTTGCGAATGTTTTCTTAAAAAT
The DNA here is from genome assembly GCA_036346155.1 of Sinelater perroti. NCBI lineage: Eukaryota > Metazoa > Arthropoda > Insecta > Coleoptera > Elateridae > Sinelater > Sinelater perroti. The sequence continues at coordinate 802,997 of JARFIY010000209.1, read as the reverse complement.
ATTTTTTAGTTTGGCAAGAGCCGACCATGCAAGTTGAATTTTTCGATTGATCTTCGCTGCTTGGGTGAGCTCCTTAAATGTTAATTTCTGCTCTAGGTATGTGTACTCATTAACTGTTCTTGTCCATTAACTAGTGACTCCCTCCCATCATTCCTATTCGTCATTAGTTTTGCTTCTGCCATATTGCTTGTGAGTTCTACCTCCTGCGTGTCTTCTTGTAGCTATTCTACTATATTCTTGGTAAAATATTCAGGAATGTGTCCAATTCAAAAATAATTTTAATGGGGTCAAATATTAGAAGTAAAGTTTCTTGATTTAGGCATTTGGTAACTTCCCCAGGCATTTTATCAATACCGGGAGCTAACAATAGCTGGTTTCTTTATGACTTTGTCAAATTGTCTTTTTATTACTGGCGGTCTTTTGTCTCATCGTTTATTAATGCTTTCTTAGCTCTTCGAACGTCTATCTCTATATATATTCAGCAATGTCTTTATCTTCTGTTAAAACTACCCCGATTTTAATTTCTATTCCAAAACATTTTTTCCATATTCTAAACTGTTCCTTAATTTTTCCGTTTTATCACTATTTCCTACATTCAAATCTTCTTGTATTTCTTTACAGATATTTATTATCTACTCTTATTTATCTTTTACATTCTTTATTTACTTTATTTCGTATTCTTCTATACGCTTGTTGTCCTTGTTCTGTGTTATTGTTTTTATATTATCGTCTCTCTGCAATGAGCTGTAGATTTTTGTTGTATCTTTTCGTCTTCTTTCAGAATTTTTATGTTCCATGTTTGTTTCTCATTTTCCTTTATATTTTTTTAGCTTAACGTGGTATTTTACTATATCATAACCATATTGTAGTCGCTGTTGGTGTCCGGTCCTGAGTATTTATTTTTTCCTTTGGTTGACCAACATTTAGTATATTTGATATCTTGCTATGTTTCCCAACATTTTCGAAGTAGAGCGCCTTCGAACACGGTGTTTAAATATTATATTGGTTGCAATTAATTTATATGAATGAATGGCTTAACACCCCTTGGAGGGGTTACGCCGCTTTAAGGAAGCTTTCGAGATCCTTTGAGGGGGATCAGTCCGTTTGCGGGCGATCAACCGTAATTAATTTATATTGTATCCAGAATTCAATTTGTCTTTTTTATATTATTTTTCTTTCCTAGACTACCAAACATTCTTTTTTCCATTTCCTAGTACAGTTCCAGCCCCCAGAATTATTAAGTTTTCATCGCCTGGTATTTTCTTTAGTATTTTACTTGGGACATATATTTTCTATTTTGTTATCGCTATGTTGACTTGTGTTATTACTGTTTTAACAGGTCTTTAATTTTTATCACAATTATTTTTTTTGTTGTATTGCTTGAAATGTTATCCAGTTTCCAAATTTCCTGTTTTAAATTAAACCAACTCTAGCTAGCTCTAGATTTAGTGTGAATGACTATATTTTTCACTCTAGTAGTCGCCTTCCTGTGGCCGGCCATCTTATTTCACTTATGCACATAATATCGATATTCAGATTTTCATTTATATTTTTGCGTTTTCAAGTTGTCCACTTTTGAGAAGTTTTCTTACATTCCACTGCGCTATTTTGTTAATGTCCTTATTTATTTATATAGTCTCGCATTGTCCTCCCCGGAGTTGTTGACTATAAGAGAGAAATATGTACTGTGCTTAGGGCTGCAGCGTTTGAGACTGTCTTTTAGGAAGTGGAGGATATTGCATTGTGTGTCGTTGTTGCGTAGGACACGTTGATGAACGAATTTGCGTCACTCACTTTTGCTTAACGAAAGTCAAACCCAAACTCTTAGATCATTTCGAACAAAATCTAAATGATTACATAAAGCGCTCAAAGTATTGTTTCAGAAATTTCAAAAAAGTTTCTGTGCACTGTAAAACTTTGCACTAACCCAATGTCTTACTTTTTTTCTTTCTATTTATCTCTTTCTTATAAAGAGTGGCCCAAATTGAGCGGCGGATTTATTTCGCACCTTTTTTGCGGTTAGCCTCTGATGCTTTGACATCTACGACCATTCTTCCAACTAGTAAATATCATTGCTAAGACTCTTTGGAAGTTTGGTGAAAATGTTCGGGGGCGGTACGAAAATTAGCGGAATTTTTGGTCGAAATAGTCCACCAAGTAAAACAATGGATGCAAGACCTCATGAGTTCTGTTTTCATCTAGTTCTCGCTTTTGCGTGACCTTTCTTATTCCTTTATTCCAAGTAGGTCGTGGTCTTCTTCGTTTATTGTTGCCTGTACATTGATATTGAAATATTATTTTGGGCTATCGATCTCCCGGCATTCTCATTAGCTGTCCAAATCAGCGTAAACTGCGTACTTCGTTTTTATCAATTACTGTTCGCTCAGCTTTTATTTGTTGTCTAACTTCTTCGTTTGGCATCCGTTGGAGCCTAGATATTTTGGCGCTACGTCTCAAGTAATCCATCCCTATTGCTTCTAGTCTGCATTTCATTTCTGCACTGATTACCTAGATTTCAGTTCCATAACAGAGAACCATTTCCACCATTGCTTGGCCAGTTTTTATCTTGGTATATTTAGACATGTTTTTATCCCACTATAGTGGGTTAAAACAACCGATTACTTTTCTACTTTCTTTGATTTTATGTTTTGTTGTTCCCTCTCCCACTCCTCTTTGGTCTACAATAGCCCTCAAATATTTAAATTCTTCTACATGTTGAATATGTACTTCGTCATTTAGGAGGACTTCAAATCGCGTCTCACTATTTTACTACTAGATATTTCGTTTTTTCTAAGTTTACTTGCAGTTCCCACTTTTGATATTCACTATAAAGCATTCTTAATTAAATTCCAGATCAAATGAATCTTATGCCATAAACACTTGATCGTCCGCAAAATTGAACGCATAGAGGTAGTTATCATTGATTCGTAAGCCCATGCCTGCACAGTTCCTCTTCCAATCATGTAGTACTACTTCTAAATATAGGCTTGGTAACAAACTAATCCATGATGGAGTCTTTTTATTATTAAAAAGGCTTTTAAAATGGTTTAGCTTTTTTAACTTAGGATGTATCGCTATTGTAAAGTTCTTTTATGACAGCTAGTAATTGGGTATTTATATGTAGTTGAGCTAGGGCTTCCCAAAGCGTACTTTATGGTACCGAATCATAAGTTTTTTTAGAGATCGACAAAGGACAGATGAATTTTCTCTTCCGTTAGAATCTTTTTTTCTAATATTGTAGTGAAGAGATTGTTAATACATCAGCGACATGATATAGGGTTGTTAACATTCAATCTTACTTTTTTAAGTATCTTTCTAAATAACTTATTCAGTAATTTTGTAATTTCGCTTATAATTTCTTTTCCTTCATATTTCACTAATTCAATAGGTATATTATCTGGTCCAGGTGATCTTGAATTTTTCATATTCATCGCATGTTTTTTAACTTCTTCTTTTTTCAGACTTCAGTAGAGCTTGCTTCTAGCATATTGTCAGTATTTTCTATTTCTTTAATTCTTCTCTTTAGTTCTTTATTTTTGCTTCATAATTTTTTTTCTTTGTCGAGTTTGCTTAGGTAGCCATCTGTTACATAATTTCTTTTTCCTTTTATTAGTACTTTTATCTCTTCTGTTATCCAAAAAGGTTTTTATTTTTATTTTTTTTCTCTACAGCCCCAAATGCGTGGTAGGCAGCGTTATGAATGTTGTCATATTTTTTCTCTATGTTATGTACTGGCTTATTACTTCTGAGTTCATTCTGTAACCTTTCTTATAACATTCTAATACTAGGTTTAGTAGTAAATGTAATTTGTATCTCTGTTCTATTATATTTTGATCCTGTATCGTATTATCTTGTAGTTTTTAAAGGGCCACAACTATTTTTGATTTAAATTGATTAAATTTGATTAAATAGTGATCAGACTCACAGTTAGGTTCTTCTTTTACTCTACAGTCTTGTACTTTTATAAATGATTTTTGTTTTATTATGATTCCATCAATGATTGATTGCTGTTTTAATATAGGTCTTTTCCGTGTATACGTATATATGTTCTTCTATGATGTTCTTCGCAGAATTTTATTAATAATTCTCCTGATTGCTTAACAACATTTTCTCCGTGTTGGTCTGCTATTTTATCTTTTTGTTTTGAGCCTACTCTTCCATTGAAATTTCCAAATGAGTATTATGTTTTGATGATTTTTTCGTAATTACTGTTCTTAAGTTTTGATATAAATTGTCTTTTACCTATTGTTTTGAGTCATCTGTTGGCGCATACACTTCAATTATAACTGTTTTATATTCATTTTGGTACATCGACTTAATACTCTTCAAAATAGACCCCTTGGCCATCCACACTTCTGGTAGCGAGCCTTCCAGGTCGCGAAGGCCTTCTGGAAGTCGTCCTCCGGGATTCTATTCAGCGCCCTCGTCGTTGCCGCTTGGACTGCTTCCACCGAGTCGAAACGATGCCCCTTGAACTGCCTCTTGATCCGGGGGAACAGGAAGAAGCCCGGCGGTGCCACATCAGGGCTGTAAGGGGGGGGGGGGTGAGGCAACGTGGAAACGCCGAATTTGGCCAGGAGATCCCTCACAATCCACGCGCCGTGGCACGGCACCATTTTCGCGCACACTTTTCTCATCGACAAATCCTCTGTGATGGTGCGTTGGACTGTCCCGTACGAAAGATTCAGCTCATTACTAATTAATTTAATGCTCAATCGTCGATCAGAGTTCAAAAGTTGCTTAACTTTCAGCACATTGTCGTCCGTTCGCGAGGTTGACGGACGCCCGGCGCGTTGGTCGTCCTCGACGAGCTCCCTCCCCTCCCGAAACAACTTGTGCCACTCAAATATCGAGGAACGGCTCATTGTATCCTTCTTGTAGGCCTGCGTAAGCATGTCCTTGGTTTCGCTGATTTTCCAAGTTTGTAGCAAAACTTGATAGCGTACCGCTGTTCCAAATTTCGCTCCATCGCAACTGACGACGAAGCGTCACTACAGGAGGTCACTAAATCAGTGATCCACACTCTACTAACGCACGCAGGCGACTGCCGCTGGTCAAAACCTGTTTCCAAGGCTCCCCTCCATAACATCCGGCTTTGCAGACCTACTACTTCTGGATACAACCCTGTATTGTTAGTGTTGTAATTCTATCACATTCACATTTGAAAGTTTTTGTATGTGTATTAAGATAGGTACTCTCAATGCTGCTCTACTAGACACCGGACCAATAGTGTACGTAATCTGTTAGTTTTTCATTTCTTTTCCTTTCCTTTTTGTCTCCCTTACAACTGATGTGTCAATGTTTTTCTGGTTTAATTCTTTATCTATATTTACTATTTTATTGTTTATTCCTTGAACATTTCAAAGAACTGTTTTTATCATGCGTTTCTTCGTCATTTGTCGCCGTAAATTTTCTATTCTAATCCGAGGCTTAATGAAAATTTTTTAGTAGTTGTACTATTTTACGAGTGAAGAGTTACTGACCTTTAGGCCTCAACCTTTTTTATTCAGAGTAAACTCCCTTAGCCGAAAGAATGTAGATTTTAGGCCTTTTGCCCTTTGCCCTTCCTCGTTAGCTACAGTTTGCTACGACTACAGTCAGGGGTTTCTATGTGAATGTGAGTATAGGATTTGGTGGCAAAGCTACTAGAGAATCGCAGACACAACAAACGATTATTTTAAGGAACTTCCTTCAGCGAATAATCACTGAGGACTTGCACCTTCATACGTGTTAAATTCAATGGACATAAGAGCTTAAGCTTGGTTAAGAGCATAGGACCTCTACGTAAAACTTCCATCTGGTTCCATTTTGGGCCATTTGCTTGACTTTCAGCTACGCCTGACCCGTATATTATATTTCTTTTCAATAGTTTGCCTTAAGTTTGCTTGAGCCTCCCTTTTGCTCTGGATTCGAGTCCAGTGCCATCTTTGTTATGTTTGTTGGTTCTCGTCTCAGAATATGTCCGATTCAATTCCACTTTTATTCTAATTTCCACTGCTACCTCTATCTGTTTTGTTCTCTTCCATAGTTCTGTGTTTGGTACATAGTCTGTCCAATTTATTTGAGAATTCTTCTCAAGCATCTGTTGAGGAAAGATTGGGTTCTTCGATTCGTAGCGGTTGTGGATTTCCAAATCTCGCACTCATATAATAGTATAGCTTTAATGTTCGTGTTGAATATTGTTCATTTATATCGCTCTGAGATGCGCCAGATTTTTCTGAGTGTTTCAAATGCAATATATGCTTTTCTTGCCTTTCTATACGTCTGCTTCAGTGCCTCCGTTTGTTGATACTATGCTCTCTAGATAACAGAACTCCCCCAAGTTTTTAATGGGCTGGTTATTTATGAGAAAGTTTCGTTGGTTATTTGTGCCCGCTCTCATAGACTTTTTTTGCTGTGTTTATTTCCAGTCCTGCTGATTTGGCGTGACATTTCAGAAGACTTATTTTATTCTGCATATCGGTGAAAATATGTATTAGAAGACAAATGTTATCTGCATAGTTTAAATCGTGAAGTTGGTTCTGGACTCCCCATGTTGTTCCTCTACTTTGTCAGTTAACATTTTCATTATCCAGTCTACTACCAGGTTAATGCGAAGCGGGGATAACGGATAAGGCTGTTTAACTTCATTGGTAGTTCTGATGTAATTGGTGGTTTCCCCTCTGTTTTCCACCTTACAATATGCCTCTTTATATAGAGCTTTTATTAGGTTTATAATTTTTAACGGAATTTCTGTTAGGTCTAGGATCTTCTAGATCACTTCGTGATTAATTGAGTCAACAAATATAATGTATAATGGGCTACGCCACTCGAGCAGTTTATTTAGTCAATGAAGAACCTATTTGGCGTATTCTGGGCAAATTTTCGTCTCTATTCTATCAATCTGGAATTGATATTTGCTATTATCTTGCTTACCCCTTTATAGCATATTAAAGTGGAAACTCACTTTAGTCTTTAGCGGCAAGGCGCATTTTCAACTCAACGGGTTCGTAATTAAACAAAATTGTTCCATTTGGGGTTCGGAAAATCCTCGCGTAACTCATGAAAACAAATGCACTCCCAACGAGTCACTGTTTGGTATGGATTTTGGGCAGGTGGCCCGTACTGTGTAGGAGATGCTGTGAATGGCGATCGTACATAATTTCTTTGATACCAACTTCCAACATGGATCTACAACAATTGTGGTTCCACCAGAGTGGCGCTACATACATACAGCTCGGAGAATAGTCGATTATTTAAAATTTAAACCCGGTTTACAATTTGACCTACCCCTTACATAAGGTTAGTAAAAAGGGGGAAAAGAGAACCTGTGATGGAGAGGGTCAAAAATGTAATTCATTTTTGAACCCGCAACGTTTTAGTTGACTGCTGAGTCATTCATTTGAACTTAGCATTTAGAAATCTTATTATGGCAAGAGGGAATCCAAAAGAATTGATTATCAGTAGGTGCCATTAATTTTGTTTTAAACGTTGCATGGTAGGTGTAATTAACATGAAGGCGCGACTTCCTTCGAGTACGTCTCTGTTTACATCAACGCGGATGTGGGCTGTTCCTCGGCCGAAACACCACGGCACCACGACCATCCGAACAATCCACTGCCTCTCACGTTATTAATCCTCGAGCGCAAAAAACGCAGCTTAACTTAATGACCCCCTTATTCAATTAAGAACGCAGTATCCGTCATCGCGGTATCTTTACCACGTGGGTGAAGAGTCGTGACTGTGCCAACCTCCTTTCAGTTGAGTATGCTATGGATTTTTGAGGCAGATTTTTTGCGATGCGCCCACGACTCTTGCCTTTGTAACCGACTTCGCGCATTCTTCGCGCGGCCGCTCGAATTCTGTCCTGCGCGCACCGGTTCCGCTGCAGTTCCGAGCGGCCAGCCGGATGGATCCGCTTCTTCGCGCGTTCCACATTTTTGATCGCGCGCGTATTTTGATTACAAAGCCAGTGAAAGCACGCGCGCGCGGCTAGGCAACCAGCCGCGCAATCTACGACCTTGTGGGTCAACGACCCGTCGGGCGCTATTAGAACACATCGCAGTCGAGTGCCTGGGCTGCTTCTGAGGTGCTACGCTGTGTCTCAGTTTGCCTTTTATGATGTCATAAGCAAGGATTGATTTCAAAAAATGTACATGAATTAAAAAAATGAAGTTTGATGACCTGTTAAAAAGTTTTAAACTTAGCGAAGGAAATGCTACTATATAAATAAAACAATTAAACATAATTTCTTGCTCAAAAACTTGCCGAAAGATCATCATTTGGATACTAGTCTAAAGCATACATTATTCATTCGATCTTTGTGTAGTAGTAGTCTTCACGTAGACAACTTAGACTCTTCCAGCTTTCCCACGTAGCACTGACTGAATTACACCTTTGGGCTATGGATTCTCCTCTTGATTAGCATCGGGTACAAACATCAACTCTAACTTGGACATCCGGATTATCTCCATTTTAATCTCAGTGAGATAAATGACAAGTAATCCTTCATTCAGCAGTACCAAAAGTGGTTGGCGAGCACCGGGGCATGTCTATCTCTTTCTGAGGCACAAGTTGCTATCATCAAATAATCCGGACAGCTGCTTGATGTTGGTGGTCCCAATAAGGAATCAATTAAGCGTCAGCTTTATCAGTGAAAACCAGTCATTAGAAGGGGATTGTTCACTGATGCTTCAACTTCCGCCAGCATAATTAACAACAGCTGATCATCGAGGGTCTGATTTCTCAAAATTGTGGTCATAGCTGTCTTCACAGGTCTCAAGAGTCGTTCCTATGCTCTGGGATGAACTTCCAATTAACTCCTCTAATGAGGAGGGGTCTGTAACTCAATCCTGGTTCATCTATTTAACTGATTTCTCCAGTTCCGCCTTTGCTCATCTGAAATGGGTCCCAATGTCGCTCCAGATTTCTTCGGGTTTTCCACGCCGACAAATAAACCGATTCAGCGCCATGATAAAATCGCCCGTTTATAACGAATAGACAATCCCTAGGTGAACTGCACGCGTACTCTAACAGGATCCGTGCATTTTTCCCGTTTCCACCTCCATAGGCTCAAAATAGTTCACACCAACGAAGGTAAATTGTCGGTTCGGCTTTGTCGCTTGTGCTTCAAGGAGGCAGAACTTGCTTTGCGTTTTCCATTTTGCACTTTTGCAACTTTCTTCACATCTGATTTCCCTTCACTCCATAATGTCCAAATACTTTATGATATCACACTATGAACAGCTTTGTGCAAGGATGCTTCTTGTCTAGAATAATCGGAATTTTTTGATGTTTTGTGATTGCACATAAATTAATCCATCTACCAGTACTGTCTACAATAAAGCTATTTTAGACGACTTGTTGACTTTTTGCCTTTTCCGCAGATCTTCAATTTTTTCTCTTAGCAAATTTCTTGTACGTATTTAATCTGGTGGTATTACGTATCTTACAAACTGACAACACACGTCCACAAACTGGTGCACTTTGACACAGCTCGATGAACTGTAGTCCTCATAAAGTTTATGCTGTCATCCTGATGAGATGCATCCAACTGCTGAAATCTTCCAACTTTAACTTATTTTCCAGCTTCCACAATTCATACAAACCAAACTTTTGAATTCAAGGTATCCCGATCGATTTCATTGCGTAGCTAGCTTTTGCTAGCCATTGACTTTCAGATTCCCACAAGAATTAAGGGTCCTTGAACCACCTCGAATTTGGATTTGCATCAGCTGCTATTGAGTTTCGTTTTCTATCATCTGCCACATTCTCCCTCGTTGTCACCTAACGCTAGTCTGACTTTTCTGTGAGGTCTAAAATTTCTTCATTACGGTGAGTCATATACATTTAGTATATATATATATATATATATATATATATATATATATATAGGATATATATATAGGATATTTTTGAAATCACTCCATATAATAGTCTTCTGAATAGGGACGTTCAGTTCTTCTCTTAATTCTTCAATAAATGCTGGTTCTTCTCCAGTTATGGAATTGACACAGCTTTGATAGCTACTCTAGTCTTCATCATCATAATGTTGACGTTAATGTCACCTTCCCTCCCAGTGGCCCGAAGAAACGCGATCGCACAAAATGCTTGCTGGTTGGCGGCACACAAGGCATGTAGTTGCAGTTCGTGACTATTTGACACTGCAGGTGCTATACACCTCGAGATGATCGCTTTCGGAATCTGCACCACCTTTTTCAAGAACTTAATGCCATTTTATTGACAGCACTGCCTTTATGTCTTCGTCCAAACTAGTCACAGCGCTCTATGCATCCTGAAAGAGGACCTTTTCATGTACGTCAAGTTTTATGTAGATCCTTGAGTGTTGAACAAGCTCATAATGAGCTTTAGAAGGTTCCGTTTCGTTGGAATCTTCTCTGCAGAAATCTTTGCACTAAGCCGTTTCAGTCTTAGTTTAAATTTAAACACATCTTTTTTCGGATCGCAATGAAGTCCAAGAATTCGTGGACTCTTCTGATGTGCCAACATCTGACTTTAAATCCTCCTGCTCTATGGATTTTATGGAATTCCATGATTATTTTGCCATCAAACGACTGTTTAAATAGTCGTCGAGAAAATGGCGTTTAACGATTGCATCCATGACTTCGGGGAATTTTTCTTCAAATTTCGTAACATTCCTATTTTTAATCTATTGTGCCTGAAATGGCGAACTAGCCGCTCCAAACACCATTACGTCCCTGTGCTACACACCGGAGATCGACTCAGATCTTTCTTTCTCCACAGGAAACGTAGCGCAGACACGTCTTCCTGCTTGATCTTTACCGTATGGCACATGTCCTTGATGTTCCCAAAAAAAGTTACTTTACGCTGACGGAATTTCACCAAGACATTAATTAAAGGGTACATCAAGGATGGTCTTTGAATAAAATCGTCGTTCAGGCTCACTCCATTGGTTTTTGCTGCGCAGTCGAAGACCGTCCGCAGTTTTTCCTATTTGTTTGGGTTGCTTCTTCGGTCAGCTTGTGACAGAACTTTTTATTTATATACTCTTCAATCTTCTCATAGTACATGGTAGCTAGTTCTTTGTCTTTGTCTATTTTCTTTTCCAAATGTCGCAATCGATGGAATGCTGCCTTTTTGTTTTTAGACAGTACAAGGTCTGACTTCCACTAACTCCAACTAATTTGAAGTACTGTTTTATCAGCTGTTCAGATCGTTTACTGCTCCTCGACAATGGTAAGTTTTTACAGTTAACTATTCCAAGTATTTCCAAGCGGAACTTTTAACTAATTCCTGAAATGCAGTATTGAAGTTCACTCTTTCGTAACATATGAGACTGCTTTTTCTCATGGTCCCGGTTTTTCACAAGTACCTGATAAAACCCAGCCAAGTTGCCACTGATGCGTTTTGAGGTCCTCCCATAAACGTTCTTTCATTCAAGAGAAAATAATCCTCGAGACTTATAACAATCATAGTGCTTCCCAAATTAGTACACTTTTTTGACTACTTAACGTTAAGCAAAGGGTGCATCCCTAGACTCCGCAGTTTGATGGTTTTCGTCCGCACGTTCTTCAACTCAAATTACCCAGTCTCGTTCACGCCGCAGATGTAGTAGACAACAGTCTCCATTTAACCATAGAAGGTCCGAGAAGTATGTTCCAACTGAAAATTCAAACTTTGAAACTTAAAATAATAATGTCAGTAAAAATTTTAAATTTGTTAAAGACTGTCTTCTTATATTTTACTTGAAACAACGATTTGTTTATCTCTATTTATCTTGATTAGAAGCTTTTGACTTTTTTTCAAACTCAAGTGGTTGAAAATTTGTCTATATTTTGGCAGCGACAAAGAGAAGAAACAAATGTATTGTTAGTATAAAATTACATTCACTATTTTATTACTTGACCATACTGGTCAAAAATATATCAAGTTTTGGTATTACCCCCAACATAACAATTTTATGTGCTGATAAATTTTTCTGAAATTTTCGGACAATGTTTTGACCTTTTCAAATGCCTGATGATAATGGTGTTTTATTGGCTAATCATTGTAGTCATTTCAATGTAATCACCATTTTATTATCTTTTGAAGAACTTGTATTTCGTATCGTTTAATTAATAATAGTCGGGTTAGGTATGGATAAAAACTTAGGCTCTTGTAACAAATCACCGGGTATTCAGAAGGCTATAGCCAATCGTCGTACAAACTCTTGCAGCACTGTTTAACCTTCGCAATAACACCATTTTCCGTTTTCTGAAAGGTGGAGGATCTAAGGTATTGTAAAGAAGTCTAAGGATGGTTGTCTCAAGACCACCTCGAGATTTTTTGACAAGAATGTCCCGCGACAACCTTCGCCCCACGCCAGCCTATATTTCTCGCCAATTGTGTAATCCGCTGGACACAAAAACCATTTGTTCGTATTATCAGACGCTGTCTGCAGTAAGCTGGACACAAAAACCATTTGTTCGTATTATCAGACACTGTCTACAGTAAGCTGGACATAATGGGACGTTGTACGGTCAACCGATGATTTAGGAAAATAACAGGAAGACATGCGTAGAGCGAAGAACTGGACGAGGAAAGAGTGGGAAAATGTGCTTTGGGGTGACGAAAGCAAGTATATGTTGTTCGAAATGAATGGGATCCAGTGTATTCGTCGTCTCCAAGTCACTAGTTTTGATCCCAAGTACTAAATTCCCACGATGAAGCATGGAAGCCGAAGTGTTATGGTCTGGGGTTGTGTTTCAGGCCTTGGCATGGGTCGCCTCAGGAGAATGCATGGAATAATGGATCGCTATCTATATGAGGACATTCTAGAGAATATGATGTGTCCATATACCATGCAAAACCTTATTTTCTAACATTTTTATACATTGTTGAAAGCATGTCTAGGACTGGTTTGATAGTCGTCGTGTGACCATCGCCGACTGGCCTAACTAATGCCCCCAATCTGAATATCATAGAAGGCCTCTAGGCAGAGCTGAAGCTCCGTCTGGTTGGCAGAAATTCTAAAAATGCAGATGAGTAGTATGCCCAACTGGAGAAGGAATGGAAGAACATTTCCCTATCCTTTATCCATTCTATTTTGGACTATATGCTTCACAGGTGTCAAGCCATCATTGATGCTAAGGGTTATGACAAGTATTAGGCTGTTGTTTCTCATTTTTAGTTGATTCCCGGAGATTTAGAGTTGAGATGTTTGTATCGTTGTTCTATTTTGATCATTTTTTCCAGTTGTGTTTCGTTTCTTTGTTTTTGAAGAATCAGTTGAAAAGCCGCGTGAAATACCTTGAAAGAGATTTCCCGAAAATTCCAGCGGAGAATACAAAGAAACGAAAAAGTTATGGTAAAAGTACTAAAGGTTGGTATATTTTTGACTGGTGCTTTAAGTCTCTTTGCTGGGTAAAGATTATTTTGTAAAATGTTCTACTTAAATCTTAAAATTCGGATAGATGTAAAAAACACAACAGACAGTGACGAATCCGCAAACCTTTCTTGAGCTTGTTGCACTTTGTTGGTTTTCTCGACAGGATATGCACTGAGTTGTACAAATGCTCAGCTGTAAAAATTATTTTTGTAGATATCCTGAGCATTGCTTAGTCACAGAAAAGAAACTGATTCTTCGAACTATTGCATTTTTCTAGACGAAAGCGTCGTAGTTTAATCTGAAAATTGCAAAAATGATGTATATGTGCAAATCTGAACCTACAACTCTCCGAGTACATAAATATCAATTGATATACTGATCTACATTTGTGGAAGATGTTATCTCGACTACATGTTATGTAGTCTATAATATATTACCTCTATTAACCACCAAACGAACCCAGGCTTTTGCTGAAGTAGCATACAAAAATCATCTTTATTTTTTTTTACAAATGGGGCAATTATAAATAAAAAGTTTAAAAACGCGTTCACTGAAGCAATGCTACTGTTTTCATGAAAGGTTTATTATGATGCACTAGAACTTTGCAATTCGTAGAATCGGCGAAAATATTGAGAATTGAGGTAAGAACTGTCAAGGGGAAAATGTCAACAATAGTATTAGGCACGATGACTTTAAACTAAATGGCAAAGTACTAATTTATGTCGGTTGCTAATTGAACTAATTGAAGCTTTTCTGATACTTCGCTTACTTCTTTAAATATTTTTGTTTATTTAGTCGAAGCTGTTATACCTCAAAATTTGTGGTGTGTAGTTTTCTATTTTGTTTATTTAAAAATAATTTCATAGACTGTCTTTTTCATGCTTCTGCTTTTAAAAGTGTAAGCAATGGTATGGCATTAGTACCGTGGTACAATGGAAAAGGAGAGAATTAGGTCATTTTGAAAAAAATGTTTATTATGTAGGAGTTACACATTCTTTGAGTTAGTTGTGTAGGTGTGTTATACGAACGTATCTGAGTTGAACGAACGATCGCTTTCTGTACATGAATATGTCAGACTTTGCTTTTTTCTGCATTCACTTCTTGGGCAAGTTTGGGCATCGATGTTTCCTATTGGTGGAACTGTAAAATCTAAAAATCTGGAATTTACAGTTGCATAACGACCATTGACGTCAATGAAATCCGCTTTTGGAAAGTTTTCAGCCGCAGCCCGAATAATCGGGAACATAAGCGGGTGCAAGTGTTCTCCCTTTCACATTTGTCGGCGGGAGTTTTTTTCCGCACGGAAAATTTGGCGCCGAAAATCCTTGAACCACTCCGCACCGCCGGATCATTCGGCAGCCCCGGAGCGCGAGCAGGGGCGCCGATAAATCTCCGGCAGTCGGCGGCGCTGCCGCCAGATAAGTCGGGCGCATTTAAGCCTGCTTAGCAGTAAATTTGCGGGGGATATCCGCTCAATAAATCTTATAAAGGGAACACACCTGTACAATGTTATCTATCTCGGACAATCTGAACATGCGGTTACAGTCAGACACAACAGACATTTGCATTTACATGCGCCCGTGGATTACCGGTTTATCCGCAATCGCGGTGCGTTTTTGACTGCTGAAATCCCAAACGGGCGACTTTGCCTCATTGTTGATGGTATCGTCACCAGGAAGTGCAGGGATCGTTGCGAAATCGGTACAGCTGCGCCGTAGGAAGCAGCCGGTCGAGAAAAGGCTTTTAAACGGGGTGCGTGGGTGGTGCATATCGTGCCGATTTCGACCGACGTCGAGCGGTACCAGTTACTTCACATGAGGTGAAATTGAAGCACGGTGGATAAGATTAAGAAACAACTGGGCTTGAAGGATATACGTAATATGGGGGTTAATGGACATGTCAGATTTCCTGATAGAATATCATTAGAATGTCAATAAATCACAGAAGTTAAAAGTTTTTGACAGGATAACGAGCCGTCCTTAAAAAGGATTTTAGTAACAAGTTATATGAATATATAGATTTGGGATTAATCAATTTATAGATAGTGGGTTTTTGTATGTTCAAATAGGTGAGGCATGGGGTGATGCTTGTGATGATGACAAGCTCAAGGGTGTTAAGACATACTTAAACCTGCACTATAGCTTACAGAGCGATAAACTATAACAACGAAAAGAAGTGTTTGGAATAAATGGCTCATGTCTTTGGAGATGATTGCCAACGTACGATCATTTTTAGGTGGTAGATGCTGTCATGGAGGAAAACATCCTGCCATCAGATGGAAGAGTGTCTTTGAAGACTTCTGCATTGGCAATTCATACCATTCTATAGCATTATCTTCAAATGAGAAATGTTTGTTTGTTTTGGGTACCCCATGCTTTAACCGACGCGTAGATAACCCGACGCGTTCTGTAATATCATGGGATGCTCAATAAGTTTGAAAATTGAAAAATTCTCTATGTTAGTAGCATCGGAATAAATCACAAAACCTGGCTTTATTTTAAAGACGTTCCCACTAAAACCCGAAAGAAAGTTTTTCAACGTGGAAGATCTTCTAATTGCTTGGGATGACGAGTGTGCCAAAATTCTCAAAGAAACTTGGAAGACTTGGTCCGAGAACTAACTTCAAATGGTGCTGAAGTGCATAGAGTGTGGTGGAAAGTTGAATGTCTACGACAAAATTTTTTAGTACTTCATATATTAATTAGCAAATACAAGAGCAATAGGACAAAATGTTTCCCTTTCTTACTGTTCCATAATACACTATCAATGTATCTTCAACTGAAATCATAGTTCAATTTGCTATGAGTTTTTATTAAGTATTTTATGTAGATTACGGTTTGATCTTTGACATTATGATTAATTTGACTAATATTTGAGGTAGGTGGGAAAAAGCCCTATCTTCCTTACGCAGCCTCATATCAACAGCAGAATGACAGGTATAATAGATGTTTTGTACTAAATCGTTTTAAACAAATTGAGGGAAGCGAATTTCAGATTAGTATTTATTCAAAAACACGTTTTAAGAAGAGACCACAAAAGTTGTAATCTTCTAGGTGTCTCATGCTATATTGATACGATCTAAAAAGTTACACCTTGCCTGCTACATATGATACAAGTTTCCACTTCATATTAATGCAAGATAGTTCAAAAACATACAGATGCGTATCTCTAACTCAAAACAGTTTCATGAACTGGTCAACAAGATCAAATTATGCATTATTTAGTGTAAGTTAAAAGAGCTCAGTGACTTTGAACGTGGAGGCACACTAAAGCTACGGTTAATCATGTGTGATGACAGGAAATAACTGTTATGCATTGCAAAATGTGGTTTGTAAAAATATACAGTCATAGAGTGGAAAAATCATTCAAGAGTTTTAGTCAGCACTATAACTGTACGTTGAGAATTGCAAGGGTAGTTTTATGGTCGAACAGTCGCCCACAAGTCAAAAATTTTTTATGCAAATTCTAAACTTTCCTGAAATTATGTAAAAAACTATTTCACTAAACTGTGGATGACTGAAAACGTGTAAGTTAGAGTGGTGCTTTGCGTTTTACCGTATAATAGTCTGATGGGAGAGTTTGAATGTGGTTGGACCTTCTGACCATTTCCGTCCTGTTTACGATAGAAGACCAATTTGGCCTGCATCAGCATGTTTTCTGTCACATAACAGATCCTGTGAGGGAAGATTGTGGACAGCAATACTATAAAAATGCATTGGCCGACTCAAATCGCTGACATCTTTGGGATATTATTTAGTGAAACATTTATTAGAAAGAATACGCCCCTCTTTGCCAAAGACTTGATTAGAGCAACCACTGAAGCAAGGGTGGTAAGTTTAATGGGAGTTTCGACTAGGTATCTCGAGATCAATTAGTGTACCACAAATATCTTGAATTCTCTGCAAGGGGATTATGAGTCCTGACCTTA
Organism: Sinelater perroti; assembly: GCA_036346155.1. Lineage (NCBI taxonomy): Eukaryota > Metazoa > Arthropoda > Insecta > Coleoptera > Elateridae > Sinelater > Sinelater perroti. The sequence goes on along the minus strand of JARFIY010000209.1, from coordinate 785,742 downwards.
AACCTATTGAGTTTGTTTTAGATATTGTAGACAGATACATTTGAAAGCGCATTTTTCTAGTCTTGTTAGAATAGTATAGTATATGTATATCGCAAGAAGATTTTTGACTGTGGATGATGCAAACTATCACAGAATGTTTTTCCTTGTAGCTTTGATTTCTTTAGTATCTTAGGGAGACCAGAACTTTGCCGTGGCAATATTATAGTGATTATCATTGATGACAGAGGTCTATTATGACCTAGACAACCTTTTTTATTAAAAATTATGATTAGTGCTCTTTTCACAAGGCATTTTCTAGGTCTTTCTTTATTAACTGGCATCATCAACTTTGATTTGAAATGAATTAATTGCCAATCAATTTAGAAAAAAATTATACAATATCGGGTTGCTGAGAAAGTAGCTCTGGTTCGGTAACTTTACCAGTAAAATTCGCAGCGCATTTTGGTGATGGAGCACGTAGGTTATTTCTATAGATGTACAATTAAATTTTTAGCCTCTTGTCGGGGCTATTTGTTATATGACTGCAAATTGACATTGAAAGTAACATAATTAAATCGTCTCATTAATGGCACGTTTGGGAAATGTACTGTATGTCAACGTACAGTGCAACTTTGGTTCAGTCGCTTTCTCAATAACAATTTCAACTTCGAAGATTAGCCTCACTTACGATAACCTACCGAAAGCAAATTTACGTAGACTGTCAGAGCGTAGATAGGCTCATAGTAAATTACAGCAACATACACAGGCACATGCAAGCACTAATTTATGTGACAAAGTTGGATCAATGGATATCTCAAGATATGCCAATTAATGATCGTCCTTAACATCTGGCAGCTACCGTTTTGTTGCTATCCTATCATCGCACCAACGTCTAGCTCCTTTTCATTGCGATGATAGATGAAAAGCGATTCCTTTACGCCATTATTAAATGCAATAATCGTAGACAAAAAGGCAGATAGTTACAGTTCCATCCAAAATGGATAACTGCTCCCTTAGGAGGCATGCTCTATGTTTGGTAGGATTCGCAGGGCGCAAGGTACCACTATAACTGAATTATACCATGAGCAACTTCAATGCATGTTGAAAAAATTAAAGGAAATCTGCCCTTGGAGAAGTCAAATTTAGTTACTGAATGACAACATGGTTGAAAAATCCTTTAACCGCCATACAACTCCTACCTTGCGCCAATGGCCTAATATCTCTTCCAGGTACTACACAATGTCCTACAAAAACATAGGTTTAACACCAAAGCGGAGCTTTATAAGTAGATAGACAATTTCTTTACATCGAAGTCAGGACGTTTTATAAAGCCGGCATTAACAAGTTTCCTGAGTGTTGGTAGAAAATCATCGATGTAAATGTTTAAAATTGTTAGACATTTTTAGAGAGAATGATAAAGTGAAAAAAAATTATAAAGGCACTAAATAACTTTTACAGTAACGCATAGCTATGACACCTTATGAATTTGCTGTATTTAAAAACTGTAAACATTCTATTGCTGCGGAACGAAAGTTTCTATAACGCGTACCGTGAATAAGGAACAGATTTCGCTGTAGTGACGCATTTCCTAATATAGCCCCTGATGTCACTTGTGATTTATAATACCGGATGCCCTTGCAAAAGTGCGAATAAATTAGTGTAGCCATCAGTTGGCCAGGATGCCTGCTATAATTTTACAAAAAGTGCCTCCTGAAAACGGCATATTCGGTTTAATTGTTCATAACAAAGTATCTGACCGTAAAATATGTATATACTAACTCCTTTATTCACCGACTATCAAAATAAAAAAAATCCTAGTGGAAATGAGGAAACTGTAAAGTATATTTTGCCACAAACCATAAATTTTTGTCACTTAATTTAAGGAATAATAATGAAAAAATATAACTGGAATTTGTATAAAATTCGTTTGTATCAACTTTTAACAAAGATGCATTTAAGAAAGAATTAATAAAAGACACACACCTTTCAAGTTTAAATTGAAACAGGATGTAGACACAAAGATACGCAAATTATTACAATTCCAAATTGATTCGTAGTTCTCCTTTTGAAAAAAAAGTGATAATAGAAGTTAAACTAGAAACGGGCTACATATGTCAAAATGGAGGATTAATACTTAGCATTTAAGTTCCCGAGAGTACTGCAGAAAGAGAAGCGGTATATGATGAAGTCTTCGAATTTGATCGGGGTCGAATTGTAGGATATCTTGAAGAAGATATCTAGATCCGTAAAAAATCCAAAACGATCATTTTTGTTATTGGTACATGGTGATAGGTAACTGTTTAACAAACCTTCCTGTGTAACTTTTAGCATCAATTGGGATAATTGCTTCATTTATTCTTGATCAACTTTTTCTGGTAGGATAGCGTAAAATTTTGGTCAGATAATATCTTCTAAACTGCGACGGACAATCAAGAGTAACGATGTAAAACTGTTCTTTCCACTTGATGCAAAGCTTGCTGCAGTATTTCGGGTCGTTGTTCTCCTGCTGGATCCAGTCCTTGTTTTTCTTGATTAACCAACCAAGAAGCAGTCCCAAAGATGCACTTTGACTGGGTGTTTAACGGTCCGCTGTACCAACCTGTTAGTTGGGGTTGACCAGGCTCGTGGGACAATAACATATTCCCAAACAGAAGCTTCGTCCGTAAAAATTACATTCCTCCAATCTCGGTCAATATTGTCATTTGCCCTAGTTACTTGCCAGTTACTTCATCACATGATTTTCACCCAACAAAGGTTTCTTCACTGAACTACGCCATTTGATGTCATGCGCGCAGAAGTGGGATTGGATAGCTACGTACGATATTTCTATTTCAATTTTGCTGCTTCTCGATGCAATGTTAAGCCCGGGTTCCACGAAAACAAGTTTACGATCTGCTTTTGTCTTCTTATATCGCGGCACCTACTTGCTGACGAATGTTTTCGGCTTGTTCATGTACTTAGCAGCTGTTGTACGAGACATTTTTGGACATTTCGTGTGGATACAGAAGAACACAGCACTCATGGTGTTTTATGTATTTCTCTGGCAATAATTTCATGCTAACTGAATTTTTTGTGACAGCATGGAGGGGAATTTTCTCCATCGACTCACGACCTTTTACCAAATACTAATTATGCCAAATACGCTTTTACTTAACTGACTGTATGCGCGTAGATGACCTCGGGAACGCTACCAAGAGGTCGCCATATGGGAGCGACACATAGCAACTATGCGCCTGACTATGGCACGAGAAGTCATCAGTTATGTGGCGGAGCGAATAATCGAAAACGATTTCCTATGACGGTCATATATTTAATCGCTTTAGGTCAAAATATTTGGGCATTTGGTTTCTTTTACCCGAGCAGATTATATGAAATATTGTCCCTATGCACTGTGGACGAACATATGAGAGCCTCGACCTTCTCTATTTGCAAGCCGTGCTTCCACGTGGGGCGTTAGAGCCTTACCATTACCCATTACCCTCTGCTACATTTATCATCATTCCTACCTTCAACTGATTTAAGAACAAAAAATAGTCAGATTGCAGTTAGCCGTAGCAACGCGCACTTCTGCATACTTACGTTGTCGATGATACCGCTATTCTGATTATATATATTCGTACATCGACTATGTTTTTCTTTATCTATAGTTATGAAGGATGTTTACTATATTGCTAGAATAATCTTAGTAAAAGCCCCCCCATCTTTAAAGATTTCCGGATTTATCTTTTATCGAATGTGCCTGAAATATGATACGACGGTGTCTATGGCGATATTTTAGTATTCTGACTAACGAAACCCTCTTTGGCTCGATAAAACTACGAGTACAAGCTAAGACAGCATTGAAACCCTCGACGTTATGGAATTGTCAGTACAAGCTGTCATTTATGCACGGAATGGCACGCTTGTGGAAGCCCGCAAAAATGTACCTGAAGGGAGGAAGTCAAGACTATAAATTATAGTATTGATAAAACTATAAACTGTCCTTTGTTTTCTCACTAAGTTTTCTCATCTTTAATTTGAAGTACTTTTTTGTATGATGAAGTACATGACGATTCATATGCAAAGTATGTACTGAGTGAAAAAGCCTAAATTTTCGATGGAGGAGGGGGGCAAGTGTTTTTACTTGCTCTTTTCTGCATGCGCCTGCAGTGCAGAGGTCTTGTTCTCAGAATTTATTTAAATTGACTAGAATTTATTATTTAAATATTTCGTGATACATGATTTTTGTTGAAATTTTTTAATTTCAAACGATGTCTAAAATGTTGAATCTAGCATGAGTAATATACCCTATTTAGAGAAAATTTCACGTAACTGAAGTAAATCGAAAATATTTCATATAGAATTTAAAATGATAGCAAGCATCACTTTTTACTTGCTTTAAAGAAGATTTGCACATCTAAGATATGTGTGAAGCTGGTATTGTTGATTTTTAGAACACTCGATAACTATATAGCTGACAAATATACGATAATTTGAGGGACAAAAAATTAAATCGCTAAGTTAACTTTAAGGGTATCGTCTCTGTTAACTATTAACTATATTTGAACTAATCTAATGCATTTTTATTATTCATTTAACTGGATGGGTTCCTTTTCTACTCTTTACTACACAATCTTTTTTTTATTTATTCGTACTGTCCTTCCAAACGACTTATAGAGGAATATGTGAGCTTCGAACTAGATTTGCCATAATAACATCTGGTGAGTTTTTGCCATTTGTAATAATCTATGTAGAGTTAGTTTCATAAGGTATTTCAGAAGGTTGGGATAGATTACATGTGCGCTGTAAATAAATTAATTTCTTAAAATGCATTCTAATACGCTTTGTAAGTTGCCATTCAGTTGATATGTTGCAAGCGAGGCAAGTGTTTTTTTTTTATATAGTGAGTGTTGTTGTGCAAAGAGAATTGATGTAGTGTTCTTGTGTCACCATCCCAAAGACCCGCAAAAGTCTTCTGATTTCGTGTGAAACTAGGAAATTCCAGGGAACAAATGCTATAGGTGAATTATCCACTCGAGGAAAGACAAGCAACCTCGCAAAGAATGAGGGAGTGATATTTGCTAATATTCGAAAAACCCAAACCTAACACAAGTCTAAAAGATACCAGAAGGGGTGATCAAGTAAAGCTCATGAACGAAATTTAGAAGTGTACAACAAAATACGAGTGCAAAACCTTACATACTGAAAAACACCTGGAAAAGTGTATGAGAAGTGCTTGGTACGGTCTGCTCGAGGATGATATTGAGTCGATAATGGAACTTTAATTATCAGAAAATTATTTCACGGATTCGAAAGTCATAGGGCCTGTTTCCCGCTTTATTACTATGTGATATTAGATAATGATGGTGATTGGATGACACTTTACTTAGTCGAAGTTTTATTACAGTCTATAATATCAAAGAAGTTAATTTAAAAGAACAGTCTAGAGATCATGCATCAAGTGAAAAATATGAAATTATCCAACACTGAGAAGGACATCATATTATAGAAATTATGATCTGGCATTACTGACATTCTTGGGTCGAACGTTATTTAAAATAATATGCAAAACGCCTTGGAGTGACAATATAATCAGTATTAAACTTCATATTTTACTTAAACCAATTCTTGGTGTTTGGTGGTTTATATACAGTATCGTCTTCTAAAATACAACTAAACTATATAACAGTAGCTAAGATTATCACAATCTATCTGTTCGTTAATTGACGCATTATGGAGTTAATATGTGCAGACGACATAGCCATTTTAAAATGAGACGAACGAGAAGAGGACTGTTTACGTCAGGCCAACGCATAAAAAACAAACTTGAAGACCTTCAAGATGGTTAATGACAATACCTAAAGAAATGTTGAAAACTTTAAACTGGAAGAGAACTAAAATTCCTAAAATTGTTTACGTAATTCGTATTTCGAGTTCCAGTTTTATGGTATAGTTAATTAGTTTTGAGTGTATTCTTTATGCTTACTTTCTGCTGTTTCCAAATTGTATGTGGTGTTCTATGAAGAGCTTAGAAGTTATTTCTATCATTTACTCTTCTTCTTCTTGTTCTTTCCTTATTCCTTATGCTCTTTTAGAGCATCGGATGTTTATTGTTTTTTTGTTTCCTTTGCCTCTTATCTATGGATCCATTTCTTTAACTCTAATAAGTTTGTAGCTAATTTTATCATTTTTCCTATCGTCTTTCTTCTTTTTTTCTATTTTTGCTATCGTTTCTTGCATGTCTTTCTAAGTCTTTTATTCTTGTTTATACCAGCTTCCATTACTCTTTTAATAAGTCATTTTCTCAATATCTTTTCTCTTTCTACGTTTCTATTGCTTTTTGTGAGTTATCGGCTCTCTGTACATGTATTTTATTTTTATTTTTATGATTTTATCATATTTTATGCCAATTGTGTTAGGTTGGTTGTATTTCTCTAATAAATTATCTGCATAATTTTCTTAAGATTTTGGGTTTTCAATCTGCTTACTTAGTTTTAAAAACCTCCACTTAGTTGAGCTTTTGCAGTAACAAACAATGTGTTCTGCAATGTCCTCTTTCTCCCGGCAAAATTTATACAGATGTACTTCTGTAGAACTACTCCATTCAAATGCTGGTGGATCCTGCAATGCGCTCGATTTATTACGGCTGTGCTAAAGCAGGTCTGTGCCCTTTAATGCCTCTTTAATCTGTCCTGGTGTGCTAATTTACAATACCGTGTTTTTATTGGTAATCCATTCGTAGATGGCCCGGTCAATTTGACACTATTTTCTTCTTTATTGCCTCTTTGTCCCAAATCCATACAGTTGCACGTTATCTTTAATTTTTATGGAACTGGACTGTTTAAGTAAATAGCTATTCATTTAGCATGTAAATTTAGCTTCATTAACACAGTATTCTATAGTCACGGTTCCTGCTTGGAGTACGTAGCGTACTTATCTCAAGCTTTTCGAGATTCTCATATTTGGTCTTGCTCCATATACATCAGCTCCTACGCTTTGAAACCGTTTGCAAATCAGATGAGTTTGCGTTAATTTGCAGCTTTCTCTGTTTCACACTTAATTAAGTTCTTAGCTGTATTTTCCAGAAATTTATCTTTAACCTTGCCAGTATTTGCTTCAAATTTTCTGATGTTCTCGTTAGCCGCTAAAAGTGAATAGAAACATTGAAACTTTGAGTCTACTCTTTTTGTGCTTTTTTTTAATAATAGAAGATCTATTTGTTACAAGTTTATCATGGAGCATTAATTACGTAAATTACTTACATTTTATTCGTGAATGTCTAAATTAATTTAATATTAGTATTTGCTAATATATAGCGAATAAAGAACGGGACTAAGAACACTTTCTTGAGATACTCCTGCTCTTATTTCTTTCAGGTCGGAATATTCATCTTCTTGCTTGATTTTAGAAAGTTAGTCAGATATATATAATATTCGAAAGTATATTATTCGACTCGTGTATGTATTAACCCTTTATGCCATATCCTGCCAAAAGCTTGGTCAACATCAAGAAAGTTGTTTTACGTCGAGTGTCTGTACGATAATGTCAGTCATACGATGTATTTGCTCGGTTCAGCCGAATAGAAAATTTGGGATTAAATTAGTATTTTCTGTTAGGGGTTTTAGTCTCTTAAAGAATAATTTGGAATTATGAACAAGAAGAAAATGCCCCTCCTTAAGTGATTTACCTGGCTTTAACAACATTTTGCAACGTCCCAACAGTAAGAACATTAGACCTTTTGGTTATGACCCCTAGCCTATGGTCCTGTATCTCTTTGTACAGGGGGTACGCATATCTTCTAATTTTTCTGGTTACTTTCCACAAAGGACCTGTCTCCAGTCTATACACTTGGATGAAATGAATTTATCATCAGAATTTTGAAAAAGCGTTAGATAATCTTCTTTTTAAGATTATGTTCGGATGGATAATAAACAGCACCAGTTTCTTCTTCTATTTTGTAGATTTTATTTCCACCACTACAAGTTGAATATCAACATGTTTTAGATGACATTCTTCAAATGATTGATTTATTCTCTAACAGTAAGATAGTTTAGTTATAAATATTTTAAATATTTGCTTGATGGGCAGACTAATCAAGTAATGGTGTTTCGATGTTTCAGCAAATATAGTATAACAGTTCCCAGAATGGCGTACCAATTTGACATGCATGATGCTAATCGGATGTGATCTATGAACGCACAAGAACACGCAAGAAATGTTGAGAAAGGCTTTATACTCGGTCTGCGATAGGTAGGATAAATAGAGCGCAAAATTTTGCGTCATGCAAATTGTTCAAGGTCTAATAAAGGTACGCCATAAACAACAAACTGGTTCTAAGCGAGCCCGATATATCATGAGAAGAGAAAAGTTTGAATATTAGACTGGCATGAATAGATCCAACAGGCTTCCTGGTTTACCGTCCAGGGCTACATAACAGCTTTATTTTTAATAGAGGAATTTCCATTCGCCTAACAAATCTGCGGTCTTGACAATGTTGTCTGCCATTAACACTTTGGCACTGTTATCAACAGAATGCTATATTGGCAACTTATTGTCTTTAGCGAAAAGTCAAAATTTTCTTTGAGAACAGATAACCACCTTGTAAGAGTTTGGACGACCACTTTACAGAGGCATCTGGAAGGTTTTCGTTTATGATTTTGTTTATTAAACGGAAAGTTTTGGAGAGTTATATGAAAGTTGATACAAGTCCTGAAAACCGCAGAGAGGAGGTGTTTAAAAGAAGGACTTTCAATTAATCCCAACAAAATTTTGATCGTCTCATTCACTCTTCAGAGTTTGAAAGAATTACGAATCATTGAACAGTCAATAGCTATAGGGAAAAAATCAAATGCCTGGATTTTACCCTCGACACCAAACACTGATTTTTATTTTTCATTTGGAAAAGATTACTAATAAAACCACAAGGCCTAATGGGCTTGCCGAAGAACAATAGTTAGAACTTGGGCTTTGAAACCAAAAATAGTTTTGTGGGTATATAACAATTACAAACTGGAAACATAGTGGTAATCAACCAATTGAACGAACTGCAAAGGTTTTCCTGAGTAGCAATAACTGGGGTAATGTCATCCAAAACTCCATGGAAACCATGCTAATCTACCCCTACTTTACTTAGTAGTGGATTCCCAAGAATCGGCAGCAGCACGTAGACTAAAAATATGATTATTGGAAACTGTACCTTCAACATAATGAAAAAATTGCCTATTCCACATGCAATCCGATAAAATGCACACCGTCTGAGACTTCGGAAAACTTTCAAGGTAGTAATACTGAGAGGGGTGTTAAAGAACGAACACGGGAGCTGATTCAAAGACAAGACTTGTATGACTCAAAAATAGTACACAGCTCTGGAGCAGGAATTTGAGACAAGAAAAGGGAACGGAACAACCATAACGATATGTATAAAAATTACTGTGGAGAAGGATTTTGAAAACAGGCAAATCTCTATCTTAACAAACAAGCAAGCGGCATTAAAGGCTTTAGAAACTACTGAAATACACTCCAAAGTCGTGTTTAATTGTACAAAAACACAGGTGACATTGACCGAGCATAACAGAGTTTGCTCAGAACACCAAAATTATAAAGGTAACAAAAGATCTAACGAACTTGCTAACCAGCTTCTAAGTAAAGCCTAATCACAAAAATGATTACCGGAGATCTACCGAAGAAAAAATATAAAACACAAACACTCCAAAAGATTAATGATATCCCCGTCTAGTAGGAGAACAAAGGGAATGCTAAAACTAAACAGGAAATAACTAAGGAGTATAAGCGGACTGTTAAGAGGACGCTGCAACCTTAGAAAGCATCTTAACACAATATTTATTGTTAATGGTTTAACTTCCAAAGAAGAAAAAGCAACACGACGTCTTATGGTCTAAAAATTCAAGCATGCGAGGGTTCAATATGTAGAACCGAATGAAATGGCGGTTACGCCCATCATTTGTATCCGAAACATGGAGTACAGCTTCAGTGCAGTGGGTGGAAACCACACTAGAAAAAAAAGATTGTGGTTAAAAAAATTTATACTTGATTTGTCATTCACCGAACATTTGGGGGATTATATGACACCAATTTCCATATATTGAAGTTTTTGTGATTTAGGACATAATTTGCAACAGTAGCAAGTACATCTACCATAAATTAAAATACGCCATGCACTGTCGTAGCAGTTAAATGAAGTTCTATAAGGGCAAGAAGCATTATATCGATGCATCAATACTTTGATCATTTTATTATTTGTATCATTACAGTAATAAAGTTTCGTTTGAATTCGGCGATTTCTTATTGTCGCGCAAATTTATATCAGAAAATTTGCAGCACCTTTTAGGGAGCTGCTGAATTTTTACGTTTGAAAAAGGAGGGTCGTTTGGGGGCATTTTTCGATTGATATAAAATCTCTCAAAGTTGATGGTCATCAAGATCTGCTGGTACAAGTATAAGAGCAGAATAGCGGCAGCAGAAATGAGATACCTCGGAAGAATGGTAGGGGGACCCCGAAGAGACAGAGTAAGAAATGTAATAACAAGAGAAGAACTAGAACTAGAGTCACTAGTGGGAATAATACAGAAAAAACAACTGAGATGGCATGGACAAGTGGTGAGAATGGGAGAAGAGCCGTTACCAAGAAAAGTCATGGAAGTATGAAGAGAAAGGAAGATAAGACAGGGAAGGCTCAGGTTACCATGTGTGCACACGATCAAGAACATGGTAGGAAAAAACGGAAAGTACAGAAAAACCAAAAAAGTTGGCAAGGAACAGGAACGAATTCCTGAAGTGGACAGAAGAGCCGACACCGTAGGGTACAAGAGAAAGGAGAAGAAAAAGAAGAAGAAGAAGAAGATCTGATGAATGAATTCCTCCTTCTTGAATCTGGAGTGTGTTCTTGTTCTTAACTGTAAGTTTTTGGACAACCCGTTATGAATCCTTCTCAGCTTGTGTAGGAGCTTAGAAACGGCTTGACGAATTGTTGTTCCAGTTCCTTATCGTCGTCTTTCTTTGGCTCGGCTTTACACTTTTAAACTGTTGGAATAACTTTCTGTAATTTTTATGAAACAAATGGCGCCTCCCTTTAAAGCCTCACAAATTCTTTACGGGCTTTCTTGCTATTTTTTCAAAACACGAAAAGAAAATTTGTTGTGACGTAAACACTGCTTTTCGCACGATGTTAAATTTACCACTAATTCTTAGATTATGTTTGTAGAACAAGAACACCTTTCGGTGCATTTTAAAGTTGCGAAATTGCGCTTTACTCTGATTATACATACGGTGGGCACAATATATAAATTTCAGTAGGTGATAAGAACGGGTGAAGTTAGGAGTTGAGAATTAATCTGCGCTTTTGATATATCTTGAATGACTTCTGAAGAAGTTTTTGATTTGTAATTTTTCTTCCCTTTTTTAGTGGGCAGTAAATTACTAATTTGTTGTTTATTATGTGGGTTTCGTATTTTTCTATTCACAAATGATTTATCTTCTTTACATGCTTGGTATTTTTGTTGTATTTAGCTTCTTGTCTTTAATAATAATAATGGTGAAGCTCGGTGAACTGAGAGATTAAAGCTTTCATATGGTCAACGTCATTGCTCGGTCGTCGCGCACCTTCTCTGATAGGGGGCGCATTTAGATGACTCTTTGTTCGGAATGAATGAATAGGCCACTCGTCAAGTATCTGAACCCAGGATTGATCCCAAGTTTGTCTGCACTGCAGCAAAGCGCTTCAGCCGCTCGGCCACATTAGTGCTTTTTGACTTTGAGGTGTTTTTGTTTTTGTAACTTTTTGGAATGTTCAGGTTTTTTAGAATTAGAAATTTCTTCCCCATTTCTATTTTTATCCTTATTGCTTCCTTATGGAATTGTTATGATCGTGGTTTCTTTCAAGTCAACATCACTATTTTTTAAAGACTTCTTATGATTAATTTTTTTATTTCTGAAAGATGTTTCCGTTGTAATGTCTGTTTAAAATTTGTAAGAATTTTTGCCTGCGTAATATAATGACAAATTTTTTGTAGTTTCTAGTGAGTTTCAACCAATTTATTCTCGTAAAGATTTTTCGATAACAACAAATTTATGTAAAAATTGTTAATTATATTTTAATGTTTGGTATGGCAAAATACATTAGCAAGAAATTTTTCAGCTAAATGTGACAGTTTGTACGGTAATTTATTTAAAATGCACTACATAAGCAGCAAATTAAAATTTTTAATTTTTGCTAAAGAATTTGTTTTATGGATACTACGTGTCGCGCCATAAAATACCGGTTTATTTTTCTGATGCAACTCACAGGCATATTTCAGAATATGTACGTTATCAGTCAATTAACCGTTATTGACAAGTAAAATTGCAATTTATCGAGGTGGTCCAAGCCGCACTTTCGTAAACAAATTGGTGCATGCGGCGAGGCACGCGGGTTCGTCGTCCCATCCATCGTCTCGGTCTCCGCGCGTCCCGGTGCTTCGCATTCAACACCAAGTCGGTAGTCGGATTATTTATAAAATTTTGTTCCTTTTTTTACGCGTGCGTTTACGCGGAACCACAGCGCCGGCACGGAGTGGTACTAGGCTCGGCTCGGAGAGCGAGCAGCACTTATCACCGGCGCGCTCGTAGGAAGAAGATGCGCTCAAAAAGACGTATGGAAATGTACAATAGATGAGCATGGTCCACTAACCCACTGACTACGTACACTAATTTGAGTTTTTCTTTTTTACTCCCACTTCTATTTTGGGCGAGTTCGTTGTCCTCGCGCGGCAGCCTTTCGAGGTCTAAGCCCAGGGCCGCAAGAACTCATACAGATCGGTGCACGTCTTCGCCTCCCAGCTGGGTCGTTTTCGGACTGCTTCGCGATCACCAGAAAACTAGGGAAACTTACAAAACTGCAAAAAACTCCCTGGCCGAGCTTTACTTTGTTCCTAGAAAAGATACTGAAAAGCTTTTTAGAATGTTTAGAATGGCTGCAACTAAAGAAAAGAGATAGCTTTTTTGGGTCTTTTTCTTTTTGGTTGTATGGCAACCGTGATAGGCTTGCCAGTTTCCACGTTCGGAGGCTTCTCGCTTGGCTGCAAGCCGAGCTGTTGATTTCGATTTGTTTAATTATGCAGATGCGAATTAGTGGAATATTGCACAATTTTACTTTGGACTCCAGCTGACCGGTTTGAAGTCATTAATGAAACTAATAGATCTGATGCGTTTAAAGTGTTAATTATGATGAAGTTATTTAACCGTTCCTTCGTTTTGGAGATGTTGATGCATGGATAAGGAATAAATAAAGCTGGTAGTCCTAGCTATGCCGAATTTTTCACAAAGCTAAACTACATTGTGAACTTTCTCTTCTTTAAGCCAAACAACAGCATCGCGCTGGTGTGATTATGTTTTTATAAGTCAGTTTTGCCGCTTCTTTCCCTAGGAAAAATGTAACCTCGTTTGAGCTTTCTCCAAATGCCGATTAGATCCAACACGATGATAGAAGAAAAAATCGTCTTTTACAGTTCTATCGAGTTTCTACTGTTGTTTGCATAAAGTAGAAAGCCTTTACAAGAAACTTTGTCCTTAAATCTATTTTGAACCGTCCTTATGTTAGATAGCGAGTCTGCAATTTTTCAAATCCGAAAAAAAATTTAAACAAAGATAAAAATATTAAGAACAACGAATTACGGTTACCTTGTTGAATACCATGGTCTCAGATAGTAAAAGAGGTTCTCCTACATCAAATTTAATCATCTTTTAGAATAAAATGAAAAAGCAATAAAATGGCCATAATCAGAAGAGCCATATCGTTCTTTTAGAAGATTTATAATCCAATTACTGTATTTTCAGGAAAAATTTTAGTCGAACCGTGTTACTTCTAGAAAAGTGCAATTTTTACCCAGAAGACAATAAATTTACAGTCATTAATCATCCCTCTCCGCAGTTATAGTTATTTGAAAAATTCTTAAAAAGATATGTTAATATTAAGCCTTATGGATTTTTAAATTTGAACGATATGCTATTGTTAATTGAATTTTTTGAAATGAAGAAAAATTGATTTCAATTGAAGATCTTGAGACTTTAATACTTTGTGTTTTTAAACAATCTATGAATAGTGAAGACTGTTCACTAAAATAAATTTTCAAGATATTAGTATAAGGTAACATATTTTGAAACAAAAGCGACTTGAAACTCTTGAAACAGGGGTTAAACAGAAGCTTAAAGAGTGAAGCTCAAACTCATTGAATAATACGAGAGTGACTGAAAATTAAGGTAAAACACAAGTTGAACATTTATTTTATTTTTAATAAAATGTTTTTTGAAGTCTACAGACTTAATCCAAAGAGTTTACAATGTTTTCAGACAATTTAAAAAGTAGCCTTCCTCAAAGTCTAAAAATACTCACTGACTGTGACAGTGGGATACCATTGGACAACATCTTTTTAAGTTGAATTTTTAAGTTTGAGAACAGAAAGAAATCACATGCAGCTAAATCTGAATAATAGTGAGGGTAACGAATTTATTCAGGTCCTAACTTATTTAATTATGTCACTGCGGCAGCAGATTTGTGAGATGAGGCGTTGTCTTGATAGAAGAGCACTTTTTACGAGTTTCGTTTGCAAATTCTTCTTTAAAATGACTTTGTTATTATTTTTTCCTACTCCAAGTGATTTTTTTGAAATTTCAAGAAACTGTGGTTGGTACCTTTCACGTCGATAAAACGGTAGTCTTTGTCTGGTTCGACGCGCAGTTTTAGTTGCTAATGTTCCACAACGAAATTGTTTTTTTTAATTGCATTAGGATGTCGGAGTAAAATAAACACTAAGGGCAAATTAGTAATGCAAAGTGGTAAATCGAAGAAGAGTGAACTACTTGCAGATAAAAAACGTCTGTGGGCGGTTTAGTGTTTATTTTTTGCGCCATAGATGCAAAGATCGAGATCATTTCAACCATCAGGCTGGTTGCGGTGCCTTGCAACGAGAGATAAATTGTAATTTTTTGAACTAATAACGAATCTTGTTATTAATCAATTTAATAGAAAGCATAGATAATTTGGTCCTCCAAGACTTTCAACAGGGACAAAACGAGCAGTGATAAGAAGATGATGAGAATCATGTAAAACATGTCAAAAAAAATTAAGAACACTGTTCAACACTTATTTGCATAGTACAGGTTACACAAATATGCCGTAAAAAAGAAAAAGTGATAACAGAATTGGCCAACAAAGATGTATTCTCGACAAGGTGGCTTTTAAGAGGTCGTTCATGTCGAAAGTCAATACTGTCAGTTTTGTGTTCGTCCATTCAGTTGGATTATAAATTTCTCCATGATAATGTAGAATATGGGAGAAATAACGGTATGGGGTGTTATTTGGTATTTCAATAGTACCATTTTTGTTAAGCAAAATGTGGTTTTCGTGGAGAATAGCGCCCGTTGTCATTGCCTAGAAAGAGGAGCGACAGATTTGACTTTTGTCATGATCAAAGTAGACTATAAACATAAACGTAATAGAAAACCTATGACACATTATCTATCAGTCTGACAATAAAGCTGTGACAGAAATATGGCAAAAATGGCTTAGAAAATTATGACTGTTTAATCAATACCAGTCTTACTTTTAGAGTATGTTGTTTTAATAATTGTCTTACCAATTTTTTCCAGAAAAAGTCTTTGGTGATAATGCAGTCTTCATGTATTTAACCTAATTACACTTTAATTTGCACAATTTTACACTTTTTATAAATAAAAAAAATTCTGACAACTCCTGCAGTGTCAAAATTCATAAAATAAAATCAATGTGAGAGTCGTCCCCGTGACACCTCCAACAAATTGTGGCTCCATCTCTTAGAAATTTATCCTAATTATCAAATAACTCATATAAATATAACTTTGTTTATTGTCAAGATTTTTGTTAGTCATCTTGTTAGCACATACTTAGATTAAGGCTCAATTTGTATCTCTCTCTAACAGAAGTTTAGGAAAAATCTAGACACCCTTTGAAATAAGGAATAAAATCAGAAACTGTGAGTTACAGTGACATATTTAGCGAGTCCTAAAAATAAATACAATACTTGTAGTCTCGCTGTTTATTGCGTATGGTTACCAAAACGGCAAATGAGTGAATGGATGGTCTTGAAGGTTTTCTCTCCACGGTAGTGAATACTTGGGAATCTATTGCGTCGTGTTTTATAGACTTGGAACGAGCGGAAAATGCTGTTGGTCAAACGGAGTTGAAGAAGGCGGGGTAATGGCACCAAAATACCATTTTCAAAGACTCACAAAGTAGGATTACAAAGGAGAATATCTACAGTTAAAATATTTATGATAAAATTACGTTATTTTTATATGTGGTAGTGCCCTAAATATATTCAATTTTTTTAGTATAAGTGAATAGTCCTTCAGGTTCGCTTTTGCTGTAGTGATTTTGTTCTCGGTACCACTTAAGTGGCATCACTAACGCAAAAGTTGTTGTGAAAAAAGTGTTAACTTTATCATCCAATACATGCCAGCCAATTATAGTGAAAAAAAACTTAAAGTACGTACACACTGAGAATAAATTTGTTATTTTGCTGTCCTGGACTCAGATGACTGGCGGGTGGCCTACTAAATCACTAAAATAATTGATTCCTACATTTCACGAGTTTCCACATGGTCCTGCATCGGAGATTGTGCGCGACGGGCGTTTGAACTTCACCATTATTATTATTATAGTTTTTTTGAAATAAAATTAGGGTGTAATGGGAATATATTTAATATGACAGAGGAGTAAAATAAAAACGATCAACATTGGAATAATTTTATTTTAGACGCTTTAAACAAACAAAAAACATTTATTTGACCGAAGTAACCAATGAGTAATTTTCTTATTTGCCTTGTTTTCTTCTTCTTCATGGTCTTTGTTGCTTTATTTGGATGACGAGCTATTCTTTGATTATTGTGTTTTCTCTTGTTTTTTTATTTCGTATAATGCGTTGCCTCTGTATAGTCTTATTTCAGTGATTTGATTTATCCAAGTTAATCTCGGTTTTCCTCTGTTTCTTTTTTAATTATTGTTTATCATCTATAACATCCCTTGGAAGTCTTTCTGTGAATATTCTAGTGAGGTGTTCATACTATTCCAGCTGTTTCCTTTTTATTTTCTTACATATTGATTTCTTGGAAGGTTTTTTATGTGATCTAATTGTGTTTTATTTGCTATTCTTCTTAGTGCATTTTTTTCGGTGGCTGTTGTTGGGCTCATGTTCTTATTACCTAATAGTTTTCAAATTTTTTCTCTCGCGTTTTTCAGAAGTCAGTCCATGGTTATTATAAATAGAAGCGAGTCCTTCAATAAACTTCCATTTACTTGTAGTCCAGCACTGTCAAAGTGTTAAATCGGTTAAACTTCGCAGGCATTCACAACAGAGCGAAAGTCGATACCTTCTCCCCCCTCAGCACTACCAGTAGCACCAAGCCAAAAAGCTGCGTTTCTAGAGGCTTTGTTCGCGTTCGCCGCACACAAATCGAGAGAAAAGGGCAGGCGGCGGCGCTTTGAGGAACCGCGCCGGCGGATTTCGGGCGCATTTTATCACGTTCCAGCTGGACTGAAATTATGTGCTGGAGAACACAGGAACAGGGTCACCCGGAAAGCCACTAAATTCTGAGGTCCTACGCTCGAGCGTGGCGATTCCGGGGCCGGAATACTACCTAGGAGCCGCTTCGCCGGCGCTGCGATTGAATTCCTCGTTAGAAAGCACGTGCATGTTCAAAACTACATGCTCATACGTGTGCTAGCGAACTTGCAAGCTTTCCGTTGATATTTCAATCTTTTCAGTGTTTCTTTATTATTTTGTTTGTTGAAGATTAATTAAACGTAAAGTATGAAAGCGTTTTTGATCTGAGCTTATTTTTTTAATGATTTTTTGATTTTAATTTTTGTGTATGTCTGTCTGCTTATATAACTTGTAATTACACTATGAAGGTTTATGGTTGGAATTTAGCTCATTTACGACTCTAGAAGCAGTAACAAAGTTCCAAAGATCGAATTATGCCTTTATTGCTTACAAAGCATTGTGTAGCTTACACATTTTGACCAAATGGACTTCTTTATCCCAAACTACACCTTCTCTATTTCTTAAAAAGAATTTTTATGCATCTCTTATATAATACAACAACCAGCAATTAGTATAACATTAGTTGGTTTACATGTAGTTCTCTTATAATGAATTTACAAATGCTTGTACCAGATTGACATTACATCATAACCACAGTTAATGTTACCACACAAAACAGTTTAGTTATAACGGAGGAACAAAGTAAAAAATAGTGACGCAACTATAAGCGTGAAGAATTGTTAGAATGAGTCCAACATTTTGAACACAAACCGATAATATGAAATAATAATAATTTAATATCAATGGGGCTTTTATTTTATTGAAATTGTTGTAGTACGAACATATTCGTTATCGCTTAACTGCAACCCTTGCATCCCTTATAACCATTTGAAGTTTGAAGTGAATTATTCTATACGAATAATTTTTGGAGGAATTTCTTCTACGCTATGGAATAATCGATGCACCCTATTCAGAACGCATTAAATCCTTTCTGGCTCTCTTTTATTATCACACGGGAATCCGGAAATGGGATTGAAAGAAGCGCGGGAACGTTTCAAAACGTGCACTACCAAAGGGTTGTAAAAGGAGAAGAAGGGTCGTAGATAAGTCGCACAATGGTTGCAAGGTTGCAGATGGTGGGCGTAATTTATTTTCTGAGTAATCACAAACCGCGTTACTTGTGTACAATACGCACGTTTCAGGCATTTTCAGTCTCATCTGGTACATCCCAAATAGGCATAAATATTAGGCAGCGATGCAGCTACGGGGAAGTGAAATGTTAACAAGCGAAACTTTGCGACACAAGTAGTACTACAGATACCTACAACGCAATTTTATGTTATTAATCCTATATGTTGGGAGCCGTAGTGATCTAGTGGATAGATTGCTAGATTACGAAACCAAGAGTTGCGGGTTCGAATCCCGCAATCGCCAATTCGATCGCTGACATTTTTACGGCCCAGCTCGACTCAAGCTGCAATAAATGAGTACCTGGAGGTCAAACTCTGGGATAATAATAGGCGGTCGATTCGTAGCGCTAGCCACGTTACTACCCTTGTGTACCGTAGGCTCTAGATTGTAGCAGATCTATCCTGTTACAACACCAAAGGGCCTTCAAGGCCTATTACGGGGAACTATTATTATTAATCCTATATGTTGTGTAAATAAATAGTGTTAAATAATTTTGATTGCCTGTAGGTAAAATAGATAGGTAGTTTTAATAAATTTACGAGTGTTATTCATCACTTGGAGAACAGAAACAAAAAGAAACTTAATGACCTCTTGCAATATGATCAACAAATGGAATTACACTATCGAGTTACAAAATGGCCCTCTTTGGCTTTAATACTCAGCATTGAATGATATGGTAAAGAATTAATTATTCGCAACAACTAATTCACTAACAAGTCATCAAATTTCACTAAAAGAGACTGCTTCATCGATTCAAAGTAACCATGGGGTTTTACATAAGCTCTATACTTCAAAACTGATCAGGTACCATAGTTTTCTCAGCTCCAGGTAACACAACAGCTCCCAAAATATCATTACAATATATGTCTTGGTTTGCTTTGAACTCTTTAAATACGGAAATGGAAGAGTTTTATTTATACAACAAATTCCGCTCCATATTATGACAGATAAGGTACTCTGATATACCATATCAGATGGTATTGAACGTTTATGAGACCAATTTCTCTCGTTTAGTTTATTGTGGACTTATTCAATTATAAAAATTTTCTTATCTCTGTAAAGGATATTCGCCAGATGACTGAGGAGCAACGCGAGGCCTCGAACATCAACATCTTTTTAGTCCAACATGTTTGTTTTGATCTATAATATGCTTTTTTCTTTTCACTTTTTACAGTGCTAGTTGAAAATCCTTCTTTGCTATCAACTGGGCAGTTTCTTGATTAATACCAACTTCTTTTGAATTTTTCTCATTAAAATCCTTGAATTCTGGTGAATTATTTTTAGGGTGATATAGCAGAATTTACGGGATTTTGTAGTTTTTCTTTTTCTTTCTCAAAGATCTTTATTATTTTTGAGTTCCTGAAATTGCGTTACAGTCTTGATAATTGTTTTTCCATATTTTGTCTGCTAACTTAAGAGTTCCTATAAGAAGACGTTGCTGTGTTTATTTTACTTTTATACAAAGAAGATGGTAATATCATATGTAAATAATGTCCAAGAAAGACAAGCAAATTTATCTTAATCTATCTGACATGTTCCTTCCTACAGTGAAGTTTTTGCTCAATTTTTGATTGCTTGAAGTCAAATTTAAAGTTTCTTCTTCCCAAAAGCCGTATTATGAGCCACAGATGTGTATTCTTATATATATTTTGCATTAGTAAATACTAATTACAATTTGTTTTTCCCATGTACATACATTATAAGTTTATATTACAAGGTAGTATAAAATGTGATTCGGTGCAACTGGTATCAAATTTGGTAAACGTGGATATTAAAAACCTGTCATAGAGAAATAATTAGTGACGTTAAAAGGGCCTATAGGAATATTACTTATCAATTACTTTATTATCCCGACTTCAATAGAAGCACAAAATTACAAAATTCATAGATGATATGCGACCGTAAAAATAGTGTAAAGAAAGTGGATAGGTTAGAACCAAACTGAAACATGGAATCATACATAAACATTGCACATTGCTCTATTTGAGAAACTTCAAAGTGTTAAGTCCATAGACCTGTACTCCATTTCTACTCCTTTAAAATAGTCAAGGAGTATCTTATCAAATACGTTGGAACAGTCATTCCATTCATTTATTTATAATATTTACTAAAACCGAAGAAGAGAAAGTTCTGAAGGAATATTTACTTTATCCCTCAAATACAGGACACTTTCCACCATTATCATTGATATATAATTCAAAGAATTGGCAGGAAAAGAGAAGAAGGCGGGAGATGACTTAGTGTAGTAGCTCGTGTTCCTATAAACACTACAGATAAAGTTTGCCATAAGTCTTCACCCAATATCTTACTAATCTATTGCTTCCATCGATGTCTTGAAGGAACCTCAAACCCTTTTATGCAGTATGGTGCTCACAGCACTTGGATTATGTTGTTTTATTTTGCTATATTGCACAGAGCTGCTGTGGGGATTGTATTGAAAAGTGTTTAAAAGCAGCATGGGTCATCTTACCAACTT
The DNA here is from genome assembly GCA_036346155.1 of Sinelater perroti. NCBI lineage: Eukaryota > Metazoa > Arthropoda > Insecta > Coleoptera > Elateridae > Sinelater > Sinelater perroti. The sequence continues at coordinate 764,544 of JARFIY010000209.1, read as the reverse complement.
TCAATAAGGTAGCGGTAATACTAGTTGATACAACAGCCAAAGTCATCCCAGGTCAATTCTTATTTCCGCTCACAGCAAGTTAATGAGAAATATTGTTGCAGTACCACAGGAAGTATATAAAAAATGATGTACCAGATCTTGTGTTAAGGCTATTAAGAACCTGTTTATAGACATCCAAATAGTTATTCAAAACTGTGTGTGCTAAAGAGCTCGTACCACCGGTTTTCTTTAGATTTTCTTACCCAAATCTCCTTCGTATCATTTCTGATGAGGCAAACCAGACCAGTACATAATAAGTTTTGCCATCCCAAAGTTAACAATGCGTTTTTAATCATCAACAGCCACCTATTGTATATCACATCCATTACTTGCAGCTCATTTCCTTGTATTATAAACTTTCTCTGTCTCCTGTGTGATGTTTTCAGTGAGACAATTTTTATCTTGCTGCTAAGGATTAAAAAAGCAACTTATAAGGAGAATCACATAAACCAACTTTTTCTAAGGTAGTGTACTAGTGTTTGTGATCTTCCAACAATTTGAGAGCTGTATATACTTTACATGAAAACTGGTATATGCGATATTGCATATGACGTTGGACACTGCATTTCATGTAACAATGGGTAAAAGCATTATTCTTTATTCCAAGCGAAGTTTTGATTTATTTCTTCGTTTTCTTCTCTAAAACTTATTCTTTAGTCCAAAATATAATGTCACTTTAGGGTTCAGGACAGTCTTTACAAAGCTATCAGTTTGGATGGTTGATCATCTCAACCAAGTTGTCCGATATACCCGAAATATGCATCAAAATACGTAAAATCATAGGTCTGCAAGGTACTACCCACTAATTATCTAACTGCAAACCTTTAATTTTAACAACTTGAGTCACCGTCAGATGAAAGTCTTTGTCTATATTGCAGATATCCTTTTGGTGTCCGGGTGTTCTAGAGAAGAAAATTGGGGTTTATCCTGCCGTAGGGCCAATACATTATGCTGGACTTGACGATGTCGGAAAGGAGGGGCTCCTCTCAAGACCAGGAATTTCAGCACATATTACATTGTCGATCTTGTCAGGAGAAATGCGTTAATACGATTGTAATAAGTGTATGCGTAAGTCAGACTTCGCTTCTACCATTTTACAAAGAACACAAACTTATGATAGAGCATCATTTTCAACTTTTATACAGAAAATTCTGGCTATAACATCATAACAATCACAAGATTTTCACCAAGCAACAATGCGTCTGTGATTTTATGTCGTGACTAGTTACACGTGAATGTTATAACAAGGCCAGAATGACCGTAATGGTGAACTTACTTACGTTATGGCGTTTTGAATTATTTTGTGCTTATAATGAGGTCTTTCAGTAAATGAAGATGGGCAGCACCACCATCTGATCTAATTGATCAAAATCAGTGTTCTCCTTTCTCACAGCATCTTTAATATGAATGGAATTGTCTGTCTTGAGTTGTGCTCGGTTATTTTAAATGAAGTTCAAGCTTTCGCTTTCTATTTTAGCTACCAAAACCAAAATGTGACTAAAGGGAAATCGAAGGTAATAAGTGGTTAGTGTCATTTTACCTAACTTTTATACGACAGGAATAAAAATAACCTACTGAGACTATTTTTATCAGTGATAATTTGGTTTTGAAATCACATTAAGGAATATCACCTGAATACCCATCTTCGCCGCAACAAAACATAAGGGACGTACCTTATAGTGTTTTCGTGTTACTGCTGTTCTGCAGTTATCACGACCACTTTATTCTCTGTCGACCACAACGACGACAAAGAATGCCTTTAAATTTTTTGCAATTTGGCTGTAACTTGTCTAACGTAACCTTTAGGTCCCTATTAGCATTCACTAAAGCTTTTTTATGCCAGGAAAGTCACTGCACCTCAAACGTACTTCTTTTTCATCATCATCAATTAAATAAATTTGCAGGAGTCGAGGCCCCTTATTTAAAAGAGCCCACAAACCTCCAACTAAGTAGTATACCGGACCCTGTACCTTGAAAGTTGATATGAAACCGCCTTTTATAACTTGCTTGGGCTAAAACGATGTTATTTCGAAACATCCATTGTATAATGTAACATTAGTGAACTATGAATAGAAGTTCATTTATTAGTAGATTGTGCAATGGTTTGGACAAAAATTGTAATGCTGGAACTTAACCGTTTCAGCGCTGCGGTACATACTAGAAGCTTCTTCCGTCCATCAATTGCATTATAGTATTTATAATTACAGCTACGATGCTGTTGGCTTGATGAGCCACTTTAGGATTGTATGCTATACCTTTGTGGAAGTACTCGCCTTTCTTGCCATCTTTCAAGACCGATTTGTTCAGTTTTTTACTAATCTTTGTTGCAACTTTATGTTGTTTTTCTTAATGTTTTCTAGGAGTCTTTACGGCAGTAGAACGAAATTATTTTTGTGGGAGATATAAGACTTTATTGGGGTGATGTTAAAGTTTATATTGCTGTATTAGATACTCGTATCAAATACAAGTCAAACTATCCATGTCATGCGTTTCATCACTTCCAACTGCGATCGATTTTCATACTTTCATCTTGAGTGATTCTGAAGATTTAATTATTATAAAAGTTAATCCTTCAATTTTCACCTGTTTAGGGATAGAAATAACTTGAAATTTACTTCTAGACACTGAACAAATTTTTTACTATCATGATTTTGTTATTAAAATCTAGAGAACCGTCGAGGAAGGCAATGTAATATCAAAGTGCTTTGAGTGAAAGTTTTCTTTAACAGTGGTATTAAGTAATGCACTATTAAACCTTACTACCAGACTGAAAATTACTACAAAGTTTATTCTGTATTTTTTATCAGAAGCTTCTGGCGATGATTTTTTTACTTTATAGAGTATTACGGTGTTATGAGGATTCGTCTTCACAAAGACTATTCAACAAAGTTTCTAATAAATAAAAGATCTATAACATATTGTTCTTATAGAGTGAACTTGTTTCTGCTTCCAGGGCCATTTTTCAATTCAGGGTAAAAGACTTGCCTTCGCGAAGTTGTAAGACTATGGGTCGATGTTTTTTTTTTAATTTCTACCGTTCTGGTGTTTTTTTCCGGGGACATATTATCCTGTTGTTCTTTCTCTGAACATGAATAATTAAGTTGTTCGTTTGTAGGTACAATAGCAATATGTCGATTTTCGGACCACAAACTTATAATTTTGTTCTAGTCACTAAAAATGATTTATTTAGAGAGCAGCCCTTTTATGTTGATGGACTCCTAGTTGTGGATCAACGGTGTCTTACTATCACCTCTTCTTGTTTCTTTCACTAAATGAAATCAATACAAATTTCAAAATGTTTCAAAAGAAGTAAGCAAATACAGTTGGATAATCAAACATGGACAGATTCTTCCTATTCCTACAGTACTGAAAATATAGTAGCTGCTTTGGTTCCTTTTTTCTTCATATTTTCTCACCATCTTAGCCACTAAGGTACGAAGAAAGAGCTTTTAATAACCCTTTTTATAAAAGATTTTTTAAAATTTTCTGAAGACACTTATCGGGCGTTATTGGAATTGATCTAAGTAACGAAGATCCTATATATTTCACATTTAAAGTCAGGATTTTCAGATCAATTTTTTGTGAGGTTATTTTACCCTAAAATCTTAATGTTGGTTTTTCAAAAGTTACTTTAATAGTCTCTTGAAATGATAGGCTTTATAGCTGTTCCAATTATAGCTTCCTGGAATTATGTCCAATTTCTGTTTTAGATGACCTAGATGATCTAGTATGGAACAGTCTAGGGACTTCTTCTTTGATAAGTTAAATTGTTTCTATGGAGGCCGTAACAGGTTTTTTATGTCATTGTAGCTCATGTTTCAGGTTCTATCTATTTTGGTGTAGCTGACAGATACGCGAATATAAATGATAAAATGGTAGTTCAGTTCCGGGATGCAAATCGACTGTCGATGGCGTTAATTGATTCAGTACGACACTGCGTAACATCATTACTCGAGGAGGCGCAAATAACGTTGCTCCGCTCTTCGGAACTGGAACTGTTCCATATATCGCAAAGAGGTTAATCACGACGCATGCTCGAGTCCATCCTGAGAATTCTAATTGCAGCGTGCAGCTGATCGCTGATGGACGATCGCGATACAAAAAGGCTGGCAGCAAGATGCGCGGGGTCAACGCGCTCACGGAGGTGTGTTGTAGTGGATAACGGTCACACTTTCACTATTACAGGTGGATGATCGCATGTGCCGCGCCTTTTAAGCCTTGCTTTATTAGTCCTCGCTGCTAATGAGTTGCGGCGGCGTGTCGGAATTTGGCCGGCTACCGCGCACGCCCACTCGCGCGCCGTTTCCTGAAATTTCACGCGGTTTCCTAAAATCGGCGGCGGTCACGGCGCCAAAGGCCAACTTCCTGGCGCACGCTGCCCTGGGAGCGACGCGTTCTTCAGCGCCGCCAAAGTTCAGCTTCCCACCCGAGCAGTGATATGGCATTTGAAGGCGCACAACAAAGCGGCCGCTCTTCTATAGCTCATTACGCCGAAGATCTGGACCCGGAATCCCGGCGAGTTCGTCGACCCCGTGGTGGTCCCAATTCCGAGGGGTCAACGGACTTCCACCAGGACCTATTGACAGATTTCTTTTCGTGCACCAGGCGGCGCGCCGCGCACGCGGGGTCGTCTAGAATTTGGGAATTTAGAAACACCTCGAGAGGCCTCAAATTCATTCTGCTCATCTCTTCCCCGTTGTGCAAAGCTGAATAAAAGCCATGCTCGCCGTACACGTGCAGCTAATTTGGCGCGGCGCAACTAACGGCAGATCTGCGGCACATTACAAACTGCGGTGTCAATCTGCAGCATAATTTATGTGGTCATTTAGATTACGAACGCAAATACGAACAATCTGGCACATCGAGATAAAGAGCCTATCTGCCGAGGCTCTGTTTTAATTAAATTTTTAATTAGAGCCGTAATTCACTTAGTTGCATTCACATCTTATTAACCAGAGCAGACATTTTAATTGGCGGTTGTTTCAAGTCTGACTTCTGCTTAATTGAATTTTGAATTTGATCTACAGAAAGCTTAGTAATGATGGTAGCATGTTTACATTCAGAAGGATTACAATTTAATGTTACGTATAACTTAAAAATTACCGCAATTACATGCACGTACTGTTATGTTGCATGCTGGAGTTACGTATGTGTCGCATACCCAGCTTGTAATGTGTGTTTGTAAGACTTACAAAGCTGTCGGAATACGAGTTTAGTTTATTTATATAAAACAACGTAGAAAAACATGCAGGCGCGTTTAATTTGAAAATTTATTCAATTATTTGCTTCTAAATCGATTACGAGCGTAATTAAGCGATAATGGACCCCATTGACAGAATTAATTTGACGGTCGTCGATTTGGTAAGCGCGTCAGACGCTTTAAAGCGGCTCCGCTGCCGGAGAGTTCAACGCACGATTAGATCACAAACCCTCGTCCTCGGGTGAGCGGTGCTCTTTTAAGGTTGTCGACTCGAGATGTTACGACAAATTGTTTCTATAAATACGCCTATTCATTATGCCCAATCAGCGGCTAATCGATGCAGCTGCGACCTTGCGCATAAATCAATGGAACTGCGCCGCAATTAGTACACCGCTAATGCGTTCCGCTGCGGCGCAATTCCACCAAGCGCATAACCAGTGCGGTTCACCAAATTCCATTCCATTTTTCGTACCTCGATTAACCTTTTACTTAGCTTCATAACAAGCACATAAAAATCCAACCCGAAATGCCAATGAACACATTAATTACGCCTTTAACGGTGAGTTCGCGGGGAGGAGGATTCGGGCTTATGCGACAAACACCAAAATTTTGGATAGGCCGAAATACCATCTGTACGTTAGGGGGTCGTGGGGAAACACGAAAAGCATGAGCTCACGGCTTGTCGATTACGACACGGCCGGCATAAATTTTCATAATCATTTATGGTTCGTTAAGTGCGTAGCGTAAACGTTGCTTAATTGCGCGATATTTTTTAGTTATATGCAAAGGCACAAGATGAATGGAAAGTCAGAGCCAAGGTTGCGGTCGCTGACCCCTTGCAACAGTACTCTGTGTAGAGTTGTTTTAGCTGGTAGTAAACCTAATGAGTTCCAATTATGAGTGCATTCGTAATTGCCCTTTTTTGTTCCACTTCGGCGCTGGCGCTTTTTAGCGTGTGGGGCCCATTGTTTTTTCAGCGGCGGAATTACCGCTGGAGGAAGCAGTTCGGGTACCTTTGAACCGGCTTATGCAACCGAACATTTAAATAAATTAGGTGGCTCAGTTGCGCTTTTGCGCCGCGCCGAAACCACGCGGCCATAAATCGGTCACATAAGGATATGGTAAGAAGATAGGATCGTGCTTTTCTTGCTTGACTGCTTTATTAACGACGTTTCAATCGTCTAAGGTTAAACGGCTTGCAATTAAAAATTTCCTCTTACGTAAACGTTTTAACTTGACATACCCGTGAAGAGGATGCTTATCGGCAAATTTAATTAATAGCCTCTGAAAAAACAGACTCTTTTGAGATTCTTACTTTTTAAGGAAGGAAACTACAATTAAATAAACTTAAATTACACCTTAATGTTGTCTTGATAGTAGAATTGCATAAACCAGCAGTTTGGAGAGTGTGAGGTTCCACAACTTATTGAAAAATTAATTTTTGTAGTTGTAAATTACACAAATTAATTTTCTAAAAAAATGTATAAGGTTTTGCGCAGCTGCGCTTATCAATAAATTATAGTAGAATGTGAGTCTTTTCGACAGAGTTTCAGGAGAGATTATGTGGTAGATACTAAAGTATTACGGACTACCGAATGGAACCCGCGCCCGGACTTAAATTATTAACAACATAACATGTAGAGTAATGTCCCAGTGGACATCCTCCATTAAGAATATTTTTACATAATTATGACTTATTTGTTAGCTAAGTTAATACACTAAAATCTAGCAGGTAGGTGAGAGGGTTTGAATCTCTTTAATCTTCTTGGTTCTTCTTCATCCAGTAACAGTGAGGTAGCCAGTTCGTTTGGATGTGCTGTTATCTTATCTTTGTATTTTGTGATTTTTTCGCGGATGGTGGGTATCTTTAGATCGACATGTAGTGTTGCGTTGGTTATGTACCATGGGGCCATTACTATTGCTCTTAAAACCTTATTCTGAAATCTTTGCAGAATCTCTGTGTTTGAATTGCACGCAGAACCCCATAGGGGCACGCCGTATGTCCAGATTGGTTTCAAAATGGTTTTATATAATAACAATTTGTTTTCCATTGACAGTTCCGATTTTCTACCGATTAACCAGTAGATTTGCTTGAACTTAGCTCCTAGCTGTTTTCTCTTAGTGAAGACGTGAGTGCGCCAAGTTAGTCTTCTGTTCAAGTGTATACCTAGATATTTCACTACGTCCGCTTGAGGTATTTGGTTTCCATTTAAGATGACCGGAGGACAGGTTTCTCTTTTCAGGGAAATGTTCCATTCTTAAAATTGCGTTAAATATCTGCTGTATTTTTGGGATATTTCTTGGAGTATTTTGCCGGTGACTAGGTCGTACCCCGGAGCTATTTTCCCGTTGATTTCTTTGTGTATTACTGTTTCGATCTCACTTTTTGAAACTTTTTTATTGGTAGAGCCATCTGGAATGGAGACTGTAGTTGATCATATATTTCTTGTTCTTCGGCAGGTGTTATTTGTGATGGAAAAGGTTGAAAAACTGTGGTCAGACGTTCGGGGAATGTTGTGGCTTTTTGATTATCTCTTCTTGCCCAGGTTGTTTGGTTGTGTCGTATCGGTGATGCTTGCTGCTGAGATTGTTTGAGTTTTCGAGTGACTTTCCATAAAGAATAATCTGCTGCATCAGTGGGCGTTAATCTTATCTCTAACAAAGACTGAATCCTGAGAAATACAGAAGAAAAAAAAATCTTGAATAAATTGGGGCGCGTCCAACCTAGAATTTGCGGACGACGTCTGTTTGTTCACAACAAATGAAAAACTAATGCAAAAAAACGTGGTAAACTAAACTCTGAAGCGGAAAAGTTGGCCTAAAAATAACTGGGAACAGCAACAGACAAAGAAGGAATACCCTTCACACAGAAAAAGTCGACGAATTTTGCTACTTAGGCAGCATGGTTGGCACTAGTGGGGATACTTCAGAAGAACAGTTTTAGCAAAACAGCATTCAGGATGCTAAAGGAAACATATAATTCAAAAAACCATAGAACGACAATAAAGCTTTGTCTTCTCAACATAAGCGTTAAAAGTGTGCTTCTGTATGGTGCAGAGATGTGGACTACCAATAAATAAGGCGTTAAAAATTTACAAGAATTTGTAAATAAATATATTAGACACATATATATACCGCGTATTTTGGGCAGAAAGAATAACAAATCATCAGCTACGGAAAATCTCAAGATAGGAAAGGATTGAAGTCATCATTAGGACAAAAATATGGAAATAGACAGGCTATATAATGAGAAAAACTAACAGAAACATTACAAAACAAGCTTTAGACTTTAATATACAAGGAAAACGTAAGATAGAAAGACAGAAGGACACATGGAAAAGGAATATTTTGAAAAACCTGCAGCTACAGAATCATAGAACAAGCCAAATATATAACCCAGAACAAGAACAATTGGAGAAAGTTTTATTCAGCTTTTAAAGTACTCTTAGGACTATTTGCTCCTCAAAGAGTTATAGAAAGAAGAAGAAAAAGAAGAATGTAAAAGTAATATTGCACCAGAGAGCTTTATAGAGGTATTTTTCACAAAATTTTTTGAGATTCATCACCATTATCATTATCTGTCTCTATCTCCAAGTATTTGTCAGCGTTCTTTGTTTGCTTTTCTTCTATTTTCCTTGTTCTCGATCTTCGCTGCACTTTTTTTTGGTCCATCTAATATCCTCTATTCTTGCAATGTGCTCACCTCACGACCATTTTGGTTTAAACGTTTTTTCAAATACATCTTCTCCTTTTGTCTTATCCGTATGTTTATTTTATCTTTCAGAGTTATTTCCAGTACTTAACGCTCTATTGATCTTTGTGCTATTGTTAATATTTGTATATTTTTCTGTTGGAGTCCTTGTTTTTGTTTTTATTGGAATGTCTCTCTGTCTTCCAAATGCACCCCAGCCCAGTTTTATTTTTCTATTTATTTATTTTGTTTAATTGTTGTCAAAGTTAAGTTGTCCAAGATAAATATAACTGTTAATTATTTCTATAGTTTCATCCTCTAACTTGTTCCACTAAATCATTTATTATTATCTTGGTCTTTCTTTTTTTTTATTTAAACTGACTTCTTTTGCTTTTTTATTTATATCTGTTAATATTTTTTGTAGATCCTGTAGGTGGTACTGTTCTGTGTAGGCTTCGTACTACTTGTAAGTGATTTTGAGTTCTGCAATCACTGCGAAAACCCGCCTGGTCTGGCGGGTGATAAGCATCTATTCTGTTAGTCAATCTGTTTGTTATAATATTTATGAACTTTGTACATTTCCGATGATAGAATATTCGATCTATAATTTTTAATCTCTTTTTATGGCCTTTCTTAAATAGTAGTATTATGAGTGCATCCTCTCAATTTTGTCTTCTTCAGACACTGATTGAACAATATTTTTAGTTGTTTTAGTGGTTGCTGTCTTCCATTCTTTATTTCCGTTAGCACTTGGTCTTCTTTTGGCGTTTTCTTTTCAGTTATTTGTTTTAGTGTGTTCTCTATTCCTTATATTTCAGTTTTAAGAATATCTCCCGAATTTACGTTTGTTGCTTTTGCTTCTATATCTTTGATGTTTGTGCGTCTTCTCTTCTACTTTTTCAAGGATCCTATTTTTGGATATCTTAATGCTGTTGTAATTGTATGTCCGAATCTTTTTACCAATTTACTATTGCTTCTTCGATTTTCATCTCATGTTACTCAATTCTTTCTTCATTTCTTTTCTTACTGTTTTATTAAGTTCTATAAAAGCTTCTAGATTTTCTTCTTTGTTCTTAGTAGGTTTTTCTCCATTAATCTTTTTATATTATTGGGAATGTTGATATGTTTATTTATCCTGCCTGGTGTTACTTTAGATTCGGTATCTTTGATTGCTGTTATTATTTTTTCTCGTCTTTTATTACTACTTTTATTAATTTTACTTAATTTTACCTCGTATTCTTTGTGTTACTGCTATACGATTTTTTTGGCCTGCTATTTAGTTTTTGTATATTTTTGGTATTGATGACTATTTCATTTCTCACTAACCTGTGGTCGCTTCTTGTACTTATTTTATATAGTACTTTTTTGACTATATCTTTGTGTGGTGTTATGATGAAGGCGTTCTGATTCTTTATTCTTCCATCAGGACGTATCTGCGCCCCCTTGTTTTTACTTGTCTTTTTAAAGAAAGGATTCATAGCATAAATGTGTTGTTCGCCAGAAAATGTATTCACGTATGTATTTCCTCTTTTGTTTCTTTTTCGTAACCCATCTTCACCAATATTTTTCTCTTCTTCTTGTTTTTGTTCTACCATCGTATTACCATATGATTAGTAGATTTTCCTTAATGCACTCATTTTTCCGTATAGTAGCTCTACTATTTCGTCATCGTAATTTTTGATAGTTGTGTAAACCCTGAGGATTACAGTTATAAAAATAACATATTTTGTATAGAACTAATTCAGACTTGGACGATTTATTATTACTGTTTTTTGTTTCAATGATGAAACTTGGGATAAGTAATTAATGAAATATATTCCCGGGTGCAACAAACTAAGCTTAGGAGACGGGGAGGGTTGTTGGTTGCTTTGGATTTTCTGCCATTCTGAACGTATGCATTATCGGAAGGTAAAGCAGAGAAATGAACCGTGTAGTGCACGTGCAGTGTCAAAACATTTTACCAAATTAATTCATCAACTGTTGCTACTTTACGAAAAGTAAGACAACATTTTGGTCGAAAGTATGAAGAAACGGGTGGTGTTAAAGATGTTCCGAAGTTTTGCTATGCTCGTAGGTGATAGGGAACCCCAGTACTTCGACCAGGAGTTGCTCTCAAGTAACAGACATTCGTCTAACATCTTTGCGGACCATACTAAATAAAGACTTGCACCTAAAGTCGTACAAAATTCAGTTGGCCCAATGTCTTCAGCCTAGAGAGCATCTAAAATGTTGTGAGTACAGAAATGCAATATTAGAAATTTTTTTAAACTTACAATGAGGTCAATTTTGACTTATTTGTATATGCTAATATGCAAAACTGCCACAATGGTTCACAGTTTGGTACGGGAGGTTTTTAAACTTGCATTTCAACCTTGTTTTATTAATTATAAAGCAGGAAATTCTCTTACCATTACTGGGGAGCGTTAACGTAACATGAAGGAGAACTTTCTGGTCCCTCAAAGTGAAGAATTTGACTTAAGAAGCAGGTGGTTTCAGCAAGATGTTGGACAATACCGTACAGAGAGAAATACAATGAGTACACAAGTGTAATATTTCTAGGACGTTTCATTTTTTTTCCGGTGACGTTGTTTGGCCCCCCAGGTAATCAGATTTAACTGTCCCTACATTTTTTCTGTGGGAGTATTTTAAGGATACTATTACCTTTCCAAAAAAAATTACAATTGGAGAACTCAAAGAAAATATATGGAGACCTATTTAAAACATATTCTTATAGTTTATAAAGAGGTGATAGAGAATGTGATTCAAAGAACCCGAGTTTGAGAATTTTTTATTTCTACTATTATATATTGTAGAAGCCAATATATGGTTTCGGTTCCCTGATTTGAGCGTAGCCGACGTTATCTTGTGGAGCCACCCCACATAGAACAAGTCAAATTCAGAATATTTAAAGGGCAGTATTTGAAGAAGAAATACATAGATCTTTACAAAACGTAGTGAAGGAACCTTTTTTATAAATAATTTAACCAGATTCGCAGAAAATGTACTATTACTTTCGATACTAAATTTTCTCTTATTCTTATAATGACAGATGTGACCAAAAAGTAGGACTTCGCTGGTCATGCTCTAAGAGCAAAAAACAACTGATGGAATGCCAAGTTACTACGATGGAGACCGTGGTTGGGGAGAAGAAATAAAACAAGATAAGCTTGTGATAACAAGAGAGTCGCTGGTGTACAGTGGTTTAAAGTAGCATAAAATAGAGAAGGAAGGAAGTGAAGGAAGCCTGTGCCCAAAATTGGGTGCAAAAAGGTTACAGAAGGCGAAGAAGTCATGAATGGACAGATGACATGATAGGCCTATACTTCTTCGATGATGATGCTAAAAATGCTGTAATTGTGAATGGCAATCGTTGCCGTTGCATAATAATTCATGGATCTGGAACAAAGTGGTTCCAGCAAGATCGTGCAACCTGCCATACAGATCGAGCAGCAGTCAATTTATTGCACCTACAATTTTCTGGTTACAGCAAGATCTTGTGACTTAACACCGTGTGACTTCTTTTTGTGAGGTTATTTGAAATCTAAGGTCTACACCAACAATTCACAAACAGTTGACTACCTGAAGAAGATCCAACCTTAAAATCGATTTAAAAGTCGTTTGAACGAGGAATGGTTTTGAAGTCTAAGGAACGTGAAACGCAAAACTACAATAGAATTTTTAGAAGTTGTGGCATGAAGTAGTATTTTTACGAAATTCGCCTAGAGAATCACAAAGATTGAGATTAGGTGAACAACTTGGCTGATCACCTTCTCCGGATTTTTGCTTTTGCACTCAGTGCCAAAATTCTCTCTCCAAACACACCAAGTTCTTTTGGGCTTCATGTGCAGTGGCCTCGTTTTACTAGAACCGGGATAATCTTGCTCTTCTGCTTTGCCTCGCAATAGAAATGCATTTTTTCAGAACTTCTTTTCATTAGACTTTATTATCGTCAAGAATATCAGACCTATAATCTTATTATAGAACATCGTGTGCTATAGATTGACTTTCTGAGAGCGGAATGGTCGTAAAACAGTGAGATGGGCATTTCAATGCGCAAAAGGCAAATGTTTTGCTTATTCACGTACTCGTAGAGAAAAAAATGGGCTCTTCTCTTCAAAATTTAATTTGCAGGATCGAACCTTTGGTTGAAATCACTAGGTCATAGACTGTTGGATCTGGATTTTATAGACAAATGGATCCACTTTGTTGAATTTTTCTAATACTTGATTCTGTGACCTCGACTTACTAGAACCAGGAGAACCTTACGCTTCTTTTTTATGTTTTACTTATTTACGTACTCACGGAGGAAAAAATATAACATTTTATTTTGGGTCGTAAGATGTTAAATCCGAATTTTATAGGGAAATAGATCTAAAATTGCTATGTAGAAGTTTTCTGGTATTTGATTCTGATATTCAAGTAATAGCGCTTGCATGAAATACCCATGTTGTAGATCTTTACAAGTAGACGTCGCTAAGCATCTCAACGTTCTCTAGGGCGGTAATAGTTATTGGTCGGCAAGTTGTAGGATATTGTGTATCATATATTGACTTTCTGAGAGCAGGATGGTCATAAAACAAACAAAAATAGATTTCTTTCGATTTTATTTTTAAGATCAAACCTTTGGTCCAAATTGGTGTGGGTCATAGGTTGTTGGCTCTGTATTATATAGGAAAATGGGTTTAATTTGTTGTGTAGAAGTTTTTTGGTACTTCTGATATTTCAATAACAGCGCTTGCATGAAATACCGAAGTTGTATGACTCTATGGTAGACGTCGTAGCGTCTCAACATTCTCTACGGTGGTCACAGTTATTGGTTGGCATGTTGCAGGATATTGTGTACCATACATTGACTTTCTGGGAGCAAGATGGTCGTACATCACACAAATGGGAGTTTTCGATGCCCCAAACGCTAAAGTTTTGTTTATTCACGTAGTCGCGGAGGAGAAATGGTTTTGTTCCGATTCCATTTTTACGATCGAACCTTTGGTCGAAATTGCTTTGGGTCATAGGTTATTGAATTTGAATTTTATAGGGAAATGGATTTAATTTGTTATGTAGAATTTTTCTGATACTTTATTCTAATATGAGAGTCTCAATACTCTCCAGGGTTGTCACAGTTGTTGATCAACATATTTGTGACTATCACCTAGGACACTTCCAGTCCTTTCAAATTAAATTAATTAAAAGTTTAACTTTAAACAAGGGTTTTCAAACATTTATTATATTTATATTTATTATATTCAAATTATAGTACTGATTTTTTGTAGTCTGAATCGGGCTCGAAATCTTCTTTTTGAACCAATAAATAAACAAACATTTGTGTACCAGACTTTGATGACACCGACCTTTTCTGTGGTGGCAAATGTGGTCTTCCCTTGTACTCTACAATCCCATAACTAAATGTTTAATTTTCAATTAAAGCTACAGGTGGCGCATAATACTTTTGGCGGACCCTGTAGTATCAATGAAACTTTGTTTTACACTTGTGCCTTTAAATAGCGAAGTTTCCTAAGAGTCTTTAATTGCTTGGTCGGCGTGTAATAAAATTACTAAATTACGCCCGTCAGCAAGAGTCGTGCCGAAGGGCGCCTCCTAGGGCCGCGCGCGGGGCCAATTAGCATTGCACGGGCGTCCTCACCGACAGCGCGCGTGCAGCTCGCTGCGTGCTGCTGATGATTAAGACGCAAGGTTGGTTGATATTGTTGAGTTCGTTGGCATTTATCGAGTCGGCCGCCGAACTCGGGTTGTTCACCTACTGAAAGTTGGGACTCACTGACCCAGTCCCAGGACCGGCTTCATGCGTTATTTATGTAGTTCTTGCAGCGTGGAAAAAGCTCAGTGCGAGCGAAGAAATCGTGACGGATTCCTCGACCTCTTCGGAACCCCACGTCCCATCCGCTCCGTCGCCGCGTCGCTGCTGCATTTTCCGAGTTGGAAAGCTGGTTGAACGGCCGAGATCGCTCACGAACGAATTATCCTTCAAATTCGGACTGAGGATCTGCGTTTGGGATTGCAGAGGCGCTTCTGGTTCTAGAGCATTAAGTAACGAGCCTCCGTGTCAAAGGCGGTTTTCACTCCTCGCGAGGCGGAATCGAGTGAAAAGCCTCCACGTGCCTGAACTCTGTTTGGGGCACTCGCCGAGCCAGTAAATCAGCCCATTCGTCACATGTAAATGTCTCGGGTATTATAAAATTTCTCCTGCTGAACGTACGTGTAGGTACATATCAAGCGTCTTCGGCAGAGGGCGACGACTTTAGTTTCACCTAGTGCACTAGATCGCGCGGAAATGGGTCACCCTCACCTGGATGGAGGCGGGGAAGTTTCAAGATCGTTCACCTCTGAACGACGAGAAACAATCGAAGCGCGCGGAAACCGGCGGCGCTCTTGTTTTGCGGCCGTTTCCTCGGAAATTCAGAGGAAATGCTCGGCTGCTTTCGAAGAGCGCTCGAAAGCCAGCAAGCAGTTTGGAGGTTAAGCGTCGTGTCCTGATTACACCTCGTCGTTTGCCACCACACGGTGTTCCAATCCAATAAGTTTTAAGGGCGTTTCTTATTTGCTTGTGGTCGGGCTGGGAAACGCCTGATCGAAAATTCCACGGAGAGCCAAAAACTGCTCGGTTTCAGTCAATTCATTTGAAGATTTTGAATTTGCGGTTTTTTACGCAACCAACTGTATATCATTGCTTAGATGCGTCTGTTTTATGTACCGGGCTTGCTTTTTTATTTCCCGAACAATCGCTGGGTTCTAACAATTACATTTAAATTTGTCTAACGACGTTTGATTTTGAGAGGGAAACATTCATAGATGTGTAACCTCAATCTTCATCTTTGATTGACATGTTAACGGCGAGAAAGTACTGATCTGGACAATGCTACTGATAAGTTGCTTGACGCTACGGAAAACCTGTTATTGGCGCGTTCGATTTGTAGGAATGCGCGGCCGGCGCGCCGCCATCTAGCGGCAGGCGCGCGGACGCGCGGCCACTTTCGGTTTCATTATAATTTATAACGGTTCCTGTATTATTTATGGTAATTTGCGCGCATAAAACGAAATGTCCAAAATCACGCTCCCTGCGCCAAAATAAAACCGAAAGCGGCTCCTGGGGGCAGCGCGCGCTTAACGGCGCGCGGGGCCGCCCGGGCGGCGATAAGGAGCTCGGATTTGCATACGGCGTTGGATGTTAGTCATTTATTAAGGCTTATCAGGCCTCCGCCGGATCTCGGACACATAAAGTCAGCTAAATCGGACCATTAAAAGAGCAGTCCTCCGGTAATCGCAGACGGAGATGCATTCTAATGCAAATTGTGTGCTGCTGGTCAGTGCCAGCCGGTGCATCGCTCGATTTTGCCAAACGGGCCTGGTGGAATTCCACCACAGCTTCTACTCACTACTCACTAGAAAAGTACAATAATGTCTGCATATTAGTCTGCAATTATGCCAATTTTTAAACAAAATTCGTAATTTACTACTATAGAATTTTCTTCAAAATATTGCCTCTTGGAATTGTACCATAATATTGAAGAAGAACATAAAATACTTCTCCACAAAATATACAAACATTTAAAAGAACAGCGACATCTTTGAACAAGAGGACAAACTTAAAATAAAAATGTCTGCTGTTTTTATTATTTTGTTTTTCTACTATTACTGGTATACTTTTGTGCTTTTTCTACAGCTTTTGCTGCGTACCTAAATTTATATATTTGACGGTTCCACACTTTACTTTTATGTATATAAAATCAATTCCTTGTTGCTCATTAGAGTAAGAATTTGTTTCTAGCACTTTCTTTTCTTAATTTTTTCTTGCTCTTTAATTTCTTCTGTCTACCATAACGTTTGGTTCCTATATATGTTGTCTTTGTTTGTTTGTTTTTTGCTGATTTTATGGTATGTTTCTAAATATATTCCACATTTTTTCCATGTTATCTATTTTTTCCTTAAAATTTCCTATTTCTCTCTACAGGTTCTTCATATCTTTTATCTATTTCTTTACTCTTTAATTTGTGCGATTTAATTGTTTCTCTGCTTACCTTAAGTTTCTCCACGTAAATTCTCTATTCCATATTTCTGTTTTATTTTGGTTACTAAAAGATAGTTATCACTGCCTATTTCATAGCCCCTTTTAACAACTCTACCTTTTATTATAGATCTGTTTTCTCTTTCTACAATTATATAATCTACAATAGACTTGGTTCTACTCTTGTGAATGTTTTTATGTCGGTAAAAGATATTTGTAACAATTAAGTCATGTATCGTACAAAAATTAAGTAATCTTCGTCCATTGTTATTCCGTTCTTCTTCGCCAAAATTTCCAACCACTTTGTATGTGTCATCTCGTTTACCTAATCTGGCATTCATATCTCCTACTACAAATATTCTTCCTCTGGCTGCTTCTACTGTTAAAATTAACTAATCCCAGAATTTCTTTTGTGTTGTGCTCTTTCGTATTCGTTTGGCCCGTGCCGGGTCAACATGCATTTTGTATTTTAGTTCAATTTATGTGTTATGCTTTTAACATCTTTACCCAATTCCTTTCCTTCTTACTCCATATTAGTACATGTCCGTTTTCCATTTTGAGATTCCACCCCCCTTTTTTGTTTCTGGTATTATTAATATTTCTACACCAAATCTTTTAAATTTATTTGTCAGCTTGACTTCCTTGCTCCCCAGACTTCTAACTTTTTAAGTTTCCAATCTTTTACTTCTGTGTTATTTTTTATGTTTTTTGACTTTATAATTTAATTTCTATGTTTTCCTCTCTATAGTTCTTACTTCCTTTTTCTTTTAGATCATTTGTTTGTCTGTCAATAATCTCTGTCATTACCTTTAATTCCGTCCTTATCTTTCCTACTTAGTTTTTTCTTCTAGCGGTTTTCATTAGGCGGTCTATCACTAACTGATCTTTTGTAATGACTATGTGTTTTGTTTCCTTTTTCTATTTCTGTCTGTTGTTGTGTTACTTGCTTTCTGTCTTCTACGCCGTATACTTCATTGTTTATAATTAATTCTATTTTAGTGGGCCTTTTTGTCACGCACCTTTCAGCCTTGGGATTAATTTCCTCTGCTTTTCTTATTTAATCCGTGTATTTCAATGCCCTTTAAATTCTTAGTATTTTTTAGTACTTCCATTTTCTTATTGGACTGAAGGTTTAAGTAATATTTGACTTCTTTTCGATTCTTTCCTTTTTCTATTATTTTAGTCCCCATGTTATATAGTACATTTAAGATTTTCTTCAGTGTTTCTCCGTCTTTTTCTCTTTCCTCGTCAACTACCTCCTTTACCACTAGGGTCTTCTTTCTAATTCCCTTCTCTAAGTAATCTAGTCTTTTTACCTGATTTGCTAGTTGTTCTTTAAGATGTATAGTTTCTTATTTCGTCACATTTAATCCGAAGCTATTTCTTCCATGTCTTGTGGCCTGTGCTCTATTCGTAGGAGTATCTCTTCTAATTTTTTCACATTGCTTCTGTTTCATACAGCGATAAGGGCTATCACGCTTTGAAGGGTTTGTTCTTTGTATAATGTTCTGGAGATTAGAGAATCTTTTGTATTCTTTTTTGCGTAATTTTTCTGCAGTATATTACTATAATTCTCGAATAATGAAAATTTCCGCATGATTTTAACTTGTTTATTTCTATTTTTATCTCTATTTGTTGCAAGCAAATCTAATTCTTATTTATAAATTTTTAATCTCAATTGGTCTCATTTATTACAATGATTACTCACTTGTCTGGTAAAGGATGTTTGTTCTTCTATTTTTCTCGTTTAATATCTCTTTCAATTTTCTATCCAATTAGTGTGTTTGTCTTTGAAATAACTCGATACGGTCTTAATTAGACTTCTATATCGGAGCACAAAAACACACGCAGCTCACATAAAAATGCCTTTGTACCTTTATTCGTGTTACATATATCTTGAACTATCATTTATTTGATTGCTGCTTTTTATACCATTTTTCAGTATTTTCTGTCTTGTGTCTTTTGTTTCACTATAGTCTACGCTGCCACAATGCTTTTCTCACCTCTTCTGTCTGTGTCTTTCAAGTGTTCCTATTTTATACTTTTCCTCTGGTCATCTCTTGTCATTTCAGCCATCCTAATTGCTTTTTTTGTTACACTTCTTCCACTGACTTTACTCCTAATTGCTTTCGGTATATTGTGTTACCTATATAGTCTTGATTTTTTTCAATTTTTCTGTAAAGTTTTATTTCTGTACTCGTCAATTTTCTCTATTGTTTATCTGTGATCGCTCACGATTCACTTCTGTATGTCATCATATGGCACGCTACTTTTGCACAACTTCTACTTTTGTTTCTTTTGGTACTTCCGCTATTCTTAGAAACGTATATTTATAACATTAAAATTTCTTCTTACAAAACCGTACGTTCCTTTATTTCGTCTTCTATTTTCCCATTGCTACTGATTTGTATTTCCAAATATTTAGATTTGTTTGCTTGCTTTATTTGTTTCTTTTATTTTAGTATTGTGCCATTCGTTGCGATAATAATTATCTTTGTATTAATTTCCACATTTGCTTTTTCATTTCTCTATTGCATATATTCAGATTATGTTATAGTTCTCTCTCTCTGTTTCTACTAAGATTGCAATGTTGTCCACGTATAGTAATTCAGACGCTTGCGTAATTTCCACTTTTTACCTCCCTATATTATATTTTTGTGTTTCTCTACTTTTTCCATAATTAGTGTGAATAGGACTTAACAGATAGCTATGTCTTAAAGTTCTGGTTATTTTGAAAGCGGCTGACTTCTTATTTGTTGTTTTTACTACATTTGTTGTTTTGTTATGTAATATTTTAACCTTTTCTATCTTTTTTTATTTATGCCTATATGTTCTAATGCTCTTTATATATCTGTTCTTTTGACTGTCGAATGCCTTTTAAGGTCTACGTAGCATAAACAAATTTCTTTTTCTTTTTTATTTCTTTTTCACTGATTTGTCTCAGTATAAATAAATTATCTTGTACTCTTTTTTCTTTCTGAAACCGTATTGACTGTCTCCTATCGTTTTCATTGCATCACCTTTTTTGTACAGTGGCAGCCTACCCGATCTGCCATTATATTGAAGCTCTTTTGTTTTTTATAATGTTAATCTTAATATTATTTGCTTTTCCGTATCTCTTACGTTTTTTATTATTTTTCATGTTATTTTCCTTGTTGATCTTCCTAGTTTTACCTTTGGTATTTGGTATTGTTTTGTTCGTTTCATTGTCACTTTTCTTTACTTCTTGATTGCTGTCCCATAACATCTCCTTGAAGTGCTGCCTCCATTTTGTCGTTATGCGTTAGTCCTTTGGGAGTAATTGCTCTTGATTGTCCTGATACTTTTTTAGGTACTTGTCCATATCCTCTTTAGTGTACTAAGTGTAGCTTCTGATTTTTTGAACTTGTTTTTCATCCCGTTTTCATATTTCATTAGTTTTTTATTTTTCTCTTTTATCTCATCTTCTTTTTTTGCAGTCTTCTCTAGTTTTGGTTTGTATTTTACTTTTTATTTCTTTTGCCCATCAATCA
This sequence comes from Sinelater perroti, assembly GCA_036346155.1. Classification (NCBI taxonomy): domain Eukaryota; kingdom Metazoa; phylum Arthropoda; class Insecta; order Coleoptera; family Elateridae; genus Sinelater; species Sinelater perroti. The sequence continues at coordinate 744,082 of JARFIY010000209.1, read as the reverse complement.
ATATTCTTAAATTCCCATTACGTAGTTTTGTTAGTCCCTAGCTTCTTTAACTACTTCTACTAGCCTTTGCTTTAAATAATTTTCTTATTTTTCTACCCTCATACGTAACTAATATGGTTTTGAATTATAGTACCTTGAAAATGACTGTAGGTGACGACAATAGTAACCAAAAATAATTGTTATAAATTACAACAAAAAGTAAAGGAAGTAATCGCAAATCTGAAGGCTAAACTAACTCATCCTTTCCCCCACAGATCAAGTTAAAACTGCAGACTCGTACATATAAAATAAATAAGAAAAAGCAACTAATGCTGACATCAAGCGAAGAGCAGTTAAAACAAAATTTAAATGATCCTCCCTATGATCAACCAGACGATATCAAATTACTCCAACAAAAGTTAAAATTAACTCATAAGAAAAATAAAAACAGAAACATTTTTAATAGATGCGAAGGCTTTCACGGCCAGTATTATAGTGCATCGTGAGGTCGGAGTTCAGAAACTCTCGTCGTTTCGTTCACAACTGCGGCGGACATCTTCAGAAGAAAATCTTCTAAAAATTAAGTGACTGCCCCGGACATTCTTGCTTTTATACTCATGCAAGTGCGGAAGGGATGGTGTTTGGGGGCCGTTGTTGACGTCACCGGGATGGTAGATAATGTAATTGGGCTAGCTGTTGACGTCCATTGGGTCGTTGCAGGTAACATTTCGCGGCCTGTTTTTTGCCCTTGGGAGTGATAAACCAAGATTTAGGTATATAGAATCTGTCGTCCCTGTTAAAATTATTTTTATATTTATAAATCTCCACCGCCTTTTTATATAATATTTGGTAATAATTCCTACAATTGGATATAACTTGTGTTTGTCCTGAATTGTATCTCCTGTACAACAACCATTTTGTATCTATGAAAACTGAAGTTTTGGTGCAAAATTCAAAAAATGTTTTTCGGTGTTTGCGTACTCCGAACTCTTTCTCACTATAGAACCAATACTTTTAAAGTTTCCTACCTACAACGAAATTCATTTTTGATCGACAGTGGAAGATCGGGGAGCAAGTTGAAAACGCTTCTGAAAAGCAGATTGTGCGACTACAACATAACCAAATATACTCTTCGACAACGAAAGCTGTCTGTTCGTTCGTCGACATGTTTTGCTATTAAAGTATCTTATAGGCAAAACTTTTCATTTATCTGTATCTAATGAAATGGTTTTCTCCACACTCGGACCTTCCTTTATGTTATCCCTTTTTTTGCTATTAGGGAGCAAGCTTTTTCCTACCCTGTAGTAGAGTTTAATACTCATAGTGACATATGTCCAACAAAACGAGTAAATTTTAGTAAAAGTATAGAAATACTTTAGAATAGAATGTTTTGGTGGACTTGCGCAATAGTGATCATTTTTCACTCAAAATTTAATATTTTTGAAACAAACACACACAAAACAAATTAATCCAAGCAACTGGAATCCATGAGCAACTTAATAAATCAACGGAAGAATTTAATACGATTGATCTTGAAGCTGCAAACAACACGACTGCCAAAACTATTCTATCATCAAAATTTGCTACTGTACCTTGGTGGAATGAAATCTACCTAGAAGTAAAGAATGGTAGCAAAAAGGCTTTAAATAAACCCTCAAAAAATCTGCCTAGTTTTAAACGCTTAAAAAGGAAAAACTGCTTTCAGTGTATTACAAACAGTACGTCTATTTTTTAAAGTCTGGCATGTAAGTAGAAGGATAAAAGGAAAACATACTTTTAATCGCGTCATTTCATTGGTCAAATCTGGACAAACTCAACTGAAGATATATTAGAAATTTTTGCCAACGGATTTGAATTAGTTTCATCAATAACTTTCTTCGACAGACGACTTATTTCTTTAAAAAACTAACTTTAATAAAAAGTTTTGAAGGAAACTGAGATGGAGATTATGATTTAAATAATAACATCGCTATGGAGAAACTTAATACTGCTCCTTCAGAATGTATAGATTTTACCACACCTGCCTTTCTAAAGAAGCTTCCAGATATAGCCAAGAAAGTTCAACTGAAATGCTTTTGCTTTCTCTTCAGCACTGGCTGATTTCCACTTATTTGCAAGCCAAATAAACTGAAAAACAATTCAATTTCTTACAGGGCTAGGTCATTGTTTTGCACCGCGTAGAAAATTATAAAAAAATCTTAACAAATGATTGATCATGTTGGTTTCTCTGCTACTCCTAATATCGTTACACCAGAATCCAATATCAGTGAAGCTTTTGATGGATGGCAAAATGTTCTTGTAATGATTTTTGGTATTCAAAAGGCCTTTTATATTACTTAGCGCTAAAATGCATTTTGTTTAAAAAAACGTTCTTTTAACATTCTTCAACTTACTAGGAATATCATGGAGTTTTTGATTACGATAAAATTTGGTTTTGATATCAGTAAGTGATAAATATCCCAGGCATATGAGACATGAAATATCTATGTATACCTCTTAACAATAATGCGTATGAGAAATATCATTGGCGTTAACTACAGAAAGAAAATTGAAACGCGTACACCTGATGAAGAACAATGCATTGAACTGCAATATTTAAAGATTGTAACAAACAGTGCCAAGAGTTTCAAGTCAGGGAGGTCTCTCCTTAAAGGAGGAATATTTGATCGTATTTACAAAACATTCTACTTGGAATTCGACGTATTGTCAATGAGTAGAGTTTCTTTTGGATAGATGAAGAGCAATGCATTCAACTTGAGTGCGATCTTGGAATTTCTTCACAAAATGCTTAATCCGATCGTTTTTGGAGGAATGACAGTTCATTATCTTTAAACAGTTGTTTCCTTATTTATAATGGCAGAGGTGTTGGCCCACAACATGAATGACGAAACTCATTTTGTTCGACTTGAGAACCAATTTGATTTTGCGCTGCCTCTTGGTTAGTCTAGGCATAAGTTGACTGAGTACAGTTCTTGCAGGCATAAGGGTAGATGAATGTTGAGGGGTATTTAAACATGGCTGACATAGCTGATTACAGTCTCTTATTGAATTTCTAAAGTTTGGCCCAAGACGATTTCTAGATTAATTCCCATTAAATCGATGTTGATTACTCGTTGTAAAAGAAAATGATTTAGTATGACTGATTGCCCTTTCAAAACAAACTGGACAGAATTGTCCTCGATCTTCTTCTACTCGTCAGTAAACTGGAGGGAAACAAATTTGGTCGCTTTCCGTTTCTCATTCTTCCGCTGTAAGTGGAAAATGGAGACATACAGAATTGCGATGGGGAAGTACTTGGAAACAAGAAATTTTAATAAGATAGTTCATCATTAAACATCATTATCGTGGACAATTAAATGATGCTCTTTTACCTTCCTGCAAATAGGAATTCTTTCTTAAAAATCTTGTGAAGTTTCTCATTTTGAGATTCTCCACTTTTCTCTGTGCTTTTTATTTATAAAAAAAAAATGGGAATATATATCATATCAGATGATAATTATCTTATAACTTGGCTCTTTTCGATTGGGTATCATTTTCTAAGCATCTGTTCAATATCTCTCCAAGTATTTGAGGGGGCCTTCTAACGCATTCCGTAGAATGGGATGATAATCGTCCTGTTGTCTTCACTTGCTTTGGTTTCTTCTTCAGCATATAATTAATTATGTGAAAATGACGGTAATAATTATAACTTACTAGTTGTCGTCAAAGTCAAGATTGATATCAGTTTTAAAGGACAGGGAAGGTAGTTTTTACGACCCTATAAAGTTTTGTCCCAAGACCTTTTTTTCTCCAAATGAGATTGGAAGAGATTTAGGCCGATTCGGAGCTCGATATTTTGGATAGAGGAGGCGATCGTGAAGAGAGTAAAATAACACTTGTTATCACTAGAGATAACGATATAGTGATATCAACAATATATACTCAAAACAATTGTGGGTGATGTTGCGTCATTACACACTATATTTAAAACGCCTTGGACCACACAGCAAACACGGATGATATTTTTCACCACTCACTGTTTTTAAGTTATATATTAAATTTCATAGCAATCGTTGCACAACTCCATGACATTCTTTGTCAATTAAATACCAACTAGGTAAATACACTTGGTAGAATCACATAACACATAAAAAGATAATGTAATTTGTACGAAACTCTGATCAGATAAAAATAAGCTACAGGACTATTTCAAATGAATCAGCTAAGAAAAGCTTTCTAAATAAATTAGATCGCACACAGAAATAATTTTAAAAACTTACTGTACCAAATTGTCAACTTGTCAAAATCAGCTATACTTAAACTTCATCATAAGAAATCCAGCGCATGAAATAAATCCAACAACATCCGTATATCAACCCTCTCTCAAATATTATTTTTAAAAAACGTTACTCTGCTTTGGCAGCTATAGCAAAATTAATATTTCCTTATCATACCAATCTTTAGAATTGATATCTTATTTCTGTTCCTTGAACACCCAGCAAAATTGTATGTCGTACCAAACCTTATAAACCGAAAAGTGAAAGAGCCTCTGTTACAACTATCATAAAATTGAAAAATTCGGAGTAGATATGTATAAAGCAACTGTCATATACAAACAAAGACAAAGTTGGGAGAGTTTATGTAACACACCAGTCTGAACTTAAAATCTGCTAGCTAGACCACGTGTCAATACTAACAACTGAGTTTACTCCATTTCATTGTCTTCGAAAAAAAAGAATTTCACTAAGAGCCAACCCTAAATATGGTCACTGCAAAGTACCAAGAAATAAAGAATTAAAATTATGGTTTAAAAACAACACTCAACAAACATCTATTTGTGTGGGTCCCATCCCATTTAAAACAGGCTAGTCAAAGACGCAGTCAACTTACAACAACCAAATTTAAAAATGGCGAGAAGATGGCATCTTTATGATAAGGAAAATGAGAATTGTCTTCATCAAGATTAAAATAGATAGTACCATCTATGACCTACAGGAATTTAACTTAGGGAAACAGAAGAGAATAAATTTTGCGAATAGAACAAGATTTCAGTAAAAAGACTGCAGAAAATACAGAAAAGGAACTTTACAAGATATTCTTCTTATTTTACAAGAGAGTTCTTAGAAAAAACAAACGTTCTAAATGATACATATATAAAATTGTTGTATATTTACCATAACACTCTCAATATGTAATCGTGTATTGTACTCTGTGTGACGCTAATGGTCTTCCTTACAGAAGCACTCAACAAATTTAAAAGAATGACTAGTTAATTTGGAATTGCTTGATTAATAAAATAAGTAGAAGATATAAATTGTTAATTTCTTTAACTTTATAACTATATTATGAGTTCTCTTTTATTCATACAAGTAAAAATAAAACTTTAGAATTTTGTTTATAAATTTTAATTAACTAACCATGTTGTGCTCCAAGTGCTCCTTATAGTGGTCCAAACAAATGATACTGGTAGGGTGCTAAGTCCGGACTGTAGAGCTGTACAGGGGGGCGTTGTCAGGAAGTAGGATAACGTCTCGGATTGCTCAAACACTGACATAACTAATTTCGAGCTCAAAAGCAATTCCAGCAAGTGGCAGTCAATCTTTAGAAAATAACGAATATTCTCTTCGATTAGGCTGGTTCTTGGGCGACCTCGGTGACCTTTAATTTCAACTGCTTCTTGTCCTAAAATTTTTGGTGCCTTTGAGCCTTCTTGAGGACGTTGTTTCCAAACTGTAGCTGGCCTTTCCAAAATTTCGAACGGTTTTATGTACTTCATCGTGATAGGAACTTGATGATGATCCTTTGCGCAATATACGTCGTGATACTAACTGAAGAAACGGTAGTGTGAGGTACCCTACGGGTTAAGCGTGGGGTATCCTTCAAGAACCTCCACCTACAACCCTCAGAAGTCGCACTGCTGCCCTCCTGACGCACGAAAAAAAATCCGGCTTATATTTGACTTGCTCCTCTAATCTCACTTTTATATAGCATATCACATAATCACGACTTGATTTATTAAGAAGGAATATGTGAGTTGCAGATTAATTTGAAAAACTATAAACATTATTTGTGTATTTGTTTTATGTAAGACATCGGCTGCGTGACGAGCAGATGTGATTGATGAAAGAGGTGATGAATGGAGGTTTAACTCGAGGAACAAATTTATTTTTGGTTGAAGGTAGTAGTGATATATTGGTAGTGGACACAATTTGGTCTTTATTTGAGGCGTCGAAATTAATAAACTCGGAAGCGTGAATTGCTCAGATTACGAACAGTTAAAAAGTAGAAATTAAAAAAGTACCTTAAAATGGGGCAATTTTCCTAAAATTGGCAACAATTCACACACTATAACGATTGTACCAATTATGGAAATAGTGGTGACTTGTATGTGTTTGGAAACATTTTCCTATGTTCTTGCACCATATGAGTGCTACTCCTTTTTCGTCATTGTCATTTGTCATTCTCAGTTTATTAACAATCATTTTGTTACTTTCAAGTTTCTATGCCAGTGTAGAGAAAATCAGTGACCATATGTTTGGTGACAAAATCCTCTAGTTGTAGGGTAGACAGATCTTCACTCGTCTCAATTTTAACTCTCTTGGGAGATATTAAGTTCTGCTAATGGCATTTGCCATTGTACATGATTTTAAAGCTACTCTAGATAAATCTTCGACTTATACAAACCCTGCAGCAACACCAATAAGTTTTAAAGCACAAACTGCTTATAGTGTACATCATGCGTTTACGTACACCCGAACTATGAAAATGCAGACGTCTCGAAGCTCCGTTCTTTTAACTGAACTAAAACAGTTAGATATTTAAGCAGTATATAGTTTTTGCCATCCAGTGTGAAGAGCTCCAGGAGTCAAAATGTGTTCTCTTTGGTTCCGAACCAAAAAGATCAAAATAAATTCTAGCAGTTCTTCGTGATCATGACAGGAAAGATTTTAACAATAGGATCTGTGATTTATATTTGTTAGTTTGTGGTAAAAGAGTTCCATGCTGTTTTTAAGTATTTGTAAATAACTATCAGAACCATTTACGTTGCGTAAACACATAAGAAGAATTTTGATAATATGGTGTCGGCATGCTAAACTCAATTATTTCTCTAATTTTTATCCCAATACGCATATGCAGGTTCTAGATTTCGCGTCAGTAGTGCTTTTGTTTAATTTTGGAGCTCCAAAAGCAGGCACTAAAACTGGAAGTCTGTCCACCATTTGTTTTGAAACGAGTTCTAATAGCGTTTCGCTCCCACTTCAAGGGGATCTTCAAATTTGTGATGTTCCATTGCGTCTTAATTCGAACGTTATTTTTAATTATAATGAAATGATTGATTGATAATAGCTCAAGGTTGTGGCAGAGACTTTATCTGTAGCACTCAAGGCTGTTGCGATTTTTAATTCAATAATGTTGACTTTATCAAGTTCCATGTCAAGATGTACTTTACAAGAATTATTAACTTCCTCATCTTCCTTCTCCATTTATTATCACTGCTTGAATATAAAACAGAAATCACTTTGACCACATTGGAACGGGCGTAACGTTGTATCTTTTTAATCATCGCCAGCCGTGTGCAACGATGCTATGAGCGACCTCTAAATGCCATCGTAGATTTCCAAATTGCGCAAAATGGCATTTTTATGCATTCTCACGAAGCTATAAGATGGTGCTGATAATTGTTTTTATTATTGAATGTTTGGTTATTTGTAAGAACTACCCGAACGCACAGAAATGTGAAGAGATCTCAGAAGTAATATTTTCAGAAAAATTCCAAACGATGATATAACCTCCGTTTACTCGGGGAAGAATTATATAAATATTAGCTTGTAATTAAAAAAAAATATATCGCCATATAATTATGCTGACGAAATGTTTTTACTATGGGGGAGTTTTTAACCCTCAAAATGGTGGAGTGTAAGTTAAAAGTTGATGTTTATTTTATTATACTGTGATAGGAGATGAAATATGCAGAGTAACTTTGGGTTTAGTGCCAACTTGTCTGGTTGAACCAAATCAACACGGGTTTGATACAAATTCAGCCTAATAATGATTCTCTTGAGAGATACCCCTTCTCATTTTGCTAATAGCATTGGTTATATGACAGACCAATTAATGTTTTACTAAGGTGACGTAAAGAAATATTCGAGACATTTACTGACTCGTATAAACCTTTCAGAAACCCCAGATCAAGTCTTGAAGCACTATATTACGCCACCGATTTCTATTCTTGGGTACCTCTTGAACTTCATTCCATGATTTACGGACTGCTTTTATTTGGGCTTCTATTGTTCTTCTTCAGCTTAACTTCGGTCTTCTGCTTTTGTGTCTACCTTGGTAAGGCACTCTTCACATTGGGTATAGTCAAATAAAGACTAAGTTGTTTTTTGCGCTCTTATTTTTTACATCTTTACGTGCATTGTCTGTTTCTGTTATTAAACATACTACTCAAATATGTATATTCTATAGCTCTTCTATATCAGCGTTGTTCACCTGAAAGTTCCTTAAGTTGTTGACGTTAATTCTTAATGACTTTATTTTGTGGCAGTTGACTGGTAATCCGAAAGCTCTTTTTTTTTCTTCTAGACCATTTAGTTTATTTACATCTAATTATAGATTTTGGTTAAACTCCTCTTATTTATTTTTGTGTAACTTGTCGCAGTTTTTTTAAAACAATGCAAAATTCTGTTCTGATGCATTTTTATGTACAACCTGGTATTCATATCGTTTAAACATATGTTTAATGCAGTTTGATATTCCTCACTTTCTCAATTTGGTGCAGGGAAAGTAGTCGTGCCTCTTCAGTTAGTTATATCTTTTTTGATGTCTTGATTAGTTCAGACTTTAGGAATTGTGTTTTGTTTTCTTATTTTTACTATAAGCGGAGGTAATACCCGGTAAAAAGTAACCAAACATTAAAATTGGCTACAGAACTTGTAGTACTATAATAGATGATAGTAAATAGGATTTCATATTTTCTATGTCGATAGTACAGGCATTAGCTGCAAGGAGCAATACATGCGCATGTCTTGTGCATGACACCATGAATGGAGACCTTTACATTCGTATGTTTGAAGATTACATGTACTTTACAGTTTCTGACTGGGATAACTTTGAAGATCTTATTTTCATGCAGAATTGTACCATCTCATTTTGCTCTTACTGTGCGTGAGTAGTTAGACCAGCAAGTCGTGGACCTCATGAATGTTCTCCAAGAAGTCTGCCTCTTATTTGATGCGATTTTTATATGTGGGGCTACACAAAGAAGAACATATATAGGACAACGCTTCGCACACTGGAGGACTTAGAGGCATGTATTTAGGAGGTTTTCAGCATTACCCCAAGCCCCTTACCACAGAAGACTACGCATTCCATTCTAGACCGTTTCAGGAATTTTATTCACACCATCGGTGCCTACGTTGAAATATAAAGATTTGCTTTTGTACTTGTACAATTTGCTTTAATAAATTTCTATTGGAAATATGGACTTTATTGTCAATTTTTATTACCTAGTTACTTACTTCTAATCGTGCCAACGTATCTTCTCTAGTAATACCATGTAGTTCTTTGATATCTCGCATTTCTAGCTCTTTTGGGTGGTTTAGAAGTTCTTGTTCACCTTACAATTTGGTTATCTTCCTTCTTTTGTTTTTTATTAGTCGGTTCCCAGAATTTTTTTAGAGGCATTATATACTTCTTGTACGTTTTCTTCTACTGTTGAAACTTGTACTCTTTTGACTAAGTCGTTGATCCATTTTCAATTGTTTATTTGTGTTTCTTCTTTCACTACACGGTCTTTTTTGTATTGGTTCTGAAGTTTGGCATATATTATTCTTTCGCGCTTTATGTTCCCCTTTCTTCAATCTTTTTCTATGTTTCTTCTACGGTTCAGCTTTTTCTCTTATTATTTCTAAACCTTAGAACTATTTCGACTAACTTATTTTATATATATTCTTTATCTTTTCCTAGTATCTTTTGATTTGATTTCTTAAACGCCATCTAGTTCTTGATATTTGTTTCTTACTATCTGAAAGTTCTCTTCATTTTAGCTTCGTAATATTGAGGTCTTTTATTCTGCTTTGTTTTTCGAATCTGCTTCATTATAATTTTAAGTTTTACTCCCATTAAGTAGTGATTGATATTTGTGTCGCTTCCTCTTTTACTTCTTAGGTTTAAAACCGAGGTTTTCCATTGCTTTTGTATGGTCTATTTAATTAACTATCTCGGATGGGGCTACCTCCTTTTAGAGAGAAATTATCCTTACTATTATCATTTCGCTTCCAGCACCGTTTCCATTGTTTTTGCCAAGTCCGTATTGGTCCATTCCTTATTAGAATCCTGTGTTGTCTTGGTTTATTTTCAGGTTTACGTTTCCCATCAACTAAGATGGTGTTTTTGCTCTTTCTTTTTTCTATAGCGTTTTGCAATTGCTGTTTGTTTTCTGTAACTGATAATACTAGTGGGCCCATGGTACTGGATTATGCTAATATTCCATATTTTTTCTTGTAGTTTAACTACTGCCATTCTTTCCCATATTGGGTTTTATTCGAATAGTCTTGTTGACATTTTCTTGTTTAGAAGAATTTTTCCCCATCTTATTGGTTTGGATTTCATAAGTACAAAATGTCATACAATTGGCTGTTTTCATTTTGCAAATTCACTACACTTCACTTCACTAAGTCCTAGTGTATACAATTTGTATTTTTTTGTTTCTATAGCTGCTTGATTTACTTTTCCAGCTATAAGAGTGTCCGAGCATTGCAGTATTTAATTAAAGTTTTATTTTTTAGTCCAATACTTGTTTTGCTTGATTTCAATAGTGCCTTGTAGGGGCTACCACTTTAGGGCCTTGGCTGTGTTTCGGTTGCTACACATTTCCTCCTTTTTGCCATTTATGAATTTTTGATTATATCGCCGATGTTTCATACGAGTGGGGGCACTACGGAGAGATGTAATTGACTATTGGTTGTCAGAGGGTTTAATACCAGATTTTATTTCTCAATTTTATTGGCTCCTTAACATTTCAGAGCTTCAAGACTCTGAACTACAAAGCAGAAAAAAATACTTCAGTATTTGTAGTCTGAGTATCAAAGAAACTTAAAACCTTATCTAGTTAAAGATAGTTGTTTTGACTAGTAGGTAATGTTTGATTTAACCTACCTTGTAACGTATACTAATGAAAATTAAAGGCTTCAGTCTATTTCACTTAATTAGGCTGAATTTATTTGATTGAAGCAACATCAAAGCCAAATATCAATAGTTAAATATAAAATTGTATCTTGTAAACAAGAATAGTTAAAAGCCACCAATCAAGAGTAAATAAAATATGTTATTGGGTTGTTAAAAGTTTCATAAGGTTATTCAGATCGAATAATCATTAGAAATTGCATCTTAAATTTGCTTCAAAAGGTGTACCATTAGAATGACAATCAAGCAATTAAGTAATTTGTTTGTTTCTGCTGTTCATTCACAACTTTCCTTAATTTGCGGTGCTACAATATTTAAATAAACCAAAAAGATTTTACTGCGCATACACAGCTTTCAGGATTACCTCAGCACGCGAATATTTGTCGCTTCCCGTTTTTTATCCGGCATTAGCCTCCGCGAACTAGAGATCTAGGTTGCGCAAAACGCTGCCTCTTCCACGCCGATGATTTTCGATAATTTATCCCGATAACCCGCTTTCTTTCGGGCAACAATCGCTCGCAGTGGAGTCGTAAAATGCAAAGCGGATGTTTTGAAGGCTGCGCCTGCACGGCGCGGATGGCGAATGCAAGGAACGGTGAAAAGTGAAAAACGGTGTCAAAACGCTCAGCAGCAAACGCAGTTTCTACCGAAGAAAAGTGGTACGCTATCAGGATAAAATGGAAGTCGGCGAAAATAGAAAGTGGCTCTGCTGATTCTCGCGCGGCCGCGAAGTTTGGGCAACAAAAGTGCATAAGACTGCATGCTGGGGAGCGCGGGTTTTCCTAAGCGTGTCATGCAAACTGCAGCCGCCTTTCTTTTTGTTTGGGTGAAAATCGGTAAAGAATGCTAAATTTACCTTTTAGTCATCTTACCTTTGAGTGTGGTGTAGCAACACAAAAACATGAAACGTCAAGCAGCCTGCTTTAGTACTGACTAATAACAAGAAAAAGACAATGCATTATTTGGGGGGACAAAGATAAAACCACAAGGAAAAAACTTTAAAAATGATATATGTAGGCAACCTACTGACATATAGTGGGAAGAAAGTTGCAGCATTGGATCAAATCAAAGATTGTCACAGTTTAGTAAAATTAATAGGTAACAGAACTTAGAATGCGATCGAAATAGACCTGGTAATAACTGATAAAACACATAATAAAAGACGTAACAGTGTTAAATCACGTAGAAACAAGCGATCACCGTTTGGTACGAGCTCAAGTGGAAATCATCACTGAAGCTGAAAGGAAACGATTAAATCAAATTAAGCAATTCTTATAAAAAGGCATTAGAAATCCAGATGTTAAAAAAGATATTTAAGATAATACATCCCTAGACGAACAATATAGTCACTATTATAAACTACCTCTTTAAATAAAATCAAAACTAAAAAAAAACAAAGTACATTAAGAAAGTAAGCTGAAGAAGGTGAAAAGAGAGGAGCAACAGACACAAGAAACAACTAATAGAGAATTGAAGGGATGAATTTCAAACTTCAGATCGTGCAGACTTAAGTGTAAGGTATAGCACCCTAGTTAACTTATAAATGGTGAGGCAGGTGATGGAAAAGTCTCACGAATACAACCAACCACTTATGTGGTTTTCATAGACCTTCACAAGGCGTTCGATACGGTCGAAATCTGGGCATTAACGAACGTTCTCCTAAGATACATAATTGATTTTCATTACGTCCAGGCGATCATGGGCATGTACACGAATGTAAATATCGTTGTCAAACTGTTCTAAGATACAAAACCTATGATGACCAGGAGAGGAATGAGACAGGGCGACTATTTCTCCCCTAAACTGTTCACAAACTTACTAGACGATATCTTTAAAAAACTCCAGGGGAGAACAAAGGGATAAATATGAACAATATCGCTGACGATATTTTGTTGTGTGAAAGCAGCATGGTCGGCTTTTAACAGACTAAGAAATGTTTTTAAGAGAACATGAACGCAAATACAAAAAACAAATTAATCAATACGTACTGCTTATCCCAACATATGTTTCTGAAACTTGGGCGTTAACAAAAGTCAACATGAAGAAACGGAAGGTGGAAAGAGCATTGTTAGGAATCAGGCTACTAGACAGAAAAAACAATACCTGGATATGTAAAAAAATGAAAATCGACGGTGTAGCGGGGAGAATAGCCAAATAGAAAGAGATGGACAGGCCACCTTGTAGAGACGACGAAATATGGGGTAAAAAGGAAACCTTACGGAAACCTCTAACAGGTAAGCGGGACAGAGGAAGGCCAACAGCACATTGCAAAAAGGATAAGAACTCAATGGACAAGGAAGGCATAAGACCGGTCTAAGTGGAAGAATCTGGAGGAGTGGACTCTATAATGTTGTTTTACAGTGGTATTCAAAAGTTTTTACAATTTTTGATAAAAGCACATCGATCGAAGCGTTGGCCATCATTAGCTGCGACTTTATGTCATCTGTTTGGCAAATTATGGATTTCGCTTCAAAAGAACGACTCATTTTTTGATCTATTGAGAGATTCAATTTTGAATAGATCATATGAGGGAAATTTCTGCTGTGGAATCGCATATTTATCAATTAAATGGGGTAAGTCGTTTTAACCAAGCGCTTTCAACTAGTTTTTGACTTATGGTCGAGTGGTTCTGTTGCAAGACCATTTTATCACGCCTTTTGAAGTATTTTGGACGTTTGACTTGCACGGCTAGGTTAAAATTATTAGTAGAAGTTACTAGTGATCTCACCAAATAGAGAGCATTGCTTTCTTTCCATGAATATTCTGGTTTGTCTTCGATGCCGATGGTTGGTATGAATGGAAAATTGATTTTTTGTGTTTGAGACTATTAAAATATATTCACTTTTTGCTCTCAGTAATAATACGATGCAGAACCAACCTTTTTGGCTATCAAGCAAGATTTTGCACAAGCTTTTTACTTTTCCATGTTTCTTTCTTCCATTTTATATGACTACTATTATCATGGCTTTCAAAAGTTTGGAAGTCTGAGATTGAGTAACATTTAATGCTTTTTCAAGTTGTTCCATGAGTTTCAAAAAATTTTCCTTTATACTGAAGTGATAAAGTAACACTTCCCGCAAATGTTGCTAATTTTAAACACAGCTAACCTTTACGTACACACAACCATTAGAATTTACGGCTCTTCAAGCTACAGCTATTTATCCCTAAAGAAGAAAATTTAAATATGGAGTCACAGAGAAGCTTTGGCCTTTATTATGGGGTACATAGGCAGCTCACTTGCGCGATTTCTTAAGCTGGTTGTCAAATTAGGTTAAGTTGGTTATGTTGTGAGTTTTTCGATTTTTTGTGAAATAGGCCGTTACTGTGAGAGAACTCCATTCATTTGTTGTTGATACTGTTAAGATGTCATGAATTACTGTTAAAGTGACTTTGTGGGCTTTTTTAAATGTAAATGTTGTGGTGCATTTAGAGTGACGAAGAATTTTCAAAATGAATTCTTTTACACCCACATTGAATCAGTTTAGAAGATAATTTTTCAAGTTTTTTTTTGTTTGTGCAATTTGTAGATAATCACTTATCGTGAAGGTAATACAGTAGAACCTCCCTATGTTGAACATTCTTCTTAAAATAATTATTGGTGGTTGTTTTCGGCTTTTAGTGTTTCTGTCTGCCTCTGACTTATAAACCATTTGTTCCAAGCTTATGAAACCCATTGCACTGTTGTGTCCAATATGTCTATTTCTTTTCAGATCTGGTCTGCGTTGTCAGCGTGGTCTCAAATGCTTCCGGCATGACCTCTACCTGCTCAATAATACCTTCATTTAAAGGTTGGCAATGACTGGTGGTACTGGGGGAAGAAACAAAAGCTTACATTGCTCTAGTTTACTGCTATATGACTTGTTGCGTTATCTAACAGCAGCAGTATATTCCGTCCAACCTTCTTCATTTTAGCATTAACGCTTACAAGCCATTCCGTGAATAAACAGTAGCGGCCATAAGTATTTTTTACATTCTGTTTCTTGAGAACCTTCGCCAATCGTTCTCATTTTGCATGAAACTTTCACCAGATATTTTCGATGGTACTACCGACCATTAGAACACAAATAACAACAATTTTTGTCATAATTATAAATTTATCAGAAAAAAATTATTAAAACAGGCAAAATGACGAAAATTATATATTATATTACAATAACAATTTCACAGCTTTAATAAATTTCTATCATAATTAACAAAATTGATCTAATGTTTCGTTGGGAAGCCCCTAGACTTATGATAGTAGCACATCTCGATGGCACGGACTCGAGGGTGAACACACAAGTGATTTCCTTCCACTTATCCTCCAATTGGGCAAACTTCTGGTCTATATCTTCAACCTTTCAATCTATGGCGTTTGCGTCCCAGAGGTGCTCGATAGGATTCAAGTCCGGTAACTGCGATGGGCACTCTAGAATATTCATTCTTCGTTGGTGGAACCAGTCGAGGCAAGGTCAGAAGAGTGCTTCGAACTGTTGTTTTGTTGGTGGGTCCATCCATGGCCCATCTTTATTCTTGCATACAGAAGCATGTGATCCTGTAGTAGCAACCCCACACCATTAGCTTTCCAGCGCTATGATTAACGGTAGGCAACTCTGACTCTGCGAACGTCTCACATACGATACCTCGTCCGAT
This sequence comes from Sinelater perroti, assembly GCA_036346155.1. Taxonomy (NCBI): domain Eukaryota; kingdom Metazoa; phylum Arthropoda; class Insecta; order Coleoptera; family Elateridae; genus Sinelater; species Sinelater perroti. The sequence continues at coordinate 728,305 of JARFIY010000209.1, read as the reverse complement.
ATGAAGATATGGAATGCTGATTCATCGTGAGCCAGGCCTTTTTCCACTCTGCAGACATCTAGTGAAGATGCTTCTTCGCGAAGACGACGCATGCGCGACGATTCTTGACGAAAATGGGTGACTTCTTCGCGGGTTCATTGAGTTTTTAAGCCACGAAAAGCATCCATTTCTCTTTGTCGGCAGAGTTTAGGCAAGGGTCAGCTTACGAGGTGCGGACGACCAGAGAATCTTGTCTCCGAATAGACTTGCAAGATCCTCCAGAGCGGGAAAGATTGTCTGTCGTTGAATTGCTTGTTCAGTTCAGACAATTCAAGCCCGCGGCCTTCGTAAATTGCTTCCCCATCTGCGAATAAAAATAGAATATCGAAAATGAAAAAGTCAACAGCAGAAAAATTACACAAAAAGTGACGAAGAAATAAGAAGCATCATAAAAACCAATTTTTTATTCTTTAAGAAAAATCGCCATCACTAAAAATCAAAACATAAAGTTCAACAATGAAATCCATTTTTTTGAAATTCTGGGGATTTTTCGTCTATTGATAATTACCTGTTTCATTCTTCCCCCGTAGCACTACAATCTTTCTTTGGCCAATTTACTTTCTTTACAACTTTTATTTTTAAATTCCAAAATTTTTCTCAGAATTTTCCAAAAAAAAATTCTCGCCGCCTTAGATGCATTTTGCAATTGAAACATCAAGTCTGGGATTTTTTTTAGTTTAGCCTTGGACTACACCGTTCTCTACCCTTGTAGCGAACTTATCCAACTATTCGTTACTTACCTTAAAGTCCTGCTGGGAACATTTTTTTACAATTAGTGTAGTTGTTTACTACAGCATTGCAAACAGTTCAGAAACTTCTTTTTCTTCTCCACTGTTAACTCGTTCAAACATTTTTTATTTGTTAGTGACATGATGGTAAAAAAGGAATAAACAAAAAATTTTACTTTAAAAACTCAGCCAAGCGCGCACGACCCCCACATAAGAACTAAATGAGAGAAGGCAAAAATTTGGTGAAGGGATACTTGAGATGTTACAAAATAGTAGAGTATACCTGGGATGGTTTTCTTCACATTGGATAGTCTTCTTGGCAGACAAACAACAGACCTACACAATAAATGTAACATTGACAAAAAATTTTAAATGTAAAAAAATACATGGGTCTTCAACTTAGCATGGGTACTGACCGTTCAACTTACAAGATACGGAAATGTTCAACTTATTGCTTGGTTTGCCATAAGGACCAAATTGTTGAATTTAGGGAGATGTTCGACTTATCGAGGTGTTCAACTTGAGAGGTTCCACTATAAATGAGTTGTGTATGTTCTTAAGAGATATAAGGTATAAAATTAACTGTTGGCCATAGCACAATCGCAGACAGATTTAATTATTCACGCACCTTTGAATCAACGCTTCAAAAAATTCCACCATGACTAGACCTTTTGGAATCGCTGCTTATTATTCAAGGTTAGCATAATTTTTCCGTCCGATTTGGGTTGCTGGGGCCTTCCTTCAAATGTTTCTGCAGCAGAAAAGGGCAGAAGGGCGACTTGTGTCAAAATGACTGAGTGCGCGGCTTCAGTCGCGAAGATGCGCGCTGGAGATGACTGAATGAACGGAGAAATAACTTCGGTTGAATTGTAGTGCGAGAGATTCCTCGGGTCTGTGGCCTCTGTACAGGTGTCGGGACAACGCTCCGGGCGTGGGCATCTGCAGGTAGTGTCTGCCCTGCAAGGTCGCTCTGCGATATATTGACCTCTGGAATTCTATGCCGTTGCCGTCTAACAACCTTAAAAGGCGCTTTCGGGCGTTTTGGCCGCTTAATGCCCAATAAAAATTCAGCTCATTACTATACAGGCGCTGGCTCCGGCTCGGGCAGGCATCCGGCGGCCGGTCCTGCCGAAAGGTCCTCGGGCGCGGAGCGCCGATATTGGTCACCCAGATAGCGCGCGCTTGATCGATCACCGCACGCTTCACGCGCCGTTTCCTGCGTTTTCGCGCAGGAAACCCGTTCGCATCGATGCTGCTGCGCCGCGCGGCGCGCTGCTCCTATTTCCTGCCGGGGCATTGTTTGTTTTTCTTCACTTTTCCACCGCGCCGAGCCGCTTACTATTTATAAACAGGAGAAATCAGATGCAGATCGCGCGATTTTTGCCGGTGTGAGTGACCGTGAATGTGTGTTGTAACCCAATTCCAAACGGCGCTAAAGAAGCTTATTGCACTTTCATATCGTATTTGTATCAGCGGCTTTTATCGCACGCATCTGCTGGAGGCGGCTCTAGCGCCGCGCACCGTCGGCTGGGAGCGGCGCGCGCGGCGGTCTGTCTTGGCGCGCGCGGCGGTCTGTCTTGGCCCGCGCTTTCCGCTCCCCCGGGCGCCCAAACTTATCTCAACGGCTAGGCGATAGCACGTAAAATACGCGATATACTTTCCGAGTAATTAACCCAGATTCGAGCGACTTTTAGTTTTCATGCTGATATTCAAGAACACTGTGATAAAGCGCTCTAAATATCGCGCGTTATCGTCTGACCCTGACTTACTGACAGTAACACAATTTGCCTTTCTATAATCGCTATTGACTGAAGGAGATGCTTGAAGATTCCGTGCGAGTACATCTGGATGCTTGTCTAAAATCCAGTATTTTCAATTTTCATTTTCTTAAGGGAAATTTACTAATTTTAGTGAGTACCCCCATACAGGACCTGATTAAAGTTCCCCCAAATTTTTGCATGTTTGAGACGTTATCAAAAAATTACAAAGAAGTTGATTGTTTAGACAAAACATTTATCTGATCTTTTCAATTTTCTTTACATACATACACTTCAATATGATGTTCGCACATTAATGAGAGAAAATAAAAACAAATGTACATTTCATCTAAAAACTTGATCTTCGGGAACAATATTCTACAATAGAACAAATCTATAGAATTGTAGACCAAATAAATAAAGCCTTAAAAACCAAAAGCTACTGCTCTGTAGCATTTATTGACATCAACCAAGCCTTTGACAAGATCTGGTATAACGGATTAGTGCAAACTGAAAACAATCCTAATTGATCTTTATCAAGTCGTAGTTGTCTAACCGGCATTTCCTATTTACGATACAATGTGAGACGATTACCTTATTCCCTATTAAGGTAGGAGTTCCTCAGGGCGACATTCTAGGTCCCCTACTCTACTATACCGCCGACTTACCTACAAAAAGATTAACGACTATAGCGCCATTTGTGGACGATACAGTTATTTTGTCAACCTATCGAGATCCTGTAAGGGCATCAAATAAATTGCAAATTCACCTTACGAAATCCAGAGTTGGTCAAGGAGGCCCAACGCAACAAAGTCTGTTCACATTACATTTTCACTTAGACGGGAAACCTAGCCTCCAATCACGTTAAATGTCATCAGATACCGCAACAAGACACTATCAACTACCTGGGTACATGGAAAAAGCCAAAAGAAAACAGTTGGCTTTGAAATACTAGAAGATGTATTGGGTGCTGGAACGACAATCACAGCTGTCCCTGGACAACAAAATTGTCTTGTATAAAGCTATTCTACAGCCAGTCTGGATCTATGGGGCTCAGCAGAAAACAGCACCATCGACATAATCAGAAGGTTCCAGTCTAAAGTTTTACGAGACATTATTAACACTCGTTGGTATGTGCCCAATGAAGTTATTAGACCTTAACATAGGTTTAATTACCTTTATTCAAAGTATTGTTCATCGCTAGCCATTACTTTTTCCCATCTTTCTGGCAGCATACTGATACTATCAACAGAGTAATTACTGCTTCCCATAGCTGCAGAGACAAGTGGTTACAAAGAGAGTAGTTATTTTATTTTAGCTAGAAACACCCAGATAATTTGCTGGCATTGTCATGGCTCTGTCCTCTATAGTTATTTAAATCAAACCCTAGAAAATCTCTTCTTAGGTTCGAATCGACTTTTTAACCCACTGAATAAATTATTTTTTCCTTTCTGACTTCCTTCTTTATGTATTTCGGCGTAGTATTTTGAAAATGTTGCTTGTTCAAACATAAAAGCTCTAATAGAACCTATTCCAAAACGAAGCAAAAGGATCATCTAACTAAAATTATTAGGGGAGGCATATTTTAGGAATAGTAGAATCCATAAAGTTGATTTTTTGAAGAATGCATGATATTACGCAAACTCTTAAGATGTATGGCGAGAGTAATTTATGTATAGTATAACCTTATGAATGCAAGTTTTAAACATGAGAAAAATCTTGAGAGAAAAGAACAAAGACTTTTGTAATAACGAATTCCGTTATGTAGATTTGAAGATTAAAAGAGTGAGTAGCATAAGACTATACGATCTAATTTTGGAGAAAAATTAAATTACAATTTTACAAATAGAGCAATAAGAATTTTAAGATTGTTAAATTAATATTAAGCATACACGAGGACTTGGGGGGAAATGAAACAGTAGCTATAAAGAGAAAAGATAAAGATCTTGTCGCTTCTATGATTTATAGGTTTGCAGTACTTTTTCTTCTTATTCTTTTTCGGTCTGCCTTGTCCGCCAGTGTGCTCCCTGCAAACCTTTTTTTTCTATAGCCGTGTTCGTACAGATTTCCCAAGAAAGAGTGGGTCTAACTTTTCTCTTTCCTGTTGGAGACCAATGCGTCAATTTGTTTGGTCATCTGTCATCTGGCATCCGTCTTATATGCCCATATCACTGGAGAGGTTTATTTCGTATATTTCCGTGATTGTTCAGGTGATTTTCATTCTTCTCGGAAACTTCAAGTTTTGTAACTTGTAGGTACGTTCTCATAAAATCGAATTCTATTGTTCTGCTTTTATTTCTTTTGTTCTCCGTAAGTGGCTAGATCTCTCCTCCATACAATACTTTATTTTCCACGACACTATAAAATTTTCTCTTTTTCTGCCTTGACTAATATTGTTATTCTTTATTACTTTATATAATGCTTTTGTTTCTTCCTATCTTATGATAATTTTATTGTTGATTTTTTTTTTTGGTTGAACGTAGAAGTCCAAATATCTAAATGTTGTACATGTTTTGATATGTTTATCCCCTATCCCGATATTCTGTGCTTTTCATACATATATATATATATATATATATATATATATATATATATATATATATATATATATATATATATATATATATATGCGCTTTTTGGGTTTTAAAGCACACTAATCATATTATTGATTCAATGTTTATCGTATATTCCACATTTTTCTCATCTTGCGTGAAAACGATTTGATCATCCGCGAATAGTAGAGAGCATAAGGTTATCTTTTTTAATTTCCATTTCTGAGCATTTTCTGCAGCATAGGTCTAGTGCCTGTTCAACATGTATATAATATTGTTTGAGACCTTTTGTTATTTTTGCAATCCGAGTTATCTATTGTTTATTTTTGTGTTTCCATTTTGTAATACATTTTTTAAAGCTATCTGTATCCAATTTTTGGCATATATTCGCTCTCTTCGTAGCTTTCCATAATTCACATTCAAGATCTATGAAAAGCATGTGTGTGTCTATTTGTTTATCTCTATTTTTTCTGTTAGCTGTTTAGTACATTGTATGTTTCTAAATATGATTTTTCTTTTCTAAAACCACTTTGTTCTTTATTTTACTTTGTGTTTTTTATTTTACTTTTTATAACACCGGAAAATAGTTTTGCCATCAACGGGCTAACGCTTTTTCCTCTATGGTTAGACCAGGACGTCTTATCTTCTTTTTTATAAATTGAGCTTATATAGTTTTTATTATTTTCCTACAGGATATTTCTTCTTTTCTTTATTTTATTGAATATATTCTATATATATTTTGTAACTTTATTCCCACGATATTTAAGTAGTTCTATCTTTTAGTTTCCTGGTCTGGTGCCATGGCATTTTGAAGTGTTTTTAGAATATTATCTTTTTGCTTACCTTAACTTTTTTTCTCTAAGTTCTAGTGTACCTTCTAATGTTCATTTTATTACGCCTCGTTCCCCTTTATCGTATTCTGTAAATCTTCCAAGATCTTCTCTATAAATCTGGCTTTTCTAGTTCTGACACTAAGAACCTCACTCGCTGCGCCATAGAGTTATTTTGAAATTTTCTTAAATATTATCTAGCGACCATTCTTAATCTATATCTAATCTGTTTTGTATACTATTTTGGCGTAACACGAATACACCAGATTAGTCTGTTTTAAAGTTATCTTCTTTTATGTTTTTCTTCTGTTTTTTTTATATCTCTCTTCGTAAGACATTTTGCTACCACATGCTTGTACATTCTGGTTGATGATAGAACGTTAAGTCCTGCATTTGTACTTTGCGTACTTTTTCATTACTATTAGGTCTATGATTTTTTTATTAGTTTATTAATGTATTGTTATGTATGCCCTTATGATGAAACAATGTGTTTGCAACTATATATCCGTGTTCTCTGCAAAAATCTATAAGACGACTTCTATTATCGTTGGTTGCCTCTTCTCCAAAATATCCTATTGCGTTTCTATCCTTTCTCATCTTATGATTACTTCTTTATGCTTTTACTTCATTTTGATACTCACAAATTTTTTACATTGAACATATGTTTTCTAAAAGATAGATATTACATTGAACAGAAAATCATGTGCATGAAAGGCATACAATAGGTGAAATTTGAAAGGGACTGGAGAAGAGATAACTAGACATTAGCAAATTCAACACTAGAAGATAAATACAAATTCAAATGGTGCGTTTGGGTAGTAATAACATGCGCTTTCTAGACTTGGTCGTCTGAAAGGACAGCAAGTATTTAAAGTTAGTTGAATTAAAAAAAATACAGTTATAGAATAAGAATTATTGTAATTTCACTATAAGTTCCACAATGGTCTGCTGAATTGACATGCAGCTGGTCTAGACTTCCCCAGACAGCAGTTGATTTAGAAAAGTTGCTGAGTTAAATAAAAACATTCTCTAAATGCTTAATGTGGATGATTTTTCTTGTTGTATATTACTAACTTAATGACAAATATGTTGACTCTTCTAAATTCAATTTATTAAATGATTTAGAAATTTCTAAATTAAATTTAATTAATTGAATTTAGAAGAGTAATTGGTTTTGAATCTTAGATTTTTGTTGCAAATATCATTAATTTATATGTAGTCCAACCGTTGTATGCATGTCCATTGACTTTTCGAAGCATTTTATTATTTTTTTTATTGAAATACAGTGTTGCGCCTTAAGAAGGGCACGCGTTTTGTCAATTTTCATTATTAAGAGCTGAACTATTACCAAGTGCAATGCTGCCATCATTTTTCTTTTTTCATAGATTCACAATTTTAGATTAGGGAGATCAGTGCATCATCAATCGTCGAAAAGTTTTGGAATTTGTTCTGAAATCCCCCTTTGTTTGAATTTTCCGACTTTTGTTTAATGTCTACTTTATCCAAATAACACAACTTAAGTCATTATAAGTGTCAAAGTTTGATACTGTGCTACCCACAAGCGTTATAGCGTTGAATCGTTTTTAAAGTTTTTGGTTACTGCCTAGAAGAAAAATATCTTACAGCCAGAAACGAACAGAACAAAGTATTATAATAAAATGAAACCACAAGTAAAAACAAGTCAAAAATGCAAAAAGCTAAACATGGGAGGACTATGGAAGGTAATTGCAGGAAAGTTACATAACGAATAATAGAAATTTCTGGGCTAGAGTGAGAGCAATGGAAGAAGAAAAAGGAAAATATATGGGAGCAAAAGACAGAAAACAAACTACAGGTAAACATCAATAACATTATAAAGGTGTGAAAGCAATGTCACGAAGAAAAATTGAGCAAAACAATAGAAGAACAGGAAGATAACAATGAACAGCAGGAGGAAGAACGACATATAAAAAATATAAGCGGAAAAGAAATAAAATAAGAGATAAAAAACATAAACAAGAGGAAAAAATGAAATAGAACCAGAAATAATTAATTATCTAGGAGAAGAAGGTATAGACTGGTTTTAGAGAATATGAAAAACATAATAGAAAGCAAGACTAATATCAACGGGCTGGGGAAAAAATCTAATAGTACCTTTATACAAGAAAGGAGAACAAGTAAAATGCCATAACTGCAGAGCTATTATTTAACATTATTTACATTAATATTTCCAATAGCAACAAAAGGGGTCCGAGACATGGACGCTAAATACTAATGATAGGAACAAATTAGATTCCTTCGAAATGTGGTGTTGGAGAAGACTTGCGAATTTTATAGGACGACTACAGAATAAACGTATCCATAATAGAAGAATTAAACACACAAGATCGCCTTTCCGCCGGGGTAAAACGTATCTTAAAATACTTTGGTCACATCACTAGTAGAAATAAGGGAAATTTAGAGAGACTTCTAATAGGGAAAAGTTAAAGGAGTAAGACCACGAAGATACGCTCCCAAAAGTTGGATAGACCAAGTAAAAAGCTTCGCAGGAGCGCCACTCCAGGAAAATATAAAAATCACCGAAGACAGAGCAAAATGGAGAAGGATAATACACAGGACAACATAAGAGACGGCCATGTAATCACATCGGTTCATTAATGAAGCTTAAGATTATGAGAATGAGATAAAGTTATTTATATATTTAAGATCTACACAAAAATAATAGAAAAAAGAGTAAGACCATTCGTAGAAGAGGAGATTGAAGAAGAACAAGCAGCATTCTTGCCCGGAAGTCAGATGAACGATAATATTTTTATAACAAGAAACCCAATAGAAAGAAGCTTAGAGAATGGTGAAAAACTTATTTGGCGTTTGTAGACCCCAGACCGGCGTTTGATTCAATAAAAAGAGAGGTTGCCAGAAAGAAACTAATATTCCGAAGACACTCATACAAATAATACGAAGCACTTAAAATAAGGTAAAAGGAAAGGTTCAGAGGGCAGGAACAAGATCAGAAGGGTTTGCCTGGAATAAAGGAATCAAGCAGGGGTATAGTCTTAACTACTTCCTGTTTGTAATAGTGAACAAACTTATTAAAAACAATAGGTCAAGAACCAAATGCTAAAGTCTAGAGCCGACAACAGTGTACAAACTAATGTATGCAAACGACATTGTGCTGATAGCGGATTCAAAAAAGAAGATGCAGAAGCAAATGAACATATGGGTGGAACAAATTGAATTGATGAACATGGAAATAAATATATGATAAATTAGAAGCAACTAGATAAAACAAAAATAAAATGTAAGCACACAACACTATAGGAAGTAACAATCTGTGAATACCTATACATAAATGTAAAAATAACAAACAGGGCGAGAACTTTACTATGCATTAAATACAATACCAAGAGAAATGGAACTTAAAGAAGAAACAAAATTAAAGATCAATAATGTCATAGTCATCTCAACACTGTTATAACATTACAGAAGAAACACGTAAACAAGTGAATAGGTTCGGCTATACGACTAGGATGAACCCAAATAGATTAACTAGAAGGATACAACAAATAGTAGATGTGGGAAAGGAAGGAGCCAAAAAATTAGACGAGATGAAGAAAACGGCATTAAATGGAAAACACTTGAAGAAATGAATGGATTTTTAAAAACATCCCAATCCAAAGCCGACACCCGAAAGGGTACAATGAATGAAGAAGTAGGTTATTCCTCATAAAGAATATAAGAAAGGATCAATATATAATAAGAATAGAAAAATACCAAAAGTGTGACTTTCAAATAGGTAAAATCAAAAAGTTTTTATTCAGAAAATGAGGAAAACAATTTTATCAGTGAAAACTATTAGAAAAGGATGCAGGACACATGCCGTTGATGAGAAAATAAAATACAAAAAAATAGATGTGTTAAATAATAAATAACTTTTTAAGCGTAAGAATTTAAAAGTTAGGATTGTATGGTGGAAGTTGGTACTCAATTTTCCAGCATTTCAATTGAGTGAAACGTGGAAAGGAATCCAAAAGTTCAGTAGTTCTTTACAAGGTCAGGTCTAGAAGAATTTTATTATTAATATTTGCTTTGCAGACTTAGTTTTTTAAAGGAAAAGCGATAGAGGAAGGATAGAATGGTTGGCCCAAAAATGTAAAACAGAGGTTACAGGCTTCAAGAAATGATGATGTGCAATTTGATGTATTGTTCTATTACACTTATTGGTTTAAGGAAACACCCCTGGGTTAGTTCTTAGACTTAGACTTTTCAGCTATTGTCGATCTGCATATTGTCCAGTTGCTGTTTATCCATTTTGGTGATTTTCCTATTTGGGATTAAATGATCTAACATAACAGTTGAAGATCCTCAAAGTAAAGAGATTTCTCTGGTTTTCCAAGTCCGCCATACCACGTACATTGGAACCTATATGGGCAAGTTGCAAATACTGCCTGCGTCCGTGCCAAAGCAAGGAAGAAATGGAGGAAGGAAGGAAGGAAGGTCGTGCTCGCGCGCCCACGCATCCGGCCGGCGGCGATGCAAATCCGCGGCCAACCTCTCGGTGTCGGAGCCGGCGGCGCCCCATTGTTGCTTTTTTCGACCCCGTGTCCCGGATCGCGGGGACGGCGCGCCGCCATTGTCCCGCACCCTTGGCCGGCTCCGCTCCGCAGAAGTTGTAAGCCTTGCTACCGCTGGCACAAAAATACATAACCCAATTCCGGCGCAAGTAGGATGCGTCCTAGATTTGAATTTCAGAAAAGTGACTGTCTACTTTCATGGTGCGCTTCCCTAGCGGCCGTTGACCCCAGATTTCACTGCCGCGACCTTTCTCCACCAGAACAATGCCCCTGGCGGGCAGACGGTGGCGCGCGCGGTGACACCGCGCTCGCCCTGTGCCACAAACATTCGGGGCACTGCGCCTCCGGAGCGCCTTCGGCTCCGCGGCGCCGCGCCGCATGTAGAAAATTGGCCGCGGGGTTCAATCTCCGGCTGCGGCGGGCTCGAACTTGAATACGGACTTTGACTTTTGAAAATCGCAAAAGTTTACTGAACTCCCATGGTTACTGCTGCAACAGGTGCAGCGGTGGGGCCCATAGGCGCGAGCGCTCGTCCTTACGGTCCGCCGTCCTTGGGGTTTGTCGTCCTTAGGCGCTGTTCTCGCCTAGAAGCGATCGCGGATATTGCGTTTGAGCAACGCGGCGTGCCCAATAAATCATAAGTGGGCGCCGATTCGAGACCAACTACAACAATAACAAATAGACCGACAGCCTTCGAGTTCTTGCGCAGCACGCCTAGGGAATTGTTTGTAAATTGCGGCAATTTATCACAAGCCGGAAAAATGCAGTTCTACAAATTGCTATCGACAGTGAACTCTTTCGTTATGTGCACTTGTTTTTCCATTAATCGTCTCTTCGAGTTCTTTTCTTTGTTTATTCTACCTTTGATAAAACAAAACAGCAAACACACAAAGAAGACTATGAAGAAAGGCAGGAATAATGTAAAAAAAGGAGAATAGATAGAAGACGAACTAAAGCAAATTGAAAATAATAACAATAACAATATGAAAAGCGATATCAAAAATAAAGGAAGGAAAATACAATGATGTATGGGAGGAATACTTCAGAAGTTTACTAACAGAAGGTCAAATACAAGAAAACTTAAAAGTCGAGAATCTAAACGATATAGAAATTGATGATCCTCCAATCAAAGAAATAAAACAAAATTATAGACAGAAGGCGTAATACAAAGCCATACGGGAAAAGCGGAATAAGCGTGGAACTAAAATAAAATATGGCGGGGAAATTTAGAAGAGCAAAAGGTCTGGAAAGAAGAAACATGCCCAAAAATGGAGAGTTGACTAGATAATAACTATTTATAAAAAAGGAAACAAAAAGAGTAAAAAGAGAAATGAATAATCCAAGAACGAGAGGGGGGCAAACAATAGCTTATGCAGAAGCTAGAGGAAGGTGAAAATGTGGGACTGAAAAAAAACGAACCAAACAAAATTGATGAGAATAGGAAAAGAAATAAGAAACAAAACTGCAGGAGGCGGAAGTAGGAAATTTGAGGAAGTGAGAAACTTCAAATATCCAACAAAAAAGAGAGAATAAACGAAATTAACAAGAAAATAATAGCGGCAAATAGGGTCTACCATTTTTTAAAAATAAAGTCTTGGTAAAACACTAAATTAAAAATGTATAAAACATTAATAAGGTCAATTATGAAAAAAAAGAAGAAAAGCGGAAAGAAAGTTACTAAGCAAAATATTAGGACTAGTTCAAATATGCGAAAATGAATATAGAAAGAGGAACAATCAATAAATAATACAAAATCTGAAAGGAAAAAAAGCACGAGATAAAATAAAGCAGCAAAAAGCGAAATGGCTGAGACATATTTGAAGAGCAGGGAAAAACGAAATAATAAAAATAATACTAAAGTGAGAATAAGCAGGAAGAAGAAGAGGAGTAGGCCAAGATCGAAATGGTTACGAGAGTTAAAAAGTGTTCTAAATAAAGCAGGAATGGCTGATGCAGAAGGGGTCGCAATGAATAAGGGGTGGAAATGTGTAAAAAAGTAGAATAAAAGTTAGGATGTATCTAGAAAGCGGAAACGCGGCGGTACCCCACAAAGAGTGTCAAGCCTTTGAAATACAATTTCAAAAATTTTTTTTCAAATACACTTCGAAGGACTTGGACATTTAAAATCTTATTGGATTTCCAGAGTCTGAAGATCTTTGGACATCTTTATTCTTTTTTTATCTGTTCTGTATACTTAGTTGTTTATTTAAACTAAAATTTCTATTTAACAGTAAGTAGACCCCTCTTAGCTGATTTGTAAGTTGAAAGAATTAATCTGAAGAGTCATTCAATTTACGTGTGGCTATTTTTAAATAGATCATGCTGTTTCATATTAAAGTTACTTTACTTAATCCCAAGGTCGTTCTACCTTTTCGGGTGTGAGGTGATTGGAGTTGGGTCTTTTCATTGTTTTCTCTTTTGTGCCTTTTGTTTCACTTCATACCACTTGTTACGTTTTCACTTCTTCGATCCACGTTCTTCTTGGTCTTCCTTTTTTAGGCTTCTATACATTAAAATGACAATATTTAGGTAGAGAGTAATGTCGTCTGTCTGTCCGTTTGTCCCTCCTTTTATTTTTCAACTTTTGATCAAGGCATTTTCCAAGCTGCAGACAAGTTTCTATTTCTGTTATTTCTGACATATGTCGAGCCTTATAATTTTTGATCTGTGATAGATAGAGACATAACGTTTTCAGTATTCAACTAAGGACCATAGGTGAAGTCTAGACGCCAAAAATCAGCATGATCGGAGAATCTCGAGACCGGTTTGACCGGAAGTGGCCGCAAATTTTGTTTATGTATAGACGCCCTGGAAATCTGTGGAACCGGAGTTCCACGCCCGTACTTGTTTTAAATTTTTCTTGAAATTTGGCAATTTAATATTTTCATTTAAAAATTCATGTCGCAGCACTCTCCATTACGTTTCACAAAAAATATAGTTAATGATAATACATCCTAAAAGTAATAAGTAAAGATCATCGCTTACACTCTAAATGTTCCCCCTTTTATAACAACGTGACTTCTGTACCCTAAATGTTTATATGTAGGGTGTTATAAAAGGCTTTGTAATGGTCTTATAAATTTTGGTAAACATCCTATGATCTACAGGGATGTAACTGTTTGTAATGTTCCATTTGACTTTATTAAGCCATAACAATTTTCAGTCATTTTCTAGCCTTGGATACTATATTCTGATACATGTATCTTCATTAACTGCTAATTTTCTTTTAATAAACAGTAAAATGGGTCTCTTAGGGTATCCACAGAAAATAAAAGACGACAAAAAGCACATTGTTGAATATTTAAAAATGGGATGCATAAATAGTCCAATTCTCAATTGGGGATCATGACGAATGTCACCTTTATTTTTACTTTTGTTACATTTTTTGTTTGTTATGCCAAAGAACAGAGCGGTCAACATGCAGTCATACATTGCAGACACAACACTGTTCCTTTGCGTTCTTTTTGCAGACTGTACTTTCCTTTGTTTTCCCATGGCCGTGCGTTCGATAATGTGCTTGGTGCCGGAAGTTCTCTACTGAAGCACGTAATGTTGATGAGTTTAGCCACGACAGACGTCCAGCCTGTTTTTTCAATGAAATTTTTTTATCTATGAAAATACCATTCCTTTCCACGAATTTTGATGCGGTACTTCAGCACATTCCAGTCCAGCTTGTTGATACCACCCATTTGCTGGCGCTAGTTTCAGTTGGGAGACCTGTATCTTTTTTTTTCACACCTACTCTATCTCTTGACGTGTGTTACTGGTTCTATTGTGTCATGATTTGTTAGTAGTTTAACACAACTATTGTTCTTTCATGTAACTGCCAAGACCTGATCCTTGCTGTCAAATCTGTAATCAGAGATATCTATATTTCTTCTTCATTTTGTTCTCACTTTCTACGGGACAGTTGTTCATTCATCGAATGATTCCCCGTAAACTTCAACTGCTGTCTTACCGTTCAGATATGCTACCAAATCTCCTTTCCTTAGTTCAATTTCTTCTGGATTAGGGTAGGTACTGCTATAAGTTGTTGTTTTTACCTATTTAGAGGAAATGGAGGAATTGACTTCCGTTCTAGTAGACCTATCATTACTTTGCACTACCAAGTACAACAACTGGAAGCGCATTATGCGATGCATTTTTATCAATATCCTTGCAGTCTGATACCTCGTCTACACGATCTGATGGGAGCTCGACGATATTGCTTGTTTCATTCACATCATCTTTATCTTCATTATCGAAAATTAGGATCATTAATAATGTTTTTCAATTATTATATATTAAGAATTAAGTACAGGTACTCTATAATAACGTATTATTGTAATCTGAAATAGAAGGAAAAAAATTCTAGATGGGGCTCAAATAAAGATCAGAGTCCCACAAAAAGAGGAAATTAATTATTAACCTAATACATTCTTGGGTGTCATCTACATAAGGAAACATAATAATATACTCCAACTACAAAGTACAAATACAACTTACTTTCAAAAAAAAAAACACTGAAATGATGAAACTCTGAAAACCTTGACCTTGTCACGCAGATCTCTCACTACAAATAATCTGTGTTAAATAATTTAACAGTCTCTTTATACACAGGTTTGTGCAAGATGTGGCAACAATGCAAAGAACCAAGTTTTGTCAACGTAAAAATGGCTTCAAATATGAAATGCATATAGAAATCTCCAAATGGATATCATGGCAGTTAATGGGTTAAATTCCACCGAATAAAACATTGTTAAAAATAGTTATTAAAATAGCTCAAATATAATCTGCAACTTTTGTTACAATACTTTGAAGTGCCCTCATACAGTGTAAGGCTTGGAGTATGTATATTGTCACCACCTTTCATTTGGTTACCGTTTTTGATACCAATTTTCCTAGTCTTTTCTATCTTGTACCTTTTGCCTCACTAAATTCAACTCTGCACCCTTCTCTGCGATGCTTTTTTCACCTCTTCTGCCTGTGTCTTCCTCAGTCTTCCTACTTCATTCTTTTTCTCTAGTCTTGCTTTTTCACCATTTTGTCGGTGTGAATTATGTGTACGTATCCCAGTTATCCTAATTGTAACACTTCTTTCACTGCCTTACTTCTAACTGCTCTCTATAACTGTGTGGCTAATTTTGTCTTGGCTTATTTTTCCTTCCATTTTTAGTTCTTAACCTACTCTGTTGTTTATCTGTGATTGTCCACGGTTCACTTCCGGGTACAATACTTTTTTTACAACTTCCATTTTCGTTTCTTTTGATATTTCCGCTATTCCTAGAAAGGTATTTTTCACAGCGTAAAAAGTTCTTCTTACAACAATTGTACGTTCCTTTGTTTTGTCATATATCTTCCCATTGCTACTGATATATGCTGTCAAATATTTAAATTTCTTTACCTGTTCTACTTTTTCTCTTCTATTGTAATGCTGTGCTTTATTTCATCTGATGCTATAACCATCGTCTTTTCTTCTCTGTATTAATTTTTATATATGATTTTTGCATTTGTCTGTTGTACATATTCAGGTATGCTCTGTCTCTATGTTTCTTCTAACAATACAATGTCATCCATGTGTCATTTCCATGTTTCACTTTTCTGTGTTATGTTTTTGTTTCTTCTTTGATTGCTTTTATTATTTTATTTATGATTAGTGTGGTTAGTACCAAAGTCAATACACATCTTTGTCTTAAAGCTCGTTGTTTTAAAAGAGTTTGAATCTTTATCTCTTGTTTTTAATGCATTTGTTGTCTCGTCATATAATATTTTAATTATGTATCTGTTTTATTTATATATCTGCTTTGTAACAGTCTAAATATATATATTCGGTCTTCTAACTTAGTCGAAGGTCTTTTCCAAGTCTATGTGACCTACTTTCTCCTTTCTTATTGGCTTTTCGTTGCTTTGTCTTGCGTTGTTATTCCATCGTTTCCTGCTATCCTTTTGAACCTTATCTTTTGTATAGCTTTTTCTAGTTCCATTTTTGATATCGGTTCAATGTTTGTATCTCTGTTCGTCGCTGTGATATTTTGCTCAGTGCCATTGTCACCCTATTTTACTTTCTCAGTGTGCTCTAACACCTCCTTGAAGTGCTGCCTCCATCTTCCCATTATATGTTAGTCCCTTGTGAGTAGTTCCGCTGGTTTGTGTTTAATATTTTTTAGTGCATTTCTTCTTCAGTTTTGGTGTACTATAAAATAGCTTCTGATTTTTGCCTATATTAGTTTTTGGTAGTTTGCTTCCTCGGTTCACTATTTCAGTTTGTACTTGGAACGCAAAGATCATAAAAGGAAGATAACTATAAATGGTAAAAGAGATTGGAATGTGAAAAAGAAAAGAC
Organism: Sinelater perroti; assembly: GCA_036346155.1. NCBI lineage: Eukaryota > Metazoa > Arthropoda > Insecta > Coleoptera > Elateridae > Sinelater > Sinelater perroti. Next base: position 711,524 of record JARFIY010000209.1, on the reverse strand, counting down.
AGAAATAATGAGAATAACAAACGGATATGGAATCGACCAAACAGGAAGAAGAAATAAAGGAGTAGGGCCAATAATAAAAGCCGAAAAATAGAAAATTTATTTATTAATAGTAGTTGCAAAATTAGAGGCAACAATATGGACAATAATGGTCATATAAGGGTCAATCGAAAACTGGGAATATTTATAAAAAGATGAACGCAGCGCAAATATCAAATATAATGAGAGACCTAAACTTGGGTGGGTAGAGGTAATATAGGAATAAAAAGATACCCAGGTACACATGAAGAATTGACAAGGAACAATAATGGAAACATGTTTATAGATTTATCTGTAGAAAATGATTTACTATTCAAACACAAAGAAATACACATGAGAAGTCTATAGAAATCAATGAAACTAATAAAGACGTAAGAGTGAAAAGTGGATTAAAAATTGTTAGCGATCACTATTTAGTACGGATGGATATGAAAATAGAAAGAGAGACAGTAAAGGAAAAATAAGAAAAGTGAGAAGGAAAAACGCGGGGCTACACATTTTGCAACGTCTTTTAACATTTTTGACATCGGAAAAATTCCTGCTTGCGCACTCCGGCCACTTGCCGTCTGTCAAAATGTGCAACCCCAAAAGATATAAAAAAAGGTTAGGATGTTAAACACTTTGAAAGCGGAGTATATAGCTTATTAGAGTAGGAAGAGTCAGCTTACCATGAAATCATTTCTACAAAAAATTAGCTAAGGCACTCAAAAGCGCCTAAACTTCAGAGGGTTGTAACAAATGGTACAGGGGTTGTAGACGAGCTACATTTTCATTCTACAACCATTTTAGAAAATAACTGCTTTAAGTGTGCTAAGGTACTAAACAATTATCGCGGCGGAACTTCGTTCCGCTTAACAAACTGCTTGGGTCATTTCTCAATTAAATGTGGCTCTTAATGCTGTTTCATCACTCATCGTGCGGTGCTGTAAAAAAGAACGAGGTCCAATTAGGGAGTATCCTATGAACATTAACGTTTTTGCTCCTTTCCCGGCTACCGGCGCGCCAAAAAGCGTTCGGCCGACCATCATCCGCGCTTCTGTTTATTCGTTTTTCCCCACGCCAGTTTTTAGCTTCCGATTTGTTTTCGTTTCTGCTTCATGCACAATGCAGCTTGCACATGCACAAGTTCATCGCGTTGTGGATTTGCCGCTTCGGGTGCTACAGAAACGTTTATTAGCTGCTAAGCGTGCGGGTATTTTAGGATAACACTAAACGTCTGCAGTAACTGCTTTATAACGCGATCGGCGTGCCTTTCTTGAGTGTATTTGATTTAAGTGCCGTAAAAGTCGGTTGCCGATCCGAAGTGGCCCGCGAGCTGACGTAATATCAAAATAACGAGGTCCGCAGGTCTTCATGCTTTTATTTGGCGGCGCGCAGCTCAGCGTTTGATGTTATTTTTCTGAAACTCCGGAAATTAGAAGGGTGCAAAGCTCTGTCGCGGTGATTTGTTTGTGGAGCATCTGGGTTAATGGAAGTGTGCCATTTAATACAATGGTCAATAAAAGTGGACGGTGACGCGCGTGAAAACAAAAGGATGTTTAATTAGAATGATAAACAACGTACTGTAAAAACTCCAACTTAAAGACATAAACGTTTGCAGGTGCTTATTTTATAAACTAACGGCAATTTGAGATAAAATTAGTAAATACCCTTAATTTAGAAAAGAATAATTATTTAGAAAATATTAGAATAATTAATTAGAAAAGAATACACGTTCAGTGTAACAATTTTGATAGTATTTTAGTGAAGGAAGACAGATAAAAAATGAGACACAATAAATTTCCAAAACTGAAACACCATATCTGAACTTTAAAATGACTTGGTTGCATCTAGGGCAAGTTTGAGGTTTGAAAAACCAAACGAAACATAAGAATCACAGAAAGGTGATACGGGCTATTTTAAAGTAACATTTATTTGTTTTACAATTTCTTCAGATAAGTTACCAATATTTACAATAAAATTAAAAGTAATTTTAAGGTTCTCTTGGAGGTTTTGAAACTTCAAAATACGAGGACTGCCTTCCACAAGTTAATATAATGATAAAGGTTGCGCGGTCGTGTTGCAGTATGGCAGCCGATGAGAGTGGACTGTAACGCGCATGCGTGGTCTAGTTGGTTGGGAGTTATATACCATTGAGTGAGCACATTTAATGTGTACTTCCAATTTTATGTTTAAAAACTGTTTGGATGATTAAGGAGGTTTTGGAACGATCCAAATGATTCCGAGATATCCGGCAATCTGTTTAAAGCGATCTACGTTCTAGAAGACCAACGCATTGGAAAAAGTTGAACATGTATGGATTACAATCAATAAGGACCAACGACTAACAGTTAGGAAGCTAGAAGACAAGCTGGGAATTCCAAAAACTAAAGCGTGTGGAATGTTGGTAGTACATCTTGGAGTAAAAGTGTCAATCAGATATTTATAGTCCAATACAGGACTTTTTAGTATGTTTTGAATCATGCAAACCACGGTGGGAGAAGTGTGTAAGACTCTAAGGTGCTTACTTTAAAAAGATTTAGGCTACAAACAATGCTTCTCATATCTTGTACCATTTTTACTGAATATACAGATTTTTGTAATTATATTTGTAAGTGTTATCTATTATATGGCTGAATACTTTTAGGACAGACCGCTTAAAGCAACTGAAGAACATTAGCCAAAATACGCCACAAGAAGGGTTACACCAAAAAGCTGATATTTTTCCAAAACTTTTTCCAAATCTTCCAAAACTGACTTCTAACTTTATTACAAAAAGAATTTAAATAATAGAGATATCAATTACGAAGGTTGTTTAAGAATTTGGGTAAATTTGTATGAGATGGCGCTGTAACTTGCTTGGGGATATTATGAGAGCAAATATCACTCTTCAAACAAATTTGAGCCAAAAACGACACATCGATTTTGTTTCATAGACATTTGAACAGAACACTGGAAGAGATAATAGAAATTTTGAGAAAGTCTTTCGTGCAGTGATGAAAGGCTGTCCAGATCAAAGTGGAATCGGACGAAATACATGGGGACTGTTTATTTCTGGACAAATTTCAATGTGGCCAAATGTACATCGAAGATGAAGCCTGCTCTGGACGGCTAGTTCAAGCTACCACAACGAATATGATTTGAAATATTCCGTGGTATCATTATAGAAGAGTACCGAATAAAAGTACGCAGGATTGGTAACATTTTATGCATTTCAGGTGGACGAATACAGAATATACTAAATAAAAAATTGTATAGTGCAAAATGACGAAGAAGGGAAACGCCGTTTTATTAGCTGAAAAGAAGATGGCCACGATTTTCAGGTATTTTAAGAGATTATCTCGATCAACTAGTTAGATAAGGAAAAAATAAACCTGCAAAGCTTGCAACGCATAAAGAAGTGGCAAAGCAGTCTCCCAAATTTGAGAGAAAATTTGAAATCGTAAAAGTCACTAACGCTGACCTTTGACTAATCAGTTTCAAAATCACTAGCAAACAAGGCTTTTTGGTCACCTGTCGATTGGTGAAAACAGAATTTGGAAATTCCCAGCCGTTCTCGAGTTTTTTGCTCGGACGGACGGACGGACAGACGGACAACATGAAGTTAGTAAGTGACTCCGCTTCGCTTCGCCACTTAATAATTATGGGGCCGTTTGAAAAACAGCAAAAATTGGCGCACAAAAAAGTGCAAGTTATGGTTTGCACTAATTTCTCTTTTCCCTTATTCTACAGATTGTCACAGAGTGACATTTTTCTGTTCCCAAATCTAAGAACCTGGGTTTATGGGTCATTTAGTGAAGATGCCATTGCTGTCAACGAGTATTTTATAGCCTTTAGGAAAAACATATTAAAAGTAGCTTTCAGAAAGATTTGTTATATTTCGGATCTGACTTCTAACGTCAGACTTAAGGAATAGAAACATCAGTTACGAAGTTCATTTGATAATTAAAGTAAATTTCTATAAGATGGCGCTTTATATTGTTTAATGCTACTCTTAAAACAAAAATAGAGCTAAACGCGGCACACTGAAGTTACTACAATAAATGAGAAAAAAGTTTCGTGCAGTGATAAAGTAATAAAAATTCAGTAGAAGGCTGCCTTGATGAAGGTGGAATTAGACGACGCACAGGAGAACTGCACCACTGTTTATTGGGAAAAACATGCACTAAAGGCTAAGTTTCTCCTGGACGCTGTATCGGATAAGGTTAAAAATGTCTCTGGGATCGTTACGTAAGACAACCGAATAAAAGTTTGCGAGATTGCTGGTATGATAAGCATCTTAACCGAACGAATATATAATATCCCCCAACTTCTTTCAACGATTCGTTATTGTAGACGAAACGTGAATCCACTACTAGAACCAGTAGCCAAAATAATGGAGAAATAAAGTTGAAAGCACGCTGAAGAAGGCAAAGATAGTTGTATTGGCTGAGAAGCCACAGTTTTTTAACATGTCCTAGATGTCAGTCTGATTAATTACTTGGATGAGTGAAAAACGATGACAGGATTGCTGAGTAAAAAGTGCTCTTGCACCAAAACATAAGTCTGCCACTGCAGTGGCAAATTAAACAAGCATTTGCACTGATTCCTCCCCCCACATTCTCTAGATTGTTATAGAGTAACATCTTTCTGTTTCCAAATCTGAAAACTTGGCTTATTGGCTACATCTTTCATTCAACGTGGGTGCCATCACCATCGTCAACGAGTATTTCACAATCCTTGAAAAAAATATTTTTTCGACGCCTTGAAAAATTCAAAAAACTCGTTGAATGAAGTGCGTGGGCCCTCACCTAACTTCCTCTACAAAATGTTGCTTGACTTGGTTTTAATAAATATGAAACCACCCTCATATTTTAAGAAAAAGAGCAAAAGTGAGTGAATAACACTTAATATAACAAGTTGTGAGCAACTTTGATAACAACTCTGACACATTGAGGATCTCGAAAGTTTGTTTCTGTTTTTTTCATTTTTAGTTCAACTATTGAGGTAAACTAAAAAATATAATATAAGTTTTTCTCCTCTACTTCTTTTTTTAATGTTAGGCTTTAGCCTGCTGTTAATGAATAGCTGAGAAGTCGCTCTATCTTTTACATGATCTTCTTACACTTTGCTTTCCAAATTGTGACACATCCAATCTTCTATCTTCTGAATCAGGCATTTTCCATCGCTTTACTTCTTACTTGTGTTTTCATCTCTGATGTTTTGAACATCTAGACTGTTTTGAAGGTATCTGCTTTTGTTTTGTAATATTATACTCTTACTTTGGTTCCGCTTTTTAGAAATTAATTGTGCTATATGATATTACTTAAGTATCCCGATATTCTCATAGCTTTTGACAACCTTTTCCTTGACCTCTGCTTATAAATTGCATGTGATTATTATATTTATTCCTAGATAATCAAGGCTTGTCATCTGTTTAGTAACTTCTCCGTCTATTTGTAGTTTATATCGTACGGATTTTTTACTTATATCACCATCATCTTTGTTTTATTCCTTGATATTTTTAGATCAAACTTTTGCTATAATAGACGTTGTGGGCCATCTTTATTTTCAATTCTTCTGTTGTTGGTCACATGTTGGGATTGGACGATGAAATTTATACTCATTAACTGTTATTGTTAGTTTCCATACACCGCTGAGTAGACGAGCGCCTCTTTTTTGGTAGTGTTTACTATCTTCACCTTTTTTCGATAATACCAAAATTACAAGGAACAAATAAAAGGGTATTCCTAAAGAACTACTAATAAAAATCATAGTTTGTTAGAATTTATAATGAATTGTGGCCAGTCGATGGCGCTCTTAAGAGAGAAAAGGGATGCACGAGATTCATTGGTTTGCTAGGACCATATTGAGAACGCTTTTTTCTTTTACTAACCAAACAACAAAAGAAAAAGGAGCGAAAGCGAGAAAGAAAAATATAACTTCTGAAAGCTAAACGATTGAAAGAACTTTGAAGTGATGGGCTCAAATTTGAAGTGAATAGAGAGAAAAATATAAAGAAGTTTATGGCTAAAAAATGTATGAAAGATGGTTGTTTTGTGAAGATTTTAGAGAGAAATGTACTCGTTGTCATATAGGTCATGTTGTTCGATATTCAGCCTCTTCCATAGACACCAAGTAGTTCTCGTTCTCTGTTAAAACTCTACTATCAGTTATGCAGATAACATTGAGAAAAATTAAATTGAATAGAAGGAGGAGTTGAAATTCATAACATTTTTGTGAGCATTTGTTCGGGTTATAGTACCTGAGAATTTATATATGACTGTATGATAATTACCGACCGAAGATCGTATAATAAGAGAAAAATTAAGAGAAAACTATTTCTTGGTAATTAAATTGTTTCTTAGTTCAGCTCTAAAAAGAGGGGATGGAAAGAAAGCAAGGAGGACCAGAAAAATTATTAAAATATTTTAAGGGGCATTAAATACTTTTCTTTGTTCTTTCTAACAATACGACCAGATGAGCGCTGTTGCAGCTTCTTAATGTTTTTCATTCTTACTATAACGTTAGCCAAAAGTTTGTGCTCGGGATCAAAAATGACATTTTTGTTTTCTAAATGTTGAATCATTCAAGCACTTTCAAAATGACAGACAGTGATTACGGAATTACAAACAATGTATTTTGGGTTTTGTTAAATTATTGGAAAAAAGTCTGACAGGAGATGCTGCTGAGACAATTTACGAAGTTGAAGGCCAGGGAATTGTTACTCAACGAACAGTGGCTCAATAGTTCAGACGTTTTAACGGAGAAGTTTTTGATCTAGAAGGCACGTCTCGTTCTGGCCGGTCATCAAAATTGAACAGCGAAGATTTGTTGACAGCGTTGGAAGATAGCCTTCATTAAGTAGTCATTGTTTGGCGCGGTTTTTGGAGTTTGGTTTCGTTAAACTGTGCTCAGTCACTTGCCTTAAGTTGGCTTTCTTCACAAAAAGCCCCTTTGTTCAACTAAGGATCTGGGCAGGGTCGAGGTTCTTTCGCATCTAGCCCCCGGTCCAAACGCTGTTCCATCCGATTATGGTCTTTTTCGATTAATATTGCACTTCTTGACTTAAGTCTTTTTATGAAGTTGAAGAAGCAAGCAAAAATTCTTTGGTTTGAAGGAGCCAAAATGCTGCCTTGTAGTAGTGGCAAAAGATCATGGAGGATGATGACCTTTATTGTGCAGACCAGTTGTTATAGTTTTTAAATAAATGCCCTTTTTGAGCTTGAGCATAAACTTTTTGGCCAACCTCATATTTTCTTCAGTACCGCCAGTAGAGCCTAAGCTAACAGGAAATCATCTCAGATAGCAACAATCTGAGGCCGAAGCTGGACGACAAAACCAGCGTTTTCTAAACTAGAAAAAATTCCAAGACCCAGTCGGCTGTAAAGTCATTTGAAGAATAATTTAGAAATCGTTGATGCACCTTCTCTATGAAATACTTAAATATCCAACAAAAACGCTCTTTTTGTGATTACCTCTTTGATGGAGCTGGGATTAGGCACATCTTTGAATCCTCAAAATAGGCATAAATGTGAAGAAATTTCTATTAGAGAGATAATAAGCTGGTCGAATCTTAAGATCGCTGTCTTATAATATATATGTCAATAAAAACGCCCTTTTTGTGATTGCCTCTTTGATGGAGCTGGGATTAGGCACATCTTTGAATCCTCAAAATAGGCATAATTGTGAAGAAATTTCTATTATAGAGATAATGAGCTGGTCGAATCTTAAGATCGCTGTCTTATAATATATATGTCAATAAAACGCCCTTTTGTGATTGCCTCTTTTTTTTTTTTTTTTTTTTTTTTTTTTTTTTTTTTTTTTTTTTTTTTTTTTTTTTTTTTTTTTTTTTTTTTTTTTTTTTTTTTTTTTTTTTTTTTTTTTTTTTTTTTTTTTTTTTTTTTTTTTTTTTTTTTTTTTTTTCTATTAGAGAGATAATAAGTGGTCTAATCTTAAGATCGGTGTCTTATAATATAATTAATGCAAACCCTATTTTCTTCAGTACCGCCAGTAGAGCCTAAGCTAACGGAAATACCAGATAGCAACAATCTGAGGCCGAAGCTGGACGACAAAACCAGCGTTTTCTAAACTAGAAAAATTCCAAGACCCAGTCGGCTGTAAAGTCATTTGAAGAATAATTTAGAAATCGTTGATGCACCTTCTCTATGAAATACTTAAATATCCAACAAAACGCTCTTTTGTGATTACCTCTTTGATGGAGCTGGGATTAGGCACATCTTTGAATCCTCAAAATAGGCATAAATGTGAAGAAATTTCTATTAGAGAGATAATGAGCTGGTCGAATCTTAATAAAAAACCTTTTCTTGGGTGTTACAAAGATAAATTTATGATAAGATCGCTGTCTTATAATATATATGTCAATAAAACGCCCTTTTTGATTCCTCTTTGATGGAGGGGATAGGCACATTTTGAATCCTCAAAATGGCATAAATGTGAAAAATTTTTATAGAGAAATAGCTGGTCTAATTTAAATCGCTGTCTTATAATATATATGTCAAAAAACGCCCTTTTGTGTTGCCTCTTTGAGGAGGGATAGGCACATCTTTGTCCTCTAAAATGGCATAAATGTGAAAAATTTTTTAGAGAAATAAGCTGGTCTAATCTTAAGATCGTGTCTTATAATAATATGTCAAAAAACGCCCTTTTTGCTCTTTATGGAGCTGGGATTAGGCACATCTTTTTCCTCTAAAATAGGCATAATGGAAATTTTTTAAGATAATAGCTGGTGTTAAAAATCGCTGTCTTATAAATATATGTCAATAAAACGCCCTTTTTGATTGCCTCTTTGATGGAGCTGGATTAGGACATCTTTGAATCCTCAAAATAGGCATAATTGTGAAGAAATTTCTATTAGAGAGATAATAGCTGGTCTAATCTTAAGATCGGTGTCTTATAATATATATGTCAATAAAAACGCCCTTTTGTGATTCCTCTTTGATGGAGCTGGGATTAAGCACTCTTTGAATCCTCAAAATAGGCATAAATGTGAAGAAATTTCTATTGAGAGTAATAAGCTGGTCTAATCTTAAGATCGGTGTCTTATAATATATATGTCAATAAAAACGCCCTTTTTGTGATTGCCTCTTTGATGGAGCTGGGATTAGGCACATCTTTGAATCCTCAAAATAGGCATAAATGTGAAGAAATTTCTATTAGAGAGATAATAAGCTGGTCTAATCTTAAGATCGCTGTCTTATAATATATATGTCAATAAAAACGCCCTTTGTATTGCCTCTTTGATGGAGCTGGGATTAGCACATCTTTGAATCCTCAAAATAGGCATAAATGTGAAGAAATTTCTATTAGAGAGTAATAAGCTGGTCTAATCTTAAGATCGCTCTTATAATATATTGTCAATAAAACGCCCTTTTGTGATTGCCTCTTTGATGGAGCAGGGATTAGGCACATCTTTGAATCCTCAAAATAGGCATAATTGTGAAGAAATTTCTATTATAGAGATAATGAGCTGGTCGAATCTTAAGATCGCTGTCTTATAATATATATGTCAATAAAAACGCCCTTTTTGTGATTGCCTCTTTGATGGAGCTGGGATTAGGCACATCTTTGAATCCTCAAAATAGGCATAAATGTGAAGAAATTTCTATTAGAGAGATAATAAGCTGGTCTAATCTTAAGATCGCTGTCTTATAATATATATGTCAATAAAAACGCCCTTTTTGTGATTGCCTCTTTGATGGAGCTGGGATTAGGCACATCTTTGAATCCTCAAAATAGGCATAAATGTAAGAAATTTCTATTAGAGAGATAATAAGCTGGTCTAATCTTAAGATCGCTGTCTTATAATATATATGTCAAAAAACGCCCTTTTGTGATTGCCTCTTTGATGGAGCTGGATTAAGCACATCTTTGAATCCTCAAAATAGGCATAAATGTGAAGAAATTTCTATTAGAGAGATAATAAGCTGGTCTAATCTTAAGATCGGTGTCTTATAATATATATGTCAATAAAAACGCCCTTTTTGTGATTGCCTCTTTGATGGAGCTGGGATTAGGCACATCTTTGAATCCTCAAAATAGGCATAAATGTGAAGAAATTTCTATTAGAGAGATAATAAGCTGGTCTAATCTTAAGATCGGTGTCTTATAATATATATGTCAATAAAAACGCCCTTTTTGTGATTGCCTCTTTGATGGAGCTGGGATTAGGCACATCTTTGAATCCTCAAAATAGGCATAATTGTGAAGAAATTTCTATTATAGAGATAATGAACTGGTCGAATCTTAAGATCGCTCTTTTATAATATATATGTCAATAAAAACGCCCTTTTGTGATTGCCTCTTTGATGGAGCTGGGATCAGACACATCTTTGAATCCTCAAAATAGGCATAACTGTGCAGGAATTTCTATTAGAGAGATAATAACCTGGTCGAATCTTAAGATCGCTGTCTTACCTACACCTACTTTTATAGAAAATGAGGTCTTTACGCTTCTGTCGATAATAATGAGCACAAGAGCTATTTTTTTATTTTGAAAATCAGCAAGAAGTATAACGGAATCGTCGATGATATGGAGGCTAGTAATAAAATTAAAGAAAGCGGCTCTTTTCTCATTTTACTCATTTGTATTCCACTGCAGTAAACCTGAACTTAGATATAACTCTAGATACTGAAAAATTAGTAGGAAGTAAACACCGCTCTTGTAGGGCATTGCATCACTTCCTGAAAGAACAAATCGGAGGTACTCGAAACTGTGCAAGCATACTCAACAATGGTATTGTTTGCACTGCAACTGATAACTGAGTCTGGAATTCTTTAAAATCATCAGAGATATAATGTAACTACCGCTGATGTAGACCGCTATTGTCTGAAAGAGTTAATTAAAACTATTCTACAGAGATTAATTAAAGATTAAAAAGGATTTATAAATTTAGTACTCATTTATGAGAAAAATGTGTAGTTTACACACCATTACCGATGCAGACGGTCTATCATTAGAGCCCAAGGTAGCGTATGAATGCAAAGGAATTGCTACTAAAATAAAAGACCATTAACACTTAAGATACCATACTGAAAGCTGTTGATACAATTTCTCTGTTTTTATTAATACCCTAGAAAATTGTTTTTTTATACCTCTACCGATGCAAATGGGTTGGGAAACATCAAAATTCAAAGAAAAACAGGCTGGAGATTCTCAACACGGCTGTTCTGAGGAGGCTGATCAAAGATTTTTAAAAAGACACTTCAAATTCATTCATGCATAGAAAAATAGTAATGTCTGTGTTTTCGACAACAAAGGTGATTCCAGGTACTTCTTAGATTCTGAAAATTAGGGGCAAATAAATTAAAAGTCGATGAATCCAAAGTCTGGACACTTAAGTTGTCATCGTAAGGTTTACAAAAGAAGGAAGATGTTTTCCACGCGTTTTATTTATGGCCTAGGGAAAAATAGTGGGAAAATCGGCTGATCAAAGATTTGAGAAAACGACCCTTTTCAAATTAATACATAAAAACTATTCCAGATGATTTCGTTGAGTCTAGAAATTAGCAAGGGGAAATTAAATTAAAAACTGATGAAGCCAACGTCTGAACACTTACTTCTGTTAGGTCGTCTTCGCAAAGTTTGCACAAGAAGGAAGATGTACTCGATGTCTATTATTTATGTACTGGAGGAATGACTCTTCGAGTCTATTCATGGGAACATGGCGTGGAAATCAATAGAACTACGATGATATAGGGTGAAGATAAGATGAAACTTGATCAAATAATCATTTTATACAACAATACTGTTCTGTTCCAACTTCCTATTTCAATAATCGTATCTCTTTTCTTGCTCTCTCTCCTAAATATAACAGACTGTTGCACGAATTATATAAATTTGGGTACTTTCTCTCTATTTTAAAATTAAGTGTTTACAGTTTATGAATCAATAGACTAAGTGAAACATATAAAATACGATTTCTAGAGGTTTATTTTTACATGGTCTTGGTACATACAGCTTGAAGTTGTGTGATACGGTAGCAGATTAAGTTTGAATATTTTGTCTTCATCATTTCCCCTATTGAAGGTACTGCTTTTTATCGTTTGATTACTTCTACTTTCTTTTGGTTACCCATTTCCTTTTGCATTCGGTTGTTCTATCACTTTTTTGAGATTACTCTTAATATTCCTTCAAAAAAAGATTTTTAATTTTGCCTGCAGGCCTAGCTTATCAATTTTTAACTGTTTTTAATTTGTTTCTTAAATCTGTGTTTGAATTCCTTATGGATGCTATAGATGTTTTGGCAAAATAATTTCACTTAATTTTTTGATTCTAGTCGATTTTATACTTTAATCTTCACCCGAAATATTTTCTTGTTTGCATAGATGTTGTTGAAGGTTACACAAGTGTTTAAAAGCATTATAAAATGTATGTATTAATTGTAATAATAAAATACCACAAATATTTTGGATGGGATTTGATTTGGCCTACTGTTTGGAAACTGTCTAAGCACTCATCAATTGATAAGGATCGATTGGAGATTTTTTCGCTTTGGAAAACCATGTTTTCTTTGAACCAGCAATGGTAACATGAGAAAGGGGGCGAGGTGGAGGGGGAAGAGAAGGAGAGAGCAAGAGAGAGAGAGTACCACAAATGGTGCTTTAGAAAATAAGTAACGTTTACACCCCTCTACGGTTTTAATTTTTTGAAAGAAGCCAAAAGAGGTTCATTATAAATGCGAATTTCTTTAAAGATGCATAATTCTGTCTGTCCACCCAAAATATTGGTCTGTGGATTGCTTAAAATCCCCACGAATTTAATTAAGCGTCTTTCTGCTATCATAAGCTCAATGTTTGACGTGCCACGACTAATATTCTCATCATCATCATTTATATCCCACTCCAAGAAATGTAAATTCTGCAAAGGACTATACAAAGAATCTAAAAGTACAACTGATGATAACGTTGGCGCATCATTACAGATTTTTAAGGACATTGGTTTTCTGAAAACACCACCGTACCTAGCTGATGCGTTTTAAGAGCTAACTGTAGTTCCGGGAAACTTTTCATTGACATACAAAAGTTTCTGTAGACAACTGGAGGGCGTGGGCGTCATTTAAAACATCTCCTTTAAGAATCTATTTGCTATGGTGTTAGTTTTAGTTTTAGCATTATACACCACTACTTGATGTAGCCATTTTCAAAGCTATTTTCCAATGCTTCCTTTATAATGGCCAAGTCGTCGTTTTTAAATTACTTTTGACCGTCTTTATTTTTCTTTTTGCTAACGTTTGACTTCAATACTTACAGTTGACCTATTATAATCCGGTAGAATTCTTCTTTTTTTTAAAAATGCTGAGGATTTTTAGACTGGCTTTTCTTTGCCTGTCATTCGCCATTAAGAGAATGCTTTTCTTCTAACGTTGCTGTGTTTCATTGCAAAGAATGAAAGTGGATGCTTACGGCAATAGTTTTATACTTAATGTATTTTTGTCTTAATCCTCTTCGACATAATTTTCCGGTTCCGCTCCTGTAGTACAGACTTTAGTTAACTGATGGTACGGGTAGTGCTCTTTTTGATTCTTGACAGACCATATCTTTTGATGTGAACAGGTGTATTTTGATATAAACAAGTGATCATACAATGTTATGGTGATATTAAAAGGAAATTATTGGGGACAATGAGGATGAAGGACAGTTTAGTGATGAAAGGGAGCAAAAAGAAGCTCTTCTTGTATGCATTGGTATTATAGTGTAGAAGAAGATAATATGCAACCTGCAAGATTTATCGTGAATATATATGATGGTGGTCTTAGAAAGTGCTCGACCAAAAACCGAACACTGTTTCCAGATATTTTTTTCATATAATCTTATTGGTGAAATTGTGATCGCAACAAGTACATGCAACAGAGAAATACAGAAGGCGATCCCTTTAATAAAATACCCGATGTATCGTGTCAGAAGAAATGAAGGCGTTTTTTGCTGTTTGAATGCACAATTAGTTGACTATTTTATCTAACCCTATTCTTTAAGTACGCTTTTTCTCCATTTTTTCTCAACACTTTGGATATTGCTCAAGAGAGTGTGTATATCCGAGGAAGCAAGGTAAAGAATATTAGTAACTATATTAGCAACAAATGCAAACAACTTTACATATCGCTAAACAATGTGGCCATAGATAAAAGCACAGTAAATTTCAATGGAAGGATACCACTCAAGTATTATAATTCGAAGAATCTTACAAATTGGGACTCAAAATATGCGTCTGTGCGTCTCCTCACATTCTTGATTATGACGGGATAACATAAAGTCTTCTTTGTTCTGGTTTCCCAGTCGGGTCTCAAGGTTTTTAAACACATACGTGTGGATCAAATTGTCACATCTCATTGCCCGGTTCTATATGAGCCCCCAACTTTCTCATTAATTAAATTAAACGAAAACACGTATGACAGGAAGAGTTTGTCGAGTAATTTGAAAAAGAAGAACTTTTTCTTATTGTTGCAGGTCTAGTGACCTGTTATTTCCAATTTCTTAATATTGGTCTTGCGACGTTGAAGTCCAACTATTTTTTCACCTTTTTTACAAGCTTGTTCGCCATCTTTGTCAAATTTCCTCATTTCTATAGCTCAGTATTATACCTGTTATTTTTCATATCTTTATTTCGTGATCGATGTGCCTGCTATAGTTTATAATGGGCACGTAGTAATTGGACCAATGCAGATTTTATTATATGTCCTTGTTTTTCCATATGATGTCCTTCAAACATCTCAACAGTCTTGCTGCTTTGTTTGTTTCCGTCTTGACTTTGCTGACACTCACCTTCTATTGCTTGAGACGTCGATCGAGATTTTTCTGAGAATTTGACATACAACGAATATTGTACCAGTGGTAGATCTGCTGTTTCTTCTTGAATATTACTGATTTTAATATACTGATGGAAAGCTTTATGACTGTATTAAGGAGCGTTAATTCCCTGTAGTTTTCTGGTGTTTTCTTATTTTCCTTCCATAAGTATTTTAATGTTACTCTTCCATGCATCTGGTATATTTCCTTTATGTACCACAAGTTGGAAGACTTTTGTCGATTCTTTATATAGATCAGTTCTTCCATATTTAACAAGTTTATTTTATACACTGTCTGGTCCAGGTTTTCTATTTTTTAACTTTCTTATTGTTTTTGACACAGTTTCTTCTATTACTGTTGTATTCCGTTTTGGTTGTATATTTCCTGGTACCGATTCTTCGAAGATATTATCATATTCTTCCTTGTACGAGCCTCTAAAGTAATATATGTGTTTGTTTTCTTCTTTTCAACATTTCCTTTTAGTACCATATAAATACTTTTGTGAGTTTAGTGCAGCAGTTTTTATTTATTTGACGGATACTTGCATTAATTTTATTTCTTCTTATTATTTAATATGTTCTTGTGCTGTCCTATTGTTCAAATATTTAATATATACTTCTCTTTTCTTTTTTGCCAGTTCTTTTACCTCAAAACTGAACCATGGTTTGTTGTGTCCTGTTGGTATGTCTTTATAATTCCTAAGGATTTTCTTGCGTTTTTAATTGGGATAGTAGTGATTTTTTTCAGGTCACTTCGACGTTGTCTTCTGTGTTTGGAGATTGGTTTCTTTTTCAGTAGTGTCCTCAACAGAAATTTATAGTGAACCAAGTTACGATCAGTTCCAGTATTTGCCGACATCAACGATTTTATATCCAGCACTTGCGTTACATATATTGCCCTGATATATATCATGTAGTCATTGCTTGAACTTTTAATCTATCGTATTGGGCCAAGTAATTTTATTATGCGGTATATTTTTGTATGTAGAAGCTATTCTTAGCACAAAACCCTACTAATGTTTTTCCACTGTTGTTCATTTGATCTTCATTCAAACGTTGCTTTATTCTATTTAGCGACGTATTATCTACCCTTGCATTTATGTTTCTTATTATTAGGATTTTTTATTCCCTTGATGCTTTGATAATTTCTAAATGTAGACTTCCGTATAGGGATTCTATTCTGTCCACTGCTCTATTTCTATCGGGAGCATACACTATAGATATGAAGCTTATCTTTGTGCAGTTGTATTGATGTCTTCTGTAATGCGTTTATATTTGTTGTTAACTAGCAGTTCTATTCCTGCTGCCATTCTTTCATGCTTCTCTCTGCCATAGTACAATAGCATTTAATCTTATTATTGTATTGTACATTTGCCTTTCTTTTTAATTTTGGACATTGCATAGAAGTCGATGTTGTGTTTTTTAACACCAGTATTACCTCTTGGTCTTTGCCATTCCATGTCATAATGTTTCAGTAGCCACACTTTATCGTGTTCTTCTACCATTGCTGTTAAGTATTTATTGTAGTAATGAAATAATATAAATATTTCCCATGTAACTTGGCATCTATTCTCCAGCAGACTCTATGTTTCCCGTTTTGGAGAACCATATACAATAATAAAGACTGTACAAGATACTAAACTCAATACAACTCTGTAATGTGTTATTTAAAAGAGTACAGTATACGATCTTTTAAAAGAAGTTGTATATCCGTACAAGGTTTTTATCCTTTAAAAGATACCGGCGAGAGGTTTATTATGAATACGAATTTGTTTAAAGAAAAGGATAGTCTTATTCGTCCTTGTACATCAATAGCCAGAAGTCTGTGGACTGTTAAAACTCTCCACAAATTTAAGAAAGTGCCTCTTCTATTATCAGCTCAGTGTTTGTTGTTTTAGGGTTAATATCCTTATTAACACCATCTCTGAAGCCTAATTTCCATAAATGATGGTTTCAATAACAAGTTGCATTAATGACGCCGGCACATCATTACAGACTTTAAAGCACGTCGACCTGGAAATACCACCTAATTTTTTCTATACGAAGCTTATACGTTTCAGGCTCTAATTGTAGCCTCTAACACGAAGAAGTATCCACAGATATCTGAAGGGCGTGGGACTCGTTTTCAACGTTTCCTACAGAAACCAGCTCGCTATGGTGACACCCTTCATTGTGTATTTGATCTAGCTACCTTCAAAACCGCTTCTATCTTTTTAAGACTGTCTTTATTTTTTTTTCAGTAACATTTGATGTTGATAGTTGACTCATAACCTGTTAGCATTCTTCTTTTGCTCTATTTTCAACTAATTTTTTTATTTTTTGTCTAGTTGGTAAAAGTAATCTTTTGAAACCTCTGATCTGTGTTCACAACAGTATGGATCACAATTTTCACTTTAACAATGCGTTGATAAAGAAGTTGATTTTCTTTGCTCTTTGTAAATATTTGAGAAGATATTTTTCTAACGCTTCTGTGCTTCTTTGCGTGCATTAAGATAGATGCTTATGATAAGTTTTCTATATTATGTGTTAATCCTTTCCAACATTATGATTTTCTGGTTCCTCTCATTTGCTACGGGCTTCATTTAACTACTATCGCATGCTGTACTCTTTCTGTTTGTCTGTAGGCTATGTGTTTTGATGTGAACAGGTAGTAGTCCACTGTTTTCGCGTGGCTGTATTCTAGAAAGGCATAAAATGATGATGATGTTACAAAATAGTTTTTTGAGGACCATTTAGTGATGAAAATGAGCATGAAAAAGCTCTTCCTGTGTACAACGATATTTGTTCTGGTGAATCTAAATTTAGAGATAAAGAAGAAAGTGGCAATAATATGCAACCTGCAAAGTTTAACGTGACTGTGATGGTGATTTACAGTCTCCGTACTCTGTTACAAAACAGGGATTCACCCTTTTTCAAAATTCTCGACCGAAAACGATTCTTTTTAGCTACTTTCCCCATATAGTTCTATTGGCGAAATTGTAGTTGTGGATAGGTGACTCACTAAAAATACTCTATGGTAATGGAAGGATGCCTTGTCAGAAGAAAGGAAGGCATTGTTTGGTGTAACACTGTACATGACTCTCTATTTTATCGAATCCCATTTTTCAATAAATGCTTTCTCTCATCTTCGTTTTTTTCTGAACATTTTGGATGCTACTTAAATAAGAGTGGAGGAAACAAGGCAAAGAACGTACAAAATGGGGCCTACAAAGTTTTTGCGTGTGTAATTCAAAAAATGATTGTGTTTTCTCCCATTCCCGATCATGGAAAAACAACAACAGAAAGTCTAATTTGTTTGGTTTTCCAGTAAGGCTTCAAGTTTTTCAAGTACATACGAGGGGATGAACCTATCAAATCTGATGGTTCTACACAACCCCTTAAATTGATCGTCAATTAAATTAAACTAAAATACATATAACAGGTACAGTTATGGGTTCTATTAAGGATTTGCCGAGTAACCCGAAAATGCCTGTTATTTATAATTTCTCAATCTTACTCTTGCGACGGTGTGATTCAGCTACTTGTTTATAAAATGTGTATTGTAATGTTACTCTTCTATGCGTCTGGTCTATTTTCATTATCTAATATAAGTTTTGTTAGTTCTCTATGTAGATCAGTTCCTCCATATTTGAATAGTTTATAAGTTTTGTATTATACTGTCTAGTTCACGAAATTTCCTATTTTTGTAACTTTTATTGTTACTGTTGTACTCCTTTGCGGTGGTGTATTTTGTACTATCAAGTTTTTGAATGTGACATCATCTTCTTTCTTGTACAGGTCTCTAAGGTAATATATCTATGTTCTCTCATCTATTGCTTGCGTTTGCTTGATGTTCTGCTATCTTGTTAAAATATTTGTTATAAGTGTGCTTCAGTTTTCTTTTTTGCTAGTTCTTTTATTTCAAAACTGAACTATAGCTTGGTGTGACCTGTTGCGTTTTGATTTGTCTTTCTAATTCCCAAGGCTTGCCTTACCGCTTTATTTATATTAGTCGTTATTTTTTCTAGCTCATTTTTAAGTGTTCTGTCTGTGTTTTTTTAAATTTTTTGCGATAAATAATAACTCAATATTATATTTTATTCATATATTTTGGTTCTGGTTTGTTCTGCAATCGTATCCTTAGCTGCAATTTATAGAGAACTAGGTTAAGATCCGTTGTAATATTTTCCGACGTCAACGATATTACGTTTAACACTTGCGATGGATATATTGCCCTGTTTTATACTATGTAATCAATGGTTGAATTATAATATTTCGCGTTGTGGTTTATGTTTGTAGAAGGTGTAGTTATTAACACAAAACTCCATTAACATTTCTCCATTGTTGTTTATTTGATCTTTATTGAAGCGGTAAATTACATTACATTCTTGCATTTATGTCTCCCATTGTTCCTTTAATCACTTTTTAACTATAGTTTTGTCCATTGATTTTTCTTTGTATTGGGAGGATATATACTGAAAATGTGAAGCTTATTTTTGTTAAAATGGGTTATTGCCTTAATGATTCTTTTATTCATATCGCATATGAATTTTATACTGCGTTAATATTTCTTGTCTGCTGTCGCCCTTTTGTGTGTAGTCTTGTTATTATATTGTGCATTTGTGTTCCTTTTTATTTTTAGACATTGCACAGAAGTTGATGTCGTGTTCTTTCAGCTCCAGTAGTACCTCTTGGTCTTTGCCATTCCATGTCAGAATGTACTAGCAGCCATATCTTACAGTCTTTTTTTGTCATTGCAGTTTTTTGACTTTTCGTTTCGTACATGTATTTCTCTTTGTCTACATTCTCGCCGGGCCCGTCATATTCTTATCAGTCCGGTTTCAAGACTAATGTCTGGTTTTGTGAGAAGATGTATGTATAATTTTCATTAGGTTCCTGACCTTGTCGGAGCAGGATTTACTGTTGTTCTTCTCTGGTCTAGATCCGCCGTATTCTGCTTCACAGAATTATTTCATGTAGAATGTAGTTTTTCTCCAAGCACGAACGGTCCTAGTATGAGGAGAGGCTAATACTTTCTGTGGTAATGAAAACCTTCGTCAGGCCAACCCTCCTTTAATCCCGAAATAATCTTTCATTAGATGATAAGAGATTGATAACAACGTTAGGTACATTATTTGGGCCTGAAACACAGTTGGTCACAGTCTGTTTAATTTCTACAACTGGAAATGGCAGCCACAGATTTAGAAGAGAATCTTACAAATTGGGAAAAAATTCTTTAATTAAGGTAGAGAAAAACTATAAACAACATATTCACGTTACTCTGGCACACCATCATCTTCTAACCCTGAAGTAAGGCTGAAAATTGTATAGTGGAAAATGAAAAGATCAATAAAGGTTTGCATGGTTTTCAGAAGAAATGAGGAAAATAGAAAGCGATAAATGATTTTTTACTGCTACTTCTATTTTATATTACCTAAAATAGACAATACAATTATTAGATGAGTTTATATTATATTAAATTGAACCGGAAGGGGTTAAAGTAACCATTTGTATATTGGGGCGTTAATACCACTGTTTAAGGGGAGGTTCTCATCTAGCACCCGAAATTCAAGGCGAATTTTGCGATTTTTTTTTTTCGTAAACAGTAATAAATGAACAACTCAAATGTTTTGATACTTATGTAATATATTTTGAAGCTTACAAAAACATTTTTTTTATTAAAAAATAATGTAATGGCACTGTCGGAAGCATGGTTGCCTCGAAAAAAGTCGTCTTGACGGGCGTCATCGTAGCTCCTGCAAATATTATCGGAATTCAAAAATCCAAAAAGTTTTCGAAAATATACTACTGTAGTTAGATCCTATACCGATAAAATCAATAAATAGTCAAAAATTTGCAAAATGGCGGACTTGCAAATTTTAGTGCTTCTTATTCGTTGTTTTTTTGTTCTTTGAAGAGCTGTAACAATAAAAAATAATAACAAATATTGTAATTTTATTGCTATAGGATCCAGCAAATTTAATCTAGTTTTAAACAAAAAAAAGTACATAGCGATACGTTCAGTAGTTTCCGAGATATCGTGGCGCCCAGTTCAAAAAACATCGTTTAGAGAGAAACGCGTTTAAAGTTTCCGTATGCAAATTTTTTGGTTAATGATAAAAATATGTACCTTTTGGCTAATCTGCAATTCCAGGTCTATACAATAATCCTTCCTCAACTTTATAATGATCCATTTGGGCAGCTTGTTCTGATTTTTTTGCTGATGCAGCTGCTCTGGCGCCGTCTGATAATCTTTTTTGGCTGTGTTAATACGCTTTTTATCAACAGTCTGCGTAAAATTGTAAGCTTCAAGTGCGAGAGCGATTCCCAACAAGTTCATTATTTTTAAGAGTGCTATATGCCCTTCGTTAAAAAGTGGCACTCCAATGTAGGTAGCAATTTCAATAGTCTTGGAAGCACTGTGCAAATGTTTGGGTGCTAGTTTCCACACACAAGCGTTCACGCTTTCATTTGAATTTTGTGTGTTGCCACCGGTACATCTTTCCATCAAATCGTCTGAAGATAATGCTCCAAAAACGGGTTTAATAGCATCACTCACTTTTTCTGTTAAAGGAGGCTTGTGGCGGAACGATGCCAAAGATCCATTGCCGTCGGCGACGCGCCATTTCACCAACTCTCTTTTCCTCAGGGGCAATACATATGCTGTGGCTTGTCGTCGCTTGAAATATTATGATAGTAGACAGCCCATACGGCATTTTTCATATCTTCTACTGAGTCTGGATGCCTCCTAATTGCCAAACCGTAATAAGTAGTTAAATCAGCAATCACCTTGTCGGTCAAATTACCAGCTCCTTTCCCGCCTAGACCTGTGACGCTCTTCTTAACACCACGAAGCCGAGTTCCCATCTTCTTTTGTACGTGACCGACACATTCTTTTTTTTTTACTGTAATATCATCATAGGGATCCAAATCTTGAAGAGCTTTGAACGTTTTCGTATCACCATCGCCAATGTAAAATTCATACTGAACATCAAGAAATTCTTTTGAGCGCGCAAACATTTCCTTCATAGCGTCGACTTCCATTTTTCCTGCACTTCCTTGGTGATGAGCAGAACACTCATTTTCATGACTTTCTTTCCACAAATTGTATTCAATGGTACCTATTTTTGACTTCCAATTTGCACAACTCTGACAAAAAGATGACTTAGCAATAACATCTAAAACTTTCTTCGCATACTTTCCTATCAACGTAGCAAGACCAAACAGTGATGAAAAACCTCTTTTCTTCCACGAACCATCACCTGACACAGTTAAATTTAAAGGCTCTTTTCCATCTTCTGCATTCGCAGCAATCTCTTCTTTCACAGCTTTTTGTTGAAAATGTTCAAAAACAGTTTGGTGCCAAATGCAAGTTGTCGACGAAAGTGTAGTAAATATTAGTACTGAACGAAGACGTTATATCTAAAATTCCACAGAGGGTTTTTAAACTTTGAAAACCTCCTCCTAGCAACCGTACAGCGAACATGAGTCGGTGATTAATTTCAGAAAAGCGATTTATAGTTGGACTGGAATCGCACGAACGACGTGAACACGTACATTCAGCCACTAACCTAAGAGCCACTCCTGCACAATTAGTTTTGCAAAATTTTACATCACTGCCACAATTCTTACACTTCACGAAGGTGCTTAAAAATGAAAAAACCTTTAAGAAGTACAAAATAACGTAATTACAAGTCATGTCAATAGTAACTTCATCGTAAGCAATATTCTTCATTTTTTTCGCCGACGTGCTGACAAACTCCGTATCACATTCTGCAGAAAACTGATTTCCTTGAAACTTTTTCTTCCGGTTCCTCGATGGATGTTTACCACAATCTTGTTTCTTTGACAAATTCGGCATGATTGTGATTTAAAAAATACTATTAAACTGTTTGATTTGAGAGCACGCACTCAATTAACGCTACAGTCTGCTACACGCTAGAACCGTTGATAGTAGAGTGTATAGAAGCATATCTATGTAGTAGTAGTAGCATGTGTTACGCCATCTGGTGGTACTAGAGGTAGGTATTAAGGTATACTTACCATCGTCACCCGTATTACGGTTGTAAAGGCGGGAAATTCAAAAATATTACGATAACGCGCTACTGCGAAAAATCAGTTTTTACGGTTTTGATGCTATAACTTTTTACTAAAATTAGTTTGAGCAAAACGGATTACGGGAGCATATTCTTCAGATGATTTCCTATAAAAAAAAAGCAAAAAAATTTATTTTTTCAAACCCCTTGATGAGAACCTCCCCTTAAGGCTGCAATGCATCGCAAGTGAAGTCAAAAGTTTTAAAAGCTACTTAACAACTAAACGTGGTCATTTTTTCTAGTTTTATGTTCTGTTATTTTAGTCATTTATTACGCCCATAAAAAATTTAAAAAAGTTTTAAAATAAACTAAAAACGTACAACTGTAATTATTTCCATTTTGTATTGTTCGCCTCCACGCTTCGCGTATTTGGATAACATGTTTATGCCTATAAAGACCTTTATTTGCTTCTTTTCTCCGCTACCTACGATTCTTCAGTATTGATATTATTATTGTCTTATTCGGTTGTCAACGACCTCCGGGTGCAATCACCAATCAATTAGCCCGATAATTACGAAAGCGGTAAGGATTGCTTTCTCTTAGCTTGCGTAGGATGGATCGGTCTTTTCAGATTTAGAAGCAATAAAACTATCCCGAAAAACTATTTCTGGCAGACGATTGCTTTATTAGGAGTTGAATTATTTGACAATTTTACATTGCAACGCCCACATTTGGCTTGATAAGTTAAACGCCAATGATATTCCTTTCTGCATTCGGACGTTTGTATAAAAAGGTAATCGTTCTCGGTACGACCTTAATTCCGAATTGCTCGTTTCGGTTGCTTCCACAGCAAATCACTGCTTTTTACGCCTGCCCGTTCTCGGAACCGATCGGAAGCTCTTCTCTCCTCTCGAGATGGCGCACAGTACGTCTTCAGACCGCGATGACACGCCATGGAAGCTCGAGTGATTATCGCGCGGATTTTCCGCGTCCACGAGAAAAGCGAGCGGCCCTATCTCCGCCCGCCGGATGTTGCTCTGTTCGGCTATTGTTGGCCCGAGTGAAGGTGACCCACATTGCGGGCAATAGGTGAAAAATTCCGTGAGCCCTCGCATCCGTCATCGAATTTCAGCTCTCCGTGTCCGGTATTGCCTTTCAGACGGCCCGCTTAATCTGCATTAATTATAAGAGGTTATTAATGGGAAAATTATCTCGCAGCGCGCAGCGGCCGATAATTGTCGCAAATAACTATTTCGAAGAAGAGTCGTGTTTACAGTCACGACTTCTCTCGGTTTGAAATAATTAAGCCGCCTGCTTTGACATTCGATAACGGAAGTTTTGATAGGAAGGTACGAGAGAAGTTAAAAATAGCGGCCGCTTGTTTTGTAGCTGTGCGGCTCGTGGTAGCTATGTGCAGAGGTCTTTGAACATCGCCATATGTATATTTAGACTTATCGCCAATTCTTTCATCAGGTGGATTGCACTAATAAAATAACAGAAATGCGATAAGCGCGGTAATTGCCACAGAAGGAGACAAATAAATTTGAATAGGGGGAAGACAAAAACTTAAAATGAAGTTAGGAAGGAATTTTGCCATTGTTTGTCTCTACTTTTTTCTTAAGCATACCTCAACATTTCATTTGTCTCTACAATCACCTTTTAATTTAACTATAAAAAATCTAGTGTGAACATCACACGACTTTCCTTATCCTACTATTATATATTATACAGAGTCCATCGTCTCGGCCCTGCGCTGCTCTCGTCTAAAAATTTGTTCATTTAAAAAAGGACGAGGCGCGAGTCCAACACTCGAAAGCTGATTAAAATAAACAGTACGAGACAATAATTGATTCGTACTTAAAATTTTGCACGTCACTGAAGGTAACCGTGCGAGCTCGGCCGCACAGCCTTCGCCATTATCGCCTGCGTGCTCCCTCCTAGCGGCCAAGCGCTCCCCCTGTCCTCCCCGCAGTCGGCCAGGAAGCTCTCCGAGCAGTGATTGACCGTTTAATTAATTTTTAATCGGCTATAACTTATTTATTTGACCTCGGATCAAAAAATTTCATTGTAATTTTTTGTTCGTCTCGGTCTGATCTATTCGGTAATATAAATTTCCCGAAACCCGGTATATTAAAAATCCTGAGCTTCAATTTTTTTTTCGGTTTCCTATTTTACCAACTTTTACTTTAAATTCATGTTTATCTCATGATAACAAATCATTTTTATTCCCATAAATATTTTTGTATCTTCAACCGTTTAGATTCGCGACCGCTTTGCGACCGATTTTGCGACCTTGCGATCAAGCGACTCGGCCGATTTTTACCACTGCGTCCCCTATCTACAAGTAACTTGCGTACCAAATTTCAAGTCTCTAGCTCTTACGGTTCTCGAGATATCCTGTTTACTGACAGACCGACACACACACACACGAACCAATGGCTCAAACCAACTTTTTTGGTGTCCTGAGGCTATATTTCGTCCAGAAATGTGAAAAACTGGGTAGGTCAAATTTCCGCCGATTACATTACTATCCTTATTATAGGACAAGGAAAGTAAAAAGGAGGAACTACAGCAAGAAATTAAGCTTCTTTAGTTTTGTGCTTGTAGATAGCGATATCAACTGAGACGTCAAGGTGTTTTGCTTTTCAACCACTTTTTATAGACTATTATTATACTACTGAAATTGGGCATCATTAAAAGCAAATTATAGTCTATTGAAACTTTTATATTAAATTGAGGCGATTAAAGTTTGCGAACCATATATTTATGTCTATCCGATATTTGGATATATCGTTTCTTAGACATGAGGTCTGGGGGAAGGGGTGATATCACGTGTAAAATAGGCTTTCAGATTTGGCACATGTAACGCACAGGGCGTAATAATGCCCCGTCGTCAACAAGTTGACGAATTTGAAAGAAGTTTTGATCTACATGACTATAATGTTTCTTGGGAGAGAACTAGTTTGAAGAATTGGTCGCCATAATAATATTAGGCGAAGAAACTACTCATTTGCAAAAGCCACACACAGGACAACCAACCGGAAGATGACCCCTCTTTAGAAGCTTGCAATTACAAACCATAGCACTACTTTAAGGACACTAGCATAAAAATTGTGAACTCTTATACGCTATCGATTATCTCCTCCTCTGTTTGACGTCGATTACTCACAATAGGACTAACAGCACGACGTTCGTTCCAGCTTCGTTATCAAGCTTACAACGAGCATAAGTGACATAGAATCGTCTTTTCTGATTAATCTAGATTTTGTTTAAATGGAAAATAAGCCGTAGAAGCGGAGAAAGGGAGCAAGAAAATTGCATTAGTACGAGACATACAAAGCCAACCAATGGGGAGCTATCAGTTATGATAACAGGATATCTCTAGTTAGAGTTAGAGGCAATATTATCAGTCAGACCTATATCAACGTGGTCTTACAACCAGCGGTATTTCCTTTCCTTCACACATGCCACGTAATACATTAAACTTCCTTCAAGAAGATAGACTAGAGATTACCATGACGGATCGAAAATGTCTGGAATACAACGGTATCTGCAACCATCAGGGAATCTGACCGAAATATAGAAGGGTGTCAACAATGAAAAGAATGCAGTCCATTAAGACACAAATCGTTCATTGTAAGACTTAATCCTGAGAAGAGGTGGAGCCATATATTATTGAATAAATCTAAATGTTTATGGACAGATGTTTTGTTAATTTAATTGATATTTTTGTTTTATACTATTAAATAATTCTGCACAGTTCCAGTTGTTAATTTGCCTTTTTTCTTGGTGCTGCAATTTTAACAGTACAGATAAAAAATTTTAATCCCAAATTTACAGTTCTGGTTCATTTTCTTTGGCCGGCGAAAGTTTATTTATTGTTTCTCTCTTGAAAATGAAACGACAGGCACCACAAATGTAAGAATCTACATAATTCAGCAGTTAGAGCGCGAGTTTACATTAAACAAGCCTTCTCTTTCGATCCTCAGATATGTGCCAGCACCTTTTCCAGTTGTGGGCCCGTAGAGCACAGTTTGCACTTTAATTAATTAGGAAAACCGGTCTACGGAGCCCCACACAACACATTTGCACAAGTGAGTGGGCGAAAGGGAAAATAAACGAGATAAATGAGCGGACCTTAACGCTACTTTGCGGTGCAACGAGGAAAAGTGAAACAAGAAGTAGAATCTGCTAACATTGCAAGGTATAGACATATCTCTAAAATGAGAATGTATTTGGCACAGCTTATCTGATAACAGGCGTATTATCTAACTTTGAACTAGAAGTTGTTGTTTTCGAGGCCTTAAAGATAAAAACCAGCAGTAAACTGCACGGTCGGGTAAATAGTAAAGAGCTAAAGCTAACAAACAATTTTGAGATAATAATGGAAGTTGCCTTTTTTAAAGAATTATTTGCGTCACATAAAATGTATTTGCACAGAAACAGGATTTAAAGGTTATGGATAGATTTCAGATAGAAACCAGGCGACCAAAGGAGAATCAGAAAAGAAAACAAAACCAGACAAAATTAATTAATGGAGCTGCAATAAAGGCATTTTTATTAAAAAAGAGAAAAATTAAGAACTAAAAAATAGCAGGGTATTATTGAATTAAAAAGAATCAAGAATAAATTCTCTTAAAATTGGGGAAGCTAAAGATTTTTGCAACTAGAGAAACTTTCACACATTTGACATACTAGGGGGAAATAAAAGTTAGGAAACAGTTTTACTGGATTAAACAAAAATATGCAACGTACGTGAGTGAATCAAATATGAGCCGGAATTATTTTTTAATGTAGCAGGATTTAACCGAAACACAAAAAACAAAGTTATACCTTCATAACCTTTTGATTGAGATATACATTTTTCTCGACAAATAGGTAATTAGAAGAAATTTAAATCGGCGAATAATGCCAGTATTATTCTGTTTATCTCTTTTTAAAAGTATTTCCCCCAAAATGCCCCTCAAGTCTTCACAAAATTTCGGACGATGTTAAGTCTACTGTCACGAGGAACTTGATAATAATCCGTTACGAAGCTTGCTCTGATGTCATGATTCTAACTATTGCAAGATACTGTCCGGGAGGAATTCTATTTAAGCATCTCTTCCTACAACACTCAGAAACCTAGCCCCTATCCGTTCATCTTACGACCCTTAAAAGAAAATTCACTTTATATTTGATTCACCTACATTAATTATGGACCTCCCTCATTTGCAGGGTGAATATTAAAATGTAGGAATAAAATCCAGGGAAATAGGAGACGTAATAAAAAAAGTTTATATAAACACATCTAGACATCCACAGTGAGTGTAACACTGGATTATTACATGACCATATCTCTAGAATAGATGTTTGAAGTGTTCTTCATGGAGCTGCAATGACATTTTCAAGTTTATGCACATCAGGAACTGACTTACCGGCGACATTTTCTATGTCACTTTACAGGTCAAAATTTAGAAGGTTTAACTGGTAACAGAGCAGGTCTGCAATAGCAACGCCTCGTTCAATTCATCTGCTGGTGAGCTGTAGTTGAAATGCTACTTTAAAAAAGGTAACACTGAAGTAAGCTGAAGCTCTACGATGTGTCAGTCACGTGATCTGTCATACTATTAACGACACATATCCAAATAAAAAAGACAGAGTGTCTTTCGGGAATTATAAATACACTGGGTCAATGGGATGCCGTGAAAGAAGGACGAGATGGTTTGCCTAACTCATAGGTAAATCTTGTATAGGTTTATGATGCCATCCCTATCAAAGTTTGCTTCATCTTTGAAAAATAGTAACTATAGAATGGCGACATAATGGCGTGTTGTAGATACCAATGATAAAATTTTTCTTTTACAAAAATCTACTCGTAGTTGTCCCTGTATACGTGCAAGTGATAAGGTTATTAACGGTTCTCATATAGGATATTGCACACAGTCGTTTGAGGTACATTAAGCTGATGAACTACTTGCTTGAGGCGAGTGCTAGGACTATCCTTAATATTTTCAAAAACACCTTCTTCCATTTCAAGTGTACGAGCATGATGCGCTCATTTTTATGTTCATCCCTACCATCAAAGGACATCGTCTTAAACAAACAATAAAGCACTGCTGAAAAGGTTTTCTGGATAGGTTTTCTGGTAAATTTCCCAACGATTTCCATTCGCTTCTTCATACGTCTAAATCATCTCCTTTGGTTTATGATACGAGCAATGGGCTATTTTAACATCACTTCTCTTAGAACAGATAAATACATCATAATTAAGATCAATGTTTTTATGAAGTTTAACATCATAAAGAAGAGTGTTGCCATCCATCATATATTTATATAAATTTTCTTTTATCAGGAATCATCTCCTGAATTCTTGAGTGTTCTTGACTAGAATTATTAAATGCAATGAAAAAAAGTCTACGTACTTGTATTGTAAAAGAAATCATTACATATATGTAAGACGACTGTTTGTACTCATATATGTTTGTCACAATCGAATGTCATTGACTTTAACATTTTTAATTTGTATTTAAAGTTTAATATATCAAGTGTTACGCAAGGCACATGGATTTTTCCTAGTATTCTTAATTTTATCTATCAATGTCAAAGGCCATGTAAAAAACAGAATAGATCAAATTAAAAACTGGAAAATATGACAAACAAAATACAATTAAAAATACTAATCGGAGACTATAGTATCATTTTTTTTGTTACCTATATGTACATACAATTGTAGATTGATGTGAAAATGACTATTTCGTTTGCTATCAGGTAGCGCATGACACCGAAAACTAACATGTGAGATAGTTATGTATTGGTGGTGGGTTTTAAAATATTAATATTAGTTAGGGCTTGTTCACATGTTCTGTGGGCCATAAAACGCAGATAACGTAATATTCACTACCGCTCACGCAAGTATGGACACCATATTAAAATTCAGTTGTAAAGTGAATAACTATACTTTTCGTAATAGATTTTGTTTTGTTTAACCCTTTACTATCTCCTTATATAATGTTGAATGACTATAATTAAAACTTGTAAATTTTTTATAGGCATTTATTGAGTCGAAAACTAGAAGAAACAGTTCATTACACTTTTACGCCCTTGAACTGTCACTCAACACTTCGAATCCTTTCTTTCTATCCCTATTCGTTGATTTAGATGTTTATTTACATTAAAAAAAACTATGTGCTGTTCGAAGCTCAACTTCCGAGCTCGTCATTTTAGTTTATCATCAGACCTTGTGCCGCTTACTTGTATTTTTCCACGTCTCGCTTTGGATTTTTTTATTCAATGGCCCGTGGTAACTCTCTGTCCGTAGAAACACGTTTAACCATTTTCACTTTACATCAAGAAAGGCTATCAGTGCGTAACATCGCGAAACCATTAAAGGTTTATCCTTAGACGGTGAATTACAACGCTACCGAAAGACAGGAAGTCTTAAGGATCGCTATCTCCTGGGCCATTACGAGAAAAATCCGTTGCAGAAGACCAGTTTATTAGACTAATGAGTAAGCGAAATAGAAGATTAACTGCCCCAGGTTCAACTAGGGACGTGATAAAACAATATCAGTCAGCACGATAAAGCGGAGTCTTCAGGGGGCAATCTTCAAGGTCGTATTGCGACCAAAAAATTGTTGTTACGGCGTGACAATAAGGCTAAGCGGCTTCAATGGTCGCAGAAATACCTGGACAACTGAACAATGGCAAAACGTATTATGGACCAACGAATCCAAATTTGAAAATTTCAATCAGAAACGGAGAATTTTCGTGGGTTTATCTAAGACTGACAGATGATGCAGATCGGTATTGTTCCGACTGTCCAACACGGAGGTGGATCTCTTTTAGTGTGGAGGTGCTTTTTTTTGGTTGGTGTGGGGCACTTAGTAAAAGTCAATGGCATCACGAGGAAAAAGTTTATAAAAAAATTTTAACGAAAACGCCATACCATTTGAGTTAGGACTAATCGGGAAGGGATCCTAAACATACTCCAAAGCATTATAAGGACTATTTAACAAAACCAAGAACAACAAAAAATGCTTACAGTCATGACATGGCCACCACAGAGTCCAGACCTCAACCCCATAGAGTTGCTAAGGGATGAGCTGGACAGAACAATAAAAAATGAGCGTTGCACGTCCAAAATCATCTTTGGAGTCTTCTTCAACGTTATGCGAGATATTAAAGAATTAATCGAAAGAATGCCTAGAATCGTAAAAGTAATATTAAATGTAAAATGCGGTTTTTTAATGAAATAAATATTTAAATTTAAGTTAATTTTTTTAGTGTTCATGATGATTTTTGTTTGTTTTTTAAGTGTTCTATAATAATATATGATAAATTATTTTCTTACATTGAAGTATATAAATATTTTTTTTATTTAGTGTCTATACTTCCATGCTCGGTAGTGTATACCAAAATGCGACTTAATTAAAAGTGGAATAATAATGAGTTCCTTGTTTTGAGGTTTATCATTGTATGTGGTCATAAGGTGCGACAAGAGTTTACTCACACGTTCAGCACAAATTAATATAAAGATATGACGTAGATAACTACCAGTACAAGTGAATTTCAATTGACTCGTTAGCATGGACGTTTGGAGCGGAAGAACCGTATTTTTAATTTAGTCCTATTTTTGATTATATGTAAACGAGCTCTAATTAGTAATCTTTGTAGAGATAGCAATAGAACGCAATGTTTTCATTGCCTTTTTAACATCCGTCTGTTAATGATGCATAAATGTTAATATATTATCACAAGTATTCGCTCGCATGTGTGCTTATCTATACGTTATCTACGTCTCATTACGTGCGAAGTATGTAACACATCTCTCAACAACTGCCAGGCAAAATTCGACTTCATTCTCCTTCATTCCAACGCTTCTCAACATTTCGATGCCTTTTTTGAACGATTTATCTTTGGCCTCAATATAGGCTTCAGTTTCGGCAATCACTTTTTATTGGGGACAAATCTCTTTACCTGGAGCATTCTTTTTAGGTTTGCAAACAGATAGTAGTCGCTGGGAGCCAGATCTGGAGAATACGGTGGGTGAGGAGACAATTCAAAGTGCGATTCGTGCAATTTTGTCATTGTTGTGATCGACTTGTGACACGGTGCGTTGGCTTGGTGAAAGGACACTTTTTCTTCTTTATTTTGGGTCGTTTTTTACAATTTCTTCTTCAAACGCACCCATAACGGCGTATAATATTCGTCATTGATGGTTCTTCCTTTCTTAAGGTAATCGATGCATCCCAAAATACGGAGGCTAAAACTTTACCAGCTGACATTTGCGTTTTTGTTCGCTTTGACTCTGGAGTGTAGTGATGGATCCATGTTTCATCCATTGTCACATACCGCATGAAAAAAATCCTTTTTATTGGCTGAAACTGCTTAAAACAGCGCTCTGAATCGTCGACGCAAACGCAAACGCGGTACTCACTTCGATCAGAGCTTTCTTATGGACAAATGTTTATGCAAAATGGTGAGTACACTGCCTTCTTATATCTTTAAGGTGTCAGCTATCTCACGTAACTTCAATTTACGATGGGCCAAAACTATTTTGTGGACTGTTTTATGTTTTCTAGAATAACTGTCGAATTTGGGTATTATAGGTGTTTGTACGGTCGCGTTTAAAATCAGCAAAAGGGATTATTCATGTAGACTCTCTGTCAGCTGCCAGAACATTTAATCCAGCTTATTACTCAGACTTTCTGGTAACAGACGCGGAGGAAAAGATCTGATTCAAGAGGAAGGCAGATGGAAAGCGATTAACCTTCCTTCAAAACAATGCATGCCTCCATACGGCCACAACAGCAATGGAAACCCTCCGGAAATTGAAATGGAATATTCTGCCACATCCGCTGTACAATTCCGATTTGGCCCCAAGTGATTTCTACTTGTTTAGAAGGCATGCATGACGTCCTCATTCAGACTATTCGAGAGTGGATACGCCACCAAACAAAAACCTTTTTTAAAAAGGGCATTAGGATGCTTCCAGAACGTTGGAAAAAATGTGTTAACTCCGGAGGAGAGTACGTTGACGACTGACATGTGCATGTAAGTGTTTGGTAATTTGTTTTTTTTTTTTGTAAAAAAATTAGTCCTGGTCATATTTGAACCACCTTGTATATCGTTCAAGTGTGGGTATTTTATAAATTTTTACACCACATTTATGTGACTGTGATTAGTCTGTCGCTCCAAGGTACTATCATCTTACCAATTACATCTTCTTTGTTTGAAATTGGTGACAAAACAGTTCTAAAATCGCTGTTATCTGAAAAATGCAAGCACTAACACGTCTGTTACGGGTCGGTTTTTATACAATTATTGCTATATATTTCACAAGATCAATATACATGCATTTTTGATAGTTTATTTCTGCCCATTATTAGAATAATAGCCAGAAGGCCCTTTATTTCTTTTCTTTTCGTGTCTAGCTAGTTCTGCATTAAAAAGCGGGGGCGAATGGATTTTGACTGTGTTAAAACTGTTTGTAGATATCAAAGCATTCAGACAAGATCACGTTATTTATTTTCAGAAAATTTATGGACGAGGGTTCCGATTTGCCAACATTTATTAGTCCACGTGTACCATCTTTCTCCAAAGAAGATTCATTTTATCATCTGTAGAAGATGTACCATCATATTCAGTTTTACTGTCTGAAGGCTTTGGGTTAATTGGGGTAAATGGAAACGGTTTTTTCACTTCTGGAAATCTGACTAATGTATTGGTCTCAAACATTTTTTTAATGTCCAAGTTTGTATATAAGCAAGTCATACCTCTATCTTGGAGATTGTCTTGGGATCTTAAATAAAACAACTAACTTTAAAAAAATATATATCTTCTTCTATGCCTTGTTTACATTTACCCCCAACCCATAGGGGTAAATGTGAACAAGTAACTACTTACTCAATTATTGCAATGACCTAAACTAGGGGGAAAATGTAAGCAAAGTGTATACTATTGCTTTTGTTGGATTAAAACATAGTTTACACTTGTGTTTACATTTATCCCACATTTTGCAAAATCAAAAACCAAATCAATTTCAAAATTGAAAATAGAAAATATTATAACTTAACTAACACAAAACAAGTGGAAATGTTAATACTTAATATAACTAACGTAATTGTAATTTTTTTTATGAACTGGAACAACTGACTGAAATCTGTAGATAATATTCTCCCTCTTCATCTTAATTGCGGGATCTGGAAATACCTCTATAATCCGTTTCGTGGTAATGCAGTCATCAGTTGTTTCATTGTGTTTTCTTCTTGACTTCTTGGGTTGTGTGACCTTATTTTCTGGGTTTGTTCGTTTTTTGGCTTTTGGCTTTCTTTTTCTCTCTTCTTTGCTTCCTTTAGTCGATTTAGGACTTCACCTGTAGTTCCATATCTCTGCTGTTCAATCTAGGAATTGTTACATTCCCCAGCTTATTATTAGATTCACATAGTTTGACTTCTGGAGTAATAATGCTGTCTACTGTAATATTAGTTGATGTTGTTGAAGGGTGTGGGTCATTTGCTACTGGATATGAAATTGTTTCAGAATCTAGTAAATTATGCCCATTATTAGGCTCATTAGACAAAGATGGGGAAGTGGTAGTTACAGCATTAAATGTCTCACTTGAAGATTATTTAAACACGCCCTATATTTTTCCATATCTTCTTCGGGGAACTTTGAAGAATCCCCTGGATATATTCGCATTGGTTCCTGCTACGTGATGCCGAGAAGTTCAGAAAACAATTTTTGTGAATCTTTCGCATTTATGACCCATCTGTCTGTTTCAATTACTCTTTAGTGGCCCAAGCACACATTTGTCCAGAGGTTTACAACTTTTCAGTGAGGTGACTTGGAAGATTTATTAAAACTATGTTGTTTTTTATAGCCTCTTCGGTTATCCTCACGCTTATGTGAGTGCAGCGACGATCAAATAGTAATAAGGCTGTTTGTTCTGGTAAATTCTTAGACATAAGATGTAAATCTGTTTATAAACCAATGGGAAAAGTGTGGTTCTTCCATCCACCCATTGCTTGAAGCTGCATATAATGTTCCTGGATAAGCGTTCGCTGAGCTCCATCGAGATTGAACACCCGCACTTTTGAATACAATTAACGGTGATAGAGCTTTACCATCTGCTGAAACGCATGCCAGTACAGTTGTGCTTTCTCTACCAGAGCCTCCAAATACACGACTCAAGGCTTTTCTTTTCTTTTTTACCCTAATACGATTTGAATCACTGTTAAACCCTGATTAATTTGCGTTAAATACGAAACTGCTTTTATCGTCAGTCAGACCTTTTTCAATAATAACCTTTTCAAAAGTTTTATTAAAATGGTAAATAATTTCCGGTTGCAGGTGTTCTGGCTTTTTTAAGAAAAGGCAAGGTTTTCCTCTTATAGATGCATAATACCATCCTTCCTCTGATACCCCATCTTTAAAAAGTATTTTCAATACTTCAGTTTTAACATATTCCTCAACTATCTGACGAAGTTCTAACTTATCACAAGGAAATCCCATTTTAGATTTTGCTAGCAAACATTCACAATTTGAGTTTCGACCTCGAGTGATACAACTTGGGAACGACATCTATTGGAGTTTTTCTTCCGTAAATTTATTATAAATGACAGATTTTGGAACTTCATAATGTTCTTCAACTTGACGGTAGCTTTTATTTTTGTTCAACACATCTGCAACAGCATTTGCGACATCCACGGCCGTGTAGGATGGCTCGTCCTGGCGTAATTTCGGAGCATGGTAACTGCAATAACAAAAAAATATGCGATAAAATTAAGCTTTGCAAAAAGATTTTATGCCTACATTAACTTAAAAATATGGGCCAAATGCAAACGGCAACCTAAAATTTACTTTACCATTTACGTTTTGTGCGTATAATTCATGTTGAAACATAACAGCTGATAAACCTCAAACATGAAAAAACCGCAATTTTAGTTACCTCAAAAATGTCCTTCAAACAGCAATAAACGCTTTGAAATTCAGTTTCATAAACAAAACATCTCGATTGCGCCTGATTTAACCCATATCATAAAAGATACAGAATGTGTTTTTGATCTGCATTGTGCGTTTACAGTTATCCCAAGTAAGTAAATGAAGGAATCTTCAGAATTTTCAAATGGTTCAGATCTAGAGAAGTATTTTTTTCTTTGTTGATTTGGGGACGGTGCCGACTGTTGGGAAAACACTGACTCTTCATTAGATCCCCTTCAAGGATAATGGTGTCTGAATCAGCAGTGATTGTTGGACAAATGGTGATTCCCGAAGAGATGGTAATCGATCTAGCAGAGCGGAAGTAGATGGACCCATCTCTTCTGGCCATGCTATTTTTTGCGATACAATCAATGCCCATATATTCCGTGTTCTGGAACCCATTTCAGGGAAGTAAATTTCAATCACCTGCAAAAAATATGATTTGTGGGGTGTTATTGCAAAAGAAACAACCCGGTGGGCTACTGCAGGCGGTCGTGACCTCACAAAAATCAATGAAATGACTAAAAATGTATTGAATAAGGTGAAAAGAAAGTGTTTTGATATATAGCAAACGTGAGGAGTTTTATTTGAGCACAGCTCAGCTGCTTTGTACGTGAGTTTTGGTTTTTTTATATTGCTTCAGAAATTTTTGTCATTGTTAAAAGAAAATTCATGAACAACACAATATTCCGACAAACTACATACTGCGCCAAAGAGCGCGATATAAAGGTCAAACGAATCAACACAGATGGCGCCGCGATGCCTTCTCACCAAATGGTCACTTTCTGGTCTTGTAGCATCTTCACAATACTTTGGCAGTACCTTATGAATGTTTTAGTACCAAATATCATAATAATGATAGTTAAATAGATATATTCTAGATATTTGTTGATCTTCCCCAAGAAATATTAAAATCTTCTGTTTTTTGATAAACAGTGACCCAAAAGTTCTCATAAAGATTGTCAAGACAACATGATTTCATGGCAAAATCGCTAATTAGTACCATTATTTAGGTAGTTCTGTGGGTTATAATTACGAGAACTTAGAAATTCCCACAGACTTCTCAAAAATCGTTTTCAGCGAAACGGTCTTAAAATAGCCAGCCGGGAACGCCGCTTCAGCCCATGGACGGAGGAGCAGCAGAGCGCGCCTAATTGCCGGCTGAATTTCCCGCGATTTCGCAACGCGGTTTGTATGCAAATCGTATCCTTGGATGCGATTGATTAAAACGCGAGCCCATAAATCAGCCCAACGTAGTGACATCAGCCGGGCGGTTGCGAAGAACCGCTGGCGTCATCGCGCGCCGGCGCGGCCCGGCGCCCTGACACCGGCACTGGAGGCGCCCGGGGCGCTGGAGCGCTTTTTAATTTTCGTTTATGGTTGCGTGCTGCAGTGATTAGGAAACAATGAATGGGATGTTGCACTCGCAGCGGGAGGACAGTGGCGCACGTGCAGCCGGGCCGGGTCAAGCACCGGCAGGGCAATGCATTCATTTTTATGAAAATCTAAGGACGACCACTCGCAGTTCAATGATTCTCTGCCCAGACATTGCAGCGAAAAAACGCGCGGTGCATTTCTACGGAGATTCCGATACGAGATGCTTTCGCTGCGGCCGCGGCGCCTCCCCCGGCGCGGCTTCCTGGAGGGCGCCCCGAAATCGCGCCTCGGCGGCCAGACGCCCGTAAATCGTCGGCGACGGGCGCTAAACGTCCCCGTAGGCGAGTGCTGTACGTACGATGCACATACGCGAAACTCGTTTCTTCAAATGGGATATGAGCGATCCGAGAAGAGGTCATTGAGATCGTTTCGGATTTTTACATTTTAAAGGTCAGTTGCTCCAGGTAAATGAATCGGTATTATTTCAGAATCGGTGAAAAGCGCGCGGCCGTTGCCTCTTCGGGGGATCAGCGCCGACATAAATCCGACACCCACCGGACCCGCAGAGATGAATGACCCATAATATGCGTTAGGCCCGTGGTTTATGTGCCAAACCCGCCCGCTGACTGCCCATTAAGTGACCGCAGCCGCACGCTCGCGCCGCTTGCGAAACGCGGCCGTTAAAAAGGAAATGCTTCGGTGGTGGAGGCTGGCCAAATTAACCCCATCGATCTCTGACACACTTAACCGTGCGTCAAAACGCACGGCGATGAAAAATAACAAATCCTTGACGGAAATGGCACCGAATGTGGTCAAAAGTAACGCCACAATCTCTTGAATGAAAAAGGAAAGAAAAAACATGGAATATTTCATTCCACTCGCAGTATATATTATAGAATCGAGCTCATTGATCACTTGCCGAAGGATATCATGTTGAATGGTAATAACCTTTTAATTTCTCAGGTCCCGGACTTCACAATTAGTCACGAGGGTTGAGGTGTGGAGGCCTTTCCACGCCTTTTCGAGCAACTGCCTGGACATCCACAACAACAATGAGTTTTTCGAATTGTTTTCTGAAAACACGCAAATAATTCTTCAGTTCTTCTATAGTCTAAACTATAAGTATATATGAACCATGTGACATCTTGGTAAAATTCTTTAGAAAATCGTTGCAGTTCTTTAGATATAGTATATATTCGAAATCTTAATATAACATTGAGTCTTTGTATTTTCTTGGTTTTTTATATTTCTGATTATCAACAGATTTCAAGCTTACTCATTATTGTTCAAAAAGCAAGTTGACTGCCTGAATAAAACATATACTATTTATTTATTCATCCAAATCTATATTGTCTGCTTCAAAGTAATCCCCCCCGTTGCGATACACATCCGCCAACGTTTAATCCTCTCTTGGAAACACTTTTCATATTTATTTTTTGGAATTCCATCAGCACCTTCTTCGATTTTTGATTTCAGGAAGAAACTTCATGTTGACGTATCTGGAGATACGCTGCCTGTGGCGTAATATTCAATGAATTTTTGGCGAATGAGTTTTGCTTACAAAAACGTCATTTAAGAAGCCAATATCTTCACCAAGCTCTCTTGCAGTCAAGTTGCGATTCCCATTACTTCCTTTCTCATTTTTTCGATATTTTTATCGGTTATTGTTATTGAAGGATGACGGATTTGCGACCTTCTATGAACAGCTTATGCCACTGAGATACAGTTTTTCTCGATAAAGATTGATCACCGAATGCTTCCTACATTATTTTAAACGGTCTAGCAGAATTATTTTTATTTATAACATTTAGTGCAATTTCTTTGTTCTACAATATTAGACGTTTTAAAAATCGAAAAAGGTAAAAATTGATGTAAATAAACTGCTGGTACTTACAAATTATTTGACATATCAAATTGAATATCACTGAAAGTAGTACCAATGCAAGAAACCCGTTTTTTGAACTACGATTTTCACTTTATTTTTTGAACAGACTAGCATTTTTTTAGTTTCTTCAAATTATTTCTAAGAACATTGGAAAGTCCTTTTAATCGCTGAAAAACTTTAAAAAAATATTACACTTTTATGCATTTTATTTTTTCTTTTTAACATCTATCCGTAGTCTGTTTTCCTGTATGAGTATGAGTTAAATACGCACACAGGATTAAGCACATATTTTTAACAAAATTAAATCTATAATATCGGTGAGCTCCATGTTGGCACCAGTTGTAATAAGTTCAGGGGAGACACAGACGACAAACGGGAGAGTCACTATCGTGACCGCAACACTGAAATCGAGGACGGTGCCCAAAGACTTTTTGGGGCACATTAGGATCTGGTCTGTCCAAAATATTCTTTAGAGCACCCCTGGAGATGTTGGAGTAACCAAATACACTTCAAAGTACTCATTATGACTGAAATGGTGTCGGAGCACATACAACAGAACTGAAATGTCTAAAATACTTGAGAGAACACTCAAGGTGAGGTTTGAATGTGGAGCACTCCATTTGAAGCTCTTACAGTGAGGTTTTGGGCGTTTAAAATATTCCTGGGAGTACTAACTTAACACCACAACATAAGATACGATCATCCTAACCGAAGCAATTTCTAAATCACTCTTCGTGGCACTCTCGATGGCGTTGCAGTGTCCAAAATACGTTTTGTTACATACACAACAGAACTGGACTGTCTTCGGGAGACTCATATTGGGGTACAAATGTTTAAAACACTATTGTCACTTGCGCGACTCTATGACACATAATACTATAAGTCTAACTGAAGTAATACATTTTGGAGTACACACAACGGCACTGAAGCATTATTATATTCTTCAGTAGCACTACGACACAAGATACGATTACCCTAAAAGAAGCGGTGTCCAAATCACTTTTGGAGTACACATGACTACCTTGGAGGGTTTAAAACACTTTTCAGAACACACACAACAGAACTGGACTATCCAAAATAATCTTCGGATTATTTACACACACTTTGGAGTGGTTAAATAATACTACGACACAAGACATCACAACCATAACAATTGCAACAACACTGGATTATCCAAAATACTCTTTCAAGCATTCACGATGAGGTTTAAAACACTCTTGCAAGTACTTGCGTAACACTACTAGCATCAGTATCTAAGTTACTTTTCGGTGTGCACAAAGATTTGGAGAGTTCAAAATATTCTCTAGAGCAGAGCATTGTGACACAGGATAATATAACTTCAACCGAAGAAGTATTTAAATCATTCTTTGAAACATACACGACGGCACTGTAGTTTTTACAATACTTTTTCAGAGCACACGCGACTTTGTTGAAGTGGCTAAAATAGTGTTCGGAATATTTTGGATGGGTCTAATCTACAAACATGTTTAAAGTTAAATTTTTCCTAATCTGCGAACCTTACATTGACTTTGTTGGTAACATTGGGGGTCCGTGAGTCCAATCCCTAACCCCTGTCTTCTTCAATGACCTAGCGCACTCGCACCGCCTGCGCATATGATGTGGGCCATTTGGAGCTTATCCACGTGTGTTTTAGTGCGGGGCATGCGTATAACATGATCAGGTGGATAATGGTTTTATAGAGCGCTAACTTGTTGCATAGAGATAGCTGGCTCTCACGATATAAGAGAAAGCTAAGGGCTTGTAGGTCTGTCACTCGGTTCAGACCTCTAGGTGAATTTTTTGTCTAAAGTCGCGCTTTTTCTCTTCAAAGCATCCCCCGGTCAAAGATTCCGTGTCTCGCCACGCCTTATTACCAACAAAGTCGGGTCTTTGTTGAGAAAAGGAAGGCTTAACTCTTCTCGGCGTTTGCTTTACTCTTCACGTACTGCACTATTTTTAGATTGAGTCCAGAACCCCCTGAATATGAAATCTTTGGTCATATAGGGAACGGGTTAATACTGGTGTTAGTGGTACTGGTGTTATATATGGTATATTTTCATTGTAGTGAATATTTATTTGCAATTTAATATTAAAATTAGTTCAAGGTAATATTGTAGGAGTATTTGTGATATCACAACCATAATTAACTAAAATCGTTGGCTGATATCGATAGACACCGTTTATTTGCTTCTTGATATCTCACCATCAAATATTTCGGTAGAGTGAAATAAAAAGCGTCGCGAACAAGTTGTAACGATTTTTAAAGCATCATGTTGGGCCCGAGTGTTTCTTTCCAAAAATAATTTGTCGCATTTTGTTTGAAGCAATTTGTGTGTTGCCTGAAATGGTGGGAAGTGTATTCTGCACGTAAATATAATTCAAACAAAACTCAAAACTTGTATTTTTAATTTTTTTCAAAGTACAGTAGTACAACTTTATTGGTAAACATTAAATCTTATATTACAGGTCTGAAATTTTCATTATTTTCTGGTTCGTCAGCAACAACTGCTGCTCTTTCGAGTTCTTTTTTATCTTTTACGTAAGCTGCAGCATTTAAAATGTGCAAAATGGATGCATCTCGATTATTCACTTTTTACTTTTACCTTGTGAAAGATGCACACATTTTAGATATCATATGAATTTTCTGTTTGGCATAGTGTAGTTTCTTGATAACGTTCATTTCTTTTTATTAATGACCAAAATTGCCACCGGTACTGTGGCAGAGCAGTTCGGGTTGTTAACCTTTGGAATTCTTTAGTTGCGTGACTTTTGACAACAGTAAAATTTGGTTAAGGCATTGTTCAATAAACATCTGAGCATTCATATTCGTAGTGGTCACAAAAACTAGTGATTATGTTTCATCTTGTACGATTGCCCGTCACATTATCTTTAAAAATTTTGATTTAGTTTACATCATAGTTATCACGCTGTGTGTGTCGGTGGTGAAGAAATTGTTGTCACTTGAGGGTACTGGTTGTTCTTTCGGCTGGGCACAGTTTTTCTTTGCTATAGGCAAGTCACTTTTTCTGATTCTCTCTTTCTTATATCTTTTACAAACCGAATGTCAGTTTGTTTTAAATTTCGATCAAAGATGCTTGTCTGTTCAATAATTTATTAGTAGCCTGTCGAGTTGGTAGATATGGCAATTTTGTGGACAGCGTTCTTGTCTTCCACCATTCTCTGACATTTTGTTGTGGGTCGCGATTAGAATTGTGTACTATACTTTATATCACCGGTCTCTAAAAAATGATTGATAACTTTATTCATCTACGGTACACACAAGGCTTGTGCAGCAAAGATTTTTCTTGGCAATGCTCCTTGAACCACTTTTTGTTTTTGGAAAGAACTAGTCGTACTAGATTTAACCTTGCTTCGTCTCATTTCATACTCCAGTGGCTTTCGCTGACATTTTGAAACAATAAATCTAGTTCACACTTTAGTTCGGTGTTCAAGCAGCTCTACAAGCAAGAGTGTCATAGTATGAGGTCTGAGGCACTAACACGGTTATGGAACCCAATTTATCTTATTGGTTATATATAATATATTAAGATTTTTATGTTTAGAAAATCTTTTGATAGCTTTTGTAAATTACCTTGTACCAAAATAGAAATGCTAATTACTTAACCATTGACGATAACACATGTTAACTGAAAAAAAATGCTGAAAGTTTTTTTTATTGGTAAGGGATTTTTATCTGTTTATAGAAGGGAATTGATGGTATTCTAAAAAGAATGCACAACACAACATGGTGACCTCGCATGTGTAACATAAAGCATTGTACTGTACTCGTAGTAGATGGTATGGATAGACGACTTGCTTTTGTAGTATGTAACTTACTCCCATCTGAGAAATATCAGTTAGTATGGCAACTCTTCGTGAGCTAACCATAGAATTTTATTCAGCCAAATTCAGAATATCTTTACTATCCAAATAAAATAAAAAAATATTTGCTTACACTGTCAACATTAACGTAACTGAATTGTCTTGGCTCTTTTAAAGATAATCACACAAAATTTAGATTATCGACATAAAATGTATGCTGCAAACAAATATTTTTTTAACAAACGAAACGTGTCTAAATGAAATTAGTTGTTGAACACAGATCGTCTATATGTTTCGATCATCAGGTATTGTTGGGCTCTGTAAATTGAGATACCATGAAGGCAAATTATAGAAATATTTTTGGATTTTGGTTTGAAATTCCACCATTTTTTAAAGAGAAATCAACATAGAAAATGTTATGTAGCTCATCTTGAAAAACGTTACCTCTGAAGTGATATTCGGACATTCGTTGTGAAATCTAGGTGGTGAAGTTATAGAGGTGAACCCTTATTTGAGTTTTGATGAAATATGAAAATTAAAAATCTACTTTTATTATGGTTACGTTAAGAATTTTTAATTTGCTCTTATAATAGTACTTTAATGATACTTTAGGTAGTTGAACTGCAGTATCAAAAATGTTTGGGAATATAATAAAAAGCAAGTTGTCTTGCACTAGGATTGGACGAACCCAAGAGAGTTTTTGAAAATTACTTATTAATGTGGACCCCCAAAACTTTCATTTTAACTCGGTCTTGTCAAAATGTTACCTTGTAAGAACACATAAAATGGTGCAGGAAGACCTTTTCAAACCTTATTTACAATTCCACTATAATTTTGTTGCATTTATTGTACCCAATTTTATTTTTTATATTTTTTTAAAATTACGTTTCAAATTAAAAGATGAGTTTAGAAAGCAACTGAGGACAAAAACTGGTGAAGTCATAGATCAAAGATGCGAATAGGTGATTACATTTTGTAGGAACTAAATTTTATTGTTTTTCACCTCAGCTGTGGTGCGCACAATAGGATAAAATTCTAGGAGGCCAAGAAAAAATGCGGGTGCTAAAAAATATTTAATGGTGTATACTTATTAGTCAGTCACCTTAAAGGGGCAACAGCCAAAAATTCCTAGAGCAACGCTTAAGTTAGTCATTGTAAAATATTGGCATACATTTGATAAATTCTTTTTTAGATTTTGGTTATAAATTAAAGATGAAAAGTTAATGGAAACAGTTCTAATTTTTACTTTTACTAATCTGAAACAGTAAGTAACATTTCATAGTATTATAATATTATTGTAAGTAAATCACTTAGGCATTAATTGTAACTGTTCTAAGTGACCTAATAAAATTAGATGACATTTCGTGTAAAAAGTAAAATAGGTCCTTTCAAAAAAATAATAACAAGCTCATATTAATATAATTAAAGATTTTGCGCGGTCGCAATTTAATTTGGTAGCCGATGAGTGTGGACTATAATGCGCAAGCGTGAATAAAGACAACTTTACTAGGGGAGGGGGATCTATTGGAAGTTAGACGCCGGTTAGTAAGCCCGTGTAGTGTGTAGTCGTCGCATCAAATTTACACCAATTTTTATAGGAAGCTGAGACGTTCGTCTGCAGAAATTATTCGGATGATTTAAAAGGTTTTCGGGAACGATGAAGTGAAGCACTAATAATGACATAATATAAACGATCCAGAAATAGTCGCGAATCTACTGAAAGTGTCCACGCTCTGGAACACCGCTAACGAGCAGAACACGTGTACGTGCTGCTACCAATAAGAATCGATGACTGGGGATCCCAAAAATGGAATTTTTATGGAAGATTTTGGCATGAAACGTTTTGAAGTAAAATACGACCTGCGGCTACTGTTACTAAAGCAGAAGGAATTTCGTGCTGCAGTTGCTAATGACGTGCTCGAGACTGCTACCAATGAACGGATTTCTTCAAAAAGATCACAATCAGAGATAAAA
Organism: Sinelater perroti; assembly: GCA_036346155.1. Lineage (NCBI taxonomy): Eukaryota > Metazoa > Arthropoda > Insecta > Coleoptera > Elateridae > Sinelater > Sinelater perroti. Next base: position 666,690 of record JARFIY010000209.1, on the reverse strand, counting down.
CATGGTTATTTGCGATTTCAACACAACACTTTTCACAGCGGAAATGATGCTGGAAGAACTGAATGAGATGGTGCTTACTTTAAAGGAAAGTCAGATTGCGTTTAATGTTGTTGTATCTTGTATATATATTCGATAAAGAAACAATATTTTTCAAATTATCACTTTGATTTTAGATGTTTCATAATGAAATCTCTAACTAATAAGATGGCACACAGTGCACAGTGAGACAAAATCCAACTTTAGTTAAAGAAAAATAATAACTTAATAACACCGATTTTTGTCTAATTCGAATGAATTTTAAAAATTAAGGAATTTTGGATTAATATCAAATTTGAGATAAAAAGTCCTTCATACAGTAAGACAACACATTTTATATAAAGCAGAATTTCTGTTAACAAGAATAGAATAAATCCTAGACCAGATTTAGGGTAATGTGGTGCCAGGAAAATGTAAACAGACACATTTGAGTTGAAATCGTCAAAATTTTAGCAGTTAAGGTTTTTCCAGAGATATGGCAAACACAAGAACGTTTGATAGATGCTTCAAATTGATAGAATGGTTTTTGCAGAGATTTGAAGCGGATTCCTGTGCTACGATCCTAAAGGCACGCAAATGAGTATGGTAGCAGCAGTGCTACTGATTTCTTGCAAAATTTGAGAAAGCCATACTAGGAAACAAAAGCTGCGGATAAATTTCTCAATTGAGAAAAGAGGCAAGTAAAGGACAACTAAACGAAAATACTATTATTTGGAAATAATCCAAACACTTTGTTAAACTCCTTAAAACTTGAGGAGGGTGTTAAAGTTGGGCTTACGATAATCGAATGACAGTTAATAAAATTACACGAGCAAGTACGAACTTGAAAGCATTGCTTACCGAAAGTACCTGGAATAACGAGATTTTTCGGAGAAAACAATTTAAAGGACTTGAACAATGTAATATTTAACGACTTTTTTTGTTGGGGGGGAGTCTCATTTAAAGCGGCTCTGGTCTGTATATGACAAGAAACAACTCTAGTGCTCAATTAAATACTCCGTTCAACCTCATGTTTTTTCCATGAATGGGAATATAAAACATTACACTTATTTATAGAAAATTTAAATGTAGAAAATAACTAAAATGCAGTACAGGGTGGGGCAAAACTACGACCACAAATTTCAAAAGAATGTTATGAAACGAAGAGCAGTCTGAGGGTGGGAGAAGTGAATTTATTAGGCGCAAATAGTCGGAATGTTTTGTCTAAAGGGGCCCTTTATATCCAACATATTGTAAATGGACGAACAGAAAGCTTTTAATGTCGAAGCGTATAGTCGGAACAATTACTGTTGTGGTTACACAACGTGCTTTTCGGGCGCGATTTCAACTTGTGCCTGATGCCTCCGTTTCCGATCTAAAATTAATTTTGTCGTGAGTAAAAATTTTTAAATGTACTGGTTCTGTAGGTTCTTACAAAAGTTAAGGATCCCACATATTGTAACCGACTGTGTATGACTTGAAAAGAAGTCGTTAATAGATCTGGCCCTCAAAATATTACACTTAAGACAGAAAAATATTTTATAGTATCATTTTTGATATGGTGATTATGAAAAAGAAGAAACAGTAAGTAAGCGTTTGTTATACTATTTGAGTGAAAAACCAGTAAGACTAATTAGACTTATCGTCGTCTGCAACTTTTTCATGTACCATAGAGCCCTTCTTCTCGATGATAAGTTGGACAGCGATCACATCTCGATTTCTCCCAACTTGAGGATACCTGAGGGTGCGGATAACGTCTTCTTCTGCACCTAACTCTGGTGATCAGTCTTTACCGGCCAACTGAAAGAGACCATGGGATCCATATTCATCATCTGCTTCGACAAAGACATTGAGGAGGTCGTACTATAGTTTACAATTTCCATCAAAAACGGCATCGCGTTTGTCAGCAATTCTACCTGCGTCGGAAATGAGAGAGATCTGGTTCTACGGGAGTTCAAGGAACGGATCCATGAAAAGCACTAGGCGCAACGGCGCGCTCAACTTTGCCTGGAGGCCTAACACTATTAGGAGCACAGAAGACTCATCGCCGAAAAGAAAATCGCCGTCGCCGAAAATTACCACGATGCCTGAAAGAGCAAGTTTGAAAGCTGGTAAAGCTCCCGCAAAATCTCGCCTACACCGTCACCAATAAAATCATGGCCTTCACTGACTGCCTCTAGGCGTCAGTGCGGCCCTGACTACACCGATGCCGACCTTGATCATATACGCTTATAATAACAGCAGCTCTACGACTAGTTTTTACAAAGAGGTCCTCTAACTGATTCAAGCAGTGAAGCTGCGCATGGTTCCGGGACTATGACATCTCAACCTGCGTGCTCAACGCTCTTTTATGAAAGCAGTCGTTTGCTCTACTGTAATAGCCAACGCTAGTTTCCGCCTCCACCATTTTCCGACCCCTTAACAGATGGTGCCCGTGATCATGCTTTCTAACCCTACAAAGTGCGGCACGTCTTTCTAGGACTAGATCAATAAGTTTCTTGCCAACCACTGGCAAGTTTGTGAAGTGGATTATCTACCAGCAGCTGATGGTGGTTAAAAACTTGAAACTGATCCAGGAGGATTAATTCGGTTTCTCTCCTTGCTACTCCACTACTCACCTTTTCTCGGGTGGTTGAAAAATCACGGAAGGCTTTTTGGAGAAAGAAGTTGCCGGGCTCATCTTCAAGATGGTTTCAGCTTACAACCGATTCGGTTCTTCCTGACCGATTGCAAATTCCGGATTAAAATCGACGGAGTAAGGTTATCTGTGAGACGTCCTCCAAGGCTTCATCCTGTTCCCTCTGGTATTTAACATCTACATCCAGGACATGCCGACAGTACTCTTTACGATGATGTTCTGGTGCATAGAAGACACCGCGGTGGTGTCTAGTTTACTTCGACTCTTTGTAATAGTACGATGACTACAAGAACGTCTAGGCAACATTGAAGATTGGTGTAACCGGTGGCGAATGAGAGTCAACTTAGAAGAGAACTCAGTGGTTTATTTCTCCCCCAGGACTTCATCAAAACTTTGTTGACCCTATTTAAGAAATTCGAAATTCGTTCTGGAAGAACGAGACAAAATACCTCGGATTAATAGACCATGCAATATAAATCTCATATTTCTGGACACTGAGGACAATCTTTGACGCCCCGGAGTTTATACAAAATGCAGCCCTTCGCGGAGACCATCTAAAGCTCTATTTTCCAATGCCCTCAACACCTTTGCTCCCTGGCCTGTACAATTACGTCAGCAAAGGCTTCTACACTTTCCACGTCAGGTTACCCCAGAGAGAGGAGGCTAGGGGCTAGATCTAGGAACCTTCAACTATTTTCAACTACGTTATTAATCGAACAGACACAAAATAAAATATCTAGCTGTTATTTTGGATAAGAAATTTATTTAGAAGAGACATACTAAAAAGGTGACTAAGAAAGCTGTTAGGGGGCTAATGGTAAGGACCGGTGAGTGTTAATTGAAGAAGTAAACTCAATTTCTACGCCGGATGTATGTTATAAAAATTAAGTAATAGAACGCTCAGTTCAAAATATTTATCGCAAACGACACTTAGAAAGACAAAATTTCAATGTAATGTAGCTTAGGTACCTCCTTAAAGCGTCCATTTTGCGGAAACTCTGGAATAATGCCAGCCTTTGAGTTCTTCAAAGTTGAGGACCAAAAGCGTCAAAATTACAAGGATGCATATCAATACCATATATTTACCATATCAATATTTACGAACCAAAATGTTTGTTATTGTTATGAAGGCTTGGCAATTTTTTTTAGGCCATCTAATTCTGAATGTGAACATTCAGAACGTCGCAATAAACTTATTGTTAATCAAAATCCATTCGAAAAATCAGCACTGCCTTCTCTTTTTCAATTCAGATGAGATGTTTGACGTTTGTTTTCCAGATTGTAACCAAGCCTTGGCCCAAGCTTCATCCACTGCTAATGTTTACTTAATACTTTGCGAGGTTTATGTAGAAAAACATTACTGCAGCAGACGCAATTTATGGGAAATCTATTTCTCAAGTATTTTGGTCAAATTTAATAACGGCAAACGTACTTGCATTTAGAAGATCGACAATGGTGGCTAAAATTATTAGGAACCAACCTCTAGTAAAAGTCGACTGTTGATTTAGTTTTTTGACTTGTTCATCTCTTTTTGGGTGAATGTTGTTTGCACCTGTATAATGGTTGAGGTTACTTCTTTCATTTCTGATTTGGTCAATTTATCTTCTATGAAGATTTGAATTGGGTCTTCTGATTTTGATGGAGGAACGCTTCTTGAAATTAGTTTTTTATCTGTGATTTAGGTAAAAATGCTTAAAACTTGTTTAAAATGAAAAATTATTGTCTTCCTATATAATATACCGAGTAGCATTTATTTAACGTCAGTGCTTTTTTAGGGGTAAATCTAGATGGCTTTCTAATAAACTTTTTTGACTAATGGAAAAAAGTTTATCTAAATAGTTTTGATGAGAATATGCTCAATTGGTAGTTGAAGTTGATACTAGAATTACAATTTGGGAAAAATCCTGCTCGACATAACCAAGGAAGAAACTTATGTACCTACTTAGTCTTGGGAACTTTCTCCCTTGCAAGTGTAGGGTCTGGGAGGTAGTTATGTCCTTGGTGTCTTTCTCGTTCCTTTCACTCAACGTTCTTTCCGAACTTTCTTTGGTTTTCTTTTCATACTTTCGTGCTACAAGTACTTTTCTTGCAGTCTTCTCCTATCCACATTACTCTGTAGAAAGAACATACCCTACTTGAAACATCTTAGGACGATATAGATAATAAAGCAGAACTAGCAGATTTTTATAGAACTGGTCAATACAAAATCCAGAAGCTTCTTAGCTTAGAAAAATACACAGGTCTGAAACAGTCCAAGGATTTATTTAGTAAATTTGGAGAGAGGGAGAGATCACAGAATGAACAAGGTAGTGAGAATAACCTTGCAATCCTAGCAGGTTATGATCAATTAAAAAAATTGTAAGCGAAGAAAAACGGATTGCGTAGATTTTTCAGTAAGTCATACCGAATCCTGACATACTCTAACCGAGTTTTTGGAAAACTCAGTACTTTAATACAGTAGTGAGTATGATGCTCCCTGTACGAATAATAAATAATAAGCCGCTCTTGTATATTTTGGGTTTTATAACTCAGACCAGGAAACACAATACCAGCCAGAGATGAAATATCTTTCTACAAGCAGGGTTATAAGGTGTTACGTATTTGAATTTCCCAAAAGTTTATTTCGGTCGTTTGACGCACTATACAGATGAATTCAGGATTTAATTTAAATATTGGAAAGTTAAAAAGAAAACATTGACCTATTGCATATTTGAAATTGATCGGATTAGACTGCTAGAGGGATTAGGTTTTTCTGTCAATAATTGGAGGGAAACGTACCGGGAATAATTATTTTACACCTTATAATGGACTTATAATGGAAAATTTTTCAATTCCTCTTGCTATAGCAGTACACATTATGAAATCTATCAGTGTACCAAGTTTTGAAACAACTGGTTAGCCTAATATGTAATTACGCTGGTAAAATTATTATTTACTTTTTTTAATGGTACTTTGGGAATGATGAGGTTAAAAGTAACGTCCATTTAATTAATATAATCTAAAAATAATTTTCATAAATTTTGAAGCCAACAATAATTATAGATTGGATTTCTATTTCAAAATGATTATAAAATATTTTCGAAAGGTTACAATTATACATCGGTATTATTTTATGATGAATAATATGGTGGTTCGGTGCAACTGTACTTAACACAGTTACTTTTATAAACATATTAGTTTTGTAATTTTATTATAAATAATTACAAGTTGCAGGCCTTTTTTTAACATTTAGTTTGTGTAGGTTATCTTTAGAAGATAATCTTTAAAGGAGAGGGTCTAAAAAGAAGTTTTTTTAGGACACTTATAATGATGTAATCTCAAATGGTGAAATCCGTCCAAAAATAATTAGGAAACAATTAAGAAAATCTTGGGGCTTTCCAATATTTGTGGATCTAGAAGTGTTTTCTCCCTATTAATCTTTAATGAGGAAGTACACGTTTTATTAGAGATGTTCCTCTTCAATGTCTATGTACTTATGTTACAGCTCCAGCAGTTTTCGTGGTGTTGTTGAAAACCATTCTTTGGATGTAGCACAGTACCACTTGTAGATATTACATTTTGTTGCTTGAAATACTTATGTTAAACATTACAAGGGTAATGCTTAAATACCGTTGGTTGATGTTTTGTGTTATGCCAATAGCGCTATCACAATTGCAATCTTATTCAATGCCATTGATATTTCTAGTGTGTGTTTATTTATCTTTGACCACCGAAACCTTTCTGATCATTTACATTACTATTGACATAAAAATATACTTATTGTGAAGGCAAAAGAAAGAGCTTAATCGCTTGATCCTTATAGCTACTCTAAATAGTACGAATCTAAACAACAGGAACGAATCAATCAATCAAGTAGTTACAGGAAAAACTTCAACGATCTTTTCTAACAGCCAATGCAAAGAAGGAGCGTTGCCTTGTCCTACTGTCACTGCAGTTTCTAGTCAAGGAAACATTTATTTTCAACTATTTTTAGCGTACTTGTAATCTATGCCAGTATTTTCCTCTCTAACTATTCCAGAAAAACGGAACCATTTTGTTGAGCTGCTTAAAAGGGACAACTGCTTCCCCGATGTCAGGAATTGGTAACAACTTCAATGGAGCATGGTTAAGGAAATCAGCTGGCGTCAACTCTACTGACTCTGACAGATCTGTAATCAGTGGATACTTTCCCAGCTTGTAACCTGTTGTAATCCTGGGGAAAAATTAACTCTTTGTACTACGCGACATGGTGTGATCTTTGCTCGATCAAGGTCATCCATAGAAATTACGGTTCGTTTCAAGAAACCTGCAACAAATACTTATAATCGGACATCCTTTTGCAACTATTCGTCGCTAGAAAATCTAGCTTGGAGGGTTGTATCTCGGGAAATTTGTATTTTCGATATTGTGATGGCAAGGGCCGGTTTGGGTGTCTCCTGACGAAGAAAAATGGCTTGTGCAACGTTCGGTAGTCCGGAGAACAAACCTACTAGATAGAAACGAGCAGACGTTTTATTGTTGTCCATAGAGTTTGAACTCGACTCCAAACGTCAACTTATTAAAAGAGTTCAACCAACAAAAAACAATTTTAAAATCGGAAAAGATCATTGTGCAAGTAAATGAGTATTGAGTATTGACTGTCTTTTTTGCCCCCCTAATTAGCTTAATCAACCAACAACGAAGCACACAGTTCAAGACTAGGTATAGTTTGTGTCCTAGACGGGGCTACCTTTAATTTCCACATAGCAACTGGATTGAGCATTTTTCTCATGACCATGTTGTTTAACTTTCAAGCCCCGTAACCTCCCTCTGGAGCATAACATTGAATTTTGCACGATATTTACACGTCTTGGCATATTTAAGTCAGATAGTAGTAAAAGTTCACTTTGGACCTTATACCGAAGAGTTTTAACAGCTAAAGAAGGAGGCTGATTCCAGTCACAATCCACTTGTCACAACAATTTTGCAAGCAGCATGAGGGCTGCGAGAAACACAAGTGAAAGAAAATCATCAGGATCAAGGTGCCATTCTAAATCGAGAACCGAAACTTATTCATTATCAAAATCTTCAGGTCCTTTTGACATGTTAGAAAAAATTGGAGATTTGTGTTGCTACATTAGAAGACCATGTGAACAAAGGGAAGCTTCCCACCTCAAACATCAGCTTAGCTTAAACATGAAGTTCAGAAACTTTGGATATTGAAATCACAGATGTCACCAAGTCATCCATGTGCATGTCATATAGAACACATTTTTCTAGTGCCAACTGAATAGTTCGAGCAGCCAAACAGGGAGAAGCTTATAGTGTTCGAACATCTGAATCAGATTGGAGGAAACTGCACCAAAATTTTTGATATAGTCTATCCGATTGATACACCAATATTTGGCGGTACATCTGCTTTAATGCTACTAGAAATGGACGGGAAAACATCAATTTTTGTTCCTTTGGAATTTGTAAACACACTGACAGGAAATATAAAAACTAAACCAGAGCTTTGGATTTACAACCTTCGATAATGCCTTTGTGGAATAAAATGTTGTGTAAGGTCGCCCCAACAACCACAAAACACATTTTTATTATTTTATAAGATTTGGCAAGATTCAAAGAATCTCCTCAAAAAAGGGAGTAACAATATGAATCCTTAATTCTCAGATCTTTTAACAGTGGGGGCGTGTTGACTTTTTCTGATCAAGGCTAAGTCTCTCGATTTTGACTGCAATAGAACAGTGTCGAATCTAGGCGCGAGCAAAAGGTGAAACTTGTTTTTCCATAAAGTGGATTACAGTTACCTCGAAGCCCTAATATAAATGAACATAACTTTTTTATAGGAAACCGTAATCTACGCAGGCCTTAACGTACAAAAAATGACTAATTGCAGAAGGTACAAGTAAAGTTCCTCTTGGATCTACCGAAAGTCTCCCATTTTGCCACTTTAAAATTAACCTTTGTCTACTACCTCCCTAAATTTTTACATTAATGAAAATAGTAATATCATGTTTGTGCATATTTCCTTTTCCTTTCGACCATATCGATCATAGTGATAAAATTGTCTCTAATTAATCTCTCAAACATAAACAAATTCCACTTTTTAAGCAGTTTCAGTAATTGAAATAATCAAAGTGCTATCATAGGCCCCCTTTATAACTCCGGGAGTAAATTTTTTTACTGTTATCGTTTTGACGCTTTAATAAAGTATATATAGGTCAACAATTTTAATCTCACTTTTTCCTGTAAATATATAAGTTACATACTGTTCATTTTTTTATTAAAATTTGGTTCGGTCATTTTGGTCATACCTATAATTGTTGTATTGTTTTTCCTTATACAATATTTGACGTAGCATTGCTGTAGAATGATTATGTTAAAGTCAAATTCCTCATTCTATAGATATTTTGAGGTTAAAATTTGTATGTCACCAGTTAATTCTTTTGGCGATAAATTCTCTCATTCTCATAAATATATCAATGGTGTAAAACATTCAAGGAAGGCTGAGAAAAAATTGAGAATGAGTCGGATCAAGGATGTATACGAAAAGGATGGTTGAAGAAATAGGCAACAATATAGGAATTTTTCAGGCTATAATCCAGTTTGAAGCCATAATCGATATTGCAAAATTGTAACCGGATGGGTACTAGAAATGTCGATTTTAGACCAAAAATTTAAGCGCTAGGAAATCTACAAAATATTGCTGCGACGATTTGAGGAGGAAGGACAAAAATAGCGATTTTATCTGCAGTTCGGTGTGTTGTTTAGAACACCAGGGGAATGGTTTTTGCACAGATGTGGAAGATAGGTAGCATACGATATTTTTTGTTGGAGCGCATTTACTAGCACCGAAGCCTCAAAGGGCTTATTGTGCCTACTAACATGCACTTAACTAAGGACGTCACATATATCCATGGGTTGAGCGAGACTCGAACTCGCTTGTGCTAGGCTCGCGAACAGCGGAACAAAGTCTTAACCGCGAGGTCATGGAGAGCCCTAACATACGATATCACACTGACCTGGTATGTATGCAAGTCAAAACGAAGGGATATTTCAATTTTAACCTTAATTATCCTCTACCATAACACACAAATTAGGTTAAGAAACCGTTGAATACGTAATCTGTAGTCTAGACTTGTCGTCATTCCAACAAAAAAATAAATAAATAAAAACTACAATTTCCCTTACTCCTCATCTCGTTTTCTCTGTAACAGCCGGGAGAAACTTCTTGTGCAATATTTGAAACATATTTGATGAACAGAGCAGTAAATGTTATAAAATCCCCCATTTATTTTTATGCATAATCTTTACGAGTTTTTTTTGTTAATATATTAATTCTAAAAATTAGTCATCATAAATCACTGCCTCAATTATAGATGGAGAATCCCAATTTTTATATTTTTAAAACAATCACCTTGAACTATTTTCATCGCCACATCTTTGCAGATGCTCTCGTTTGAGTCCTATAAACAATTTCGGAACTAATCAAAACAACGTTTAATTGATTTTAAGTCGATCCTATCTTAAATTTTCTGTGACAGTTTGAATATTTTAGACAACTGTTATTTTGTGGTATTTTTTACTGCCATGTAAGAAAATCTTGAAATTAAAGTAGAACAACTTCTCAAACCTTTTAGCGCAACTTTATCTTAAAGAGGGATTATTGTACAACTATAATTTGTGTAATTTAGCATAAATTTATTTGAAAAAGTTAAAAAAAACTAAACTAACTGCAAATATGTAAATAACTATGTACGCAGTGTATTGGTGTTATTTTTTTTTTCTTTTATGTAAATCTATAAAGCAACAGATCTTTAAATTTCATTCTTTAAATTATAAGGGCAAATAAAATATAAACCAGAATTTCTTTTTGCTTCCTTCTCTTTTACTCTCTCCATTGTCTTATCTCTTATTTCTCCTGTTTCCTGTATTCTGGCTTTTGGCACCCATCTTACCTCTTCTGCCTCCTTTCTCCTGTTACCATTCTGTTGTGTCCTGTTTCTTGTCACTACTATCTTGTTTCCTGTATCCTCTCTTTTCAAGAAGAGGAGCATAGCTTCGCACAATTATAGGCAACGATACTTATAAGAGGTATCCTTTCCAAAGTAACACAATTTCTTCGGTCCGTATCATGATCTTTGAAACCAATCTTTGAATTACGAGGCTAAATTAAATATCAATTGGAATTTCTTTTTTACGCACCGTGACGTTTCCTTTCTCCTTTTTCGTGGCTTCTGTCATCTATCTCGTCTCTTCTAACTTTTGTCTCCTGTCTTCTATTTTTTGTCGCCACTCTTGTATTCTGTCTTCTGTTGCCACTCTCTTGTCTCCTGTATCCTCTCTTATCAAGAAGGGCACAACTTCGGAGAGTTATATAGACAAGGACGCTTAAAAGGAATATATAACACAATTTCTTCGGCCAGTATCATGAACTTTGAAACCAATCTTGGAATTACAAGGACAAATTAGATATAAACCGGAATTTATTTTTTACGTGCCATGACGTTTTCTGTCTCTAATCATATGTCTCATCTTTCCTGTATTCTGGCTTCTGCCAACTATCTCGTCTTTCTTACCTTTTGTCTTCTGTCTTTTGTTTCTTGTCACCACTCTCTGGTGTTCTGTCTCATATTACCGTACTTTTATCTTCTAACACCACTGTCATGTATCTTGTAACCTTTCTTTTTAAGAAGCGGAACACAACTTCGGAGAGTTGTAGGCAAGGATGTTTCCGAGGCAACACAATTTCTTCGGTCAGCATCATGATCTTTGAAGCCAATCTTTGAATTACGAGGGAAAATGAAATAGAAATCGGAATTTCTTTTTTACACGCTATGACGTCTTCTCTCTCCTGTTTCCTGGCTTCTGCCATCTATCTCGTCTCGCCTACCACTTGTCTCCTGGCTTCTACTTCTTGTTACCACTCTCTTGTGTTCTGTTTCTTGTTACCGCTCTTTTGTCTTCTGTCACCATTCTCTTGTCTCTTGTGTTCTTTCTCATCAAGAAGAGGGGCATAGCTTCGGAGAATTGTAGGGCAAGAGCGCTTAAAAGATATGTGCTTTTTAAGGTAACATAATTTCTTCGGTCAGTGTCATGAACTTTAAAATCAATCTTTGAATTGCGAGGGCAAATGAATTATGAACCAGAATTTCTTTTTTACCCACCGTGACGTCTCCTGTCTCCTTTCTTCTGTCTCCTCTCTCCTGTTTCCTGGCTTCTACCATCTATTAGTTTCTCCTACCTTTTGTCTCCTGCCTTCTATTTCTTGTCAGCACTCTTTTGTGTTCTGTCCCCTGTGACCGCTCTTTTGTCTTCTGACACCACTCTCTTATGTCTCGTATCCTCTCTTTTCAAAAAGAGGGGTACAGCTTCGGGGAGTTATAGGGCTTGAAAGGGATGTGCTTTCTAAAGCAACATAATTTCTTTGGTCAGTAACATGATCTTTAAAACAAAGGCAAATCAAATATAAACCGGAATTTTTTTACGCGCCGTGATGGTTTTTATCTCCTTTCTTCTATCTCCCCTCTTCTGTCTTCTTCTTGCCTCTCCTTTCTTCTGTTTCTCCTCTTGCCTCTTGTCTCTCCAGTTTTGTTTCCTGGTTTCGTTCTGCCATTTTGTCTTTCCTATATCCTGCCTCTTACCATTTTATTATTCTTTTACAATCTCCAATTTATAATATTATTTTTCTTATATCTATCTCTTCAAGTTAAACCGTAGTCAGTATTACTTGTCTTAATATTCGATTTTTAGGAGAGGTACGGAAAAACCCAAGTCAGCATGCGACTTCGAACAGCAAGCTGCTTTAAATCTCTCCTACCATTTACAATTCTTTCTTATATCTAATTTACGCTAACTTATATCAACACGCGCTTGTCACTCCTCAGTTTTTAGTATTGGCGTGTTGTCAGCACGTGTAGGGCATTCCCACCCATCCTGTCCTGGTTGAAGTTTCCTGATTCTCATCAGGAACGGAAATTTCCGTGTCCCGTGATTGTTTGTAATGTGTACCAGTCAAGGTATGGTATGTTCGTTGTCTTTATGCCGATTCCATTTGTCTGCCATTCGCTCCTGAATACCTATTTTGGCAAGGTTTTTCGAGATAGTTGTATATTGGATCTGTCCGTTTTTGGTTGAGCCTACTTTGTTAGTTCAGTGGAACGATCCCTATGTTTCTTTGATAGTCTCTATACTTTCAGCTGAAAATCGTTTTGAACCCCTCCAACGCCGATCGTCTATCCGCCACTACTGAGCATCACCCGCTGACGCTCCGGTGACAAATCAGGTAGCGCAGGGACTCTCTGATGGCCCTCGGCTTATTCTGGAATCTTCTCTTGGTTTTGACGGACCACAAACGCCGGCCCTGTTCTTTGATCCTGTCTCCTATTCCCTGCCTTCGGTCTCCCGTCCCTCGTCCCCCGTTTCTTGTCTCCTTTCTTCTGTGTTCAAGAAAAGAGACGCTACTTCTGAGCGTTGTAGGCAGGGATGCTTGAAGCAGATTTTTCCTGCAAAGTACCTTGAACTACACCATTTCTTTGATCAGTATCATTATGTCAGAGCAAGAGCTACCCTCGTCCGTTGCGCAATGAATTATTATCAAGCTTCTTACTACAGAGAGCGTGAATCAATTATAAATGAAGGTCAGCGACGCCCTCTAAGAACTAGAGCGAGTGAGGAGAATATTTGCACTGTTTGTCGCCTTTTCGAGGATGACGTCTGATTAGCTGTTGCGGAAGTTTCCCCTGAACTCGGGCAATTATTAAAGACACTCTCAAGTTTTAAAAATACCAGACCCCATACAGCTGACCAATTTCGATAAAATTCTGGATTATGCTGTAACACTTCCACTGTAGTCCTGTGATTATCATTTGCTTGAACCCCTAAAACGGTGATGTTGCTGTGAAAGTTTTCTTGCGTGATCGATTGATGTTACAGTCACCTTCATTTTACGATAGCGGAATCAAAAACATTTAAAGAAATGACTTTCTAGGTTTATGGTTATAGGAAGCTGTAATGAATTAGTTTATATTGAAATCACCCATGTACACAAAATATCATCTAATAATAATTTTTTTATTGTAGTTTTACAATTAAAATTTCACACTTAATGATCAATAATTATTAAGTAGCAGAATAACTAGGCTTATTAAATTGTTTTAATTAAAATGGAAATTAAAACGAAATAAAAATTGATTAACTTGTAACCTGAGTTGAATGTTTTAATTAGCATGTAAATTACTATACAAAATGATAATCAGACTCTAATATAGATGTTTATCCTTTGCTTTTGTTCAATGAATCACACAAAAAAATTTAATTATTCAGGAATTCGACAAAAAGTAAAATAAAAAATTTATCGTTTTTTAAAAGCTGCATTTATAAGAAGTAAAAAAATTAAATTTATGATTGTAATATAAATAGTTGTCCTGACGAATTCTTGTTGCACATAAACATGGGTATGGTTACAATTAGTAACCCCTTCCCTCGGTTCATTTTGCATGCTTGCTTCCTGTGTGCGTGTAGAATACACAGAAAGCTTTTGTTTGCCCGAGAAATTATCATGGACAACTGCAAAATTGTTAAGCTGACGGTGCTTTTCACCCGCCGGCGTGGAAATGACCCCAGAGTAAACAATAACCGCAGCATATCGGCATTTATGCTCATTCCAGAAATATTATTGCACTTTTCGCTTAATCTAAATGTGTCTTCGATACAAATTTAAAAAACGCCAGGGTTTCTGCTAGGAGGCGCCTCTGGAAGCGGTGCTTCACCGCTCGATCGAAAATTGAATGACGTACAAACGAAAAATTTCGACGTCCCACCGCGCGTAAGGTGCGTTTGTTGACTGCCTTCCTGTCGCTGCAGTGACGTTACTGTGAGTTCATTATGGCGTGATAACCCAAAGATCAGCTTTTTACAATTCGTCGACGTGTTATTTTCATTGTTATCTCGCTTCCTTTTACCTTTTTTAAACAAGACGCTGTTTGTGCCGTCATCGGTTGTTTGGACTCTTGTTTGGTCGCGTCGAGGCTCATCGAGGCTTTTTATTTATAAATTCGAGAGCAGTAAACAACGAGGACGTACTGCACGCATTGAAAGGCAATTTGCTGAAATATTGAGCGACAAGAGCATCTAAATTTCAAATCGAGATCGACTTCCAAATCACACCAATTCGAATGCATTATGCATGAAAACCGCTGGGTAAGGGTTCGGGCTGATAGAACAAGGTGAACTTCCAAGGTGTGCAGTCGTACGGCGGTGTCGCTCCTTGAAGCCAAGCTTTTCGGCTGAAGAGCAGAAGGTACGCAATCGCGCGGTCCAAACTTGGCGGTAGCCAAAACAACGCCAATCAGTCACTATCTCGCTCGGAATTTGACCGGCGACCGTGTGAAAACCGAAAGGTTACAGAGTGCTTCGCCTCCGCCAAACAGCAAGCGCATCATATCTTAGATATCCGAGCTGCGCGGGTCTTTTTTGCAGGGGTTAATAACCACTCGCGTTTACGTTAAACGTAGTAGTGAACTTCCGGGGCTATCACGCCGGAGATTGCAAAAACGCTTTCGCGCGGCGTTTCGCAGAAGCGAAGCTGGAAATTTTGCGGGGCAAATATCGCGAAATTTGCTAGTTTCAATAAGACGATAGGTTTACAGAATCTGGGATAAGCCAAAAAGGCTGTTTCAAATCAAATTGTGGATTGATAGATTCTAGACTTAAGCAGTAATCTGGTTACGTAACTTCCATTTTGTATATTTTAAGTAGGTTTTATAGAATTGAGTCACATGAAAATGGGGAGAGGGGGATAATTTGAGGATTTTCGCAGACCTCAATGGATTTGTTTATGTGTCTCACTGGTATTCTAACCAAGGGACAAAAAACAACCTACAGCATATTTTGAAAAAATACACAAGTATATAGTGTATCCAAAAAAAGGTTATCATGATTCTATCTGATGGGGCATTGTTTGCGCAATAGTATTTGAAACACGATACAAATTTTCTTTTGAATCTTATTTTTGAGTATCTAGAGCACTGCCTCCTAGAAGTCACCTTGATGGGCACATAAATTAAGCACGAGCTTTATTACTTTTGATGATTTGCCTCTACATATTTTGTGTTATATGTGACCTTTTGTTTTTCAGTCACCGTCAGGTTTTCAGCAGTATGACCTCTTTTCTGGTGATAATGGTATCAAACTCTCATGCATTTGTAACAGACAATACAACTAATAAAATACTCTCTACCTATATTCAGCACAAGGTTTACTACTTTTGATGATTTGCCTCTAAATTTTTGTGTTAATCATGATTTTTGTTTTTTAGTCGCCGTTATTTTTTCAGCAGCGTGATCTCTCTTCTGTGATTTTAGTATATAAATTTCATGCATTTACAACAGACAACACAACTAATAATATACTTTCTTTCTGCATTCAGCATGAGCTTTACTACCATTGATGATTTGCCTCTGCATCTTTTGTGTTATACGTGATTTTTTTAATTTTTTGTTACCATCATTTTTCAGCAGAGTGAGCTCTTTTCTGGTAATTTTAGTATGCAAATTTTATGCATTTACAACAGACAACACAACTAATAAACATTTCTATATCAAGTAGAGCTTTCCCACTTTTGATGATTTGTCTCCACATTTCTTGTGTTAATCATGATTTTTGTTTTTTAGTCGCCTTTATTTTTTCAGCAATGTAACCTCTCCTCTGGTGATTTCCGAATGCAAATTCCATGCAGTTATAACAGACAACGCAACTAATAGAATACTCTCTATCTACATTCATCATGAGCTTTACTACTTTTGATGGTTTGCCTCTACATTTTTGTGTTAATCATGATTTTCTAATTTTCAGTCGCTATCATTTTTTCAGTAGTATGACCTCGTTTCTGATGATTTCAGTATGCAAATTTTATCCATTTATAACATAAAATACAACTAATAACGTAGTACTCTCTGTCTACATTCAACACCAGGCTTATTACTTTTGAGAATTTGCCTCTACATCTCTTGTGTTAATCATGATTTTTGTTTTTTAGTCGCCGTTATTTTTCAGCGGTCTGGCTTCCTTCCTGGTGATTTCAGTATGTAAATTTCGTTCATTTATAGCCGACAATACAACTAATAAACATTTGTATATTCAGCATGAGCTTTTCTATCTTTGATGGTTTGCCTCTACATTTCAGTGTTAATCATGGTTTTTGTTTTTTGGTCGCCTTCATTTTGTCAGCAGTGTGACCTCTCTTCTGGTGATTTTAGTATATAAATGTCATGCATTTGCAACATACAACACAACTAATAAAATACTATCTATCTACATTCAGCAAGAACTTTACTACCTTTAAAGATTTGCCCCCATATCACCTGTGTTGTACATGACTTTTTTGTTTTTCAGTCGTCATAATTATTTCAGCAGTGCGACCTTTTTTCTGGTGGTTTCAGTATGTAAATTTCATGCACTTATAACAGACAACACAACTAATAAAATATTCTCTTTCTGCATTCAGCATGAGCTATACTACCATTGATGATTTGCCTCTGCATCTTTTGTGGTAATCACGATTTTTTATTTTCAGTCGCCATTATTTTTTCAGTAGAGTGGGCTCTTTTCTGATTTCAGTATGCAATTTTCATGCAAACACAACTAATAACATACTCCCTGACTACACTCAGCACGAGCTTTGCTACTTTTGAGGATTTGCCTCACTCAATCGTTATCGGTTTTTCAGCAGTTTGACAACGAATTTCTTTTATGGTGATTTTGGTCTGCATATTTTATACATTTTCAACAGACAACATGACTAATAAAGTACTCTCTTTCTACATTCAGCATGAGCTTTAATATTTTTGTATATTTGCTCTTACATCTCTTGGGTTTTACATGACTTTTTTGTTTTTCTGTCGCCATTATTTTTTCAGCAGTGTGACCTCTTTTCTGGCGATTTCAGCATGCATGTCCCACACATTTACAACAAACACCTTGCGCAATTAATAAAATACTTTCTTTCACAAAGTCATACGTGCCAACTTTCTAATCTGATACATCTACCTCTCCTCTGTATTTGTTGTAGAAACAGATTGGGCTTAAGTAGTTAACTTCCAACTCTCTTTTGTTTTATTACTTACGACAAGCTTTCTCTATTATGACAATTGTTGAGAACAAAAACTTCCTTGCTGTCTTGTTACTTCGTGGGGGTTGTTTGCTGTTGATCTGCAAAAAATTAATTAAATCGGGTAAATAGGCCGATCCGTCAATGTCTGCTGCTATGTTAACCATTGCGTGTAGAGAAGACTCTTGAGAGGCGTCCATATTTTCCGAGTTCGGTGAATTCTGACGCATCTTGCATAAACCAGAATGCGTGTTGCATTAAATTTTGATATTGATTTTCAATTGCTATGTCATAAATTTTAAGTTTATAAATGACATGTTCTAATTCTTGTTAAACGATCTGGTGAAGAGACGTTCTCTTGGCTGCAAACTATTTTGATGCTTTTTCACTGATGGAGTTTATTGGTAATGTTTTTGAACTCTTTTAATGTTGTCTTAAGTCCTTATGGTTGTGGTTTGCCGATTATATCTTCATTGTCATTCTAGGCACTTTCGGTAATTAACTAAAAAGAATTCAAATGAATTTTTTATATAAAAATTTTGAACTTTTTTTTATAAAATGAAATATATTAAAGCTTTGTGTGTTTATCGGTTTAAGAATGACTTTTTTGTCACGCCGTTAAAAAAATTCATTTGTATCCTTTCGGCGAAGACATTTTATTTGTGACGATGGTGCACCATGCCCTTACTAATATTGAATTCCTTTACTCATGCTAGCATTTGTCGCACTCGATCGACTTGGGAGTTTTTCTTGTTGACCCGAACGTGGCTCATTTTTAGCCGTTTTCTTCCTGTAGTGAAACACACTTCCGTTCTGGTCGCTTGCACCAACATTTCACCCGTTTCCATAGTCCTTTTCCTCAATTTTTAGCAGAACTTGATGTTTACTCCCTGCTCCATAACACCGTGATCCTACTTCTCACACTCACTACATTCGACTGCCCGCAGCAGGTTTATCCTGGTCTCTGCTAGTGTACGTGCACTTAGCCCATATTACCTTTGACATATCGGACCATTTACCGAATTTTTTATACACGGTTTGTTCAAATTTTGTGTCAGTTGCAACAAAAAAGATGACATGTTTTTTGCATATCTCTATCTAAACACCTGAGATTCGTAACAACATTTTTCAGGGCCTGATATTGAAGAACAAATGTCAAATCTGTAAAATTTCAGATGGAAACTTTAAGCTCTTTATGTCTTGAACAACAGATTCTTTTAGGCATTTGTTTATCTACTAGAAATAGTTCTTAGAGTCAAAAATTAAAAAATAAATAAGGAAATGATTTTCTTAATGTCAATATTAACTCTTAAAATCAAATATGGGGGATGTTTCTAAGGTACTGCGTTAGACATTTACATAAGTTTTTACATATTTCACTTGATAAACTCTGGGAAAGTAATTTACTTTCCTCCTTATTGAATCCGTTGCCACAACATTTAGGAGAGAAGAATTCATTCTACCATATTAAAGGCAACGGAATGTGATCTGCTAGAAACACATTCATCGGTTACAACGTTCTGGTTCGTGTGACATTGCATCTTGCTTTCATTGTGTCGTCATACCATCTCGTGTTCGGTCACCCAACACATTTTCTCCTAGTTCAAAGTCTCCATTCTGTTATTCACTTCATCCATTTGGCCGCGTTTTCGGTTTATTTCCATGTTATTTTCGCTATCAATTCAACTGTTCTATTCGTCGTTGTTATTTTCCGTATTCACCCTAAGAGTTTACTCTTAACTTAATGTAAACCAATAAAAATCATTTTTTTTTCAAATTAATTCCTTCAACACTTTATTAGAATTTACTTTCTGAACACGTCTTCTGATTATATGAAACGGTTTGAACCTTGTCAGTCTAAAATATGATTGTTCAAAAGTATTTTTATTTGTAACCACGTTTTACTTTAATACAATGTGAATAGTGCTATAATTATCCTTCTATTTCTAACTGTTCTTGACATATTTCAATTTTATGTAAGAAACTTTTTTCCTTTTTTGATAAAGTTTTGTTCATCTTACATTGTTTGTGTATTTTTTACGTATTACTCAATTTGTTATATACCAATACGTTCTATTATTCTTGAGAATCATCTATAGATTGACACCTAAAAGCTAATTTACAGTAACTCATGACATATTGCTTGCATTTTGATGGAGTTCGAGTCTCTTTGTAATCATAAGTGTTGTTGCATTTTAATTTGTGGTATGACTTAAGTTATCTGGAAGCTGCGTTTGTTTCACGGGGGCAGACAATGGCGGCCTCTGTCGATTCTTCCTCGGAGAGGGTATCTTGTGGGAGTTTTCTTTTTAGTCTTCTATGGATGTTTCGCTGTCCGAGATTGTAGTGTGCTTTGCCAGTGCAGTTGTTCATGGTAGTAATAAAATCCTGGTGGTCGTGATGATATATGTTTGAAACGGTGATACTCCAAGTTCTTGGTGTAGTTGAGCATTGCGAACAAACCAGGGGGCATTCATTGCAATTCTCAGTACCTTGTTTTGGTATCTTTGTAGTTTTAGGTAATTCGTCTTGGATGTTGTGCTCCAGATTGGAGATGCGTAGAGAGCTAGAAGGGATTTGTAAAGAAGGATGGTGCACTCAGGTTTAAGGGGGGTGTTGCAGTTTATGATGGGGTACAGTTGTCTGCGTCGGTTATGGCATTGAGCTAATTTCTGATTGATGTGATAACTCCAGCTCAGTCTAGTGTCACGAAACACTCCTAGATATTTAACTGCTAAGTCTTTAGGTGTCCATGGTATAACTTGTCCGTCTATAGTAAGAGATGGGAAATTGGCAAATCTTCTTAATGTGAAGATTTTGCATTGACATTTGCTGGGACTAATTTTTATGTTCCACTCTTTAAGCCATTTGCAATATTTATCTGGGAGTGCATTAGTAATTTTGATTAGGCGTAAGTGTATAACTTTTTCGAAGCTTAGAGATGGTGGTCAGTAGACTGATTGGACGATAGCTTGTAAGGAGTTCTTTGTTTTTCCCGGTTTTGGGAAACATGAGTATATGTGCGTGTTTCCAGGTTTGTGGGAAATAGCCTAATCGCAGGCATGCATTCATCAGGGTTGCCAGGTATGAAAGACATTTTCTAGTTAGATGTTGGAGGACAAGGTTGGGAATTAGGTCATGTCCGGGGGGTTTTCGATTGTGTAGCGTTTTTATTAGCTCCGCTAGTACGTTTGCGGATGTGGGTGTTTCAATGTAGTTCGTTATGTAAATCACTTGGGTGGGGGTCCAAGAAATTGTCGGTGTGAATGTCTGTTCCAGGTGGTTGGCAAATGCGGCGGATTTAGCTTCGTCTGTACAAATGGCACCGTTGTTTGATTTTAGTATTGGTATTTCTTGTGGGGTTTTTAAAATTTATCTAGTGGTTTTCCACATTCCCGGGTCTCCTGGGCCTATATAAGCAATGTGTTTGCGATGACATTGAATTCTGTGATCGTCGAATTCACGTTTTAATTGATGCGTTAGGTTGTTTACCTGTCTTTTGGTTTCTGGGTTTCTTGTTCGTTGGCAGTCTTCGGGTTTGGCTTCGAGATTTGATCAAGTTGATGATGTGGGGGGACGAATGTTATAGTCGGGTCGAGGATATCTGGGTTTACTTAGGGATGCCTTCTTGGCAGTATCGGTTATCGAAGAGATTGTGCCGTTTTGGGTAATAAGAGTTCGCATTTTGGTGAGGTTGAAGTTCAATATCTCTTGGAAAAGTTCCCAATTTATCGGTCCGTTGGTGAGTTGGGCAGGGGGTGGTTTGGGTTTGGGAGTGCTATCGAAGGAGATTAGTACCGGCAGGTGATCAGAATTTAGCTCAGGCATGACTCGTTGCACAATTGGCTAGCGAAGTTTTTTTGAATAACTATATCCAGTATATCTGGTTGATGATCAGCTCTGTATGGGAAGTAAGTGTATTCGTCTGGTGTTAACACTTGGAGACCATATATCGTGGAGAATTGTTTGAATTTTGTGCCTTTTGGGTTTCTTGCTCTGCAGCCCCAGGTTGTGAGTTTACAGTTTAGGTCGCCGACCATCAGTGTTGGTTGTGAGTGTTGTATAGTGCCTTGACATCTTTTTCTTGTAGGAATTTGTTGGGTTGCCTGTAGGCACTCATGATGGTAAAGTTACTTGAATCGTTGAATTTAATTTGTATTTCTGTGACTTCTAGCGTAGTATGTTGAGAGATGGCAATCGGGTTGTGGGGATAATTTTGCTTGATGATGATAGCAACTCCGCCAGACGCTATCTGGGTATTTCTGTCTTTGCGATACACGCGATAACATGGGATTCTAAAGTTTTTGCCTTCTGTGAGGTGGGTTTCAGAGATGCAAGCTATGTCTACTTGGTATCTGGCTAAGAAGGCTATGAACCTTGAGAGCTGATGTCGTTGGCGGTCCAATTAAGGATTGTTGATACGTTGACTGGTCGATGTCGATTAGGGTTTATTTAGGAGTATGGGTAGGAGAGTGTAGGAAAGATTTGATTCGGGGGAGATATGGTGTAATTAGGTTTACTAATATATTGATGAGATCATTTGAAGGGGCAGGATCTGGTGTTTGCTGAAATGAGTTTGGGATATTGCTTAAAAGGTTTTGTACGCATTGAGCATATGTTTGGTTATCTTTTGCGTATGCATTGTTAAAGTTGGTTCTATTAGGGGTCCTAATATGTATTCCTTGTGGTGGCTGCATCCACGATAGCTGGCGGCGTGGTCCCCTCCGCAATTAGCACATGTTGGTTTTTCGTCCTTTTTTGTTGCAGGCAGTATCATTATGGGTTCCTGCACATTTGACGCATTTAAACCCCAGGGTGCACTAGTTCCTTGTGTGCCCGTATTTCTGGCACCTGTGACATTAAGGTATGTTGGTGGCGTTTTTTCGTAATTTCACTGAAACGATGGAGTGATTTAGCTACATCAAAAAAGGCAAAATAATATTCAACCTTAAGCCGCTGCTTAAGGTTGAATATTCTTTTGCCTTCGTCGTTGTTTATTAATTCGACTGCACAAATTGGTAGCGGTCTTTTTTCTTTAGTTAACAGTCTGGTTAAATTGATAACTGGTAGGGTTGTAAGGGCTTCGTTTAGTTCTTGTTTAGTTAAGGACAAGGGTACATTTTTGATCACTACGGATAGAGGTTGGGATTGCGGTAAGTATAATAAGGAATTTGATTAGTTTTGTAAAACTCTGTTAGTTTGCGATAATTATCCTCTTGGGTTAAATTAATTCGTATGGTGTTTTAGCTATGCGTTGTTGTAAATGGGCTTTTTATTAGGGCTTTAATGTCTGTCACCAGAGCTTTGTGATTTATGTTATAATCTGGGTAGATTGGCGGGATTTTTATTTTGTTTTTAGTTGTGGTTTCTGTGCGATTTTTATTTTTAGTTGGCTGACTATTGTTTTCATCGTGGACGTTGTGTGATAAGTTGTAGTATTTATTTTGTTTCAGTAAGATGTCGGTTGACCATAGGTACCTTTTTTGTACGTTATTGATAGGAGGTGTTGGGTGCTTGATTTTGCAAGTTGGTTTTATTATTAGATGAACTGTTAATTTGTTCCGTGGTTTATAGTTTTAAACGATGGAAATAAAATGTGAATATTTACCCGCTGCGCTATGAGGCTATCTATAAGGTCGAATGTAGAACCGCGATAACAGAGCACTCGCGTAGCGTCTGCACTGATTCACGGTTTGCTCGGGAATCGCATGTTAATCTATAAGTGCGAACTGAATTTAGTAAGTTCAATAGGCCCTTTATATTAATGGTGAGTTGTACAGTTGCTTTAAGTACGTGTATAATTAGGCCTGATTATAGAGCGGATGTATGGAAAATTACATTACGAGAATCGATAGACAATGCATTGTTGAGATAACAACATTGGAAATAAACTGGAAGACGAATGGGCTGTTGTTTGTTTCGCTACACGTAGATATTATAAAGATTTTGAAATGGTTGTAAGCGCAATAGATGGCACTTATATGATAAGCATCGAGTGTTATCTTATCGCCTCAGTCTCGAATATCCTGTGTCCAATTTAAATATTGTTTTTAGATTTTGCGAAAAACTAACCAGTCACCGAATTCTAAAATAATTTATCTGAAAATAATGTTTTTGTTCTTTCGTGCGGGAACACCATCTTGTTGAAATGACAAATTTTTCAAACTGTTTTGGTCAAAATTTACAACTACTGTAACATTGGTATTTTCCACAAAATGTGACCTAACGCTGGACTATAACGCAATATATAATGGATATAAATAGGGTGTAAGGAAAGTGTTACAACACAGCCCAAGCGATGGTTACGCGTTCTGACATATTTAATCGTTTAAACCTACACTGCACCCGACTAGGCGAACTCTGGCTATTAATTATTTCTAAGATTTAACAAAAAGAGTTTGCAATGTCACCTTAGTCAAAAACTGAATACAAGACAATTTTATGTTATAACTTTACACGCAGTTTAAGTATTGATTAGTGTTTGGAGTTTGAGGAGTTCCAGGAAGGAAACGAAACGCTCCAAGATCAGGTTCATCACGGAGTAGGATATCGCTGCTATCAGGAAGATACTAGAGTCCCGTAGAAATGTGAGCTATCGCCAGATAAAAATGACTGGAAGTTCCTGCATTGGCATTTCATAACATTTTGCACGACTATTTGTTTATTCTTTTGGGTACCCAATGTCTTAATCGACGAGAAGGTGGCATGACTTGTTTTGTGCCGCGAGATTCTCATAAATTTGAAAAAGGAATATCTTGCTATGTCAACAGCATCAATTTTTATGGCGTCTCTACTAAAGCCCGAAACAAAGCTTGTGCCCTTGGAAATGAAAAAACGTTCGTATCTAATGATTGAGATTCTTAAGGAAACGTGGAAGAATGGAAGAGAAGAACAAATTCTCAGTTTATTGTCAAGTATGGAACCAAGCGTTGTCGTGAAGTAGGGTAACGTTTTGTATTGGAGATTTGCGTATTTTTGGATGATATGCGAGTTTTATTTCGTCCAATAGTTGATAGATGCAGTGTTAACATCATAATTTTGCTCCTCTAGCGACGTCAGTGTATCGTATCTTTAACTGCTTCTCTTCTACTCAAAATTTGTTTATGCCACGTATACCCTTGTCTTCTTAAGATGTCCTAGAATTGTATTTTAAGTTTTACGAAAATTTTGGACAATCTTACGCCTTCTCCTGCGAATAATAGTGCGGATACATCTCTACCTACAACTTTCAGAATCCGCACTATATCCATTCATCTCACGGTGTATAAAAAAATAAATTTTGCTTTATATTTGATTTACTTAAGTAAAGCTCAGAGACAGGATAATAATTTTTGGGACATTTGCAAGTAAAAAACTCATCAGAATACATCAGATACAAAAATCTGTAAATTGTAGAGTGTAGAGTACAATTTGCCCAATTTTGACTAACTCTTTCTGAATTTCTAGAAGATTTTATTAAAAAAACACCCTATAACTTACGGAGTAACAGATGATAAGTTTAAAATTAAAGAAACAGGAACCTGGGAATTCCATTCAAGGAGCGGAAGATTTTGGTGTAACTCTTGTAAGGACTCGTGCCCAAATTTAATCTCTTTATTACACCCTTTTTCATCTATCAATTGTAAGAAGAGAAAGCAACCATCAGCTTACGAGATGTTTATTATCATGATTTTTCTAGTTCTGTATATAGAATTAGCAAACCCCCCCGAAAAGAATTAAAAAGAAAGAATCTGGTTACCAATTATTAAACTTAAAGTACAGGCGTTATTTCAAGCACTTCTATAGCTTTTACAAATGATTTCACGTGATACAGCAATCTCTAAATGGTAAAAAAGACAGAAAATATTTTTTACTGTGCTCCTTTCTTTAAGCTCTTTTCAAAAATTATAAACAAAAAAAAATTAAGACCAATTAAGCTCATAGATTATTGACACCCTGCCAGAGCTTGAGGGAACAAGGGAACCTTTTTGAGAAAGACATGAAAAGTGATACGTAAAGTTGGATCGCCTATACAATTTTGAATTAAGCAGAATTTGTCAATAAACAGTTAAACCACCCTATATTATCTTTAAACATTTTAATTTTCCCTAAAACTAGCTTCAATCTTGCTATAATACGTACAAATTGCCGCGTTCAGATGAATGTGCTGAAATGAAATAAAACTTGACGAAGGTAGTGGAAATGGTGTTACAAATAACTGATTATAATAACAAGACAAAATTATGCAATTGGAAAGTAGTGATACCGGCTGATATTGAGTCATAGAGATATCTAATATCATCCTACTGAAGATTGTCCTACAATTATTACAACTGTCGCTTTAGATGTTGCAGATTCGTTTATAACTGCAGCTGCTGTCTATCTGACTACATGTTTTAAAAGTGACTCTAGAGACCAAGGTGTCTAAAGAAGATTGTCGACAGCAACTTCAAGAGGAATGTTTGATTAAAGAGCCTGAACCAGCGGAATCTCAAAAATCACATTGACCCCAGAAGAAGTCACATATTACCCGGAGAGCACCAAACAACATAACGTAGTATACTTCCCACAAGCGAACGAAATATTTGAGCAACTACACTGAATATATACAGTAGAATAATAAATTAAATGGGGTCCTGGCGTGCTAGATGATCTTTGGACTCATTGCAAAAAAATGTTACCAATTGAATAGGCTTTAGGGATTTTCTAGCATTCGGTCAAAAACACTTGGCTTCTTTCTCTTTTTCATTAGCCATTATTAATTTTTCTAAACAACATCAGCAATTTGGACTTATTCGATTTACATGCACGCGACAACCACCTCACTCTAATTGTTTCTCTCTATGTAGTTATCAATCTGTACCATGGTTCTCCATCTTCTTCCGTCTATTGTCAACTTTTTAAAATCATTATAAGTTCCGCACTGTAAGTCCTTTATGATTTTCATTATGTACTGCATTTGTGATCCGCCTGGTGCGCTTTTTCTTCCAACTCTTTCTTCTACAATTGTTTTAGAGAATCTCTTATGATGTAGGATATATCTAATTAGTAGGTTTCATTTGTTATTCTATCGATCCAGGTTATGCTCAACATACTTCTGTAACACCACATCTCAAAAGTGTGTAGCTTTCTTTTCATTGGTTACTATCGTGCGTCTTCAGTTGTTTTTCGTCTTCAATTGTGATATTGCAGAAGCCTTCTTTTCTTGAGGAAAACTAATTTTACCTTTTATTTCCTTGTGCCTTCTTCTATTTTTTATTAATCTACTTCCTCTACAGTGTGATGATCAAATGTAATTTTTGTTCATTGTGTTGGTGTTTTTCCACAAACTCAGATTTTCGTTTTCTTAGCGTTTATTGGCTTGGGCGCTTTCTTTAAGTCTTGTTACTTTTCCACCAGTAGGGTTATATCTTCTACATATATGGACTTCATAGTTTTTTCTTCTTGTATTTTACTGTTCGCTTTGACTTTCTGCTGTAGTTTATTAGTGCTGATTGTAGATATGCATTAAATAGTGATAGTGGTAGCGGTCAACCTTGTCTGGCTCCTTTTTCTATTCTTTTCTTACCTTTATTGCAGTTGCATCTTGTTAATGTAGTGCTCGTATAGTTCGTCTAACTCTACGTCTTATCTAGGTCTATGAAGACATTGTATGTTGGCTTTTCTTTCATCATCCTCTTTTCTATTATTACTCTGAAAAATATTTGATCTTCTGTTATGGTTTGTTCTACAATTTTTCAATTTTGTGGTATATGGTTTTGGTCAGTATTTTCGATATATGGGTTACTAGAACTATTGTGCAGCAATTTTTTCAATTCACAGTTGTACTTTTTTTTTGATGTAACGATTATTATTGTTTTAGTGAAATCTTCAAAAGTTTTTCTCATTTTGTATATTCACTATAGTAGCTTGTACATCATCATCATCATCATCATTAGCCATCTTCGGTCCATTTCTGAACATAGGCCTCTTTCATGTTTTCATGTAGAAGGAAGATCGTAGAAGGAATACATGGATTCGAAGCATTACGAAAGTTAAAGATGTTGTGGAGGCAGTGACAGAACTGAAGTGGGGTTACGCAGGACATGTTGCTAGATACCAAGATGGAAGATGGTCTAACACTTTATTAAAATGGAGACCATACCTAGGAAGAAGAAACAGAGAGAGGACGACCCCCAATTCGCTGGACCGACGACCTTAAGAAAACGGCCAGGTTAGCATGGATCAGAGAGGCTCAAAATCGTGAACACTGGAGAAACATGAAACATGAAAAAACATGAAAGTAGCTTGTACAGTGTTTAATAATTTCTTTCTCCTAAATCCTAATAATCTCCACTAGAATTTGAGTAATTGTTGTTGCTTTGTTTATTTTTAATTTTTGGACTGCTTTAGCGTATTTTGACCAAGTTTAGCATATCTTCTTTCTTATCTTAATAACTTCTTCATTGCTGTTTTCTTTGTATAGTTTTTTAGTGTGGCGTTTCCACCTTTCTACAATAAAGATTCTTTCAGCAAGATATTTTCTGTTTTTTCTGTTTATCCCCTTTTCTTTTTATCCCCTTAAAGAAAAATGTTATTGCCTTGTAGACTTAGTCGAGTCTTGCTTCTTTGAAAAGATTACTGACTTTTCCTCTATATATTGTTTGTTAATTTTGTTTCTCAGTTTTTGGTACTTTTCTTGAACATAACTTATTTACAGATTTTTATATTATCTTATTTATTTAATCATTTAGATAATATCATTTGTGGTTCACAGTTTCCATATTTTGTCTTCTTTAAATTGAAATATCTCCCGCTGCGTTAACTGTAATAATAATAATAGTTCCCCGTAATAGGCCTCGAAGGCCCTTTGGGGTTGTAACAGGATAGGTCTGCTACAATCTAGAGCCTACGGTACACAAGGGTAGTAACGTGGCTAGCGCTACGTACCGACCGCCTATTATTACCCCAGAGTTTGACCTCCAGGTACTCATTTATTGCAGCCTGAGTCGAGCTGGGCCGTAAAAATGCTAGTGATTGAATTGGCGAGAGCGGTGTTCGAACCCGCAACTCTTGGTTTCGTAGTCTAGCGATCTATCCACTAAACCACCAGGGTTCTGCGTTAACTATACATTGTCTTATGATGTTTCACGTCTTATCTACGTCTACCTCATTTTGTTTTGTTATTCTTCCAAATATCCAAGTATTCTATTGTCCAATAATTCTTTTGTAATTTCTTATTTCAATTTACTGATTTGCCACGTTTCCCTTTAATATTTTTTTAAGTTTTTAATTCTTAAATCGCCATCATTACTAGGTTGTGTTCACTATCGACGTCGGATATGTTTTGCTATGTTTTACCTGGTTTTGAATAGTTTTTCACAAGTATAAAATTAATCTGGAATTTTTGATATCCTTAGCCATTTTCCATATTTTTCTTTGCACAAAACTCTATCAGACGGTGATCCCTTTTGTGTCTTCCCTCTAATTCGTAGCAGCCCGCAATTTCACTTTCCACTACTTTGCTAACCCTCGTTAATATTAGGTTCTCTTCTCCTTTGACGTATTTTATTAATTCCTCTAATTCTTCATACACTCTTTCTACTTCATCGTCAATATAGTCTGTATTTGGGATGTATACTTTCACTCTTGAGGATGTAACCATTCACTTTAGTCTTATTTTTCCTCGTAACTCCTACTCCGGCCTGTTCATTTATAGTAGCGCTGTTTGTTATCCTGTATTCATCACTCTACATGACCATCTTACTTCACTTATTCCGAGCAGATCTATGTTACTGTGTTTCATTTCTTGATTGATATTTTCTAGTTTTCCACCTTTCTGCAATGTTTTAACGTTCCACGTTTCAATTATTCTTAATTTGGACACATTTCTGTCTTTATTAGTGGTCCAAAATTGGAGATCCAACTAGAGGGCAGATTTATCTTCGGGATCTTTAACTACTAAAGACACCATATCATTAGTGTTGATAATCTTAGGAGGGCCAGCTATTGTTATGTTTCTATTATTATTGGGTCTCCAAAGCCTCATTAGTAAAAACTGCGAAAACGTGAGGTTAGCATTTGGATGACAGAAGCTATATATTATGCTCATCCACATCTTTATACCCTTCCAATTATTTAGGTAACATGAAACATGTAAATTAGTACCATATATTACGCTGATCAGCATGGAATCAAACAATACGTTACAGAAGTATTTTCTGGAAAAATAACTCGCTCTCTAACATGCAGATTGCTATTTTCTCCCAACTATATGGATTAAAAATAAACCAGGTCATTTTTAATATTCTATTATTTTCCACAGCCCCTGTATAAGTTATATGGAACTAAAAAGCGAAAATAAAATGCTTGTCGATTAACAATTGTAACACGGGTGAAGTACAAATTAATTCATTATGTGCGGTACTCGTTCAAGCTGCATTAATTTAACACTTGTAATCGACTAGACCCATTAACGTTTGTTTATATTTCACCCAACTGGGCCGGTTTATAGTCGTTTTAATTGCTGCTGAAATCTAGTGTTAAGCGGTTATTTATATTAATTACACAAACCGCAGCGTTTCTATTTCATACCGTCGAAATCAATTAAGTATTCGTTTAGCTTTATGTAACAATTCGATAATAAAGTTTTAATTAAAGCTCTACCGGGACTGGTCAGGAACTTCCGACGAGCTGCGCTCTCTTAATTTATTTTTATCGCCTCAATTTTGGTTTAAGTGAAACTGCGTACAGCTTGTCTCGCTGAATTTTCAGCTCGTAACGATTCAGAAACATTTGACGGGAATGACCTTAATTTATAACTTGTCCCTATGGCGAAATAGATCTGGCATGAAATTTGCCGTTAATATTTTATGGCTCGGCAATCACAGCAACGCGTGCTATTGGACAAAAAAGTATTAGTCCATTTAGCGCAAAAAAGCCACTAAAATCCGATAGCGCCGTTGCTATACAACTTTATTGCTCTCCAAGAGACCCGTGAAGAGCAAGCATTAGTTCACCTTCAAATCCGCTGAAGGGGGACTTCGCACACTTTGTGGCGACTTCTTGACAGCTTTTCGATTGAATTTCGAGCACTAGCCCAGCAGACAGAGCGCCAGATAATTTTTGGCGTACTTGAATTGATATGGGTTACAACAAAATATCTACAAAAGAGATGCTTGTAGATAGAGATACTTGTCGCCTCTTGCGACTGTCTGTAGCAGACTGAAGATTAAAAGGCTATTGGCAGTACAATTTTGTTTTGGTAAACAAACCGCATGCTGCGCAAAAATTTGCAAACGTGCGGGAGAGTCAAGTGTTTGTTTTTTATAATCTATTAAATAACCTTGATTACAAGCCCTTCAGCTCTTACAAAATGGATAGGTTTCTTTAGACTAAAGATATTTTTATAGAGACATACATTTCTGTTTATAATCGCCCCAATATTTTATAGCGGGGTTCTCGTCGTTGGAATTCTAGAATCAGATGCCGTAGTATTTATCTGAATATATTAGAAACATATCTTGAATGACCTCTAAGTGTTCGACCACCATCATTTGGCATTTGCGATGTAGAGTGGTGTAAACTCCTCCTATCTTTTTATGTTGAATGTGGAAAAAAGTTTACAGAATATTTATTTTTACTAAACAAAACTACAGAACTGGAAATTTTGTTTCAGTGCGTTTTAAAAAGGATACCGGCTAAGCAGTGCCCCTCTGTTTCTTTTAATGCATATTTCTTTTCGTATTACATTTTGTAAGGTTTGGAGAATTCTAGGGTGATGTTCGTAAACCTTAGTCTTGAGATATAAGACGTCAAACGGAATAAGATGCGATAAGCGAGCAGGCCAAAAGACGTCACCCTTGAGAGATTAGACGCCCGGAACTCATGCAACATTTAAGGCGAAGCTCTTGGTCTGTGGGCTGTCGCTCCATCCTGTTGGACCCAAATGTCATCCAGTTGGAATGCATCATTCACTAGCGATTTGGAAGCGGCAGTAACACATTAACCTCCCTCTTCAAAAAAAGTCGGGGTTAATGACCTTACCCATCGTACACCAAACTGACACGTTGTTATCACTCAAATTTCGCAAGAGCAACGACATGTTTGCGCCTGGATAGCTTCAGAGACTGGAAAATGGAATGTTTTACTACAATGATGTTTTTTAGTGTTGGTGCACTCGCGATCTTCCTGTTCCCCTTTTCGCTACAGAACCAATGCTTCCGAAGTTTTCTAGCCACAACAAAGTCGACTTTCTATCGAAAACGGAGGTTCAAAGAACATTGTGCTGCCACAACAAAGTGATTCTTCTGAATGTACGCTTTAACAGCAAAAACTTTTTGTCCAGTCCCGTACATGATTATTAACGGCTTTTCTAGGCAAAGCTTTCGCACGACATGCGCCTAATAAAATTACTTTCTCCACCTTGAAATTAGGGAGGGTGTTTTTCCTCAACTTATACCCCCTTTGCTTAAATTTATGAAGTATCTATTTTAAATATTAATTTTTTGGGGGGAACAACAGAATATTTACAGCAAATATTAATTTTCCATCCTAACATAACAGGAAAAATTGGGGTAGTTGGGCTATAGACGAACACATTTATGTATTATTTGTTCTTCGTTTCAATCGCGCTAATCTAGGGAGTCAAGCAACTGAACAGATAGTTAAAGCAGCTTATTTTGAACCAAAAAGATTCTTAAAGAGAAAAATAAAAATGAAAAATTATTTTTAAAGAGCATTAGCCGGCTCTCATAAAAAATTTCCGAATATGGGTCTAAAATAATTATATGCAATGAAAAGAACTTTTGAATCTGATTACAATTTATTTCGGTACGACGTCAGGGAGATACTCTGTTCGTGGCAGTGTGAGAAGACGAGCTGTACCATGAATAACTGACATCTGAGTGTTTTAAATGCTGACTGGAATCCACTCTAGCTCATTCTCCTCTCCGCTTGGAATTGATTTCGCGCCAAACCCTACAGTGTGAAAAGAAAGCATGGACATAGTCTAAAAAAAGAATTTTTTTGGTGCACTGATCCATCATCGAATTCTAGTGTTGCAAATCATCATGGGTTTTTCAGGAGGCAAGCTGACTTATCCATATCGAGTTGAATGGATGCGATTGGGTGTGACACACGAAATCAGCAAGTGACCAGGCTACTTCTGATTTTGCCTGTGCATCATACAACAAAAAAGAAGATGCCAATGTTATATATACCAATTATAATCAACAAGAGCATAAATCAAAGTCGTATGGACATGACTTATTTATAGTAAGAATCACAAAGCTATGTACTTGCCCATATGCGATGCGTTAACAGAAGATTAGTATCAATTCCTGGTGATGCACACCTTGAATTCTTAAAGCATTTCTGTATACATATCCTGGCAAGGTCTCGGAGAATGATTTTTTCTCATCTTGTTTATTGAAAATTACTTAGTAACACCAAATTGTTCTAAATTTGGTGTAAAGATTGAGCTTTACCTACAGAGATCAATTGATGAAAGTTAGACTTTGACTAAATTATTGGATTAGACATTATAGGTGCAGTTAATATTAGCTTTTCTGTTTTCTTCCGTTTTTCTAAAAGCTAATCTATAGATGAATGGAAGAATTCGTGCTTAATTTGAATACATTAAAACAAAGGAGGTTGCATTTTAATGAGAAGTTTTGCACTGAATTTGGTAAATTGTTTACAATACTTTTACGAGGGTAAGGTGAAAAGTTCTCGGCCTGGCAATGAAAGACTGCGACTTTCAGTTAAAAAATGATTTTATTTTTCTACATAATCTCTCTTGACTTCAACACACTTGATCCAGCGCCTCTCCAACATCAGTATTCCTTCTCGG
This sequence comes from Sinelater perroti, assembly GCA_036346155.1. Taxonomy (NCBI): domain Eukaryota; kingdom Metazoa; phylum Arthropoda; class Insecta; order Coleoptera; family Elateridae; genus Sinelater; species Sinelater perroti. Next base: position 633,156 of record JARFIY010000209.1, on the reverse strand, counting down.
AAGTGAGAATCTGGAAGATTGTGAAAATATCCATCAACTTCTTCATTGGATGCGAAGCGCTTGCCAGAAACAAATTTTTTTAAGTTTGGGAACAGATGGAAGTCTGAGGGTGCCAAATCAGGAGAATAGGGGGGATTGCCGAGCAAATTATGCCCCAAATCCCGCAGTTTTCCCATCGCCCACGCAGATGCGTTGCCCTGATGAAAGACGATTTTTTTCTTCTTAAACCAGGCCTCTTCTCGCGAATTTTGGCATCCAGCTGGTCAAGAAGGTTGGAGTAATATTCGCCTGTAATTGTTCTGCTTTTTGCAAGATAATTAATTAACAGGATCCCTTTCGCATCCCAAAACACGCTGGCCACCTTTCCGGCAGATGTGATCGACTTCGCTTTCTTTGGCGCTGAACCACCGGCTTCCACCCACTGTTTCGTTTCTGGCGTGTAGTGGTGGACTTATGTCTCATCCATGGTGACAAATCGCCGCACAAAATCGGTCGGACCCCTGTTGAATCGATCCAAAGATTGCTGCCAAAATCGTTTGCGCATTTGCTTTTGATCGGCATTCAGCAAATGCGGCACCCATCTTGCGCAGAGCTTTCGCATCCCTAATTCTTCGTGCAAGATGTTTCGCACCCTTTCTTCCGATATCCCCACAGCCTCAGCTATCTCACTCACCTTCACTCGCCTATCGTCCAACACGATATCATGCACTTTTTCGATGGTTTCCGGTGTGGTTGCGGTTTTTGGCCGTCCTTCACGTGGGTCATCTTCGAGGGATGTGCGACCACGTTTAAATTCAGCTGCCCACTTTTTAACAGTTGACATGGAAGGAGCAGAGTCCCCGTAAACTTTTGTCAACTTCGGATGAATTTCTTTAGGGGTTAATCCATCCAAAACAAAGAATTTTATAACCGCACGATATTCAAGTTTATCCATTTTAACAAAAAACATGCAACATGTCTACTGAAAAAATTCGTGTAACAAACTACTTGAGCGAACAAGTTGAAACTAGTCATACTAGCTAATGACAGATGCACCCAAGCAGGAAGCATAATTGTTTGCCGATTGCAGCACCATCTCTGTGTCAGGCCGAGAACTTTTCACGTTACCCTCGTACTTACTTATTTTCAATTTTCTCTTTATTTTATTATTTATTTTTTATATTACGACCAAAAAGGTTTTTATGGCGTCTAAAAATTTGCGCGGAGACGCAGTCCAACTTATTATTGTTCGTCAAAAACTAGAATTAGACTTGGGAGTAAATTCAAGTTTTTTTATTGCAAAATTCAGACGCAATGTCATTATTCACGCTCTTAAGAATCTCTTCAGTTGAAATACTTGGGTTATTTTTCACTAAAGCGTACACAACGTTATTATCAATCCCAGAAGCTTGTTTAGAATGAGATTGATCATCCAAGTTGAAATCGCTAGTCTGAACTTTATAAAACTACTGTTTTACTGCCCTGAAAGAATAAATAGGGTCCAAATAAATGTCCTGATATTTTCTATATGTTTGGAATGTCCTCTATGGACGGGTGTTATTACTTTTCTGCGAAATAGGCCTCCCTCTCCAAACAACCCTGAACAAGTTTCTTCACCTTAATGGGGAACAAATAAAGCGATCAGTTCTAGTAATAGACTTCTACTTCACTTGCCAATTAGTAGAAATCAATTTGTCTATGTGCATAATGCTCTTCGTCCATGACTCTCAAGGGCCGACCAAATCGATCCTGATCATGAAGATTTGTTGTGGTTGGATTTCTTTCTTTCACATTTCTCTTCATACTTCTTGCCTACCTTTATTAGTATAGAAATCCACATGGAGACTGTCATAGACAATCCCCATTTGTCGATACACAGCCATCAGTCGTTAGAAAATTAGTGACACCGCGTTGTTTCAATCGAATGTCCACCTCACATGTTATTTTAATCACTGCAATAGATCCACCCAATATTATGGGGATGCTACTGGGTGTTTTGATAACCAATTCAGATTGCAGAATATTACCAAACTTGTGGGTTAGAAGATAAGAAATATTACAAAAGATAACTGTCCTAGTCCATAGAATATGGCAGAACAATGAAAAATAAATAGTGGTACAATCTCTGTACATTGAAGTAATGGATTATTACTTTTACATGGACGAATCAAATATAAATCAGTAAGCGGAGATGGCTCCTGAGTGTTTTAGTTAAAAGTGGTTGAAGGGAATTCTCCACGTAGGGCACCTCACACTAAGGCGTCTTTGGTCTATATTACAATGTCAGAACAAAAGGTACCTTAGTCCTTTACGTAATGAATTATTATCAAGTTATATACGACAGAGTGTGTAATACTGTTCGAAAAGTACAGCGCTAACAAGACTCAAGGGTAGAACACCCATCCTATAGTCCCCGATTTATCGTCCTTTAGTTGTATCACTAGAAGCACTCGAAAATAAAAAAGTTATAACTATATAATGATCTTATAAACATAAACTTTCTTTTATACTATAAAGATTTTTGAATTATTAGTTTCTTTTTTTAACGCATTACAGTTAATATTTTCTTGTTCAAGCTTTGTTGTTTGTTTCAGATGATCTTCATAATTTTGGCGGCGTTAGTTGCCATCATCTTCTCGTACCACATCTTTCGGCGAAGAAACTTGCCCCCGGGCCCGTGGGGCCTTCCAGTTCTAGGATATCTGCCGTTCCTGAGCCCCACCGCGCCCCACAAGACGTTAACCGCTTTGAGCCAAAAGTACGGCGATATATTTGGGCTGCACTTGGGGAGTGTTTACACCGTGGTGCTCTCCAACGCCAGTCTCATAACCAGCGCGTTTTCCAAGGACAAGGTCACGGGCAGGGCGCCGCTTTATGTCACGCACGGCATTATGGGGGGATATGGTGAGTGTTTCCTTAATTTTAACTGAATTTTCCTAGTTCTGAAGCATATTGACTGTTCAGACTCCTTAAATGTTCTGTAAAGAAACTAGTCAATGTGTTTCGGCTGTATGGTAAAATTTTGCCTTAACATTTTCTTTGGTATTAAAGAATTATAGACAAATAAATAATTATATTTCTTATATAACATTTCTATAATTTATTACAATGATTCACGGGTTCGAGATTGTTTAAGAATGTGAATTACAACACTTTTATAATTGTCTTGAAGATTCTTCTGAACATGAATGTTGTTGCAATACTATTTGAACTGAGAATGTAGTAATATCTCTAATGTAAATAGTATATGCGGCTTCGAACTAATTCACTTTCTATATCACTTACTATAAGCAAGAGATAATTCCTTTGCAAGTGTAAGATTACGCATCCTTCCGTTTATGTAATCTATTCAAATTAGTTCAACTTATTGTCAACATGGTGAAGTGTGTAGAGAGTACGTCAAAAGCGATTACATAGTAAGATGTTCTAGGAACCAAATGAGTATCATGAAAATACGGCAATCATTTGAATTCATCGGTAATCAATGACAAGTTTGTGAAAAGGAACAACTTGCATATAACTCACGATTACTTAAATCCAAATTTAAATTTGACTTTAATGGCTACTTTTTCACAAAATTGTATCAGAACATTTACATTCCGGTTGTTTATGGTGGATACAAAAATTACTGGAGAGTACAAATAGAAACTGACTGTCTTCTCACATAAAGATACAGTATGCAAGGTATAAAAAATTTTTATGTAATTTTTTGCTTCATTAGCGGGGTAGTATAGAGGATCAAAGGCTTACTTTTTGAGTAGTACTTCCGGTTCAATTCCCGACTGGCTACTCACCAGGTACTGGAAAAATTTGGGAAAAATTTAAGTTGCCTTAAAATAGAGTTGTATGCCTTTATGGTCCGGTAAAGGTAAGATGCACTCATATATCCGCTAAAGTATCAGAGTAAAATAAACACTAAATGAAAGTTGGTAATTCAAAGCGGTAAAGTGAATTATACGAAAAGAGGTAAACCACCTACGGTTAAATATGTGGGAGTTTAGTGTTGTTTGAACTATGCTACGTTTACTTGGATGCAAAAATCTAGGTGACTTCAACTACGGGTATATCATAGACTATGCTAGTTGTAATACCTGACAAGGAAGAATCAGTTCTTGATTAAAAATATTCTCATCAACAGTGAATTGGGTTATTTTTCACTTTAAAAGAAACATTAAGCGATCAGTACTACCAAGACTAGAAAATGAATAGTGATAAGAAGGTGGTAAGCGGTTAAATATTTTCTAAATGAAGAAGAAACCCTTTTTGATACCTTTCTAGACAAAGCGTCAACAGAAATGAGCAACAGGGATACGTTCTCGACCGAATGACTCTTGGCAGTCTGTTATTTTTTCTGACGAAAAGCGATACTGTCAATTTGGTGATAGTGGCCGAATCTGAATATGGAAGCATGGTCCAAAATTTGAATGATAAATTCTTTTACCAGACTATAAAATATAGAGGTTTGGTATGATGCCAGATCGCGTTTAATTTTGTACACTGGCATTGTAAATGTAGCCAAATACATTAATATTTTGTATGATGGACTATGCTCACTATACATGCTTATATGGTGTGTCTAAAAAGTCGGTGATAGGAACATAAAATGTATTTATGACTAGTTTATATGCTTTCGCATTTGGAAAGAAACAAGTGAGCATGACTCAAAACCCCAGACATTATCGAGCGAATGCGACAAGTACTGATAGGTTATCGCCGACTGACTATGGTTAACGATGGAGGAATTGAGTATTAGCAAAAGATGAAGGCGGAAGATTTGTTTGTGTCGCCCAAGCTGACAGGCGAAGAGAAACCGTAACTGAAATTATGTTTGGTCAGAACCCATCCTTTTTGCTATCCATTATCACAAAGGATAAGATCTGGTGCTATCAGTTCGATCCGAAATCTAATAACCGAAATCTGAGTGGCAATCCAAGAACGTAAGCTAGCGATTCTGAGATCAATTCCTATGGAGATCTTGATGATAATTTCCACAAGGTGCATGGACGTCTTCAAAAATGTGTTCTAAAGGATGGAGATTATTTTGAAGGCCAATAAAGACAATTTGTTTGTATATTCTATTTTGTTGGTTTTCTGATATCATTCATCAAACTTTCAGACACACGCCATACAATTGGCTGATTTATTAATACACAATTTCCACGTTTATTGGAGGCTCGACTATGGCAGCTACCATTAATAATAATACCATAATAAGATTTTGACTGTAGAAGATCTGCAAAAGGATACAGACCTTTTGCAAAATTCTGTTGTAGTCTTTTCAGTAGGCATGCCGTTTGAGAACAGCTTCAACTCGCAGTACCACCCCTGATGGTGCAATGAGCTTGTGGAGCTGAAATATAAAGTGGGTAAACTATTCAATAAAGTAAAGAAAACGCGATCGACAGTCTATTGGGAGACGTATAAACATCACCAAAGACACAATAATAAAGAAATAAGATTGAGACAGAGAAGTTATGGAAGCCCTTTTGTAATATAATCGTCACTACAAAAGACTCTCGGCTCGTCTTAATAAAATTCTGTCAAAGAACCGCAGAAGCAGTCAGCAAGTCTAAAACGCGATGATCGTACTTATACCACCAACGATGAAGAAACAGCGGAGGTACTTATGACTACACATTTCTCTGACTGCTAAGTTGGAAATCTGCCCATGAGGGGCGAAACTCCGAATTCCACTCCCACCGAGGAGGATTGGGAAATAGCCAATCATGTGGTAGACGAAGGTAAAGTAATCTGGGCAATTAAGTCTTTAGTCCTTTAAATCGCCAGGGTTGGATGGCATATTTCCCGCTCCTTTACAATGGAGCTTGGATACATTGCTAGCATATGTTTTGCGAATTTTTAGAGGCTGTAAGGGAAGTAAAAGTAGTCTTTATTCTAAACCAGGCCGTAAGGACATTTCTCAGCCCAAATCTTATCGTCCAATCTACCTTATGCAATACAAAAGAACATCTAGTTATTATTGTTAAAGGGCATTGCAAATTTGGTGAAAATTTTTGCGGAGATGGCCCGAACACTCCGCGGAATAGTACACAAAATGAGTCGACTCTCCAAAGATTTATTACAAAATTTGATTAAACTCGATCAGTAATGGATGCAAGACCTTTAAGCGTCGGCACAGAGTAAATTCTCATGAGCATAATGTTAGAGTTAGTCAAAATGTTGCTACAAATCTGAAAACATCGACTTGACATCGTGCCCAGCAACTAAAAATTTTGAGGGGTTTCTTTTAGCGAATACTCGTTGAAAACCTGCAACTTTATACTTATAAAATTCAACTGACCCAATAACTTAAGTTTGCTGACTGTTATCCACGTTAGAATTCATCAATTAGTTTCCGGGCATCGAGAGGTAGATTCTCAGTTTAGTCGAAAAATTATCTTTAGCGATGAAATACACTTTAAATTGACGAGTTTATAAACGAACAAAATTGTTGCACTTGGGCTTTGGAACATCCTGACGTAATGCACCCCCGAGTTAATATTTGGTGTGAACTTTGGACAGGTGGCGTGATAAACTCATGTCTTTGAAAATGATGCTGGAAATGCTGTAACTGTAAACAGTGCACGTTACTGTTATGAGATAATCCATTTTTTGGCACTAACTAAACAATGTTGATTTGGAACAATTGTGATTCCAGCAAGACTACGCCACATCCCATACATATCGAGCTACAATCGATTTACTGCATCAGCAAACTTCTTGGCCGACTTCATCAACCACAATTTTAAAAGGTGTTTTATTTAAAATTTAAATAGTGTTCAACTTAGGCCATTCTTTATTACGTCTATTAGACTTTTCCACTGTGTGTGTGATTTTTTCGGGCAATCCAGAAAAATTGGGTTGTGAGTAATCAAAAGATCCATCACATAAATGCTAAACTTTCATTAAAGGAGACTAATGTAATTATTGGCAAACTGTAACTACAGAATACTTGATGTCACTGTTGTACAAGGTGGTTCAAATATAACCGCGACTGATTTACATGTAAACACGCCGTATAGCGCAGCAGCAGCTATGCGACATTGAGAGAGTGGAGCCACAGCCTCCATCCTTCCTCCCGCTCGAGTTAGGATCTGTTCAGTCCTGTTTGGGAGTTGCTAGAGTGATGAGCGAACATAAGGTACCATGAAGAGTGGAACAACGCGTTGTGATCAAATTTCTCGTTGGAGAAAACGCCCTGTTCGCTAAAATTCTCTACAGACTCCAACAACAATATAAGCAAGAGTGTAAGTGCTTCAGAAAGGGCAAAGAGCACCTGGAGAATGAATCGCACGATCGTCAGCCGCGAACATCCGTCACTGAGCCAAACATTGAATGTGCAGACGCGCTTATTTGTGAAAATAGGCGCAGAATTATCAAGGAACTTGGGGCAATGCTGTCCAACAGTGTTGGTAGTGTAGAAGACATTGTGAAAAACCACCTGCAAAGGTAACCATCGCAAGGTAAATGCATGGTGGGTACCATGCACTTTGACGGACGTGAACAAAATGGTGCGCATGCAAGCTGCCAATCGTCTCATACAGCAGTTTGAAGACGAATGTGATGCATTTTTGAAGTTTATAGTGACCATCGATGAAATATGGCTGCATTACTTTATTCACGAGTCTCACCAGTCATCACACGAGTAGTTCTCTCAAACTCGAGAGAGCGCAGAGGAGCCGTTCGTCAGGAAAAGTGATGGTAACGTTCTTCTGGAACTGGCAGGGGGTTATCCATGTAGACTGTCTGAGGGATGCCAGAACAGCCAATGCAGCTTATTACCCAGACCTCCTGCCAACAGACATGAAGGAAAAGATCCGATCTAATCGGAAGACATGTGGAAAGCGGGTAGCCTTCTTCAAGATTATTCAGGTCCTATACAGCAAAAATAACAAAAAATTAAAATGGAATTTTCTGTCACATCCGCCGTCAGTCCCGATTTGCTTCTAAACGATTTCTACCTGTTCAGAAGGTTCAAATCAGACTTCCAAGGAATGCGGTTTGCGGACCAGGACGCCATCATTCGGACAGTTTTTTGAAAAGGGCATCAGGGTGGTCCCAGGACGTTAAAAAATGTGTTGACTACGGAGGGAAATGCATTGAAGACTGATATGTACAAATATTTGGGAATTTATTTTGTTTGTGAAAAAAATCATCTCGGTCATATTTAAACCACCTTGTACTATGGTCAAAATGTTTAATCAGCCTTGATATTTAAAGTAAGTTTTGCTGCTATTAGCAGAAGATCTTTTCCTCCGAAAAGCCTGAATTCTTGGAAAAGCACGATGTTGAGATGGACCGTTTAAGTGAAAAAAGAATCCTAGCAAGCGTAGCAAAGGCTGCTCTGGTACTGAGGAGAATTTTAATGTTTTTAAAAGTCTTCCTGCACACTCGCTTTAAAGAGGAGAACTACAACGTATAGATAGACCACTAACCAACTACCTGTACAAGGGACTAGTGTTGGCTAAAGCTGCTAATGACATTCACGAAGAATCGTCTAAATATTACATAACTGTACAACATATGGTGTTTGAATATCTATCTTTGTCCTGTTGTTGATTTTAAAAATCTTACTATGGATGGAAATAGATAATATTTCCTAAAACATCTTCAAATAGTGATACGAAAAATACTGGTGACTTGGTTAAGGAAAATTTTCTCAACCCAGAAATAACTATCATGTGTCTGAATATGTTCTGGACAGGTAAAAAAGAATGTCGTATAATACTACCGCTGCTTGAGCATTAGAAGTGCTGAATCATGTAGTCGTATTATTGCTCAGTATGTTAGGTGCACGGGAAGTGTTCTAAAACCCAAAAACCCATCTCGGCCATCCATTTTGGTGAATATTTGGCAGAAGCATTATCTACTTTTGCGTCAATCTCATTCATATTAGAACAGAAAAAAGCGTTGTGGTTTTGGTCTTAAAAAATAATATTAAAAAAGTACTGCGTACGGCAGTGGGTACAGTAGGAGTCTATCCTAGGAGTTTGAGAGAACAAGCCGTAAATCTTCGACGTAAATGTCAATTTCATGTAAATCCGTTAATAATAGATATGTTTCGTGTTCCGGAACTCTAATTTATTTTTGGCAATCTACTAAAACCGACTTCTATTATGATAGTCGTTTTTGAACATCCTGTTTATGGTTCATTATTTATATGTGCTGCTGCGCTTACATTCCATCACCCAAAAGCTCCGATGATGCAAAATGAATATGATGGATCTTTAACCTGGCCTTAATTTCTGCAGATGAGTTTTTTCCCTTTAATTACCATTACACTTTTGATGAGCAAAAACACACGAAGAATAAATCGCTACTTAGCACTTTTTAGTTATTTTTCTACTTAATCTCATGACGGACTTTAACGCTGAGGAGCTTGGGCAGCGCTATGAGGACGGGCATTATTGTGAGGCAGAATAACTTCTTATATTGAAAATTCGCACCTTTTCCAAAGATGTACAAGTGGACAGAAGCAATTTCAGCAACCTCTAATCGGCAGTCATCCTCGAGAAGTCGGTGAATAATGCGAATATTTTTCTTAGTTACGCTGGTCCTCGGGTGACGTCAGTGACCTTCACTTTCAACCACTTCCTGTCCTTTCAAAAACTGTTTATGCTACAGGTATTGCCCCCAAACTGTGATTTAAGTTTTCTAAAAATAAGAAGGTCAATACTAATTCGTTGCCGCAACGGGCGAGCGTATCTTTTCTGGTTTATACTTGATTCAATTAGGTAAATTATAGATACGCTTTATATACAGGGTAAATGTTAGCTACAAAGATAAACTTCAAGAGAATAAGAAGGAGAACAATATAAATAGAAGCTTGTTTTTTTATGTAACAAATGAATAACATTTGTGTTCATTAAGAAATGTATGTTATGAGTACAAATCAGTGGTGATTCATTACAGCTGTGCTGACTCAGTAGGAGGGCCGCATAGTTGACTGGTGATCACAGATTAACTGGATGAATTCTGGGAGTGCCTTAAATATTAATAATATAAGATTGTTATGTTCAATAAGAAATACGTGGATGCATCAAATACAAATCGGAATTCTTTTTCTACATAATTTTCCTACTTAGCAAAACATTTTTTCCCAATATATAGATAATTTTTTGATCCCGCTACCATAAAATGAAGATGGTTGTGACATCAACCAATCGCATATAGATGTTTCGATCATCAAAAATCTGCCTTCCAAATACCTCTTTTAGTAGTCCATACAAATTATAATCGAAACGTGATATAAGTTCGGATTATAGGAAGAGTGTTCCAGAGTAGTTTAAATTAAATCCTCAATTTTTTTGAGTTTTCGCCAATAAATGAGTTCTGTTTAATTCAAAAATTGGTAGGAGAAATTTTATTATCCACTAATCGGCAGTTAGGCCTTGTGCGGTTTCGATAACCTTTACTTTCGATTGCTTTTTGTCTTCCCAAAAATTATTATATTGCGCACGCGTTTGAGTTTTCTTAAGTGTATTATTCCTAAACTATGTCTTAAGTCTTCTCAAAATTTCGACTCATTTTACGCCCTCTGTCATAAGAAACAATCCAAAACGAGGGTACGCCTTGCTCTGATATTATAATACTGACTAAAAAAGCGTTAGTGTGAGGTATCCTACAGAGGGATGTTTCTTCAATCACCCTTACTTTTGACGCTCGGAACTCACGCCTTTACCTTATGGTGCGTAAAAAAGAATTCTGATTTTTATTTGAGTATATGAAATTTACGTTAAATAATTTTCGTTTACTAAGAAATTAGTGCTCGGTGCGTAACTACTATGAAAAAATTCAAAAATCGATTACAGGCTTCTAAAATTTTGCAGAAGATGAAAGCAATTGATGAAGAGTGGAAAAAATAATTTAAGCAAATACGCGTAACTTGACAGTAACAGAAATTAAGTAAAACTAAACAATGATTACGATGAGTAACCCATAAAGGTCTAAATAAACATTTGTACTTCCTTGTAGATGAACATTTTATGGCTGCAAATTATTTTGACACAAATACATTGTTTGCAGTTAGTGTAATACAAGCGTTTCTAGGCACAGTGCAAAATGAGCATAGCTCAATTTTTTTAAAGAAAAACAACAGAAGAAGTCGGCGAAATAATTGTGTTTACATTAGGTAACTAAAGTCCATCTTATGAAACCGTTTGCTTTTAGTTTCACGAGTTTAAAGGTGCCAAAACATGCATTGAATGTGTATTACAACAGTAGTCATGCCAAAAATCATCGTCAAATTCCAAGATATGGTTAGGGTCGATAGACATATGATGAAAGTTCTCTCAATTGAGAGCATAGAAAATTCCTGTTTAAGAAGAATAAAACGAATCTATTTGTGGATCCCAAAAAGGCGAAGAACATACCATTCGCTGAGAAGGTAACGACTCCATTATTTTCCTGGTCGACTACTTTGGTGGAAGAAAACCATTCTGGTGATTACTACTTGGTATCCTTGAAGAATCTAAAGCCAAAAAAAGTGTTGCTCCATTGCAGCAACGTACCTTCGCATTGACCAAACTAAGATTTGAAATTCTTTCGCATCCACGCTATTTACTCGATCCTTCGGATTACCATCTGTTCTTAAAATACAAAACCTTCCTGGAGGGACAAACATTTGACTCAAACGAAGGACTTCACGAAGGAACCGCGAGCCTGGAGAAACGTTGAGACAAGAGAGTTTGACTTCGAGGAAATAGTTATCTTTATTATCCAATTAAGTTACTCATTAAACAACCCTCGTGGTATCTACTTAGTATTTAAATTACACATCTGCAGTATACATGTATATGTCTTCGATGAAATTGTAAAACTTGAACTACTTATGACTAACCACAAATAAAACGAAAGAGAAAATTAGGTTGAGGATAAGTAACCAGACAAATGTTTTAGGAAGAACATATGTGGTCTTTTAAATACTTTCATTACACAACTATAGACACGTCGTTTAATTCTTTCCATACGCAAAGAAAAACATTCAGTACCGTCACTAACCCCTGGGTGATAAGGTGGTCAGGGCACAACGACGACTTTAATATTATTAACGAGTTTGTACCCTACACCCAGTTTCATTCTTTACTTTAGATGTAACTTGGAAGTAGAAAACGGTTGGACGTAAGGTTTGCCTCCATGCCGTCTCACAGAGAAATTAAATTCTTTAGACTTTCGTTGATCTTAGTCACAAATGAGTCAATTTTCGTAATCTTGAAGGTTTAAATTTCTTGATCTATACTTTTCTATTTTTTTCTATATTTTGATAAAACCAGAGTATCAGAGTTGGACCTTAACTCTTGAGTTTAGATGATCCAAAAGCTGTGGTTGTAGATTGTTGCAGTTTAGACTAAATCCGAGTGTACCATGCACAATCAGGCAGATTAGCACATTGCACAAGAAGTCAAACGCCGAGTTTGAGGTCTTAATTTTATTGATTCCTTTATTTGTGTGAATTTTCCAGTTCAGCTTCTTGTCTATGGCCGTTTTGAGGAAGATAATCTGTCTTCTTCCAGAGTTCAAAGATTTTGATGTTCCTCAGGCCTTTTTGTTAGTGAAGGATCTTTCTATGTACTGTCTTAGTGTTACAGATTGGCTGTACCACCTGAAGTCTTCTGTTTGACGCCTTTACATTACAAAGCTACATTAGGAACCTTTCTCCGGATAGGAAAATTTGAATAAGCTAAATTATTGGTAATGGGGTAGGGGTCCTCTTATAGATCTTGTTTGCGTTATGAAGAACTAAACTCTTGGTAAAGCCTTCTGTAATTTATTCTGCTACACAAAGTTTTTGGAAGTTCTTTAAGCCCAGAAGCTTCAACTAATAGTCCTAGAAGAATGTTAGGAAGACATCCGCTACCTTTTAGATCCTCATAAAGTGGTGAAAGTGAAAAAATAAATGAAAGTGGTGATGTCACAATATTTGTAATCGCTTTTTTCGGATGAACCTATAACGCGCGAGTATGAATAACGCCTTTGCAGTGTGTCAATTCGATCCAGTTGAACACTTTCTTTATAAGACACAAGTTCTAGGTGTTACACAAAACCTTCGATTGCTCTCTTTAGACCTTGAAGTTTCTATTGATATTCCTGGGAGAACGTTATGAATTTTTTAGACTTAGAAAACTTGGAGTCATATACTACCTTCTTTGGTCCCAGAATGTTGCGAAAATGAACCTAGTGTTGGTGATAGTGATAATACAGATAATCGCTTTCTTAGAGTTAATCTGTAACGCACAAATGAGAGTGCATCCATTTGGAACTTTTTTTGTAAGGCAAAGGTTTAAGGTGTTGCTGATAGAATTTTAGGCAATTTTTAGGTTTAAAAAATACGAAGACATCTGCCACGGACTCAGATTTTTGTTGTTACTATAGCTCTACCTTTGAGGACGACTTACAAAATGGTCTATATGGATGTTTAAGGTTGGCATTTTTATATTTAGGATCTCAGTGATGTTTCAAGCGACAACGAAGTCTCGACTTTCCCGTAGATTAGTGCAATCGGGGAGAAGCAATTTCTCATATGGGAGTCTAAGTTTGTAAACGAGTTTGTGATATAATATTTCTTGGTAAGCCTTCTATAATTTATTTCACCATCTGAAGTTTATCAGGTCAAGGTTCAACTGCTGTCTCTAGCCTCAGAAGCTTCTGTTGATATTCTTGGGAGAGGGTTGAGAATTTTTTAGGCTTAGAAACCATGGTTGGCCATCCGTCACCTTTTAAGGTGGAAGTGAGAAATAGGATTGGTTATAGTGATAATACCTACAATCAATTTTTTTAAGGTGACTATAACGCGAGGGTGGGAATACCGTCTGTATAGTTTATTCATTCGGTCCAGTTGAAAACTTTCTTTGTAAAACTTAGGCTTTAAGAGTTGTTACGGCTCTAACCCTTAAAAATGTCTTATAAAATGGTCGATATGTATGTTTATTTTTGTACCTGAGATTACACAGACGTCTGAAGCGACAATGAAACCACGCTTTTGCGGATAGAGTTGCAGATAACGTCATTGTTTCCATCGATACATACAATCGGGGAGAAGCAATATCTTAAATGTTAGTCGAGGCCATTTTATAAACGAGTCGGTGATACCACATCTTATTGAAAGGCTTGCTTGTGCTATGAAAAACCATGCTTGTGGTTTACTTCTTTTATAATTTGTTTTACCAGACGAAGTTAATCAGCTCGAGATTTTCGACTGTTATCTTAAAGGTCAGAAGTCTTATATTATGAAAAAGCATGCTTGTGGTTCATAGTAAAGCCTTCTGTAATTTGTTTACTTTTCTAAGTTGATTAACGCAAGATCTTCGACTGCTGTCTTTAGATTCAAAAGTTTCTATTGATATTGTTGGGAGGGTGTTAGAACATTGTATGGTTTCAGAAAATAGTGGTGGTGATGATGATAATACAGATAATTGCTTCTTTCGGGTGACTTTATAAGGCGTGGATGGAAATGATGCCTATGCAGTTTGTTAGTTCGATCCAGATGACAATTTTCTTTGTAAGACACAGGTTTTAGTTGTTACTAGGTCTCTTACCCTTGAGGACGTTTTACAAAATGATCGATGTGGATGATTAAAGTCGATATATTTATATCTAAGGTCTCAATGCTGTTCCAAACGACAAAAAAGACTCGCTTTTGCAGATAGAGTTATAGATGGCGTCATTTTAACAGTAGATTGGTAAAATCGGGGAAAAATTATTTTTCAAATGGAAGTCGATGTCATCTGTGATACTACACATTTGCTTGTGTTATGAAAAACCATACATGTGGTTTATTTCTTTTGTAATTTATTACGCCTCACGAAACTGATCAACTCAAGACCTTTTACTGGTGGCCTTGGGCCCAGAATTTTCAATTTATAGTCTTGAAAGAATTTTAGGATTTTTGTAGATTTAGAAAACATGAAGACATTCGCCACAGAGAGATTTTAGTTGTTACTAGAGCTCTTACCTTCGAGGACGTCTTATAAAATGGCCTATGTGGATGTTTATGGTTGGAATTTTTATATTGGGGTTGAAATTACATTTCAAGCAACAATAAGACTTCGCCTGTGGAGGTAGAATTATACATGACGTTATTTTTTCCGCAGATGAATACAATCGGGGAAAATGAATTTTTTAAATGAAAGTTAAGGCCATCTTGGAAACGAGTATTTAATGTCACGGTGAAGACCTTGCTTGTTATGAAAAACCATATCTGTGGTTTATTTCTTTTGTAATTTGTTCCATTACACGAAGTCTATCAACTTATGATTTCTGACTGTTGTCTTTACTTGCAAAGGCTTCAATAGGTAGTCCTGGGAGAACGTAAGAAATTCTTCAGGCTTAGAAAACATGAAGACATCCGCCACCTTTTAGGGAATCAGAAAGTGACAGATAATCGTTTTCTTCAGACAAACCTATAATACGCGGGTGGGATGCCGTCTGTGCAGTTTGTTTATTTGATTTAATTGAAAACTTTCTAAGACACGGGTTTTAGGTGATACTAAGGTTCTTACCCTTGAAGATGTCTTATAAAATAGACAATGGTTGAGGTCACAGGTTTCAAGCAACGAAGCTTTGTACTTTGCAGATAGAAGCATGGACGACGTTATTTTTATATAATCAGGGAGAACCAATCATTTTGATCCTAAAACATATTATCTCGTTGACTGTGACTGTTAAAGATTTTTAGTCTGTGTACTTGACATTCTTTTCTCTGAAAATTACTTAGTGTGGTTATAGTCGAAACAGTAAGTTGACGGAATCACCTTTACGATCATATAGATTGTGTTTGGTGATCATAGTAGAAACGTACAAAGATATAACGATAGATTCAATAACTAGTGCCGTATAAAATACACCACGCCAAAACAGAACAATTCCTGTCTGAAGCCATTGATGGAGGACCATAATATAGTGAACAAAAAAATGGCCAACAAATGAATTCGATCATATCCTTCGAGAAGCCAATGACCGACCGACTCTAGAAAAATCGAAGAATACAAGTATATAGCAAAAAAGAATTTAATTACAAATGGCATTCGCAATCACCTTGCGCCTGCAATAAGAAGTCCATTTCCATACTAGCCTTTGTCATTATTCAAATCGCATTCAATTACCCCGCGCCAGTTTTTCTGCCACAATCGCTTTTCTTGTGCGGACGTGAGACATTTTTAAGGCTCTGCAGCACGCTTCTCTTTGAAATGCCTTCATCGACTTATCTGCCTTGAGCTAGATAGTTAGAAAAGTTGCGTTAAGGCGATGGCGTTGGAGTAATAGTTATAATTAGCGCTTCAATTGGCCGCAAAAACTGCAGCGAGCCTCCGTGCTGCGGTTTTTTGGCGTTTTGCTGCTCCCGGCGGCGGGCTCGGGCGCCTAGAATTTCTGCGGTTGGTCACGAGCGGGGCTTGCCACGTGGCGGCCACTGAGGTGCGCTTTGAGACCTCATACTGGATGAGGCAGAAGCGTTTAGTGTTTGAGGAGCTCTCGATTGTCACTAACCCACGAATTTCAAACCTTTTGCCGACCATGACGTGGTAAAATGGTTTTAGATACTTATTTTAACAATGTAGGTTTAACAGTTCTCAACGTTCTTCCAGCGAGGTTTTTTATTTATTTCATTTTGACAATGTATTTGGTTAGAACTGGGAAGAATTAGACCTTTCTTATAAATAGGCCAAGTTGTCCAAAATAAAAAATAAATATTGAAAAGTTTAGGCATGAGCCTAATTTTAGATTTTTTTAGAACGTTTAAAAATGATTAGCGCTTCCCCTGTAAACTCCAGTTATGTCATAGACTGAAAAGCGCACTCAATAGCTCTATAAAGTAGACTATAGTGCCATTAGATGGCATTGCTGGAAAAGTAGAATGTCATTCGTGCAGCGCTGTAAGTGCAGTTATACATAAAGGAGAAAACTATGGAAGCAGGTAATTTCACGTGCAATGATGGACGGCCTGTTTTTTTTTTTTTTTGTTTTTTTTTAGGGAAGGAGTTATTGTGCATGGGAACGCAATACCGAGTTTCAGAACTAGGTTTCACTTGTTGTCAGAGTTTAAATATAGGTGTGTCTTTTAGAATTTTGAATGAAGACTTCACGATGGCAAAGGTCTGTGCACAATGAGTTCCCCGTACTTTCACCGCTTACTTCGTTCGTAATGAAGTAATTAATATGGGAGCCTTGATCTTCTAGTTTGTAATAAATACTTCCTCGCGAGCTGTAAAGTCTCACCATTATTATAATCTCACTCAAAAGAAACAGAAAGGTGTAAAGATATACAAATAGTTGTTGCAGCTATACAGCGTGAATTCGGAAACATTTTTTGAGTATTTGGTCAGAGTAGAATTATGGTTCTGGAAATAAAAAAAGAAAGGCACATCTATGGGCAGCACGTTAGAAGCTCTTGTCTTAAGAAGCCATATTAAGGAATATTTAAGCATGATTACCTTTTGAGATTTTGCTGATTGATTGTTCATTCATGAGAACATTGTATTGAGCGATACTGCGAGTCATTGAAGCAAATACATATTCGCAATGTCTCCACAGAAAATTGAACGTGACGCGGTACTTCAACATGATAATACGCAGCCACAGGTCAGTCGCTACACCATTACCATCCACCTAAGTTCCTCTAACGACGAGTTTCAGTCGACTATCTCTACTACACCCAAATAATGGAGCAGATTCATGTAAATAGCAAAATTAAGTAAACATTATTTATATTAAAATGGATACTCATTTCTTCTTAATAAAATATTGATGAAGTGAAAACAATCAATTTTGAACGTCCCAAAACAGTAGCAATTCAGAACACATAAGATTTTTTCTTCACACAGAGTTTCGTCTTTCTCCTGAACATTTTTTTGACTAAAGAACAGTCTGTTGCAGTACACACTAGGATTTATTAACCAATATAATAATAATAATAATGGTAAGGCTCTACGCCCCGCGTGGGAGCACGGCCTACGAACTGAGAGGTTAAGGCTCTCATATGTTCGTTCTCTCTGCCCGGTCGTTGCGCACTATCTCTGATGCGGGGCGATGTGTCAAGCACCGCTCCTAAGACGACCGCCATTATTACCCCTTGTTCGAATGAATGCAGGTACTCAGTTATTTTTAGTGACTACGTAGGCCACCCGCCAGGCATCAGAGAGCACCGGGAATTGAGCCCGGGTCCGTAAACATCGCAGCCCATCCCTCAACCACGGGACCACGCTGGCATATAAACCAATATAACCAATAATAATATTTGTGGGTCTTAATATGAAGTCTCTTCGTCACCATACATCATTACACGTGTTATCCTTATTGTATAAATGTTTAGCAAGAGTTCTCTTTTTGGTTTTATTACAAAGAGATATTTTAATGGAACTGCATTGTACCAAAGAAGTTGGTGTGGAGCAGTTTAAAAAGAAGTTGCCTGAACAACGAATTACAGAGCTGTCTTTACAAAACAAGGAACTATGTGAGAACGTAATTGACAACCGGAAGAATTTACAACTAAAGGAGGTTTAAGATAAGGAGGTGTACTAAGCACAGCCCTATTCAACTTAGTTATGGACGACATAACCAAAGAAGCTAGATGAAAAGTAAAGAAACATAAGGTGGGATACAAGAATATGGAAATAGAAATATTGGAAACTGCCTTTTCAGATAATGTGGTGATCTACGCTAATAATGCAAGGAAGATGCAAGGTAGCGCGAAATATGGACGAACGTTCTGCTTTAAATTTTTAAATTCAAGAGTAAGACAAAACAGTCAAATTTCAAAATAAGATGTATACATATCAACCTTATCAAAAACGACCAAAAAAGATGACGGTCAATGAATTTGAACCTAAACATGAAATGGTATTCTAATGAAAAAATTTAAATATTGCAGTTTTCTTGGAAAAGATATAACAAATGGATATGACTTTATTCAAACTGTAGATGTTTATAGATCATTGGTGTGGCATATAATTTTTGTCAAAAAAATTGTAAGACTAAGCTGCAAAAAAATAATGTATTCAAATTAAAAACCCATGGTCCTAGATCTTGTTGAAGTGGTCTCCTCGGTTATCTATGCATAGCTGCTACCGTTTTTGGGGTCATGGAAGCAAACAGAGAAAACTTATTATCACATATGTTACAGCTGCTTGGTTTGCTACAATATCTTTATGACGTTTTCTTCTAGATGCATTTTTTACACGAGAAAATAAAAAATTACACAGCGACAGGTCGGATGAATTTAGGCGATATGATAGAGCAGAGATATGATGTTTAGCTATATATTCGTGGACTGGTACATCAGTATGGATACTAGAATTGGCGTGAAATAAGAACCACTGCCTATATGCCTACAAATTACTTTAAAAGTCTTTGTTTACGAAGATTTCGCTTCACTTTTTTGAAGACTAGTGAACTACGACCTCGCTACTTGGCGCTACGCTTCGTTTGAGAGTCGTGCTAATAGTGCCAACATCCTACAATAATGTATAACACAAATGGGGAATCAATTTTGACCATTTTCAACAGTTTAGCAGGAATTGTTCTTCTGGTCTCTTTCTGTTCCTCTATTAATGCTTGGGGGCTGTTTTTGCATTAAATTTCCCTTTCTCTAAATCATTGCGAAAAATTTGGTGACACACATCCCTATTAAATTTCAGCTCTTCTAACATCATGACTTCTAGTAACATGACTCACACGGTTCACATTTGCAGCAGTATGTGATGTTGACGAGCGCCTGACTCTGCAGTCATTTCCCCCCTCGAAACCTTTTTCTGCCATTTAAGTACACATTCCTCGTCACACCATATACTTGCTGCGTCATCTTTCATGTTTTACTAGGAGTTTTCCCTAGCTTAACGCTTAATGTTCTCCAACTTCCAATTAAGTGCGCCAGCAAGTCGAACAGTGAGTTGCTAAGCACAGCCCTGTCGCTTAGTGAGTTTACATGGAGACATTTCCAAGGCCTTGCCTACACAAAACACGGATCAGGTGTATTCGAATATTACAGATCAAAAATTAAAAAATCAGTTCTGACAAGTGGTGCATTAATTTAAAAAAAATTGATGATGAGGGGAGGTATGCCTATCTAAATTTTTATCATTACTATGACTACCTTAGTGACAATCTAATTAATAAACATCATCCAATCCCATGCACAATTTTGATTTTTTTATAAAATTTTATAATTCTGTCCCAATGTTTTGTGTACATCATCTGGATGAGAAAATTCAGATTGATTTTAGGTAATATTTTCTTGTCATGTTTTGATGTTTTTTCATTTGACTGTAGAGAGAAGTCATTATGAGTGCTAAGAACATAAGGTCACTTTTTTATTTTGTGAATCATTTTATCTTAATGTAATTTTATTGCCCCCAAAGACATTTTTTCTATCGTAAAAACGTTTTCTACCCAAAGCACTTTACCAGTTACCAAATTTTCATGGTCCACCCTGTACACGCCCGGTCCCGAGCTTTCTATCGCCCGAACCGTAAGTAGGAACTAGAAATCTGCCATTTTTTCTGCCGCCTGCCCGATTTCTATTACAAGCGCCACGAGGAGGCGGTCCAAAATTCGGTGGTCATTAACCAGCACTTCGCCAGCCTCTCGTTTATTTTTTGCCTGAGTGGGTCAGTGTGTCAGGACCTTACGTCACCGCATTGTTCTTGCACGCAGTAGTGCGTAATTGCCGCCTTTCGGCTCGGACGCCGGCGCAGGCGAGCGGCGGGCCCCGGGTCCTGGGTGCGCCGAAAGGACAATTACGGCAGCCTTAATGACAGCAATCGCGCGCGGTGTGTGCGCTTTGGAGAATCAGGTGTTGCTAAATCTGGCCAGGAAGTAGGAGACCGGCGCGGAATTAGCGCCGGTAAAAGTTCTGATGGGCCGAGGTGATTGTTCAAGGCAGCCTTTTTGCACGCAGCTGGGATACGCGGGCTGGTCTGAAAGTTGGGCATTAAACAAATTCAGTTCGGTTTGTGCATTCAAATGAAGGGAACGTTTTGTGCTTATTATACCTGCGATAACGGCCATAGCTTGAGTAACGTCGGTCGTGTTTGTTACTGATTTTCAATCATGAATTTGCGTTTGGGTTTTGTGGCATAAAGATGTACTTCGTGCTCCGAACTATCTCACTATCAAGTATTACGAGTGAAGTTTCCACCAGACTACACCTTTTTTAGATATCCGAGCTATGACTAGAATGGATATACCTGAGATATACCTATGCACCATTTAACGCCAGTGCTTCAAACACCACAAGTACAAGCAATTTTTGGTTACATGTCACTACATTTACCTGAAGTCTAACAATCTCACCAAGTCAGCAACTATCTCAAAATGGATGGAAAGTCGTGGAATGCAAAAACACGTGCAGAAAACAAGATCGTAATTATAAATTAGTGTTATAGGTACTACGCTATTCTATTGATTTAGAAGATATACATAGAGAAATTGAGGAACATAGACATAAAGTGATTAATATATGTAACGTAAGATAAAATAGCACTAAAAAACTGCCAATAATCTTTATTGAAATTGCTCCAGGCAGCAGCACCAATAAAGAAATTTATAACACAAAAAGAGAAATGCCAATGTTTACGAAATGACAGAGATAGGGTCATATCAAGAGTTCCTGCAATATAATTCCACGCTGTATAAAATATATAGAAAGTTACGATACTACTCAATGTCAAAGGAAAGAAAAATCAAAGATGAAACGTATTAACTGTGGAGGAAATCAACCAGCCAACCACAAGGGATGTATTGTTCTTAAACATCTATAATGCAATAGATACCCTACGTTAAGCAACTGTAGATCCAACCACCCACTCATACGAGGGTAAGGTGAAAAGTTCTCGGCCTGGCAATGAAAGACTGCGACTTTCAGCTAAAAAATGATTTTATTTTTCTACATAATCTCCCTTGACTTCAACACACTTGATCCAGCGTCTCTCCAACATCAGTATTCCTCCTCGGAAGTGAGAATCTGGGAGATTGTGAAAATATTCATCAACTTCTTCATTGGATGCGAAGCGCTTCCTAGAAACAAATTTTTTTATGTTTGGGAACAGATGGAAGTCTGAGGGTGCCAAATCAGAAGAATAGGGGGGATGGCCGAGCAAATCATACCCCAAATCTCGCAGTTTTCCTATCGCCAACGCAGGTGCGTTGTCCTGATGAAAGATAATTTTTTTTCTTCAACCAGGCCTCTTCTCGCGAATTTTGGCATCCAGCTGGTCAAGAAGGTTGGAGTAATATTCGCCTGTAATTGTTCTGCCTTTTGCAAGATAATCAATTAACAGGATCCCTTTCGCACCCCAAAACACGCTGGCCACCTTTCCGGCAGATGTGATCGACTTCGCTTTCTTTGGCGCTGAACCACCGGCTTCCACCCACTGTTTGGACTGCTGTTTCGTTTCTGGCGTGAAATCGCCGCACAAAATCGGTCGGATCCCTATCGAATCGGTCCAAAGATTGTTGCGAAAATCGTTGGCGCATTTGCTTTTGATCGGCATTCAGCAAATGCGGCACCCATCTTGCGCAGAGCTTTCGCATCCCTAATTCTTCGTGCAGGATGTTTCGCACTCTTTCTTTCCATATCGCCACAGCCTCAGCTATCTCACTCACCTTCACTCGCCTATCATCCAACACGATATCATGCACTTTTTCGATGGTTTCCGGTGTGGTTGCGGTTTTTGGCCGTCCTTCACGTGGGTCATCTTCGAGGGATGTGCGACCACGTTTAAATTCAGCTGCCCACTTTTTAACAGTTGACATGGAAGGAGCAGAGTCCCCGTAAACTTTGTCAACTTCCAATGAATTTTCTTTGGGGTCGATCCATCCAAAACGAAGAATTTTATAACCGTACGATATTCAAGTTTATCCATTTTAACAAAAAACATGCAACAAAACATGTAAAGAAACTATACATGCACCCAAGCAGGAAACATAATTGCAGCACCATCTCTGTGTCAGGCCGAGAACTTTTCACCTTACCCTCGTATCAACCAGGAGAAACAAGAATGTCTTATGGCTCAATGGTTAAAAAATATGTATCCTAACAATAATTTTCCATTCCCGCAGCAAACGGATTATATTACAGAGCTACAAACATATGTAGGCAAAAGTTATTGAACAAGCGAGCACTGTGGTTAATCTTTTAATCACAATTGTATCAAAAATTACTTTATTGCTTAACATACTTTAAGACTTGCTGAATGAAACTCCAATGAACTATCCTAACATAGGCAAGAAGTAAAAACTTTTATGCTCGATCAAAAGCTGAACAAAAGACAGAACATACCAAGTGAAAGTAAATAGTTCAGTGTCTAACCTGCTACAAATTACCGCTGGAGTTCCACAGGGAAGCGTATTATGACCACTGCTACACCTGCTGTACACTACGAACGCACCAGTGGTAGACAACACAGTCCTTGCTACATTCGCAGATGACACTGCTATAATGTCAGTCGATCGCTCACCTGAAACGGGCGTAGAAAATTTTCAAACTCATCTAACTACACTACAAGACTGGTTCCACAATCAATCCAGACAAATACGTGCAAGTATACTTTACCACAAGACGTACTGAACCAGAATAGCCAACGTACCCATCCAGCTTAAAACAGAGATAAAATACCTCGGTATGCATTTAGACCTAGATTTCACATATTAAAAACAAAAGAAAGTGCCTAGACTTCAAAATCAAACAAATGGTTACTAGGAAAAGATTCGCAACTCTCGTTGGCAAACAAAGTATTAATCTACAAAAGCCATCCTGAAACCAGTGTAGACATATGAAGTCCAGGTATGAGGCTGCGCGAAAGTGTGACACACAAAAATCCTTCAGCGCTTCCAGTCGAAGACACTTCAGATGCTAGCAGACGCCCCATTGTGCGTTACCAACTAAACCCTCCACACTGACTTAGGAGTACCTTACATAGTGAAATCTAGAGGCTTTCTGCTACATATAATAACGACCTACACGGCCACTCAAACGACCTCATAAACCAACTTACCCATCAACCGGAAGTCACACGACGACTAAAACGACAATAGCCGCTGGACCTAGTGCAGTAACCCAACCAGGACCAAAGAACCTCTACCGGGAGATTGGCGCTGGCTAATGCTCCTCTCGTGACATTTTCATTGCTATCACAATTACTGAATACTCAATAATGTTAAGAATAAATTGTAATTTTGCATTTATAACAAAAAGTATAATCAATATAAGTATCATTTCACACAATTAAATATATTCACTTTTACGTTCACAAACAAGTTCCCAAGTTGTGTTATCATCTGAACACCCTTTAAATGAACCTTTTGTAAATATCGTTGAATTTCCAATTTGTCAACGAACTGATATCAATTTAGAAATCGAATCCCTGTTAGTCTAGCTTTCGGTGGACGTTGTCTCCAGTATCGGTTCATTGGTGCAATTGGGTGGCACACTTTGTAATCGCCGATTTAGGCAATGACCTACTCTTTAAGTGTCTTCACAACTATTCATGAATTTGATCAGGTGTCTATCTAAATATCTTGGTGATCGTTATGAATTCCCACGTTTTACACTTCCTTGTCCATATTGTTCGACTGTAATCGTGCAAAACTGCAGATTTATTTTTAATGAAGTGACCATTACCTTTCTCTAACATTTATTATAAACTTTTTTTATGGTCTCGTCTAGATTAGAAACATCTTGGCAGAATATTGTATATATTTCTATTGGTGATTACGATCAAAACTTAATGGTCCTACATTTTGGGTTGCACCTTATACTACGTACAATGCTTGTCAAATTTATTTATAAACTACACTCTGCATACATCAAACCTTTTGGAGTAAGCGATACAAAAGTTGAGTTAATTAATAGTGATTTCCATGTCAAAAAGCTTGGTAACTACTTGAGAAGACTGATGGTGCTCCTTTTCAAAAATCCTGTGTTATTAAATAAATTATATAAATGCACCATTTGGTTTACTTACCATTTTACTAAGTGAAACCTTATGTTTTTTGCGCTCTTTACTTTTGGAAGTCAAAAAACCATTGGAAGTAATGTTTTTGGCAATCCAATGATTTGAGATTTTTTCAATAGAACGAGCATTTCAGAACTATTTATGCAAAAAAATAGAAAGTTGTACAAGCTTTTAGTGAGCACTTTGAATGAAGACATGATCAATTGTGTCGTTCGTCAATCAACGATAAAAATTTTTTTTAGTTAGTTTTGATCCAGTGATGTGACGATCTTAATCCTTTAGAGTTAGAACATGTTATGGAATTGTTCTACCTTATATACTTAGGATAATGTAGCTTTTTATTGTGACTAGGGTCTGATTAAGGTTTTTTTGGCGCCCTAGGCTGATAATTTTTTACCAGCCTTCCTTCAATTTGCCGGTCGTCCATTTTAAAAGGAATGATTCATAAAACTTTGATCTTTGTCGTTGTTTTTTACAATAAAACCTTCCATGGCGTTTCCTTTTGTACCATACTTGAAGTATGTTACGATTTATGATCATCAACATTTTTATTGTTTTTGATTCAATGGGTCATCTAAGAAATTCATAATATAACTTATCCAACTTTAAAGACATTTATTAGTTTTACATTTATGAAGTGTAAGTAACGATTACAACGGCAGAAAATGTACAAAATGTAATTTGGGGTTTATCTCGTGTATATTTTTCCACGATAAAAAAATTACAAAATGGGTGCAAACAAGAATATTAGGAGTAACATTGCAAGACACAAAAACAAACAAATGATTAGGGGAAAGAACAAAGGTCAAAAACATAGTGGAGAACGTTGCATAAAAGAAGTGGTCTTGGACGAGGCATTTAGTAAGAACAAAAGAGAGACTCTTAAACGGGTAGCCTAGACTAAGGAAGAGAAATGTAGGTAGATCATTAATCGCTGGGAAGGCAACATAAAAGCTATAGCAGGAAAACGATGGAGAAGGCTAGCAAAAGATCGAGTGAGATGGAAGGAAAATGGGAGAATTATATCCACCATTGAATGAGAAAGGTCTGAAGAAAGAAGAAGAATATATTTTACATATTTTTATTAGTTTTAGTTTTATTAGTTTATTAGTATAATGGTCACTTTTAAAGATAAGTAGACCTTTTTAAGGAGAGGCTGCATTATATGCCATATTTTGGTTGAAGAACTAAAAGTTATAAATTTGTTGCTCTAAAAAATCAACACAGAACTTGCTGATCTCTGCAGCTGCAGAGCCAACGAATTGTAAAGGGTGGCCCGCGCAAGAAGTTACTTTTTTTTATTCCAGCCTGAAAACCTTTATAGCACCCATACATCTTGCTTGGACTGTCATAGCTCTGTTTTCTAGAGTGATTTCGATCAAGATCTACAAAATTTACAGTCGACATTACAACATTCGCCATCTACTCACTTTTATCGTCACAGTTAAAAATAAACGACAAAAATCGTTCAACAAGAGTTTCTATAGGTAGCACAACACGTACCACTAAAGATACAGTAGCGGTCATAAGTATTTTTCATTCTGTTTTTTGAGATTAACTTTCGCCAGTCGTTCTCATTTTGAATTAAACTTTTACCATATATTTTCAATGGTATTAACGACAAATCACAACTTTCTTTTATAAATATGAATTTAGGAGTAAAAATTATAAAAACGGGCAAAATGACGAAAATGACATATTACATTACAATAATAGTATTTAACAAATTTCTATCAGAATCGACAAAATTGACCTGATATTTTATTGGGAAGCTCCTAGACTTAATGACAGCAGCGCATCTGGATAACATCGACCCGATGAGTTTCTTCGATGTACGCAGGGATGATTTTCTTCCACTTATCCTGTGCGTCCTAGCTTTCCCCAGAAGAGCTCGATGGGGTTCAAGTCCAGTGCTTGCGATGGCCACTTTAGAACGTTCACACTTCGGCGGAACCAATCGGAGGCAGAAGAATGCTTTGGATCGTTGTCTTGCTGGTGTATCCAACCACAACTCGTCTTTCTTCTTGCATATGGAAGCATGTGTTCTTGTAGTATGTGCATTATTCCACTAATCCTCACAAGGGAACCGACGTCTTGGAGCCAGAAGCAACCCCACATCATTAGCTTTTCGTGTGGGCAGCTGATAACAGGGATTGAATCTCTGACTCTCGAGACATCTCGCTTACTGTATCTCAGCCAATCCGAAGAGATAAAATGCTGGATCATCGCTGCCTTTTTCCACTCTGAAAACGTCTAGTAGAATTTTTTTTGCGAAGGCCACGCATGCGCAAAGATTTTTGACGGAAATGAGTGGTTTCTTCGTGGGGCGACTTCCATTGAGCCCTGCGGCACGGAGGCGACCCAACGGTCACTGTAGACATTTTCGGACTATGAGAAGTATTCATTTTCCTCTTTATGTGGACAGAGTTTAGAAGAAGGTTAGTCTGTGAGGTGCGGACGATCAGGGAATCTTGTCTCGAATGGTGTTACGAGGTCTTCCGGGGCGGGAAAAAGTATCATGATGCTTTCGGGATTGATAACGCTTTATGATGTTGTGAATTGTTGATCTTGTAACGTTGCTTTCTCAGTGAGCAACAGACAATCCAAGCTTGTAGCCTTTATAAATCGCTTGACGGACTTTTCTATCTACGAATAAATATAAAATATCTTGATGTAAAGTCAAAAACACAAAAATTCCCCAAAAAATGACAAAGAAACCATAAACCATAAAAAAATTAAATTTTTGTCCTTGGGAAAAATCACCATTATGATGACAAATATACATTATTCTCGTACCACACCACATACAAGACTTATGAAGTCCAACAATGAAATCCGTATATCAAGATGTGTAAATTTACAAGAAGAAATGTTTAATTTTAAAGAAAGAGACTGTAAAATACTTTTGGCCGCTACTGTAGTTGGTCTGTGTGCGACAAAACTGGCGTTGAGCCCACAATTATGGAATAATACTCGACACTTGTAATTTCTTGGACAATATCTGCCTTAACTTGGTCTGCTAAATGTATAATCAATTCACTGATAAGTATGTTTGGCCTTAGGACTATCAAATTTTCAAATCAGATCTACACACTGGAGAAAACCTAATATTGCATTATTGTCACGAGAAGCTAAAAATTTTACAATTTCAACAAGAGAACTTTCTGCCAACCCCTTAGTTGCTACGAACTTCGTTCTCCCATAGAGTTTACACTCGCCCAGTTGATTTTAAATAAACCATCAAATTTCGCTTGGTGCATTCTCCATTCTTTAACTTTTTGTAAAACAACTAATTAGGAAAAAAATCTTCTTTGGTCAGCACACTGTCTTTCTGACTTTTAAATTTAGTCATTCTTTTGTTGAATGCCGCTGTAGGCTACCAACTTACGAACATCATCATTTACGCACCACAATACCGGTTCATCGAGTGATATCATTGAGTCTACTTCTTTTGACAGTATTTTCAGGGCTCTATGAGCTTTCAGCCTATTGCAGCTATACAATTGAGGTTGAAGCCACTGGAATAGATGGCGATGTATGTGATTTGTACAAAACAATGGTAGTTTTGATGTTTTCTGTATGAAGACGCTCATTGGGACGATTTTTAAATTCTGCTCCATTTGGTTTTTTAACAAAATTTCGATCATCTTTGTCACTCATTGTTTCGCCTTTAAGATAAATGAAATGTGAATTGAACAACGATTTAATTCAAAACTAAACTTTATTCACAAGGGCTGCACTGTTGCATATAAATTGTAATAACTCAACGATCAAGGTAATACGGTAACTATAAAAATAATTTATTTTCACCGTTGTTTGCTGTACGACTTCTTTTATTCGACTGACGCCAATCTGCTTCGAACGAATCGGATGATTTAGGAATTTGAACTCAAAGGCTCCGTTAACAATTTCTTTGTGGTGTGTTGCTGTTGTCACAATATAAATGTTTTTAAAAAATATCAGATTGGATGAACGATAAATGTACGATTTTAAAGTTTTAATACAAGGTGGTTTAAATATGACCGGGACTGATTTGCGCAGTAGTTGTACGACCTTCAGAGAATGGAATCATGACCTCCACCCTTCCTCCTGTTCGGGTTAGAATCTGTTCTATCCTCTTTGGGAGTTGCTAAAGTGATGAGTGAACAGAAGATACTATGGAGCGTGGAACAATCCATTGTGATTAAATTCCTCGTTAGACAAAACGTTCCATCCGTTGAAATTCATCACAGACTTCAACAATAGTGCTTCAGAGAGGGCAGAGAGCGCGTGGAGAATGAACCGCATGGTCGTCGGCCGCGAACATCCGTCACCGAGTAGACACGCTTATTCGCGAGAATAGGCGCAGCACTATCAGGGAACTTAAAGCAATACTGTATATCAATGTTGGTAGTCTAGAAGACATGGTGAAAAACCACCTGAACTATCGCAAGCTGAATACACGGTGGGCACCACGCAATTTGACGGACGTGAACAAAATGGTGCACATGCAAACTACCAGTCGTCTTCTAGAGTAGTTTGAAGACGAAAGTGATGCATTTTTGAAGTCTATAGTGACCACCGATGAAACGTGGGTGCATTATTTCATTTCCAAGTCTCAGCAATCATCATGTAAGTGGGGGCATACCAGTTCTCCCAAATCCAAGAGAGCGTTGAGGAGCCGTTCGGCAGGAAAAGTGATGGCAACCTTCTTCTGGAACTGGCAGGGGATTATCCATGTAGACTTTCTGACCGATGCCAGAATAGTCAATGCAGTTTATTACCCAGACCTCCTGCCAACAGACGTGAAGGAAACCCTCTGGAAATTGAAATGGAACCTTCTGCTCCTTGGCCCCAAGTGATTTCTACCTGTTCGGAAGATTCAAATCAAACTTGCAAGGCATACGATACGCCGTCAACCAAACAGCTTTTTTGAAAAGGGCATCGAGATAGTTCCAGAACGTTGTAAACATGTGTTAACTCCAGAGGGAACTACATTGAAGATTGATATGTGCAATTAAGTGCTTGCCAATTTGGGTTTTTTTGTAAAAAAAAATCAGTCCCGGTCATATTTGAACCATATTGTAGATATAATGTAAGTTTCTCTGAGCTTTACCCAATTCAAAATGTTGGGCCCTCTCCAAATCCTAGAGCCCTAGGCTGAAACTTAGCCTATGGATCAGCCAGGCCCTGCCTGTAATGAAAGCTATATTCGTGGATACCTCCAAGTATACACACAACTGCTTATAGATGTCAGTTCCGCCATGACTTCAAACATCTAGAATTGAGATGTCTATAAGCAGAACTGAGTTAATGGAAGTTATTCCAACTGGAAATATCCAGTTGAACGCGAGAAAGATTGATTTTCCTAATTTCTCTTATTTGTGCCACAATTTCGAAACGGGGGACAGTCGCGCGGTGCCAGTGGCATTCGTGGCTTCCAGGTTGAGCCAACCAGAGCACTTGAGGACGGCTCCACGCGGCGGCAAGGCTCTGGAGTGCGTGCTAGGACATTTTTGATCGGAGGTACCCTTGCCGCACTTTCTAATAAAGCAACGGCCAGCGTACGGTATCGATAAGGTTGCCAAGTAGTGATCTGGTAACGGCCAGGGCCGCAGAGCCAACGGCCGAGAAACCTTCCCGCTGTTTACCACGCGACCTCCACATTCCCGCAAAGTGTTCCCCCGAGAGGCCCCTTATGGCATTATTATGCAATGCGCATTATGATGCGATGCAGAATTCCCGGCGGCGGGCGGCGCTGCCGCCGGGGCCGGCACGGCCGCTCGGAATGCGTCTCACGGGCTCGAATGAGGGTGGCGCTGCTTATCGCAACTTCGGGGAACCGTGCAAAGTGCAGACCGCGCAAAACGGTTGGTCAGCAGCAGGTGCGAGCACGTGCAACCACCATCGCGGGCATGTGACTTCTTCGTGGAGCAAAAACCAGTCCCGTCAAAAAAAAGCAAGGAAAAAAGGCATTCGCATAAACACGTAGTAGCTGTATCACTCAGCCTACTACTAGGTAGGTAGTACTAGCCGTCAAATTACACAGAAGGAGTGATGATGTAGCTGTTCTAATATTCAACAATTGAGTGATGAAGAACTGTCACGAATCAATTCGGAAGGTGACGTAAAGATATGCAAATGCGAATATTTGTTTTTGTTTATTTCACTTGTCTCCCATACAATCCAGACATGATTGTATTTGACTTTTTGTTTTTTATCCCAAACAAAAAATTGAAAAATCGCTTTATGGTTTCACTTCTTTTTTACTTAAATTGAACAAGACAGTTGGAGGCGTTGGTGCTGTTGAGGTATGTCGACCTTATTCCGGCACGTTTTTCACATCTTGTAATTGCAGGTCAATGGTCGCATTAGCCGCCGAAAGGCTAGTAGACCTGGTACCTTGGACCCCGAGAACCAAAATCCCCAGTTAAAGGACACTGACATGCATTAATCAGCCGCGGCGGCCTACGAGCCGCCGAAGATTCCGTGTATCCTAGTCGTGGTACAAGAATTCCACGCACGTCCGGCGCCACCGTCGCTTTTCCCAGATCCGCGATGACTCATTCACTCTCGCTATCGTGGACGGTGGAATTCCTTTTTGGTCAAGTGCAATGTCCTTAGTCCCTTTAATCCGCTGCGCGCTCGCCGCTCCGGGACGCGCTCCTGCTCCGCTCTTCGCCGGCCTTGGGCCGCTATCAACCGCCGTATCAGCGCGCAGCCTTGAAAGATTAACGGGCCGCAGCTGGAAGCAAGGCTGTAGGTTTCCGCTGATAGCGGCCTGGCGAAATGCGTCCGCTGGATTTGGCTGGGAATGGTCCAAATCAAATTTGTTATCGCGAAAGGAAGGCATTGCTGCTTGGTGACACGATTTTTGCACATCTAAATTTAAACGTGTGCTGTATTGTGGAATTTATCTGGGTTTGAATTCCATTTTTTGATCTAAGGAATATTTACAGTATAACATTCTGTAAATACTGGGTGGCCAATGGGTACGGTATATGAGATTTTCATTTTAAATCATGGTCCCTAACCCCTGATCATGAAAATATCTATTAAAATTTTCCTCATCTAGCGCGTTGCTTTTTTCCCGCTTCAAGGTCAAAATTGCAAAATTTAAGGTTCATGATTTTGAACGGTCCAATGGGTACGCTGGATGAAATTTTTATTTTAAATCGTGGTCCTTAACCCCCTGACCAAGAATCCGCCAAAAAAAAGGTTTCCTCATCTAGCGCGAAACTTTTTCCCATTTCGAAGGTCAAAATTTATTCTAAAGTGCGGGTCTTCGGAGGCAATGACATACCTTAAATGAGCTTCACATTTCTGATATTGATTTAATTTGCTTTGTGGTTGCTTTTTGTAAATCCGTTACTGTCCAAATTTGTTTTCTGAACACGTTGTCCTTTATATACAAGAAGTAGTCACAGGGATTTAGATCCGGTGAGTAGGGTCCCCATTCAATACCATGTCCGTTGTACTTCACAGAATCCAATACGATAACCCTTTCACCAAAGTACTCCTCTAGAAGATCAAAGATTTTTTCAGTGGGATCTGGTCACGCACATTAAGTACGGAAAAACTTCTTCCTTGATCATTTGAAGGTAGCGATCACCAGTTACGTTTTCGTCTTTAAAAATAGATCGTAGTCTTCCATGTTTGCACAAATCGCACTCCAAATGGTTACCCGCTTCGAATGTAAAGGCTTTGCTGTTGAGAAGTGTAGATTTTCGCTTCCCCATATCCTCCAGTTTATTCACAATTTCAAGCTAAAAGTGGGTTTCGTCTCTAAACCAAATCTTCTTCAGGTTTATGAATCCTTTTTCTATTAATTCGATCATTAAATTAACAAACAGAAATTTTCTCTGAGTTAAGTTCTCGCTAATTAGCTGGTTTATCTGTATCTTATATGGCTTCGGTCGTAAGTCTTTCTTCATAATCCTTTGGAACAATGATCTGCTAATGCCCAATTTTGGCAAGCCTTTTTAGTCGCTACCATTCCTGTCTTCTCTTTTACAAATTCTTTAGCTCCTTGGATGTTTTTGCTGGTGCTAACTGTCCTTTCTTTTATTTTCGTTCTCCAAATATCGCCCAGAACATTTCTAGCCGACAAAAGTTTTTCGTGCGTCCTGTTAGAAATAATCATGTAAACAAAATAAACGTACTTGACAGTTTTTACCTTACCTTTTTACAGTCATATTGTCCAAAGAATGGTGGTTACCAAACTTCTTCTTGAACTGACGAACCGTTTCGTCGCCGGGGAAAGGTTGATAAGGTACGTTAGAACAATGAAAGTTTTCTGTTCTATGGTGCATTTTCCCATTATACCTAAAACCTAGGAAAAGAAGAGTAGCTTTTTTTGAAATCTAACTAACAGCAAGAATGCTTTTCAAAGATAGCACTTTTTCCTAAAATAACTTTTATAGTTGATTAAATATATTAACACGACTACTTAAGTAATCTGGTAAGAAGATCTGATGGATCCACGAATGGTTTGGATTTCCTAACAGATTTGACACGCAGGTTTCTGGGGTGTACAAAAAGTTTGTTTTGATATATTTTTTGGGGGCTTTTATTTCTTCTCTAACAGATGGATGCATATTAGAATCTCGCTAAATTAGCCACTTAGGAACGTTGTAGGATTTGAAAGTTGAAATTATTGGCGGATCCCTATAACTGGATGCCATATGTCCAATTAGGTTTTATGACGCATTTTTATAATAAAATTTTGTCTTCAGTGAATAGTTGAGAGTTTCTGCGTATTAACCAGTAGAGGTGACGAAATTTTGCTGGAGTATTTGTGATTTAGTGTTTGAATCATTGTGGAACGCTAAACCGGCAATATCATCGGCGTACGTAGCTACCATTGCCTGTCTTGTTGATGGAAAGTATGCCGTATAGATATAGTAGATATAGGACTGGCCTAAGTCTACTACCCTGCGGGATCCCTGGGCGGATTGGACGGAGAGGAGTCAGTTTTTCTTGATATTTGACTTGAAACGGCTACTTCCAGATATGATTTTAAGATTTTATAGAAAACTGGTAGACTCGTTTTGATCTTGTGCCATGTCTTGTCAAATGCTTGTGGCACATGTAAGCAGTATTTTTTAGCTGAAGATTATGGTTAAATCTAGTGACAATCCTATAGACTTATTCTGTGATAGCATGTCCTTTCCTAAATCCAAATTAGTGGTCAGGTATGATTTTCTTCCTTCTAGGTTTGGTTTCATCTTTTTTAGAGATAGTTTTTGACAACTATAGATACAACTGGAAGGAGGTCTATATGATATCGTTTGCTCTGGGCTTTTTCTCAGTTATGGGGATTAGGGATTAGGATAATTAGCGCAGTTTTCCATTGCTACGAGAATGAGCTTAACTTTAGGATGGCGTTGAATATGTAGATGATTATTTTCACTTCTTTTTCCGGAAATTCCTTAAGTTATTTGACAATTATCTCGTTATATCTCGGGGCTTTATTTAATTTTAGGCTTGTTATAATCCGTTCCGTTTGAGCAACACCTTAGAAGTCAGATTCTCCATTAGTTTGCGTAACATTAACTTCCTCTGTTGGTTTGAGATACCTAGGTCCCAGCTTTTAACTTCTTCTCAGGTTAATTAGTGATTTATAGTAGAAAAGTGAGCCGCAACCACTGGATTGAGATTGTCCTCCAGTATTGTCATATAGTTTAGTTGATAATTTCTTTACGAACCTTGTGATATTTTGGAATTCTACATTTCTGTGGAAGGTCATATTCTGTACAAACTACGCAGTGTTAAAGATGTGTATCTTTGCAGAATATCATCAGATTGGTGTTGCATCTCATCATGGGTTCGATGACGGCTTTATAGATCTTTTTTTGTTGTTGAGGGATAAAGCAATGATCCAAGGAACTATCTTTCTGTTTTTACTTCTTGATGGAAGTGCTTTAGGTGAGTATGGCTTCCATGATTACGTTGAGGTTATCATTGAATCTAAGTCTTTTATGTTGCTTAATGGATGATCAGCATTGTTGAGTAGAATAGAGTAGGGAACAACATATATCTCCATAGTATGCTCACGCCACCAATTTTGATTTGGACTATCTTGAACACTAGTCCATTGTGTCAGACCTTATCGAAGGGTCCTCGACCTCGACGGCCGCTCGTCCAACGGGGTGGAGGAAACTCTACCGACACGAGTGGGGCTGCGTTTCACTCTACGACGCAGACTCGTAAAGGTGCTTCGAGCCACCCT
The DNA here is from genome assembly GCA_036346155.1 of Sinelater perroti. Classification (NCBI taxonomy): domain Eukaryota; kingdom Metazoa; phylum Arthropoda; class Insecta; order Coleoptera; family Elateridae; genus Sinelater; species Sinelater perroti. The sequence goes on along the minus strand of JARFIY010000209.1, from coordinate 598,023 downwards.
ATCCCACAATAGTGTGGGTAACGGGCGCAACAAGTATCAACTGATGTAGAGTAGAGGCTCACGCAAGTGACCTCGACGGCCGCTCGTCCAACGTGGTAAAGGAAACTTTACCGACACGAGTGGGTAGTGCGTCTCACCCCGTGACGCGAGATACCCGTAAAACTGCTAGTGGAGCTACCCAATCCCACAATTGTGGGCAACGGATGCCGCTAGCAGTAACAGAGGGGTAGAGGTATCACGTGAGTGACCTCGACGGGTACTCGTCAAACGTGGCAAGGGGAACCTTACTGACACGAGGACTAAGGGAGGGTAGCCAACTGGGGCGGCTTCCCAGTTCCCCTCATTGGTGTTGGACTCTTAGGGGTGGTGGCACCGCTTTAGGAACAGGTGGGACTTGTTGACCTTTGTGTGAGCATGCCCTTATGCGGGGGAGGCTTCGGCCTGCCCCCACTACCCGCCAACTATACCGGCCCAATGTCGGTTTGGCGGGCGGAACCGTAACACCTCCGGTACTCTGATCTGGTGAAATAAAGAGCATGGTTCAGTATCTGAGATTGTCACGTCGAGCAATCTAACGCTGATAATGTCTTTCTTGTTATATCCTTCGATGCTGCGTTTCACCTGCTGAAGGGCAGTGGAATGGCCTTGTCGGAATCGGATTTGATCCTCCAAGATCAACTTGGAAGTTTTTTTTAGATACCTTGTCTTGTAGACGCTACAAGATCAAGATGGTCCAATATCAACATCCTGATAGTGGAGGTCGCATTTGCGCTCAAGATTATTGGCAAGGTCTTCCATTTTCTAATCGTATATTCCTTGTGATTAGGCGACATCGGTTTGAACGTGTTTTGAAGCATCTTCACAATTCTTCAGAGGATATTGGCCGCCTCGAGAACTTATCGTGACGGTAATCTTGAAATCTGCAGTGCGTTCTCGTGCCTGATTCTATTTGCATATCTGTTTCTTCAGGTTTTGAGATAGAAATTCTCTACCATCACCCACGAGGGTTTTATTCGTGAAAAACGCGTAGAACTCTAGATGGCGGAATTCAAATTGCGCATCGTTTCCTCCAAGTTTTTTTCAGAGCAGATAATGGAGACGGGTCCTATCATCTGGAGTAGATGGGCGGTAAAACCAGCCACGACATTGATGTTTTGAAGGAAGCATCGTCGGCTCCACCCACGGCCCTTCCTAAAAAGAGTCGGGTTATGGTCTCTTAGGTTGTCTAGCGCATGCTCCATAGGTATGTCCTTAAATGTGGCGATATCAAGAACACCTGGGCCATCTATGAGGCTACAGTAAATGGGCTTTCTCGGTATATCTACAATCCATCACCGCTCGGCTTAATATTACAGCGTCAAATAGTTTGGCTTGATCAGACTTGACTTTAAATATATGTCTGTCTCTTCTTTAGCTGCGTATCTCTGGTTGTGATAACTTTTAGTTATGAGGATGGCATTTACATATGCTTGTGCGTGAAGTTTAAGATTTCGGCCTTTTTCTCCTCTAACCTGCTTGCATTCCAAAATGCTAGTCCCAAGTGAGTATATCTGATTAATAGTTTAATCATTCAGTTAATTTTTCTAAATCAACACAAATGATACTTATAGTTTAACGCTAAAAATCTAAAGTTGGTGAGAATGTTCTTGTTAATGTTGAAATCTTCTATTTGAGAGAACGTAATCATATCTTGATGATGTTTGAGGTCGGTATTTCTGGTCTAAATGTAGAGTAGATATTTTTATGACGGCTCAGAATTTGAAAATGCTTTGAACTTCTGAGTTTTGGAAAATTGGGATTCTACTAAGTCTTCGAGGTTTAATCTGTTCTGGTTTTTTAAACTCTAATGAATACGTATATCAAACAAGAGATATACTGTTTGCATTTGAGAAGTCATGCTTCGTTATTTTCTCTGTTCGAGGTTATTTTGAGAAAGAAACAAAAGTGATTAGGCGATAGCAAGCTTCGCGTTAGGTAAAGGTTAGTTGAGACGTAGCGTTGATTCCAGAATTGTTAGAATTTTATTGATTGGTGTAGTAGAGTTCTCATGAAAGGAAATTTTGCGAAAGAGGGGACGTTTTGTGAATTAATAATAAATTGTGTCTTAAGCTGACGAACGGCTTCTTATTAGCATACGTTATTTATTTGGAGGGGGGCTCAACGAGAACATTTTTGACAAATAGAAGAACTTGCGAAAAAACAAATCCAATTAAGATAGTTACTAGAGTTGTTTGAGGACTACTAGTTACTGAGGTATGGTAAATATGTTAATTGATGTAGAAGAAGATATTCAGCTGCCCATTTAAAGATGATGTGTATCTGTTTACTTTTAAAAATAGTCCTGTTTATTGTTGGCATCCATGAGATTGAATCTTAGAAGCTATTTAATAATTAATTATATAATTTTATTGTAAACATTTTAACTGTAATTATTCTCTCGTGGAATCCTAGTCTATCGCATCATGAGTCGTTGTAAATGACTGCGATTAGAGATTAATAATGCGTTCGGTTTTCTCAATTAACTAACTTCAACTAACACTCCCAAGCGCTCACCCACATAGAGAGAAGTTTCTTAGACTAACCATCTTCCAGTTCGCTCTGGTTGTTGTACGCAATAAACGGTGAGGCTACAAGTATTGTGTCTATTTTTGGAACTCGCCGATTAAAACAAATTCTAAACAATATTTTAACAATCCAATCTATAATTACGGTAGTAACTCTTCTTTTATCAACAGCAAAATAATTTACTGCTGATAGATTAACATACGGGGGCTTTAAGTTTTCGTTTAATTTAGGAACTCTTTCCCTTGCCTATAGGTTACAATTTAAAACACCTATTTTGCTATTATGGAATTTATGATTAAAATTCGGAGAGGGGGCGACATTGTAATAGAAAAAGTATTAGAGTTACGTTACTTTCTTGCCGGACTTTGTACATTTTCCAAATTAACGTTGGAATAATTTCTACGCTATGGCAAACATTGCGACATTATGGTGGTATCTATAAAAATATGACAGGGAGATATGAGTAATATGTGAATATAAGAAATATAAAAATCATTGTTTTTTAAATTACAACGTTATTTATTCTTTGTGCTGTGATATGAAAACTAATGAGCAGATTGTATGTTTAATTAAAAGAAATTATCGTTGCTTTTCTAAAAAAAATACCAAAGCAAATAGCAGCATTAAAAAGGGAATTACCTATATGAGCGAATTTCTCCTCATAATAGTGATAAATAAGAAAAATATATGATATCTCAGTTCTTGTTTTTATTTAATCTGTTTGAGCTTGCTATAAACATTAACTGCAATGTAACGAACATTGTCGTAATTGTATTTATTTTATTTTTATATTTAATTTTTTACGTTTAAGTTTTAGTTTATACACTTTTTCTATTATTTCTCTTTACCTTATTGCTATTGTTTTCTTTTAAGTTGGCTATTGCACTATAGAAAAGCATTTGTAAGTAACATAGCAGTAAGAATAAAAATAATATAAAATACGAAGACATAAAATCAAAGAAGTAGCAATCAAATTTTACTGATAGAATATAGAAATAGAATGTCGCGGAAAAAAATTCAAACATTAGTAAAGTTAAAGGAAAAAGAAGATAGAAAAATGACACTAAAACATATGTGTTACAACACGTCAAACAGAAGGATCACTAGCGCGATCACAACATAAAAATTAGAATCGGGGAAAAGGCCCAAAGACTTCTTGGAGGGCATTAGGAGCCGAAGTATCTCAAATGCTCTTCGGAGCAGATTTAGTCTCTATAATAGTCTTCGTAGCACTCGCAACACTGAATACAATATCCTGATCGAAGCGGTGTCCAAATCACTCCACAAGCATTCAAAATACCTCTTAGGCCATTATCGATACTAGATACGATATTCAAACTGAAAGAAATGTTCAAAATACTACTTAAAGTACTCACAGTGGGATGAAATGCCCAGAAAATAATTAAGCAGCTTAGAAGTTAGATGCTCCATAGATTTGGGTAACATTATCAACATTAACTTTATCTGTTGGTTTGAAGTTCTAACCCCTAACCTCTTCTGACGCTAATATTGGTTTGTGGTGGAAGGACGAGTCCTAACCGCTGTATTAAATTGATTTCTAGTGGTCTATAGTTTAGTCTTTAGAAACTCTATGATGGTTTGGAGTTCTACATCTATGTGGCCTTTATGTTCCAGACGAACCACGGAACTTTAAAGATGGATCGCAACACCCATTTATGAATCACCTGCAGATTTTTATATATGAGTTTTAACAATACATCTCAGACTCGTGCTATAAATGCCATCATGGGTTTGATGATGGTTTTATAGATCCTTATCTTGTCTTTGGAGGATAAAGCAATGAGCTAAGGGGCGCTGTCTGATTTCGCCTACGGTCGACCTTCTCGATGCAGGTGCTTCAGGTGAGTTCGACATCGAAATATTTGACTGGCGCACTCGAAGATTGTGAGGGAATTCAGGTCTTTTTTGCCCAATGGGTAAACCGCGCCGCTGAGCTATTCTTCAGATTGATTTGGATTCGCCAGCGATCAAACCAATACACGAGATTGTTTAGTCAAGCCACCGAATTTTATTTAAACCATTTGCCCGAAAGTAAGGCTGAGACAATTTTGAGTCGTAGCCTATTAATGTCAGACGATACCGCCGATAGTTTTTCTTGTTATATCCTTCGGTGCCGCGTTTCACCACTCGTAGAAGTTAAAGGGTGGTGAACTGATCTTGATGGAATTTGAACAGATCGTCCTGGACCAGCTCAAGCCCTTTGACCGTTATCATGAGATGATGGTGGATGACTCTCTCAATTATCTCTCAGAGGGTTAGCTGTAGGCTGATGGGTCGATGGTCTTAAGAACGTTTTTCCTGACTTAGAAAGCATTACGAGGTGTTTTAACTTTCAGGGTAGAAGTTAACGTATTTTGTGGTCGTCGGGTCAATGTGCTTCTGGACGTCCTGGTCCATTAGGCGTTGAAAGGTACGTTCTACAAGGTCAAGATGGTCTAGATCAGCGCCCTGGCAGTGGAAGTTGTACACCACTTTGTTTTTAACTTGGATAGGCGGCATCGAGTTGAACTAATGTCGCAGCACCTTCATCAACCTCAAGTTTAAGTTATTCTCTCAAGCGATGTTCAGGAACAGCGCAATGGAGACTTGACTTTTGCAGCAATTCTCCTGTCGTTAGGGTCTATGGTCTGCCTCGCAGGTTGTTGGACTTCATTTTTCTCGCTTACCCGTTCATTTAGATCTCTCTGGGTTTCGACCATCACCCTCGGGGATTTTGTTTGTGGCGAAATGGACAGAGTCGTGGATAACGGTTTTCAGGTTATGCACCACTTCCAGGTTTCTTAGAAGCGGATAATGAGAATTGGCTTTATCGCCTGGTGTAGATGGAGGTTAAAAGCCAGAAATATCGTCGGCTTTATCTAAGATCCCCAAATAGAAGACTCGGATTGTGATCCAACTCACTCAGGTTGACCAACGCATGTTGCATAGGCACGTTCTTGAATATGGCGACTTTGAGGATATCTGGGACCATAGTACATCTACCATCCACCATCGCGTAGCTCGATATAGCCATACAGCGTCAAGCCGTTTGGGTTAATTAGTCTATTATTCCATGCAGGATACTTTGCACTAAGATCACCAGCGAGAACGGTAGCGATGTTCTCTCGAAAGTTAGTGCCCAGATCTTCCGGTAAAGGGCATGGTATAAGCATCTGCGAGTTCTAGACCTATATTAAACGTAGCACTCTATGGTGTCTGGTTTATAGTCAGATGGTTGTTGCCTCCAAATTGTCAGTGACTCGGAGCAGGGTTGTGTAATGCTTCAGGCTTGTCTTTAAGTAGATAGCTGACTCTCCTTGACTGCGCGTCTCTGGCCGTCGGACTGATAGATATAATTTGGAAGCCTGAGCTCATCTCTCGCCTTGAAATAAGTCTTATGAGGCTGGCTTCTCAATTATGTAACAGTTCGGCCTTTTTTTTCTGGTAAGTGGTCTGGTTGTTCAAGCGGCTACTACAGCGAAAAGTATCAATTTTTTTCGAGTCAAATTTAGTAAAATGGCGCAGTTATCAGCAGTTTTGACTACAAGGAAAAATATTTTACTTATTATTATATTTAGTTAATTTTATAAGTTAATTAAAACCTTAATGCAAAAGCGAAGGCAAACGCCAAAAAATTTCAACTTTTGATAACAACTTTAATACTAGGCGAAAGCCTTAGAATAATTACTAAAATTTTAAGGAACAAAGTAATACAAACTATGATAGAAATATTTTAAACGAAAAACTTAAGAATGAACAACTTCAAACGCTTCTCAAACCCGTTACAGCACACATGTTTTTCAGATAGTTGTTTTGGTCTGGTCCATATTTGCAATTTTATAGCCATTAAGCTTCGAATGTATGTATGATTACACGAAAAGGCCATAGATTTCAAATCTATGGAGCTGTAAGAATACCTATTTTTGGGTAGAAAATTGCCCAAATTGGTCCAACATCAAACTTTAACCGCATTTGCTATATGGGTTGATGTATTACCTTGTTGAAAGGCGTAATAGTCAGTTCCTTTATGTCTTGTGAATTTAGGGCAAATTGTTTTCTCGAAAATTTCAGTTTTACAGTGCTCTGCTTTGATTTTATCACTTTTGTCGATGTAGGCCAAAGGAAGTTTGCCGCGCTTGCAAATTTCTCCCCAAACGATCATCGATACCTTCTGAAATCTAAGAATTTTTTTGGCATTCTGGAATGTTCTCTATCATAGCATTACTGTCCATAATTGGTCATTTTCAGTTTTATGCGAATGTTCCAGTTTAGAATTTCTCTTCAGAAAACACAAACTCATAGCCAGTACCGGGAACCCATCATGTTTGCTCTTTCTAGCCTTTTTTTAAGAGTTTCTGAAACACCATAAACTTTACGCTTCTTGTTAGCGTCACACCAAAAATCAATGTTTTCTCAAATCTTCAAAAGCTCTTTAATAACCACTTCCTGAAACTGCACATCGATACAACCCAAATATGATGACGTCAAATTTTCACACATGCATGGTCCATACACATTGGACTATACGCACGCGTTGCTTAGAGATGTGGCCGATGAGCACATAACCCAAAGCACTTTCTTCAAAGTACAATGGTGAGTGATCACATTTTCTCTTAAACAAACCGCAACAAGCAGGAGAAAAATTAAGTCAGATTTAAAAAAATTCAAATATAACCAAAGAGTTATAGATGGTTAATGAAAGGGGAGGCAGAATCACGTATCCTCAACTATAATCATGCAAAGAATTAAATTTAAGTACGTGTCCAACAAATACAGAACAACAGTGACTATTTGTTGAAGTAACAGAATTGTCTTTATTTATTGCTGTTCTAAAATTAGTTTAGTGCTCATTTTTGCACATTTCTTAATGGGTAACGCTGGCGGAAGCACTCAAAACTGTTCGATTGTTAACTGTGTTCGGTGCGTTGAACCTTTTTTTATACTGTTCCATGCCCTTGCTAATCAGGTTATTTTTACAGATTTGTCAGGCGAAGGACGACGATTGCACCGAGAGGTATTTGTGGACGTTGCTAAAGTGCTGCTCAATTTAATCAAAATATTAGCACCTCCGTAACAGCTGAAATGTAGTCGGCGCTGCTTCTTGGTTGCCTCCTTATACTAATTTTTGAGGTCACTCGAAGAGTTATCAAGGACGTTCTATTCAATAGATGATTTTATTAATTTAAATATCATTTACTTTTTTAATTTTGGTCTTTGGTCTTATATAGTTCTCTTGGTGCTCATATAATTATGACCATTCTATGTAAAATAGGCGACCTTGAAATTTTAGGTGCTTTAATTTTTTTCTAAGAATTGACTTGTTCTTTCGATTTTCTTATAATTTTCATTATCCTTATAAAAAATTCAAAGAAGGAAGTATGTCTTTTATGGTTCTCAATGTACGCAACCAATGAAAATTGAAAAGAAAGTTTTGTGAATTTCGTCAACATTTGCGTGACATGACGTGAAGACTTATTTTAAGAAACATATCTTTGTGATAACAAATGAAATTGATTGAATTTCGAATCTTCTTCTTCGCCATTTTGGTGGATATGGTGGATTCATGAATATTTTTAATATTCCATTTAATAATCCTTGGTATTAGAATTTATTTGATTAAGTTCAGAAAACGTTTTTGAATTTTAACATTTAGATCATTAGAACGGTATTTTTGTTGGTATACTTGGTGTAAACGCAATGTTGGGAATAATGTTTGGATTAAAAGGAAAATTACTTTTACAAAGCCCAAATCTACATTGACCAACGGAGCAAATTGGTAGCTTGGTAATATTTTGATTTTTTCATCTTGGGGGTTTATCAAAGGATGGAGTTTATGTTCTGCATTAGCTAAAGGTTTCCTTAAAGGGAGAATTATGAATGCAGTTGACGAAGGAATATTTAGAAGTCAATAGAGGAAGATAATGTTTTCTATATACTCATTATTAACAAACTTCAATCAAGATATCTCGTCTAGAAAATATTAATTCCCCTCTTTTACCAGATTTTCTTAAAATATCAAGTTGTATTGTGTAGTTTCCTTTTCCATAATTTCCTGGTTGTCTTTCTCTTTATTTTATGCGATTATTATTTCAATAGAAATACCTTCGTTTGATTAGTTTCCAGTTACTTAGGTTTACATCACTGGCTTGTTGAATTTCATGTAAATTGAGCCGTTCTTTTTCGGAAGTGAAATCCTCATCAACAAAATTTTTGCCAGGAGAACATTATTTGTCTTTACCCTCTGATAAGCAAATTGTTTGTTTTCTTGAAGACCTTTCTTATCATAGTCTTGCGTTCCTCACCTTTCAGTATTTCTTACGCAAGCCATAGAATAGATAAAAGCAAATGATTTTTAGCGAAAGGTTGTTGCTGACGGTTGCAATGTTAGATAAGTTAATTTATCTTAGAGGATGTGTGCGTCTTATCCAAGATGGTAATCTGAAGTTTTGAGTTCCGTTTCTGGGACGCATCCTAAATACTTATTCTGGGTGATTGCAAAACAGTCTTCCGCTGTTATAAATAAAACGTCGAATGGCTGTATTCGACGTGGAATGTACTAGGAGTAAAAGAATGTTCATGAAATTTTTGTGAATCGCGTCATTGAAAGGCTATAGACGCCAAAGATCAAAACAAGTTGGGTTTCTCGACTTTATGAAATGAAATATCGCAGCCAGTTGACAAATGAATAAATTCGGAATCAATTTAACAAACCATAATTGGAGGCCGAAAGAGTTTTTATTTATTACGCCATTTTCATATTTTTCCTCGGCCAAATTACTATGGTAGCTACGTAAACAGCAATTTTATTTATGCAAATGATAACTGGTATGAGTCAGCATCTTTCTTCTATAGAACATGAAACACTTCTGTGTTGTAGATAGGAGGAGAGGTAATAAGTTTTATAATTAATTTTTCATATACAGTCAGTTAAGTAAGAGCGTGTTGGGATTAATGTGGAGAAAAAATTATTTAAAAACAATTTTGAAATAGATGGGTACGTTGTACTCCATTAGAACAAAGATGCTATTGTATCAATAAAGTATCTAGTCATCACCGGCGTCGATAATTGCCTGGCATCTTCGAGGCATACTTTCGACCAAATTGATGGCGTATTCATCTGGCAAGGACCTCCAAATGTGACGAATTTCTAGTGTTAACTGCTTCAAAGCGAAGCTCTTTTCAGTCGATGCAAAGCTTGCTGCGGTGTTTGAGATCGTTGTCCTCTTGCAGGATCCTATCTTCTTTTTTTTTTATGAACCAACCTTGGGCAGTCGGTAACAAATATTTCTTATAAATCTCAAGCATTTTCGGAGCACTTAGGTTGTACGTAAACAGATGCAACGTTCCGAAACCCAGTTTTGAGAAGCAGCCGTAAAGATGCACTTTTACTGGGTGTTTAACAGTCCACTGTACCAACCTGTTAGTTGAGGGTAACCAAACTCGTGGGACGATAACATATCCCCAAACAAAAGCTTTTCCCATAAAAATTGCATTGCTCCAATCTCGGTCGATATTGTCCTTTGCCCAAGCGATCTCTTCGTCCCATGATTTTTATCTAACAAAAGTTTCTTCACTGAACTACGGCATTTGATATCATGTGCACGAAGACGGGTTCGAATAGCTACGTATGATATATCTAAACCTTTCTGGTTCAATTTTGCTGCTCCTTGATGCAATCTTAAGGTTGTGTTCCGTGAAAACAAGTTAACAATCTTTTTTTTGACTTTAGGGGTCACTTTGCCTAGCGAGCCACGTTCTGGCAAGTTATCGACCGTTCCTGTCTATTTATATCGCAGACGAATGTTTTCGGCTTGTTCATGTACTTGCAGCTGTTGCATGAGACGTTTTTGGACCTTTCGGGTGGCTACAGAGGAACACAGCCCGTAGCGCGATGTGTACGCGGCTGGTGCTTTGCTAGTTTCACATTCCTCATTTCAACTGTTTTCCCCCATGGTGTTCCATAATAGCATCTGGGGTCAGTGATAACTTTGAGCCTCAATAACTTGGCTCTCTCTTGGTTTTTACAAAACATAAAAACGCCTAAAATTATCATTTTTGACCTTCTTTCTGATGATCTTTTCAGTCACACTGATCCTCGAGATATTTTTATTATTTTATTCTAGGTATGGTTTTCATCCGACTACACTAAAGTTCTAAGCTTATTGTGTCTCGTGAAGTCATTTATTCGATTAGACCTGTATTAGTAGAGAAATTTAAGATACCGCCATTACACTCGGTACTACATATTGAACGCCGAAGTGCCTGCATCTTTGGGTCTCGAGGGTTGCATATTCGCATAGGATGTGTAGTATTGTCTTGTCTTCTTTTCTGTCTGCAAGTTGGACCATTAGGAAAAATGCTTTTGATAAGGGTTTTTTTAATAGTTCTGTTATACTCCTTTGATGTTTTCTCCTTAACATGATTTTGTCCGACCATTTTGTCGATCTTGAAAAGTTTAAAAACAGCCTCCTGCTTATCTACTATTCGCCAAGTTTCCGAACGGAGTCCTGAATTTTGAACTCTAAGCCTATTAAGAATTTTGAGCGTCCTGGTTATGGTCCTGACTGGTTTGAATATGATCTTGATGTCAATAATGTCAAATTTCGCTTCTTCTCCCCAGTCCTCAGTGGGCTAGTCATGATATGTCATCTTATGCCTTAGTTCACAAAACTTTGATGAAGGTTCTGCCTCTTCTATGTCGTTTTAGAAATTAAAGGGGCTCGCTTCATTTTTATTTACGACCGTCTGATCGAATGCCTCTGTTACGATGACCAACCTGAGATCAGTCATAAAGCTTTTATAAGAAATAGAACTATTTACCTCTCTGCTTTTCGTATCATTACGCATATCTTTTGGACTATTCTTATCACATTGTTTTTTTTTTCTGAGAGAGGAGGTTTTGCTGTGATCAGTGGTTTTTTAGGACCCTGTAGCTTATTCCAATGTCAGAAACAATTTCAGTAACCTTTAATCGGTGATCATTCTCACGAAGGTCATTTTAGTCCTTGCGGATGTCGGTAAGTTCTCAAATTGTCGCGACTGAAATATTTTGCACCCTTTTCTGCAACTGCAGAACTATAGTAGGGAGTGAGGTGTTAATGTTACTAAGGTGTACTATCTTATTTGTGTTTTATGATTCTTTACTTTTCGTTCTTATTTTTTTAGTTACATAAATATTTTATCTCCTTTTATGCTTTAAATTTACCTACACCAAAGCTTAGCTTTAAGTGCTGCTACAAATAAAGGCACCGCCATTGCATAAGACTGCGCATAAATTTGTGATTTCAGAGTCCAAGAAAACGAAAACAAAACCGAAATTTCTGTCGCCGATTAGAATTAATCGGAGCCGCGACCTTGCGCGCTTAAAATCGGCAGTGATTCAATTTCGAGCTGTTTACTGCAAAATTGAATGTCATAATTGTTTAACATAAATTATTCATCGCCGGCCATGCATATTTATCGGCTAACGAGCCGCGAAGCTGTTTCCAGGGAAGTGCCTCTGCATATCGCGAGCATCGCAAGGATAATGGAGGCCGCAATCGTGCCGCAACCAATAAATTTCGCCGACTTCCTAGGCGGCAGCTCCGAATTATGGCCCGCTTTGGCAAATTGCGCCGAGCCACGGTGCGGCTTTGTCGGCTGAAATTGGAAAACAAGCCGCTTTTCGAGATTCGGCGGATTTCCGCGGCGCGGCGGCGCGGACCGCGGGCTGTCGCGCGAGAAAATCGCGCGTTTTTGCTGGCCTTACAATCGCTTTTTGCGCCTTATAACGGGAAATCTTTTTTATCGGCGCGCAATTTTATGACCTATTAAAGACCACATAATTATACGGTTCTTGGCTAGATCGATGAATTGCCAGTTCGCTCAGCATTGGCGGGCCAGATCCGGCACTGGCCCGCGCGTGCCTGAGGAAAATTGCGGAAAACAGGCCGCCGCCGGTTAAGCGAAGTCGGCAGCCAATAATCCGATCCGTAAATGTGAGAACGCGGCGCTGAGGCTGTGGTGCAACTAACAGAGGAAGAACTACTTTCAGTTCGTGATCTGAAGAGTATTTTTGGTTTCCTAAACTCATTTGTGTGAGATGGTGACTGCGAGGTTAATGCTCCAATGTAGCATTCAAATCTCTAGACATTGGTAGAGCGCTGAGCGTTGAGCGAGGACGCATTGTGCTGCAAGAAGGTTACGAAATGCTTTAATGGATTAAAGTAGGCGAAAATTAAAGGAATTAAAAACACTGAACTAATAATAATGAACAGTTATAACACAAAATAATAAATAAACTGATTAGTGAAGAATTTGAAAATAAAAGATATAATAAAAGTCTAGATAAAGTAATACAAAAGCGCCGTTGTGGCCTCACTGTTGATGTCCGAATAGAGCCCCCAGGTTCAAGCCTGGCAATAAATTGAACAAATGCGTTCACTTCAAACAAAGATTACTAAGGTGCTTGTCAGGTAAGGCAAATATATAAGAGCCTTAATCTCTCAGTTTGTAATGGGACGTAGAGTCCCTTATCATTATTTTTATATTAAAGTAAGACAATACAAACACAAAAATGCAACAACGAATAATTAATTTAAAAGGGGTTGTAAATGACATGAACGAAAAAACGTAACAATTAATCAGCACTACAGATAAAAAGAGTTGAATAAGCAAAATTATAGCAAGTAATAACTGTAATGTTTAGCAATACCATTTTCGTAGCAACAAATAAAGCAATAGCATACAAAATTGTAAACATGAAAGATATGGGTATTTAGAAGTTCTACACAAATGGTTTGCCTAACGGACCATAATTGCACATTTTTTACTTACTTGCTCAGCAACAGGCCACAAGAGCCAAAAGAGGGAGGTTCTTTTTGGGTTTTCTTGACTTCCCATTGTGAGGCCGCAAAGGCTCCATTCGTTCGACGTGTCCAAGCCAACTCATTCGTTGCTTCTGATTTTAGCGGAAATACTTGCTTCTCGATATCTTATTTTCAGTTCTCGATTTGTTAATATACGCTAAGTCCCGTTCTCATTTAACAGGCCGTGGGTTTTCCTCGCCTCTTTTTTTGTTAGACACCAGGTTTCCGCCGCGTAAATGGCCACTGGTTTTATTACTTTAGTTCACTTTATTCTTCACCGATAGCACTTTTCAACCCAAAGTATTGCCCGCTATTTGCACTAGTTTACCTCCTCTCCTGTTTCATAACTCTCGTTAATGCCCAGACAGTTGAAATTGCTTGTTCTTTCGTACCTTTTTTGATTTATTATTATATCGATAACGCTATATCTAAATATCTCTCTTGAGATTATCATATACTTTGCCTCTGCTATTGACTTGTGGTCTGTGCGTAACTGCCGCTTCATTTTCATAGATTGTGGTGACCTACTTATATCTGTGTCATCTGCGTACGCCAATGTTATATTTTGTCTGTTCTATAACGTGTTTCCAGGATTTATAGAGGTTATAGATATAACATGGCATCTTCTCTGAGCTGGCCTTGAATTCTCATTTTTTGCTCTGGTGTTTGTTGGAAACTCCACTTGCATTAATTTTTATGTGCACTTGGGAGAACTCTAGGGAATATGCAGGACATCCTTTCTATCACTTACTTAGCTAGGGGGGCGATTAAGATTTGCTCTACTCGTCTTGATTCCAATATGACTTATGGTTAGTAAATTAAGTACTAAGCAAATAAATACACAATCAATCAGTAAATTAGCTAATGGCTGTACAAATCAATTAGAAGATTGTAACATACAACGCCAATTTAAAAAAAACACAATGTAGATATGTTAATTTCAGAAACATATCGTGCTGGCAAACATTACATGCGCATACCTAAATATAAAATATAAACAACCAAATACCTAGACAATAAAGCCCACAAGTATCTCGAATGAAGACGAATCGAACCTAACAACCAGCAGTGCATTGCCACCTAAATCGTAATAAGGAAAAAGAAGGCCATGAGATGTTCTTTAAAACACTAGACAACATATTTTTAGTAGGAAGTATTTAATAAGACTTAAGACTCAAAATTAACCAACACCAAGGGAAGAAAACTGCTTACGGCGGTGATAAATAACAACCTAAAGTATATTTCATACAGCGATAAGACATCAGATCTATTAGGTTTTCGTAGAACTAAAGGAATCAATTTAATGAAGTGTAAAGCATAAACTTGCTTACAATTATCGCCTGATCATTGACGCGTGATGATTACCATATGTTTTCAGATCTTTAAAAACCTTCCTCATACAGCAAAAATACCAAATCAGATATTTTGAGACAAAAATTAGATAAAGTAATAATCCTTTTAAAAATTGATATAGATATTGACTGAATATCAAGAAGCAATTTGGAATGCTGCTCCAGATTACCAGAGCATTTATGAAGAAAGTGCTTGTGACTATCAAAAAGAAAATTGATGAAAAAAACGGTTAAGTAAATAGTGGCAACAACTGTACAAAAAATGAAGCTCAATCCGCAATTTGATGGCCAACTAACTTTTTTCTCTGAAAAGTAAAATGAAGATTGAACCATTACAACAAAATCCTCACATTAAGGTTCATACCAATCAATCGGCAAGGAACGACAAAGAAAAAGCTGTTGTTTTTGCAAAGCTTCTCCAAGTGGTTCAACCATTCCCCTCTGGAAGAACTATGCACGACAAAATTGAAATCAAAACCATTATTGAAACTTTATTCCAAATTGTCTCGCCACAAGATTACAAAAACGAGTTAACAAAAATAGAATATTAAGAAGGGCTGGCTTTGACTGAATTTTTTTAATGCTATTTTTCAAATTAACTATTTTATTGGTACTTTAAAAGTGACTCACATCATTGTGATTTTGAAACCCGACAAATAAACAGAAGAAACCACCTCATACCGACCAATAAATCTTCTACCAGTCCTACCAAAGGTTTTTGAGAAAATCTATATAAAAAGATTGAAATCAACCCTGGATGAAAAACACCTTTTACCAAAACAACAGTTGGATTTTGTAATATGAGTAGCCGATAAAATAAACCGAAACCTTGTTGCAGAAAGGTTCAACTGAATTCATAGTTATATCTCAACCTTTGAAAAAGGTATAGCACATCTGTCTCCTCACTTTCTACTTGTTAAAACATATCTCCAGCAATAGACACTTGTAAAAAAATAATGAATATTTGGACCTTCCTATTCATACTAGTATCTCGCAAGGAAGCGTTTTAGGCCCAGCAGTATCTTCTCTAGGCTGCAGATTTACTTACAACCTTTGATTGCCAATTACAACTACATTTGCTGATAACATCGCAGTCTCAGCATCTCATGTAGATTCAAATAAAATACATAAATGATTTAAAAATGAATCTAAATCTATGCATGTTACTTTTACAATGCGAAAAAGAACATGTCTACCAGTTCAGATTAATCAAATCTACAAGCCGATGATACAAAATGTCTTGGTAAGCATCTGAACGGTCGGTTCACCTAGGGCGCAAACATTTAGGACTTAAATTGAGTCAGATATATATACTGGATTAATGGTCGCAAATCCCAACTGTCCCTTGTGAGCAAGTCATCTGTAAGCCTATATGGGCATGTGGCGTGCAATTCTGAAGCACTCCAAGCAAATCAAACATCGAGATCTTATAGAGGTTTCAGAACAAGATAATTCATGCCATCGTCAACGCTATCCTATTATGTACCCAACACCGTGCTTCAAAGAGACATATAAATTTCCCCATGCAAAGAAGTACTACAGTTGACTGGAACTAATCTACACATGTCACTTTTGTCACATCAGCTTATTGCTTAATAAAGGGAGTAAAAAAATATCAAATATTTTTACTTACCCTCTAGTCCGAGCCTAATGCATTTGACAGTTCTCGCTTTGAAGGATGGAACAGATCCCTAACATAAATGCTGATCCCTATAAATCTAACTGTATAATTGAACATAAGTTTAGAACCCAATGTTGTCAGTTTTGAGCGAGAAAATCAGAAGTCCCGCACTCTGGTTAAGATAAGGATGTTAGTCCGACCCTCTCTCATATCACTGTAAAGCTCAACCAAAGTTGGAGCTTCAAAATTTTTCTAAACAGGCTTTTCCTCCCCTCTTTTTATTTGCTTATCACCCTTAATTAATGGCACCTCGTCGGCTAGACTAGCGTCGATGTTGCTCACCTAAGGCGTCAGGTTTATTAATTGGCGGCATAAACAATACTGCTGTTCCTTGATCATTTCCTTTAAATTTGAAGGCGGAAGGTCTCTTTCTTTCATCAATCGGGAAGAGTTGCAGAAATTTCTTTAAATAGATAGTGAAAGTCAATCTCTGGAATGATAATCATTCGAGTACTTACGAACCAGGGGATAGGGTACCTACAGAACTGGACGTACTGGAAGCTCTGAGAATAATGGCGCTGTTCAACGATTATCTTCTTGAAAAGAGGTCAAACACTTTACTGATCCAGTCCATCCCCAAAGACCTGGAATGTACTGATATTCTTGCAGCAAGATCTTTCTTAACCAAACGATCACTCAAAGCCTCTAGTACATTTAATATCGCTGTTCGCAGAGATGCCTCGGGCGGGTGTAATAGAAAACACTCGTAGCAGCACATATTTAGGTCCCTCAAACATCCTACGCATGTTGCGGATTTTAGTAAAATCTAGTGTTACTAAAGGAAAAAAATTGTGAAATTCCGTTGCACTAGCGAAATCCTAAAGAGTTACCAGAAAACTAGCCTAAATCTAAAACTAAATCAAAGAGTCTTTGTTGAGTAAACAAAGAACAATGTTTGATAAGACTAAGAGTGAAGTGCGAGCGAAGCCCATTGTGATTGGATCCAGTGAGTTAAAATATGTAACTAATGGAGACTTGAAAAATATCTGAAAATAAGGTGTACTCCTGAACCAAGGAAAAATCTCAAAAATAACTAGGACAGTACTAACAGTAATTAACAGGATATAGTTCAATAAACAAGAAAAAAAGGTTGATTGTCATCTTTTATATATTCACTCTGTAACAACTAAAACTGAAACATTCTTCATTCAAGATATTTTTTGATCAACCAATTATTTCGTTTACGCATAGAAGTAGCACATTTGGTAGACTATTAGTTATTTACTAATTCAGTTGATTTCAAAAATAATTTGAAGAAGTACTCAAATGCAAGTGGGTACTGTCAACAATACAGCATACTTATTGCTATAAAGGTATGTGAAGGAATTAAACACGGAACGAAATATCGGAAGATGAAACTGCTAATAGACGATGGATTACAGTAATTATCAATGGGTTAAAAAAAAGGATACATATATCTACTGAACTAAACTAAAGAAGACTTACGCTGACGAAAAAAACACAAATGTTAATTGTCAATTTTAAAATTGAACGACGTAAACCAGAGAGTTGACATCAGTAAAGCCCTATCTGTAGATGGATTTCAGTAGTAACATTGTCTTGCTCGTACGTATTTACCAATTTTTATCAATTTAGCACACCCTAGAAAGCTGCAAGTCGGATTTTAAGGAGAGCTCCCTCTCCAGAGTTAGAAGATCTACCAATCGTCTTAAACCCTATTAATGTTCATAGATACGTCACACGCTGATTTACGGGCCCACAACTTTTCACCATAAAACATTCCTATACGAACAACCCAACATGGCAAAATAATCATCTCATTTCTTTCTACTTTTCCAAAACTCAGCTTACCTTTATCACTTCGTCTATAAACTCTAGGTTTAGAAAAACGCAAGTGGAGTCATACCAGTAAAGTTGTATGAATGATTACGCGTTCCCTTAGATCCCATGAAGTGAAGTTGCATTTCTTCCCCTTTTTTAACCAACACATCCATCTGCATGAAAAATCTTGTTTAAATATATTACATAAAAAAATTAAGAACCGATATAATCTATGTAGGACGGTATCTGTGTATGTAATACTAAAACTGTGTGGTGACCTTGTTCTGGTAAGTTCATTCGTTTTTGAGAGAGGCGCAAAAGCGTTAACTGGATGGTATGAAAACCTTGATAATTTCCAAGACCGTACATACGTAGCAAGCTCTGCCTAAGACTATAAACTCAACACATAATGTGGGCTTAGGGCCTAATTTTGAATGTTAAAATAAGTTTACGAAGTAAAATCGAGTATTACAGATAAATACGTTTCTAATGAAGATGTATGCAATTAATTGAGCGCTACCTAATACAGAAATCTGTTTAAAACGAAAATCAATATCCCTTGAACCAAGAATTTTTGGTACAAATTCAAATAGAACTCTGTTGACGTTGATGAAGGCTATTTTACTACATAAAGTTCAGGTCAAAAGGCCATCTATTAGCTTTTTACTTCTTTCGTAAGTGAAACAAGTTCATTATCATACTGCCAGATGACTTAAACTAACAGGATCAGCAAAGCTATTATTAAATGGAAAAAACATTTTCTTTTGTTTTAAAAAGATTTTTAACTTTTGAACTCTTTATTTGGTTTGCTTTCAAAAAAGCACGGAATGGCCAATTTAACAGGGCTAGGAGTAAAATTAATGAAACTTAGATTAACAAAATCTAAAGAAGAATGGAAACTAGAACTTGTGTGTCAAATTTCGTTTTCTCTTTAAGTAGATTAATGCCCATCTTGTTTGAAGTGGTAGTCGTGGTAATCTTCCAGTTGCACTTTTGGTTTTTTAATCTCATGACTACGAGATCGTCCGCGTAAGTCTGAAGAATAATGCCTTTTCCGACTTTTATTTGTAACATTTAGTTACAAATTATTTTCTACAAAATCGGTTTATGTGGAAAGAGAGCAGACAATCATTTAAAGAAAGAAAAAGAAAGAAAGGTTTTGAAGAATGGAAAATTTTTTTATAGTATTGTTATAGTTTTCTCTGCTTTTTCCTATATTTTTAATACTAAGCTAGTAATCTTTCCCGTTTTTAGCCTGTGCTTTTATGAAGATTAGTTTGGTACCAGTACAGTTTTGTTTTCTTTCTATATGTAATTTTCTTATGAAGATGTTTTAAAACAAGGGGACATGGAGTTACACACCCCAACCATTTTATGCCGTCCGGAAGTGTGGGATCGCCGATTGAAGCGCCCACTAATCCCTTCTCTCTTTCGTTTCTCGTTACTCTTACTGCAGTTTGCCTTTGCATTTATTATTTTTCTTAGTTTTTCGTATTTGTTTCATTACCATAACTCTTTTTATGATAGTTCAATTGACTTCCATTTCTAGGAAAAAGTTTGCTTTGTTTTTGCTGTAATTTTGATGTTGCATTACAGGCTTAATACCAACAATTGATGGATTCTTATTTTCCTATTTCCTTTAAATACCAGTAATTATTAATATTAATTATTGCTTGAGTTATATAATGATCAATGTCACTCCAGATACAATAGCAATATTTCAAGACACTCTTCATACCTTTCTGTGTGTCCCTTATAGATTTCTCAATTCTTTTGTCATGAACTAAGTATCTTCACTACGTCCTATGTTTTCTAGGACGATTTTATAGGTAAAAGACTATAGCCATTTTCTATTAACCCTTTCTAGTACTATCTCATGGTGTTTTCCTTTAATTGCTGATTTCCATATTGGGGCAGATTGAACTGCGTTGTTAAATTCGGCAGGGTCTGCCTGTGTGCACTCTTGTAGATTTTTTTGTGTCATCAGTAGCGTTTTCTAATTGATGTGTACCCCATATATTTTAAAGATATCTGATTTCTCTATTCAGTTAGAAGGTGTTAAAATTCCTTCTTAAGTCTGTCAGAAATGCTACAACCGTTTTCTTTTATGTTGTTTAATATCCACCTTGCTTAGGGTGGTAATCACGTAGGTTATGCTACTCTGTATCCCGTCTTCGAGTTGTACTTTGGTTTTGGCTGTCGCAATTACTGCCAGATCGTGTATGTGGTCCTGAAGGAAAGCGCCTTCTCTGACGTTTGCTTGTAATATTTCATCATAGAACATGTTCCACATAATCGGTTTTAGCATCAAGCTCTGTAGTAATTTGAATCTTCTGCGTTTCATTGGCTAGTGTGAATCTGCCACTAGGATCTACTAATTTGGACTTTGTCCAATAACTCGATGGTTCCATTCTATGATGCACGCAATCATAACACAAAAGCTTCGATTTTTGCATTCCTTGCAACTGATTTCATCAACAACGTTTCTCAGTGCGTTTATAGTGGCTTTCTCCCAGCTCTGCACCCGAATTGGTTTTGGTTCTGTAGATTTGGCTCTTTGAATTGAGTCCAATATATTTTTGATTAACATATTCAGAAGACAGATGGATCTCTAAATAGCAGGTGTTGATTCATTGCCTTTTATAGATTTTTCGATTAGTACTAGACTTTCCAATTCCATTATTTTGCAAATTTAACTTTGACTTTTAAAAATCACTGCTTTTACAGATTCGGGGTCTGACGCCCTTTTTACTAAATTAAGCTCGGCTGATCTTGGTAGAAAATAACTTACGTACTTGTTTTCTTCTTTCCCGTTATCCAACGCCACATTCGATAATTTGAGCCTTCCCCTAGACGTCGTCTTGCAATTGATTGCACTATTCCCGCCAGGCGTTTTTGCCTTTTGCAATTATCAAATTCTTTTTTTTATGTCGTCGATAGTATAGAATTATATTTCTTACCAAAAGGTTTCGGGGCCTACCAGTCCACAGGTAGTTGTTTTATTCTAGGCGTTTTTTGCAAAATGTTCTCTACTCTTTTCTCTTGTGTGTTTAATTTTACTGTCCTCCAGCATTTCTTCATTTTTCATGTCCTCTATTATTGGCCACCATCTTCTTTGTTTCCAAAGCATAGTCTTTTGACGAGTTCTTTTAGATGGTTATTACTCATATTTTCTTTCTTTAGACATTCCATTTTCGGATAAAACTACTTACCAGCTATTGATAGTGTGAAGGGTAGTCTTTTTTTATTTTTTCTTATTGATTGAAAACAACAGAAAAGAATGGTTTTTATTGAGAAACTATGGAAACAAATATTTTCTACGGTAGTACTTTATGACACTCGATTTTCTTTTGCTGGAATATAAGAATCTCAGTTTTAGTACAAAATCGGTTCATGACTTTATTTTTATTGGGTTCTTGTCTGATGAGTAGATATATGTCATTTTCTAATATTTGTTGTTGAAATAAACCGTATTTAATTGTAAGAATTGTGTTATTTTTATTTTAAATAGAGAATTTATTGTAAATTATTTGACTTATTCCAGTATCTATTAAAGCGCCTTACACTTTGTCATGCCTGACTTATTGCAGAGTCGACCTACTGCCTCATTTCTGACAGTCTTTGGCCGTAGGTTCCTCCTTACCTCAATTAAAGCAAAGATATCATCTGTTTTCTGCTTTGCATTCTAACGTCCTATGCTTGTAGAAACAAAACTTGTAATACCAACTTCCTTCGATACTTTTTTCTATTAAGCTGTTCCACTTTTTATTAATTGTCGATAAGCTCTATTGACTAGGTCAGTAAGTTGCATTTACCATTTTCCTATTTATACGTCAAATTTTCAATAATTTTTCTTTTTCAGCGCATCCAAATTGTCAACATAAATTGTTTGGTTCTTAACATTCGCAGTCTCAGTAAGACTTTTATAATTTTTTGAGCTCTTCTACGGCGTCATCATTCCGTCTTTTGTATTTCTAACTTTTCTTGTGGCTTGCTTGTTGCATTCTGAGTCATGATTGATCTGATTTTACTAAGCAGTCTACTCCAGGTTTTTCCAATATTATTCAGTAGGTCTATCGCTTCTTTTTCTTTTGTTAGCCATGCAACAGCCACATTAGTGATGTGAGGGATAGAAATCTTTTCGCCTTTTGATAATTAGTTATGTTGTAGGTGACATTTTGCCTAGATCTTTGGATTTTATTTTAATTCTCATAACCTCGAAATCTTCGGCAGTATTGACAAGTTTAGGAAACCTGTCCTCATGTAGCTTTTGAATATCTTTTCATACTGATGACGTTAGATTCTCCTAATGACCCTTTTTTTATTTTTCTTCTGTGATTTTTATGATTTTCATAGGTCTTCGCTTCACGCTTTCATTTTAGAAATATCTGTCCTTTTCAAATACTCTAAGTATTTTAAAAAACGTGCGTTAAGCAATATTTTGTACTTACTGGTCTTCACTTTTGTTTCTCTGAGCAATATCTTAACATTTTTCCTTTTTGTAATGATTCTACAACACGCCCTTCTGTCTCAATTTCGTCATATTCAATTAGAAACTTGAACAATATTTCTTGGACATACCTTCATCTGTTTACACATCCACATTGTACAGTACCTTCTCCGGTAAGTCTAACCTATGTTCTTTAAACCACTCAACTTTAGGTTTTTTAATTTTACCAGTAGTTCTACCATCTTCGAAAAGATTGATTGACTTGATCAACTTTGCTATAGATAACAGTGGTTTTGTCTATTATGTTTTTCTATTATCCTAAGTGCATCATGGACTTTCCTTTTTATTATAAGGCCTTAAGCTTGTTGGTTCTGCTTCTTTTGGACTTTTTTGCTACAGAAAGTTGCATCTCTGCAATTTGCTCGCCAAATTAAGTGCGCTGCGTTTTCCAGTTTTATCTTTTTCGCTTCACGTTAAGCTACTGACACTTTGGCTCAAATCTAATACTTCAGTAGTTTTGGTTCCTGGTTCCTCACTGAATATTTCTAATCGGTAGCTGAGGTGAGACTTTACACTACCATCTTACCCTCGTGGGGTAACTTTTTTTTTATTTTTCGATGTTTCCATAATGTTCCGCATTTTTACTCATAAATTCTTATCTTTGCCAGATAACCAAATGTCCATCCTGTACTAGGACTTCATCTATGAACCGGTATTATACTATGGTGAGCGACTTCAAACTAACAAACTTGATTAGCTATAACTCAATCTTGTCTAGCGACACTACAATGTCTGTTAGAAGCGAGTTTTATTCGTGGAGAAACCACGACCGAAACTAACAAGAGCATTCCCTTGCCCACCACTTGGGGAACGTGTCCAATGAGTTTGCCTTCTTCCCTGGGTTTCTCATGAAGATTGAGTTATTTTGGGTAACTTATATCTATTAATAAATGGATGAATATACCCATTTTGAAGAAACTCTTCATTAGAAGTTTTTTCGGGTTAATTATAGAGCAAGAGCAAAAAACCTTCCTGCTTTGAGTTATTTCGTAAGCACATTAAGATTAAACATGGTAGATGTGCGGACGTTCTTCACAGCGTACTAGGCGTTCACTATAAGAATATAAATAAATAAATCATAGTAGCAATATAAAAAAGGCCGTTAGAGATGTAAAAATTACCGAAGATAAAATCAACGATTAGTAAGGTGATCATTAGCTGTTTATAATGGCTAATTTATTCTCAGCGTCGATTGTTCTTCCTTATTACGATTCGCCGATTCGGCCATTAATATGCATGACGGTCTAGTGCCTTTTGGCGCGGAGCTGGGTTTTTGGAAATGGTGAACGTCGGCCCGCGGCCAGCTTGCTGTAAAATGCGCTGGGCCTTGATATTTATTGGAAAAGGATAAAGACCCCCGTCCATCAAAATTGTTATTTTCACGTTTTCTAACGCGCAGCGTCGCGCCCACGTCGCGGCCGTCGAGGACGGAAAACCTTGAGCGCTTTCCACTCCCGGCGCGGCCCGCCGCAGAGGGAGCAGAGCAGCGATGAATATGGAAAAGGTTTTTCTGCTTCTCGCTCATTACTGATTTGCTCATACGTTAGACGCAAACCGACGTATCTAGGGAAATGTCACGGCCGAGCGTGCACCTCGGCGGCGTCCCGTTTTAGGATACAATCTCTGAATCGGATGCAGCCGAAACTGCTGAGTAATCGGTCGTTGCCCAACTGATTTTGAGGTGGTTCCCATAAGGAACCCAATGGGACCTTGCGGGTCATGCACCAGTTGCGTCGGACGAATTAAGAAACACGGCGACCAGTTGGTGGACACCGTTTGCGCCAATGCAGTGTACAGATTGCGAAAGGGCAACAACGCAACTTATTTTTGGAGGTGATTTTATGGCCAGGTAGTAACTAATTTTAGTTTAAGATACAAACCGCACCGCTCGTAAAATTGATAATTTGCCGAATTTAACGAGCTACTTCAGGTAGTCGCGATAACAAATTAATGGCTCACTTTCAAAAGGGAACAAATCGTTTATCATTCTATTGATAATTCGTTCGAATTCACTTGTTGGATACACGGAAAAACCTAAAAAAATGACACATTTAGCAGCTATCGATAAATGGTGCATATGGTATTAAAATAATCCAAATTAAAACTTATTTGGTTCAGTTAGGATAAAAAATATAGCTTAGGCTTTACCTTTTGACTGTCGTACTCCATCAATTTTATCATATACTGAAGCCGATGCTGTCCTAAGACGACCGCCCTCATCGTCTAGACACTAGCGCTAGACGTTAGGCCTCCGGTTTATCTATGGAAATGTGGACTATGATGTTCTATACTCAGATGTGTAGAGTAGAGGAGGGGCTATTTGGTAAGACCTCAACAAACCTCCAGATGGTAGTAATGACAATGTCCAGGATTTTCATCTTATTTTTTCAGAATCCCCCTAAGCTAGTCTTACATTTAATCGACTACTCTTTTGCAATTCTCTCTGTCATCGCCTGCCTTATCACACACAGTGCTTCTTTCAAATAATTTCTTATAACTTTGGAAGCAGAGGACATCTTTCTTTTCCAGTAAGGGCGGGGTTAATAGCAAAATGAATGGCAACTTCACTAGTTTTTGTTTAAAATAGATAACGAAACGGTAAAAGTCAATTGTTAGCAAAGTTTCTCGAGTAGTCATGACTAGCGCATTTAATACTTTATAGGATTATTGCATAATGATAAGAATCTGCATAACATATAATAAGTGGAACATTCTTTACCAACTCAGTTTATCCTCATATTATTTCGCGCAATTTTCGCACCGAAATTATTGCCTGAAAGAATCCAAATTTTCAGATCCATTTGCATAAATTTTGCTAACTAAATTTAGTGTCACTAGGGGCAAAAAAGATGAAAAAAATTCGATATAACTGTACTTGACTATCTGTCGTACTAGAAAGAATAAGCAAACTTCGTAGAATTACGAATTACATTGGTAATGAAAAGATCACCGAAAGTAAGCTTTAGAAGGTCATTCTGGCCTACGATATTATTCGAGATAAACAGTTTGGATTACTTTGCAGAGAACTTCAATAAAAAATTTGCTTATAAAGATCATATTCCGCTTACGCCGACGCAGTCACTTTCTTCTTCCTCGACTTTTTGTACCAAGCTGAACTAGACCAGATCTTATGAGAAACTGAGAAACAAGAGTCTTACGCGAAAATAGCGTTTTGTCTTACGACAATAAACTTGCTAATTGGAAACGTGTTGCAAAAGGTGATTAGTTGCTACCAAAGAGTTGTTGGCTGAAGAAGGATATGAAGAGCTTTGATCAATTGATGCCATAGCTAGTCGAAGCTTTAGTTTCGTCATCGCGTACTGCACAAGTAAATTCTGTGTACTATCCTTTACTAATTTTCAAGTTGCTGCCACCCCAAAATGTTAAACCCTGAGGCGACTATCTCATCGCCTATGTCAAAAAAAGTATAACGGGATGAATAAGCCCTGCTTATCTGTAATAAGAAAAATATTCTTTTTGTTATTTTTTGTTCTTTTCTCGTACCTTATTCGTTTTCTGTATCAATTGGACAATTAAAAGGTTTGTATTTCTTCGACATACAGTTGTACTATTTTTAAAACCACTGGATGATTATGGAATACCCCAAATAGTTCTTTTGGATGTATTCTGTTCTTTATATGTGACAACCATTTTACTCGTCATAATTTAAATACCGCCATTCTATTAGCATTATGAATGCCGTTCGTGGACTACGAGAAAGCTTTCGACTCTATCGAAACTTGGGCAGTTCTAAGTGCATTAAGCAATGGCCGAGTAGAAAGCAGATATAAATCTTTAATGCAAAACATATAAAAATGATACATTTCAAATTATGTTGCATGAGAAAACCAAGAAGATTAAAATCGATAGAGGGGTACGACAAGGAGACTCGATTTACACTTACGAAGAAGACATGTTCAAAGAACTAAAATGTGACGATAAAGGCATCAATATCGACGGAGAGAAGCTAAAGCACCTTCGCTTTGCGATGATATTGTTATAATAGCCACTGATGAAGAACTGCAGCAAATTCTACAAGAATTACATCAACAATCAAAACAAATTGGCCTAAAAATGAAAACAATAAAAACGAAATACACAACCAACCAAATTACACAGGATGAAGAAAATGAAAATCTGAATGTTGACATACATTTACCTAGAACAAAAACTCTAGATGCATATTAGTAGCGTAGCCTACGTTCGGCAAACTACAAAAACTTTTGAAATCTCAAACATCGAACACATTAAAAGCAAGAGTTTTCGACAAACATATACTTCCGACGTTAACATATGTTATAGAGTATTGGGCTTTTAATAATAGTACAATAGAGAATCTCCAAGTCACACAACGTGCAATGGAAAAATGCGTGATAGGAATCACGTAGCCAGGCTGAATGGCACGTCAAATAATTGAATGGAGGCCACGAAGTCACAAGAGGCTACAAACGAAGTGGACTGACGAAGAAATTCGCAGGTATAGTAGTAGAAGGCTTACATCCGATGATGGATGATATAGCTGTTGATGATGATGATGATTCTATTACGTTTGTTGATAACCAGTCGATGATTTTTTTCTTTTCTGCACAAAACATCATGATCGGATAATTGAAGTGTACGAAGGAAGTGTGCCGGGTCTCAGTTTTCTTTGAGAAGGAACTTTGAATCGAGGGGTTTCTTAACATTTTACGGAAAACAGACTTGGATGGGGGGGGGTCCCTCAACCCCGACACGGCGCGTTCCAATTGCTGATAGGGAACATCCTACAGATATACAGGACAGGTGCTAATAAGGTTTGCGAAATAAGCAACTCAGGACTTGACGTAGGGCAGCAACTATGTCACTACTGGGTCCAGGCTGACGAAGAATGACTTCTCAACAGGCTTGACATCACACACTCACAGGGGACAACCACAATGGTTTAACCGGCTGTGACACTGCATGAGGTAGGCAACGAAAACTACCTCGTATTTTCCTGTGAAAGACTTTAACTTGGTTACGAACAATGAAGATATGGCCGCTAGTCTCCGGCAGTGCTTAGAATCACCGAGTCAACCATAAAAAGTAGCAACCTGGAGTACACGTAATCTTTTTGAAAGTGGTAAAACTCATAATGAGATGAGATTGCCCAATTCAGGAATGTGTCAAGTCAAAGGACACGCAATATATTACTCAGGTAATGATACACCCGATCATTTTAACGATATTGGTTTCATAATTAGTAAGAATTTACACAAAGCAGTCAATAGTTTCGTTCCGGTGTCGGATCGCCAGATTAACAAAACACCTATTATATGTAATTTTATACAGTACATGCCCCTACATGTACTGCCTCTGATGATTCTGTAAAACAATTTTATAATGACATCAAAAAGGCACTGGAAATAACAAAGCCATCACACATAAATATTGTTATGGGCGACTTCAACGCCAAGGTAGGAAAAGGTCGTCGAGAAGATGCAGGCAACTCAAATGAGAGACGTCACCAGTTAGTACATTTTGTATGTGATACTGACTAATACCCATTCTAAACAACATCCCAAACGTTTCTATACTGGGATATCCAACACAGACATCAAAAAACAAAATCGGTTATGTAAAAGATTCAGAAACATCATAAAGAACATAAAGACTTATACTGGTGCTGACGTTTTCTCTGAACACATATATTTATCAGCAAAAATAAAGATTAAGCTTAAAAAACTTAGTATCAGTAAAAACTAACCGCAATTAGATAGGAAACTACAAGACCCAGAAATAGCAAAAGAAATTCAGAAACAAATTAATACACGTCTTAAAAATATAGGCCCCAGCATAAGCCCAGATGATGATAATATTGAAGCAGCCTGGAATTCAATGAAAACAGAAATACAAGAGATAAGCAATGATTTATTACAATCCAACAAAACCAAACCCAAAAGATTGATGACCGAGGAAATGCTCAGACTGATGGATCTCAGAAGAACCTACAAAAACCAATAACTAGAGAAATACCTCGAAACTCAGAAAACCATCAGACGCAAAGTAAGAGAAGCAAAAGAAAAATTGTTACGAGAATAGTGTGAAGAGATAGAAGAGCGTGAAGCATGACTCTTTTAATATGTACAAGAAAGTTAAATGTGTAACAAGTACATGCCCAAATAAAAACAATTAAATTCTTATGAATGAAAGTAACCATCTATTAACAAATATTCAAGAAAAACAAAAAAAAACCTTTTCAATGTCACAAGAAACTTAACTCACGGTGTAGATTAAGACGACGGTCTTGATATTAACAGAGTAGAAATTGAACGTGTTTTAACGGAAGCAAAAAGTAGAAAGGCACCAGGGCCAGATAACATACGTGTCCTGAAAGTATTGAAGGAGGACAATGCTATTACCCTGCTTTTGAAACTCTTCAACTGCTTATATAAAACTGGTATTGTTCCATAAGACTGGCTTAAATCTATCTTTATGACCTTGTCTAAAAAACCCAGTGCAAAATACTGTAAAGACTATAGAACTATCAGTTTGATGAGTCACGTCCTAAAAGTATTTCTTAAAATTATGCAGGCCAGACTATATCATAAATGTGAGCAAAATATTAGTGACTTTCAATTTGGCTTCTGAAATGGGTTTGGAACACGAGAGACCTTATTTAACATTCAAGTGCTTACTCGCTGTCGAGATATCAATGTGAATGCGTATATGTGCTCCGTGGGCTATGAAAAAGCATTTGATACCGTTCAGTATGATAAATTACTCAGGGAAATGGATCTAGACGGCAGAGATATGCGTATAATAACCAACCTATACTGAGATCAGACAGCGATTGTTAGTGTGGATGGTCAGCTTTCACAAAACATGCTCATATATTCCCCTCTATTGTTCAATTTATACTCTGAAAAAATGAGCAGAAGGGGTCATAATCAACGGAGTTGTAATAAAGAATTTGAAATATGCTGATGACACTATCCTGCTAGCCACAAGCAAATACTCTTATCAGCAGTGAACAAATGGGGCTGCAACTCAACGTCAAAAAACCAATTGGCTAATCGTTAGTAAACAATATAATGACACATAGAATAATATACTTGGGGGAGAGCATTTGATAGAGGGTTTAACGTCGTATAGATATCTTGGCTGCTATATCAACGAAAATTGAGACTTAACACAGGAAATTAGATGTAGGATAGAGCAAACAAGACAAGTCTTTCAGAAGATGAAGAACATTTTGACCTGTAGAGCCTTGTCCATTCACTTACATACTCCATCATCAAGATGTTATGTCTTCAGTATCCTCTTACAGGGTGTTGAAGCAAGGACGCTTACGGAGGCAATGTGCAAAAGACTGGAAATTTTTGAGATATGGGGCTCTCGCAGGATTTTAAAGATCTCATGGATGGACAGGCTCACAAATGAGAAAGTACTAGGACGCATAACAAACAACGTGAAATTCATAATACCATCAAAAGAAGAAAACATGTATCTAGACCATGTTATGAGCAATGATAAGTACAAATTACTGCATATCAGTATTCAAGGAGAAATTGAAGGCAAACGCGGCTCAGGAAGACGCAAAGTATCGTGGCTCAGAAATTTACCTCAGTGGTATGGACTCAACACCACGGCACTCTTTAGAACAGCAGGTGATAACAGTGAAAACTATGTTTGTGCAAATATTATTTTGATTTTGTATATACGTATACAAGGAGTTTTAAAAAGTGGCATGGACACTAACGGCCATTGACATTCATCGACGAATGATTGCTGTGTGGTGGGTAAGAAATGTGAAAAGAAAAATTCTAGCCCCAAAAAATATGTATGATTAGGCTCGTTCTTTTCCAAGAGGATGAAGACACTTGTTCAGCACTGGCGTACGTGTGTATGTGGGCGGGGATGGTGATTTTGTAGAAAAGCAACAACATTCTTTAGTAAAACATATTGTAAACTTAATTATTAACTTATAAAAAATATAGAGCTCATTTGTTCATACAAACTTTGTTGTTCCTTTTATTTAACGAAAAACCAGTAGAATGAGGCGATACCGCCGCGAAAAGTGTTATCTTTACATTTATTCGGCAGAGTAGGATATTCACAATTAAATATAGTTTTTTTATATGATCTCATTTCGTTTTTTACAAATTTTCAATACTGTCCGCCGCCACAAAAACATCAGAAGACAGAAGTGGTTGGGTTTTGATAGTTTCTTGAATTCTACCATAACAGAAGGCATAGTTTTTTGGATTATATTGTGATGAGAGATAAAACATTGAAACGGATACCTTCTACCTTGAAGATCCTTGTGTTGGATTATCTTCATCCAGTAAATAACAGTTGATACGGAAGAATCTTACAAGAATTACGACGTATGCTTCACAATATATATAATTCAAATTGCCACCCTTATGTTTCTATAACTTTTCTTAAAATTGAGAAAACAGCTTTGCTTAAGAACCATGCGGTGGGTTATCTCATTGCTCGAATATTAACGAGAACGATTTTTGTTTTTATTGTTGTTTCACATCAGAACAATATTCTTCGCTTTAGTTAAAACCCACCACCTTCAATTGACCAGCTGGATATAATTAATCATTTCAAAAATGTTGCAGGGATGACTGCTTTAAATTATTAATCATACAAATCACAATAATATAATCTACCAATTAAAAACTGAACGAGCTTACCGAGTTGTATTAAATCGCATCCATCCTGCCGTCCCAGTGAATAATATAAATAGCGAACTAAACGGCTACGGGCGTACCTGAAATATTATAAATAGAGACAGAAGTATTAAAACACCATTGCCAATATTGCCTTAGAACCAGTAGCTAACAATGAATGAGTACACAAACTAAAACGCTTACAAAATGTAAATATTATCGTAGAGGTCCAGAACAGACAACGAAATATCGCAATACACACATTGCCAAAATTACAGTCATACGAAAGTATACTGTAAGGGACCCTTTGCCTGCGTAAAATGTGGAGGTCTATATGATAGCAAGATGTGTAAAAAATAGATATACACCAACAATTTGGGCATTATATCTAAGATACCATCCAACCAACTACAGTAAAACCTCCCAAGGTGAACACATTTATGCTTTTTACCAAAAAATTTTGGTTCTTGTGGAAAATACTAATGCTAAGTTGAATAGCTTCCTATCTTGTAGTTGAACGTTCAGACCTTGAGCTAAGTTGAACAGGCCTAATCTTTTAACAAAAAAGGTTCAATGCAAAACTGTTGTGTACTGAACCTGAAAAGGTCCACAACTTCTTCCTTCAACCCACGTAGGCCTATCTGGTAGTGTTGTTCACGTAAAAGCCATGTGCGGCCAGTCTGCGAATGTAAACTTTGGGGCAGTTGAGTTCGCGTGAAATGTCCCAGAGCTAATAAAAAATTATGGCCTAGGAAATGTTTTTAATGAAGATGAAAGTGGATTTTTCTATAAACAATTGCCGGGAAAAACCCTTGCCTACGAGGAAGAAACATGTAAAGGAAGAAATTTGGCAAAAAAACGACGGAGTGTCCTTTTTCGCTGCAGTGATCATCAGAAAACTGATAATCAGTATGTTTCTGCATATTCTAATGCATAAAAATTTAGCTTTAAATCTTGGCATTTACTCGTCTCAAATAAATCCATGATGTTTATTTCTAGTTCCTAGAATGTAAGTCACTCAAGCATCTCCAAAGTGTCACAGACATATTTTAACAACACCATGGATATCAGTGATCATATGCTATAATGGCGATCATCTGTTCAAAAAGTAAATGACTAATAAGAGGGTTAAATGGATTTTTTACATTAGCGTAATCTCTTCATTTAAATAAGTACAGCAGCAACTGAAATAAACAGTTAGGAACAAGTCAATAAAGTGAAAAATGGAAATGCCACCGCAAAATTATATTTAAGGTAGTACAAGATGTCTTGTAATAAAACTTTTGTAAAGAGTCTATTAATGGAAGTGACGATAAACCGAAACAAAACAATTTCCTCGCGTTATTCATTTCGAAAAACAGGATTATTGTAAAATATTAGTTGAAATGAGTTCAAATAAACAAGGAAACATTGAAAAGAAGATAAAAATGATGAAAATACCCACACCTTAAAATCACTTAAAGCGCGCATAAAGCTAAAATGTTTAAATAGAAGAAGACATTATAAATTAAAAAAATCAGATGTCCACAAGAGAAAAAGTGATAGCTGAAGGAATTACAAAAAATTTTTACAGACCGTTGCCAGGATAAACTCAACTGCAAGAATAAATGTTAACTTTTCTAGTAAGGGAAAACGTTGTAGTAATTTTTAAAATTATCAATATGAGTATAAATTAAACGGTTTTGTACGCAAATTTTATTGTAAAAACATAGACATCATCAATGATAAAAAGGAAATAAATTTATTGTAAGAAAGTGAATAAATAACAATTTTAATTAATTTGTAAAAATCTTTTTCCTGGGTCAGACGTTGGCTCTCGAAACCCCTGCTTATCGTACAGTCAAACAGTTTAAGGAAACATTAATACAATTAACAGTCAGCAATTTTCTGAACGAATTTAAATGTTCAATCTATTAATCCAGCAGAATAGCATAATCTTAAACTCTCAACAGTTATCCCAAAACTAGCAGCATACTAGCGAAATTCTTAAGACAGCGTTATGGTACGGGAACAATCTCTATATCAAAAAAACGAAATAATAGACGTAATATTGGTATTGAAAACTCATTTCATAGATAGAAGTTTTTTATGTATTCTTTACTATATTATTTAACATACTAAGCAGCCCACATAGGTACAGCTATTATAATCAAGGAAACCATTATGTATTATGAACTACCACAATATAAATCAGACTTTCTTAAGGCTACAACTATTTATGTAGGAAAATTACAAGTTCCTGTTAATTTTTCAGCAGCTTACTATTCCCTAAAATACGGAATCACAAAAGCACAATCCCAATTTTATTTTGTAGCACTTGGTTTAACGCTTATATATATTACATGGGGTCGAGAATAACAACTCACAGAATCAGAGATCTATACACACAAATAAATGATAACCATTTTATCAGATGGAAAATCCACATGTTAGCCTGCAGACGCTAATAAAATTCCCTATCTTTTGGATTTTTAATTAGCAAGGGAATTTCACAAACCACATTGAGGTGACGTCAAGCTAAGATCCCTATCAAATTAATCCTTTGTTATTGCCACTATCAACACTATATTTGTTGCTAAAACACTTAAACTCGCACTAACGAATAGCAAAATTAACGAGGAGTTAGTACTCAACCTAAAAACAAAAACACAGACCACAACCAAAACGGCAGAACGATGGTTGCAACCACCTAATTAACTAAAGGCAAAACCAAAGGAAACAAAAAATCAAAGGTTTAGAAACTATGTTAAAAATCTGAGTAAAAAGGACTGTACTATCTAGAAAGATACCAAATACATAAATAATTACAAACCACACTCAGACCAACAAGATGATATGGTAAAAGTTTACTTACAGACTCCACTACAATTATCGCTACCTATTACCGCTCGTTCATCGAAAGAAGTAAGGAAAGAGATTACATATCTATAAAACCAAAAGGCTCCAGGCTATGACCGTACAATTTCCAAAAAACTAAAGTAGCTTTCAAAGAAAGTAGTATTATGGTTAACCACAATCTTCAATTCCGTTCTGCGATTAACTTACTGACCTAAACAACTTAAGTTTGTCCAAATTATAGTAATCAGTTCCTACTGTCGTATTAATGTTTTGTCCATAATATCAAGTGTCCTAGAGTATAAAAAGATAAAGCAACTTGAATTACCAAATAGTTGGATTGCTAGTTTGGATTTTGGGGTCAAAATTCTGGTGTTTAGCGAAACCATCGGATACGCAAAGCCTTCGAAGAAAAACGAAATTATACTGCAGCCTCTTAGACACTAGTCAGGTCTTTGACAAAGTTTAGCACAGAAGACTATTGTCTAAATTTCAAACTTTTTGCACCAATACTTGAATCATATTTGAATGAAATGCATTTCCAAATGAAATTTAACGATACAATACCTCAAATTTATACTATGAAATTCGAAGTACTGCAAGGACGTATCGAAAAACACTGTTAGTTATTTCATGCACTAGACCATGTACCTATTCAATAGTGGAGTGCTACTTATGGAAAAAAATTGGTGCATCGAAGTAAATCATCTTGTAATATAATTGGTCCAAATCTAAATAGGAGAATATTTTCAAAAATCAGAGTGGAAGTAGACTTATTGGTCACCTATTTAGGTGGTTTACCTAGTTTTAGTATGTGGATTATTGTAACGACTTTCCACTGATCTGGAAAGTATCCCAATCTGAGTATTGCATTAAATAACCCCGTTAGAAATTTTAGACCTTTTTTGGGGACTTCTTTAAGGGCTATAATGGTGACTTGTTGTTTTAAGGTCTCTAATTATAATAGATCTTGTTTCTTTGGTGCAAAAGTTTTGGTGGGTAAGCTTAGCCGAATTGATGCCAACAGAAAGAAAAGACCAAGACGACAAATTTTAGTTGAAGGGGCCCCATATTCTGGCATGTTTCGCCTGCTCACCATATCTTTACGGTTGAGCGTGAAGCAATCCAAACAAAACTTTTTACAGGCAAAAATAAATGAAGTTGTCGTTCCCTATTTAGGCATTCGACGAATGCGGGCCAAGAAATTTCCATATTTTTTTACCGCTCCAGTTTCTTCGGCGGCGCGTTATTTATAGGCCGCACACGTCCGCGCGGCTTGCACAATTATATTAATATTAGGAAGCTGCGTGTACGCGTCTATGGTTACTTCGCCGAATTACGCACGTATTCAAATGTACTGCTCCCGGACTTTCACAACGGTGCACGTGGCGCTACGTTTCGACATAATGAAACACTTCTGGTTGTAAAAGTTACAAAAATGATGTGGATGGTTGCAACACGCGCTGCATGCTAAGGGACTGGCCGCTTCGGTTTGGCCCAGGGACGATTGTTGCGTGTGCTTAATAATAATGAAAATATTGGAAATGCAACTGTTGGATTATTTTGTCATTTTTAATATAGAACGTGGACCAAAAATTACTGGGTGTCAGTGACCTTCAACTGAATTATGCTTCAGTATCTTACAAATACATGCACGAATTAAAGAAACAGTAGATTTTATAAATAGCAAACAACAAATATGAAATGATAAATATTTTTTACAAGAAATATCTGATATATTCCTAAATTTTTCCATCTTGAAGTGTAGGGCTATTGAGTTGAATTGTTCATCTTGAATGGTAGTTTCCTATATATTTCCTTCCATTTTGTTTCTATCTTGTGTTGTTTTTGATACTTCTTCTTATTAATTTCCCCTATCTTCTACCGTCTTTTTCACCTCGTCCCTCAAGCTTCTTCTTGGTCTGCCTTTCTCATCTTTTCTTGGAATTCTTGCTTTATACACCTTTTGTATTGTTCCTTCTTTGTCCATTCTGTGTATATGCCAAAATCAATCTAACTGTTCCTCTTGCACTACTGTTTCCACCGATGTAGTTCATAAAACCTTCTTAAATACTTCGTTCCGTATTTTGCCCCTTTTTTCTTCTTTCTGCATCTCTTACTTCCACTTGTTCTAATTTATTTTCTTCTACTATAACAGCGTGTGCCTTTGTTTTCTATTATCATGGTTTTGATTCTTCTTCGTCAGTTATACTTAATATATCTTTACGTTGTTCAGTAATTCTTCTCCTATTCTACCGAAGACCAAACATCAGCGTAATAGTTTTGTTGCTTTAATCATTTACATTATTTACTTTCTTAGTTTATATGTTTTAGCTTGTTTCTTAACATTCCTTTTATTGCTTCATCTATTGCTAATGTAAACAACAGCCTTATCTCAGTTCTACTGCTGGTCTGAACACCATTTCGTTTCTTGATCTTACTACCTTGGTACTTTTCTTCAATTTTTTTTTACACTTGTTCTCTTTTAATTTTGTCGAAAACTATCTGCACATCTACAAAACAGATGTGTACTTCTCCTCCTTTTTTAATAACTTCTTCAGAATAAAAACCGGGTGAATATACCACAAACATCAAGAATGCGAATGTTCCATTTGCATTGGCGAATGGGTAGGAAAGACTTAAATGACTACATCACATTAGTAGACGATACATTAAGGATGAATACCTATGAAGGAAACAACAAAAATATGAATGTAAAATTAAAATCTTAAAAATTACGAAAGTGATGAAATAGAGAACAAAAATAATCGCTGTAATTACTATTAATGGTAGAAAAAACTGGAAAAAATTATTAAAAATAATTTAAAATTAAATATTCATGTAATAGAAGTAATAATAAACACGATAATAGATATTTTAAAAAACAATTATAACAAGGAAGTAAGAATAGGTAAGATTAAAAAATGTAAGGGGCGATAATTTCAAACAAACAACTTAAGAACGGTAAAAATAAGTAACCAAAAAAATAATTACAGCAAAAACAAGCAGCTAACGAATAGTAGCAAACTAAACGAACAAAATAAAATAATCAACGACGAACGGAAGAACAACATGCTGGAATAAAAACAGAACGGCTAATTAACAACAATAAAACATAGCGAATATTAAAAAACTAATAGTGAAACTAGTAATGAATAGAAAAAATAGAAATAGGCAATCAAAACATATTAAAAGATATAGAAAAGTACAACAGAATTGGATGTAGGGAAGGAATAATCAGGTAAAACAATGAATATACGAAAAAGTAATTGTAAAAGAGTAAATTAATGAAAAACGTAAGTATTATAAAAAAGAATGCTAAGAAAATTTAGTTAGAGAATGAGACCTGGGGAAAAGAGAAAAAATAATTATTATACTGCTAGACATGAAAAACTAGATTGGAGTATGTCAATATTTGGTAATTTACAAAATAAAAAAATGATAAAACTAAATAGAGGTGTAATGACAAAGAGAATACTTTGGTTAATAAAATTATAGAAATACGCAGAACTGGCGCTTGGAATCTTTTCTAGTTAGGCGAACATTAGGTTTGCCGCCCTCTTCCACCCACATTAGTTTATATTAAGGTTTGTGGTGCCTTAAAATATTGCTTCCTGGGACGACTTCATCAAAAACCGCAGGTATAAATAGCGCCATTTTTCTGTACATCGGTGGGATTAGAGAATTACTGTTCATTAAGACCTCAACTAATTTCTAGATGGAATTGACGGCTACGTCGAGGATTTCCGTCTTATTCTTCCAGGCAGAGCTTTTAACTTTGGCAGTCAGTTCTTTGAGACTTACGAATTATCGAACTGAAAAATCGTTATGGATACTATCATTTTATTTGCGCACTTACGGGCACTGTAGCCTCAAGGGCTTATTGTGCCGACTAACATGCACTTAAATGCTAGGACATTCGCAAACACCCATGGGTTGAGCGAGACTCAAACTCACACGCGCCGGCTAGAGGACAGAGCCATCTGGTTGAACCATCTGAGCCGCCGCGTCCCCTGGACACTATCATACCCGCTGCTTCTCTAAGATTCTCTTTTTCAACTTCAGGAGGAAAAGGTATCACTTTTTTCCAATGGGAAGGAGGGGGGGGGGTACGAAACGAATTGTGCTTTTACCATGTCTAATAGTACTAATACTGACCGACGTTTTTCCCCTCTAAGCTTTTTTGCTAGACCACATCATCTACAAAAATATAAGGATTACTTCTCGAATGAAAATTACAAATATTCTTAGTTTAAATAAATTTTCTTTGATCTGGTCATTGCCGAAAGTCTCTATACGTAACTGTTTGAGAAGGGTGATACATAAGTTGGGGTATGGAGGAAATACTTCCCGTTTCCATCTATCGTGTAATACTCCGACAATCAGAAACTATTCGAAGGTACACGCTATGGATCCCATAAGGTATTTGGATTTCGAAATTTAAATGTAGTTTCCTAAGCTTTATCAGACACTAAAAGAACCCTTGTATGAGTTGCTTTTGTATATATCAGTTATGCAGTAGAACCTTGAGGGTTGTGGTTTACTCGAATTCTCCCTTCAACATCGATAAATTTTTTCTCTAACTAGAGGAGACTACGTTACAATTGTTAGGATTTTTTGATTCGCACTCGAATTATCCATCTCAGCATTGCTCTCCAATCTGGAATTTTGCTATGGTCTTGTTTTGACTAATAAGGTCAATTAAACATTCTTTAAATGGTACTATTTCCACACTGCAGCGGAATTTCTGTTTCCAAGTATAATCTATAATCTCATATTCTCTTAGAACACATATCTTCTTCTTCGGTGCAATCTCAAACGAGTTCGACAACTATCATGTGCTTTGGGTAGTATGAAACAACATTTGAGTGTTTTGACCAATCAATTCCTTTACATTCTCTTTATTCCGTAGCCTCTCTTCTCTTCTATTTTTCCTTCGAGCAAGGTTTTTAAGATCTCATATTGTAAGCCTTATAATATGATCGAAATATTCCTTTTGGGTTTCTTCATGATATTTGACATCGCGCATAGAACAACTTAAATTTTTATGGTTGCTTTCACAAATTACACACACATAATCTGTGCTGCTAAGAATAATAATTTTGAAACAACACAACACTACCTCACTGTTTCGCTACACTCGTGCAATATCACACTACTGACACTTTTCCAGTAAAATTAACATCCTATCAGTGACTTATTGATAGTTGTAGAAATCACCAAAGGCAGTGTACCTAAGAGGCTTCAGAAAAGTGATAGGAAGTATATTATTCAGGTTTTTTTTGTTTTTGAAGTATCCTTAAGGAAAAAAGCTCTTGCGTCTATCAGAAGTAGACAAAGTAGACTGAAACGCTACTGGTAACAGCAATTTCTAGCCTTTTTCAATAATGTGAACAAACGGACGATTAGGTTTATGAAGATTACGTAATATGCTCATTATAAATATGTTGCAGATGGCGACAGGTCAACTAGAAGATCTGTTTTATAGTTAAAGATATTTGACTAATTTCATGGATTATAGAAGCGGAATAATTTAGTCACTGGGTACTGCACCGGTTAACTATCGATCATCTTAAGTCAATTTTAAATTAGATCTGATGCCGCACCAAGGCTTTGAGACTTGAAGTAAGATCATACGGTTCTGGAAAAGAATCGTAGAAATGTAAAGAAATTGGTAAAAAATACCTGAAACAGACGGACAATAAAATGATAATAATTAAAATATTTAATTGGAAAATCATACAATAATAAAATAAAATGAACAACTACAACTCAAACAATGTAAATAAGGTGATTCAGAAATGGAGGATGGTAAAACAGAAAGATTATGGTGGTTTAATTGATAAAAATATTATCCTGCGAAATGTCTCTCCACCCCGCTGAAAATATCTAATGGAGAGTTTCTGGTTGTTCAATAGCAGAAAGAAGAGGGAGCCAATTATGCGCTGCCGAGACATTCTACCCTAACACCAGTATTTTCTTTCTCGGGTATTGCGTGGGAATTTTCACTCGCCCAAGTAGGAGAATTTTGAGAATTAACATATTCCCACTGGTGAAACCACATGTAGTCCAAAATGACTGAATTTTTCTAAGTGTCCGACAGTGTATCTTTAAATGTGTTTGATAGAAGCGCTCGTCTAATCCCTAGGTTCGATTATTTTCTATGTGGATATCTGAAAGAGATAGTCTGCCACAACAAACCACTAAACATAGATGCCCTGGAAAAACATCACTAAAGAAATTCAGGCTGCGACTTCAATTCCTTCACCGATCTTAGAAGTATTAAGGAAATTCTAGGTTTAGTTGCCTTATATTTTAATATAAATTAATAGTGTATTCAATTGAAAAAAATGTCTTTTTCTACTGTCCTCATTTGTTAGTCTAGATGTCACCATCAGTTGATGGTCTTCATTGTTAAAGATTTCGTAGTCTGTATGATCGAAGATATTATTACAGCTTTAGGCAAATCTTCCAGATTATCTTATTCCCTTATGTTCTTTCGTAAAGTTTTTGAACCACTTATTTTGGCAAATTTACGATTATTGTATCTATGGGGTTTCATAATAACAGGACGACAGAATACTTTGCAAATTTGTTTATCTTGATGTTATCGCCGTAAAGGTCAAATCTACTTGAGCAAAACCATCCTGCTTTGATTTCTCTCACTTTTAATTGCTGGGAGAAGCCACGTCTCACCCTCACCAAACTCTACTTTTCGCAAATCCTTAATGATTCACTAATGTCGATGTCATAAGCTACGTCTACAGACCCCCTTAGAGAAAAATGAACACAGTGACTTTTGAAAATTACTTTCAAGTGTTTTGAACCTCCAAGGAGGCCTACTTTATGGAACATGGAGAAGGTAGAAGAGTTCACTAAACCACTTGAAAACTGCTCGAGCAACTAAACCAAATACTGCCACAATTAAAGATGAAAATGTGACTAGAAGACCGTTTAGTTGAATTGCATTATCAGTTTTTACATACCACTGTTAAGTTATACAACAAAGAAAGAGATTTTATATTAGAGAAGGGGCAATTCTAGCGAATAAGCAACTCGATCGCCAAAATGAAGGCAACCTTCAAGAGCTTCTAGATTATGAACGATGAGGAAGTAGAAAAATATCACGACCTCTTTGAAATTTGAAAATGTCTATTTCTTTCATTCACTTGTCATTTAAGATCAACATGTTTACACGATTTGTTGCCAATCTTCTTTAAAAAAGATGTTATGACGATATAGAGTAATACAGATAAAATAAATAAAAAACTAAAATAATTGATTTAACAGCAGAATGCGACAGATGATGAATGTATAATAAGATTATAGAGAATACACGTTAGAAATATCACCACAGATTCTGGGAAAATCCATTTATAAGAAACATTGCCGAAGATGTACTTCAATAGAGATACACATTTTAATGATTAATGGAGAGCTAAATTGTTATGACAGTTTTCTTTGGGACAGGGGGAGGTAGACTAACTAAACGATACACCATAGAGTTTCAAGGAAGGAGAACCTAATTATCTCTACGTCTCTATTCGAGAAGCAATATAAGGGTGTCAAAGTTTAAATAACATTCTAAGGAGTTAAGTGAGGTAGTACGTGCAACCTTTAACTTCTCTAGAATAAAAAAAAATTGAAGGTGAATACATAGATAGTTTTGCATACGAGTGATAGTTACATAAATAGATGAAGATTCACCTAACAGTAATTTAAATGTTGTTCCGCCCTATCTGCATAACTCACTCCGAGCAGCGTACCAGGGAGTGATTACTGCGAAATAACACTTCATAACCACTTCAGGCTATACAATTCTAGTTGTACCACTTGTGAAGATGAATGATGTATGTATGTTGAGGTATGTACAATTATGGCTGCAACTGCTCCTTTTTTGAAAAAAGCACATCCTTGTTATAAGCACATTAATGCGGACCTCGCCTGTTCCGCTACTTTTTTCCTCTATTGCCAAATAAAACCAAGTTGCAGCTGCAGCCGCCCAACGCGAGCTTGCAGCGGCGGC
The DNA here is from genome assembly GCA_036346155.1 of Sinelater perroti. NCBI lineage: Eukaryota > Metazoa > Arthropoda > Insecta > Coleoptera > Elateridae > Sinelater > Sinelater perroti. The sequence continues at coordinate 555,783 of JARFIY010000209.1, read as the reverse complement.
GCCGCGGCTCGCAGGAGAAACCACCTGGAAAACTGCATCAATTCGGCTGCAGAGCCCCAGGCAAGGTGACTACCGGCTAGATGCTGGTCCATGAATAATGGAGCCGCCTCGTGCAGCCGCGTTAAGAGTGCAATTTGGCGACTTTCGGCGCCGACCATGACCTGCCGCAACGTTTACTTTTGCTAGCGGCCGATGCAAGCGCGAATCCGGGTTATTATCTAACCAAAACGCCAAGGATAATCTGGAACCGCGCCGCGTTCCCGCTGGGGGCACTCAAGGTGCATCGGTTTTTCTGCGTCTCTGAATTCCGCGGCTTTCAGGGCTGATCTGCGCCGAGGGGGACATGTGGCGGATCCACCGCAAGTTCGTCGCGAAGTGCCTGCGGCTGTTCGGCGCGACCAAGTCGATCGGGCCGAAGACCAAGAAGTTGGAAGGACTAATCATGAAGGAGGTGCTCGACTGCCTGGAAGTACTACAACTGAGTTCTTCCATTTCGCCTAGATACACCTCTATCCATTACAGAGCATCGCGACTGCATCCGACAACCAAACACCTATCGATCCTCTAGCTCACCTCCAACATAGTTTGGGCTGCGTTATGTTCAAGTTGGTGTTCGGCAAAACTTGGTCTAGAGATGACCAGACCTGGGCGTGGCTGCAGCATCTCCAGGAAGTCGGGACCAAAGCCATAGGCGTCGCCGGGCCGCTCAATTTTCTACCTTTCCTGAGGTTGGTGCTCACTGCTTACGCAAGCTAATTAATTTCGCCCGCCTTATTCATGAAGTAACACATCGCTAATTTCCCCGTTAAACAAACAACTTTCGTTTTCAACGGGACTAATTAAATTAAAGTTCGTTTACTTGCCAAATAAACAGTTTTATGGCTTCTCCGCAGGCACATTCCCAAATATAGCAGCGTCATGACCTTTCTGCTGGACGGGAAGTACGAGACCCACAAAATTTACCAGGCGCTGATCGAGGAGCAGCGCCGAATCATGGGCGCGAGGGCTTTGGACTTCGTTCCTGAAAATGTCGTCCAGGCCTTCATACTCGAAGCAGAAACTTCGGACGACGCTGAATTTTTCAGCGACACGCAGTTTCACCATTTGCTGGCCGATGTTTTTGGGGCCGGTTTGGATACCACGCTCACTACCTTGCGGTACATTTAAAATTAAAGTTGATTTTTACGTAATAACATCAACATGCTCTAGTTGGTTCATCTTGTATATGGCAGCCTATCCAGATCAACAAACTAACGTTCAGAAAGAATTAAGGGAGGTTCTTAATGATCGACAACCAACTCTCGAAGACTTACCATTGCTGCCGCTGACCAGAGCTTCCTTGGCGGAAGCGCAAAGAATTCGTTCGGTAGTTCCGGTAGGGATTCCTCATGCAACCATTGAAGATGTGGAGATGTTTGGGTATAACATTCCGAAAGGTACCATGATGCTGCCGCTGCAATGGGCTGTTCACATGGATCCAAAAATCTGGAAGAATCCTGAGGAGTTTGACCCTAATAGGTTCTTAACGGACGAAGGTGGTTATAGCAAACCAAAGGAATTTATTCCGTTCCAAACAGGTATGGGTTTTGCTCCATTTTTTATTGTTCTATCTCTTATATGTTGCAGGTAAACGCATGTGTATCGGTGATGAATTGGCGAACATGTTGTTGTTCCTGTTCGGTGCAACCCTCATCCATCAATTCACAATTCGACCAGCAGAACAGGGCGGTATTGATTTTGAGGGTGAAATCGGCATCACATTGACACCAAGACATCAACGGTTGTTGTTTGCCAGACTTGAAAGTTGATTTATGTGTTTTAACTCCCTCTTAAGCATTGTAATAATAAAAAATAAAGTATTTTCAATATTAAATATTTTATTATAGTCTATAAAACTAATACTAAAGGTTGTGCGTCAAAGACACATACTGTACGCTATATTGACTCGACTAGCTTTAACATCTAGCCGATTAGCTGCCCTGATTATCATCTACGCAATAATATAACTTAATTCTGATTACTTATAGGTAACGAATATGATTTGTACAAATGCGCAACCAGGCCAGAGGAGCCGGCTTTACATGGGTTGATGACTAGCTTAACTAACAGTATAAAAATAATGAAATGAACACTATTGTTGCACAGCCGAACTCGTCGGAGATCTCGTGATTTCTCGGGAAACTGTCTACAAGGGTTGTCTTTCAGTTAAGTACGTATCGCCCTCACGCAGCGAGGCTAATAGGAAACATTCTCGATCACCGTGCTCTGCAAACTTGCGGATACCCTTCAGTGGCTCCCTGCCGACCGGATGGTGGAAGACGTGTGTTCGCCCTCTAGCGGTCTAGGCTTGACGCAGACCCTGAAGGCGTCGGGCGTGATGGTGATGCCCGCGTTGCCCTTCAGGCTCGGCAGCGTCTCGCCCTCCGGGACGGCGAAGTCGAACGAGTGAAGGAGGGAGGAGAAGAACAGGAAGATCTCCATGCGCGCGAGCACCTCCCCGAGGCACATGCGGCGGCCGACTCCGAAGGGTATGAAGTACTCGGGTTTGGTCACCTTTCCCTCGCTGTCTATGAACCTGGACGGGTTGAACTTGTCGGGCTCTTCCCAAAGGTTGGGGTCCATGTGGACGGCATGAAGAAGGGGCACGACTTGTGCGTTGTGAGGGACGCTGAAGCCGTTCAAATGTATATCACTGCAAGAAAAGCAAACTTTGTAGATACCGATCGGCGGTGTTGCTTGGGCAAAGCGCAGCCTCAGATGTACCAACAATCGTGCGTACGATTACGAAACTTGCATTGGGAAATCGGTTATTGGTAGACTTAAAATGAACGCAAGTTCATCGACCCTAGCGGACAGACCGGCTGTCCGCGCTAAACAACCGTTTTTACAGGTGTTTTTAGGCATACAAACTTTCACTTTTTCGCAGCTGCAAATTTGACTAGTGACCCAGTCTTCGTCATTTCAAGGATTACGCGGTGGAGGAAACATTATTAACATTTAGAAGATCTACCGAGAGGCTGGTCTTGTTGTTTACATAATCGGAATAGAATTGTAACTTACTGAGTAGGGGCGTGGGTGGTGCCCATGGGGATGATGCTGGAGATTCTCATGATCTCGCAAATGGTGGACTCGGTAATAGGAAGATACGACAGATCTTCCAGCTTAGGCAACCTTTTGCGGCCAACAACCTGGTCTAGTTCTTCTTGGACGGATCTCATCGCTTTGGGATAATGCAGCATGAACACCACGGACCACAGCAGGGTCGTTTTGATCGTTTCCATGCCAGCAGAGAAGAGGTCTCCCATAATTTGCTGCATCTGGCGGTCTATTAACGAAATATTTGTTAGACTTACACTCAAATTTGCGTTAGCCAGTATTTACCGTGATCACGGCCGTTGAACAGATGATGACCCGTGCCTTCTTCGTTTGCTTTTTGGATTTCTAGAAGATACGTATCGAGAAGATCGCGAAGGTGACTCGGATCAAATGTTTTGCGGTGTTCATCGATGGTCTCTTGCAAAAATTGACCCATTTCTCGTCGGTTCTGCAAGAAGAAGACATGTTAGATGAAGAAACGATGTGAAGCGAATTATTGTTACCTTATCGATCTGCTTGCGGGTTTTCTGACATCCTGGTAGTAGCCGAAGTATAGGAATGAAAACGGCTGCTTCTAGGGAGCCGAATAGTCTGAACCCTTCGTCGATGAGTTCCATGAATCGCCTAAAGCGCGCGTCGTTGTGCGAAAATCGGACGGACATGATGATGTCGCAGATGACGTTCGATATAGACACGGCAAGGACGGGGTTGAAGTCTATCGGGCTGTTCTTCTTCGCACGCAGGATACAGAGGAACTCTTCGACTTCGGTCATGATGCGGCTCTCCATCTGATTTTTCCTAGCGCCGATGTAAGTCATGCCGAAGCGGCGCAGGCGGTCGTGGAGGAAGCGGCGCTGCTCCTTCCATAGCTTCCCGGCCGTGTTTATGATGCCTGCAAGTCGAAGTGGAGGCGATTAGTATCGATCGGATCCGTCAATAAACTATTGCCGGCGCTCGTTATTTTGTAGTTGCATTGACGCAACCGATAATCGCGTAAAACTCGACTAACTGGGTTAGTGATAAGATAGCGAGCAAGAGTTCTTCAACGAGATCACTCTTACTGCGGTTGACCTGTCAAGGCTGCGAGAAGGTTGAGCGTTCTAAGTATGTCAATCGAATTCCGCAGCGCTATATTAAACATAATTGAGTTGTGTTTGCAACGCGCTCGTTCCATTATTCAACAGGCAATCCGCAGCGCGTGCCGGCTCGCCGGGCGCGGGCTCGCTCCTTGCGTGCCAGGACTTACCGTAGCCTTCCAAGATGTTTGTGAATTCGGTGGAGGGCCGGCCCGTGAACTCCTCCTTGCGAAACGCGTCCCGGATGGTCTTGTAGTCGCTCAGCACCACGATCAGCTGCGAGCCCAGCCGCGTGGACAGCAGCGAGCCGTACTTCTGCGTGAGGTCCCTGAAGTGCAGGTGCAGGTCGCCCTTGAGGAAGGGCAGCGAGCCCACGATGGGCAGCCCCCACGGGCCAGGCGGCAGCGCCCGCTCCTGCTGCAGGATCTGCGCGACGCGGACGGCCACCAGCACCAAGAAGAAGACGCCGAGAACACTAGCGGAGATCTCGTTGGACGCGACACCCCACAGCAACCAGAAACTGTACACGAACATCTCGCCTGCTTGCACAAACACAGTCAACAGAGTGCACCCTGCACCAGCGAACAGTCAATGCATGAGTGCCAGTGCCATATCACTGTATGGGCAATCCTTATATACTTACTCAACCTCTTGACTTAAGCCTCTTGAGAGGGGAGCGGTACGAGACGCGCCTAGGAGGAGTTTGCCTACGCTAATCCAATCGGAGCTTATCTCCCCTCTCGCTGATTGGCCGCGGCCAGTGCATCGGGAATATCTGGAAATTGCATCTCATTCATGAATTTAATCTGGTCCAGATGCTGGGCCTGGTCGGATGGTGGGTGTGCTTTCGCGCACTTTTCCCCGCTCCCAGCATTTTATTTACCAACAAGCGCTGCTAGTTTGTATTCACCGGCCGGCCGTTGAGCACGAACGGTACCTCGCATCGACCACCTTTTCTCCAAGTCCCATTTTGCCAAAATTTTCGTACCCGCCTAATTAGCATTTATATTGTTTGCGTGTCTCGCTCCTTTTAATTTACGGCCGGCCAGCGCTGGAACTTGATTTTTCAGGGGCGTGCCAACTAAAACTCATTCCACACTGAACCCCAGCGATTTCTATAATTGATAACGTATTTGGATGTTCGCATAACCCGATGCTGGCACACAATAGCATCGGTCTCGGCATTGAGATTACGAGCTTCCCATAGCATAAATCATTTGTTGCTTCATTAAAGCGGCCTTGATTTTTTAACTAAACGTCGAATGCAGGAGCCAGATCCCCAAACGTACTAAACGATCAGTTTGGTGGAGAAATGTTCCCCCAAACGGGAAAATTTGTAGAGCTTATGTTACGCAACAAAAAGATGAAGACCAAGCCATATTTAACTCTTATTTGCTTGGCGAACAACAGAGTAATTAAAGTGATACCCGTTCAAGAAAACACCGTGTTTGTTTAAAATGTTTTTAAATACCTAATTAACACTACAGACAGGCCATCATTATTTTAATGCCGAAAGCTTCTAATTTAGATAGTAAGCTGCAACAAAATGGCTTTGCACCTTTCGCAAAAGTAGCAAACTAATGATGCAAATCATCCAAGGATGTAGTAGGTGAGCCCCACTCGTCTGGCTACTTTTGATTCTTGCAAATTGATACAAATGATCCCAATTTGGCGCAGAACCGGCCGCGTTCAGTCACGGAATGCAATTTGGAGGGCGAATTGGCCCCATTTGTTCTAATTTGTCAGCCAGCAGAAGTACTGGACGATCGGCTTGATTAGCAGAACGCGCAGACACTTTTTGCGCCAGTGGGCAATTAGAGCAGCGCTGCCAATCGAAGGAAAAAACGAAACAGCGGTCTACAGGACGCTCAATGATGGGAGAAGGACGCTCCGCAATGCATGCGTAATTACCGACTCGTCGTTATTCACACTTAATCGTCTTAATGAAGAGACTGCAGACACAGCCAAATAGCATAGCCAATTCAGCAAATTTTGATAAGAGCAAGTCAGCGAAATTTGGCCGGGATGGGACAAACACATTAATTTGCACAACAGGATTATGTTACATCTGCGTCCTTCTGCTTCTTGAAGATTTGCTGCTCAGCGGCTATTCCAATAACCCATTGACACTGGAATGTTAATAGATACCCAGAAAAAGCGAACCCAAACAAGTTCCTCCTCTACTCAAATTCACGAAGCCGTAAGTCCATTTCGCCCGAAAGGGGCTTCCGATCGGACCAAAGTTTTCGAGCGGATTCTCTCTGACATCACCTGTGCGTCTTTATTTTTAAAGCTCGCACTCACCTTGACCGCTTCGTAAAAAGTGCAAGCGTTTTTTGGAGGTGGCCGTGACCGCTGTTTTTTCTTTGGCGATGTCCAGCCAAGTCCCGATGGTAAATGGCTGCCGGAGCCCCGGGCGGCAGCGGCCTCGGCTCTTCCTCTGCAGATCTCTCCGGAAGTCGGGACGGAGGGTCACTGACGGTAGCTCAAGGGTGATGAAATGCTTCACTGGCAACCATGGTAAGAGGAAAGACTTTCCCGGTCACCAAGAAAAATGTTCGTGTTATCTGGACAAAATTCTTCCGCGCCTCAGATTTGGCTGAGAACGTACATGTTGACCTCCAAGAAGTGCGAGTTTAATATCCTAGACTTCGTTTGTGGAAACTTATTAAAGCGGAATTTTTGCCTCCCAATTTCCTATTAATCAAAAAACATGAAAAACAATGACATGATTTTCCAACGTATCAATATTGGATTAGCCCAATCTTCGATTTCAATTTCAATGTTTTTTGACCGTAGCCTTCTGTTTTCTTCTAAATTCTATTTATAGATGACATTGGACCCCATCATAAAAAACTGCATATTTTAATATATCCGCTGTGTCAGCAGTGATGGTATTGCTTGAAAAGGCGTCATCTTTTTTTACTACGGTGATCAAATTTAGTCGTCAGATCACTAGATAATATTGGATGAACCACATGAGAACCAATTCTATTGGAATATTTTGTAGCACGCAATTTAAAGAAAATTACCAACTTTACAACAGCCACACTACGTGTTTTGCCGATATTAAAGGTACAAGCCAAAATTACACAAACACTTACATTCAAAGAAAATATTTGATACATTCCACAAAAAACTACATATTTTTGTTTATTTTTAGATATGATGTCTGTAAATGTTGAGACAACCCTTCAAGCAGCTGCTGCTTGTCAAGTTGCTTGAAGTAGTCCAAAACGCTGTTTTGTGATTCCTTCTGGTCCGCAAGGTCAAAAATTTCTTCAAAGGTCTGAATAAATGAAAATCCGAGGGAGTCACACCTAGAGTATACGGAGGATGTTGCAGGATCTCCCAATTCTGCTGTATCAACCACAGTTTGGTTTGGTTATGCGCCATAGTACAAAGTTTAACTTCTTCTCGTAATCGCCCTGGTCATTTTCTTCTAATGGCTGTATGCAATTACTGGAGAGTTTTGCAGTATCTGTCGCTATTAATGGTTATGCGCGGTTCGAAGAATTCACACAGCAGTAGACTTTCACTATTCCAGTACATGGTGGCCATGGTTTTGAATTTTTTTTGAACTGGAAAAGGTGGATATTTCCAACGCTCCAGGCTCTACTACTACACGCATGAAGGTGTCTAGTCATGCATATTACGGCGATATTGCGCATACGCATTTTGTATAACAGCCACCTGTACCTTTGAAATCGAGCCCCTCTGGTATGTTACCTACGCGCTCAATGTTCTTGTCAGTACGCGTTCGGTTCCTTTTCATTTTTAAATATTTTTGGAGAGCATACTAAATGTCCTTGAACTATCTCAATCTTTGTGACACCTTCAACCACAAACCATTCGTTAAACATTGTTCTGCTTTGGTCCAAGTTATCTTGATTGTACCAATGTTGAAAGAACAAATCTCTGCAGTTAGAGCAACTACAAAAATCGCTGGATTTTTTAACATCTCATAAGATAGAAGTGTCACCAAGCGAAATATTCAGTTCCTCCCAAAAGCTTGAAATTTACAAAAAGAATAATATGTTGACAAAACGGAGTACACTAAGTGAAAACATCTACTAACAAAAATATATTTACTCTACATGACTCTTTCAACTATAAAAATGATAACAATCAGAAGTTAGTAAAGGTTCAAAAAATTATAATGTGCTCTATTCCTGTAAGAAAAATGTAAAGACACCAGCCATAATACAGTTGGTAGAAGATTTTTAGCAATTATGGTCTGAATATTTCATGAGGGTTTGTCATGAAAATGGTAAATGCGTTAGCCTGTATTTTGTCCTTTTCATTAGACCAATTGATAGTGGTGTCCTAAAAACTTCTATTACAAGTAGCCTGTAAGGAGACACATTTCAGCGTTGCTAATCTAAAACACATTAGGATGAATGCGTTTGTGAATATCTTAGTGCACAGTCTATGCAATGAAATGCATAACTAGGCAAAGAAATTTAGGCATTGGTTAGGAGCAGTTATTAGTCATTTTCGAAATTTGTTTGATGTTTTTAATTATATGGTTTGCTTCATGATTTTTTTATTTTGGTTATATGGTCAATATGCTAAGATCAAGAATGAGGACGAATGATCAGCAAGACACTACCCATCTGGTATTCATAACAAAGGTTGAGTCGCGAGTGACGATTGTATCTTGTAAAACAGCAGTCTAGAAACCCTTCCGGGAGGCCCCTTGCGGACCTTTGCGCTGAGGTGTAAGTCAGCGTATGGTCAACATGATTATTGTTTTTAAGCATTTATAAAAATAATAATGAAGCTATGCTTTTCGAGGAAATATAGCATGCGAACTGAAAAGTAAAAGCTTCCACATATGCGCCTCACTAATAGGGCGTGATGTGGCAAGCGCCCTTTGTTTGAATTGAATCCAAATTCGTCCACATGAAGCCTAGTGCCATAACTGCTCGACTACTAAAATAAAAAATGTATAAAAGCTAAAGCCTTTGTCAGCTATTATATTGAATATTAACATAACTTGATAAAACACATAAATGAAAACTAGAAAAATCAGATATGAAAATAAAGGTTACTGAAACCAAAATGCATACTTTTGAGAATTCCTGGAATAGTAGACTCGAAACCGAATCACTTGAACAGAAAGCGCTCCAAATGTGCGATAAAACTGCAAAAAAAACAAGAAAAACCATGTTACAAGTATTGTCAAAAAGGAACAAATATTTTTCAAGGTAAAGATAACAAAAAGAAAATGAGGTGAATTAAAAAAATCAATGCCAAGAGAGAAAATTAAGACATCTAAAAACGTTTACAGAAAAACTTAAAAAATAAAAAATTAAGATAAGGAATTGACATAAGAAAAATACCATAAGATTATAATATCCAAATAGGAAAATCAAGAAGAAACGAAACACGATTTGTCCAATAGGACAAAGAATAGCCTGAAGTACAGCGAAAATTATGAGAGACAAACTATGACTATCTACTATGGATATGCTAAGAACTGTTTTAAAACAACAAATAATCTTTGTGGTGGAAAAAATACAAGGTGGTATAAATATGCCTAGTCCCCTAAAAAAAATTATTTTAACATAAATATATAATTTTAAGAATAGTAAAACAAATTGAGAAGAGTCCCTTAAGCAACTTGAAGATCGAAAAAATACACTCCAGAGTTAATATAAAGAAAAAAATTGTACCCAAGAAGGAAATACGGAAAAGCAGACGAGTATAATAAAAAGTTAAGGGAACAGTATTAATTAGTGAAATAAAAAGCACCCAAAATTGTGGAGACCCGAAGAAAGAAAATAAAACAAACGAAGGTAACAGAAAGAAACTAAGTAATTGGTGAGTGATTACGGTGATGAAATAGGTAAGACAAAAATCCTTTCACTTCAGAAGAGTAAGTTGTAGAACCAACTGGTAATTCTATATATCTTTAAGTTAGGAGGAACTGAGCACGTAAGAAAAGTGTATGTAAGAAAAAATATTGGACACACGAAAAGAAAATCTATCGATACCTATTTGTATAGGGGAACGGAATGCTTCAAGAGTGTAATAATTTTTGTAAATGTTTTTTCACCGTTCTTTAAAGATTTTGCTCATAATGAAAAATTCTCTGTAACCATAAGGAGATAAAGTTAAAAGGCGTGTCTAAAAAGTTTGATATATGGTCCGATATGACAACGGTAACATGAGACAGGTGCGTGTGGTTACCCAGAAACATTTCGAGACGCGTCACCTAGCATAGAGTACTTATGACCGATAGGGTAAAAGTTTAGTTTGGGAATGATTTATTCACCGAACTTTTTAGCATTGTCTTATTTAACAGAGCTCACAAAAAGAGTTAAATAGTGGGAAAGGGGTTAGTTTTATTTCTTGTAGCAGAACAATGAATATACAAGAGACAATTAAATAGTGTACAGATTTCAAACCATAGCTGAGGAAAATTTGTAGTAATTTTTCGACTTGTTTAATCTTCATATTCATTTCTTAGAATCCACTTAAACTTCAGATTAACTGAGATTTGAATTTCACTCAATTTACGACCTTACTTTTGAATTTCAAACTCCTATTGATCTATCTCAGTTTCTCTTTTATTCTTGTCTTGATTTCCACTAATAGCTTCAAGAGTTTGGTTCTCTTGCGTTGACTCAATAGATCATAATTGTCTAGAAGTTGGAGCACTTCAAAGTTGGAAACCTTTCCTTGTCTTTTTGTGATCTTCATTTCTTCTTTGGAGTTTCTAGTAGTTTTCGTAGTTCTCATTTAGATATTTGGCATTATAGTTCTTGGTAAGCCCGTAGTAAAGGACCTATGTTAATACTGTGACTTTAGAACTTGTTTTATGAAGACTTTGAGTTTCCTTCTTATACTCAATATTATTTTAGTTTGAATTTCTTTGTGTTTAACATGTTTTTTCAATTTTCAAGAATTAGATCAAAATATATATAGAGCGCATGATTTCTTCATTATTTCGTTTAGTAATTATGTAAATTTGGTTATTTCTTATTTTCTCATATTTTATCATCTCTAGTTTATTTCATTTCGTTTATTTTTTCTTGTACTTCCTATGCTTCATTTTATTTCAGTTTATCTTTTCTTGTACTTCCATTATTTATTAGTTCTTCAAAATGTTTTCATCATGCTACTGTTTGAACTTTTCCATTTAAATTTATTATATTATATTTTTTTATTGCTTTAGGATATTATAAAATAGCTTTCGATTGTTCTATAATTTTTTGTCATTTTTTCTTTAAATTTTATTTGCGAGTCTTGTTTTGCCCTTTTGGTTGCTATTTTTTTCCATGTATATATATTTTAGTTTTTGATTCTATGCCTGTTCTTTTGTCCCTATTATTGTTTTTAAAATTCCTTTTTATTTCCTAAAAATCTTCATTTAAATCTTCCACATCATGTACATGTTCTCCTCCGTTTACTACTTTTTGTGCTTTCTCGGAAATTTTATTTTTCTTCCTTTTTCTCATAGTCATTTTCTTAGTAGAGTTGCTTCTTTAATAAGAAATACTTTATTTATAGTATCCTTAAGTTCATTTGTTGTTATTATTAACTACTTCGCATTAAAACCCTTTTGTTACTTTAACTCCTGACCAAAATAACGGGGATCCCTTATGTATTCATTTCGTTTTTTGATTCCACTAATTCTTCTTCTTTCCTTATGGTACTTTTTCATTCTGTGGTCTTGTTCTCATCTTTTCTTTTTAATTATTCTTCATCTTCCTTTAGTATTTTCTTTCATTTCTCTGCTATTTTAGCTTTTGCTTTGCTTCGTGTAATTTTATATATTTTTTACATTGTTTCTTATCGTCCTTGTCCGTTTCAGTTTTTGTCTTTGTTTTTAGTATCTGTTTTTTATTTGTTTTCTTGCTTCTGTTTCTTCCTTATCCTAGACATATTCCACTTAACCTATGATAATTTTTAATCTGTAACTCTTACTTCTCTCTTCTTTTATTATTTCCGCTTGTGCACCTGTTCCTTTTGGCGACATGCCTTTTGCAATATAAATATTTAATCCCTTTAACTTATATTATTTTTTCTAACTATCTGTTTATTATTCAAATCTCTCATGACTACCAGATTTATGTCATTTTTATCTTTTAATGTAATTACGGTCTTCACTTCTGCTTCCACTACCAATTTACTGATAAGAAATTGCTTTGTTATTTGTTTTGAATTTTACTCCGTTGCTTACTAACTTGCTATTCCGTTTATCTTTTTTTATCACTTTAAAGGTATTTTCAAATTGGTTAATTCTTTTTTAATTTGTGTTTTTCCTATTTTTCTTCTCTTTTCCGTTTTCTTGTAGTTTTTGGTTTTCTGTTGTTTTTTTCTTAATTTTATCTGTCATCACTTTAATCATATCCCCAATTTTCTTAAATTCTTCTATTTTTTCTTCTCTATATCTAATTTTAGTTTTTAGCGTTGGAGACTTGATTTTTTCCTTAAAGAATCTCTTTCGCTTTGTCTCCGCTTCTGTTGAAATCTTCGTTCCTATACTAATTTATGCTAACTATTTTTAAGCGAACCCGGGAAATTATTTGCCAGAATAATTGAGAAATTAATAAGGAATAGGACATGCAATACAACAGAAGAGACCAAATTTGGCTCTAGGAAGGAGAGAGGTAATATTTACTATCAGACAAGCCAACGAGAAATATGTTCACAAAAAGAAAGAAATATATGTGCTTTATAGACGCTTTACAGGCCTTGAAAAAGTATTTGATAAGATACAAAGAGAACACATATAGAAAGCCTTCAAAAGAAGAAAACAGATAAAATAATTACAAAAAACATTATAATCAATGTGTATAAGTAATAAAAATATAGTGAGGACGAACAATGAAGTGTCAAGAGAATTTGAAACTAAGATGGGAGTAAAGCAGGCTAGGAAAACAGAAAGAATGTATAACATGATGAAAATGACCTTATGGTAAAATAAAAACAGAAGTAGTTAGACAGGCAGTAAAACATGGACCCCAACAGAAAAAACATAAAACATGCCTGAATGCAGTGGTAACGAATTTCTAAAAGGGATAGAAAATAAAACTAAAAACGGCAAGATAAAAAATACTATATACAGACAAAATATAGAGGAAAAAATTAAAAAGGAAGAGATGTTTTTTTATACTTATCAAGTGCAACTGTCAGTGAATTCATTATATAGTTAGCAGACCAAGTTAAGGCAGAGATTGTACTATCTACGGGAACCCTTTTGAACGATTTTTGTCATTTCTTCTTAACCATAAAGGTGAAGCGATGGCAAATGCCGTGTAATGTCGATTGTAAATTTTGTAGTTATTGATAGAAAATAAAGTTATTGATAGAAGACAGAGCTACAACCATGCTAACAACATGTTTGGGTGCTATAAAAGTCTTCAGGCAGGAAAAAAGAAGCAATTTCTCTGGTCACATATAACTCTTGCGCGGGCCACTCTTTACAATTAATTGGCTCTGAGGTTGTGAGGAGCAGCAAGTACTCTATACTCTGTACAACAAATCTATAGCTTTTTTATTTCAACCAAAAGTAGGGATATTTTGCAGTCTGGCCGTAAAAAGGTCTCTTTATCTTTCTCAACTTCGGCGACTTCAAGCCCAAATTGTAACGTATCAAATGTACAACTGCAAGAGGCTGCGAGCTCGCAGAGCTCTGAAAATACTTTCAAAGAGCTAGACCAATCATTAGACCCGGCACTATGGTGCGAAATGATGAACTTCGTGAGTTGGTAGCGTACAGTGGCGTTCAACAAAACTATTATTCTGATTTTAAAGATCTGGAAGAGTGTTGCACCCAAAAAATGATTTTGAAATAATCAGGTGTTTTATAAAAAGTTGGAGCAAAAATGGTGAAAACATAAAAAAAATTGGTTGGTTTATTCAAAATCAATTGGACTAGTATTTTGTGCGTCGTCGTACAAACTTCATGGAGGAACGACTGAGAGGTTTCATAATTGGAGAAATAACCATATAATAAATCCTCATGACAACAACTCTGAGCATAGAAAACGCATTTCAAAATTTAATAGTAGAAGTTGCGTTCCAAAAAGAGGGGATTGTAAAATAGCAGAACAGTACAAGGAAGAGGGGGGTAAAGGGTGGCGCTAACATCTAGTCACTCAAAACCTCCAAACCTCCCCTGCACGCGGTACCCTATGCTAGATAATAAACGAGGGGGGTATAACCCGATACCGGTTGCCCTGAGGTAACGGGACCTTCGTCGTTGGACAAATCACCCACACGAAGTAAGATCATTCAAAGCAGAATAAATGCAACGACCATACCACGTTGAAAACACTGGTTCTCGTCCGGTCACCGGAATGAAACAGCGAGAGCGGTTAATATTTAGATTGGTGACGGCTTGGGAATACTGTGTGTCGTGTTTTCGAACGCCGTGGCCCATAACTGGGTAGTAGAGAAAGAGTACAAGGAAGAGGCTTTGTATTGACCAAATGTTACCTTCTCATGGACTACCAATTCATGGCGGTAATGAAATATGTATGGTAACTTTCTTGGCTGTGTAGCAAAATATGGAAATAGAGGAAGAGATGTTTCCTCGTACGTATCAAGTACAACTGTCAATGAACTCATTGAGTTAGCGGACCAAGTTAATGGGGAACAGCTACTTCCCAAGAGATTGTAAATGTCACGTACTATTCTATTTGATCATTTGACACAGAACAATTAGCTTTTGTGGTGCGTTATACGCTTTATTCCTAACTATGGCAATGGAGGTGAAATAACTGTAGCAAAAAGAACTGTGATAATGCCAGTAACATGTCTGGCTGCTGCAAAGGTCTTTGGGCTAGAATGAAAGAAATATATCCTCTGGCGCGGGCCACTCATTACAATTAGTTGTTTGCACAACTGGAGGAAGTAGCAAGTACTCTGTTGATCTCTTTTTCCGGAAAACGTATCTAACATTTTAATTCTTTAACCACAAAATCCTGAAGTCTCACCTTAAAAATGTTCCATTATATTTTAAAAACTTTGTCGTAACCAGATGGGTTGACCGTGCTGATGCCAGTCAAGTATTATACAAATCATACCAGAAAGTCCTTGATACTCTGACATACATTAGCTATGGTAGTGATCAGATTAAGGACGCACAGCATTAAGCAAATGTGATATTGGAAAAACTGAAGAGTCTTGAAATGGCATTAATGAAATGTTTCTGGAACAAGTTTTTTATGAAATTTCGAGAAGAAAATACAATACAATGAAGGTCATGACAATTGAGAGGAAGCCGAAAGTTTATTTTGGTGAAAATAAAGATAAAATTACGAGGTGATAAAAACGTAACTTAGTACAAAAAAGAATAATCTATAGAGAAGTGTAGAAGGATTTCTAGCATTATTGAAGTCATGGGACATACATACTGCCATTGTTCTAAAAAAAATTAAGTGTGGCAGTTATCAACTGTACTGAAGAACGGCTCTTAAAAGAGTAAAAAACCTTTGAGACAGGTCTTGCACTTTTATTTATTAAAAGTGAGTTTCTACAGTCTTTCTTAAAGAAAAATTTTGAGTTAAAATGGACATTTGTTTTTATTTTTTCTCGTTTTTTGTGAATATATGTAAACATTGTATTGTGTACGTATGCAACAGAAATTGAAAAAAATAAGTAAATCTTTTGTCTAAACAATCAATGTTTCTTTTTGATAACGTAAGGCGGACGAAACATTGTCAGCCTAAGGCGCCAAAAGCCCTAATCAAGCCTCCAGTGCACTTCCTTGAGACGCCCTTTTAAGGTCATAATATTATTTTCTTGTTCGACTTTGATTGTTTGCTGTGGTATGTGTTTCCATGGGCTGCACGTCAAATGAATATAAGGACAGACCCAATGAAAAGGTTTAGTCTTATAATCTAATGTTCTTGGTGAGGCAAAAAGAAAAGATGAAGAATATATTGAAAGAAGAACAAACCATTTGTTGGTTTCGGGAAGGGGGAGAGTCTAGACAAAAAATGAAAGATAATATAAAGATCTATGCTGTGAAGGACTTGGAAAAAGATATTGGAATTAATAAGGATACCAAAGGACAATTAACAGTTCAGGGAAAGGAGGGCAAAACTCAATTTTCGTTAAGCCTTAAAATTATTTTAATATTCCCGGTAACAAATAAATGTTCTGGTGCAATTCTGTGCCAGATGCACCCAAACCATGAAAATATGCACCGCTGCGGTGCATCCGTAAGTCGCGCTGTCCACCGGTGCTTCAAGGCGTTTGAAGGCGGAGTGTATTGACCCACGAGATCTGATTGCATCGAAAGTACTTTAAAAAATAAGTATGTAGCTGGAAGTTCAACGGCCCACGAATTACCCTGATTTTGCACAATTTCTAGTGTTTGTCATTCACCTCTTGATTTTACGTGTACACCGTGGCCTCTCCGCTGCGCCGCTGCTGGCCGAGCTTTGGTGAGCCGCGGCGTGTCACAATTCTTTCGTCAATGTGCCGCACGTCCAAAGTCCAAATTTGACGGCTTCAGAATTTCAACCGGCGCTTCAGCTGCAGTGAGCGCCCGCAGCCGACTTCGCCGAGCGTCCAAGAGCCCGAGCATCACCTGGTGCCGCGGCGTTGCGCAACCACTTCCTGCGATTGTCCGATTCCGGGCGCCATTAGGAAACGGCCCTCGAGCCGATCTCGGCGTTTGTGCAACGCTTCCGCGATGATTACAGCAGTGACCTAGAACAATGCACTTAAAATTTGAAGCTGAAGGCAGATAAGTTGACAAATTTTAGGACATTATAGTTCGTTGAACCGTGCGCCGGTCGTAATTGGGCACATGACATAACGCGTTAAGTAATAGAGAACCGAACCTTCCGAGCCTTTTGTAAGGCCTTTGGTGGGCCGGAATTTTAAGCGCGCCGGAGGAAATTTCCTCGATGGGCGAAATTGGGTAGCGCGTGTCAACTTCTCGGACGCGTATTGTATATAATATGTAGTGCTCGATTTAGTTATTTGTTACAAAATGCGCCTTTAAATGCCACTTCATGGTTTTGTAACCTTTTTGATGGATACCAGGCGCATTTGGATATAACAGACATATTAACGTCCTCGAGAAATAGCACAAAACATTTTTTCACATTCTATAGCCTTCTTCATTCTTCTTATTTATTGACAATAAAATTAATTAATAGGAAATTATTTTGTATGGAACTGTTTCTATTATTCTATTGTTTGTATCAAAGAAACAAAAGAATAAAAATGACTGGATGATTTCTTGTTTGTTTCTTTTTTTATAGATGTTTACCGTCATATAGGTCTCACATAGCTTTCTTTAAATATGTATACACATAGAGCTTTAGGTCTCAATTCCAGTTGTAGTGAATGTTGAAAAAAGTAAAAAGCCTTACAACAAATGAAAATCAACAGAACGATGGAGATGGTTGTTACGGGTGAAAACCTGCAAGGGGGAGTTTCAACGTACTTGCTACGTTATCTAGTAGTGGGCAAGCTAAAGTATGCACTTTAATAACATTCATCCCGGGAAAATTTACCAATATCTCTCTCTCTTCTAGATGGTCAATCTTTTCGATTGGTTTGTTTCAACGCTGCGTTTCTTCATTTCTTCTGTCTTGGAAAAGTCTTTTTGTTTGTTGGTAGAAGGGAGCAACCGAAGTATTTTATTATACTGCAATTTAGATCTGCCTTGTGTATTCTTCCCATTCATCGTACCTTCTACTATCACTTGTAGCAGATCAGTATGCCGTAATGTATATGTCCCTTTTATTATTATCTCTTTATTAGCCTTCTCTTTTTTTCTATTCCTTCTAATATCTCGTCAGTTGATATTCTGCCAACCCATCTGATGTTTAATATTTTTCTGTAGCGCCGTAACTCTAATGCATGTATTCTGCTTTCTTCGCTCTTTTCAATTGTCCAAGTTTCAGCCCCGTATAGTGCGACACTCCATATGACGGTGTGTAGAAGTTGTTTTCTCTTGTCCAACGGAATTTTTCTTGAGAAACGCTATTTTCGCTTGTTGTCATCTACGAACGAGTTCCTTTTGCCTCTTCCGCCTTTATTTGTGATGCTGCCTAGATAACAAAACTCTCTAACTTCCTCCCTTTTTCCATTCAGTGGTGCTTGCATGTTCTCGTGTTTTATATCTCCGCATACCAGTTTTTTTGTTTTAATAATCTATTCTTTCATAACTAGATCTATCATATTCCATGATTGTTGTAGTCCTTGTTCCAATATAATTGCTGTATCATCAACGCATTGCATTCTATAATGAATTTATTTTTTTTACTTGCCTTTTTTATATAAAGGTTGAATCAGGTGGCGACAACACACATCCCTTTCTGACTCCTATCTGTACTGACGCTTCTCTTTGGGCATCTCCTTGTCTTATAACTACTTTCTGTCCGTGATATAATAAGTTTACGATTCTTCTGTCTATGTGTCTTATTCTTACTTTCCGTACGATGTTAAATATAGCCCATTTTATATTGTCAAAAGCTTCCTCCAACTCAACAAAAGCTATAAATGTAGTTTACTCTTTCTTATCCTTTTCTCCAATTATAATTCTTAAGGCTAGAATTGATTCTCTCGTTCCTGAAATTTTTTTGAAACTAAACTGCGAAACTAAGACATTAGAGCGATCTATGCTATGTGATTAATAAGAATATCACACATAAAACGGAAACATTGTCAAGAATTGAGCCAGACAAACATTCATTAAACTAGAAAATCACTAACATCTCAAAATTTTTCACTGGCCTCGAGATGCTATGTGCTCCCAGTACTATTGTACGGTCTTGAAGAATGGACTTTGAACAAAGAACCCACAGAGAGGCTGGAATCTTTTGAGCTCTGGGCATATAGACGTATGCTGAAAATGTCCTGGACGGATCGCATTACAAACCAACAGGTCTTAGAGAGAATGGATAAAGGATTAGAAGTTTTATTCACCATCAGGAAGAGAAAGTTATAGTTCCTCGGCCACGTCTCACGCAATGCTAAGTACGGAATTCTGCAGCTTACCATGCAGGGCAAGAAAATTGGACGAAGAAGTGTGGGACGACGAAGAATTTCCTCGTTGGGCAATCGTTGTGATTGGTTCAGGCTTTTATCGGTATAGTTATTCCGTAGAGCCCCTTCAAAAATAAGAATCGTCATGCCGATCAGCAGCCTCCGAGGGAGAAGCTGACATCAAGAAGAAGAAGCATGCTATATGTTCCTATTTTCACTCTTTATCCTCCAAATTTTATGATTCGATCTTAAAACTTATGGAGAAAGGTTTCGACATTATTAAGAGATGGTGTTCCTAGGAGAATTTACGTGTAAACACTCAAAAAACCCTACTTACGAGAAGGAGGTGCCATATTTCTTTAATGGATTTTGGATGCATCGCTAACCTGGAATCCACACATAAAAAAAGTTGCAAACAAAAAGAAAAAAACATTGAGTACTCTATTGCAGTAAGATCTATGTGTATCTGTGGATCGTTATATTGGTGATCTAAAGTAATAGGATCAAGTCAAAGACTTTCCTACTTTCGAACCACAACCAAAAAGCTCTTATAAGTTCGCCTTCTTTAAACATTTCAGTCAAAGCGGAGACAAGAATGGTTATTATAAGCTAAAAAGTAATAGAAACTGGTAAACTAG
This sequence comes from Sinelater perroti, assembly GCA_036346155.1. Lineage (NCBI taxonomy): Eukaryota > Metazoa > Arthropoda > Insecta > Coleoptera > Elateridae > Sinelater > Sinelater perroti. The sequence goes on along the minus strand of JARFIY010000209.1, from coordinate 536,006 downwards.
ATCAGTTTTTGATCCTACCAGGATAACGGGAATTACTGGAAATGAGCAGTTACTTACTGATGGTAAAACTAGGCAAAACATTAACAAACTCTTTAAAATCCAGCTTGAGTTGAATGAAAGACTTGTATATCGACACTGTTAGACAGGAATCTGGTACACAGACTGATCAAAAACCGACGCTGGTGCTCCTAGCTAGAATTTATGGGGAATTTGTGCATATGCATGTTTGGAGAAATATCCTACAAAAATTAATGCAAGAAATGCATGTCTGCACGAGAACATAAATAGGAACTATCGAGGCGAAAACAGTCTTGTTCTAACTGTCAGCCAAGTGCACTAAAAGCACTAGCTTGTTACCATATCAATTCTAAACTGGTCTGGGAATGCTTGAAAAACCTTATAACCTTGCAAACCGCGATAGATTGGCTCTCATTTGGGTGTCGAAGCACAAGAGTATACCAGGAATGAAAAAATTGTTATATTGCTAGAAAGCGATCAGAAACTGCTTTTACATGTCCTGAACCGGTCACCAAAACCTCGGTTTGCAGTTGATTAAATAATTATATAGGCAAATCCTATCTTAAATACTAGAATTGGGCGGAAGCAGTGAACAACAGTAAAGAGATGCAATTAAACAGACATTAAGTTGGGCTAGTGAGGGGGTTGATTTTCAGTCATTGCATTTTATGTAAGCATATACAAACAATGGGCATTTATCGGAAAAACGCATTTGTAAACTTTGTCATAAAAAAGACGAAATAGTTTTTTGGAAAGAATTAGAGAAAACCTGGTCAAAAAGGCTACATACAAGGAACAGATGAGTAATAAAAGAAACCTTAATTTATTAGTAAATGTTAAATCGTTTCGGACACTGTCTACACTCTCTGAAGCGTTTCCTCCATTCCTTATTATTATTCACATCTCCTTTATCAAAACATCTCTGTTTCAGGTCCTCGTCTACTTTATCTATAAAGGATCTTCTCGGCCTTTCTTGCTTTTTTCTTGCTGTCTAACTCCATTTCGTTACTTTTGTCATCCATCGATGTAGTTTTGCTTTGTTAACGTGACCGTACCAGCGTATTCACTTGTCTTCGATGTACGTCTTCCTTCACTAACATTCCTTCTCCATATTTCTTTATTGAAATTCTTGTCAGTTTTGTTACCTTGTTACATCATCTACAGTATGGTAATTCTAATCTAGTCTCTTTTTTATAATCTTATGATCTTGTGATGCTTCTAATAATGGATTTAATATCATCTTTTTTGTATTCTTGTGATGTACTTATTCCATAAGATTACATTTAACCGTTTTATACATGATCTTATTTGACCTAGTTTATTTTTCATGTTTTCTGTGGCTGTCCTTTCATTTGAAATTGTGGAAATCGTGCATTAAAAGACTCTTTTTCTCTTATTTTTTTGTATTCTGTATTATTAAAATTAACTTCCAACTCATCTTCTGCATAGATTTAGTGAGTTTACAAATCTAGAAGCCAAGCCCATCCTCATCTTATGCAACTATTTGATAACCGGCAAAACTTAAGTGTAGAAGTGCGCATTTCTAATTGGGACCCCCATACTTTCGCATTTTTATCTCCAGGATATTATCGTTACTTCGAGAAAATCTTGAAGGCGGTATGAAACGTTTACAATGATCCATATAAGAGAGATCTTTCGGCAATAAACCCTACGTGATCTCCTCTTCTTCTAGATTTTCTCGTTTAACTTTTTATAAAGTCTTCTCATTGTAGGCAAATATAAAGCTGACACATTGGTAGTTTTCGCAGTTTTTATAATGTCCTTTGTTTCTTATATAGTGACTATTAACTGTTTCTCTAAGTTTTGTTGTTCTACATTATCATTCTCATCCATTGTCATCAATATTAGTTCCGTGAACTGTCTTTGGCAGTAATCTTGCCAATATTTTTCTAAGATGTAATTTATTTGCCTTTGTTCTTTATTATTAAGTGTGTGTTTGTTTACCAACCTTTTGCGCTTCTGCACGATTAACGAGATTCTATAACTAATGAACCAAAGAAGAATTTTGAAAAGAAAGATAAAAGCAAATATCTCATACTCTACAACCACATACAAAAAAATTAGAAACGTCACGAAGGGAAAGTTAGAAGAAAACTGTAAAGCAGCTGAAGAAGGCACAAGATATAAGAAGATTGAAGAAACAACTGGTCTTTATAAAAATAGAACAGCGACTAGATCTGTCGACGAAAAAGGTAGTGTCATATTAGAACATTCTGAGAAGGTAAAAGGGTAGTAAAAACTATTTAAGGAATTGTTTAATGATGCAAGACCATCACTATACACAAAGGCAGAGTAATAGTCAACCAGATAACAGAAGGAAAAGGGTCCTAGACCAGACAATACTTCTCAAGATTAAGTTAAATATGATTTTTTTACAAAAACCAGGACTAAAGAAATGTGAACAATATAGAAGTAGCAACTCCATAAAATAATATACAGAATTTATGAAGAATGCATATCCGAATTATTTATGAAATAACCACAAAGGAGAGGAGTTCAAACAGAAGGAAGAGGGATATACACATGAAAATGTAAAGAAAAATATTAAACCATCAAGACAAGAATGTGATAAAATAATAAAAAACTTAAAAGAGAACAAAGCGGTAAGACCAAACAGCGTATGTAATAAATTGATCCAAAATGCTTGTGAAAAGCTAAAGGATAGAATATATGAGAATCAATATGGAAGAAGAAACGCATGTTTGAAGAATGTATCTACTGGCTAATAATACCGTTACCGGAGAAAAAAAAACTCAATGATAGCAAAGACTTACCGGAGAATTAGTTCTTTAAATATTTCATATAGAATTCTGACACCAATGATTCTAATGAAGATGAAACCATATATTGAGGAAGCCATGGGGGAGTATCAATAGAGAAGATCGACGATAGATGCAATACGTACATCACAAATAACAGAATAATCACTCGAAAATAATATTAGATTACAAATGCTATTCGTAGACTTCAAACAAGCATTTAAAAATACCAATAGAAATGGGAAGGCCAAATAAAATATTAAGATTAGTACAAACGACGATGAACGGATCCAAATCAGCAGCATGTCAGAAACAGGGTCATCAAAGGAATTTCACTTTGGTATAGGAATAAGGGAAGAAGACTGCTTATTCGCAGTATTATTTAACTTGAAGGAGTTACTAGATTATATTACAATTCAAAGAGATGAAAGAAATGTTGACCAAGCAGCACAAAAATTGGAAAAGAAGCAAGAAAGAGGGGATTAGAAGTTAATGAAGACAAGACCAAGTTGAATATAATTAGAAGACAAAGTGAATGTAACTGAAATGAAAGAAGAATAGGGAAATTTAAATTCGAAGAAATTGAAAATTTTAAATATTTAAATCCAATGGTAAATAATAAAAAATAACAGAAGCGTGGAAATAATACAAAGAATACAATCAGGAAACAAAGCGTATGATAGATATACTTATTTATGCAAGATAAGAAGATAAGCAAGAGTACAAAGTTGAGAATTTATGAGAGAGCAATAAGATCACGAAAAACTAAAAATATTTGAAAGAAAATAAACAGAATATTTGGACTAATAAAAATAGGAGATGTGGGGTACAGAAGATTAATGAAATACTAAAAAGTGTAGTAGTCACCACTACTGAGAAGAATTACAAAATGGAAACCACAAGAGGGAGGGCAGAGAGACAGACCGAGATTATGAGGGCTGGATCAGATGGTGGAAGACGTTAAACTTTTGGGAATAGCTGGGTGGAAAGAAAAAATACAAAATAGGAAATAGTCGAAAAAGATTGTGGGAAAATTGAAAATACACACTAATATAATGAAAGAGTGGATAAAAAAACAGTGGGCTGGCCACTCATAAAAAAAGGTAAATAGAACTCAAAATTGACAGTTTGACCTCTAACAGAGTGTATGCCTTTTAATAATAAAATAGCATGGCCGAAACTCAATTTTGCTTTTGAGACGCATTGGAGACAAGAATATGTAGAGATACATACGTCAATGTTGTTGAATATATACTGATGTTGGTATGGAATGCAAAGACTTGTGAATAATTTCACAGTTATGTTGAAGTCAATCCGTCTATATGAAGGTAGATGGGGAAAAGTCTGGAGCATTAGAAATACTTAGAGGAGTAAGACAAGGTTGTGTGTTGTCTTCGTTATTGTTTAACATATATTCCGAACATACATTCAAAAAGCACTCGAAAATAGCAATTACTGAATTCTTGTTAACGGACAACGAGTAAATAATATCAGATTAGCTGATGATACTGCTGTTACTGCAGACAACTTAAAAACTAACAACAACTTATGAATAGAGTGGTAGAAGTCGGCATGGAATACGGCCTATATCTTAATGTTGACAAAACTAAATATGTGGTGATTACCAAAAACCAGATTCCAAATGGAGACCTGATTGTGATTAAAAAAGTATAGAGAAGAACTTAATGAGCAGTGGAATCAGCCTTCAAAAGTCATTTTCTTACCATGTTAATCACCATAAGACTACTTCGATGGTCTTCTCGATTTTGGCTTATGATGTCGAATGCTGAACTCTAACGGAAGCAGCCACCAAGAAGTTACAGTTTTTGAAATCTGAATTTATCAAAGAATATTGAGAATTTCATGGACATACCATGTAACTAATGAAATTCTTTACGGTCAAGACAGGAAAATTCGAATATTTGTTTAATGAAAAGAATAGAAGGAAAGAGACCCAGGAAGACGTAGACCGTATGGCAGAATTTTCTTTCTAAAAACTGCCAAAAAGAAAAATAATCAAAGTTCAAATAAATCAGGTAGCACTTGCTGGATAAGCCTCGTACATAGCAGTAGTTTGATTTAATTTTTGTTTCTGTGTAACTTTTTACTTAAGTTTTATTTATGTATATAAATCGTAGCATAAATGGCTCTAACATAATGTTTCCGAGGTTCCAAACTTAAAAATGGTGGCATTCTTGTATACGGGGGCGATTCGGAAAGTTTTCTGCATTTCATTGCTATAGATTAGATGCGGCAGCCACATTTTCTCGCTAATCAAATTAAACTTTGCGGGCAGGCGCTTTGGTGCCGCCAGCCGCCTGGCAGGCGCACGTGAGCGCGCCGCGCGCTGGGAGCGCCGAACGTAAACAATAATTTTTTGTATGCGCGCCGTAATTGAGCGCGCGTCGGTATGTGCAGTACGCATTTCACGCACGCGTTTACGCTTACTACTGGCGCGGTTATGCAACAGTTTTCGTAACATTTAAGTCAAATTCTGGATCGGGTCAGTAACCTGCGTGAAATTCCCAGCATCGATGATTGTTTGAAAACGTAAGGTGGTTTGCAGGCCGATCGCCCGCGCGGTAACGTTAAGCTAACAGGTAGTGCCTGACGTCACGCGACGTGCCCTGGGGCCAACATAAACAAACATTGGGCAGGGACCGCGCACCGTTCGACCGGCCTCCATGGAAATCGCGGAAATCTGCAGTCCGTCGAGCGCTTGCACAACGAAAGCTTTTCAGCGTAATCATAATTTTTCTTCTCCATCTGACCTCTGTATCAGACACGAATTTATGGCCTTCATAATAAGACGATCAAAGAGCACACGGTACATACAACAAACTACTGAAAAAATTGAAAGATCAACAAAGGAACCGGGAAATATAAAGTAAAAGATACTTTTCAGTACGTTTGTTCGTCGTGGAAACTTTTCGTTGGGTAGGAAACTGCAACAATCAAGGAATTGATGATGGTTAGACTTTAAAGCAATCCTTGAACTATGGCTACATTTTTTTGGCATTGAAGGTCCCAGACCAAGAGGAATGATAAACTTTCAATAAAAATTTTAAAGGTTCTAGGTCTTTCCGGAACTATTGAGATATTGTTCTCTAGTCAGTAAACTATCCTTATGTTTTTCTGAAAGACAAAGCTTTTGAAACTGTCTTCGATCCAATACTGGACATAGACCTCCCCACGCAAGTAACCTCAGATGTTGCTCGTCCAACGTAGTAGAGGAAACTTCACAAACATAAGTGGTGCTGCATTTCACTTCACGACGCAGACTCGCAGAAGTGTTTCTAAGCTACCCAATTCTACAAGAGTGAGAATAACGGGTATAGGAAGCATCAAATGATTTAGAGTAGAGGCTCACGCAAGTGAACTGGACGGCTGCCCTTCAAACGTGATAAAGGAAAATTTATCGACACGAGCAGGTTTTGCGCATCACCTCACAACGCTTACCCCTAAAACTAGTGGTGGAGGTACTCAATTCTATAATTGTGGAAAATGTACGCCACCACATAGTAACAAATTGGGAAAGGAGTGGACCAAGCGACCTTGCCGGTCTTGCCAACATAAGGACTAAGGGAGTAGTGAGCTCGATCGAGATGACTACTCGATCTCCCTCTCATTAGCGTCGGACTCCTAGGGGTAGTGGTGCCGCTTAGAAGATAGTTATGGTTCTGCTTGGTCGTCACGCGAGCTTGCTCTTAAGCTACTGTCCGACTTCAGCAGTTTGGTATGGGGAATATACCACTAACACCTCCGGCACACGGATTTGGTGCAATAAAGAGTCTGCTTCGGTACCTGAGCTTCTAAGTCTTAATATGCGTGACTGTATGTTTTGTGTGTGGAGACCTTAAACTAGTCATACTGTAAGAAGGGCACAACCTCTCAATTTGTGTTTGGAGAATCGCCGGTAAGGATACTAGGTACTGCATTCGCCACCAGCGGAATTTTCCCTTTTTTTGATGCTCTCTTCTATTTTAGATGGCATTTCTTGTAGTTCTCTAAAGTTGTCTGAAATAAGAACAATGTCATTGGCATATCGGAGATGATGTAGTCTTTCTATGGTTTTATAGGAAACCCTTGTTTTTCCAGTGCCTCTGTTCAAAAATATCTTCCAGAGTTGCTGAAAATAGTTTAGGAGACAAAATGTCTTTCTGTCTTACTCCAGTACTATAGAATTTATTATATACATCTATATTTCAGTAACTGTCTATTCCTGCATTGTCTAGTAAGTTTTTTTTTGAGATTCAGTGTTTTACAGTACCAAAAATGAAAATCTACAAATATTAAGCATAAATTAAGAGTATTCTCACTATTAATATATGTTTACACATGCCATAGTCTTTTACTATTCGTCTAATTTTTTAGTTATCCGAATAGTTATGATTTGTGTAAATCATTTATAGATTTGTAAAAGTAAATAAATTGCTTTATAGTTCTCGAGTTTTGTCTTTTCTCCTTTCTTGAACATCAATTCTACAACGACCGGTTGTCAGAAATTTTTTCTTCTGTAAAACATATATGTATTGCAAAGCTTTCTTAACAACTCTGATCCGCCTTCCTTTTTATGCTTCTTAGTGTATGATACACTTCTTCTTCGCTAATTTCTAGCAACCCTGTTGGTCCAATATTAATGACTTTTTGTTGTTTTTGTGCATGGGATCGTTTTTGTATTTTTGTTCTTTAGAGATTTTCGTAAATAGGTTCTACTCTGTTCTTTATTTTTTGTTATTGTTCATCTTACTTCCTTCAGGTCATTATTTTGTTTAATTAATTTGTCTACCTCCTTTTCATAAAATGTTTTCAGCGTTTTTCTTATTTCTTTTTATGTTTCTTGAAATTCTACATATTTGCCTTTTTAAAACATTTACCTTGTCGTTGATTTTGCTGCTGGCGCTTTGACTTTGGTTCTTCCTTGTTACTGTATGTGATAGTTCCTCTCTAATTTTTTGTATCGCAGCTACAGTGACTTAAATATCCCTCATTAACATCTTACCTTTTTTTCAATTTTGAATTGAAATCGTTAATAACCATGGTATAATTGATGTTTACTTTAGATTCTTTTGATCTTGGTGTTTCTTTATTGGTGCGTAACATTAAGGCAGTTTAATCAGATGTTTTGAGGAAATTTTGATTGTTACTGAAATTTGATTTACTTTAAAACCTAATGATAGTTGGTGTGAGACTTTCGTGACTTACAAAACCTACTTCTCACCGGTCCTCTATAATAAAACCCATGCCCAAATTACAGTGCTATACATAAAGTTGATTGTTATCCATTGATGTTCTCATATTAACTGTTTTTATTGCTAGGTTTCTATCGTTTTGGCAGCCTCTCCTCTAGAGATTCTTAGCACCGCTGGCCTACCTCCTTTTCTGATCGCTACCAGCGAAAGCAGACTGCAAGGGATGTAAACTTGATGAGCAATTAATTAGATATTGAAGCTTCACGCTTATCAAAGTTGGCCAACGAGTTCGATAGAAATAGAATATGGTAAGATAGGATCAATGTTAAAGGACACGTTTTTTCCCAGAATTAGAAAAGAAGAAAATCGAAAATCGTGTGGGCAGGGTTTGTACTGGTGTAGTAGATCTGCCTTCTAAAAGGATGGTAAAGGAATATTTACCTACTACCCACACGCCTTAATATACCTCTGGTTCAATTTAAACACAAAAGTTGAAAAGATGAAAAGACCAAAACTTTCTTTCTAGAATTGTGAAGCATCCAATAATTTTTTTTTTTTGAAGACGCGCTTAATTCTACGCAGGTCAGAATTGCAAAATAAATTAAAAATCAATTTAAATAGATTAAACGAAATGTAAAGTTATAAAAGGCTGTTGAATCGAAGAACATTGTAACTAGAGAACATTATTAAGATAATTAAATAAAACCTGTTTGCTTTGCAATACTTACCAGTTTGTTAACCTCTGCAGTGTTTGATCGCCCACACTTCTGGCAATCTTCAAATAAAGGAAATATAAATACGTTACTTACCTTTATAGGCTGCCAAAGTATTTGGCCTTGGCTCATACTCGATGCAAAGTTTGATCGTCATACTTTTTTGCACGACCTTTTCCTTTGTACCCGCTGTCATAATATTATTAAGAGATATGTATTTGTGATTTGCAAATGATGACCTTTGGTTGATAGCCAAGTCCTAAGTCTATGTGGTCATTCTTTAATCAGGTGAAAATTTGCCACTGCTTACGCTGACAGTACTGTGTCTATTTACAGACGAAACGATAATTTGTAGCCTAAGAAATCAAAGCAGAAAATATTCATCTCAAGTTACTATTGGATTGTTTTATTTGCTGAAGACTTTTGAAACTGAAGCTTAAAAAAGATTTTTTTCATGTTTGTCTCCAGTTCTCTGCCAATTTTAAAATACCAAACACAAGATATAAAGAAGTTGCTGTGATTAATATGGTCAAATGAATTCAAGAACAGGGAAAAAGTTTCAATCTTTCTTATTGATAAAACTGATGCTTTCAAATTGACGAATAACCCTCAAATTTGTCTTGATTATTAAGACATTCTAAAAATCTGTTCCTCGACCGGTTGTGCATTTGTATGCCTTTACTTCGTCTAATTCGAAAATGTCCAGGGGTTTCTGAAATTCTCTTTTGGAAATTTCACCTATATCTTTCAAACTCATATTTTAATTCATTGATGCGTGCTATAAATTAAAACACGTCTTTTGACAGGTCCATACAGTTTGCGTAATTATATAATAAACACTCATCTTTTTATGTTGGAATTTTCCAGACTAATTTTACTAATTTAACGTTAAAAGAGGGAGTCTCGATGATATAATAAAAGAAGGACTATACTCTATCTGATAGTAACATACGAGGTCTATCTCAAAAATGTCGAACAGCCAATGAGAGTGGCTGAATGAGGCTTTCAGGAAAAGAGCCAAAAGTATGGCACAAGATGAACAGCTAACTGAAAAATGTTAAATGGGGGCTACAATTAACAAGAATCGTAACCGACACCCCAAAACTAGAAGATATAGGGTCAGTCCTTTCAAAGGAACCATTATGTTAGCTATGTTCGAAGACAATACGTAAAAGGAAGCTTTATTGTATCTTATGCCATTCTTACTAAGCATAAAGAACTTTTGTTAGTATAATTGTAATTTTTTGTATTATATGGCTCGATACTTTTGGAGAATGCGACCTATCTATGGTGTGGACAATACTAAAGATTATTACAGACTAATTTTTTATAAAAATTGTAGAGTTGGAAGATAAAATTACTTTTAATATGATTTTAACCTCGAACTTAATCACCAAAAGAATATGGATAAGATTATTACATCATGTTGTTGGCTTTCGGGTTGCTAATGAGTCTTAATATGTTAGATATGAGCATTTCTATCTATCTAGTGCGTAAGGTGTTGTAAAAATCACAAGTCAGGCGTCTTGGTTCTTCTCTAGATTAAAAGACCAAATATATTTTTCTTATTATAAAATGAGTTTAAAAGACCTTTTTAGGATCTTCATTTGGAATACTTCAAATTATGAGTTATAATTCATAATAACTCGATCTTATTCTTTCGTTTTTTTATTTGATTTGTTGTTAACAATATATAAGTATTAAACAATTTTTTCTTTTTCTAATAAAATTTTTTTTCTAATTTCGAATGACTAATGAATCCGACACCCTTGAGGATAAAAGGGGGAGGGAAGAAGAACAACTAATGGTAGTTTCATACAATGATTTCAATTAAAAAAAAAGGAAAAGTAGAAGGCCATTTATCCAGTCGAGTTGATTTTGTATGGCATTGGGAAAAAACTGAGGTGTATATCTAATTCACTTTTCTTTTTTTGGATTATTTTAATTTGTTTTTTGATGAAGACTAAATTAATTCAATTTGGCAGTACGCATTTCAAGACTTCTTTATGTTGCTAATTGAATACTTTCGTGTAATCCCCCGCATCTGTAAACCTGTTTGTTACCATTACCCTAGTCTAAAAACTTTAGATAAGTAGGAAAACACTTAAAGAATTTAGGCTATGAGACGCTGCGCTCTGAAGCGACCATTCGATCGTCTTTGTTGAACTGCTGGATTATTAATCGTTATCTCATTCCTGGTTTTTTTCTTTTACTCATGAAAATTGAGCTAAATTGTGCCATTATCACTCACTCATTCCTTAACATAGTGATAAGAACAGGATTACGATTTTTCTTAAACTTTTCACTTGCTTCTTATGACCTTGTAATATGGATTCCTCCAATTTTTAGTTGAAAATCTATTTGTAAGCAGATATTCGGAACAAAAAGACGATCTTTGCTGTTGCTGATAGGGAATTTAGCAGTCCTTTTCAGTATCTTCATTTAATTATGACTCGTCAATCAAATGAGTTGATATTATTTGTTGCTCTTCTTTATTCTAATTAAAAAACTTTTTCTTATTTTGAAGAATTGTTAGTAGTTCAATGCATTTATAATCAAAAGAAGGAAAAATTGAGGCCACTTATCTAATGAAGTTGATTTAAAGTAAGGCACATATCTAATTAATTTTCTTTTTTGGATCATTCTAATTTATTTTTTAAAAGAAGACCATGGGGGGTAAGGGGTGGCGCCAACATCTAGACACCCAAATGCCAACCTCACCTACACGTGGTACCCCCTGTTAGATAACAGACGAGGCTCTGGCGACCCAGCATCGGGGGGTATAACCCGATACCAGTTGTCCCGAGGTAACGGGGCCCTTGAGGCTGGGCTAATCACCCGCACAAGGTAAACAGATTCAGAGAACAAACAATCGCCTCGGAAATGGACGGAAAACTGGGAAACGGACTCGGCGCGAATCACGGATAAGAATTGGAACGTGGAATGTAAACGGTATAAACGGGAGGAAAACACCTAAGAGAAGTAAAAAGAATGGCAGCCAACCGGGACAGCTTCCGGAAGTGGTTAGAGGACCCGACGCTTTAGGGCATAAGAGAGAAGGAAAAGAAGAAGAGAAAAGAAGACATATTAATGTAAATTATCGGGATATCTCTTCATTATAGTTGGCAGTACGCATTTTAAGATTTTTCTTGTTTTTAATTGAAGATTCCTCTAATATGTTACAAAAATGAAAATGAAGCAGTTCTACGCTAGCCAACTTGTATGGAGTTGTAGCTCATTCAAATTTGAACAATCTTCTAGAAGCATTAATCAAAAATTTCTCAATCCCAATCATATTAATGTTGCTCGTTACAATTTTTATGTTAAAAAAGCCGATTCTTATTTTTATGCGATTGAATCCAAATAACTCAATTTTTCCAATGCCACCTACTGACTTTTTCGGTGGGGTATTAGGATTCTGAATATATGTATTGAATGATAACCACAAATGGAAAATTGGAAAAAGATTGTGGTCTTTCCCCAGTCGATTTTTGGTTGTCTTGTGACATATGAAACAAAGTAAGAATTGTAGTCATTTTTATAAATAAATGAAAACTAGATCACCTACTAAATAGTACAACAATAATAGGTCTACAGCTCTTTATCCAAACTGATAGTTATCGAACCCGAGTTGTGGAGCATATAAAATGCTTGCTAGACTAATGTTTGGGATCTCAATTTTGCATATCAGCATATCATTGATCAACCAAGAAATGTCCCTAACATAGCTACATTCTTCTTATTTCCAGTGTGGTGGCAGATAAATACTAACATTTTTACTATTGGTGATTTTTCAAATAAAAATTAAAACTGAAACCCAGCGAATAAAATAATCTTACAACAGTTTATTCGTTGACCTTCCAGAAGCAATTGCAATTCATTGGACAACAATTTTTCTGAGTGTTCAAGATGCCAACAAGATTAGGAACCTATAAAAGAATTTTAAGGTCTTCAGAAGAAGAAAAATTGTAAGTAAAACAAATGAGGAACGTTTTGGTATTACAATAGCTAAAAAAATGTCCTCAATAAACTCCATAGTTACACTGGCGGTCAAGTGCAGCCACGTTCTGTATCCGTACGATGTTTCTTCTCCAAGAAGACCCGAATAAATCATTCTGAAAGTTTCGTAAAAGCCAAACTTGCATAGGCTGACGAACCTGGGAACCTCCCCTTGCCAAGACCTCTGGCGCCGTTCGTCTTAGTATAACTTTGAAGTAATTAAATACGCTTTTGTACTTGGTCCAGTCTACTAAACTAAGTCGGGATGCCTCCAAGTTTACACAAAACAAAACAGTGCATGGAGCCGAACTCTCAGTTACCAGAAATTTGACGAGGCCTAGCTGCTAGGCTTCGAGATTTGTTCGTGGAATCGGGTGGTTGACCCATCAAAGCTCGACAAAGGCTTCGGACTGAAAGGGTGAGTTCAGGAGAATATGGCTACATCTCCAAAAGTGTTATTACATTATTATTATTAAACAAAGCATTTTTCTCTACTAGTAAGGACTGATTTGCCGTTCTGTAAAATACTGGACAACTTGAGTCCCTTAATGTATTGTTTCAGTTCCTTTGACTCTTTTAACCCGTTTTTCTCCAATAAAATAGTTAAACAAACCTATTCGGTGGCTTTCAAAATTTCTTGAAGGTTCAACACATCAGCAAGATTAATGACACTTCAGAAGATTTTAAGGTGGTTACCAATTAAGATTTTAGCTAGGGGAAATGGACATCATATGATATTTATAGTAGGAATCAAGAATTTATGAAGTAGGAGGCTGGCTGAATACTGATAGTTGACACAGGAAGTATGTGGTGAATTATTCTCTGATGGAGTAACTTAGAGCTATGATCACAAAATTCAGATGTTTATAGGGAAGAAAAGTTCAAAAAGAAATAAAACTTAGCACATTCAGAAGCTACAATATGATCAATTTAACAAATCAAAATTAGAACAAAACTTTAGGAGCTACAGGTTTGCAATGTTTATTGGTATATTGGAGAATACAGGAGTCAAAGAAATCAGAGCACTTTGATGTTTTATGTTTTCATGATGTTTAAGAGTAGATCACCGCCTGAAATGCGTTCTAATGTTTGTTTTTCGGTAGATCTTTATTGTCAAATTCATGAAGCATGAGAATATATGACATAATTGGGGTTAATTGTTTCCATATATTATTTCAGGTCTCCTTGACTTAATCTTTACTGAACAATATAGGAAGCGAGAAGATGAGTTCTAAATCTATCACATTATGAATGACCAAACATAGTTCTATGGGGTGGAAGAATATGTCATGGATAACAAAGTCAGAAACTAAGCAAACTAATGTAACTGTGTTAAGTTATATATTTCTTGTTGAACTTCTCAGAGAGAGAGGGGGAGTGAGGAAAAGAGGGAGAGAAAAAGAGGAAGAGCTAGGGGAAGAGAGAGAGAGAGAAGGGAGAGGGAGAAGAGAGATGTAGCACCAAATTAATTTGATGTAGTCAAAAATTATTTTATGAATGGTCTTACAGTTATGGCAGTCTCTTGATAGCAGTAAAAATTGCACAAAAATGCAGATCCAAATAGACCAAAATATTTGGCTTATAGTATTTAATTGCAAACCCTTCGTAGGGTATCAAAAGTGCATTAAATCCTGTATTAATTTAAGAGCAATCCAAGAGCTTAAAAAATTCATAATGTGAGTTATAACTGAAAAGATTTTACTTTTGCAGGTCTTGTAAAAAGGTGAGTCTTATGAACACCAATTAAATACAATGTATTATATTTCTCGGTTATCATATTTTAGGAAATATTTGTTATTCGATTTATTTTGATTACTTAGTCCTCTATAGTTTCCACATCTTGTTTTCCTCGTTGTAAAAATCAATATAACTTTGGATTGCAAAATGTGGGTTGAGAATTTTTTTGGCATATAGGAGTAATAATCTGTTTAGAAAAGCCAGCGGCCAGACCGTGATCGAGCGGAGAAGACTTTTGGTCTCATAAAGAACCAGTTACGAGCTAGGATGAGAGTAAACTAGGAGTAGAAAAGGCAAGAAGCGGAGACGAGACGAAACACATAGTCCAACTTATCAGTGCGAAGGACTAAGAAAGATATGCATGTGGGGAAGTCGGCGACTCCGTGCACATTTTGATAACCTGCAACGTGGAAAAGGAGACCAGAGCTAGAGGGAAGAGATACTTTATCGCAGCGGGTGGAGATGGTCACGAAAGCTAACCAGAAGATGACTCAACCTCAATTTCTTCCTTATAGTCGCAAAAGCGTTTCAACCAGTCGTAAATACATTTTCTGTGCGCGGCTTCTCTCCTCCAGTGTACTTACGTTTCTATCACCATTTTCCCAACTTGTGGCAAAACTTAATGATTACTCATTGCTCCATGCACTATACCAACACCTCCCACACTTACTATGTTTGACTACCTGCATTGAGTTTAGTATGATGGAAAATATGATGGGAAAAAAGTATGCTGGGAGTACAGTTGTGGACAAAAAGAAAGGCTTCGAAGCAGATAATCGTAGGCAGCCATAGACGGCGTAATCTCTTTGGAGAGAAGGAATGATTGCTTTGGTCACCCGTACAAGATTAGTAGCCGTGTGGTGACGCTGTACGGAGTCGTAGAACTGTGTTCAGCTTGTTATCTGTGTGTAAATACGGCAAGGAGTGTGCTGAGAAAGCCAAAAGCTTGGACATTTGCTCGCAAATAGTACACTATCCAGCGTGTGTCCGTTAATAATGGCAAACAGGCGAATTACAAGAGCGAATACAACAAGTCGCTTTTGTGAAACTCATTTATGAGGACTTAAAGATGACAAAGGCCTATGTACAATGGTTTTTCTATATTCTCACCACCCAGCAGAAGTGTGTAGAGATATGACCACAGCATACGAATTATGCTTCACCGGAAGAGAAACACTACACATAATCTCTGAAATCGCAGCACATTGGAACCCCAGAATTCACAAATTCCAAAACAAATGGCGATTGTCCTTTAAGATCAGAAAGGTATTCTGTTGTTCTCTCGTGGGAACATTATCAGCGAGTGCTACTGCGAATCATTTATATTTAGCAACATCGCCAGGGAAGAGAAAGATGCTAAACTTTGTTTTAACATGACAATACACGGCCACATCGTTGGCACCCTGCAATCTCTCTTTTGCGACAAGCTATAAGATTCTATTAGAAGAAATGAAAGTAACAGCGACGTAAGAAGGTTTCTTCCATTGATGTGTTTTAGTCGGCTGTCCATAAGTGGAGTGCTACACACTGAAAGAGGAATACTTCTAATAAAATGTGTACTCATTTCTTCTTTGTATGTTGGAGAATGGTAAAAGACATAACTGAAGTATGGTGCTCACCAAGGCAGAACCAATAGTCACCATGCTGGTATGTTAATGTTATATTTAACTTTGTTATGAGGTCATCTCAAAGTTATTTGAACAGACCTTAGATAATTGCAGTGAGGTATGCTACAACCAAAAGTTTCGACAACTTTAATGGGATGTCATTTAAAAAAAATTTGTATTTACAAAACTTATCTTCGTAAAGTGAAAAATGAAAATGATTAAGAACTATCAGCACTGCAGCCTTAATGATTATTGTACTATTCATCAGTTTACTTATTCAAGGTAAAAGTCGCTTTTGCACTAAGTCTTCTATAGTCTCTCAAGAATTGGCTTTTTTCCATCGAGCAAAACCTTTGTAATCGAATTTAGTATTTGGAAATATGCAAAATTCGCAAATGGGTTTATCCCTGCATACACCCATCGTGTACATATGATTACGTAGATTACAGTGACCAAAAATCAATCCAGTTACTAGCCTAACTAACTTTGTTTAACTGCATTTTGATACATGGGACGGACTTACATATTTAATTACTTAGCCAACTGCGAACTGCAGTTCTGGTTATTCCAAACACTGATTCACATTCAGTAAATGTAGTTTTGGTCAGTTTTATGCTAGTGCATCAGTTTTTCATTTCCTGTTATGTCGCTGTGCCCTGGAGTTTGGTGTGGTTTGCAAGGGTTATAAAGTTTGTAAACTAGTTTAAGAAAGCAATAAGTTTTAAATGTATTTTTTAAACACGGCGTCTTATTGGCTTTTCAAACGAACAATTTTTATGGCAAATGTCCATTGAAGACGGTGTGATTGCACTTCGAGAACGTAATTGCTCTCTGTGCAATTACCGGCACTAAAAAGTGGCGTCTAAGGTCGTTCCTAATTATTATTTGAAAAACGGCCTACCGTAAATGTCCAGTTGAATGCAATGCTTGTTTACAAACAATATAATTCAAGGCCTTAGTCTCTGATAATAAACCCTAAGGAAGCGAATGGTAATGCCGCAACTGTTTTTGAAATCTGGACGGATTTTCCAAACAAAACTATTTAAAAATAGCAGGCAAGCAGAAAAGTTTTGCCAATTTTGTTTGGTCAAAATACTGGGACTTTTTATGATGTGCACTGGACGCGATAAACAACTTGAACTGAAGATATGCCTCCTAGACGGCTCAATTAGCATACTTGAGCAGTGAACAGCAATTTGTGTAGTTGTTTACTAGCTTAATGTGGCTTAACATAAATAAATTATTGATGTGTGCATGGTCTACCAGTTTACAATTGTTTCCAACTCGTCAGAAGCCTAACGAAATAAAGAGTGGCCTAACTTCGACGCCGGGTTTAAACTTAACGCCCTTTTTTTATGATACTTTGACAGATGTCATCTAACGCTATATAATAGAATTAACCCCAGAGCGGCCCAAGAGGTTGAGGCGCGGACTGCGGGCGGACGGACTTGAGTTCCATTCCCGGAGCTCTCTGATGCCTGGCGGGTGGCCTACTCTATCTTTAAAAATACTTGAATACGTGCGTTTACTCGAATAAAGGGCAACAATGGCGGTCGCCTTAAAGCGCGGTGCTTACCACACCGCCCCTAGGCAGAGAAAGCAAACATATGAGAAAGCTTAACCTCTCAGTTTGCAAGTCGTGCTCGTACACAGGAGTTAAAGCCGTGAAAAAAATACAATAGAATTCGGTAGCGGATAGGCACTCTTCTGCGAAACCGGTAGAGATGCGCCGATGCCTACACGACCCTTAATTACTTCCCCTTTTCTATAATGGGAGGAATCATATCCCAACCTTAATCCTACCCTTACCTAAGTTTACCCTTGCATTTTCCTTGACATGAACCAAGTCATCTAGTGATTCATTAGGCTACAAAACTTCAATGAAATGATATGACAGAAAGGAACGAAAAAGGCTCCTCATTCTTCAGCACTCCATACTTCCTCGAAAGGCAACGGGGAAATAAGTAAAGAGTCCATCGGTGCTAAGAATTTTTGGGTTCGACCAGGCAACCATTTATTAATATGTACGCATAATGTATAATCATTGAGAACAGACGAAAGACTAAAAGATCTTGAATGTGAACTAGAAAAGATTCAATGGTATTAGTGGGGTGGGGAGAAAAGGAAAAATGTATTAGATTACAATAAGGCCATATATTATTCTATAAAGGAAAAGAAAAGTCGGAATACTTATTAATAAGAGGTCAGCAGAAAATGTGTTAGGGTATGTAGCAAAATCAAGCAGAATTATATTCATTATAATTAAGATATTATCAAAAGACAACTTAAAAATAATTCAGATATGCATCTACCAGCGAATATGACGATGAAGAAGTGGAAAATCTGTACGAATAGTTGACAATGTGTGTACAGGAAAACAACACTCAATATAATCTAATACTTGGGAATTTTAATGCTTATGTGGGAATGAAAAGAGAAGAAAATAAAACGTGCATATAATGCTTTGGAATAGATGACAAAAATTTTCAAGGGTAAAAAAGATCAAAAATTAAGATCCAAATTGTTTAATTGGAATGACATATCTGTACTGACTTATGGCGCAGAAACTTGGACACTTAAAAGGAAGGACAAAGAAAAATTAAGTAAAACACAGAGAGCTATCGAAAGGTCATTGATAAACATATATATAAAAGATCTAAAAGCAAATGAGTAGATAAGGTTAGTAAAAAAAGTAGAAGACATAGTGTAAAGAATATTGAAACGAAAATGCACTAGGCAGATCACGCGGCAAGATTAGAAGACAATGCGAGGGTAAGGTGAAAAGTTCTCGGCCTGACAATAAAATACTGCGACTTTCAGTTAAAAAATGATTTTATTTTTCTACATAATCTCCTTTGACTTCAACACACTTGATCCAGCGCCTTTCCAAAATCAGTATTCCTTCTCGGAAGTGAGAATCTGGAAGATTGTGAAAATACTCATCAGCTTCTTCATTGGATGCGAAGCGCTTCCCAGAAACAAATTTTTTGAAGTTTGGGAACAGATGGAAGTCTGAGGGTGCCAAATCAGGAGAATAGGGGGGACGGCCGAGCAAATCATACCCCAAATCCCGCAGTTTTCCCATCGCCAACGCAGGTGCGTTATCCTGATGAAAGATGATTTTTTCTAATTCATCAAAGCCTCTTCTCGCGAATTTTGGCATCCAGCTGGTCAAGAAGATTGGGGTAATATTCGCCTGTAATTGTTCTGCCTTTTGCAAGATAATCAATTAACAGGATCCCTTTCGCATCCCAACACGCTGGCCACCTTTCCGACAGATCGACTTCGCTTTCTTTGGCGCTGAACCACCGGCTTCCACCCATTGCTTGGACTACTGTTTCGTTTCTGGCGTGTAGTGGTGGACCCATGTCTCATCCATGGTGACAAATCGCAGCATAAAATCGGTCGGATCCCTGTTGAATCGGCCCAAAGATTGCTGCGAAAATCGTTTGCGCATTTGCTTTTGATCGGCATTCAGCAAATACGGCACCCATCTTGCGCAGAGCTTTCGCATGCCTAATTCTTCGTGCAAGATGTTTCGCACCCTTTCTTCCGATATTCCCATAGCCTCAGCTATCTTACTCACATTCACTCGCCTATCGTCCAACACGATATCTTGCACTTTTGCGATGGTTTCCGGTGTGGTTGCGGTTTTTGGCCGTCCTTCACGTGGGTCATCTTCGAGGGATGTGCGACCACGTTTAAATTCAGCTGCCAACTTTTTAACAGTTGACATGGAAGGAGCAGAGTCAACTTCAGATGAATTTCCTTAGAGGTTAATCCATCCAAAACGAAGAATTTTATAACCGCACGATATTCAAGTTTATCCATTTTAACAAAAAACATGCAACATGTCTACTGAAAAAATTTGTGTAAACAAACTACTTGGGAGAACAAGTTGAAACTAGTCAT
Source organism: Sinelater perroti (assembly GCA_036346155.1). Taxonomy (NCBI): domain Eukaryota; kingdom Metazoa; phylum Arthropoda; class Insecta; order Coleoptera; family Elateridae; genus Sinelater; species Sinelater perroti. The sequence goes on along the minus strand of JARFIY010000209.1, from coordinate 516,048 downwards.
ACGAACTAATGACACATGCACCCAAGCAGGAAGCAGAATTGTTTGCCGATTGCAGCACCATCTCTGTGTCAGGCCGAGAACTTTCCACCTTACCCTCGAAGATGGACGAAAAAGGTAGTGCAGTGGAGAAGATTTAGAGAAAGTCTCTTTATGATAGTCAGACGCCATTAAAAGGGTGGCCAAATTTAAATTGATACAGAAGGCACAAAATAGACAAGAATTCCATTCACTAGGAGGCGCTTACATCCAAAATAGATTGATAGAATACAACAGCGAGTTAAAACGCATTGTAAATTTGGCTGAGATGATACGGACTTTAGAATTTTTGTTCGAAATGGTACACCAAATGAATCAATGTTTCAAGATTGATTGCAAAACTTGATGAAATTGAATCTTTAATGTGTTAGTGTGGAGTAATGAGAATATTTCCATAATAAGTCAGTCTCGCTGTAAATCCAAAAACATCTACTAGACATCGTGCATAACAATTAGATATTTTCAGAAGCTTGCTTCAAAGATTATCTACTAAAGACCCGCACCTTCATGCGTACAAAATTCAGCTAACGCAGGAGCTCAAGATTGCTGACTATTCCCACCGCCTACCATTCGTCAATTGATTTCTAGTGCATCATGACGTCGATTCTCAGTTTAGTTGAAAAGTCATCTTTAGCGATGGGGCACATTTTCAACACGACGAATTCGTAACGACATTTGGGTATCGAAAACGCATTAAAGTCAAATGAACTTTCGACGAGTCACTATTTTGGGCAAGTAATACCATAGGCTCATATTTCTACTTCGATGATTATGAAAATTTTGCAGTTGTGAATGGTGATCATTACCGCTACATGATAACTTGGTTTTTTGGCATTAACTGGGCGACATGAATCTAGAAGAAATGTGGTTCAGTAGGACGAGGATAGCTGACGTATAGCTTGAGCAACAGCCAATTTACTACACCACCAATTTTCTGGTCGACATCAACTGGCCAATAAGATTTTGTGATTTAACACCTATGCGATTTTGAGAAGTTGAGCGAAACGTCAGAAAACTTACCATTGGTTCTCACCTGGATTGATTAAAAATTTATCATTGTTACTTAAGAGACATTTTGCTATCTTTTAGTAAGCTTTTTACAGGCATAATTTACCAAGGCTTTTTAAATGTGATGGGAACAATCACAGTTAGTATGAGTTTAGAAGGAATTCCCAAAACACGATCACAATTTCACCAAATTATTTAATCAGAATATCTTACCTGTACTGACTTATGACGTCAAAATTTAAATACTTACAAGAAAGCATAAAGAAAAATTAAGTAAATCACCGAGAGCCTTATGAAGGTTAATGATAAACATATCATTGAGAGATAGAAAATAAATAAGTGAATAAGGTCAACAACAAAAGTGGAAGACATAATGAAAAGAACATTAAAACAAAAATGGCGATGGACAGGTCACGTGGCGCGCTTAAAAAGTGGAGACCTAGATACGAAAAAAGATTTAGAGGAAGAGTAAGACAATAATTGCATTAATTAGGAGGGGCTTACACCCAAAATGGATCGATATAGGCGATATTGATAATATGATAGAACAGCATGTTAAAAAGCATTGTAAATTTAATGAAAATTTTGTTGAGATGATACGAAACTTAGTAGAATTTTTGTTCGAAATAGTATACCAAAAGAATCAAATGTCCCAAACTTGGTCACCAAATATGATAAAACTGGAGCGATAATGGATATATGACTTCGTATCAATGTTGGGAAGGTCCTATAAGAATATTCTCGTACTTGGTTAAAGTGTCACTGCAAATCCAAGAACATCGACTCGGCTTTTGTAAAAGCCCTGTTCAGCAAATACTCACTAAAGACCTGCACATTTACTCAACCAAAAGCTCAGCTTGCTGAGCATTCTCACCGTCGACAGTTCGTCAGTTTTTAGAGTATCATAAAGTGGGTTCTTTCAACACGACGAATTCGTAACCACATTTGGAGTTCGAAAAACCGTTGCGTAACTCATGAAAGGCAAATGACCCCTACGTGTAACTGATCGGATATCAACTGGCCACCAAGACTTATCACCATGCGACTTTGCGGAGTTGAGTAAACTGATGCCACATAATTTAACGCCAAAAATATTACCACTGATCCTCATCTGGATTAATCAAAAAATCATCAGTGTCACTCAAGAGACATCTTGCTATACAAAGTTTAGTGAGCTTTTTTCAGGAATCAATCAGAATTTACAAAAAAGGAATGTTTGGTTTCACATATTCCTCAGAATTGTCCAGCTTCGTTAAAATGATTTGACTGTTGTTGGGCAGATTATTTCTGAAAAGCGCATTTTTTCCTGCAACTTCTTGGTCGATGCCTTCGGCTTGACCAGCGCGCCACCCCGCCAGGGTTCGAGCCGCTTCCTCGTGGCAACGCTGGAATTCCGCGCCTCCGGGCGGCTTACGTAACGCGCAGCCTGCACTTTTCTCACCTACATTTTTCGAATAGCCTAGTTCGAATTTTAATTTAGTCACACTGTTGACGTTGGTCATCAGTTTTCGCGAGCGCTCGGCGCTTTCGAGATCCTGTTTTGAGTTTCCCAACGCGCCTGACCTAGTAAATCGGAAAACTGTTCGCCGCCATGCCGCTCCCGGCGACCTGCACGCACGGCGTTCCGGGAAGAACGTTCCTGCAAGCATTTAGGAAGTTGAAACCCGAGCGGGAGCTTCCCCTCGCGCACCTGCGCGCGGCACGCAATTCCGAAGGCGCTCTGAATTTGCAGAAAAGTGTTATTGAAAAGCGGTGCGCCAGTGATGTCACTCGACATTGAAGACGTGCCTATTTTGCTGCCTCATCGCAACCGCGTTTTGCCTCCTTGCTGGTTTTGAAGGCTTCCAGCAAAACCACCCCACTAAACCACGCGGCCTTAAGCTGATGCAAATAAACATTTCCGAATAGCTTGCGGTTTGTTTTGGCAAACCAGACCGTACGTTTTGGTTATCGTGTACTTGTACAAGAGCCAGGTTAAAATCTAAATAGGAATCGTTTAAGTCTGCTATAATACTAACAAGCCTTTCTACAATAACCCATAATGAGAGAGAGCTGAAGGAAAACAATTTACCATATTTACCATTTAGGACACAAATTGAACTTTTTGGTTAAATTAACGGAGTTATATAAACCAATAACAAATTAACCAGTTGAAAACAACACAATTTTACATTTAGTAATTATGTCAAAATGTGGTTAAGGGATGTTCTAATTATCCATATTTACCAAATAATGATCTAAATATACATTCGTTATACTAATTCCTTATGCTTAAAAACTTATGCTTCAAAAACTGGTTTAGTGAGTACTTTAGAACAACTTCAGACCTACATCACAGCAAATTTTTCAAAAAGTGCATACGACCACATTTACCATTTGACTTAAAATTCGATCACCAACAAAGAAAACACGAGCAAAAGTTTATAAGGAAATAAATATAAAAAAACAGATGGTTAAAAATAGAAATAGAAATTATAATTGCTTAAAATAGAAAATAAATGGTAAATCTGGTATCATATGTGGTAAAGTTACCATATTTAATTCATATAAGTTTTGGGATTAAAACTTGGCTACAAGTCTAACAAATTAGAAATTAATAAAAGATTAATATATATTTTACCATTTTCAAAGTTTTTTAATAGTTGAATTTTGAAAAAAGGTGAACTCAAAGAGTTTACCTGCATTTCAAAGAAGTATTTAACGCGTGATGCTTGCTTCATAAAAATACATGTCATTTCAAGACTTTGAACGTGTTGCATCATATTAAGCTGTTTTTGTACACATCTTTTAGGTGTATTCTTAGGTAAAAGAAAATTTTGAAGTACATGGTAAACGTTGCAAAAACATGTGAGTTTATCCCATTCTTCAGTTTTGTTTAGTTTACTTGATGGAACAAAATTTCATGCAGATGACTTTTTATTAATCTTCTTCCATAAATTGGCATATATTTTGAAGTAGGTAGTTGTAGATGGTTAAATCTTCCTTTTTACTTTAGATGATCAATTTAAAAAAGTGGAAAATGTTCGTTTATATACTAAGTCGTTTTAACAAACGATTTTGACTATTTTCCGATAATAATTTTTAGGGATTTAAAACGCAACTAAATGGTAAACACGGTAAATTGTTCTAAAACTGCCCCTATAATTTTTATTCGACAATTTATCCAACATATGGTTGGATCCACCTCTATTTGAATAACAACAATTAGAACTGTGTGAACTGGTTGCATAACTGGAACCTAAAGTGGTAAATGTGGTAACATATTCTAAAATTTGTATCTGGTAATTTTCGTAGAGCTTGGTAGCACAAGTCTGATTTTCAGAATTTTTAAATGTATTAAAAAATATTCTATTTAAAGAGCACTCGGGGAAAGTTTATGGTAAATGTGGCACTTAAATGGTAAAACTTGTTATCCACTCTTTCACTCAGTTTCAAAGTCTATTTTAACAAAGTGGAATACTCAGTTTGAGACGATTTTTCTAACTTTATTTGATAGAACTGCAAAAAATACGGCTTATTTACCTTTTGTTAAAATTAGTTTAGTTGGCCTCTTTATTTTGTATTTTCTTGACAATAGAAGTGGTAAATAAATCCTGAAATCATATAATTACGATAACCGTTGATTTGGCATATTGGCAAAATTTTGAAAATTATTCTGTTAGAATCTGCAGCGGCTAAACGTAATGATAAATGACTCAAATTATTATTTCAGTTTAAGGTTAGTTTAATTGTTATAGATAATGATAATTGTTAAATTATCTCTGATAATAAAAATAATGTGTTGAAAAATTAAATAAAGCTTTAATTTGTGATACTAAATTTTTGCTATACAGTAAAATGGTACATGCAATAAAATTCTCCAAGTAAGAGATTGGTATGGTAGGATGTTTAAGAAAATTCCCAATGTAAACAACTGTTTAAGTTTCGAAATGGTAAATGCACAAAAAACAATATCTTATATTCTGATTTTTGGTTTTCGTTGTTTATCCAAGTAAAGGATGTTATAGATATTTGAACATCTTCATATGCCACCGTCAGACTAGTAATTATAGACATACACCATAGACACTTGTCAAACTGCCAGTAAACTCATAATATACACGTCTATAGTGGCACTAATAGTGGGTTATTATCATACACGATAGCTAAACTGCCACACTGCTATCACACTAGTGATAGTGGGCCTTTATCATGTACAATTACAACACTACCATTGCATTAATTACATGTTTATTTCATACACATCACGTTACTGATAGTAGGCGTTTGTCACACAGGACAGTCCCAATATATTAGAAATAGTGTAAATTTATAATATACGACAACCACACTATCACCAATCCAGTAATAGTGGACATCTATCATATACGGCAAAAGTATTGCTATCATACTAGTGATAATAGAAATCTGACATACACGAGTACCACACGCCATCACAGTAGTTTCAGTGGGTATTTATCATATACAATAATAATACTGTCATTAAATTAGTGACATGGGTATTTATCATACATGAGAGCAACTCTACTATAGCGCTGCTTATAGTGGACATCTATCATACACGAGTGTCACATGTCGTCATACTAGTTTTAGTGAGCATCTCATACACCGCTACCATAGTGCAATCTACACTAGTAATCGTAGGCACTTATCATATACGAGTAAGATGACAACACAAAACACTGCCATCGTGCTGATGATAGTGGCTATAGTATAAATGGCAACTGCACTGTCATGTAAGCAATAGTAGACATTTACCATATGCTAACACTACACACCATTAAACTAGTGATATTAGGCAATCATATATCATAACAACACATTTGTGATATGGGCATTTATCATTGTGAGTATTTACCACATGCGGTGGCTAAACTTTTGCTACCCTAGCGATAGTGATGATTTATCGTACAACGCTAACATCTATACTCATCATAGTGATAGTGGACATTTATCATATACCGTAACAACGCTATCATCGCATTTATGATATGGGAATGTATTCAGTACGAGAGCAACACTGCTATCACGATAATGATTGTTGGTATTTATCACACACAACGACCAATCTACCGCCACCCTAACTAAACATGCGCCATTATATTAGTGATAGGATGCATTTATCATATAACATAACAATACTGACATCACATTAATTACAGTGGGCATTTTTTATATACAAGAGCAACACTCTTATTGGGCTACTGATAGAGGATATCTGTCATACAGTGGTCAAATGTGGTATTAAAACTTGATTACAAGTCTAAGATAAGATGCATGAACTGTGCGGTATTGTGCAATGTTTGTAATAGAGGCAATTTTATCAACAAACAAATGGGTATCATCTATGAAAATAAACTTGAATTTAAATTTAAATTTTTTAACATATACTTGTTTATGTGTACTTTGCAAGTAAATAATATTTGGCATATGAATATTTTTTATAGGACAGATATAGAAAGGCGCCATATAATACCCAAGGTTTATGCTAAACCAATATTTGTACTAATTATATGGTTTTTGGATTTGTTTATTATTTTCATTGTGAAAAAGAGGCCAAGTAAACCACCTTTGGTAAAGATAAATAAGCCATGCATTTTAAATTAGTTAAAATTTGTAAAGTGTATTTTAGGCTGTGCTAGTATATTCATCAGTGTTCAATTCTTCTTGTTAGAAGAATATGGAAATGGCTACAAACTTCACATTTTGTTCAAGTAGCATATGAGAAAATGAAAGAATTGATCACAACTTTACCATTTGGTTGCCTTATGACCACAAACATTCTTTTGTGTTCTTTTAGTCAAATACTAAAAATCCTATAAAATAAGCTTTGCTACCAAGAAAGTTCTTTGATTGATATTACTTAGTGCTGCGAAAATTACCAGGTAAAAACTGAAACAGCAACTTTAGAACATCTCACCACATTTACCATTTTATTTTCGAAATGCGACCAGTTCACATAATTTTAATTTTTTTATCCAAATAGATGTTGAATCCAATTATATTTTGGAGAAATAGTCAGATTTAAGACATTTAAGTGAATTGTATGCAGTTAAAGAAAACTAAGAAATGAGTCGCAACGCTTTACCACTTTTACCGTGGTTCAAAATTCTCCCCTGAAGTTAAGAATTTTCTATTATAGTAAGGAGAACGTACGAAAACCGCCTAATGCGGTATATTTTAGGGCAAGCCACGTTTTTGTAAATTAAATAAATCTGGAAACTTGTAGAGCAGTCAGCCATTTTGGGATGATTTCTAGAAGCTTCAAATGACGTCGATATGTTTTTATGCAGCAGCATCGCGCATTAAATAAGAGGCTGCCCAAGCGCGCGCGCTTGTTTACTACCGCGTGCACCTGTTTGTTCCTAAGCTATGCCTAAACATGTTCGCTGATGATGCAGGAACAATTTCACTGCCGCAGCAAAGCATATGCAACTTTTAGCCAGCTCAGTGCATTACGCGCGCGGTATGCGGCGTTAGCATGGGAATAATGGCAGATTCGGTTTTGGCTTCGCGGTAACATTCGCTCTGCATTTTCGAAACTGGCGTCGCGTCTTTGAGAACTCCGTTGGGGCACTGTCGACAGGAAGAATTCTGAAATATTTCTAAAAACATTAGCCTTTTTATTTCTGTAGTGCAGTAAATTCCCTCTTTATATATAAATATTAATTTATTTTCAGAGCCGTATTTGTTTACCTTAGTCGACCGGAACCAACAAAATAGTTTTAGTTTTTTTTCGAGTCTGCAGTTATTGATGTTTACAAATACCGGTAGAACTGGTTAACTGGCTTATAACTATATTAGCTATTTTTTTAATTCTACGTATAACTTTTAGTTTAGTTTGGAATTTTGCTTCCTTTCTTTTGTATTTCCTCGTTGTTTTGCAGTTTAACTATTGTGGTGCACGATAAATGCTTACGAGCACTAGCATGATGGCAGTGTAGCTGTTGTCTATGATAAAAATTCACTATTATTAGCGTAACGATACTGCAGCAGTCGTCTACATATGTATATCCAGTGTTACTAGTGTGATGGCAGTATGACTGTCATGTACATTAAATGTCACGTCACTAATTTTATGGTAGTGTTGCTATCGTATACGATAAATATCAACTATCATAAGCTTGAGGGATGCTGTTGTGTATAATAAATGTCTACTAAACACTACATTCCCTGGTATGATGACGTACAGCTGTTGTATATGATAATAGCACATTATAGTTAGTGTGACAGTCGTGTGATGAATACTTACTGTTACTAGTCTGATAGTATATGATAAATTACCACTCTCATTAGTGCGATGGCAGTGTGGAAGTCGTCTATAATATGTCACTACTATCACTGGTGTGATGATAGTGCTGTCAGATATGAAAAATACCCATTACCGCTAGTACGGCGAAAATTTGGTTGTCATCTCTGATAAATACTTTGACTAGTGCGATGGCAGTGTGAAAGTCGTATATGATATAATACCACTATCACTGAAGTAACGGTAGTACTACTCTCGGATAGGATAAATGCCCATTATTATTAACAGGAGTTGGGCAGTCGTGAGTCACTAGATAGTGAACACCCACGACTGGTCAACTCACACTAGTGCGTGAGTTACTGTCGTCTATGATTTATCCTGGTTTGATGGCACCATCATCATTAGTATACCGGAAGTTTGGCTGTTGTGTGTAGTATGATGACAGCAATCTTGTCTTATATGATAAAAAGTCTGCTCGTGCGATATTTTGTAGTCTTTGTGTATGATATATTTTCATTGTCACTGTTGTGATGGCAGTGTGGCTTCTGAATGTGATAAACTTTTATTGTCGCTTGTGTGATGGAATTTCGGTTGTCGTCTGTGATAAATAGTCACTATTACAAGTGTGACGGCAGTGTTGCTGTCATTTGTGATATATTTCCACTATCACTGGTGTGAATCTAGAAAGCATTTATTATATATCTCTACTATTACTGGTGTAATGGCTATTGTGTGATAAATGTTCGCTTGCATTATTGTAATGGCAGAATTCTTGTCGTGTATGCTAAATGCTCACTTTTACTAGTGTGATGGTGGACCCGACGCTTTAGGGCATAAGGGAGAAGTAAAAGAAGAAGAACTAGTGTGATGGTAGGGGAGGACTTGCTCACTATAACAAATGTCGTTTAAGATATATCCCCATCATCACTTATTTTAATGGTCGTATTTGCTAGTGTTATGAATGTTTGGTTGTCACTAACACTAGTTAATTGCAATGTAGAAGACATCAATGGTATATCTCTACTATTACTGGTGTGATGGCAGTGTGGCCGTCGTATTATAAATACGTACTTTTGTTAGTGTGATGCAAGCTTGTCTATCATGTGTAATAGATGTATTTTATCAGTAGTGTTATAGTAGGGTGGATGTCATCAATGATAAATGCTTATTAGTACTAATTTGATGGAATTGTGGCTGCTGCAATTCAGAAATGAATAAAAATATGTTTGATTGTACATTATGTTTGTTACGGCGGCTAGTTTGTCGCGATAGTTAATAGGGGGAAAAATTGCAATAACAATTCCCCTTATTTGCGATGATGTTTTCTTCAATCAAACACTGCGATTTCGATACTACAATTTAATGTTGACTGAAGTTAAACAAAAATACAAAGTTGCTAATGTGCTCGAGTGCATTAATCGAGGCTTTCGATGAGGTTGCTTGTTAACGACTGACTAACTGTTACAAACTGAGTCGGCAAGTGAGTGGCATCAAATTCAAGGGGTGGGTTCTTGAAATCAGGGACAATAATTACCTACAAAAAGGAAGACGGCTGCAATTGTTTAGCTTAATGACGAGAAAACCCGCTGACAAATCTTAAACTCATAATTACATTTTTGGATAGGGTCATAAAACTTGTATTTAACACAAAAGAGACGACAGCGGTCATCTACCTGAAAGGAACCCACCGATCACTTAGACTTATAAATCTGTCACTCAACTTGCCTGGAGAATCTTAATTCTTAAAATAAGATAATCCTTACAATTATTCTTAATAATAAGTTACTAATTATTTCGTACTAAACACATTATTTTATTTATTTTTGAACCAAAAGCTGTATCTTTTAGAGTTTCTTCTAATATTTTTTATTTTATTACTAAAAACATTTTCTTGTTTTAGTTTTGTTATTACTTAAATTATAAAACTTGATTTTTTTAAATTAAAGTAACGATAGGCTTTTGCCGTTCTAAATTTTATTGTTCTTTAAATACTGGTTTCGGGGGAGATAAAAAATATAAAGAACAACGCATAAAAAAGCCGATTTTGACCCGATGTCTTTTTTCGTGAATATAAGCCGCGCGCACAATTAAACTGCCGTTAGAAAGCTTATGAAGAATTGATTGATATACGTATTGATGCCATTTAACACCTTTAATTACAACTTGCTAAGTTAATTAGTGTCTCATATAACGACTTTTAGTCACAAACGTAGTACGAGAGAATCAGAATGACGCTGGTTGACTTTATACCCAACACAGGTAGGTTTTTTTATAATTTTTCTTTCGTTCCTGCACATTTGGTGTTTACCATATTTGCATTCGGTAAAATTTCCTATTTAATTAGTCTAATCCGTTAATTAATTAACAATCCCTAATTGGTGATGAAAGCAACTCATTAAAGCTAAACCTGCTGTGTAGATTACAGCGATATGCTTTTTATGTGCGTACGAAAAAAAGAAATCGGCCAAATGAGTTTAGATTTTAAAAGTAAATTGTTTTTCCTTTATAAATTAGGTGTTATTCAAAAAATTATAGACTTCTCATGTTTTTGGCTACATTTAATAATAAAAATAAATTATCCACAATTTTTAAATTTTTAAAATGAGAAAAAGATTAAAAGAGGCTATCTCAATGTGTGTAAATCCAAAGGTCAGTTTTTTATTTTGTTCTTCAGTTAAATATTTTCTCCTCTTTTGTATAAACTACCTAGAGGCTGATGTCCTCTTTTTCTTTACGTAAATTTGTTTTTGTTGTTTTGTCAAATGAACTCTAACTTAAAATAATTTATAGTTTTTTTTTTAAGCCAAATTAATAGACAAAATTGTTTTATATAACGTTTTTTAGTACTGTAACATTTTTGTTTATTATTGTAGTGCAAATTTACTTAAACTACTTATTTATTTCACTTACAGATTACCAAAGTTATTTAACACTATTTATGTTGCACTCGCACTTGAACTGGTGTCTCTGTCTCCTTTTCGAATTCGCGTGGCTACCCCGCTGCACAATATTTATGCCTAGTTCGAATCTAGCAAAAGGGTCTTGAAACACCTGGAATGCCGGAATGGAACCGTCTGGAAGGTTTGCCTTGTTTAATAATTGCATAAGTGCGGCAGCTGGATTTCTAGAAGGCATTATATCCCAGCGCGGCGGTCGCTCCGGGGAGCGTCTGGAAATTCGTTAGAATACGAATTTTTTTATGTGAAAGACTGGATTGTTTTATTGTACCAAGTGATTACCTATTTTCTACTGCTGTTCATATATTTTTCTAGCAATTTTGATATTAGAGTAACGTCTTTATATAATTTATTAATTGGTTAGTAATATTAGAGTATCTAATGCCAATACTCTGTGTCACAATTTTAGAAATTCCCAAATAACAGTTCGTAAAGTGTATGAGTTTAGTAATTTAATTATTTAGAAATATTTTGTTTGTAAGAACTGTATTTGCATCTTCTTATATTAACGTTGTGATTAAAAAATATAGAACTGTACAGCTTAAACTATTTTATTACAAATTGAGCAAAAAACAAAAACAATAAACGGTTTAATTATTAGAGAGGCTAAACAAGTAAAAAAACTACATCTCCAAATTCTTATAAATATTTATCCTCAGTGGATTAAGTTACTACAGCTTTAAGAACTTCTAACAATTTGTTCACTTTTTTAATTCTACAAGAAAGCTACAGAACATTGCAATTCTCAGAAAAGCATAAATATTGAATTATTTTACCACTTCTCGTCAATCGAAAAGTAACAAATGTTCGATTCGTAATAACTTGCAACAAGCACTCAAATTTGTAGAGCATTTGGAGATGACTTTTCAACCAAATGACGAAGATGATCTCCAGGACGGCAGTGGTCTAAGATAAGACGATATCAACATTAAAGTTATTTTACCAAAATAATTTTATACAAAAATTGAAGCCAACATTAATCCGAAAAGAGTTCTTGGTTTTTACCTAATTAGTGCAGAAATTTAAAACAACTCTCAAACAAAGCTGTTGTAAAGCTAGCCCACCTTAGATGTGACACGTTGCAAAGGTCATGATAATCCCAAGCCAGAAAAATCTTCTCGTGAAATTTCATCGTGCACCAATCTCTTTATTACCTGTCATCTCGAAAATATTGCTGAAATAGTTAATAGCAACAATAAAAGAGGAGTAGTTGATTTTCTTCCACCAGTTTGGATTCAGAGAAAGTCACTTAACCATTGATTAAGTCTATACGATGACAGACATCACTGAAAAGTCAGAAGAAAAAGGTCTGCTCTACTTTTTCTTTGATGTCGCACAAACTTTTGATAAAATATGACATGAAAGTTTATTCTACAAACTAGATAAGCTCGGAACTTTTGTCAGAAAGTTATTTAAAATAAAACCAATTGAGAATTATTCTGAATTGAAAGAAATTAAGCCAGGAGTGCTCCAAGGGAGTGTACTAGGTCCAGTACTATATTTGGTGTATACTAGTGTTATCTCTAACTTTGAGCGAAATATATTTGCACAGACGTTTTCTGATGAGACTGCAGTACAAGTAGTTAGAAGAAACCATGAAGAAGCAGCCAGATAATTTTAAACATCTATTGCCAGATTAACATCCGAACCAGAAGATAGTATATCAACTTGAATATAATAAACATAACCAACACTTACCTGTTAGAGTAAATGATGTTCAGATTATTTTTCTAATTCAACAAAATATCTGACTATGACTATTGATTGTAGACTTTACCAGAAAATCATGTGAAGAACATAATTAGATACAAAAACATGTATCGGTTACTGGGGAAAAACTCCAAGCTACCGATATGTAACAAACTGTTCCTATACAAGGATATACTGAAGTTCGTGTGGATATACACTCAACTTTAAGGATGTGGCAATAAAAGCAATGGTTAAGTTATACAACTTCCAAAATAAAGTACTAGAGAACATCGTTGTGGTATCAGTACTAGTGCTCTTTGGAAGAGGTAGTACCTTGGGGTGGCAGACAAAGTCCTTCAGACTAACAATAAAGGCAATTACCTTAAAAAGCCAAGTGCTATTTATTGAAGCTGCAAAATCAAGAATTTTGAGTTAAAGCGACTGATTGTTATCTATCTAAGATAACAAATGGCATCGGTTGTACTCTGATTTGATGCCAAAAGTAAATAAGAACATCTACTTAAAGATGAAGCAAGCTGACTAACACACTAAGCTTAACAAAACAGAATGGGTTTTGAGAAGCGTCATTTAGAGTAGAGTACACGTAACTGTCAAGGTAAACCCATTGCGAGCAGTCGAACGTAATCAGCACGAGAGGGAATCGCAGTGCAATAAAGCAACGAGTGAACATTACATTCTTCTACAAATGGGTGGAAACGCCGACGAAGATGTTCAAATGCGACTAAGGATCAACATATGATGCTAAAATTAATGATGGATAAATTGGTCATTATCTCTTATACCGTCGTCCGTGAATGAAGGATGCGTTTCTGGTTAGTTCAATCGATGAACAGCAGTTCTGTGATCGGTTCCAAAAGAAGCATTTTCTGTCAGTTTTCAGAAACTTTATAAACCTTGCTAAAAGGTGTTGTTAAGGATGGTAGGTCAATAAAGGTAATTTGTTTATGTTTGTTGTTTTGTTTGTTTTCCTATACCATTCAGTGAACGTAGTATTTTTTTTAATTGGGCTGAGAAAAGTGATAGGGAATTTATAAGAAAAAAGGTTAAAAAATCAGTTTATAAAAAGAATCTTCAAAACAAAATAATTTTAATACAAATTTTGCATTATTTTAATTTTTTTATTATAAGAACTTCAAAACTCGTTAATTTAAAATCTTTTCATATTTTGCTTTGTCCCGACATGTTATAATCTTTACGTCTAAGACTAGACAACAATTTTTCCTCATAATGATAGCTCAACGTAGACATATAGCGTCCCTTTTTAGCTATGTGGGTGACCCTTGTACAGAAGACTGATATGGCAAATAAACTATAGTAATCAGCTTTAAGAACTATATTGCGAATCTATTTTCTCATAGCAAAACTCACTATCTTTAATAAAAATACATATAGCTTAAGAGATCAAAATTAAATAAACCTGCAAAGCTTGCAACGCATAGCGAAGTGGCGAAGCAGTCTGACCACGCTGACCTTTGACCAATCGGTTTCAAAATCACTAGCAAACAAGCCTTTTTGGTCACCTGTCGATTGGTGAAAACAGAATTTGGAAATTCCCAGTCGTTCTCGAGTTATTGCTCGGACGGACAGACAGACGGACAACATGAAGTTAGTAAGTGACTCCGCTTCGCTTCGCCACTTAATAATTTGAAAGCTATAGGAGAGGATTTAGCTATGTTTGGAGAATTGTAGTATAACCCAAGATTTTTCGTTGAGAAATACTTTAACGAGAAAAGGTAACTTATTTTAGAGTGATCTGGTTATACATAGAAGTAGCAGTTAACAAAGTAAAGACAGCGGGGTTTGGCGCGCCAAGAATAAGCTGCGTCATCAGTCGCAGCTCTTATCTGAGATTAAGATCCAAAAATGTATAAATAAACTTAGATAGTTCAGAAGCCTTCAACATTTCTAAGTGTAAGAAATTATGTTCTCCAACATGGTGTTCAATGGCAACATCAAGCATTTACCCAATAAGACACAATACTCTAACGTGACACCAGACCTAAAATAAAATTATTAAAGAAAAGTAGATGAAAACTATAGCAATACCAGCATTTGTCTAACTAGAAAGTTGACTAAGTACTGGCTCTAGTTTAGATTAAATTAGCCGATAAGGAAATTGCCTTAATTTTTTAAATTTTTTTTAGCGTGCTACCAGAAATCGATAGAATCACCTGCCCCTCCTTACCTTAAATAGTTTGGAGATGAAATACTTAATTTCTATATTTTGTCCGACTCTTCATTTGAATTTTACTTTTTGTTTATAATGTTTCAGTAGCTTTTGGTTAATCTTTTATCATTAAGTGATAATTCAAATATTGTATAAAATGTTATTATGATACGATATAGTCAAAAGTACATGAAGTATTAAGCTGAAAACAGCCCACTTTTATCTTCACCTATCATACTCCACCAATTTTATATTAAGTCTGATACCTCTTCAAAATATATTGTAAGCGCTGCTTGGAAAAGAACCCAGGTTTGTTTTGGAAATACAGACAATGTTTTCTCTGCAGATAACTAGGACTGATTCTCAGCATCCAATTTTTTGTATCCTTACTGGTTATTAGAGTATAACATCACTGCAAGAAATATTGCAACAGATGCTTCTTTAAAATAATCTCTTTTAACTTCAGAGATTTCGCTTTTCCTTTTTTAATAAGGCGGCCTCTACTGTGTTAAAATTGTTAATGGGGATGGATTACGAGAATTTCTTTGAATAGATGGTGGCGCTCCATACTTAACCCAATCTCACAAGTGGAAACTGTTCGTGTAATTAACACCCTACAGGATTAACCATAAAATTCTGACTGTTGTAGCTCTAATCAATTGTATTCTTCTCGTCTTTGTATCTCTTCCCGTTTCGGAGATATAAGCGAAAAAGTGATTTTTTCCAAATTTGGGGCTGTTTTTGGGCAGGAAGGGGGAGAATAAGGACACGGGTTAATAAGCGTTTTTTGAAGCCACTTTATATTTCTACAACTTGGTCCTTACGGCAAGTCGATACCTGCAAAAAAAGGCTTTCCTTTCAACCCTCATAAAGCCCTTAAACGTTCGTCAAAGTTTTTTAAATTTTGCAGAGATAAACTTCACAAAAGAGTTTATAGATCCACGAAGGCTCCCAGAGGTATCCTCATCTGTAAGCGGCTCACCAGAGGAAACAATTTCAGGGTGTTTTTGAAACGCGTTTTGGTGCACCCGGTATCATTTTGCGCTCGCACCAATAATGTCGTCTTAGTAGAATCGAATCTAACTACAGAATTTCGAAAACCGCGTCCTGCTTTCTCTTGCGGCTTTCGAGATCTGGAAAAAATTTTAAAATAATAAATTCATTTAAGAAAATTAATCCAAACATCAGTTTGAAACTAATATAATTCATGTTTACATATACATGCCACATAATTTATTAATCAAATATTCGTGTGACTAAGGATTATATTATAAATTCTTTATTAATAAAATATACATTTTTTAGCTTTTGTAACTGCAATTTCAACTAGTATATAATGTTATATATTGTGACCATAAGACATTCCACAGTAGTTTCCTTGATTTTGTTAAAGTCTTTGTGTGCAAATTATTTATGAACGTAGAGTCATTACGATTGGAGAATGATCCGAAGACATGTCAAGACATTGTTTAGTATTTAGATCATTTTGTGTAGCTTCTGGTCGTAAAATGGGTTTCAGAGATTTGAACTATATGCAACTCATGATTGGTAATAAAAGTTTATAGTTTTTGAATGTGCTTTGACAAGCAGTTAACGTTCCATTCTGTAATATTGAGCATTTGTCTTATTATTTTAGTTGAGCGACGATGATTGTGAGGGAGTTAAACATTGTTTTGATATTCTCAGCTAGTTTTATCATAATATTTTTAACTTCCCAATGTTTGATATTTGCGATGTATCTCCTTGGGGTGAAGGGGGTTGCTGCCCCTTTGATATAATTGTGTGTGTTCTTTCGTTGTTAATTAGCAGTTGTGCTTGGGTAAAACTTGGTTATGGTGTGGGTGCTTCCGGACGTGCTGGTGGAAGTTTTCTCCTCTTTAACTCGACACCTTTTATAGTTTGAAGAAATGTGAACCGCTACATGAAACACACTTAGGTTGAGTTTCTTTTGTTTTAATGCACGTTTTTGTTGGGCGATTTGCTCCGCATTTCCCACACCTAGCTTGATGCGTAAAGATCCTTTTCGTGTGCCCATACCTTGGAAAATTGCGGATTGTTGGATTTCCTGTTTTGTTGTGGTGGCGAAAGATAAAATTTTTTGTTTGTTTCATAGTGGCAACTGGATCAGAAAAAATGAAATTTCACCAGTTTTCGCGAGTTGAAAGTAGAAAAAACTAAGTTGGGAGCGTTCACACCTTAGTTATGAATGTGTTACAACTTGCATCACAATTATTCGTGTATTTCCTAAGACTTTCCAAATGCTATCAAACAAATTTTCTCCATAATACACAGTGTTTGAAATGGTGGTAGATAGATATATAAGACTAATATTGTATACTGTATCTAATAAAGCACGTCTCATAAATTAGTTTGTATAAACTCAAATACAGGATGCACCAATAAATTGAATCTTTTTCTTTCTAAAATCGTTTATGTCTTTCTAGTGGCTACGAACGTAGTGCTGAGACATTTATTTGATAGTACTTACTCAATTAAATCAATAATCTGAATATGATATACACAAGGTGTTTAACAATACCATCAAGTTTCAAATCACGCTAAATAAAAAGATGTGGCCTTCACCACGATACAGCGTATAACGCTTAGAACACGCATAATACGTTAGTTTGTTAAAATACGTATCAGTTATTATATACAGAACAATACTTTATAAAAATATGAGTTTGCCGTCCTACTGTCGCGTATAATAAAAAAAAAATGAAAAGGAAATTTAATAAATTAAAAAAGTATTTTGTTTAAGTTATCGCCTATGCGGACGGCGTGCGTAATATAATAATTAAAATATAAAAGCATTAGGAAACTTTTTACACTAGGCACGACAAGCCAAATTCAAACTGCAATGGAACCTTAGTGTAATTTGTACCTAATCTACAAAAAATAAATATACTTAAATAAAACTTTAAAAAATTATTGAAAATACAAGAAAATATTAATGTCGGGATTAGCTGATTTCCACACAACCCTGGAGGTACAGCTATTTTGTGCGTTTTTTTTTTAAGTGCTATCCCCAGGAGGCCTAATGCACTTTGGAAAGGAAATAAGACCAATCGATCGGTTCTTTATAGCCACTAGGCAACCGTTTCAACACTGCTTATACCTAACCCCTTGAGAACATCGACCTCCTTTGTAGAGAGGGATTACAAATGTTCAGGGCTGGTACACTCCCACCTAAGTGGTACCTGTCGTGAGGCAACGGTCGACTAACCAATCAAAGTCTAAATTGGGGAGGATTACAGGAATCGGAGTACAGGTAGTAGGGTGGTTATCAAGTAGTTATAATATATATGTGTATGTATATGATTTGAATCTAACTCTGTGTTCAAAACTCTTAATTACGGAGAATAGATTTACAAGACCGATCTAATGCCTATAAGACTATTTCTACCCTGTTTATTTTAATAATGACCGGATATCAACTCTCTTTGTAGACAGAAATTATAAACGTTTAGGACTGATACACTCCTAAGCGAGTGATACCTGTCGAGATAAAATGACGGCTAGATGGGGGAATGTAAAAATACTTTTCAAAACCAAAAAGCATTTCGATAATGCTAGTATATATGAATTATTCGTGTATTAAAATTAGGTTGTAGGTCGGCCAGATCGGGCCGATTAAAATTTGAAGCTGGGAAACCTAAAAAATTATAAAAAAAAAAACATAACGCGACCGAATAGTTGATTTGTTAATATTAAGGGACAATTTCTCGGCTACATATAGCCGTGAAACAGCTTTTGGAATCCAAAAAAAGTTTTGTTAATGCAGTGCACTCTGCGCGTTATAGATGGGAAATCGGCCAGTTTGGGCCGACTAATCCGAACGAAGATGGAAGCTACTTATTCCATAGAAATAAGATAACAGGACTGAACATTTCTGCACTGCTTATACTAACTCTTAACTAACTTTAACCTTCTTTGCAGGGAGTAATTAATAACGTTTCAGAACTAATTTGCTTCCACGCCAGTGGTACCTATTGTGGAGAGACGGTCTACCAATTCATAGAGATCCAGATGCGAGGAAACATTCGAATTTAAAAAGTGTTTTTCAAATGCAATGAATTATTCGCATAGTAGAATTGGGTTGTATATATTAGATTGACCAGTTTAAGGAGATTGATTGGAATTTGGAGCTGAAAGCTCCTATCCACGTAGAAAAAGATAACAGGACCAATCAGCCGGTTCTTTAACGTCCACTAGGAGACCGTACTACTGCACTGCTTATACCTAACCCTTAGCGAACGTCGACCTCTTTTGTAGAGAGGGATTACGAACGTTCAGGGCTGATACACTCCCACCTAAGTGGTACCGGTCGTGAAGAGACGGTCGCCCGACTGACAGAGGTCCAGATGGGGGATGCACAAGAAAACTTGCAAAATTCAAAAAGCGTTTAGATAACGCAGTGATTTATCTGTGTAGAACTGGATTGTAGATAACAGATTGGGCAGTTTGGGCCGATTAGTTTGAATTTGGAGTTAGGATATTCCCATTACACAGGAAATGATAACGGAACCGATTTGTTGGTTCTTTTACAGTCATTGGAAAAACATTTCCGCAGTGATTACACCTAACCTTTAACTAACTTTGACCTCCTTTGCAGGGAGGGTTTAGGGTTGATAAATATCCATAAGAGTGAAGAGACGGTCGACCAATTAATAGAGGTCCAGATTGTAAAATATAAAACTATTTTTGGAATCCAAAAAGCATTTCATTGATGCAGTAAATTGTGCACGTAATGAAAATAATTTGCAGATAATAGATAGTGTATTTTGGACCGACTAATTCGAATATGGAGCTGAAAGCTACTTCTACTTACATAAAAAAAAAATAATGGAACCGATTGATGGACTCTTTTACAGATACTATGGGGGGACCATTTCTGCTTTGCCTATACCTAATCATCAGCATTGATTTATTTTGTAGAAAGAGCTTACAAACGTTCGCGTTAATATACTACTACGCAAAAAATTCGATAATACAATGAATTGTAAATCAGTAATATTCGGTTGCAAATAACGAAACAACTAGTCGAGCTATTGGGGTATGGATTATAACCGCCTCACTGTAAGTGCTACATTATAAGTTAAATTACTATTCCAATTAAAACATCATAAAGACTGTTGTATTTCTTCTTTAACTATCCACATTTTTGATGTCATATTTGATACCTGCAATTGTAAGTAACCCATGCGTACCACCAATTATGTGTAGCGCTACACAAATGCATATCTTTATTGCAAATCATTCCCAACAACCGACCATTTGAATATCCACGTTGATGAAATTTTTAAAAACTATTCTTTTTGAAAGTGTGGGAATAATTTGCGAGCGACATGTTCATCCTTATTCCTTTATCATGCATCCCATTATTAGTAGAAAATTAAAAAACGACTTACCAATTATTGAGTTGAGGAGCTCTGCATTCACCTAACCCACAGCAAACGTAAAATTTTCTATTAGGTCGGGGAAGGGGTGTTTACGCACCATTTCCATAACCGGGGCGCGCCTGAACTCACTCGGTCCGCTGGTGGTGAGAAGATTTCTTCCAAGCTGGGAACGGCATACAAGGAACGTCTCGGGCGAAACACCAAAACCGTTGTTCAAAAATTTTAATGGGAAAACTCGCGTCCGCTCGCGCACGCTGCTATTAACAAGTGACCGAATATCTGCTATGCAGTTAACTTGAAGTAAAAAGTTTGCTTTTTTGCAAACCAAATGAAGGATGCCATGACATAAGAACTACACTGTTGTTATCGAGTAGGTAATGATTGAATAACAGTTTTGTTTTTGATAACATTATGTATGGTATTGATATAAGTAGATTGAACTTAATGCAAACATAAGCGTTTAATTACACTTTATTTCTATATGCTATTTACAAAATATTAATAATTAATAAAGGCTTCCGGTCATCTACAGGAGTAGTTAAGCCAAAAAAATTTTCTAGTAATTTTCTAATCTATTTTTTGCGCACCGTTTATTTTCTGCTCGTTAATCAATAACGCCGCATATTTTACGGTACTTAACAGCGAAAAAGGCATCTTTATATCTAGTACAGTACCCAAGAAGTGGGATTTGTTGTCAATTTTTAGAGCTTTTTTGACCAAGAAGGAGAAGGAATAGGGGGTTGGTCTATTTAACGTCCCACCCTGCTTTCAAATGGTCTTGATCAAAATAAATTGATTGAAAATAAGTCTAACTATATTTTATTACTAGGGAAAGGGGCATCTAGCAGATATTTGCAGTTCGATTTTATTATAAAATTTCTTAATTTATCTTATAAGCATCCTGTATATAACCAATTTGCAATAGCTTGTAAGTTATTGTAATAGGATAGTCATTTTAAGAGAAAAATGGTGCTTAATCCAATCAGTAATCGTTTTGGGTTGTTTGGACTTCATTCTTTCATTTATAGTTTATTTGAATAACCTTCAAAATTTGGGTTGACACAATGCTAAATGCACTGCATCGCATCACTGCAGAACTTTCAATAAAAGAGACAATTACCACATGGTTAATGTGCAAATTATGCTACTTAAAGTACACTTACTGCTCAAAACAAGAACGTTGCTGCGATTAGAGAAATTCTTTGTGCTGCTGAAATGCCTTGGGCACAGTTACCAGTGAAGAAAATTCCAGCGAGCGTTCAAATCGCTCTTTAAGTTGGAGCAGATCAGGAAAAAGTATCCCCAGCTCTCAAGAATATGCTGCGCAGTTTTTTGTAGCTATGAAAACGGCAGACTGCAATATGTAGCTGGCCCACGTGCCAGAAGCAATAAACATACCTGAATTCCATAAATATGAAACTTCAAGACTGTTCTTGCACAATTTCAAATCAATTCAAATAATAGTAAAGATTTGGTGTCGGTGAAATAAAAATGTGAAGTCCTTTGCAATTTTACTAACAAAATTTATAAGCATTGCTAAATTAATTAGTTAAGCAATTTAATGAAGTAAGAAACTTTATGTTCTATAACTGGTTTTGAAACCCAGGGTTCTGTGAGGGCTTCATGAGAAATTGTATGTGTCGTTTTAGGTTTTTCCAAAATCTCTTATTGAGGCTAAAACTTCTTCTGTTACAAAGAATTATAATATAATAATAATAATTATAATATAATAATAAGCAAGGAATTGATGTTCTGAATGTTTTACCTTTATATTTAAAGACAAAAGGTTTTTTTTTTAAATTAGCATCTGTCCTAATCTACGATTGGTCCTCAAACAAAAAGAAAATCTTGAGGTTTATTTATAGAGAGATGTTGGTTTCTAAATCCTAGACAAAGAGCACATATACTTTTGCTACAAACAAAAACCGTGATCGACTAGAAAACGACTTCGAAATAGGGTGTTCATGTTAAAAGATATGTTGCAAGAAATTTTAGGGAAGCAATAAGTAAGTGCTTTGAAGATAAAAAAGACGCAGAGACTAGTCTGCTTAACAGATACTTTTAATCAAGTCATTTAGGCTTTAAATGACAAACCTTGAAATTTTGAAAGATTATACGGTATAAATTATCTCGAGTTATTTCAACTACTGGTATGGTTTAAAAGCGAATGCTTTGTTTATAACCACTTTTAAACAGGCAGTTTGAACCCAGCCTTCTGTACTGTGAATGAACTTATTAAATATATAATAATACAAAGTTATTTTTCTGTTACTCCAGCTATCAGAAAAAAATATGTTCTGTTTTATTTAAGTTTATAAATAACAAAATAATATATTTAAATTAGAGGTTTCTCGAACACGGATATTTTAGCAAGAGTTCCACAGAACTAAAGTGATCGAATTGTATCGCAGATCCTAAAGTATTATATTCTGTTGCGTTGTATTGCAGATTGAGCAATGAAAGGATGTGAACACTGGCCGGAAAACAGCCGGAAAAGGCTGGTGAAAACCCTTCTTGTTTTTCACGCACTGTTAGAGTATCGTCACGTCCGATTACTGGGACGTTGATTGTGTTGTCATAGTCTACATGGATAGTCGGCAAGAAGTCCCAGTCTCACCTCATGTAATTTTTTCTTGTAGGTGTGGGCGAATAAAGCGAAGAACTTTCTTGCTAGTGTTTTCTATGTACGTCTTTTAGCCACTTTGATCTTAAAGTAATATCTTCATATAATTTGTTAATTTGTTAAAACGCTATAAAAAGACTATAAAAAGAGCTCTTTATTTATTTCTATTTCTCCGATGTACCCGAATAGCCCAGAAAACATCAAGAACGTCGGAGAAGGTCCGCGAACCCGAGCACGCCAGCTGCAATCCTAGAAGTTCCGGTGGAATCGAGCGTGCAGATGTCAATCAACCGCACTACGGGGTGCGTTTGGAAATTCGTTACAATATTTTATTTTGCTCTCAACTGTTATAATCTTTAAGTTCAAGATTCGGCAACAACTCTTTCTCCATCATAATAGCTTAGGATATAGGCAACACAGCAGCTCTTTATAGCTATATAGAAGACTGATACGACAAATCTGCACGAATAACATTTTAATTATATTCTTTCATAGAACTCGCTACCATTTAATAACAACACATATAGCTTGAGAAGCCAAACCTATAAGATTGGAGAGCTCACGCTAGGTTTGAAGGATTATAGTGCACCCCAAGATATTTTGTTGGAAAATAAAAGGAAGAGGTAACATCATAGTTAGAAGTTAGAAGGTAGTAGTTAGAGGTAGTAGTTGACAAAGCCAAGATAGTGAGGTAGATTCTTTCAAAGAATAGCTGCAGCATAAGTCACAACTTAAACTTACATAGCTTAGAAGCGAACTTTAAGTTATAATTTTATCATTCTCTAATTTATAGGAAATTATGTTTTCCTCATTATGTCCATTGGCAACACTAGCTGTGGGAGGAGGGGGAGAGGGACCTTGGTAGCTGTTAACCATGTCTTTTTATATGTCGAAAACCATGCCCGCAGCTTCTTTTTCATCTCAGTTATGTCCATTTCTTTGCTTTTTTAAATTGGACCAAAAGGATAATATCTATTTTGGATTTCAGATGTCGCGGTGGCTAAAAAAAGTATTACGTTTCTCTGTAAATTTATATTTATCTAAGAAACTTTGACGTTTGATTATTTCACTGAAGCCAACAACATGAACAGCAATGGGGAACAATCCAGTGGCTCTAAGCTCATTTACGATCCTACACAGTAAGACAGATTTTTTAGGCCACAGTACTCTAAGGCGACACCAGGTCTAGCATAAAATTAGTGAAGACTGCTAAATGGAAATAAAGATTCGTGGAAACACCGACATATATCTAATCAAGCGCTGATGAAGGCTGATAGAAAACGCGCTTCAGTTTGCTACTTTTGTTGTATGCTACCAAAGATCCACAAAATCAAAGGCTTTATTTGCCTTTAAATAATTTTGCGGTGGAAGTATTCTTTGTTATACTTTACTTTTTATAATTTTGTTACTTGCGCTCCTTATTTCTCACTCATTTGTATTTTGTCTGTAATCTTTTAATGGTTTTGGTTAATCTCACTGTCAGCATCACACTGTCATCACCAAACATTATGATTCAAGTTGTCACAGCTCGGTTCTGTTTATAGCATACTTTATAATATGTTATTGTGGTATGATAAAGTCAGAAGCAGTTATGCAGAGAATTAAGCTACAAAGCCGAAGCTTCAAACATTCGTTTTGTTTTCCACTTTTATCTTCATCTTTCACTCCACCAATTTTATGTTAAAAGCACTGCCGCTTTAAAGCACCATCGACATTGCTCAGCAAAAAGCCCAGGTTTGCTTATGTCAGTATGGAGGATATCGTTTTCTCTGTGGACGACCATATATATGACTGCGTGCGTGTAAAGAAGAGAAAGTATATATCAAATATGATGATAAAATAACAAAAACATAAATACTTAAGAAATACTAATCCGAAAAGTAGATACTGCTAAGGTAACAGTAAACAATAAATTAGACAAAATAAGAAACTCTGGAAATACGTAGTGTGTCTAAAATGTTTGGTGAACGGTTCGATATCACAACGGTAACAGGCTAGGCGTGCGCGCAGGCACATAGATATCTAGATATCTATCTAGAGATACTTCGAGAAGTGCTATCTAGCGTGGAGTACACTTGACCGTCAGAGTAAATTTACTGTGAGCAGTCAGATGCAGTCAAAGAGCGGCTGCAGGAGGTCCTCACAGAAGCAGTCCCCTTTAACATCCAGGCAGTAGAAGACTGTGTAAGTTGGCAGAAAATATTTTTTTGAAGTCCATAAACCCTCTGCATTTTGCACGAACTGTTTGAGATTGGCTCGACTTCTAATTACCGGATCACTGGCTGAGTCATTGCGATCTACATGAACGGCTACCAAGAAGCTCCTTCTTGTGAGGATGGGCGAAGGCAGAAGTTTATTTAACAAAGCTGAAGACTCTTGACTAGTCGAAGAAATGCACACGACCTATTCTGGAGAACATATCATGTAACTTCCTGCTAAAGGCTGAAGAATGTTGGGAGTTCTTTTCACTCTCCCTGTGCAGAAATATTCGTTACATTTTCCCGTAAAAAAATTGGAAGAAGAAAACCAACATATCATAATTACAGAAGTTATTAAATATCATATGAATTAGTAAAAATATAAAAAACAAAAAATTAACAACCAGAACAAGCTGAGCTCCTAAAGAAGAAACTCTCGTGGTATAAAATTTAAACATTATACTTTCAAATTGTAAAGTCAAATTTGGACCAATTACGATACATTTCCATTGTATTATACATAACGGGTCAACAAATTAAAAATTAGAGCTGATCTAACTTTTTTAAAGAAATGCAAACGTGTAAATTTTGTTTAAACCTCTGGAGTTATCTTTATGATAAAAATAAAAAACAAAGATGCAGATAGTGCTAGTAGAAGATATTAAAATAGTAAATAAATATTGCATTGAAAAACACAAAGAAATGCTGCATTTAAACATACGATACTTTTTTCAATGAAAAATGTTTATTCTCTTTTTTTTAAATTAGAGTAGATGTATCCCCTATGGCTATAACAAGTAAAAAATTGTGTTGAATGTTTTTCTCGTTACCTTTTTGTATGATCCAAGCCAATCTTCTGGAAGGAGTAACTAAAACTATATATTTTTTTTATAGATTGAGTTATTTCCTGATTATTGCTAAGTTATTACACGTTTTTTACAATTTCTGTGACCTTTGTACATTCTACTTCCTGCGGTGGCCAATCCACCACCCCTTATGGACAATCTTGCCCATCTCTTATGTGGCCATCAGAAGAAATCATGACAAATGTGTATAAGACATCACTCTACGGGTTCAATAATAAACTTTAATTAAAAATTTACCGGACACGAAAGTGTAGGGACATACAAAAAATCCTCTTTTCATTTTTTAGGATTTAGTATCTTTTTCTTTATCTTTCCAAATTTTGACAATATAGTATCTGGCTTGCCAGGTCATTAAAATTACTTCCGACTATTCTCCAAACAGCTTATCTTTAGGCTATTTTTCGATTTGACTGCTACTTTCCCCGGAAATAAATCACTTCCGTAATTTACAATCGCCAACCAACTAACCCACCCGCTTTTATATCAGTCTTAGTTACTTTCGTTAAACTTAACGTTGCCACTATCAGATTTATATTCACGATCGAGTCACTTGAGTTAAGATCATCTTTTAAAAAAAGCTTTTTCTTGGTCTTTCCTTTCTTTTCCTTGTTTTCTTTATTTAAAAGATTCTGCAATTTCCTCTTCTTTTATTTTCTTTTTACTGTCAAAATGTTTAGCCTAAGTGTTTGAATCTGGCACTGCTTTATTTTTTCTTATGGTGTGAATCAGGCCAATTTAAAATTGTGTTTAAAATCTCACCTACAGATCTGATCAACAAAATCCTACTTGGCGGTGTCACCACCATGGAGGCAGTTGGTGAGTTATTTCTTATATCTTCTCTAAACGAACTTTTTGAGATTCTTTGTATGGCTGCAACTTCATCTTTCTATTTAGGAGTACTTTGTATGTCTATATCTTTACCATTATATTGAGAGTGAGGGATTTTGGTAATTGGTAACCATGTTTTTCCATGCGTCGAAAACCATGCCGGCAGCTTCTTTCCAATCCCAGTTATGTCCATTTATTTGCTTTTTTAAAATTTAAGCAAAAGGATAATATCTATTTTTCAGATGTCACAGTAGCTAAAAACATAATTATGTTTCTCTGTAAATTCATATTTATCTAAGAAACTTTGAGGTTTGATTATTTCACCGAAGCCCATAAAATGGGAAACAATGCAATGACCTTAAGATTATTTACGATCCTAAATCGTAAGCCCCATATAGTTTTCAAAATTTCGTTTTTTCATTTTTCAGTCTACCTTCCTTTTTTATTTTCCTTCAAGTGGTATCAATAGGTTTGAGGACTGCAACGTTCAGCGACTGAAGTGTGTGAGATGCATTTGGCATCAGGGTGATCAGAATGATACCACTTTTTCTACATAATTTGCTTAAATGTAATGTGAAGTAAACTTATATCCATTGAGGAACGCAATAGTTTGTTTCTATACACTTTTTTCAATTGTCTAAACACGGAACACATTGGTGAAGTACTTATAAAACGCTGGTGAAGTCATCCACCCACTTTCTGTCTTGCCAAGAGCCCAACCCTTGGGTGCAGCTTTAGTAATCGCTACAGGCATTCTCTCGTATTTAAACAGAGCGAGGGCTGGAGCCAAAGCGTCGCCTGCGCTGACGGTAATAAGAGTGGTGTTTGTCGGACTTGGCTGATCCTACGTAAACATATCTGCCTTTGGAGCCTGCACCGGTTGACCTCTGTGTTCAAGATTCAATTGGAACGCTGAAGGACCTTGATGTCTCCGCCAAAAGTTTATTTTAAAGGGAAAAATCATAGTTGAATGTTTTCTTTTGTTACAGAACCTCTCACTCGATTTACATATTCAACGATGGAGGAAATTGTAAAACCATCTTTGGTTTTTAAAAGTTTACGATTTCTTTCCTTTTTATAAGTATTTCTGGGCCATAGTAAAACTCGCATTATTTACTGGAAATCTCCGATTTGTAGAAAACACTATCTATAACATGCAAAAAGATACCCATCTACCAAGAAAGAAAAGAAATGCAGAATATTTATAGCTTGTGGGGACCACAGTGATACACATCCATTTTGCTATTTCTTCCTCCACTTCTTCGTTGAGGTTTTGGTAGAAGCTACGGTGGCCAAGAATTGTACAGAGTGCTTATTCCACATTCTTTGGTGAGTATAACAATTTTTTGGCAACCGACCTGAAATTAAAGAATTGATTATTTTCTAATGCAATGTTTGTAGGGGGTACTCTTCAGGTAAATACTGGTGACCATAGGGGGGCGCGGCGGATGTGAATGTTTTATTTTTTCTGTGGCGATATCTAGAGGTTACCCTGTACTGTTTTTAAATTAAAACGTTACACCAAAAATCAATAAATTCTAAGAACCACTTTACATATGTATAAAAAACAAAAAGAAGTATTTGAGGGACAATGTAATAACTTTACTATTAAACGGATAGGAAATAGCCGTAAAGGACAGGAGGGAGGTATATCAAAAAAATATAGTTAAATGATAAGTTACAGCATTTCAAGAGGGATGTAACAGAAAATGAATACACTGATATTTGAAAAAAAAAAGAAATAAAAGAATCAGCAAACAACTATGACATATGAGATTCGATCGATTAGTAAATGTGGAACGCTGTTCCAAAGAAGAGCGTGTTATTATTGTTTAAACGCATTGCAAATTTTAACGAGACGCTATAATAATTCCGTGAAATTTTTGATTAAAGTAGTGAATGAATCAACTGTCCAAATCTGGATCGGTATTGAGTGCAAGAACTCACGAGTATCAGTGTGTAGTGCGGTTTCGTGAGAATATTGCTGTAGTTACTCAATGTGTCACTCCTAATTCGAAAGTAACAACTTGCCATTGTATACAACAATTGAACATTTCGAGGAACTCACCAAAACCTATACCGTACAAAATTCAACTGACGCTAAGGTTTAAACCTACTTACCATTCTAATGGTCGACAATTTCTCATGTGGTTTTTGAGCACCATGAAGTGGATTCTCAGTTTAATTGAAAAATTATCGTTAACAATAAGGAAAATTTTTCATTCTACGGATTGGTCAACAAACAAAAATGTCATGTTTGAGGTTCGGAAAATCCTCGTGTAACTCATGAATAGTAAATGCACCCTCAATTGGCGTGATAGGTTCATTACATGGTAACCCAATGTGGTTCTAAGATCACATCTGCGTTCAATTTGAGCCACTCCATATATCGTTACCATTTATACAAAGATGAATTAATTGATATATCTTTTAAAACTCCTACTAATTAATAAGTCCTAATCAAATTTAACAATTAATGTATTTATTGGTGTATGTCACTCTTCTCGGGAAAGGTAAATATTTGAGGTATTTATTTTATTTTATCAAAAAAAAATTTACAAACCCATTTAGAGAAATATATCCAAAGGAAGATAAGGAACCTTAAAGAAAGAAACCAATTTCATTTAGGCTACTTCGTGGCTTAAGCATTATACTATTAAAATTACAGCTGGCCTCTCTAGATGGCCACGTCGAGGATTTCCATCTTACTTTAAAGGCTTTTTTAACGATGGTTTTGGCTTTGAGAGACAGTACTATGTTCTTGCTGGTTATCAGAGTTGCGCGTACTGTCACATTTTATTCTGATCAACCTTTTGCTCACGTAGGCCTTCATTTAAAATAGAAAATGAGTTGATGCATCAATCAAAATATTTTGCATCATTAGTTATGAACTTATCTTTCGGGCAGCCTGTCAGTGGCAAGCCGAAAAAACGGAAGGTCTTTTGAGGCAATTCCTTCGTCAACCCATTTTGGCACTTCTTCGATATTAATGTGTCCGTGTGTGCTAATGTGTGTTGCATTGTTCGAAAAAAGTGATAATCTAATGGGATCAAGGCTACAAAGGACGCAGGGGCGAGAGGGTTTCACATTGGAGGTCTAATAGTGTTTTTTTACTGCCTTTTTTCTCATCGCACTTCAACGGTCCAACATATAATGCACCTGCAAGTTCTTAATAATGCCTGTAAGTGGGCGTTTTCGATCTTTTTGCTGTACCTAAGCGTTGGTTGTCGGTTCATATCAAAATTACCATTTCTAAAACGTTGAAACCAAAATCTGCAGTTGGGATATAATGGAGCTTCATCGCCGCAAGCTTCCACAAGCACTTGATGAGATTTAGCGACTAATTTTTTCAAATAAAACATGAAAAATAGCAAATGTTGAAAATAGACTAGAACATTCTATATTTTGACGCGTAAAAAGAATAACTAAATAAAGTGGAGGAAAACCTGTCATACGCTATAAAGAAATATCAAAACTGCCGACATTATTATTAACAATTAGCTTCTAATTATTTTCAGTAGATGTTATTGATTAGAACTAACCGAAACTGTTATGTTTCTCTAGAATATCCCCTTTTAACTTTAGAAGAAAAACCAAATTCCTCTTTTAATGTCGGCAAAATTGATAACAAAACTGTGAAAAACGAATAAGGAGGCGTGTTAAGGTTAATTGTTAACACAGTTTTCCTAATCACGTAACTAACTAGCATTTTCCATATTTTTGAGGGGGGGGAAATCCCGGGTAGAGCGTTGATGAGATAAAAAGCCTCTTTTGACTCCTAGAAATCAGGAACAGATACTTATGAAGTTCATTAAATGTTTTATTGGTCTGCCGCTTTGGTACACCCATCAAGAGTAGTTGCTCCGCTTTCTGAAAACCCATCGCGAGGGAGTTTTCGAGAGTGCGTGACGCCGTGTAGTAAAATCTCGTGAGAATTTTGTTACAGTCTATGGTAAGCGTAGTTGCAAAGACTCGGCATGGTACACAACAATTGTACATTTGAAGAAGATCCCATCAACGAATACTCACTAAAGACTTGCACCTTCTTACGTGAAATATTCAACTGAAGCAAAGCTTAAAGTGGCTGATCATTCTCATAGTCGACAATTTGTCACTTTATTTTTAAAGCATGAAGTTGATTCTTATTTTCAACTCAACAGGTTCGTGAAAAATAAAGTTGGTGCATTTGGGATTAGAAAAATCCTCCTGTAACTCAAGAAAAGCAAATGCATCTCCAACAAATTACTGTTTGGTGTGGATTTTGAGCAGGTGGTGTGATAGGCCCGTACTTCTTCAGAGATGATGCTGGAAACGCTGTAATTGTGAATAGTACTCGTTGTCGTTACACGACAACCCAGTTTTTTAGCATCTATTGAGCAACGTGAATCTGGAACAAATGTGGTTTCAACAGGACGGCGCCACCTACTATGCAGCACAAGCAACAGTCGATTTACTGCACTAACAATTTCCTAGTTGTGTGTTCTCGCACAATGACGACATCAACTGGCTAGCAAGATTTTGTATTTAACGTTGTGCGATTTCTTTTTATGGGGTTAACCGAAATTCAAGGTCTACGCCAGCATTCCATATACAGTTGACAAACTCAAAAATAAAATTCGACGTGTTGTTCATGAAATTGACCAGAAATGTGCAGTCGAAGCTGAGGTGACTCTTTATTAAACATAATTTTCCATATTTAATCGGAAACAGTGTATTTTAATACACAATAAAAATACAATCATTGAATCAAAATTTTTATTTTGGACCACCCTTCAGAAAAAAATGAAATACGGTAGTGCTTTTACTAGAGCAAACCTTTGCTTGCTCTGCTTGCAACGGAAATTAAAAAGGTTGTACATTTCTAAGAGATGAAGCAGATTTTTGTATTCCTATCCTTCGAAATTGTTTTTCCAGAAATGATCCGAAGCGATCGGTGAATCTATCAATGGATTTTGTCACGTAATACTTAAAAATAGCTTCGAATTGCAAAACAAGGCGATGTAATTTTATTGCCGTTGGCTGATAGCGCCGGCGTGTTTGTAGAGGCGCCTCGCCGATACGGCACTTTAAAGAGCAAAAATAGCCCTCTCGAAATAGTAACAAAAGTGCGGTCAGGCACCAATTCAGAGATAAGGCTTAACCTGCGATTGCATTCTCCTCCAGACATGCACTGTGCACCCTTCGATTCGGTATCGCGGCTGTTGAACCGTGGACAATTTCAAGAGCACGCACTTTATCTCCCTTTTGGCGCAGCCAGTCGGTTGGGAGAAAGTTCGTTCGATGACCTGCATAGGACGTTATCAAAATTTCCAAACAGGTCTCCGGGCGGTATCTTTAACGACTTTGTTTCCAACTTGACCTATCCCAATCGCCGCCGACAAACAATCGCTCTGCACCTCCGGCCAGCTCTTTGCCCGTTGCCACCCAAACCGAGATTTTCGCGGCCAAAATCGGTCTCGCTGCTCTGGCGCGCGGGAAAATGCTGGAAATCGCAGCTTTTCCAATAGCAAGGCCCGCGTAACCTTGGAAAAGCCGGTAGGCGCACAAGGTGATGCGAGCGTTGGCTCCATCCTCATGTTGCATCAGCACGTGAGAATGTCACGTAGGTTTGTTTACAATTCGCCCCTGACTCCTCAATGGCGAAGACGTGGCCGTTGCACCCCTGCGCGGCGGCAGCGGCTGACGTCGCTGCCACCGGCCCTACGTCACGCCGAAGACGCAGAGACTTCAACGCCGGGCTGGCGCGCGAACCCGCGGGCCCCGAAAGCGCGTCAGCGCCTAATTGCGCGCTCGAAACAACAGCCTGCTCGCTTGATAACGCGCGCGTGGCGGTGTATCGGTTGCCGACCTATGCTAACGAAAAATTCAACGAACTTGAGCGGTCATAGATAGCCGGGTACTAAACTGAAGGGCGAATATTTTTGCGTGCGCTGGGTTATCGAGGCTACTGAACTTGCAACTATCTGCAAGTGCAAGTATTGCTTTCGAGAACTTCCAATCATTTATCTAATGCCAATAGCCCCTGTTTTAATTTCGTTTTGTTGTTTGTTATTGGAAATCGAGCTAATCTAGAGCAAATTTCATTTGTTGAACTAGGCCTCCGCTCGTAACCTCTGTTTTATTCCGTTCATGTCGTAATGTGGAGATAAACATGAAAGAAATAAATATCTTTAAGCATCTCTAGATAAGATTACATTTTTAGAGGGGGCAAATAATTGTACAAAAATCATCATAAATTTTCACTTTTCAAACTACCAAAAACAAGTTATGTTTTGTAAAATGCTTCCAGGAACTCAAAATGGTTTTTTTCTATTTCTTCGAGCGAAGACGGGTTTTGTAGAATCCATTGATTTTTCACAAAAGACTATTCCACCCAAAAATGGAACTTCTGCGTTAGATAGGCTTTTAAAATTTCTCAGAATTATCATCGTTTTGGTTTCCGGCGTAAGAATAAACAGTCATCTCTCTAAGTGCAAAAAGGAAAGCAATACTAATGAAAAGATAGGCAGACAGGTGCAACCAACAACACACGCTCTTATCCTAGTACGTCACTAGCAAAATTCGAATTATAAGTTTGAATTATAGAAATAACACTATCCTTTTTCTCTGTTTGTTTTATGCCAATTTACTTAATTACCTGTAAAAGCAGTTATTTCCAAAAGCTTTAATGTTTCATGGAATAGTGCATTGATTCGAAATGACCTTGAAACTCTATAGTTCTGGTCTTGTAAAACAAAAATTAGACGTCAATGCGTTATCCGCGTTGTTTGTTCACCGTTTCCAAAGCGGCTGATTATGTTGACGTGCTTATTGTTTATAAATTGTAATGTGCGTTTCGCGAAATTTTGCGACTTAGTTTCCCCTTATCGTTATCTGAAGCAGCTAAAGTGCTTCCAAACTTAAAAGTTTTGTCATTTGTGTTTATAGAAAGAAAAAAGTTGTTTAGAAACTTAAGTTTTGTTGCCTAAAGCAGTAGGAAGATTGGAAATTGTTCTAGGAGCGTCCTCTACCTTCTTCTATGGAGAAGACGCGCTCCTATCCGCGTGCGAACAACTGCAGAAGAGCAGATTCCAGCTCCTTCCGGGAAGTCTATCAGGCAGATACGGCCGCTACTATAACCAACTATAAAACCACCGGGGCGTTGACTTTTCCAAAGGTTCCGTGGCGTTAGCCCTGCACTCTATTTGCCCGCGATAATCCCCCGCCGGAGGTTGCTGAACCCGCACTTGCCGGCCATAAAGCAACCCCGGCCGGGAACCATCCTAACCGCGAGGGTATTGTCGCCACTATTCTTCTAGGGTTCAAGAACCGCTCCTTTGTGCTCTGGGCGGCTGCGCGACGGCTTAGGGCTGTAAAAAACGAGCCCAGGGGACATCTCCGGCCGCCCAACTAACAAGGGAAAAAACCGCTGCGACAATTTCGAAAGCCAGGCAGTCAGCGACCGATATTCTATCTAATTTGGGATCAGTACTGGAAGGTCGCGCGATTGCGTCCATTTCAAGCGGCTTGACCTATTAGCCTAGAGATATATGGCACGCTCTGTAAAGTTCGTTGACTCGTAAATAGAGGTGTCACCGTCACCTAGCGTTTGATCGCCGTGGAAGGCAGGGTTTCCCGAAACTCGGCAATGACCACCGTTCCGTGGAAAGGCAGCTCGCCGGGCCTTGCACAACGAAATTTTTTTTGGTGTTTGTGGCCGCAAGTAGCCGCTTATCGCCGTTTCGTAAATCTTGTCGATTGCGTTTTCCAAACATCGGAGATAATTACATCGTGCGCGAAACATGCGGCTGGGTTCTTTAGGTTTTTTATTCCGGCCCTTATAGCGATTCGGGCCTCCATCAAAGGATAATGACCCCATCCATCACGAAGCCTTTGTTGGGCCCCTGCTAACCGTTCTAGCATTAGAAGGGCTCCCATCAATCTTAGAAACTAACAGATTTGGCAATACAACAGCATTATTCGTCATACCAAGTATTTGTTGATGGTAAGATCATCATTCAATGTTTAATTTAAAGGTTAGGGTAATGAAGAGCACAATACTTTAACTGTTGCTGTTACGGTTGCGCTAGTTGTTCTATGAAAGTTTGCAATTCTATAGGCCTGGCAAATTCCCTGTTAGGGTGCAGGTACCGTTACGGCCTGCCAGCTGCTGCAAGATGGGGTTAGGGACCTTTCGGGTATCCAACAAATTAGAAGCAGGTAAAATCCGACCCCTAGGAGTGGTTTGGCAAATCTTCTTTATAGGCAACGCTTCTCGTTGTTGCTGCTTTGTTTAGCGTTACATCAGTGAACACTGCGTACAACCAAACGTTGTAAACTTTCCATACAATGTAAATACAAGCGCTGGCATTCCACTCGAACGAATATTATCGAAAATATGCTGCGAGTACACGTACCGTGCTAACAATTTGGGGAATTTGTTTCTATTATCTGGGAAATATTTCGAGTGCTTGGCGAGAGATAGGGGCAACGAAAAGAAGCTTGTTTTTTGGCGAAAGTTATGAAATAACGCATACTTCGAATTTTAAAAGGAGTAATAAACAACAGATTTGGGAAAGCGTAAGTGGTTGTCCAAAAATTATCGTTAGTTGTTAGAGAATGCTTTTTTACAATGAGCAATGTGTCATGTTTAAATTTTTACTTCTTTAACAAGGTAATTTTAATGCGGCCATTAAAAAATAATAATTGAATTGCAAAAAAAGTTGGGCAGAGTAAGAGAGAGCAAACATATGAGAGCCTTATAACCTCTTAGCTCGCAGGCCGTTTTCCCATGCGGAGCGTTAGAACCTTAAAGAAAAAAAAGTGAATATAATACGGATTTTTCTAATATAGGAAAATTATTTATGTTATCATGATCTATTTGTATGTTTTTTTGGTTTTATTTTGGTTAATTGTGATTAGTTTTTGTTGACCAGTGTTACTTTTTTATTGTTTTTAAATTTTTATCATTGTTTTAAAGGTGTTTTTGGTTTCTAATTTATATTTATTTTTGTTTTATAATTTATTTACAAATAAGTAACATTTATAAACAATTCACCTTTTCTATCGCCTCATACGTTGTCTCTAAGACTTGTACATTTTATGTCTTTCTGTTCTTATTGCACTGTAGTTATGAAATTCTTTAATATGCTGTTTTTTTTATTTATTAAAGTTTCTAGTATATGGAAGAGGTGTTCTTATGAACCTAGTCTACAGTTTTATTTTTAATTTACATATATTTGCAAATATAAAACAATCAAAGAATTTGTTGCAAGGAACCCTACACCATTAGAGATTATTAAATCCAATAAAGTTGCTGGAATAAAACTACCAAATCCTTTAAGTAACTTCCGCAAAAAGGAGTAAAAATATCCACCTACATATTCAACGCCGTCTTTTCCACTGCAATGGAAAACTGTGTGAATTATCCTAACCCCAAAATTCGGAAAGCGCCCAGAAAAAACGACATCATTTAGATTTCCTTCCAGTTATAGCTATAATCATCAAAGAACTACTTCTAAACAGGATTAAACTAACCCTAAAAGGAAGAATCTCACACCTGACCACCAATTTGGGTTTGTGGAAGGACACGCTACCACAGAACAGATCATTTGAATTAATCGTGATCTCTAGCTGAAAATCTATTGCCCTGCAGTCTTTTAGGCATGTCATGAGTATTCGACAAGATATGGCACAATGGACTTTTATAGAAGATTAAAATGAGTCTACCAATTTTTAACAAAATCATATCTGGACGAAAGAACTGACTCTTCTTTATCCAATTTGCTCACACAGGGTAGCATACTTGGACTAGTCCTATATCTACTATATGCAGCAGACAATGGTAGCTTCTTACGCCGATGATACTACCGTTTTAGCCCTCCACAATTATCCAAACACTGCATAACAAATACACATAAACGAAAGCAACAGTTCACCTAAACGGCAAGACAAAGATAAATATTTTGGCACATGTTTAGACAGAAAGCTTAACCGAAAGACGTGCATGTAGAAAAATGCTACAATTAAAACTAAAATTTTGGTCAACTCTACTGGTTAATAAGCAGAAACTCCCAACTGTCCACTGAAAACAAGCTTTTATTTATACAAATGCATCATAAAACCTATATGAGTATATGGTATCCAGTCATGGAGGTCGGCAGTCACTCCAACCTGCAGATCCTACGTTTTCAAAATAAAGTCTTATCATCAAGGTTCCATGGTACATTCCTAAGTTTTTAGTTTGAAAGAGTCTGCCTTGTATTCAACAACTGTGTGGAGCTTTATATTGGAAGCATTCTATTTAACATTAGAATGAGTTAGAAGAATATCTTTTAGTATAAAAAAGAGGAAATTTGTGAAGGAATAAAATTAGAGCATTTTGATCGGTTCACTCTATTTGGAGCATAAAGGGAAGATCTGCGTAATAAATCTACGATTAAGAACGATCTGTTAGTATGTAGACAGATTAAGAACTACTGAAAGTACTGATGTGGTAATCTATAGACCAATAATTAAGTCATATGGGTTAGTGTTATATTAAAACTTTCAACTCATATGTGCCAAAGAAAACAAGGTTGGTTAGAGTCATTCCAAGAACAACATAAGGGTTGGAGTAGGCATTACTATATTCGATCATTTAGGGATTAATTCTATCATGATCTACATTATTAACCTAGAAACTGTCGAAAGGATCAGAAAAAGTAGTTAAGGAAACCTTTTATTCCTAAAATAAATCGTAGCACGACACGACGCCGAAAACCAACGCGCCGAAAGACATTACGACGAACCCACAACGCCGAAAACCAACATGCCGAAAGCATTGACGACGAAGTCGTTATGCCGAATGGCTATTATGCCGAATGGCAATTCACAGATAATTATATTTATTGTATTTACAAAGCAGAAATGGCTCGCCTTGTGATGTTTTAGTGTATTCTTCTGGCAAATGCAAGTCTTTGAGTGACATTGGTGATGGCAATGGTTTGTAAATAGCTTTTCGTGTTCGTTGTATGCGCTTCGTCATAGTTCTCACTGGTGGCAATTTCCCGGACACTGTTTTTGATACAGATGATGTTGCACGTGATAGAATTTGCTGAGCTGTTTCTGTTCTATTGGTCGCTCTTTCTTTGATACCTTCCAATACTTCTCGCGCCGTGACCTCTCCGAAACGCGGCAAGTGGTTATGCGTTCCCGTTTCAACAATTTGTCCCTCTAAATCGCTACTCCCCTTACCAAGGCATTTTGCAACGTTATATTCTACACTGCAATCTAATCAAGTAACCAATTTAAAATGTTAAGTGGATTTATCCTAAAAATAAAATAATTATAAATATGACAAATACAATTATCTGTGAATCGCTATTCGGCATAATAGCCACTCGGCGTAATAGCCATTCGGCATAACGACTTTCGTCATCAATGGTTTCGGCATGTTGGTTTTCGGCGTTGCGGGTTCGTCGTAATGTCTTTCGGCATATTGGCTTTCGGCGTCGTGTCATGGTACCAAAATAAATGATTGAAAAAGGTACATCCAACACTCCAAGGGTAAAAAAGGATGAAAGAAAAAGAAGAAAAAAAAGATACAAAAATGTTTGTATCAGATGATCTACAATCGTGAATATATATGAAAAAAATAGGAAATAGATGAGACTGCTACTCTAGAGAAAGGGAATTTAGACAATAATTATTTACACCAAATGACTATTTAGATCATTCCTAACATTTACATATATCATGATTGATAAGCGGAAAGAGTTACAATGCTTATCTCAAAAAGTACACAAGTGCAAAAATCAGGGATCAACTGATCTATTAGTGATACTGGATGAAGTATTTTAAGATGTTGTTCTGTACCATATTCCTTTGAGTATCAAATTTTAATTTTTTCGGATTTCTGTTATTTATTATTAATTATTATTAATACTGCTTTTTTCTCTTCGGAAAATAAATTTTGAATGACAATAAGACAGTGGTTTTTCAAACCATTGTTTCTCCTAGCTAATGTATGACACTCAGCTGCCTAGGTAGACATTGATAGATCAGCTCTTTTAATAAACTCACTGAACCTTTTTGAACGTTTGAGACTGTCAAATATCAAGTTTAAGAGAGCTTTTGACGTATTTAACAAAACTACCGAAGACCTCAGAGATACTAGCGGAATGATGAGGGTAATCGTTTTGTTAGTAATATGAGAGTTCTGGCAGATACGTACTGGCGTACTTAAAGGCCTGCATCAGAGGATTGTATTTACGCTTATATATAAATTATCTCTATTTGAGGAAAAAATATGAGGATTTATTTTAAGAACGAAATTGTTTTAACTCCTACACAGTTCAGATAAAGAGATGATTGTTCATACGATAATGAGCTCACCTAGGGTACTAGGAAAGTTTCAGCACAACTTTAATTTTCGTAATCTTTAAAAACGCTTTTCACTCTACGTGTCTCTGCATTCTTCAAAGCATGTTTAATCGGGAATTTGGGCATTCCAAGCTATTAGAAGATCCATGTGTTTAAAAAACAATTTCGCTTTTAATTTATTCCGTACGTAAAACAGCAGCACAGAGTTGCGTAGGTCTAGACTGCCAAAGTACCTTTAGACCTCTACTTGCCAAGTACCAGATGTTGATTGGGGCGTAGAAGACGTTTCTTGCAGTTTGAAAAACTATGGTCAGGCATTCTCAGGTGTAACGCTTTGCAGCAACCGTTTTTGTGTTTTCAAAATTACAGACTTCACAACTCCTTTGCGAGTTAAAAAAACAGCCACCATTTTTTAATGGACGAGAATGAGTGTCTTGGTCTCACATTGTGTTTCTGACTGATACCACCAAAAGATAGTGCACTGTAAAGACAATCATCTCTTAGCCAAGAGCCATTTCTCGCGAATATTGGCCCATACTCACACTGTACACAAAGTTGTGGTGCAAAATTTGCTGATCAAGATAACATTTCGAGCTCTTTTCGTTGTTACAGTTTAGAGGCACAGGTACAGGTTTGAGTATGTCTCAATACACTCGAATTTGTCACAAAATGCAAAAGATCGTAGTGAGATTACAACTTTAACCTCATACCTGTCAGAGAAAACAAAGTTAATTACACGGATAACATGGTCTATCTAGTTTGGAAGCCTTAAGTCATTTTAACGATGAAATGAAGACTGAAGCAGACACTACTATGCTCCACTATGTTCCACCATTTAAGATGCCCCAGGAAGAATATAATAAAGCTATTAAGCCATTGATCTCCAAAATAATTTGTAGCAATATTTCCGAGCAAGAAGGTTTTAAAAATAAACCTCACAATTATCAATATAAAAATAAGTAAAAATGGAATTGTTGCTTCTGAAAGAAGAAGTTAAGACACTAGCTGCTTACAAAAAATGTCTGTTTAGATCACTTTGTAAGGTAAGTAAGCTCTGTTAATAAACTCGCTGAACCATTATGAAGCGTTGCTCATAGCGGTTCATGCAAACTGGAGTTTATTGCAGCTCTCATAGTTGTCATCTCTTTATGAGTTTAAAAAACTTCCCGCAGGTTTATTTAATTTAATTAATTTAAAGGATCTATAAGAAAAATTAGCAGTCATTCTGCAATACTTCTTATGGTATAAAAAATAATTCCTAGGTGCACAGAATCTGTTCAAAAGGAGATGAAGCGAACAACATGGTAGCCTAGATACCATAAGACATACACTGTATCGTTGAAATAATATGGCTTTTATTATTTAAACCTTCTATTAAGCCACTAAACAGTTTTTTTACGGTTACGTCACTTTATAGATTGCATTTAAAAATGGAGTAGGTGTTTAGAGGTATTTAATAAAACTGCTAAGACCTCAAGGATAATGAATAAAAAGTTATAATAATAACCTAAGACATCTGGCAGATGTTGTTAGTGTTACTTTGAGGCATATATTAAAGCACTGTATTTACGCTTTTGCATGTATAAATTATCTCTATTTCAAAAAAACATGTAAAGATTACTTAAGAAACGACTGGAAAAACCTCAAACTTTGACCCAGTTCTAATAAAAAGTTTACTGTTTCAACAATAATAACTTCAATAATACATAGGAAACTAGAAGAGTTTTGTTATACAATTTCTATTTTCATAATCTTTAAAAATCCTACATTCTTTAAACTAACCGTTCCATGTTTAAAAGTTTCTTGTTGTTGGAAAACCTTCTCCTTTTCACACTATCCTTCACGTAAGAGAACAGTAAAAGTTGCATAGAGCAAGGTCTGGACTATTAGGGCCGATGCTCAAGCACCTTCAGATTGGTACTTACTAAATACTCGATATAGACTTTGAAGAGATATTATCGTTGTGAAACCACATGTCTATTTTTGAACATAGACAAATGTTGTTAACAATTTAAAAACTACTACCACATTGCGGTGACTGTTTTCTGTATTTCCAGCAAGACGTGCTCCGCAACTCAGAGTAAGCGTCCTGGTCTCATATGAATATGAAATCTCCCTTGAAAATGGGTATACTATAAAGATAATCATCTTTCAGTACAGCAGCTATTTCGTGCCAATACTGACCAACACTTAAACCTCATGTAAAGTAGTAACGCAAAATAATCTTCCGCATTCTTTTCGCTGCCACAATTCATAGGTCTTCCTGCCGGCTAGTGCAAATTTGAATATGTCTCTCTACGTTTGAATTTGTCACAATTTGTAACCATCG
Source organism: Sinelater perroti (assembly GCA_036346155.1). Taxonomy (NCBI): domain Eukaryota; kingdom Metazoa; phylum Arthropoda; class Insecta; order Coleoptera; family Elateridae; genus Sinelater; species Sinelater perroti. Next base: position 474,333 of record JARFIY010000209.1, on the reverse strand, counting down.
TTTACGATATATCGTAAAACTTTTCTGGTACCCTATGTGATGACTAGCCTTAAACTAGCATAACGCTTATATGAAAGAAAAGCCTTTGAACTGATTACTACGCAAATATACGATTATGACTTTTAAGAACAACAAAGTTGCTACCACTAATATGTTATAGTTTAAGTTGAAGTTTGAAAGGGCAAGTTTGAGGAATTGTTAGTACAAACGGGTGATGCGGCTCAATATTCTATGAGGTTCTTTCTCACAATAAAGACTTCATTGCTGCACAACGTCATTTTCTCCAATGTTTGCAATGACGCTATTGTAAGTGAATGTTTTTACATGGCATTATTGGCTTTAAGACTTGTACCTTTTAAGTTTTTTGTGTGTATTTTATAGTATTTATACAATTCTTCAAAAGGTTTGACTTTTCTTCTTAAAGTTTCTACTCTCGCACTTTTTTTTGACAATCTCCCTAATGGTATATGTAGGAGATGTCTAGTAAATCCAGCTTCCCTTTTTTGTTTCTAATCTTAGCAGAGAAGGAACACATAAAGAAATAAACTTAAAGTGTTTTGATGGGATTACCCTATAGACTGAATGCCCTTATTTGGAGCATCAAGTGATTATGTAAGTAATAAATCTATAGTTGAGAACGATCATCTGTTATACAGACGGACTTAGGAATGCTGAAGGTACCGAGGTGGCATTCTTTGGAGCAGTAACTAAGTTCACTACTTTTATGGCCAAATATATCAAAAGAATATATCAGAAAGCTCTTTATTGAGTGGTTATATACTTGCCAGGAAAAACTAAACTTCGTCACAAATTGGTGAACCAGAAAGTTTTAAGAACAGAAAATATAGCAAAATACTGACAGTGAAAAGATTACTCAGGTATGAGGAAATCCAAGGCTCTATTTAGTGAATTCAGAAAGGAAAAAACCATAGAATATACAAGTAGCAACAGGAATAACTTTAGAATTAAGTCAAAACACCTAAAAAATGGAAATCAAAGAAAATGTGTTGTGTGCATTTTGTGACAAAGCGGGGGAAAATTATACATTTTGACTAACTGTGGGGCGACAATTTATGAAAGGTAACAAGTCTTCAGAAAATTTAACACAACCTTAGAAGAGATAACGCTGCTGAAGTGAAAGAAATTGCTTATTTAATTAATAATACGAGCTTCATTGAAGTATTCTAATGCAATGATCTTGAGTGGGGTTCCTGGTTCTCTATCGGGCGCTCATCCAGATGGCGGATAGGAAAATCCCCGCCAGCTAGCTGGCACTGGACAACAGCAATGTCAATTCTATATTAATGAGTAAAAAGTGAGCTTCGGTACGTCTTAATGATAGATAATCAAAGATTACAATAATATGTAGATTTAATGGGTTCTGATACTGCGAAGAGGAAGATAATGGGAAACCATTTCATTATTTGCATTGTTTCACTAATATTACTAATTAGCTTATTATGTTTATACGAGCACATTCGAAGACCCCTAGTGCCTGAAGTTTTTTAGATGGGAGAGGCATGCTAAGAATCCCCAGGTAGGAAAAAATCACTTTTTGAACTGTAAAACCTTATATGAAATAGGAACGCTAAGAAATTTATTATTAGAGGTAGAAAAAAAACTAGCGTCGCAATAATCATGAAAAAAAAATTAATAAGAGTAAAAAGTGCTGTTTATCAATTGGCAACGCAACCACGGTGGATGAACAAGAAAATGAAATTTAAGAATTTTACTAGATCATTAAACATATTCTCTGGGATCGGTTGAAGGGGAGAACAATTTATAATAACCAATACCCAGTTTAAGTGGTGTATCCCGCTAGAATAATCAACATTTCTTTGTTCCATTCTGCCTATCAAAAGTTTTGTTCTCACAGTCTATCCAATACAATAAAATTTGAGTCAACATTCAGTCCAGAAGTCAGTCTTCAACTCCATTTGGCCCAATTAACAACCGCAGAACTCATCTTCGGGTCTATGTTGTAACAAAAGATGATATTTGAACAAATTACATAATCTGGAGAATAAAGAAAAATAAAGAAAAGCTGCCAATTATGGTTAAACTTTATCATAAATTGGTTTCTCTATATTCGTACTTCAATAGCTTCGGCAATTTTCGTACTCACTTTTAATTGCTTTATCGTAATCCTTTTTAAATTTTTTAAATGTTACTTATTTCTAATAGACATTTTTTTGTATCTTTTTGTGTATCTTTAACATTAGTTTGCTAATTTAGCTCACTTAAAGCTAAGTTTTTTAAGAAACTTAAACTACTTACTAAGAAAATGGGGGTTGTATTTAGTAAATTCATGTTCGCAAACTTTACAATAAACAAACTCATTGGGAATTATTCAGGTAACTACTAAAATCTAAAATAACTCTACATCTTCCCTTAAGTTTTATTATCGTCGTAAGGGAAAAGAAATGATTGCAGAGGGTGCAATTGTCTCTTATTTGGAGGTAAGAACAAAAGGATAGTTCTCTTGAGGTAAAACATGAACAACTAAACAGTATTCTATCCTGAAGTTTACGTTACGGCTGTAAGTTTATTGTCTAAAATAATCCGAGATTCTTAATAAAACTGTCAAATATGTCAGGGATAACGATAGAAAGTTGAGAATAGCTTTGATAGACCTTCTTAGTTTTACTTTGTGGGATAAATTACAGCATCATACTTATGCTTCAGCGTATGCAAATTCTCCTAAGTCCTGTCACGTTCAGAGAGAAAATGCATTGTTTCTGATATATTCAGCTCACTAACATATAGTGCACTATAAACATTTTGGAACATAACTTTAAAAATGCTTTCCACTACAACTTATGTACCTTTGCATCCTTTAGAACCAGTATTTAAACCAACAATTCCACGTTTCTTCTGGGATTTGGGCATTCCACCCCATTAGAAGGTTCTTGAAAAATCTCCTCTCTTTTAATCTATTTCTTACGTAAGGGCGCGGTAAAAAGTCGCATATAGTGTTGTGTGGAGTGTAGGAAGGATGCTCAATCATTTTTATACCTGTACTTATCAGACAGTAAATGAAGATTTTGGACTTTAAAACTACGTATTTACCTATGAGCGTAGAATATTTTTTTGCACATTCAAAAGCTATGATTAGACCCTCTTAAGCGTGCCCTTTTGTGGTGTTTTCCGAATTGTCAGCACTATACGCTTCATAAATTCGTGATGGTTAAGAAAACAGCTACCGTTTTTCCCTTAACGAACGAGGATGGATATCCTAATCTGGGATCGTCTTAGCTTTCCAAATTTTGCAATGATTTCGTTGTGAGTAAAGGCCCTTTGCAGTATCCAGCGGCCGTACACGCAAGAGTTAGTGTTTTTATAGTTATAATATCCTTTTAAGAGACTGCTTTAATATAGCCATCACATTATTTTCCATAGTCCAAACTACTCTGTTGGTCATTAGCATTATTCACTTTTTTTATTTTAATATTTATTTATTAGCAATCAGAATATTTACATGATTTTCTATGAGCTAATTTTATGTAAATTGATACAGTCATGAGGGGAAGACATCGATCTAGTGATGTCGCCCCTATTTTAATCCGTTAAGTCTATTGGCCACTTTCTTTTCAATCTTCTGGTTTGGGGGTCGTCAGCTAATGGGATTACTGTTACGTTTGGATGGTATTATTCACTTTAAATTGAAATTTGATATTAGGTCAGTTTACATTATACTTTTTTATGTATTGTTTAATAGATTTGGTGTTCAGTAAAAATTGTTTGTTCTTTGTTTTCTATTACACTGTTATACATTTTTCTAAAATTTTTTATCTATACATTTAGTTATTGACCGTCTATATTTCAACTATAAACCTTAGAAATGGCCTTGCCCCTCTTCAGCATCACATATACATCAATCGATTTGGATGGAATAGTTTTTTTGACAAATGTTACAAAATAATGGATACTTTATTTTAAAAGCAAATAAACAACTTTGCCACAAAAATCAGTTTGCCCATCAAACATTAAAAATTTAGCATTTCTTTATTTGCAATATTTGATTTGCATTTTATAGATAAATAATGCTTGGTATGTTTAAACATTATAACAGAATTTGGTTTAGAATTGAATATATTATTGAATTTGCATTTGCCTTGAACTTGTATTGTACATATTTTTGTTTCCAAGAGGAAATTACTTTTGTCTCATGCTAATTTGCTTGTACATCATTTTCGTTGTTGGTAATTAGTTCAAATAAATAACTGCTACCACTAATTTAGTTGTTTTCTGCATCCTTATTATCACCGAGAGCGTAAGGCTATGTACTTTTTATGTTTACTTGTATTTATACAATTCTTCAAAATATTCTAATTTTCTTCTTAAAGTGTCAAATAGATTTCCTTTTTTATTTATAACTTCCACAAATTTCTTACAACAACCATAGTAACGTGCACTTTTTATTAATAAATATTACAAATATGTATTCCTTTTTTCTAAATATTCCTTGTGAGTCTAATAAATTCATATACATCGTTTTTAACGACCCCAAATTTCCAGTTAATTTTGTGAGTTCATTGAGCAGCGATGCTTCGTTATGGTTGTAATTAAAATGAATACATTAAATACTATACCGAAAGACCTTGAAAAGGGGCTGTTTTGTGCACGTATTACATACAGTGCAGTGAAAATGTGTCAAAGATTATATGGAGCTTTATATTGGGATTATTCTATCTAGTAGTTAAAAGGACCGAGAGAATGACTATTAATATGAAAGAAGAAGGAATTTATGAGGAAATAAAATTAGAATAATTTGATCAAACCACTCTGTGCAGAGAATATCCCTTATTCGAAGCATCAAGGGACGATTTAGGTAATAAATGCCTGATTGATACACAAACAGATTCAGGGCTATTAAAGGTACTGAGGTGGTAGTTTATCAAGCAGCATTTAAGCACTAGGCACTTATGGCTAACTACACGAGCAGATTTCAATCAGAGGTTTATGCAAAAAAGGAATGCGTCCTAATTCAACCTCAACAAAGGCTATATTGTGAATGATAGTGTTTTCGAATAAACAAGCAGCAATCAAGGCATTGATTTCACATACCATCGGCTCAAATAATTTATAAAGATGCAAAGTAGTGTTATACACATTAAGAAGGCAGAATGTCCTCAAGTTCAGCTTTCTGTAATAGGTCAACACACAATCGATGAAGTTTTTAAAGTAGAAAGTGAAGTAAATATTGAGGGTTCCGACATAAGTAGTTTAAAGAAATGCGCAGCTCTACTTAGCAAATTTAGAAAAGAAAGTAGACCTTAAAATACCTTAAACGAATAGAAATTAAAGAAAGTGCGGCGTGTAGATTTTGTGGCAAGAAAACTTTGATATACATTTATCCCACTGTATGGCAACATTTATGAAAAGTCTTGGCAAAACTCACCACAACCTTAGAGGGAAAAAATGAACTGAAACCAACAATGTCAATTCTGTATTGTGTAAAGGATAGGCTTCGATATTTATGAAACTTTTATTGAAGGGCTGAAAACTTTTTAGAACAAAAACTGGCGATGTAACCCAATATCTTTGTGAGTTCGTTTTCAAAGTGAAAACTTTTGTGTTGGAGAACTTTGCAATGACGCTATTGCGAGTGAAGGTGCTTTGCAGGGTTCATGGGTGGTACATAAGAGAGTTAGTGTTTTTACGATTAGAATATACCAGTGAGTTTAAAGGGTTGGTTTAATATAACCATCAAAAAGTCAATCTTAGCACTTATTGTAGGTTGGGTCTTACAGGGAAATATTGTCCTGTCCAAGGTACCATTTTGTTGTACTCTACAGAATTTTTGTGCCTTTATGAATATTCGTACGGCAACACAACTTTGTCTCACGGATTATAGAATGATGCATAGGTTACAGGTTCCTCATCTTTGACTATAGTCGTAACTGCTATGTTGATCGTTAGGTAGTTTTACCTTTTTTGTCATGTTAATATATTTGGTTTTCAACAGAAATTTTTAGTTTATAATTTTATTGTTTTTGTCTTGACTATTATACATTTTTATTGCAAAAGTGCTCTGTAAAATATAATGTAGCAATTATAGCAAGAGGCCTAAGGGACCTAGAAGATGCATTTACAATAATAGAAGAAGAAGCAAAAGAAAGAGGATTGGCAATTAATGGAAAGAAAACAAAATACGTGCTTTGTAGTAGACAAAAGAAAGTAATGTTTGCAGGACTAAAAACAGCATAACTTTGAAGAAGTGGAGATATTTAAGTATCTAGGAATATCAATACATAGAAGAGGAGAAAGAATAAATATTAAAGAGAGAATACGAGCAGGATACAAAGCTTTGTATGCCAATAAACAACTGCTGAAAGATAAGAACACAAAACTAAGCATCTACAAAACCATCATCAGACCAATTGTAACGTATGGCGCGGAAACGGCAAACCTAATCCAGAAAGAAGAAGAACAACTTAAACCATTCGAAAGGAAAATTATAAGAATAATAATGGGTCCGAAAAAGACAGAAAAAGATGAAATAAGACAACTGATAAATTATGAAATAGATACACTGCTAAAAGAAGAAAATATAGTTGGAATTTTCAAATCATAAAGAATACAATGGTATCATGACCATACCATATGGAAAGAACAATGAAGAACCGATAAGGATATTAACAGAATGAGGCCCAGCAGAAGGGAGACTGAGAGGAAGACTAAAGACGAGATGGAAAGAGCAAACTGAAAGGGATATAAGATTAATGAAGATACACAACTGGAAAAGGCTCACTAAGGATAGAAAAGAATGGAAGAAGATAGTAAATTCTTCTTATTATTAGCTGAATACAAGTATCAGGTTTGTTACTATTGATGGATTAGTGCCAATAAGAAATTGCTGCCCTTTTAAAGGATAAATCAGATAAGTATTAAATAAAAAACATTTTTCATTGTGTAATAGATGATTATTACTAATTGAGAAAAATTGCAGAATTATTACATAAAGCTAAGCGGTATACAGTCCATTGCCATTAATGACATTGTCAAGCAGATTACTTCAATAACATAATCTTGTCATAACAGACCCTCTAAAACAAAATAAAAAAATTGATAATTTCATATATACATAAAATACGAAAGGGGAAGGTAAGACCAAAACTTTAATCTTTATGCGCCCAAAAAAGGCGAGATTACACAGATGATATATTCAATCAAATCATGAAATGAGGCTTGAATCTGATAGTTTACAATCATAAATAAATATGCTAACCAGTGAGAAAAAATGAGCAAAGAATGGGGTAGTTGTTCTTGAAAGATAGAGTTTAGACGGTAGTTACCAACGTCAAATGCCATTTTTTTTGTGAGACCAGAAAATTACAATACTTATTTGGGTTTTATAATTACCTAACATCAATAAAAATGTATTCTTATGTTCGTGCATTATTTTAATGTGTGTAAATCAAATTTTTCTGGCAATCTATCGCATTTGTATCATAAGATTTGTATAATAATAAATAACAACAAAGTAAAAAAGTAAACAAATATGTCCTTTCAGGGCACAAACTTTTCGGAGTTTAATGATACCGGAGAAGACATTTTATAATGCCGCTCTGCACCATACATTTTAAGTGGAAAAATTTAATTTTTATAATTTTTGCCTAATATCTGTTATTTATTATTAACAGTATTTTCTTCAATATGGAGAGCGAATTTCCGGATGACAATGGGACGGTAATGTTTCAAACTATTATTCGATTAATTATGGGCTTATTTACTCTTATCTCTCTGTTATTTTGTGCATGACGCTCAGCTGGCCAGGTATTGAGTATGTTAAATATGACTAATAGATAAACTCTATTAATAAACTTGCTGAAACATTTTAAAGCGTTACTCATGGTGATTTATACGAATTGAATTTTATTTCAATGACTCTCATAGTTATCATACTTTTGTAGCTTCTAACAAACATCGTGCAATAATATGCAGGCGCCAAAAAAGGAAAAGCAATTAAAAGTTTCTGTGATTTTGTGATACCTTGGAATAAAATCAAAAAAATAATCCCCAGGTACACAGACTCTTTCAGTACTTTCAGTACTTTCAGTTTACTCTTCAGTAAAAGGCAAACAACACGGTAGATCAGGTACCATAAAGATACGGTTTTTACCCTTAGATTCTCTGCTTAAGCCTGTAAACGATCTTCTAACTATTAAAATTGCAATTTAAAATGCAATAAATGCTTCTACATAAAATCATTTGGCGTCAACTAAATTGTGAAGGAAGGCTTTCAAAATATAAAAATGAAGATCTGTTACTAGAACCTCTACGGAAGAAAATTTAATTTTGCAAAACTATTTTGCAGGAGTCAGTAAAAAAATATTCCTCTTGAGGTGAAACAAACTTTTCTAAAGTCAAGAATGGGTTGGTTTAAACAAATAAAAAATATGCTGGCCTGAAGTTTGCTCTGGGACTATAAATTTATTGTTTAAAATAAGAGGAATATAAAGCATAAGAGGGGTTTTAAAGGATTTAAAAAATATCGGAGACCTTAACGTTAACGATGGAATAATCAGGGTAATAGTTATGTTAATATTCTACGAGTACTAGTAGAAGTTGTCTATTTTCTTGTACCCGTTTATTTTAATTGTTCAATACTTGCTCTATACGTTAGCACAGGAAAAATTAAGGTATTCATATTTTATTTTGTTTTGTGCTTGTCTTTTCAAATTTCATTTAGCTCTACCCATTGTGTTTTTAACTTTTTTTTAGCTAGAAATTGATTAAACCAAAACACGCATTTAAAAATCTCTTCACACTAAGAATTTTCACCGAAAAGAGCGATGAATATAATTTCTCTTTCTACAGTTTTTGAAGGTTCCTACAAAACTAAAAAACAGATATATCCAATTTATACAAAATGCACGAATTAAATCAAAGTTTAATTAAGACCATCAAGAACTTAAAAAACTATAACATGTTTATATTGTATATTTTCACTCTTGCACAGCAATTAACATAGCTGAGAATACATTATGGAAGGTCTCAGAAAGAAAAAAGTTAATCATTCAAACACAAAAACCTTCCATCCAAGTCTTCCTGAAGAAGAAAATATCACACATAACTTCTTCTAAAGCACTGTTTACATAGACTTGCTAATTAAGAAATTTAAGATACGCAAAGTAATTAAGGTGATCGAAATAAACATGAAAAAGTCCTCAGGGTCCAAAGTAATAACTCAAAAATTTCCAAAGTGACTTGTATTTGAAGGATTTTACAAGACAACGATAATTTACGTGATATGAAGAACAAGATATGTCTGGAAGGTGGCTCAAATTGTAATGATGCCGGGAAAACCACCATCAGACAGACCTATTTGTTTGTTACTCATCCTATCAAAGGAAGTTGAAAAATTTTCCTTAAGCGTAATTGACAAAGATCAACTAATACCCAACTTACCAGTTTGGTTTTTGGCGGCAACACGCTACAGTTGCAACAAAAATTAAGTTTAGCTTGGAGACCAAAAGATCTTGTTCAGCGGCATTCAAAGACATAAGTCTACAAGTTCAAGCGAAGTACACGGTACACTTTCTTCTAAATCCTCCTGTTATACTTTGTTGAAATGTATTTTTTCACGAAATATCGATATTTCGCCTAATTTTTTTATTCATAAATTCTGATGTCTCTTAAGAAAGCGTAATTAGTCTGTTTTTACATTTAATTTTCACTACGAACTTATCAACCCTAGCACCCTTTATGGACCACATAGCAACATTGATTGATTGATTATCATAGGGGTTAGTTGTAGGTTACGAGCCCACTTTAGCACCACGACTCTGCGGCCTTTTGTGTGCCCCTTTTGCTAAATTAAGGAAGATCTGTGCCTTCAACTAATTTTTTTATGAGGTTCTCATGATTTGGTAGATTGCCACGGAGATTTGCCCTAAATAGTTTCTGCCTAATAATAATCTGCACAGTGTGTCATCTCTGTTTACTCCTATTCTATGGAGGTGCTTTTTCAGGTGGCAGTGTCCTGTTATAAGTTCTTACTACCCGTCTTATCTGAGTACGTCATCACTTAGCCTACTGGAAGGTTTCCCAATTAGTTCCTTCCCTAGTCTTTGCCCTTGTGTGGCATCCCAGCGAGATGAGTGTTGTCCTTGCATCCACTCTTTTATCGCCGATCGTATGCTACATTTGGGTATGCCTAGCACAGGTTCTGGTTCTGTAAATGGAGTGTTAGCATCGTTTTTGGCGAGTGCGACTGCTCTTTCGTTCCCTTCTACTCCAGAGTGGCCTGGTTCTCAGATGAGGTTGACCTTGTTATCCTCAGATAGGGTGACCAGATGGATTAGGCAGTTTTTTACAAGCTTGGAGTTGATATGAGGCGACTTCAGCGCTTTAAGGGCAGCTTGGTTGTCACTTAGGATACTAATCTGTCGTTGAGTGTATCCGGGTCTAGTATTCTTAATTATGCATTGAATTTCAGCTGTAAGCACTGTGGCATATCTGCCTAAGGGTAAGCTAAGGTTTACGTTTGGTTTTATGCCATGTATCCGTCTGTGTACCAGACCAGCCCACCTCTGAGTTGTGTTGGGTTGCAATACTGACTTCCAGACTTACAAAACCACTGAAATCGTTTACGAAAGTTGAATAAAACTAATGCGTATTAATGCAAATATACAAAAATAAATTCAAATAACCTTCAACACTCCTTCAGTTTATCGTAGTAGAAATCCACTAAGTATCTAACGATCCATTTAGACAAGTATCTCACGTGGGCAAAACACATTTGGTTTAAAAAATTAAAATTTGGTTTAACCCCCAAAAAATATTATTGATTATTGGAAAAAAATTACAATTATCTCCTGAAAATAAATTGTCTGCATACAAAGTATCAGTGAAATGTATCTAGTGCTATGGAATTTAATTATGAGGACTAGCAAGCAAGTCAAATGTGTATTACCAACATTTAGCGCTTTCAGTCTATGACTTTTAGATTAATATTTGAGACAGCTACACTGATCATATGCTTACTATCAAAAACTATAGCACAGCAGTCAACATACTGACAGCCTCAAACTTGAACAGGTTTAAACCTTCCAACCCTCTGGATCTGCCAGAACGCTTTTAGCAATAGTATAAATTTCCACTAACTTAAAATAATATACTTTGCCATATTTATGCTGTTAAACATTTTAACAAATATTCAGTTAGATAGTATGTATGGTTGAAAGTTACTTTCCATTAGTGTTTCTAACACACACTCTTATATATCTTGATTTTTCTCTTTTCTCATCTTGAGCTTCATTTTTGTCCTGGAGAACAAAAAAGTGCTTACACAACTTGGATTATTTTAATTTTCAATCCCTTCCTTGGACAACTATAGACCCTCATTATTTTTATTATTTAAATTTAGTGTTAAAGAGGGCGCATCGCTATACTCCATGAGTTTTTGTCATATAAATGTTGTTTTTACTGGACATTGTTTAGAAGATTAAGTAAAGAAGTACTCTATTACCAAAATAATTTTTTTGGTGTGCTCATACTACAAGACTTGTATAACTAATATAGTGCTAATAAGACTTGTCTCGTGTAGGTTTATCGCTTAATAATAAATTTTATTATTTGTGTTGAAGTTGGTATATTAAAAATATGCGAAATGTTAAAGCATTCCATCTTTATTATTTCTTCTTAAACAAGGCCAAGGTGTTAGTTTTGATAAAAATAAAAAACATGACGAAACATCTAGAGGGAGGCTTGAGATGCAATGTTCGGAAAATAGCTGCAAGTTGGTGTCAAGAATTCTAAAGGGAGTTGCCAAACAAGATGAAAATGAAATATTGGCGTTTACTTTTTTACAATTGAAATTAAATGTTAAATAAGAAAATAGGGGAAAGTCTGCTGCCAATACAAAGAAAAACTTTGTTGGGTCTGTGCAACTAAGCCAAATGAAGGCATTGCTGGATTTATCTACTCGTCGATTGATTATGGTGCAAAGTAGTTTCGATTATTTGTTGCTGTATTTGCCTTGATGGCGAATTAGCTCCAGTTAGCTCAATTCAAATATCGAAATTTGTTACTATTGATGAATTAGTGCCAATAAGCGCCATCCTTTCCAAATATTGATTAGTAAAATCGGATACATATGATGGATAATGTAAAAACCTTCTTTATATTAAACTCAATCGGATATATACACAAGGTGGTTCAAATATGACTGGGACTGATTTGCCGCACTTCGCAGTAGCTGTGCGACCTTGAAAAAGTGGAGGCACAACCTCCACGCTCCCTCCTGCTTGAGTTAAAACCTATTCAGTTCTGTTTGGGTGTTAGAGTGATGAAAAACAGAAGGTACTGCGTAGCGTGAAACTGCCACAGACTCCAACAATAGTATGGGGAAAAGTGTCTCTCACGGACCCGTGTATTTGTGTGGGCAGAGAGCGTGATCATTGGCCACAAACATCTGTCACCGAGCCAAACATTAATCGTGCAGGCGCTCTTATTCGTGAGAATAGGCGCAGCACTATTAAGGAACTTGGAATAATGCTCTCCGTCAGTGTTGATAGTGTAGAAGACATTGTGAAAAACCATTTTCATTATCGCAAGATGAATACACGGTGGGTATCACGGACGTAAACAGAATGCTGCGCATGCAAGCTGCCAGTCGTCTCCCGTTTTTGAAGTCTGTAGTGACCGATAAAATTTAGGTGCACTACTTTATTCTCAAGTCCCAGCAGTCATCGCGAGAGTGGCAGCATATCAGTCCTCCCAAACTTACGAGAACGCGGAGGAGCCGTTCGACAGGAAAGTGTTAGCAACGTTCTTCTGGGACTCTCAGGAGGTTATTCATGTAGACAATCAATGCAGCTTATTACTATTTAGACCTCTTGGCAACAGATGTGAAGAAAAAGATCCGATACAAGCTTAAGACAAGTGGTAAGCGGGCAGCCTTCCTTCAAGACAATCCACTCCCCCATACGTCCAAAATAATAATGGAAATTTCCCCGAAGTTGAAATAGAACCTTCTGCCTCCTAGTGATTTCTACCTATTTGGAAGGCTTAAATTAGACTTGCAAGTCATCCAGGCTGTTGGGGAGTGCATACGCCGCCAACCAAAAGTCTTTTTTGAAAAGGGCGCCAGGATGCTTCCAAAACGATAAAACTTACTACATTGTTATTTAAAGTTAAGAGGCATACGTTTTCTTTTTTTAGCCTCAAGAATATATTCTCGTCATAACAGATATGCTAAATCAAAATAAAAAAAATCCTTCTAGTTTCATATACAAATAAAAAAAGTCTAAGGTCAGACTAAAACTTTAATTTTATGTACGCAAGGCGATTACATGAATGATACAGTTTATCTAATTAGCAAAGGTTTTAGTGATTCATAGGATGAAATTTTTTACTTTATAATTATTTATTTGCCAGATCAACACTACAATTGTATTATATATGGCATTGTTAATATATTTAAAATGATTATTCTAACTTATGAGGTGACTTGATACCTCGAACAAATCTGTGTGGTTATTCTTCGTCGTCGGATAAGAATTGATCTTGAGGGAGTCTTCGTTTTAGCCGGGAGTGAATGTTTCGTTTACCTAGGTTATAGTGAACTGCTCCTTCGCACGCCGTGATATTTTTGACAAATTTATTAGTGGTTGTTTTAATGTAGTCTTCGATTGTTGGTACACCTAGCTCATCGTGTAGTTGTTTATTTCTAATAAATTATGGCGCGTCCACTGAGATTCTTAGGACTTTGTTCTGTAGTCTTTGTAGCTTGGTTATATTAGTTTTTGATGTTGTACTCCAGATAGGTACCGCATAGAGTGCTAAAGGTCTTATGAGGGAAGTGTATATCATAATTGCACATTTGGTTTTTAACTTTGACTTTCGATTTAATAACGGATATAATTGTGCTAATCTTGCGTGGCTCTGGTTGAGTTTGGAGTTGATATGCTGATTCCATGATAATTTGGTGTCTAGAAGTACTCCTAGGTATTTTACTGGTTCATCGGGGGTATTCCATAGGACGATTTCATTGTTGACATGAATGCTTAGTGGATTGCGTATTCTCCTGAGTGTGAATATTTTAGCTTGGCATTTGCTCGAGTTGATTTGGATGTTCCAGTTGTTAAACCATTTACATACTTTGTTTATTGCTGTCTGAAGTAATTGAGTTGCTTGTGTTAAGTCGTTACTTAGAGTGATAATGGCCGTGTCGTCAGCAAAGGTTGCTAACGTAGCGTTGAGATTTGGTATGTCAGATGTATATATATATTAAATAATAAAGGTCCCAATATACTGCCCTGAGGGACTCCGGATGAAATTGTGGCTTAAGCAAACACTTTGCTTTGCTCAACCATTTAGATGTTAATTTTATCTACAAAAAAGAAGGTATTTAAGACATTCAATGAAGGATACAATAAAGCAGTTAATCGAACCTTTAATGCCTAAAATAACTGTTGTAGTAAAGTTTAGCGAAAAGGCTACAAAAAGAGAACATTTGAAAGTGATACTTTACAATCAGCAATGCATATCATAATTAGTGAAAAAATGAGCAAAAGATGGGAATGCAGCTTTTGAAAAGAATAGATAAATGGTAGTTATCAATGGCAATGCCTTTTTAGATCATTTCTCAATGATTGTGAAATATACAATACTTATTCGCTCTTTATAAGACAAGAACAAAAAGTTTTTTTATCATTAGAATTATAATTGTTGTAGCACGAACAACCCCTTAGGTCTCCACTAACATCTTGTGATTACCTTGGTGAAGATTTTTATCGCAAGTGTTATTATGTTGATTCACTCACGGCTAAATTAACTACAAATATAAACTCAAAATACATAGAATGTAAACAAACATGACCTTCCTGGTCGACCTTTAATGATACTATAGGAGCTATTTCATGATCGTACTTTTTTTTATTGGGAAATTTTAACTTTATAATTTTTGATTATTTACGTTAGTGTGACAAGTGAATTCCTGACTGAAAATGGTCCTATCTATTCCCGCCTCTTTGTTATCTTATGCATGACGCTTAGCTTGCTAAGTAGAGTGTGTTAAACTTGACTATTATTAGATTAACCCTATTAATAGACTCTATGTGCCATTTTAAAGCGTTACACGTAATGTTTTATACGGATTGAATTTTATTTCAACAACTTTCATAGTTATTATCTCTTTCTGTGTCTAAAAATGTTCATTTCAAATATCCTGCTAGATATTTAATTTTAATTATTAGCGCTACAGCCCTTTAAAGGGCCTTGGCTCGCTCCACAATATCTCTCCACTGCTTTCTATCCTCCGCCTTCATTCTCCATCTCCGCACTCCTAAGGCTTTTATATCCTCCTCTACATCGTCTCTCCATCTTTTTCTGGGACGTCCTCTTAATCGTCTTCCCTCTGGCTTTTTCTCGTATGCTGATTTTGGCGTTCTCTCTTGTTGCATCCTGTGCACGTGACCTAACCAAGCCAGTCGCTTACTCTTTATTACTGCTATGATATCTGGTTCATTATAAAGCTGCTTTAGTTCCTCTTTCCTTCTTATTCTCCATTCTCCTCTTTCTTGTATTGGGCCAAACACCTTCCTTAGTACTTTCCTTTCAAAGATTTGGAGTCTGTTTTTATCGTCTGATGTTAATGTCCAAGTTTCGGACGCATACATTACTGTGGGTCTAACAATTGTCTTGTATATTTTTAATTTACTCGATCTTGATAGGTTGCGGGACTTGAAAATGTTTTGTAACGCATAATCCTGCTAGATATACAGAAACAATTTAAGGGTTCTATAAAATACAGTATGGTAATTCTACAATGTACCGTGTAATAATAAAAAAATAATCCTCAAGATTTTTGCAGTAAAAGGTAAAGGTTTATGAGTTATAACGATTACGTTCACTTTATAGATTGCAACTGAAAATTTATTAAATTTATGCGGACTTTTAAAAATAAAAATTTCATGGAAAAAACTAATTTCTGCAAAGTTATTTTATGGCCTTTTCTAAGCTTAAACTAGAATTGGTTGAACAACTGAAAAGGGTGTTGTGCTGAAGTTTACTTTAGAACTGCCAGCTTATTGTTCGGATTAAGAGGAACATAAATCACAAGAGGGTTTTCAAAGTATTTACGAAACTGTCAAAGTCTTTAGGGATAACGATGAAATAATGGGTATAATCATTATTTTAATACCTTAAAAATTCTGGTAAAAGCCGTTGGCCTGTTTATACTCGTTAATTTTAATGATCTTTAACTTTCCAAACTTTATTTAGTCTAACCGTTAGGGTCCTAAACAATTCTATAAAAAATTGAAATTATATCGCTCAAAGTATCAAGCTGACTTCCCAATAGAGTTTAACAAATTCAAAACTCCATTTCTGGTAAATTTGTTTATTAAAAAGAGCAGTGTATGTAATCTTTTTCTACAACTTCTATACATTTCTGGAAAGTTTTTGTGTTGCTAAAAAAAGGAAATTCCGTGAAAAAGCCCTTCATCACCCTCGCACAATAATCTCTTTAGTTATATTACATAGTAGTGTCTATTCATTATCTTTATAAAAGATGGTAACAAACTAATAAAAACCTGAGTTCAAAGTGATTCTGCCCTAAGCATAAGAACAAGTCTGGCCAATGGAAGTCTTAATTTTTACTTGAATAAATTATGGTAAAAAGCTAGCAATGTTATTGTGCGTACGTCCACCGTAAGATGATAAAGAGGGCGTAAACCATAAGAAGCCCTTTAACGCTGTGAAATAAAGATACTTTTGTCTGCAGTGGATTAAACCACAGATCATTGGTAAAAGGTGTTATTTAGGGACAAACTTGTAACATCAATGATAATGTTGAAAATACATGTGCTAAATTGGAATATTACCGTACAACTTATAGCACGGAAAAGACTGTTTGCCCATTAAGTTGGTGGTTATATATCGTACTTCAAAGTTTTGTGGAATAACATATTGTATAGTAAAAAAAACTTCTTGGATATAGAG
The DNA here is from genome assembly GCA_036346155.1 of Sinelater perroti. Taxonomy (NCBI): domain Eukaryota; kingdom Metazoa; phylum Arthropoda; class Insecta; order Coleoptera; family Elateridae; genus Sinelater; species Sinelater perroti. The sequence goes on along the minus strand of JARFIY010000209.1, from coordinate 457,380 downwards.
TTTACGTTTCATGAAGGTAATTCATTTTGTCATTGACTAACTAATTCAGTCCTGAATAACCACCATCAAACTTAAGGGAACGAACTGACCGATGTAATCTCAGGATCTTTAATCTCGTATGTGGTGTATGCAATTAATTAAAGTCCAACGCAAACGCCGTAATTTTTACACTACATGTTAACGTACTTCTATTTATGACATGTGAACTACAGATTAGATATCCCTTTTCACAATGACCCACATTGGAATAAGGGGATACTACACTTAGATTCCCCCGATTTCAAAATTCAGCTAAGAAAATTACATGATTCGCGATGATGAGGTGATGGTATGGGTGTTGTTGGCTCCGGTTGAGGCTGCGACGATTGGTGATGCCAACTCATTGGATTCGATGTGCTCGATGACTTCAGACTGTTCCATTTCTGTAAGCTTCTGGTCGACTTTTTCACGTAATGCAAAACGGAGACAAGGAGCCTTCAAAAACTTGAGCGAGATTTTGGGTTTAAACCCATTATTTCTACCAGTAGGAGATAAGAACAAGTCACTATATTCTGTTAAGAGAGACTTCAGTGTCAGGCTGCTACTGCTTGCTGTAGTCTTCTCAACGTAGTGGGTGGGGAGAAGCTTAAATAGCCGCATCAGATCACGACCAAATAATGTTTTACCACTGGAATGCGGCGTGTGATTTCCACTCCATTGTATTTCAACTTGCATAAGAAATTTTCAATGACGTCGAAAGTTTCTCCTAAGTAAGTGTGTGCCTGGACGGGTACAAATTTGAAGAGCTAATTTCCGTCTAAAAACCTTCATTGTACATTACCTTTCCATAGCCACAATCGTGTTCCATTTGATAAAGATGGCTGTTGACTTCAACGTTCAGTATGATGGGTGAATCCTTGGTAGCTGACTATATTTGATAGACATGATTGTTGCTGCTGTTTGAAACAGCAGTACTTTTTGAAGTATTCACGCTTCCTGCAAGAGTAACAGACGGCATTCTTGTGTGTGTATTTCTTTGCTGCGGTGGGTAACTGTAAACCACAGTTTGAGCAAGACCTGAAGTTGTCTTTGGATGATGATGATGGTATTTAACTTTTCAAATTGGAACTGTTGTTGGAAGACTTGGAGGTAGCATTTCCAGATTTGGGACCTTTTCTGGACTTGAAAGTAGCCTTGTGGACTGTTTGCTCCTGTTTGGGGCCCTTGACTTGGCTATTACAAATGAATTCAAACCGTAAATAAACTGGTCACGTAGTCGCTCGTTGAGTTCCGGGAACTTGCATATAGTGGTCAGTTTTCGAAGCTCCGGCAGGTACGCGGGCGTTGATTTACCTTGCTGTTGTGGGCGGTTGGAGGATCCGAAACGTTCCGCGAAATGCACTATTAGGACTGCGATGAGATCCTTGAAGGGTTTGGAGACTGAGTCGTTCGGTGCTACCAGGAAGGTAGCTCGGTATCGATCTGCTTCTTTTGATGGCCAGTCGCTTTGGCCACTAGGAAATTGTCAAAAACCTTGACCAAAGTTTTAAAACCATTGGACGCTGGCTCTAAACTCTTTATGCTCCAGTAACCGATATATTGCAATTGACACCAAAAATTTTTTTTCGGTTGATTATACTCTGATTTGAAACTTCTTTTTTAATTCAAACGTTGATGAGAAGTCTTATTGTGCCGTAATTCTTACAACACACGCTAATGTACTTCGATTTACAACTTCAATTTATTCACATTGATACAAGCCCACCGTGACTGGGACAAGGGTATACTACACCATAGCAAAATTATCAATAAAATGTACCTTAAAGAAGGAGTTATAGAAGCTTATGGATTTTACGCCCAAGAACAAAAACTGGCTAATCAGTTATTAAAATTAGTTTTGATTTAAGTAGTGATAATTTTATTATTTTTCTATTCTACTATCCAGTTTGTATAATCTTATAATTACAATAAATTTTTCTGGTAATTATATTTCTTCTTTAACAAAAATGTCTCCCTGTAAAATACAGAAGACAAACAGCTGAATGATATTTAAAAACAGTGCATAATTGTTCAAATTTCTTTAATTTTAAAATAATTCCACGTCATTGCAGAAATACCAAAAGATACACTGCCTAACACTTAAGTGTTAATCAGAATTTTTACTAATCTGAGATAACTGATGATTACTGTCATAACAACAGGTATAGAGAAATATGATAACTAAAGAACTCTATAATAAAGCAGGTCTCAAGATCCATTTTTTATAAAACAAATTATTGACTAACAAATACGCTGAGTTTAAAAAAATAAGAAATGAGTTCTTCGTGGGTTACAATACTCATTAACTTCACCATGGCAAAATAGATTTTTGTAACTAATACATTGTTTTGATCACCATGTAAGGTATTTTTGGTAGAGAAGCTACATTACTTATATTCCCAAAATTCGTTAACCGAAGAAGACACTTCTTAGTCTTTTTTTCACAATCATCTCATTGGACATACAAGAACAGTTGGTGATGGGTTTTATAAAAATAATATCGGAATCCATTGTTAGTTTGATAGGCTTTACTATTCTTCTTTGCGCTGTAATTATCGACAATTTAATTCTGTGGTACAATATTTTAAAATTACTTTCATTATTATCTTCTTTCAAGATAAGATAAAAGGAAAATGAGACGTCAGTGAAAGGAGGAAAGTTTAGCAGTGGCAGTGAGGTGATATAAAGAGGGTAAAACAAGCCTTACTTAGAGTGAAATTTTTGCAGAATTTTGATGTTTGAGATACTTGCGAAACCTCACAGCTGAATTCCATACGTTCACGCTTTATACACCAACCCTATGTTGATTAAGATAAGTTTCGATTTTGTACCGAATAGCCAGTAGTTTTGAGAATGTAAGTTCCAATTGCTTCTATTGTATGAATGTTGGACAAAACAAACATTAGACTTCATGGTCTGGAGGATCAACTTTCTCTGCAAACTTAGCTTCCACGAAGATGGGTAGTGAACAGTTCTAGGTGTTATGTTTTAATGCAGTTAACGCCTTTTGTGGGAGTTGCTTCATAGTGACTGTTATCGAGTCATGACTGGACAACTTTTTTGGGTTTAAATTACTTTTAATTATATTTGTAGGCTTCAATCAGTAGCATTTAGGACATTTTTGATTTTCCCATGTTGAGGATTTTATGATGCGTGGAGTTGTTTTCCAAATGATCTGCTCTTTTTTTTTTCTTTATCAATTTGGTGCCCATAACCCAACTGTCTTTATAAGAAGGATATTGTAATCCTGCTTTTTTCTAATTTGGATTTAGTCTTCCACTGGGAACATTCCGTAGTTGTTGGAGAGCGGTAAGTATTTCTAAATTGTTTGATTTTTCATTCAGCAACAATTCTTTCAATTTTCGTATAGCATTCTTTAATCTTTATTTCTCTTGCAGATTTCTACTAAGCAACCAATTTTTTTTAGTCTTTCTCTAATTTTGTAGAGCATGCTGTTGTTTCTTTTGGGCATTTTTAAGGAAATCTTAGTGTTGACTCTTTCCTCAGTAAGTTCCATAAATAATTTCTAATGGATACACTTACGTTAATTGTTTATTTATAATTCTGGAGCTAACAATCCTTAACATTCCCCAGAAAAAAGGTCTAAATTTTCTTTTACTACAAACTTTTCTTTTTGCATTTCTTTTATGACACAAATATTTTTATAACTGCCACTGGACTAATAAGTCCAGGTAAACTTTCCAATAGTCACTACGTTTAAGTTGTTTATATCAAATACTTGGCATTGTAGCCATCCCCCGTAGCAAATATGTTTCGAGGATTTTAGAAAATTGTGTATCAGAATCTTCTTTCATTGAATGATACATTCACTTTTGTCTCATGTAATGAATACCTGATAATCCATTTCTGGTACTATTAATTAAACCTTACCACTCAATCCAATGGCCAAAAAACTACTGATCTTCTTGTAACGATATAGTACTCTAATGAGCTATGTAAAGATTTGATCGTTCAAAAGAACTATATTTATATCTGCGTTAAAGTTTTCAAAAATAAAAGAAAATCTAACATTTCTCTCGCTCAGCTAGACATTGGTTTTCACTTTTTGATATCTAATATAAGTTTGCATCATTTACGTACCTTGAATTTTATGTTAATCTTAGATTTGCTTCATCTGGAAATATAATGTTGACTACAATCTAGGATATTCCTATCGCTTGCGCCTAGGCAACGAGGAGGGCCATAGAGTGCAGTGCTTTAGAGTGGAGGATAGTAGATAGATTGTGTCAGTGCCAAAACCATTCCACAAGTTATGTATCGCATTCCGAAACAGGTTTATGATTAAAGAAATTGCCAGCATATGAAGCTGTTGTCGTAGTTCTGGTCGTTTGAGCAAATTACTTTGAAGATACTGAGGAAGACTAGAGGACTCTCACTGTCGTTAGTCTCTTTTCAGACCTTATATAGTTCTCCTTGGTATAAACTTGACCTTGTAGATATCACGACAAATTTGGAGATCAAACACAATTGTTCTATAATAAATGCATGGCATGTTATGATCGATTGGCTTCATTCTTGGAAAGAAATTCCACACTGTCTGTATAATAAGTCAAAAGATTCTACTGCTAGAGCACGAGGCAAGAGCCAAACTGAAGCAGACAATGTCTTCGGTTTGCTGGGGCAAGTGGTAAAAAAAGATAACTGTAAACCCAGGCCAAAATTATTTTCAATATGATTGAATCTGACATCCAATTAACTACTGAGTCGGGAAGACTAATATCCACAAAAGGTGCCAAAGATATTCGCGTGTTAAGCCCAAGTGAAACAGAAGAAAATGTTAGTGATCGCTTGCGACAATATAGAGATATTGTTTCTACTCCCAATACTCAGCATGAAAGGAGTAAACAAAAAAGTCATCGCAAATAGACTTAGAACCTAAGATGATTCAAAGAACACTTTCTACCACAAGAACTTCTTGGGTAGTATTAAATGGTTACAACTTACATTATAATTTATTTGAGATGTTGATACTCGCCTATCATAATTGTGTGACATTGTTATGTTTATCCAGTCATTTTAGCCCATAGATCAACTATTTTTGGTTCACTAAATATGCATTACAACTAGAAGGCAAAAGCAGGGATGCAAACGTGTAGTGGTATAAATATGAGCAGATATTAAGCTGGGTACCTAGTACGAAAAGCGTGGAAAAGAGCTAAGTCGGTTGGCAATGATGTTTCAGGATTTTAGAAAATAGGGGTATTTCTTCAAAATCATAATACCACCCCAGATAATTTTTATTTAATAATAGATGCAACTTCTGCTTCTTTACTTATTAATATCTCTTGTCTTGATTCCCTCTATATCTCTTTGTACTGTTGCTTCTATATTTAGCTCTGCCGTCCCATTCTCTCACTAAACATTACGAAATTAACCCTATTTTTAAATTGCATGTCCAAAGCTAGGCAAACAGTCTGCAACAGTTTTGACTTTATCAAAGTATATTATGAAATTAGAAACACCCAAGAAAAGAAGATGAAAAAAGAGATGCTCCAAGCTATACAGAAGAAGAACGGTAGAAAACAGAAAGGAAGATAACAATGAGAGCGGCAGCAATAAATACATTGAGTGCTGTGTTAATTATTACACCATCAAGGAAAGCGCAGACTAGATTTGCTGCCGACATTGCAAGAAATGGAGGAAGGAAACAAAAAAGGCAGTGAACCATCTATTCTGGAGGGTGTAAAGATTGTCCATGTTGTGCAGTATTGTTTTTGTATTGTCTAGCTAAAAAAGGGTATAAGCCCTCCTTAGAAAACAGACAGAGGTGATGCAGAACATGCAAGTATATCAACGTATTGTTGAACACAGAATGTTAGGAATAGCCTTAAAACCCATACGAGCGAATGGGACGGTGAACAAAAATATACGGCACAACTAAGAGAATAGCAGTATGAAAGTGTAACCAGGTGGTAATTAACAAATGGGGTAGATTACATCAAAAATGAGATGATTATTTTTAAATCGATGCACTGTAGCACAAGGCAAAAAGCAGTAGAGAAACATGACGTAGTGGTGAAATAAATCGCATGGCGTGATGGAGGTTAGCAAAGAAAAGGGTACGCCTTGTGAATCAGTGTTGGTAACATCATAAAAGTATCATCCTATTAAAAAATAAAGTACTGAGGTTTGTAATAGAGTCGACTCAATTCTAGAGCGTATCAATGAAATATCACTTGCAGTCTTCTTCATTAAAAGATTTGTAATTGCATCCTAGATTCATCATGACTATTATGTCACTAAAATACAAGGTTGAAGAAATAAACTCTTAAGGCTCTTCTTTGATTCCATGTAGTTTACTATTGTAAACCTAGGTGTGAAAATTAAACTTTGACGTGTTGACTGTTAAGTAGGAACACAATGTACGTAGATATTGTTAAACGGGGCAATTAGCGAAGACGATTATGTAACAGAACTGCTCTGCTTTTTCCATTTTCACTTTCGAGCAAGTGTAACGAAAACCAGTTACGTCAGCGCAGCGGGCGTGCAAGAAGCGCAGGACGGTGCGAACCTTGATCTGACACAGCTTCTCGGTAGAAGCCAATAAATAACCGGCAAAGGTGCGCGCCGATCACTGAACTATCAATGCCACTTTTTTTCGAAGAACGGGAGTCGTCCAGGCGCCAGCAGCCTCAGGCCGGGCAGACGCCCCGCTGACGTCACGCGTTTCCGCGGAGTGACGAGCGCGACTGTGCGTGTGCCACACTGAAAGCGGCTTTTCGCTCCTAATTGAGACATCCGGTGATTTTCCGCCGGCGGGAGATCATGCTGTTGATTAGAGCTCCGCCGGAGAAACGCAGTGCATGAACATTCAATTATGGGTGGTATTTAGGTTGTGGGACTACAAGGGACTTGGACAGGTCTTCAGCCTTTTTAGCCATTTTTTAACTCTCTACAACGTTTTTACCTCGTCCTAGTCTATCAAAAATGTTAATAAGTAGAGGCTTGTGATTAACATGAATATTATCCAATTTATCTTGATAATTTGGATTTGAAGTTTTTAAATGTTATTTTTCACTTTTATTGTCTTCAATCTTCATAATGTATGTCTTTGATTTCTTTATTTTAATTTCAATACACAGCAGTCTAATTGTAAGCTATATTGGGGGTTGAATATTCCGATCTTCATTTGTTCTCTTTTTGACCATGTTTTTGACCGTTTTTCTTATCTTCTCTAGTTTGTGCACTCTTTCTTATTTTCATTTCTGTTCTTTCAAAACACTGCACAATTTGATCATAAGTGTCTGGATATTTACTCTAAAGTGTCATTAGACTTAGATGTTACAAGTTCCAGTAAGAGACACTAATACGGAAAGGGCCCATTCTTTGCTTCGAAGGCAGCCGTAATTCTGCAGGCGAGACTGTTAATCAGTTGTCGCCTGTTACGCGTTAAAACATGTAGCTAGAGCTTTTTGTGATATGGGTCTTTAGAATCTGAAGTGAAGCTGGCGTTTTATTTCATTCCAAAGATGTTTAGAGAAATTAAAGTCGGGGATTTGTGCCAGTCAATCCATTTCTGCAATGTTATTGTCCGCATACCATTCCTTCAAAGAAAGTGCTTTATGACAGGTGGCGTTGTCATGCTCATACAGGTAACTGTCATCACTAAATTGTTTTTTGTATTGTGGATAGGACCAATTTAATCAAAATGAGTTTGTATTCTTTCGTATTGAGCGTAATGCTACCGTCTCAAAGTTTTACTGGTGGCAGTTTTCGAGATTTCTCTACACTCAAACCTTCTTATTCGTTACTTCAAATTACATGCACAGTACATATTTTTGGTTTGTGGGGTCAAACATTAAGCTTTAGTTGTCTGGAATTCTGACTTACACCTATAGTGGTGATTGAATAATAAATTGCACTACAAAGCTCCTCACTGTTGTTTTATACGACGATTACGAACTCGCTCTTAGACACAAGGCAGTTTTTTCTGTTATTCTACGTGGTAGCTGGCCATGTTTTATTTCTACTTTACTATAATGTTGTTAATAGTTGATGTGGTTACATTGAGGAAAGCTGAAATATCTCTAATTCACATTCAAAGTCATTGAGCCTCTATGACTTACTCATTCTGCTCATACTGTTTGACACTGAACAACTCTACGTTGACGTTGAGTTCGTTGGCGATGTTGGAGTTTTTCATTTAAATATCTAACCACCTTCTCTAGAGATGACCTGGTGTGGATGTTGAATGAGTAGTTTAGGTCGCTCCCATACTTCTCTACATGAAAATTAGAATCTTCGGGCTCATAGTTGTATAAACCACGTATAATGAATGATTTTCGTCGATAGTGAACAATTGTTTAGCGCTCTAGGAGATAAACTTCTGAATGGTTAGTACATTAGGATCTTTGTCTAAAAGTGTGTTTCGTACAATCAAAGAAACGCCCGAAGATGCTTCTAAGGGCTCGGCTCAAGACCACCTTGAAGCTTTCCTAAGTGAGCATTTGCTGTGTGCTCCTAAACGGGGCAAAAATATATCATTATAGGGTTTATAATGGTTTTGTAGTTATCAGTTTGTTGCAAAAGGACAGTCGGCTCCTGGGATGAAAAAGAAGACATGAGTTTGTTGGGTTTCCCATTGCTCATTTCAGGCTGCAAGGGAAGTTTCTTTTTTTATTTAAAGTCGCTCTAAGGTAACGTGCCTCTTCTAGTAAAAGATTCAGAAATTCGACAGGTTGTTTTATTAACCAATTTGGTCCTTTGTTAAGAATTGGATAGTCATACTCTTGCTGATGTTGATTTAGTTGAGCTTGCTTAACTTGTTTTGGACTCAACATATCACTACGGAGCAGCAAGCTTGACAGCACCGTGGAAAATGTCGTGGAGATGTCCCGGGTGTGAAGATTAAATAATTTCAGGGGCCCATAGAGGCCCCTTTGGTGACCTTAATCCGGTACTTCTGATAGGAGAGGGAGGGCTGAATCAACTGGATCATCGGTAGTAGAATGGACACCAAAATCATCTTGTCAAGAAAGCTGTTATTGCAAATCTTCTCGAAAACTTTGGCCATATCAAGGAAGACTAGAGCGACGATCAGTTTCTTGGTGAAACCTTTCGTGATTTTTTCATCGCCCAGAGGAGTTGGTGCTTCTTTTATATCTTTTAGCAAATTAGAGGTAAAATTTCCAACACTTTTAATCAGATAGTACAAAATGAATTTTTATCTTTAAGATTGTCAAAATCAGGAGACTTGCTTGCACGTATACATTTAACAACTTTTTGCTTTAACGAGCGTTAGCCTTAGTGGGATTGATAAAAACTCATTTTTACCAAACGTTAGGTGCAGAAGATTATTTTATTAAAAATAATAAATAATTAAGGTTATCTTGAATGTAATTCCTTGACATATAAAAGTTTGAGGGGTCGATAACTGTCGTAAAATACATATACACAAAAATTTGATTCTCCTATTTTGCACTTAGAAACACTACACAGTATTTTTGCTTTTGTCTATATATAACATACTTCGTTACGTATCTCAGGGTATCTAAAATTACTTACACATTTTATTTTGATGTAATGCGTATTTGTGCGCATATTTTCCATATGTTACAACCTTCGCCATAAATCGCTAATGTCAAAATCAGTGACCTTTTATTGATAGTTTCTTCAAGGATTAGGATATTCTATTTTAACATTTTTATGTCAACTACTGCTTTTCCTTTTCTTTATAAGTACAAGGTTATTTATAAACCCATAAAGCATTTTAATAATTTGGAACAAGTTAACTACGGAATGCATCATGATAATTCTTTCGATGATGCAGAAAGAAACTCTTCAAGTCTTTAAAGCAAAATCCTGTTCGCATAAGTGTCGTGCTTCTAAAAGGAAGTAGCAGCAAATATGGCGTCCAGGAAATGTGAGTAGTCATTTCGTGTTGTAGATTATATGAGAACGGTGGCGAACAGAATTCCAAAAGGCAACTTATGTTTTCAATACTATCAAGGAAAAAAACAAGAAGAGGAAAAACAAAGGAAAAATGTATCACACTGTTTTGCAAAATTTACATTTTCTTTGCTCGATAATGATGTCTTAGCTGAGGAATAACCTTCATCTTGGAATTTTGCATATGTTTTCTTGACACTGTTAAAAGCAGAAGCTGTCTTCTAGAATTCTGTTCCAAATCGTTGATTTGGCTAAAACAATTTCTAATAAAGGTTAAGGTTTACCCAACAGTTGAGTAATAAACGAGAAATTGCTTTTTGAACCCGTTAATCACTTTAGTACTTCTGCAACTAAGTGGTTGTATAACCTTTTGTTTTTTTCTCCATCTATAGCACTGTCATGGGCAAGAAATATAAGATTGGACTCAAAACAATAGGGAAACTAGTCAACATGGCAAGAGGTAGAGAAAAATTCAAAAATGTGGTCACCAACATCCAATAGAGTGGATAGGCAGTCGAAGAAGAAGAAACAATTTCCGCTTGCTCCCTACCTACCTAATAAACTTACAGGACTTAAAGATAATAAAATATTTTTGGCAATATGCTAATTTTTTTGGTAAATCAGTATAGTATAATTTAAATAATCTAACATAATATATAATACATAATATTTTAAAATAAAAAAGAACAAACCAAAGCGTCCCTATCATCTACTTACAATAGAAATGTCCAATTCATGACCCACCATGAGCCTGGTCCACATAAACCGACCTGAAGTGTGCAGACCCACAATTTCTGTTCTTTTGCGACTAATACTCATGGCACGATCATTACCGACATATATAGCTTTTATATGGTTAGAACTGTTAAACCTAAAAGTAATTAAAAGAACAGCAATACAACATAATTTTGACCTTTCGACCCATAAAACTCGAGATGACCCATTTGTTTGTAGCATATAACTGCATCAAAGAATCCACAACTTCATTTTCTTTCAGGAGACGGTTGACCCTATCCGACAAATGATGTCACACCCACAACTGGCAGCACCCCCATAGAAGTTACGTTTGCTCTTTGACTCTTCGACAATGATTTATGGAAAATACGGTAGTTTCTATAAGATGAGGACGAAAGGAAAGAGAAGAAAAGCAAGAAAATTTATGTTAAATTTTTTTATTTAGATTACATGTCTTTTATAATACTAGGAGTCGGAAGGAGAAAGAAAAACAGAAAAATACTCATTTCAACATCGTCTTCGGATTATTAGAATGTTTTATTAGCAATAGAAACAATGAAATGAGAAGAAGAGGAAGATAGTGATACATATTGTAACGAATTTCCGAATAAACATATGCGGCTGAAGTTTTTTTTTTTGTATACTGTCACGCTCGACGGCAGACACAATGCCTTCTAGAAATCCAGCTGCTGCATGCGTGTGCGGCGAACCTTCTGGGGTTTTCTCTGCCGACTTCTAGGGACGTGTTCGAATGCCTTCTGGAATGGCGCTGGTTAGGTGCAAATATCGCGCAGCGCGGCTGAAAGCGCATTCAAATTCGAAGTAACCACGCAACAAGGAATTCAATAACTGTGTGTTAATGATTTTCATAACCTTTGAGTAAAATGAATAAGTAGTTTAATGAAATTTGCATGTCTTATTCACCACTAAAAAGAGCAGAAACGTTACAATACCAAGGTTCATAATTTATTAGAGCCCGCCACTTCTATTCTGAAGAACAAGTTTATACGAAAGAAACGAATATAGAACACAATATGGAATTTGAAATTGGTTATTTACACCTGCACCAGACTTACGCAACCGTAACTTCAGAATATGTAATGAAAGCGCTTAAATCATGTTTTAATACACCCATTGTGCAAATTGCGAAAATTCTAAGAACGCTGCAAAGTGTGCCAATTTTATTATTTATGGCCTAGGTGTGGTTACTGACAAAAATATTTTGTTCGCCATTTTTTCTTGGAAAGTTGTAAATAAATACTAGGCTTCGTTCTTAATGTGCTGATATTTGGTTCGCCGTTATCGGTAACGTACTGATTTGTATAAAAGCAATAGGCTATTAGGTATATCTGGACTTACTTTCATACATTTAATATTGATTCAACCTTCACGTTTATTTGGCTGCTAAATGAAGATTTTGTATAAGAAACAAAAATAAGAACACGAGCACATCAAGAAACCAAACTTCGAATGAAGGTGACCTCATTAAAATTATTGCATTACATATAGTGTCTATCATTTAGATATATAGATGTTAGGCATTCACAAAATTACAAGTAACGGGAAAATATTTAAACGAGCAATGATTATTTAGAGCCTACAGATTTGTAAAAAAATAAAATTCATGGTATAAAGAAACTCGGTTTCATTATTTTTCTATCAAACCTGGTAGATGCAGACCAAGCAGGTTTCTATCAGGTTAAACCGATAAAGTTATAGGCATCATCTTCTTTATCTTCTCATTTTCATTTTTCTCAAATTCTCCTTTATGTTGTTTTGGTTTTCTTTTTCCCTTTTGTTACAGGAAAAGTTTTATGAAACTTTGTTTTTAGTTATTAAAATGTATGATGTATTATAGTTGATTGATCCAAATATTGTTCGAAGAACTTTCCCTTTCCATACAGGCAATAGAAATTCGTTTTGTTTATAGTGAGGCAAATTCCAATACCATATTCAATAGATCGGTCGCTCATACGCCTTTGTAGTTTTTGAGTTGTTCCTAGATTCATGTCTTCCACGACTCTATTAACTTATAACAATATCACTCTTTTGATTACAATTTGTTTTCTTTAGTTAACACTGACCAAGCATCTCAAATTTCTGATGTTTTTTACCATTTGTGCATTATCTTGTTTTTTTTACATTTAGTAGAGACTGAACTTCCCTAATTACAATTTCAAGGTTCTCAAAACAAATTTATAGACCTAACCACAAAATATTGTCAGCAAACACTCAATATTAAAATAAAGAGGGGTGAGAGGAGAAAGAGACGGTGAGAAAGAGGGAGTGGGAGAAGTTGAGAGGAGGGGGGGGGAGAAAGAGAGAGAGGCATAAAGAGAGAGAGGAGAGAGAAAGAAAGATAGAGAGATATCTCAACACAAACCTTATAAAATTTTCAAAATGTAATTTTCCTTTTGCTGTTCAACTTTTGAACGTTACATGAAATTTCATAACAATCAACTCAAAAATAGCAAAGTTGATTTTTCTGCACCAGCCTTGTTCTCAGTATTGTCTTGAGGATTGCACGTATGTCTGAAGATATTTTACTGAATTTTCTTACAGTTTCAGTCCTTTTATTTTCCAAACAGAATAAAATCGTATTTGCCCTAAATTAATTCGTACTTCTAAATGAACGGCTATCTGATCTACCTCTTAAGATTTTCAAGAATAAATTGAGTATGCTTTCTTCAAATGTTGTAATCTGATTAGTTTAATGGTTACAGCAGTACTGAAAATGCGTAAACATTGATTTTTGCATATTCATAATTTCAAAATCATCAAATACAAAAAATTCTTGAATGGAAAAACCTAACAACCTCTATAGTGACAATAGTACCAATTTTGTGGGGAGACCAACTTGGTGAAAGCTTTAGAATGAAAAAAACTACACTAGGAATTAAACATTAAACTCATATCTAGATATTGCGATCTACCTACATCATCATGGTGGGATGTACGTTAGGAGCATATCGTCAGGACAACCAAGAATCAATTGAACGATATTGGTAAAAGTAAGAAGGGCACAGATGAGCTGTGTATCTGCACTTTAACTGTGACTGTCTCTATAAAGGAAAAGTTCTTAAATACAATAACAGAGCAAGGTGATAAACTTATTTATGCTATGTTTGTACAGCCCCCATTATATGCTCATTTTTCAGACAAAAAATACCTTTCAACAAGAATTTAAATTTCGACTTAGAAGACTTGCTCTTCACGTACAATGGAAAAAACTTAAAGGGTCAAAGCTCCAATTATGCTGATGGGCATGAAAGATCATTGGGAACCATCGAGAGGCTACTGCCAGTCGAAATACTGTAGCGAAATTACCTAATAGAGCTAAAATTACCCAAATCGTCCAACATCTTTGCCATCTTAAAGCAGCAGTCGGAAAGGGTGTGCTGAAAGTAGAAAAAGCTGCAGAAAAAGTTAAATATGTACACGATATATAGGGGAAAAGGAAGACTGTATAACCATTTAGATATATGTTATGTCAAATATTTAAATACTTAAGTGTTCTGTTCATTTTCCTTACAAAAGAAGGCGGGAGAAAATTTTTAGATATTATAATTTATTAAACTTAACCTGTTTATTGAGTATAAAGAAAACATGTTGTCCTTTGCAAGAAGAAGGTTTTACGTCAGTATTGTGGTGCACAAGCTACATTTTATTAATATACTTAGCCGAATGTAGATACTTGTTGTAGAAACATGTAGTAAAGATAAAGTAATTTTATAAGACCAAGAAAATTGTATGGAACAAAATCATCCGCCCAATGATTCCACCAGCTGAAGCTGAATTTAAACGGACTAACTTTTAATCGCAGAATTCGGATTTCTTTATGTAATACTTTAAGCAACGTATTACAAATAACTATACCATTTATAGACAATATTTTGCGCTAGTCATGTCTATAGATTGGTTTTGAGAACCTTGAAATTGGAACTAGGAAAGTTGAGTTTGTAGTAAGCGTAGAAAAAATAAAACAATGCGCAACCATGAGAAACAAAAATTGATCATCATAGGGTTAAGATAATTGATCAAGAGCATTTTGCGCCAAGATTAACTATAGAAAATAAATGGTGGCCCAAACTAAAGCAAGATTGATAATAGTTAATAATATTTAGGTCTGTCTTATTACAAGCAACGCTGAATGAGAAAGGAAAGTTTTTAGAAGAATTTGGAACAGTGTGCTGCGAGCAAATCTGAGAAGCAAAAGAAAAAAGGGAGCTTAAAAAATAAAACCACAATAACACAGGGGAGGACTTGAGGAAGACGGAAATGAGCAGTTGAAGAAAGGAAATGAAGAAATAATCTGCACCTGCGAGGTTAGGTAGAAAAATGATTAATCTGGTTTTCTTTTAACAAATGGATTCTATTCTTTTTAAATATCAAAGTAGTTGCTGAAGGAGATTATACACCAATGGAGACGTTTTTGTACTGTTTGCGGCAGATTTTGTTTGAATGTTGTTTAATTTGTTGATTACGCTTTTTTGATACTATCCAAAGATTCAAAATGGGATTCTTTGGAATATTTCAAATAAATTCAACGTCGATTGACAGTCACATCACATAGTTCATTTTTCAACACAAAATTTATTTTCTATTTTTCTCGGTACTGTAAAGAAATGTTTTGCCTTCTGGTCAGTTGTGCTATGGATAGAGAATGTTTTCCATTAACATTTTGCCAATAGATTTTAATAACGCACCTCACAAACAGAACTTCATTTAAGACTCTTTCTTGCGTACCAACCGTAACAAGTTAAAATTCGTATTGAGTTTACAGTAAGGGTTTTTCTAATTGTTGTAGGAAGGTGGACGCAACAGCTTTGTCAATTCGCTCACAGTGTTGTCAGCCTTATTATTTTTCTGCCATACCTGTTTGGTGACATAAAACATACTTTTGTCGTAATCTAGATTTGTACAGTGTTTGAGTTGATAATGTTGCGTTTTATAAGTAAAGAGTAACCAGCATCTTTTTGTAGATCTTTACAATATGAAATAGATTTATATAATAGTTTTTTGTTAGATATTTATTGGTTTTTGAAAAGATATTAAATTTTTTCCATTTATTTAAATCCCAGAAGGTTTCTGTTTTATTTTATCACTAAATGTCATACTACGAATTGGATGTTTTACAAAGGGAACGCGGTACAATTATCTTCAAAGAATACAATAAGCCCCTTTTTGCTGGACAGAGGTAAAATAATGTGGCAATTTGTTATAACAGAGCTTTATTTGTAACTATGGGATAGTTTCATATAATATGTCAAATTTTTTATTAACAGTTTATGTTTGTGACGAACTAATAGCTCAATGTTGGTATCATAATTTGAGTAAGAGGAGAAAAGTAAAGCCCATGCTGATGATGAAGATAGAAGTTTCAACTTAACCACAGCATCCATAAGCCGTCACCGTGATATTGAGAAAGTTAAAAACTTAACAAATGGGTTCCTCATGAACTGACAGAACCCAACACGAGCACAGGTTAGAGATGACATCTCTCTTGCTATTCAAGCATCACACAGAATCTTTTTTGAGTCAAATTATATCCTGAGATGGAAAATGGATCCTGTATGATAACTAAAAACGAAATAAACAATGGTTGGACTGCGAATACTAACAATACTGAAGAGCAAGTCTTCATCTCGCAAATGGTCTAGCAATGGCATCTTTTGCAACCTGGTGAAACAACCACAAGAGATAAAATGGAGAATTTCGATACTTCTTCCCGATAATACGACGTTTCCCATAGCACGACGAACTTACCACACCTTATTTATCTAATCATTTACCAACAGGTTTTTTCTTTTCTGGAATTTAGACTACCATATGCAAAATCAGCACCATGATAACTGTTTGGTGCTCATCTCTAAACCCCCTTGTCCCGAATCCCATCTCTACCTGTAACCTTGATTGTCCGCTACCCGCCCGAGTCACAACTAAACGGGATTTTTAACGCCGCCAAGGAATTCCGATTCGAACCCTCGTGAGCGATGGAGTCAGCAGCCAGCTGACCAGGTGCTCTATTGCGCTGTGCTTGCACGCTGTCGCTGCCTTTTGTACGTTCCGCCCCGTCCGTAGTGCCCCAGTACAACTGGCCAAGGAAAACCCATCCCCGGGTTGAAGCCGCCAACGAAGAGCACGCGAAAGTTTGCCGTCCAGGCTGACAGAGACCGTTACGTGCGGTAAGTCTCGTTTTAGTTGTTCCGTCGTGGGTTTGTTCCCAACAGCACTTTTTCCCCGCAGTCTGGACCTGCCGCCCACTATATTGGAAGTTATTTAATCATAGTTGTTTTTGTTTTTCTCAATTTATTTGTTTTGCTTAATTGTTACTTTGTGACTAATTTCGTTTTGCCCAACATATAGTTTACACAGCTCTGTTTTGTTTTATTTCCTGTTTGTATATCGAGTTGTTTTAACTGTGCTTAATTATCAAACAATAACTGAGCGACTGTTATTTCGGCTTTCAAAGCCTTCTTCAGCAATGAATGAAAAAGAAATGTAATTTTGCGAAGTCTCCATGTTCACCGTTATCATCGCCGACTATAAGTGCGTAATTATGAATTATCATATTTTTTAGTTTTAGTTCTTACGAAGCATAAAAAACACTATCTAAAAAGTTAACGTTCTCATTTCCTGAGACAACCTTCGCGTCTTTGTCTGGCAGCACGTTTTAATACACGCGCTTAATCGCGGATTTGCAATTCTTAATGTCCCATTTGAATGCCGGCGCTAGTGCAGGCTGCATCTCAGGCAGTTCCTGCAACACATAGAATCTTGATGTGTGCAGGCCGATGTGACACATATTCGAAAACGGACGAGTCGTTGAACCCGGGCTCGGGGCTTTGTCAGCCCCAGGTAGGCTCGATGAATAGGAGCAGTGGGAGAGTAAGAGTTGGCTGGGTTGTAGGACAAAGGTGCATTTGTTCAATTAGGCGCGGTGAGCTGCGCCATGAAAGACCACTTGGGCTGACACCGATTATTTCGGCCAGTGGGAATGAACTCCCATTTATTTCTACGTTTCCGAGCGCCGAAAACGTGACCCGTGATTTCGTGCTGTTCCTTCGGCACCCCAGATTCAAGAAGAGTTGTTTGATGATCTGATTTGTGCGAGTACCAAATTATCGCGAGTCTGTAGTTTTTTCTTTCATTTTATTAGCAAGTAATACATATTTTCTGCCCGATTCTCTTTCTTTATCTGGCTGAAAGAAGTATAATACCATCTTCCCGAAACTTTTGTGGTTAGTTAGCAAAATATCATTTCTGGTGTATTTTTATGTAACTTTATTGTGACAAGAAAAGAAATAAATAATAATTACATGGGGCAATATACGGAGAATGAGGTAGAATATTCCAGTCAAACGTCGACAATTTGTTTTTAATGGTTAAAGATAATTGGTGTCATCGTTCTGGAAACGACGTCTTGTCTGTTCCTTAATTCTGGTCTTTAGTGTGTCATGGTTTTACCTTGTAGACGCAGTTCATAAAAAATCATACTCTTCTAATCCCATCAAATAGATATCAAAACTTTCTTCAAGTGAAGGCCGGGTCTTACTACCGTGAAATGTTTATCGCTCGACCAACATTCTTATAGAGAATCCAAATTTTATTCCTGGCAAGCAATATCTTCCAAGAATTTTTTTTGCTTCACTATTATGGAGGTTCCTCTTTGTTAACTGATGCAGACTTTAGAACGATTGACGTAGCGAACTTTATAAGATAATTATGTACTGTTGTTTGGGAAATGAACAGTATATCGCGAATTTTCCTAAACCATGGTTTTGAGAAGATTCGTATCTGTGGTGGATCACCACTTTCAAACCTTCTAAACCAAGTGTAGACTGTCTGAATAGTCTCATAAGCGGTCCAATGTTTGAAGTATAGTTAGCACTCCTCCGTTTATTAATGCAATGCAATCTTACATGTCATAATGGTTCATTTGATGATTTATACTTAAATATGTAGAAAAGTGTGTGTGAAATCCTTCAGTAAGGAGAAAACGTGTTCTACAAAATTTAGAAAGGATAATCCTCGCGTGATTCATAAAAAGCAAATGCAACCCCAACAAGATACTGTTTGGGACGGTTTTTGGGCAGTGTCTTTTCGAAGGTGATGCTGAAAACGCTGTAACTGTAAATAGCGATCGTTATGGTAATCCAGTTTTTTTGGCACCAACTGGGCAATACGGATGTGGAACAAATGTGTCCTTTATAAACGCTGGATGCAGATCAGAAAAGAAACTTTTGAGACAACCTTACAGTAATTCCAAATTTAAATGAAAATTGTTTTGTATATTTGTAGTTTATTTTTGTTTAACACATCTAATATTTTTAGCAGATTTTAACTTACATTTTTTAATTTCTTGTCTACACACAGGTGACTTACAACGCGTAAAAAAGCTGCAACTAAAGAGAGAAAAATTGATACAAACGAAACAACTTGACACCATAGAAGTTTAATTTGTGAAGGAGGATAAAGAATTAGAAATAGGTAATGTGCAAATAAATTCTGTTCTTCTGGGTAACACTTAAAGTATTTTTTGTGTTTTGCATTATAAGGTGGATAGAACATTCGCGGTGGACCGCTACTACGATGAGTTGAAGGGAAGAAAACTGATTTCTAATTAAGGAATTCGCAGCCATTCTGTTTGGCGATAATGCCTAAAGCAAATCACAGCCAAAGCAGTAGCTCTGAAAATCAAAAACCAAAAGTAAAAATCAGAACTTGTCAACTAAAGGTAATCTTGCCAGCTGGTATTGTAAATAATTTAAAATACAGGACGAAGTAAGATTTTCTACAAAACGATGATTAATGTTTTTGTTTGCATTTTAACTAGCCAAAGCAGCTGAATGGCATACGAAACGAAGATTATCTACAGTGCCGTGACTAAGTTCATTCAGAAATTTAGGAAGTTCTGTTAATGACTAAGATATGTAAATCTGGGCAGCCGAAGAATGTAACAGATATATCAATGATGGTGCTGGAGGTAATCGCCACTGCCTTTGCTAAAATTAGTTGTCCATATTTTGCTCATTAGCAAATAGCCTGAGATCTAGTTGCAATAGCACTTGGAAACTTTTTAAGTTAAACAAACACTAGTTTTGCCTCTCACTTCTTTCTCTATTTTCACTTTTTTCCAATTTTATATTATGGAAGGCGCCTAGAAGAGACTGTTTTGTAACCTAAGTATCGTTCAGAGACGACTTCAAGTTTATCTATGGCGGTATATATGATTCTGCGTAGATGTATATATGATTCTGAGTAGAGAAGAGCAAGAACTGCCTGTTAGAATCTCAATTAATTTTCAAATGGAATTTATGGACATGTCGAAAACGTTCAGTTTGCTCTTCCAGACTCTCCCTTTCTGCTACTTTTTGTACTTTTGTAGGTCGTTGTTTTTATTTTTATGTAAATGACTTATTTTTTTATCTAATGCGGGCGGGGTTGGTGAGAAGTAAACGACGTCGCTACCAGGTTTTCATTAAAATGGAAATCTTGCGAATAGTGAGAGTTCAAAGCGGCTTTCTTTTTGTCGGATTGTGACAAAAGCATTGAAAACCTGTAGAACATAGTGGGTGGAAAGCTTTTCTATCGGCCTGTTTTGCCTAAGAAAATTACAGATATTCTCAGATTGGGATGGTTTTTTCGAATCTAGTTATCAGCGAGTCACTACACCTTCTGTTGAAAAGGACTTTTCCAAGTTCATAGATGTGGCGGAAAATATTGGTCGGTTATTTCTATTGCGCGAGTCCTTACAAATCAACAATCCTGTAAATAGATATTCATGAAGTCCATGGGATGTTTTCCTTTTGAGTACCAAAAACTTTGACTACTGCCGAATGTCTTGAGGTGGAACCTTTATAGAAGTAGCTTTTGGCTCTACGCAATACAGTCATTCGTTTTCGTGGCTTCAAAGCAATTGCATCTTAGGGAGCAGTAGTGTCTTTGCTTTTGCTGTTTTGCGATGATAAGGTTCTTCGAACTAGAAAGAGCGTTGCTACTCTAGCGCACACATGGCCGCACCCAAGCAAAAACATAAAATTTTTGATAATAATAATATCTTTACCTTGAATAATAATGGCTATGTAGCCCCTATTTAGCCTCTTTTTGTACATGCTTCTCCTTTTTGATCGTGGGTAGCCCATTTATTCAACTTTGTGGGAACCTAAATGTTAAGATAAATTACACAAAATAGACGAGAAAAAACTACATGGTTACACGGTTTTGTTACACTCACGCAACATTTCCATCATAATACCAAGACTAGGTTAACTGGCATATTTTTGTACTATATGTTTCCTGTTGGCAATCCTAAATGCTTCAGGAAAAATGTTAGAAAGTATAATATTATTCAAGACTAGAAGTTTCAATTGATTTGTAGATTTTGTGAGTAGTATGGACCACTATTGAATGTTTTAACAAAGAATTGTCTGTGGGGGTGTATTCCTTGATAAATCGAAGGTCAGCAAAAAGTAGAAGTAAACCAGATGTGAGAAGGCACTGGTGTGAGTGTCCGAGTCTTATGGTCCTTTTCAGTGTTTTCCAAATTATCTTACTCCAACGTTCAGAACTACGACAACGGTGTCATACACCGACAATTTGCAGTTTTGTACTTTTGTAGGTTTAAAATAAACAATTTGTCCTTGTCGGATAGAAAAGAAGGTAAAGACTTTTAATCAATAGAAACTGTGAATGGTAAAAATAAAACTAATTGTGTACTAGACCGACACAATCTATGTATCCTCTACTAAGTTTAAATTGATGCTGCTCCTAATTACTACGCTGTTAAGTGACCACCTCGTCGTCTAAGCTCTAGTGTCGGCACTAACAGGAATGTTAAGTTGTCATCAGTCTATTTCCAGATGAAGCAAACTTTAGGTCAACATAGAAATTATCAGGCAAAAATCTAAGGGACTTAAATGATATAAATTTGTATTGGACATCAAACAGTGAAAAACAATGTTCAGAAAGAATCATGATGTAATGCGGGAGCTGGTTGGCAGAAATACTGGCCTTTTCTTTATAATTCTTTTGAACACGAAGCAGTAGTGGTTACTGAGCACTGTCATGGCTTATTCCAACCCGAAAAGCACTTTCAGCAAGCATTCGGCTGTCGCCCCAAAGAAGTCGGGGGACAATTAAATTTTTCTCTTGATACGTTGGTTCTCGAGCAACGTCAGTAACCTTAATTTTTATTTGCTTCTGCCTCCTCCAAAAAAAGTGTCACATGTACACTTGAAGACTCAAGGGTGTTTTACGTTATACTTTTGTTTAGTTTACAACTGGATTTTGTCCTAAACGATCCACACGTATTAAAATCGTATTTATACTGTATGTTGCAAAATATTGAATTAACACAAATTTTGTATACAAGGAGTCTGAAACAAATAATTGAGATGTCAAGCATGAGGGGGTTGCTAATCGGTTGGAGAACTGAAGTTAAGTTAAAATGCAAATGAAAGTGCAATTCAAATAATTTCATGGGATTATCAGTTAGAGTTCATAATATTAACAACCACATCAACGTCAAAGGGTTATTGCGGAACTCTGAAGAAAGTTTAGAATTTCATTGAAAATAAAGGTTGCAGAGTACTTGTCAATGGTAATGCTGCTCTTCATAACGGTACATTTTACACTTCTGCTCACATCTGAGGTTGACTGAAGCAGTTCTATTTGGAGAATTGCAAATGTCTTTCTTATAACTTAGACTTGACGGCTGGTGATTTTCACCTAATTTCAAAACCAATGCAAACCAAAGCTGTTATAGTTTGGACGGGTGTGCTCGACAGATGTATGATTGCAGGACAGATAATTTTTTTTTATTTTCCCAAACTGATGTAAATTTCAGTCAGAAACTGTAAGTTCCATTCATGGAACGATAAGTTAACAAATACAGCTGAAAAACTACATGGCTTGTTATAAGAGTACCCTTTGAGATAGTTTTATAAACCCTTCTTTGTTTACAAGTAATGAGGCTTACATTTATTTGTTTGGGTATCATATATTATTTTGGATGGGCATCAAGCGATGATGTTACACTTTCAAAATATTCCTGAAGTGTCGATTCTTTGATTAATAAAGAACGATATTTCAGGTCTTTTCAGGTTGCCCTTTTTCCCATTTTCCCGTGTTTAACTTTTTTATGGATCTTTTTGTTCTTTGATTTCTCCTGCACCGATTCGAAGAAACTTTCAATTTCCAGAAGGACCAGGAAGGCAAAAGATGCGATAAAGCCAATTTCCACTGAGATTCTGTAATGGTCTTCTCCGGAATCAATGCAAGTGGCCGACGATTTTCGCGTACAAAGGTCTATACTAAAATAGTCTTGGAAAAATGTTCTCTCCTGGACCAAAAAACACTAAAATAATAAAGCGTGCACGTTTCAACTTTACCAGACTTCAACGTGATAGATTATAGCGTAGGGTGAATTTCAGAGAAAAAAGACTTACGTTAGGAAGCACACCAGTGTATATAACCTGAAAAAGCACTGAAAACACTAGAACGAAATTTTTACCCCAAAAGTCTAAAAGATGTCATCAAGAACAGGGGAGAACGCAATTTTTTTTCTATGAACCTGCAGTTTATCTTTTATTCAATGCATTTAAAAATTAAAATTTTCATTAAGGTTGCTGTTAATCTTATCATGATATTAACTTCTCTTTATATTAATCTTGTAATTTCTAATGTTTTTTTTATTTACCTTTAAAGATTAAAGAACAAACCTGCGTAAATAATTACTTAACTGACTGACTCGATAATAAAAACTTCCAATCTAAATCACCAGTGTTAGGAGCTAAACTTTTTGAATACGTGATCTTTCTGCCCTAAAATTTGAGGTATAACGTAAAATTGGTAGAATGGTAAAAATTGGTAAAAGGAAAACTAACAAACTAACGTTTCTAGTAGTTGTTATCGAGGCGACAACGACTCTATGTAGCGCAGTATAAGGTGTTACAAATTTATTACCAACATATTTCTACGTAACTTCAATACTTTTTTAAATTTATAGTCTTTTCAATTTTTTAGTTTGTGCTTCTTTTTCATTTACTGTTATGAAGTATTTAATGGAATTAAAAAATTGATATGGTCTTCTTAACAAATAATAATAATTGTGAAGATCAAGGCTTTTATATGTTCGCTCTAACTCCTCGCTCGTCGCGTACCATCTCTGATTCAGGGCGATGTGGTAATCAGAGCGCCTTAAACCAACTCTCTCTAGTTGTCTTTGATATTTGGGGTCCAAGATCGAACCCAAGTCCTTACCCGCTCGACTACGAACCGACTACAGGCTCCTTTTGGCGACCTATTAGTTCCAGTCCGAAGGCTGCTGAACGAATTAATGCTTTAACTTTTATTTTAGCGGCAACCAGTTGCCTTGACATTATTTTCAATTATGCCACAAGAAAATGTATTATCAACCTTAATAATTTTTTAATTAACTTGAAAAATTGGCTTCATTAGCTCCGCTTTATGTGAATTTTATTAGCAGCGTGCAGCTTCTAATAATAGCACCTCCATGACCACAGGAACTTGTGGTTTAGCTGTTCGAGATGAAGTTATGTTAATGTTTTGTTCTCTAATTTACCTAAGTTTTTAAGCTTCTTTTTAAAAATTAAATGTTGAAATAAAAAAAATAAAGGACATGCAGATGAAGATTCAGAAGTGCGATCAAAGCTACTTTTGTGTCATTTATTGGAAGTTAATGATTTTACATTGACCTTTAATCTTCTCCAAACGACCACAGATTGCGTTTTTAGCATAATAGAGAAACTGCTAATTAAATCGGCACGTGCCGAACGCTTGTCAAAGTATTTCAGCAAATTCCCCGACTATCAAAGTCGGCATCGCGCGACGGGAGGGCGATTCGAATACTTTATGTCTATTTCAGACTCGCGCTGCGGGCGATCGCAATCTGGCGATAACGCGCTGTTTTTATCCGCAATTATCCAACATCACGTTTCAAAATGTGCTGCAAAATATTTACGGCTCGTGCCTTGCTTGTTGTGCTGACCCATTTTGCGTCAGGTTCATGCTCGCACCGTCTTTGAAGCTCCGGTCAAGGATGCTCTTGGGCGTCATTTATCGGGAGGGCCTGTTCCGCGACCAGCGGCCGGACGAAATGTTATGGACGCGCTTTGCGTAAACGACGCCGTTTATCGTGGAGTAATGGGAATTCCGACACAAATTAATTCATTCAGAATAGTGAAAGGCTGGCTGCTACTGTTTTCGTTGGAAAGGACCTGAAAACAGCCTGGAAGTAGCGCTTTTTTAGCTGCTAGAGAATGTGGTGGTAGATAATGTTTGGGCTTTTGCAGTATAAGGCATATCACAGTTTCAGAACATTTAAGGCCCCAAAATTTGGGCATAATAAAGAAATTGTTGAGTTGCTAATCATTAAGAGCCAAGTTAGGTCTTTAACTTTCAGTTCAACTATTCAAGTAAGAACAGTGTGAAAGTACCTTCGATGACCAATTACTTCCTTTTCTTTCGGATGAACGTGTTAAGTCTCTCCAACACTTCACAATAAACTAACATTTTGTGGTTCCTTGTACCATAAATTATCTCAACGAAATTCTACGTAGAAGTTCCTAAAGGGAATACCTCGATAAACGCTTTTACAATCAGTATCACGATGTTATAGTCAGAGGCACCTTTGCCCGTGGCGCAGATGACATAAAATTGACCTTAACATTTAAAGCATAGTTTGGAGATAATATTTTTAAGGAGACATAAACTATAAACAATTTTTGCAAGAACGAAGAGCAATTGAAAATGAAGATCATCGACTTCGCTCAGGACCAACCTAACTGGAGGGAATATTCGTATTGTTCGATGATGATCTCTCACTAATAATTGCTGAAATTGAATTAAGGTCGGAATAAGCTATATAATTGCATAGCCAATCATTACTGGCGATTTGGTATTTCCTAGTAAAAACTTCACATAACACTTCATATAACCTGAAGAGTACCTTATATGAAAATTACCTAAAAGTTATTTTCTTGTGTCTGAACTTCACGTGGATGCATTGAATGTAAACCCTAATTTCCTTTTACGCAGCGTGAGGTGAATGGAGGGGAGTGCGGCTTTTGAGCATTGTGGGTAGGGTGAAGAAAATTCACGACAGGAATCTTACCAAATTTTGAGAAGACTTAAAGCGCAGTTCAAGAGCAAGGTTCTTAAGAAGACTTATGCGTGGTACAAAAAAGCAGTTAATAATGAAGGTTATCGACATCACTAAGGACCAGCCTGACCGAGGAGAATATTCGAATTATTTGTCGTTTTTTTTTGAGGATAACCGTCAAATAATAGTCACTGGAATAAGCTACGGTACCGGGCAGGCAATCATTAGTGACGATTTCGGATTTCGAAAGGAATCCGTAAGATGAGTCTTTTATCTTCTTGTTGAAGATCAGAACGGCAGCTTCTTGAAATGCGGATATACCTTTCCTACAGTCTGGACTTATCACCCTGCGATTATCATTCGTTTAGACAACTAAAAGAAGCACTTGGAAGACAAATTTGACGACAATATTACCGTCGTGGTTTCACAACCACCTTCATTTTAGTACAGCAGGATCAAAAAATTATCTGTCTGTCAGGAAAGATGCGTTTTTAAATGGAGAAAAATAACTTCTTATGTTTTCCGATTCCAATTTACCTAAATTTGTTGCATTTGTTTGAAGTATTTCCATGTTTGACTTCTAGTTGCCATTTCGTTAATGTTTTTAGTAAGAAAAGCCACCCATTCCTTGAGCTCAACGGATATTAGTCACTTATTTGGACATACACCGAGCAATTTGAGAAACTTGAACAAATTGTCTGAAAATTCTGAAATTGCAAATCAGATTTAGGAGTTCGTTCAACGTCTTCCCTCTTTTCTTCCCTAATTCGGTAATTTGTTCTATCCACGTATTTCTGTCTTCCCCTTTTCTCTTCTTCATTCTTCCCTCTTCAAGTATTTTTCTACACAATATTTCGGTATACATTCGTAATATGTGATCGTACCAGTTGAGTTGTCTGTTCTGCTCTGGTACTTCTCTAATTTCCTTATTTCGTATTCTGGCCGGCAGATCCTAGAAAACTTCCCGACTTACTTGACTTCTATATAGTAAACGGAATCCCTAGAAGGAAGTGCATAGTGGAATCTAACTTTGATTTCTGAACTGACCATACTCCGGTCATCGTCAGTATCAGCACAATTGTTGTTAATCAGTCGCCTCCCCCAAAGTTATCCTCAAAAAATACTAACTGGAATAATTTTCAAGACTACATAAAAACAAACATAAATCTCAAGTTACGAATAAAATCGCCTGATGACCTAGATAAAGCAGCACAATATTTTACTAGATTAGTGCAAGAAGCAGAATCCATACCTCAGAACGACTTTACTACAACCAATACTATCAACACACCGTTGCATATCCGTCAATTAATAGCTCAGAAACGCAGAGCTAGGTCATAGGTCAAGAAACATTGCAGATCAACATAATTACAATAGACTATCCAGAAAATTAAAAACAGCACTCAAAGAAGCCCAAAATACTAACTTCCAACATTACATTACCAGCCTATCCCCAGATGATCACACGCTGCGGAAGGCAACAAAAAAACTAAAAAGACCCCAGCTGTTTGTACCCCCTACCCGCAAACTTAATGGAGAATGGACACGTACTGACAAATACAAGGCTGATACTTTTGCAACATTTAGCTGAAGTATTCAAACCCGAGCCAGGTGGCAATGACAGGGAAGTAGAAGACTCAACCGATATTCCACTCCAAATGTCCCCTCCTATAAAACCCTGTTCACCACCAGAAGTCAAAAGAGAAATAGATAATAAAACATACACAAAGCTCCAGGCTACGATTTAATAACCGGACAAATATTAAAACAATTACTTCGCAAAGCCATAGTTCTACTAACAGTACTTTTTAACCGAATGCTCAGTCTGTCCTACTTCCCCATAATATGGAAACACGCCGAAATCATCATGATACACAAACCACAACAACCTCCACACAAACCATCATCATATCGACCTATCAGCCTCCAGCCCATAGTAAGTAGAATTTTCGAAAGACTCCTACTTAAAAGGATATACGTAGAGTATGAACCCCTGACGCTACTACCTAACCACCAGTTCGGATTCAGGGAACGTCACTCCACTATAAAACAGATTCATAGGGTAGTCAACGCAATTGCTAAGAGTATTGAAGACAAGAAATTCTGCAATGCAGTATTCCTTAACATTTCACAGACATTAGATAGTGTGGCACACGGGCTTTCTCTACAAAATAAAAAAAAAATCCAGCAATTTCTATCTCCTTTTAAAATCCTACCTAACCGATAGAAACTTCACAGTAAGATATAACGACAGTCAATCCAACTACCATACTATCGAATCGGGTGTTCCCCAGGGGAGTGTTCTAGGACCTCTGCTATTCCTAATGTACACTGCCAACATACCCCAAACAAATAACACCACAATTGCGTCGTTTACCGATGACGTAGCTGTATTATCTGTAAATGAAAATCCAGTATTGGCCTCTGAAAACCAACAAACTCATCTGCACCTCCTCACCGAATGGTACAACAGATGGAGAATGAAAATTAATCAAACAAAATCAGTCCAAGTCACATTCACCACCAGGCACGACCACTGCCCTCCTGTAACCATCAATAACGTACCTATACCCACTAGAACGGAAGCGAAATATCTTGGACTCATCCTAGACCAAAAACTCACCTGTAAAAAGCACATACAAACAAAACGCAGACAGATGGACATCAAATTTCGACAAATGTGTTGACTTGTTGAATGAAGCTCTCTCTAAACAAAAAGTTACTGTTAATCAAAGTTATAATCAAACCGATATGTACATACGGGCTCCAGCTGTGGGGATGTGCCAAGCCAACAAACCTAAAAATTATACAAATGCTCCAATATAAAGTGCTGAGAACAATAGTGGATGCTCCTTGGTATATCACCAACGACGCACTCCACAACGACCTAAAGATCCCCTTTATAAAAGAAGAGAAACAGCGAGCTGCCACCAAATACAAAGATCAAGTAACAAACCACGAGAACGACCTAATAAAGCAACTAAACAACAGCGGTCTCACTGTAAGAAGACCACGCAGAACCTGGCCTCAAGACCTAGCGTAACGTAGAAACCACGATCTACAAGGGGAAAATCAGTGGATGATTCCCTTACAAGTCATATACATTTAACATATTTACTCAATAGTCTGTATAGAAGTATATTGTAAATTCGCAAATTTCCAATAAAAAAAATCATATTCTATTCCATTTTGTTTTGTTGACTATACTTTTTAGATATTTCATCTCTATGTTTCTTTCGTATTTTGCTTATAATGCAATTTTCGCTGGCATATAAGATTGTTGATATTGTAATAGGATTATGTATGTTTGTGTCTATCTCCTTTTTTCTTAATATTGACTGGGCCTAATCTGGGGGCGCAGTTAGCCGTGTTTGGGGTCATACGAAGGGAAAAACCAAGCTCGCATACTAAACCACCATTACCCAATTCGAGATTATAGCCATTTGAGCATGCATCAGCTACAACGACAGATCCACAGTAGTCGTCCCAAGATGCACTGTAATATCTGACAATGGTTTACTCCTAGAAGTATGAGGGTATCGATAAATTTGCAAATCGAGATTTGAAACCTTGCAAAGACACCGTCGGTCGAGATTGAAATCCGATTCCATTATACCAAGACATGCGTCAAAACATTAGCCAATCAATTTTGGCTACTAATTGGCCAAATAGGCAGCGGTAGATCGAGACCGCCGACTTTCGAGACGGTTCTAATGCGGCTCGTAAAGAACCGATTACAAGCTAGGACGGAGCATGGTGGGAGCGCGACATGCGTGGATATTTACCTCGACGGTGGATTAATGCGATAAGCTACTTTAACAGACACACCTTATCATTGGACATAGCAACTTCCGGTTTTACCTCGTACTAATCCAGAAGCTGAAAGAAGTCGACGATGCCTTGCACGTCCTGTTGACTTGTAACGCTTAAGATGAGATCAAGGTCAGAGCGGAATGGTGGGCGGTTCTTCTGGTATTCGCAGAATTTGTAAGGGGCGCGCGATGCTTGGATAAATTAGTGCTGGTGAGAGATGCGAACTTTAGAAAAAACAAAACAGACCGAGACTGCTTCGTAGGTTAAGGTAGATTACTCTGTTTCTTTGTGTAGAACTAGAAGTGTTAAGAGTATTCGGAGCAATCAGCGGGTTTGAGTCACTTGTCTTGACTCGGATTTTGTGGTTTTCCCAAGTCCTGCATTAAGGGTAATTTCGGGGCAGGAAAATTGCGTGTATGACAGTTTACAAGAAATTGAGCATTGTGGAATTCAGGTTTAGGGTAGTATGATTGTCTTGTAAGAAAATCGTTTGTTAGCTTTTAAATCTCCAGTAGTTGCTGTTACCAGTCTCCAATTAAACCACAGTAATCCCCAACTGATACCTCTTCGCAAAATACACAATGTCATCATCGCGAGGCCAATTTATAAAACCCAAGGTTGCTTCCCCCGATAATTCCCCGATTAAGCGTTGGATCAAGGCTTCTCGATTTTGCAGAGCGGCCGGCCAGCACTTCCCAAAATCGCGCACCCCGATGCCCTTGGAACGCGCTGCATGCACGCCGGCCCTTATCGCCACACTTTGATCCCTGCCTGCACAAACTGCTGCTGCAGATAAAATTGGCAGCACGTGCGTCAAGGCACGGCCGACGCAGATTTTCCAGGCTGCTCAACCAGCAAATCGCGCCTGCTTACGTGGAAATGCCGTTTTGCGCGCGCGGTGCGTCGGTAAACTATAAATGAAACGATGACGTTCGCGATGAAAGATCTTCCGCCGCCCGATCAAAATGCTCAAGAAAACATGACGTCAGTGGTGATAAAAGTGGAAGAATGAAGGTTATTCGATTACAATGGAAAGTTTCAGGAAATAATTCGCTAAAAATCGGGAAAATAATTTAAGCGTCTTTTTGGAACGTCGCTAGATAAAGCGGTAGCGCTCTTCGGAGCATTACTTCGTCTCAACGTCACTGTGCTTTGTTTTTCCCTTTTTATTTGCCACTAACTTTATTTTCTTGCCAAGAGCGAATGTTAACTATAAAGAGAAATTTCATCAGATGATTCCAGAAAGCAAATGTAATAAAAAAGTTTATTTAGACATATGTCCGACAATGCATGCACTTAATGATAGTTGGTATGGCGTTAGTCCCATGTAGCAATTACTTTAGTAATTTGTTTATACTTTTCTTTTTATTAGTTTTGAAAACTTGTCAATAAATATCTCGTTATATATAGTATATATTAGGAAGAAGTAGAGACGATTTACATGTATGATCGGGAGGTCACACGCATTTATTATGAAGCCCACATTCTTTCAGACATCAACCTTCTTCTTCTTCTTCATAATTTTTCTTTACCCGAAAAGGTCTGTATCCAATGTCTGTTTTTCCCAGTCTGCTTCTTACAAATCTCTTCTCCCCATAACCGTTTTCCAAGAGTCCGTCTTTCTCTCTTGTTGTTTGGAAAAAAATCGCATCAATTTCTTTGCCAGGTGACATTTATTCTTCTCCAAATTTTCTCGATTCTGAGTCTGCTCCGTCTTGTAAGTTATAAGCACCTTCCGATGCAATCTAATTCTACTGTTTCTTATGTGTTTTGTGAGTGACCACGTCACTCCTCCATGCTATACTGTTTTCCATCATCTTACGGAATATTCTTTTTTGATACCTTCGACTTATATTACTTTGTGGATGCTTTTGTTGTTTTTTTCTATGATTATTCTGTCGTTAATGTACTCACATGTACTTATTGAATTTTAAATATTTGAATGTTGTAATTATCTTGCTTTCTTTATTCCCTATTCTGATATTTCATGTCTCTTTGCTTTCAAACCCCGCAAATAATAGAGAGAATAAGGTTAGGTTGCCTATTTTAATTCCTATTCCTGGGCATTTTCTGTACTATCATCATATACCTTTTCAAGTTTTATAGAGGTCATATGCGTGTTTATTTGTTTGACCTTATATTTTCGAATAGTTACCTAACACAATGTATGGTGACAGAGAGCAATCGAATCAGAAAAGTTTTATAGTAGTATTTTGTTGTTTGTATGAAATGAGATGGTTTGGTGGATCGGGTGTACACGGGAGCCAGATACGTCATGTTCGTACACTTCAGTTAAATAAATATGTTGTACAAAACATTGAGGATAACTCCGGTGCAAGTTTCAGGCAAATGGCTCACCAACGTAGTACATGGTGTTTAACAATTGTCGTAGGAAATCCATACCACCATGTTGGATGAAAAATCCAGAACAAAAAAGGCTAGTGCTATAATTTGACCAAATACATAATTACCTGGTAATCTCAGGTAATAAGCCGGCCGATAATGAATTACTGTTCGCGGTGCGTTTGGACAGAGGAGGCGCTTAACGCAGACGAGAGTAATAGGAAGACCTAGCGTGGGGACTCGCGTAGCTCGCGGACGAAGCATACAGCAGTACTCAAGTTTATAACTGCAGTAATTTATCATTGGTTTCCTGGGACAATTGTCAAACACCGTGTGTAGCAGACTGATTTGAATTTCCCGCTGTATAAGATATAGGTTATGCAAAACACATATGCAAGTTAATCATGGAAGGTTTCAGGATTCAACAACATGTGCGTGTTCTGCCAAAACATCTTTCCAAAATGATTCATTTATTATTGCTACTTTACGTAAATGAAGGCAAGATTTGGTCGTAACAATATGGCCAGTATTGGCACAGTTCCCTAGATGAAAGAAACTGGTAGCATTAAGGATGTTCCGAGGTCTGGTCATGCTCATACTGTTTGTATCCTGAAGAATATTATAAGTGTTCGATAAGGTGTTTAAATGATCCTAGCAAAAATGGCTACTGGTCGAACACGTTTAGAAAAGATCCAATTTACTCAAGACCTTTAATCTAGAGATCATCAAAAACGTCTTGAACACGATGATGCAATATTGCAAGTTATTGTCGAAAATAAGCCTTTTTTGACAAATTTATGAGTGCCGAGGCTCATTTTTATCTATTTGTCCTATCTAAGGAAAGAAAACCCCGTATATTATCTATGAATGATCGTTACGTCTACATCTGGTCACAGTTTGGTACGGAACCGTTATTAGAGTTATAAATGATTTTTTTTGTAATAAAGCAGAAAATTCTCTTACTGTTACTTAGCAACATAATTTTGACCCCTTAAGATGAATAACCAAATTTGAGAAACGTGGTTTTAGCAAGACGGTGCGATATACCACACAGCGAAAGAACTAAAGATAATGTTTCCAAGATGTTTAACCTCCCATTCTAGTGATGTAGTTTGGCACCTCAGATCATCAGATTTAACTGCCCCTAACTTTATACACTAGCAAACCAAACACATTTGAGGAACCCAAAGAGAACATCTGTTTGTGCCGCCTCCAAATGTGGACATTTATTAGATATTATATTCGGGTTAAAATTTTTAAGATATTGCTTATTTTGTATATGTCAGATACTCTGTTAAGTATCGTACAAGAAAACGGATACTATCCTTGACTTGCAACGTGTATAAAAAATATCGCAAGTAGATTTTTATATAGTTTTTATAGTTTGTTATGAATACTCTTTACAAGTGATTACATTATTATCCTACACAACAATCACCTGTATACTAAGCAGGATTTCCATGAAATGGGGCAAAGGTTTAGCAGCAATATTTGGGCTGAGATTATTGATGACTCGTATTTGGTCCGGTCGTTTTTCCACGACGCTTTAATAGTCCAGACTACTTGCAACTTCTAATAGAATCTCTCCCTTTTGTCACCAAAAATTGTACCATTAGGAGTACGTCATGTCATGTAATTGATGTATGATGGAGGCTCAGTTCACTTTAGTGTTAAGCTTCGTTACCTTCTCAATAACAGTTTTACGACAGATAGATCGGACAAGGTGGTCCCACTGCATAAAGCCACTTGCAATAATCGTGTACGTTAAGTTTATTTCTGATATGTTTACTCTTGTATACGTAACATTGTAGTCTGTGACAGTATTCGGATACCACCCGGATTCGTTAACACATTCGTACTTGTATTAAGGGCTGTAGAGACAAATAAGGAACTTAGAAATAAATGTTACAATGTCCCACAATTTAATTTTATCTAGATTTAAAGACGCGTAAGATCTATCCCAAAAAATATTTAACCAATATGAATATAAGAAAAAACAGTTAACGCATGCGTAAATGAGGACGGCTTTACTGGATGGATCTGTGGGGAGTTAGACGCCAGTGAGTGAGCACATGTAGTGTATGATTGCCGCGTTTGCAGTGATTGGGCGAGTGGGCAACGATTCTGCGTCAAATTTTCTACGAAGTTGGAGTATTCGTCCTAGGAAACTATTCAGATCGTTCATAAGGCTTTCAGGAACATTGCAATTGCAGGGCTGATTGAGAACCTGTTGAATGTGTACAGATGTGCCCAAGAATGGACAACTGGCCAGCCGGGAACTAGAAGATGAGCTGAGGATTCGAAATGATTTAAGTGTGTGAAATGCGTAGCGGTAAAATTTGTTCTGAATGTTCTGTTACCAGAGCAGAAGAAACATCTCGTTGCAATTGGTATCACTATTTGGTTCAGACAGATATTAGTGAATCAGACTTTCTTAAAAAGGTCACAACTGGAATATAAAACGTGGGTCAAGGATTACGATCTGCTGACGATGGTGAGATAATTATTCACGATTTCAACAGGATGAGTAAGGCTACGCACAATGTTTTTTTATACTTTGCACAATCTTTACTAAAAATATAAATTATAATTGTTTGCATTATATGGTTTTATACTTTCAAGTCAGACCACGTAAACGGTGCAACAATCCTTATTTTTAATATCTTTGTTTTCCAATATATCAATACACGCTTCTTTTGTTGGCTTATCTTAATTTCTTTACATTTACCGACACCACATCAGCTCATTTGATGGACGTCGCATGATTCGCTTCTGGCAAATTCGCCGTTTTACGGGGTGAGCAAAGGTTATCTGCGAATGTTTATTCCAAATCTGCTTAAAAAATAGCAGTTGTCAGCGGATTTGGAAGCTGTGCAACCTTGGTCATTCCGAGATAAACTGCTAGACTAGCACACTATTCATGTATATTAATAGTCTCTTTCGGCAAATAAAATTTCCTTTTTAAGTTTGATGGCCACTTGTTTTGATTTATTATCGTACTGGCGTATCAAGGTTTTTTTTAAGTCAACGAATAGAACTTTGGCCCCAAATTTAAGGAAATTCTTGTATCACTACAACTGATTCATCATTTAAGCAACTTTTGCAGCATCCACTTCAAAATTCTACAGCTTTTGGGTGTAATCTGGTCTGCTTTTGTTCGAAGAACAACTGGCTTGCTTTGACGTGACCGTCTAATGGAAACTTACCTTAAGAATCAAGCGACTCCCCGTATTATTTGTATTTTTAAGGCCAAGAATGATGGACTTAGAGGACAGTTTAATAGATTTCCAATTTTGATAAAGTACAAATGAATCTTTTAATTCATCTTCCTTACTTGGTGCTTTGTTACTGCTTTTTATATCAACTTTCAAAAAACTATTTAACAGTTGCCTTGATGAAACTCAAATTTATTGCATATGTTTCTAAAGCTTGTATGATTGATACCCTGAAATCATTTCTTACAAGAGTGGTTGAGCTATATTCAAAGAAGAACACTACAGCGATAGCTATTTTGACGCCATAGAGTGAATTTAATCTTTCGAGCCTCAAGGAAAAGTGACGGTGGTGTTTGCTTCCAAAAAGCAGAGATACCGTGTATTTCCAGCAATAGCCGTGCACAGATCGAAGAAGGCTTCATAACACAGGAAATCGAAAACAAATACCGATAACTCCCCATCAAAACAAGATTAATTGACAATTAATTATCGCTGTAGACAAAACCGTTTATTATTCAAACGAAGCGCAGCTCCCACATCCAATATTTTTCGTTGATAAAAATGATCCCTAGTATTTAGCAAATGTTGTTTTTCGTATTTACATATCGAAACGGCAAGGTTATACGTATTTAATATCCGCGTCCATTGATTACTTTTTTCACGAAAGTTTAGAATAAACACACGCTGATAGCCTTTGACCATACTGTAGAATAGCAAATTTTCTAGAGTGCTCCCCTCAACCTTCACTAAAAAAGCTGATCTATCGTGGGCATAAAAATAAAAAGTTAAGATAAGTAAAAAAAAACATAGAGCGCAATATTGAAAAATAAAGTCGAAAGCCAATATTGGTACTTTAGACTCGTTTACAGGCTATTTTGTTAGTAGGATTTAAAAGTTAATAGTAAGATAAGAGACATCATCGATAATAACTTTAGCTATTATTCAAATTCTGTAAATATAAAGGTCACTTGAGGATGGTAGAAAGCAAGCGTCCAGTTAAATTCTTTGCAATCTACAGATCTTTAACTAAATTGTCAGTGAGATTGAAATTCTAGATATTTTACACACAAGCTTTCCAACAATTTGTTTTCTAATTTATATTCCTGCAGCTTAAGATATATCATAGTATATGAACGGTCAAGCACCATGTGTTCTTAATTTAAATACTATTCTAAGCGTTTCCAAAGTTACAAAGAGTCTATAAGGGAAAACATCTAAGTATATCATGGTTCTTAATCAAACATAACATTTTATAACTTATTATTCATTCAGTTATTAATAGAATACTGCAAATATTAAGACGGTGCAGTTAGATGACTAAATATTTTTCCAGTGCTACTGAAGTTATTTTCCGATTTTTTTGGGGGAATCCCATGTTAATTTATATTGTTTTCTTGTTTTTGTCGAATGTTACCCACTGTAACCTATCTGTTATTTATTTTTGTTATCAGAGGAATATGTACTGCACATCTTACAATTCAATACCAATTATGTGTAGCATTCGTCAAAAAACTTAATTAAGCTAGGATTTTTCATATAATTGTTCTAAATTTGAACATTTAGATATTTTTATCGAGGTGTTTATTTTTTTCTCTTATTTCTTCAACCTTTCATCCCTTTTTGAATACTTTTACTATTTTTTCCAGATTGTAGTAAAAATATGGGCAGAATCTCCGGATCAGTCCTGAAGATTGGAACTTGAAATGTTAGAACGTTATACGAAGCAGGAAACTTGAAAACGGAATATACGAAATGGAAAGACTAAACATAGACGCGCTGGAAGAGATCAGAGAATATAATAACGATAATAGCAAAATATATTACTCCAGAAATAACGATAAACCTCAAAACGGAGTTGCAGTATTTGTCCCAATGTCAGACAGTGTCATGATTCTCCAGATTGCAGCATACCCGATAAATATAATACGGGTATGCGCTTGTACAGCGAATAAGGATGAAGATATGGTAGAAGAATTCTTTAAACAATCAAAGACAATGTTCCAATTAGTGAAGAAGCGTGAAATAAACGTAATAATGGGTGGTTGCATCGTGTAGTTGGTTCTCGTGTTATAAGGCCGTGGTCGGAGTTCAGAAACTCTTGACGTTTCGTCCACAACTGCGGCAGAGATCTTCAGAAGAAAATCTTCTAAAAATTAAATGACTGTCCCGTGCGTGTATGATAGGGATGGTGTTGGGGGGGCGTGGCTGACACGATGCACCATAGCACCGGCCGTGAAAGCCTTTGCATCTATTTGACACGCCTCAACGGGGAGGAGGTTTACAAGTCTGTAAGACAACTCGAGAATTTACGCAAGAAGAAATTCCAGCTACTGTCCAGCCTTGCTTTCTTACTGCGTTGTCGAGATCAAAAGGTAGTGCCGAAGTATTTACCTGCGCACTCCTCAAGCCCAACGAATTTCTCTAAAAACGGAAGCTGCCTTAGTCAGAGAACAAGTGCACGCTACTAGAAAAACCCTCGCTCTGTGTTCACTAGAAGTGATGCAAGTCCATGTTAGCTTGGCCACCAGAATCCATAAAGACGACTGTGATACTGTAGACAACATCACTTTCCATTCTGCTGAGAAGCACGGAATGGCCGCCACCGTTAGACGATCTTCCAAGTTTCAGCGTTTACAGAACAAATGCGCTCCCACACAACTGGATGATAAGAAAACTGTTATAAACCTTTTCAAACACGAGCTTAGCCAGGAAGCCATCAGTGCTCTTAGCAAAGGTGAAAAGTTTGCCGTAACACCCAAATACATTCCGGTAGAGGACATTATAGCTAACGTAAAAGCAGCCATACGGAACCTTACAACAGACGAAGCAGAGGAAGTACGAGTCGAGACTTCACGCATCCTGCGCCGTGCTAAGCCACCTAAGAAGAACTTATCCAGGGCAAAATGATGACACCATAATTGTCCTACCAGCAGATAAAGGCAACGTCACAGTTGTACTAGCATAGGAGGACTACATAAAGAAGATGACCGAACTGCTCGACGCAAACACTTACACCGTGCTCAAACGTGATCCCACATCGCGAATATTACGCGACACGAGCAAACTGATAAAGAATTCCTCTCTGGATGACACCACCAAAAAGAGACTAATAACATCAGAGGCGCTGCTCCCATGAATATACGGGCTCCCCAAAATACGCAAAGACGATGTACCGCTGCGACCCATTGTCAGTGCTATCGGGGGTCCTACCTACAAGTTGGCCAAATACCTATCCAGTTTGTTACAACCGTACATTGGACATACCAGCAGTTACATCAAGGATTCCGCACATTTTGTCAACCAGCTTCAAGACATCCAGCTACCGGAAGAAGATCTAATGGTTAACTTCGATGTAACTTTCCTATTTACCAAAGTATTGATTCGAGATACCCTAGATCACTTGAAGAAAATCCCAATGATATCTTACAGCTATTTCAGCAGTGCCTTACGTCCAGTTACTTTGTTTGGCAGGGCGTATATTACGAACAAAAAGACGTGTTAGCAATGGGCAGCTCACTTAGCCCTGTAATCGCTAATTACTTTAAAACCCGCGATATGGCTAAGATACGTCGATGACACCTTTGTAATATGGAGACACGAAAAGGAGACCTTACCACAATTTCTTATGCACCTGAATTTCACAAACCCAAGCATACAGTTTATCATGGAACTGGAATCAGAAGACAGGATTGCTTTCTTAAACGTACAGGTATTGAGATCGGAGAATGGACATTTACAACACACAGTATACAGAAAACCCACGCATACGAACAGATACCTTCATAAGCAGTCGAATCACCATCCAAGTCAAAAAAGAACGGTTGTGAAAATATTGCTAGATCGAGCATGACGTATATGCCAACCACAGTTTTTGGATAATAAACTCAAACATTAGGAACAAGCTTTACAAAGGAATGGCTACTCGAGAACGGAGATGAACAGAGCAATCAAACCCAACAAATGTGCAGGAAAAACGCAACCAAAATCGGCTACGGTAGGAAAAGCTTTTTTATCTTACATCAACAGGGTTACGGATCGGATAGGAAAAATCCTCAACAAACACAAAGTGGAAACCATCTATACTACCACCACCAAGATACGGGATTTGCTTAGACCAGCCAAAGATACAAGAAACGCACAGGATACACCAGGGGTATACTGCATACCTTGTTCATGTAAGCAAATCTACATTGGGACTACGGGCCGAACGATTACTACCAGGATAAAGGAACACAAACGTCGTCTACGTCTTAATCAATCCGATAAATTAGCAGTTGCTGAACATGCCTTGGAAAATCCTAACCACGAGATAGAATTTGGGCGAACACAAGTTTTATCCAACTGTAGGAATTACTATCCGAGATTATACAGAGAGGCGGTGGAAATTTTAAATATAAAAATAATTTTAACAGGGACGACGGATTTAATCTACCTAGGCCTTGGTTTGTCACTCTCAAGGGGCAAAAAACAGACCGCGATACGGAGAAAGAACGAGTGACGTCAGAGATACTACCTGCAACGTCCCGATTGACGTCAGCAGCTAGCCCGATCATGTCATCTACCATCCCGGTGACGTCAACCACGCTCCCCGCACCTCCCCACCAACACCATTCCTACCATACTCGCACGAGTATAAAAGCGAAAACGCACGGGACAGTCACTTAATTTTTAGAAGATTTTCTTCTGAAGATGTCTGCCGCAGTTGTGGACGAAACGTCAAGAGTTTCTGAACTCGTACCATGGCCTTATAACCCGAGAACCAACCACACGATGCACCATAACACCGGCCGTGAAAGCCTTCGCATCTATTTAATAATGGGTGATTTAAACGGCAAGATATAATAGGAGAATATGGACTAGGTATAAGGAATGAGCGCAGAGACCGTCTCATACAATTTTACCAAGAAGAGAAGTTTATAGTAATAAATACCTTCTTCAAACTACCATCCTAAGACTCAATACATGGAAGTCACCAGCTCATACATCTGATAATATAAGTAAAAATTAGATAGACTACATTCTAATCAACAAAAGGTTTTAAAATAGTATTCTAGCTTTTAACCCAAGCGCTTCACATAAAACTAAAAACTATCAAAAAAAAACCCGTACAGAAATATGTAGAGAAAAACTTCAAGACCCAAACATACAAATGCAAATAGAATCGCGGGAACTGCTTGGGGTGAAGAAAGAAATGAAGAAAGAAATACTAATGTAAACAAAATATGGAAGTCAATCAAACAGCCAATGACCAAACACGCAGAGAAGGGAAGGTGACTTCTCACATCTTCATGTGAAAAAAATAAAAGATAGGTGATTAATATAATTAATCATAATTATACAGACACCAGACCTTATATATGTAAAGAAAGAACGGCAAGGCTCCAGGTCCAGGTGAAGTATTCTCAGAAGTTTTTATTCATAAGCTTAATGAGTCATACCCTGAAGATATTTTTAAAAATATGTGAAGCAATACTAAGTGAATGTCAGTTTGGATTTAGGTGGCTTGGGCATCAGGAAAGCTCTTTTTAGCCTATAAGTGCTAGTAGAAAGATGCAGGGATGTCAATGTGGATCTTTATGCCTGTTTCGTCGACTACAAAAAGGCTTTCGGTAGAGTTCAACTCGAGAAACTGTTGAAAGTTCTAAAAGACATAGATCTGGATAATAAAGATATTCGCACCATAATGAACCTTTACTAGGAACAGCCAGCAGCCGTCAGGATCGACGGAGAAATGGCCGATCAAATAAAAATATTAAGAGGGGTGCAACAGGGCTGTATTTTATCGCCAATTTTATTTAACATCCATTCTGAAGCGATATTCAAAGTTGCCTTAGAAGATAGACAAGAAGGGATGAATGTCAACGGTTTAAGACTAAACAACTTGTGCTATGACGACGATGCCGTTCTATTGACTGAAAATGAACAAGCCCTACAAGTATTGATTGATCGCGTTAATGACTATAGTAACAAATATGAGCTAAATATAAAAAAATTAAAATAATGGTGATCAGCAAAAGTAGAACTGGGCAAATTAATATTGTGGTGGATGGAAGTCAGTTTGAACAAGTTGAGAAATACAAATATCTTGGCTGCAATTAAACGAAAAATGGGATCACAGTATTGAAATTAGAAATGAAAAAACTCATCTGCTGCCGAGATATAAACCTCCAACTACGCATGCGCATTGTACGATGTAGAAGCATGGACGCTCATTCGAGCAACAACCAAAAGGATAGAGGCATTTGAAATGTGGATTTACAGGAGGAGAAGGAATGGAAATAATTAACATGATTAGAAGAAGAAAAATAGAATACTTAGGACATCTGATGCGTAACGAAAAGTACCAACTATTACAACTAATTATCTAAAGGAAGGTACAGGACAAGAAAAGCGCTGGATGAAGGAGAACATTCTGGTTCAAAATTCTGCGAGTATGGTTTAAGGAGAGCACCAGATGCCTGCTTCGAGCAGCAGAATCGAAGAGGAGAAGAAGAAAATATATAGCTATAGATGTAGGAATAGACTTAAGCGTAGGCGTAGATGTAGACGAAGGCATAGGAGTAGGCGCAAGCGTAAGTGCAGGCGTAGCCGCAGTTGTAGGCGCAGGTGTATTGTAGGCATATATGTAGTAGATGAAGTTTAGATGTAGATATAGACGTAAAAATAGACATAGAGGCAGATGAGGACGTGGATGTGAGCATGAACGTGCATGTAGATGTATGTATACAAATAAAACGTTTTCTATCAGCAACGGTGTATTCCAATAGCAAATGGAATCTTTTTTCAAAAATGATAGATCAGTTCTTAGGTAAATTGAGAGTTTATTTATCTTTTTAACTTGATACTTTCTGCTGCATCTGAATACTTATTTTTTTCTTATCATAATAACGCAATTGCCTTTTAATAACGATTACATTCTTTGTTAGCAATTTTTTCTTTTCCTATTTGTTACATTAAAACTTTTAGGTATTTTACTTTAGCTCTTGTTTTCATTTTTTTAAATTTTTGTGCCCACTTTGATTCCCTTGGAACATTCTATTCAATACCAACAAAACTACCTGAAACCTTAAACTAGTCAGTTAGTCTACTACAGCTGAACTAGCGTGCAGCCGTCATAGGAAGAACTTTCAACATTAAAAAACCACGTTCCTGGGAAAAGCGGAAATACCTAAAGAAACTAAAGTGGAAGTAGTGAAAAAAGTAGTACCCGGCTCTAGTTTACGGAAGTGAATCGTGGGTAATCTCAGATAAGCAATAAGGTAGACTGACAAGCACAGAAATAGAAAAATAGAAGGAAAAACAAGAGAAGGCAGAATTACGAACATAACCTATAGAAAGCAGTTAGGTGTACAGGTACTGAAAGAAATGATGCAAGAAAGACAATTAGGATAGCTAGGATCGACTGGTGAAACAGACATTCGAAGCAAGACCAGGAGGAAATAACAGAGTGGGAAGACCAAGGAGGAGATGGTCAGAAAGGGTAAGAAAGACAAAACAGAAGGGGTTAGAATCAAATACAACTAGACGAAAATCCCAATACAGAAAAGAATGGGAAAAGTAGTGCCGAAAAACTCCAACCAATGAAGAGTGACAACCAACCGACACCAAACCTTACACCTTATAGTAGAAAGGCTCAGGATTATGTATGTAAATACTAATTCTTGAAGTATACTCCATACATGTTCAATAATATTGAGATCTGGGCTATTACAACTCCAAAAAACTTTGGCCCAAGAATGGAGAAACACATCATTGATTTTGGTGATTGTCGACTTGATATTATGTCCCGAATCACTATTTTGCTGAAAAGTTTGTAAATCAATTACTTATTATTAGTAGCTTCTAATTATATGGGTAAAATATTTGTCTAATAGACAAAACCATTTATTGTTTTATTATGGGGACTGACGTACGTTCTATTAGCAGTTAGTTCGCCTGTAACCATGATGTAGGTGGGCTTCTTGAGAACACCATGGCAAATTAGTTTTTATTTGTTGTCCTAATTCTTGCGATGTGTTTATTAGGGATGGGATTCAACAGAGCCGGCGATTCAGCGGTCCAGAGAATGTTTTCCCTGAGTTTGCTCCCTAATCTACCTTGATCACAACAACCTTCTTTTTTGTGTTTAAAGCAAAGTTCAATCTATCTTTGATGCTTTTGTCGGTCAATAGTGGTTTCTTCTTCAATTTATAAACAGTTTCTTGAATTCTTTGCTCAAGTTTAGTGTTTTGGTGCACCTTTTGACCGAAGCACTGACTTTGTCCCTTTTTTATATTGTAATCAATGTTTTAGTGTTCGGTGATAATTTTGAATTAACTTTTTTATTGTATTGATTCCCATAACTGTTCCTCTTTGACCACTTTCTCACCGTACGTCTTGAAACTTTCAATACTTTGGCGATCTTTCTTATTGGCCATCCCTGACTTCTTAAAGTCTGAATTTGAATTCGCTTTACTTCTCTTTTAAACACCATATGTACTTTAATTATCACTGGCTTTGAACAAAATCGAAATAACAGCATGGACAAAATTTGTTTAAATATGTGATTTGTGCACGAGATTTCGTGCGCGTCCTACAAATGCATTGGGCATAGTATATATCATTGTATGATGCAATCGCTGAATACTAATGTCTTTTGGGTTTAAAATGTGTTTATGCAACATCATCTTATGAAGGCTTCTTCTTCAGATGGCCATGGATATAGGAAAAACTGTCGTCTTATTTTTCCATTTTTGAGAGACGGTTACCTATTAGTGCGTGATACCAAATCACATAATGCGGGAGTCAGAAAATATCTAGGTGATCTTCAATCTAAACTTGTCCTTATTATTTAACGACAAGAATTTTGTCAAAGAGTTGACTTTCAAATACCCTTCAGAATTTCGCAATGCTTACCGAATTGAGCGTGATATGGGAAAGAATTGTCGCAGAGAGCGAATCGTAAACAAATAAATTATCGGGCGGGACCGTTTGGACAACCGTTGACGCAATTTCGTTCCAAGCGGGACGAAGAAAGGACGATCCCGGCCAGTTGTCTTCGCTGGCGTCAGCCTTCCTCACAATATAACAGGTGACGTCAGGAGCCGCTGAATGAAATTACAGTCCCCGCGCACGCTGCCGGTGTGAGCAAACTCCAAATTGTGGTTTTGCATGCGCGGATGACGCCCCGTCTAGCGCTAGGATCGCGACTAATTTGGCAATTGCTCGTTGCATCACGCTTTTTGCGGCCGTAATTGCGGAGACACCGGCCCCTTTGTTCGCCCAGAGCGGTGCTATCTGCACTTACGCGAATTCGATTGTCCTCCAGCGCAGATAACCTTGGGCTTGTGCAACAATCGGGCTGCACCCTGTAATCGAAGGCCCCAGTGTCAAGGCTGCCGGCCTTTCGGCCCAAAGAGCGTCACAAAAAGGCCGATTGCTCTGCGCTGCAGCTAGCGCAAATGGCGCCAGATTGCACCCAGGCATTCGACACCGCCACAAAGGTTGCTCCCGTCATGATACTCCTCAAATTGCTCTAGAGCCTTGACTCTGGAGCGGCGCAGTGCGTTGAACCACCGTAACGTACTAATAATGCAGGCAATAAGGTCAGGTTCCGCTTTGTATTCAAATTAAAACGCCGCATGTAATTTCATAACCAGAACAGTCACCTAACTACCAGTGTTCTTCAGTCCTTCATGTCAATTCTACTGTTTGAGTGAATCATCGACTTTATCTCTTAAGCATCACTGCGATGCACAGGGTCGACT
The DNA here is from genome assembly GCA_036346155.1 of Sinelater perroti. Lineage (NCBI taxonomy): Eukaryota > Metazoa > Arthropoda > Insecta > Coleoptera > Elateridae > Sinelater > Sinelater perroti. Next base: position 412,477 of record JARFIY010000209.1, on the reverse strand, counting down.
AGACGAGATTTTCATTTTAAATCGTGCCAACCCATTGACCACGAATCCATCGACACAATTTTTTTTTATCTAATGCGAAACTGTTTTCTCGATTTAAAGATCAAAATTGTGAAAAAAGTTTTTGCGATTTTGAGCTAGATGACATGCAAAAAAGAAAAAACTTTATTTAAGTATTTATTTAGCAAATTAAATTTCAAAGTACGTACACTCTAGGCAATGACATGCCTTAAATGGACTTCAAAATTTCCTACTACTCTTGATAACATTTCTGATGGTATTGCTTCAGTTTGCTTCGTGATTGCTTCTTTGAAATTCGCCACTGACCTAATTTGTTTTCTAGACACGTTGTCGTTTAGGTATTCCTACAAGAAGTAGTCATGGAAACTTTAATCCAGTGAGTAGGGTGCCCATTCAATACCATGTCCCTTGTACTTTGTAAAATCCAATGCGATGACCCTTTCACCAAAGTATTTCTTCAGAAGATCGAAGATTTTTTCTGTGCAATATGGTCTCACACAGTTAGCGTTAACCTTTCCCAAGCCCACCAAATATGGAAAAACTTTTTCCCTGAACATTGCAAAGTAACGATCATCAGTTACATTTTCGTCTATAAAAATAGTGTTTGCGCAAAACGCACACCCAATGGTTACCCGCTTCGAATGTAGGAGCTTTGCTGTTGAGAAGTGTGAATTTTCCCTTCCTCCAGTTCTGTTTGTTCACATAACCTTCAAGGTCAAGTGTGGATTTCGTCCGTACACTAAATCTTCGGGTCCATTAATCCTTCTTCTATTGACTCCATCATTAAATTAGCTAATAGAAATCTGCACTGAGCTGCGTTTTCGCTAATTAGCTGGTTTATCTGTATCTGATATGACTTCAATCTTTCTTCACAATCCTTTAAAATGATGATTCCTTCTCTTTCACAAATTCTTCAACTTTTTGGATCTTTTCGCTGGTTCTATCTATCCTTTCCTTTGCCTTCATTTCCTCAATATCGTCCAGAACACTTCTAGTTCTCAAAAATTTTTCGTACATTCTGTTAGAGATAATCATGAACACAAGACGAACGTAGTTATCTTTTAACAGTCATATTTTCCAAAGAATGGTGGTTACCAAACTTCTTCTTGAACTGACGAACCATTTCAGCCGGGATCTGGTTAACATGGTACTCCTGAACAATGAAGGTTTTGTGTTCGATGGTGTATTTTCTCATTGTACATAAAGTATAGGAGAAGAGTAACTTTTTTGAAATCTAACTATACTGCAGTAACAGTAAAAAAAAATTAACTTTTAAGAGAGCTTAGTTAATTACAAACTTCTTCTGTCTTCGATTTTACAAAACTTTTTTTCAGTGAATTCCTAGTTAGGGGGTTTGGGCTAACAATTTAAAATGAAAATCTCAACCAGTGTACCCATTGGTCCACTCTGTAACTTCCTCTGAGTTTCAAGCTCAAAATGTTCGTCATTTGCATTTATAGTTTAGCTGCTGCGTTCTTTTTTTTAATACACACAGATATCATTTTTTTTATTACCACGATTTTCCAGTAGATACTTTAGGGCTGCAAAATTATTGGTTTGGAATTTAACTACCCCGAAGTACTAGGATACATCAACGTAAAGGGGGGGGTATTATGGGCTTATTGAGCTATTTGAGCTCCATTTTTGTGAAGATATGGTTAAAGTATCAGCTAAAGTATATCAGAAGGTATAGTCAACCCTTAGATCTTTAGGATGGGATTAGGTTTTGGTCGACTTTGACTACAAATTTTAGCTTGTACTTTGATACAAGACTTAAAGGAAACAACACTTTTTTGAGAAATGTAGTACTCGATTTTCCTAGATCTAATAGTCATTTCAAACAATGACTAGACTTTGGGTCTATAATATTTAATACCTTAACCATGACTACATTGGATCGAAATTTGATTTTGTACTTTAATTAATCAAAAGCTGATGCTGAATACAATAAGAACAGCAAATATTTCATTTCGCATGTTGATAAGCGCGGCAGTTTTTGCTGCACTAGTACGTTTCCACGATTCTGCTAAATTTCCAGCGGATTATCTAACCGTGCGCCGCTCGATTTGGCAACGTTCGGGCGATAGCGGCTGACCTATGATGTGGTGTTTTTGTTGTCTTCGCCTTAACTGCGGAAGGATTCCTAAAGCAGGGCTACTTCAAGTGCTCGATGAAGTCCCGCTGTGACCTGGAGGCTATCGCGGCCATCGCTGGGACCAATTTTTGCACGTTTATCTGCCCTCGCCGCTGTAATCGCGCACTTTTTATGCGTAGTTCTAATTTCGTCCAAGCGGCGATACCGCGCTTCGCTTGCTCCGATAGTGGATTTGTCGCTCGCAGATAGACTGTATAAGTGAATGATATCTAGAGATGTGGATTCTTCTGGTTTTGTTATTTCATTTATAATTTAATATAAAATTTTGTATTTTTTTACTGCAACTATCCTACTAAATAAAAAAATTAAAATTCGATTTTCAAGCCGAATCACGTCTATAAACGTAAATGTAGTTTTCAAAATAATTACTGCTATAAAACTCTATACTGTACCTTAAATGAAAGACGGTAGTCTCAGAACCCAACGTTTAGGAAGACATCACCATTAATTTAAAGTTGGTAGAGGATTCAAGAAAACCTGAAACCCCTAAAGGGCGCATATTTAGGTGACGAATAGGGAAATGATTGGTAGATAAACCGGGTAGGAGGAAAATAAAATATCTTTCGCAGATCAATAGATACCAGCAGCATCTGACCAAAACAACAGATGTGCCCATAGTAGACAGCTGAAAAATAACTCCAACTCGCCTGGCAAACGTGGAGATTGAAGAAGATTAAAGCTTGAGCTGGATAGGACTACAAAGCTCACAGTTCCACTCCGATTACCCATTCTGTCTCAAGGATTCTGGGAGGGGAAGCAAAAATTTGACAATACGGAAGAAAGAAAAAAGCGGTGAAGAAAAAATCAAATTAAATGTAGCTACATATAATATACGTGCAATGAGAACAAATGAAATGTTGAAAGAATTGGAGAAGGAAATAAAGAGAATAAATTGGGATATCATTGGAGTATCAGAAATCGAAGGAAAAATAGAAGGACGTCCTAAACTAATGTCAGGAAACATCTTGTTTTATAAAGGACAAGATGAAGAAGATAATGAAGGAGAGGTAGGATTCATAATAAATAAAGGAACAGCGTCATATATAACGTTATATAAAGAAATATCAAATAGAGTGACTTACATCAATATGCAACTATCAGAACATTGTTACCCAAAGATCTTTTAAGTCTACATCCCAACATCAACAGCCAATGAAGAAGACTTATTTTTATTTTCAAACAGATGGATGTGTGTCCTAGGTAGGTAGACCATTAATTACACAGCAAATTCTACATCTTGAAAAAGGCCATTATTAAGAATTTGGGAAAGGCAAAAATTTGTTAATAGGACCCCCATACAGAGTAAATTAAAATCCAAATTTCACGTTGCCACATATAACATTTGAATATTGAGATTAAGTAAGTGTCTTAAGGAACTAAAGCGCTATTTCATATTAGATGAAATATCTTAAGAGTGTGAAACTACCTCTTGTCAATCCAAGGAAAATTTGTGGAGAAAGTGATCCGGAAAATCGCCACCCACGAACTTATCTGAGTGGTTGAAAAAGTCAAGATGACTTCTGTGTCCATCTTGCTGTCTATGCTCTAGCTGACTCTGTTCTTCCTCTGCGGCTGAAGGTTCGCAATCAAGCTCGGTAGCGGAAAGTTATCAGAGACGCATCTATGACCCGGCGTCCCAAAGGTTCCATATAGTCCCTAGCGTTATTTAACCTCTAAGTCTGACACATTCTAATGATGGCTTAAACCTCAGACGACACAGTATTACTATGAAGTTTGCTACAGTCCACCCTGACAATACAACATGTCTAAAATTAACAAGACAAGCTAGAACACTAATCCATTAGGCAAAGAATAGAAATCAACGCCGAGAAAAGTGTTGCCCTTTCATTCCGCGAGGAATCAATTTCGTTGGTAATGAGACTTGGGAAAACTCAGAATCAGAGATACCCTGGAGAGAAGGGACACGTTACCTTAAGGTGACTCCTGACAAGAAGCTCATTAGAAGCATTGTACGGAGCGGGCAGCCGGCTTTTCCTTCCTAAAAAACTGACAATATACAGACAATCTCTTTTGGGACTGCCGTGAACAACTTCCAGATGATTCAGATCCGGGCTTTTAAGCTCAATTTTAGCGCTCCGTGTTTTATCCTAAAAACGATCCTCCACCAGCACGCCAACGTGCCAAACATCTAGGATTTTATCTGCAAGACCACTGAACAGTTATTGTAAAGCACGGAAAGTTACGGCAACCCCATCATCCATGGCCTCTACAATTACGAGCTGGACAGAGGTCCCCATAACGAACTCCCGAAGACTCTGATTTTCCCATAAACCACTATAGAGGTGACCAAACACAAGCTAACAACCATCCATGGCAAAAGACTAAAACAATTCCTGTAAGAAAAAGAGTTACACGGGGAAATACCATTTTTCCAAAATTATTTACTTTTTCAAAACTGGAATAAAAAAGGCATCAAAACCAATGGTGGACATTGTACTTTTTAGCTAAAATATAACAGAGTTATCTGATATGTTAGAAACAACTAAGGAAATCATCATAAATAAGAGTAACCATAAATTTAAATAAAATAAAAATCCTGATATTAGATAATATACATATATGTATGGGTGAGTAATGATAACATATGACATCGGCGTTCTCTATTAAATCGGCCAACAAACTTGTGACAAACAAAGGATCGTCGGGTATATATGTTAAAAAGGAGACCGTGTTGCAAATAAGAATATTACAAAAAAAACTAAAGTCGATGATGTCATAACACACATAGCTTAGTTAAAGTATAGTTGGATAGGGTTTGCAAGACGAAATGATTTAAGATGTATACAATAGTGATCGTACAATAGTTGTCTACAAACGTAGTATTGGTAGACCAAAGTAGCGTTTACTTGATATCAAAAAAAATGTAGGAAAAGAGTGATAACAACTATGCAAGATAAAGAGCCGAGAACGATACACGAGAAACCTATGCCCAAGAGTGAACTATAAAGAATTACTAAAAAAAGAAAGAGAAGAATCTATGACATCAACAGATTTTCACATCTTTGTCTAGCTGACAACGATTCTCTTTATCTATACAAATTATTTAGATTGACTACAAATTTTGTAATTAATTCATCACCTTTTGCAACAGTTTACAGTTAGCAAGTTTATTAACTACTAATGCTATTTTCGTGCTTTTAATAGTCAGTCTGAACAAATCACTATTGAATATATTAAAAAGTTTATGGGAACTTTTATCAGTGGCCTCTTCTTAGATTTTATTTATTTTTAGTCATGACGCAAAGGTTTTGTCCTCGGTGAAGAAGCTGACCAATTCTGTCAATACATCGAGAAATTTGACCCTGTTAACAATTTTTTGTTAAAACCGCAAGTAATAGTCTTATAAAATTTAAAAGTTAGGCGAAGCTGCTTGCCTTTAATAATGTTAAACTTTATAACGATCTCCTGAAGGCTTTTAAATAATAATTGCTTTATGTCCGATCAAAAGACGGCAAAATAAATGTCTGTAGTACGATTGTGCAGAATTTTCAATTAATAGCTAAAAATTATATCACTAAAGAGTTAGTAGGCGAATGATGCGAATCAGGAGATACTTAACCAGGCTTAATACCTACTCAATATAGAAATATCACTACTGTTAGCATATATTATCTTCCTTTACTAAAAGTAACTTCTACATAGTTCCGCTCACTATCTTCCGAGAACTAGTGAAGGTTATGGTGAAACATATTACTGAAAATCAAATCAAAAATCAGTTAAATGACTCTTAGTGTACTGAGAAAGTTATCAAAGTCATGTCACTTTTGTAAGTGTATTTCATTAACTGTTCAAACATTTTTCATTTGCTGATGCTAACAAAATGGAGGAAAGTTGCCCATCTAACATACTTTGATCACCAACATCATTTCGTTAAATTCTTATTGGCAGATTAAATGATGTAGTAATCAAATTTAATATTTTTTTCTGAAAAATACCAGATATGGCAATTGCATTCTTTTAAATCACTAAATCTAAATTTTCTGAATTGTAGATCTGGGTAAAAGGTGTTAACAATAATATAAATGTATCTCTTGAGAATATAGAAATGAACCAAGGTAGTGTGTACTAAAGACTGGTAAGTCAGATTGTTCTCAGGCAAAAAGCCGACATTCTTAGCATTTTCACTTATCTCCGACAGAGAAGCTGCTTGACAGGTATATCCGAGTGGAAGCATTGGTAAATAGTCTACAAAGCAGAATAATCAAATGAAATAGCTCTACACTATCTTAATTGGAGTGTGGAGAAAGCGATAGATAATAGAGGTTCATTCAGGTGTTTTTTAGACATACGAGGGGCTTTTGACAGTACTTCGACTCCATTGCTTAATCTATTAGAAGGTTGGGGGTGGAAGATTCCTGCTGCAGATGGATTGACTGCGTGCTAATACGAAGGGTGGTATATACACATTATTATTAGATGATGAGAATTTGCAGCAACCTTTAGGCCACAAGCATCCTCACAGAAAGAAACTTTATTAATATAGTTAGAGAACGTATGCAGAGAGCGCTCATTATGGTAGCTAAGTGGACTAAAAAAGAAGGATCTACGATAACCCCCAAAGAATATAAGGAATCTGGGTTCTTTCTACTTTAGCGGATAATAAATTAACATGGAAGCACTATCACTACTGGCAGTAGTTAGACAAAATTATGGCACATCGTAGGCTCTAAGTGCAAGAATAATACACTAGAGTTGTTACACCGGCTTTAACATTTGTAATTTTGGCATGGTAGTTAAAGGTGAAGCAGCAGATGATTAAACTAAACTTAATCAAGATTATTTTAGCATAGCGGTGTAATGAAGACAGCCCCCTCCGCTACAATAAAGACTTTTCTGCATCTTCGTCCTCGTCATGCTGTGATTGTAAGAGAAGTCAGACTAAGATTACATAGAAAGAACAGGTACAAAGTACACAATATTGATGGCTAGCACAGAGAGTCTATTCTAGAAATAATTTGTTAATACTCTCTTTGAGGTCTTAATGTGAGATCTGGAAAACCCAGACCATAAAGAAATACTGAAAGGTACGAAACGGAAAGGTTGTCTTACTTTGGGGGAAATATGCCTTTATATATCAAATAGAGCGCATCCATATTTTAAAATCCCTTCGAGCTCAAAAGCCATATCTAGACTGGTTTGGAAACGGTGCGAAAGCTCAGTGATTTAGTAGGGTGATACTGTTTTGAAGTCTGGGTTATTGTAGAATGGAATGTAACAAAAAAGATGATTAATTAGCAAATGAGGGAGAAATTAATAATTATTATGGTCCGGCTCTAGGGGTGCCAAGAAGTTCATTAGACTGGAGTATTTTTAAGAGGCTTCGACAAGAAGAGTGTAACATAATTCCTATTTCTAAAAAGGGAACATGGTGATCTGAACTACAGACTTTACAGTAAAAACCAAGAACAATTATACATATTTTGTCCAAATGGTTAAGAGACGAATATGCATATTTAAGTAATCACATAATGACCAAATGAGTTTTTTTACATTCAATGAGAGACCTGTGTCTTTTTTACTTCTAATTTCAATACGAAAATATTGCTCCAATGTCAGTATAATGAGAACGGCTTGCATGTCCGTGATGTAACCTGGTAGCCAACGAAAGTGGGTGGCAACACGCATGCGTGAATAAAGACAACTCTACTCTGGGCTTCACTGGGAGTAACAAGTTATCGTTGCATTTATCGTGAGTAAAGCAGCAAATTGCATTAAATTTTGTACGAAGCTCGAACATTCGTCCGCAAGAACTTTTTGGATTATTCAAAAGCTTTTCAGGAATACAAGGCATGATACAAACGATTGAGAGATGGTGGGAAATGTGTTAAACGTGGTCCACATTCTGGAACACATTTGTTTGATATGATTAATTACGAGCCTATCCTTTTAAATGTTTAGAGGGCACTTTTAATGTGTCATCAATCTGATTGAATACAAACGAATATTTCTTGTCGATAATTCGATTATACCAAGGTCTAGAAAAGCAGTTAGTACTTTTAGTTCTTGATTGTACCTTATCTCCACACTAGAAACATTAAGACCACACCATAATTCTTTATCATATGACGTCAACATTGAATCAACTACGAGTACATCATTATCAGAAACATTCAAACCAAATTGCTATGTCTTCCTATAAGGAATTGTTAGTATATCGGAATAAAACTTAAGTTCAGTGTCTTCTATTTGACTAAAAGAAAATAAATAAGAAGCAAAAATTGGAGAAGTTTCATGTATAATCATTTCAGACAAAAGTGTAATGATAATTATAAGAGATAAAAATTATATATATATTTCGAAGATAAACAAATCATGCTGATTATTAGAAGTATGCTTAACCCGTAAATGATGTAAATATGGTATTATATACGAGCACTTTGTAATAAATAATACAACTCACTGTCAGAACCAAAACTGTGTGATTGAATCTAGTACGAAGTTTTTATTTAAATAATTTGCACATTGTAATATAAAGATTATTACATAATGTAAAAATCCATGTCCAAGAAGGACTTCTCCATCATATACGAGGCCTGTCTTGAAAACATCAATTCAACGTTGATATAATAAAAATAATTTACGCGACTGTCAGGTTAGATCCTTTGGGAGTTAAACACTGGTGAGTGAGCAGATGTAACAAAGCAAAGAATTTGTTTCACATTTGTGAAGATGGAACAGCAGTGTTCTATCGTTTGTGCAGGAATAGACACGGGGGACAAGCCTTTTTCGTACACTTTAACAGAAAAAAAGTATTTTACAGTATTTATTAAAGTATTAAGCATTATATATGATAATTGTTACCGTTTTGTTACTTGAAATATGTACAGGGACTATCGTAAGCGCATTTATTTCAAGAAAAAGGTTTTGCTACTGGGTTTTTACCATTATGGGATTTTTGTTTTGACTCGCTTTTATAACTGATAGAATTATCACCATATTCAACATTATCTGTAGACAGAATTTCCATGGAAAGGAGTTACGGTTCAGCATTAATGTTTGAACTGGAATTATTGATGATTATCTAGTTAGACCGGGCGTTTCAATGACAGCAATCTGCAATTTTGAAAAGACTCAGCCCTTTATCATCAAAATTTGTATCATCAAGTCATATAACTGATGTATGTTGGAGATCCAGCTCACTTTAGTGTTAGCTTACTACCTCAATAAGAGTTTTTCTACAAATGAGTCGAACAATACAAGGCTACTTGAAGAATTTGTGTGTGCAGCAGCTTGCTGCACCTAAATAGCGAGATGTCTGGGAAGAACAAACTGACTATCGTCAAGCCTGTGATAAAGAATGCCTGCGCTGTTTGGGGATATGCAGCAAGAATAAACTCCAAGAGATCCATAACCGGGTTCTTAAGACCATCTTTGGCGCTCCGTGGTACGTGAAAATATACCATACCAATGTGCCAACCATTCAGGAGTATATCTCCTAGTGTACTCTGCAACATCATGAGAGCGTCCTGGACTACAGAAATCCAGCAATTCGTGACCTTTATAATTATGAAGTTGACAAAGTTGCCCGCTATACGTACCCAAATATTTTGATTCCCCGTAAGGCGGTGCGAGGGTAGCCTGAGATGAAAGGCCAAACATCCAAGCCAGGTCACTAAAGGTAATGGGAGTTAGGGGTTGAGACCCCCAATATCGCGATGTGTGTGTTCTGAACTCGTTTTGCAAAGATACTTAATCAGTGTGTTACTGTAGCTTCTGACATAAGCCTGAAAGATTTGAACAGATACATCCATCCAAGATGCGATACATTCGTGCTTGGATTGAGGATATGGAGATACTTCGAATATCGGCTCTAAAAATCATGGAGTGGTGCAATGTAGTGTTCTAATATTGCAAATTTGGAATTTTGTAATGTACGAGGTCTGTTTCAAAAACATCTATCAAATGGGAACAGTTTGTCCGGCCACAAAGTAACTTAGCAGCCAATTAGAGTGAAGTTCACTAGCCGGGTCAGTTGGGAGTTGAGATGAGTGAACACATAGAGCATGTGGCCCTCACATTTGCAAATATGCAAGTAGTGCAACAAATCTGCATCAAATTTTGGGAGAAGCTGCAACACTTATTATTAAAGTCTGTTGTCAAGGACGACGCAATTGGTACAGCACAAATGAAGGTTATCCAAGAATGTTTTGAAAGTAATGAACAGCTAGCAACGTACAGAACACTGAAAATGTCGAACTTATAGGGGCTACAAGAATCGGTAATTGATACTCCAAAAAGTACTAGAGTTTATATAAGTTTGATCTGGACATGAAACATTTTACGAAAAAATTAATTCTGCGGCTACTGCTATCATAACAGAAAAAGCATTGTGTTGCGGATTACTTGCTTGAAACTGCTACTTACGAACTATATTTCTTCAAAGAGGTTATAACTGAAGATAAAACGTGGGTCTGTGACTACCACCTGCAAATAAAAAAGTTGCTTTCTACTTCACTGTGTGCTCATTTTCTATACGAAAATCGCTTATCGTAGAAAAATTCAAACTTGTCAAACAACATTCAATGAGTTCTCCTATTAAAACAATCTGCGATTCCTTCAAATTATAAGCAATCCAAAAAAAAAGTAACAAGACCATGGGGTTTCACCACTAATTAAAGCAACCCTAATAAAGAAGGCAGTTTGAATGTGATCTGGAACCAATAAAACAACTTACTTGCTCTTTACGTACTCTTTCCTAAATAAAAATTAAATAATAAAAAAAAATAAAGGAAGCACAAAACGAAAATGGACAACGATTTGAAATCAATAAATCGACAATTATATCTTAAATTATTGGCGGTTAATATATTTTATTTTGCTTTCCTTTTTCTATTTATTGAGTCTTATCTTATATCGCCAGCGTGGTTCGTGGCTGAGGTGCGGGTTGCGGTGCTGACGGATCCGGGTTAATTTCCCGGAGCTCTTTGATGCCTGACAATAATTAAGTACGTTCACTTCGAACGAGGGATAATACTGGCGGTCGTTTAAGGCGCGGTGCTTGCTACATCGCCCCGCATTAGAGCTGGTGCGCAAGCCTTAACATCTCTGTTCGCAAGCCGTGCTCTCATGCGGGACGTTATCATTACCATCTTATATCTCAAAATCTTCAGCACAAATATTTCTTCAATTGACTTGTATGAGTTACTAGTCATTAAAGAGAAGTGTTGTCACAATGTAATCTTTGTCAATCATTTTGCATTTAAACTGTCTTAAACCTGCGACCCAGCCTAACGGTTGAGTGTGTGGTTCTTCCTCAACCCAGTCAGTCCACTCCGTAGTGGCTTGCTTTCCAAACCGTATCGTTCCGCGAATTCCCTAACAGAACCATCTGCCACAAACAGCGATAAACGCAGTTATACAATAGGAGGTTCTCCATTTGTTGACAACCCGATATCAAGCAAAACATTGGCCAACTGTTTCATAACATTACTTCATCCTGACCCCAACTATTCGTCGCTGACCCTCCGTTAATACAATATTTTTCTCGGGCCGGGCGAAAACTCCACAAATAGAGTGATGAGCGCCGGCGTGCGCAATTCAGCCGAGAGGTCGCAGAGATGCCCCCGCTATCGCGCCCAACCGCCCGTGCATAGCGAAATGCACCGCCCTAAGTTTCCACTCTTGAGAGGCAGCGCCGCGACCTTGAAACGCGACGGCCGATCAGGCTTTCGGGTTTGGTCAGGGGTGATTTGGATAGAATTTCTGCTCATTAGTTGCTAGAGCACAAAATTCCATTGCTCAATATTACGTCGCTTTATTATTTCCTGAAACCAAGCTCCTTGGCGTACAAGGAAATGATAGATGACAGCGATCTCGCTCGCGAGGCTGTCGAGTGGTTTCCAGAGCCGAAGGCTGGCGCTTCAGGTAGCTTCTGATACTTCGAGCAGATTAGAATTTTAGTTTATTAGGAGGTAAAAGTACTTTTGTCCGGAATTTTTAGAGGCTGAAAGGATGAGGAACAGCTGGATAGCGTTAAATTAGGGGCTTAAGGGATTTGTCAGCGATTTCGATTTTTGGAGGATTTTCGACGTTCAAAACAAGAAACGGGAAAGCTCTCGAATAATTGTCTTCTTATCTGTTCTTAGATGATGACTTTATTGGTATAAACCAGGATTAAGCTCGAGACTAATACGAGGGCAAAAATAAAAATATCGACCATAATTTGTCATTGACGGCTACTACTTGTGAAAGTGATGCAACTTGTGTGGAGGAAATGGTTTCAAGCAACCTGTAACCTATCCATATGTTACTGCTATAATCATACTAAGTAAGATACAAAGACGTGTTTGTCTGAGATTAACTATACAAACCACTGTCAGTGTGTTTTTGGCAACAACGCTAAAGGTTGACTCATAAAAGGGAGTGGTAATTAATTAAAACAAATTTTTGATATTATACAGAAGAAAAAAGTAAAAAAGTGAAATAGGTGAAATTACACGGTCAGAACAGAATAATAATACGGCTAACGCTCAATCACCGAAGCAAATACGTAAAGTAAACTGACTGAGAAGAAAACGACGAGTCAATTTTTCTAAAGTACTTAAAGATGGGTAAAAATAATGGAATGTAGAAACTGTTAGAAGATATAAGTAAGTAATTAGACAAAATGGAAAAAGGGGAAAACAAATGGAAATCAAGATAGTTACAATAACAAGAGAAATAAACAAAGTTAAAGAAGAAAACACACAATTGAAAAGCGAAAATCTACAACTAAAAAAAAAGATCATAAAAAATAATCATACATGGAGTAAATGAATTAGAAGAGAGTAATTTACAGCTAAAGGAGAAAGTTGTAACGATATTAAGGGTACATAGAAGAGATAAAGACAATAAAAATAAGAAGAATTGCAAAACAGTCATAATAGAATTAAGAAACTGGCTAAAGGGAATGGAAATAATGAAAGCAACAAAAAAACTAAAAGGAACAAAAATGTACAGGCAAGGAGACTTTCTAAAAGAAATTCAAAACCAAAGGAACAAATTAATGAAATATTGAAATATAAGAAGCTAATAAGTTCAGATATAACAAACTTAATAGGATAAGAAAGTTGTTCCACAAAAAAAACAGGGACCTTAAAGATGAGGAAAAAATTAATGGCAATCAACACTCAACAGACATAAATACACCAATTACAACAAAAATTCAAAAAAAAAACGGAGGAACATGTTAAGAAAGGTAGAACTATTGTGTTACTTCGCAGCTGCTACAGAGATGTGCGAAATTCAGGCACAAAAGACTTCACAAGGTTACACGAAAATCAAACAGACAGCAAAGGCACAAACAATGCAAGACCATATAGAGCAGCTATTTAATAATTGAAAAATCTAAGATTAAGAAGAGGATAGAAGCTAAGAAGAGAATTAATTTGACAAGATTGAAAATTGGAGAGTTTAAAGACAAAAAAAGCACATAATCATTAAAAGAAATTTACAAGAAGAATGGAGGATAATAAAAACAGGTGCGGAAGTACAATTGGGTACGAAAGCAATAAAAGGAAAAACCGTGGTTTGACAACGACTGTGAACAACCAATGAAGGATAAAAATAAAAACGACTAAAATGGCGTCATAAGGAAGAAGTGGAAGAGAAAATTGGAAAGAAAGCTTTTAAAAAAAGAAAAATTATTACAAGAAAAGATAATGACTTAAATTAAAAAGAAGATCAAATGGATAACACAAGATCACCTAAAAAGAAGAAAAAGAAGGATACTATAATAAAGATAAAAACCGCTAAATAGTGTACGTAAGTGAAGAAAAATGACAGGAAGGCAAAAACAGCGCACTATAAGATACATCAACATATAAAAAAGTGGAGAAACGCTTAAAAAGTATTAAAAACAGACTGAAGTGCCCAAATCTGTGACAAATTATTAAATTATGATGAAAGGAAAATGTACAAAAAAATACAATAAAATGTATATGTAATAGGCATGGTAATACCCATACCAAATTATAGAGGTATAACATTGTTAAATATTGCTTACAAAGTATTGCCAGCAGCAATAAAAAAAAAAGATTAACACAACACACTAAAAACATAATAGGGGATTATGAATGCAACTTTCGGAAGGGAAAATCGAACATAGACGCAATTAACGAAAAAAGCTATGAGCATAACCTAGAGATGCTTGTACTCTACATAGATCTTCAGCAAGCTCTCGACAAACTAAGAAGAGCAAAAATGCTGCAAGACGCAATTAAAGCACCAAAAAAATTAGAAAATCTGATAGCAATGACCAAAAACAACCCCGTGGCAAGGGTAAATTCAGGAAAAGGTACAACAAGTAACTTTGAAGTCAAGAGACGAATTCGACAAGAAGATGCATTATTGATTCTTTTGTTCATAATATCAATTGACTATATCATACAACATACAGGAATGAAAGGAACAATTAAAAATAGAAAAATGGAAAGTACTAGGTGACTATCTTAATGGCTAAACAATATCTTTATGTGACTCTTGGACAGATACACTTTAAAAGATCTGAATAAATAGTAGCCCTTTTAAAAAAATTGTTTTCAACGTTTGAGCATATGTTTTGATAGCATGTTCGAGAAAATTTAGTCTTAATCTGCTGCTTCCCAAAGAGAGCTTTGAAAAAAGTTCGTGGTCGAAATTTTTTAGTTCAACTATCCTTGATAACAGTTAAACGAAACTTAAACGGAAAAATTAAGTCAAGATGAGCTGCTTGAAACCGTTAATGGCTTTATAATTATTAGATACCTTAAGCCACCATTGCAGCTTTTATCTGTTTGGTCTTTAAGTCTTTGGAATTCACATTTTACACAACTATACCTTGCATTACGTCTAACAAAAAAAAAAATTGCAAATCTTGCAAGAACTAAGACTTTTTGAATGTTCTTAGTGAATTGCAAGATCATCGTAATTCCATTAATTTTCAGTTGTGCATCTAATTGTTTGTGTGTGTGTTGATGTATATCTGACTAATATGGCATACTTCCCATAAAAACAAATTGGCAGTATCGTACTTTTGCGACTTGAAATGTAGTCCCTCTTCCCCCTCCATCTAGAATTAGTTACTCAAGCTCTTAACACTACATTTGTTTTCTTGTATGTTGTATTTAAAGTTAATTAGTTAGTGGTGTATACGATGAAATGGGCGGGACATGTAATGCGAAGGCAAGACAACCGATGGACCAAGAAGTTAATAGAATGGAGACCCCGCACAGGACGCAGGAGTGTTGGAAGACCCAAAAGTAGATGGAAGGACGACATTGTAAAAGTAGCTGGCAGAAACTGGATACAACAAACATATGACAGAGAAAATTGGAAAACATTGGGAGAGGCCTATATGCAACAATGGAGTATACAAATGGGCTGAAGAAGAAGAAGAAGAGTATACGATGAACTGTTACCTCTCTACCTAGCTTGCTTTCCATTGAATTTGATGGAAAAATTTGGCTAGTGTTTGCCTTTTTTGTTTTGACTTAATTCCAACAAAAGAACGGGTTGCATACCTTCTATTATACTTTTTTCCGAGTTCTTAACAGTTGGTATCTCTTTCTATTTGCACTATTTTCCTCATATCTAACAAATTTCAGGATGATTGTTGGTAAGTTTTAGAGCCGAAAGATTTGGTATGTTGTTCGTTCCATTTCAGTTTGTTTTGGTTTGGTTGGTCTGTCTTTTACAGGAATCTGACTGATTTTTTTCAAACTTTACACCCTAATTTTGTCTTTTTAATCTTTCAGGTGTGGTCTAGTTGTTATTGTAGTCTCGACGCATAAAATTAGATTCAAAGTGTCCCTTATAATTTTCTAGCCGTTTTTGGTTTCATTTTGGCTGTTGGATGAAAGCTTTAATATGGTTTTGTAGCTCAATAGGAATTCCCATTTTTAACATTTATTTCTGGTTTGCTGAAGTGGTTGGTGTACCTTTAATAAAGTTTCGTGGCAATATATGTCGTGAATTGTAGTTCCCCGTGTCTTGTGCTGCTTGTATTGCTTCGTGCATCTCATACCCCATGAGCGGTTTTACTTAATGAGCCCAGCGACTTGGAGATTTTCCTCTTGAGAAATTCCCTGTCTTTTTCTTTCTTCCATTAGTTTTTCTAATTTATTTCCTTTAGAAGCGTGACCAAAATACTGAAGGTATGCTTCGTTGATCTAGGTAAAGAGACGTATTACGATGTTAAGCTTATTCAAGTTCGATGCGTTGGTTCGATGTTGGATTCAAGGTATCCTTAACATTTGTTTATACATCCACATTTCTGTATTTCATAACTATGTCTGTAGCTATATTTATTTTTTGTTTGGTTTCTTTGTCACATCTTCCTTTATTTGTTATTAGTAATCCCAGAAAACAAATTAGTTTCACCACTTTGAATCCAGACACTTCTTTGATGTTAATTAAAAACCAGTCAGTTATCATTACCTTCATTTCATTTCTATTGAACATTAGACTACATTTTTTGGTTTCAATATCTAACTTTGACATAACTTTCTCAAGTTCAACATTAATGGCTACAATAATAAGAACATCATATATATATATATAATATCTTCCGACTACCAACTGAGACACCTCCATTCCAATTGTCCAAAACTCGTCTCATAATAGTCCCATATTTGTTCGCGTGTGGTATAAAACCGGTTTGCTCTTTGGATATTTACGGTAGTATAAGTGACTTTAGTCAGTTGTTGATTATTCATAACGTGACTAACAATGTGGTCCTATAGTTTTTTCAAAGGGGGTATAAATATTGATTTGCGGCACTGACTTGGCCATTTTCTCGACTCTCCAGCCAAGGAGCAAATTTTATGCGTGATCTCGACATTGAGTTCTCCCTTGGTTTTAATGTTTTAAAGGTTATATTATCTGAACCTGATGTATAATAACTTTTCAATGTTTTAACGTGTATAGGTGGATCTTTTTTGGTTGACATGTTATTCTAAAAATTAACTTAATTTTCAGTCTCTCTATAAAGTTTCGTACAATACTTTTTCCAAACCACAGCTATATATTCTAGGTCGGTGATGATTTGGCCATGTTTATTTTTTATTGTTTGTAAATTAAATTGAGATAGCTAACCCTATCATATAATTCTTGAGTTCTTCCATTATCCGCATGATTTTCTATTTCATTACATATTTTGCTGATATGATCATTTTTTGTTCAAATATTTTTTAATTTTTTTTAATTATTTTGATATTTATATTTCTTGTGTACGTCATCCATTTCTGGCGTTCGTTTATTAAAGTCAGAATGTCGTTCGTTATCCAGTGATTTTTTTTCTTTGTTTGATTCTGTTTCCGTTATCCATTCCTTTGTAGTACGCTATAGTCCTTCTCGATCATCTGTCAGATTTGGGGTGTCAATGGAGTTTTTGGTGTAGAGTTTTACCGGGTGGCATTTCTTTTCTTCGATTAGATGTTTGTTTCTTTGTAATGTGTAGTTTTAACTTTATTTCAGCTTTTAATAATTTATGGTCAGAACAACAAATTGTTCCTGATCTTGCTTTAATATTGGTGATTGCAGTTTTCCATCTAATCATTATAATGAAATCAATTTGATTCTTATGTTCTCCGGGCGCTGAAATCCAAATGGACAGTCGTCGGAGATGGTCTTTAAAACTGTATTTGTGGTTGATAAAACATTATCAGTTGCGATCTGTATAAATCTCTCCTCTTTCTAGTGTTTTTCACCGAAGTTATATTTTCTATGGTTCAGAGGAGCTTAAAGTGGGCATATAAACTTGGTTGATATGAAGTTTTACTGATTTGGAGGAAATTGTGATTCTGATGAGTTGATCTCTGATTGATTCGTAGCCTGCATCATATTTTGTGATACGTTTATCTACGATGAGCTTTACTTCATTAGAACCTGTATTTTTTGCACCCGAGATTGTGGTGTAGTCTATTGTGTCCAAATCTCATAGAGAATTTACCGGTTTGTAAAAAGCTTCTCACATTCTACACGGCTATAGATATATTTTTTGCTGAGCTATAGATGCTCCGATCTTCTAGTCATCCATTTCACATGCGCTGCCTGGTTGCATACATTTGCATCCCATCTGGCGCCGATTGTCCAGCCGGATAGTATGGTGCATTAAGCCTAACATTATTATATCCATATCTATAGTGTTTTCATGGGGAAAATAATCAGGTGGTTTCCTACCTAATCTTATATATAGTGATTGGGGCAAAGGGTCCCTCTATCCAGCCTTCCTAACATGGAAACCCGAAGCTGGTGTGCTAGTTTTGGTCCGTCCCGAGTATTTGATTTCCCCACCAACATCTAGAATGCATTCCTCTATCCGCCACTTGGTGAGAGGCCCGGTAGAGAACTAGTAAATCCATACGGAGAGTATTTTACAGTTATCATCTATTATATAGGTCTCTCGTGTATATAGCAACTTTAGTTATATTTCTGGCAGATTTTTTAGAATTTATTTGAATGCAAAAAGTCTTTATTGCTATAGGAAATAACTGTTTCAAACTGGACTACTCATTTCTTAAGCTTCTACAGAGTATCTGACACCTCTTGAAAATAATACTGACTGTTTTAAAAAAGGAAACCATTGATTTTTGAATAAAACATGTGTTTTTATAAGAAACAGAAAATTTTGATAGACTAGGTTGTTCAAGATATAGAATACTACAAAAAGAATTTGCAAACATATACTTAATGTGCGGTCCAGCAACAAGTAGTGCCACCGATTACAAGTGCATATAATGGGACCATATATCTTACACCTGCAGTGTTTCTAACAGTTGCAATAGCTAAGTTTAAAGAGGGCAAAGCCTATTTAGCTCTCTCGTATCTGGTCACTAGCAATGATTTTCTATTAACTTGTGGACTTATTTTCTGCGCCTTTTTTAATGATCTACATTCTTGTTATCAAAAACGGATGTGATTCAATATGAAACATGTAGTACAATATGAAGGCCCCATTCCCTGACTACCGCGACCGGCAAATTTCACTCCCCTACTTGTATTGTATAATACACATTAGGAACTTTTGAGAAAGTATGGCGAAATTGTAGATCCAAGATGTGCCTGATACTTCATAAAATAAGAGAACTCTACAGAAAAGAAACTTTGGAGGAACTGAGACTTTCATACTTTCTATTTGCTGTGCTCAAGGCAATTGAATCTTAAAATATTCCTGTAGTCTTTTTGATAATTGCATATTTCGATAGTTTACCATGTCATTGTGATCTATCTTGATTAAAATTCATTTACAGAAGCTTTCAGACAAAATACTTTATATACTTTTAGTTGTAGATTACCTAAATTTCCAGTTTGGAAACTGTTTTGAGTAGAAATATAAAAAATAGTTAGGTATTAAGACAAGTTTACCGAAAGAATGTTGTAGAATGCTTTCATTCGTCTACGAAACAAGTATCTATACAGCGGTATAAATTTTAGAGAAAAAAGAAAGAGTAAAATTTAGACATTTCAAGAGACGGTAGATGGTAGATGAAGCTGGAATAAGAAAACAATTGCACGACTGAATCATACAAGAAATGAATGTATGTGTAGATACCATGGTACAAACGGACATATCTGTATGGAGTTAGAAACCGTTTGGGGAAAAAGGATTATTTGATCTGAATAGGACAAAGATTATAAAGATAATAATGGAGTATAGCGGTTTTGAAATTATGTCTTTCGGCTCACTATTGAATGCCAAGCAAATTAAGGGATGCTGATGATGATTAATAATTCCAACCCAGTCGATACATTTTAACTGCAGACAGCGAGCAACATTGAAACAATAGCCGCAGCACCCCACGGCCCAGGGAAAGTTAGAAAGTGGCGGCCTCTCGGACCACCACAAACTGCAGCCCATAAAATGGCCGGCCAAAAGGCCCTGCACCGACGGGCCGAGATTTACGACCAGGAAAGCAATCGCATCTCGCGCGGCACGCTCGCATTGGCGGTCGGTTTCCCGGTAGCACCCTCGTCTCTTGACACAATTACCGAAAGTTTACAGCGCAGGCTGATTTACGGCGCACTAAAGCGCATTGTGCACACTGACCCAGTTGCTTTATGGCCGCGCGCTCTCAAATGGGTTGCGAAGGGAAATCCGGGAGGCCGATTGCCGCCCATAAATGTGGGTCAGAAATGATCAATCTGCGGCGGACAATGGGATTTTTGGGCGTTTGTCTCGGTTTCACTTCCAGGATTGTAAATTATCGGCGAGCGCTTACATGACTGGTTCGCTGTAGTTGAGTGACACGGAAGTTTGCTACAATGTTGTGGGAGCGGAATGTAGGCTATAGGGGTGTAGTATGAGGCTAACGCTGTCTCAGTTTCTTCTGAACTACATTTCTAATAAATCAATCTTGTAATCACTTTGTTTTTCTAAATGCTAACACTATGACTGTATTTGCAAGTTCTTTTTATTATTTCTATATGTAATTGAATTGTTAATTTACCTTTAATTTAAAATACTAGAAAAAAGCTGTATTGTAGATAACCGTTAATGATGTGATGTGGTATGTTTTGATTTGAATATGACAGATCTAAAAAAATTTGGAAAAAGGTATAGCAGAAGAACTAACCTTTGTAATTGCATTTGGTTGGCTTGTTACAAGTATAGTAAACACAATAAATACGGGCAGTGAGCATCGTATGTGAAAGACGACCATACATATAAACATAAAACAACAGCGCAGAAAGCTAGTCAACAATAACTCAAACAACAATTATAAAACAATTTAAAAGGAACAAGAAAGAATATCAAGAAATATTTCAAGAACGTGCTCACTTCATAGAAGAAAGAGAATATTAAACACTGTAACAAAAAGTATATTAAATGCATCAAAAGAAGTGGCAAGTTAAGAGAAAACGGGCAAACATCGAAAATTTAGCAAAAAACTCCAGATCTGATAGAAGAAAGAAAAACAATGGAAAGTAGATCAAGAGAAGACAATATAAATACATCAGAAATAAATTGTAAGAAGGGATCAGAAGATATGAGATTCAGAAAATAGAATGGAAGCAGAAGAAAGACTAAAATGCACTAAAAACATAACCGAAGGCAAACAACATAATAAATCTAAGAGACAAGAGTAGCAAAGTAATAAAAGAAATGGCAAATAACAAAAGATTTATACCGAAGTGAATCCGAATAGCCACTCAGTCAAAGAGAAGAAAACAAAACTCGAGTTCAAAATGTGGAAGAATGACGGAAGAAAAAACTAGCAAAATCATAGTTAAAAGAAGAGTTAGTCAGACCAGATTACCAAACTAACGGGTGTTTTTTATAGAGGTATAAAACTTAAGTTGGCAACACTTTTTTAACTGGCGCCCATTTTGTCAGCTGTCAAGTGATTTATGTTTAGTTTGGTTTAGCATTTCTACATGAATAGACTGACTCCTGAACAACGCTTCCAAATTATGCAAATTTATTTTGAAAATCATGGTTCTGTTCGAAATACGTATCGCGCACTACGTCCATTTTACAGTCAACATAATCGTCCATCAGAGCAATTAATTCGATTAACTATGGAACGTTTTCGCACCACGTTTACTCTAAATGATAATACGCATCCACAGAGACGTCGTACAGTGCGTATAGAAGAAGTCATTGCTGCTGTAGAGAGTAGCGTAGAGGAAGACCCGAATCAGTCTATCCGCCATCGTGCACAGGAATTGGATATGTGTCCATCCACTTTATGGAAGATTTTGCGGAAATATCTTGGTTTGCGTGCTTACAAAATCCAACTCATGCAAGAATTGAAGCCACACGATCACCTATTAAGGCGTAGATTCGGTAAATGGGCCCAAAACAAGATTGCCGTTGATCCCGATTTTCATAAGCGAATTTTGTTTAGCGATGAAGCTCACTTTTGTTTTAATGGATACGTCCATAAACAAAACTGCCGTATTTGGAGTGATGGTAATCCTCAAGTGTATGTTGAGACACCGTTACACCCAGAAAAACTGACTGTTTGGTGTGCTTTATGAGCTGGTGGAATCATTGGTCCGTACTTCTTTAAAAACGATGCTGGTCAGAACGTAACAGTTAATGGTGACCGCTATAGAGCCATGATTACTGACTTTTCATATTCAATTAATATAGAGTTTATATAATCAGTCCCTACTATTTTTCCTGAGTTTTTGATAGGTACCTTTTTTTTCTTCTTTTATTTCATTTTTCTCTTATTGGTTGCTTTTTTATTGTGATATCCTTTTCATTCTAAATATTTCTTCTAGGTATTGAGTATTTTCTTTTGTTCGGACACTACTATGTATTCTTTATTATTCCTCAGAAATGTCTTCTGTTGTCCTGAAATTTATTCTTTATTTATGTTCATAATTCTTCCCATGTGACTACTTTCGCCTTTGCACCGCTAATTTTGATTAATTTTTCCTTGAGTATAAATACCTTCTCCCCTTTTTGTCTTTTGATATTTTTTTCTATTTCTTATTTAACTGTATTATTCCATAATCTTTCTTTTCTCTTTGTATTTGCTTATCTTAATCTTCTCACAGAACTTGCTCAACTGTATGAATTTTATTCTGCTGTCTTTTTAATTCTTCGAGCTGGTTTATGAGTTTACTGGCCTGTTCTTTCTTTTCTTTCTTCGTTTAGTTTTTATATTTGTATTCTTACATATAGTCTATATTTTTCTTTTTTTAACCTGAAATTTTGTTTCCTCTATAACCAATCTGTGGTTTGTGCTCAGCTTGCTCCTCTTACTATTTTCGAGCTTGTCGAGAGAGAGAGGGGGAGAATATATTGTTTTCTATATTAACAAAAATTTTAATTCTTTAATTGCAGCATGAGCGTGTAATTCGATTCTGTGCAAATTCATATAGTCATTTGGTATTGACTCACAATTGCATCATTATTTCTTACATTTCCACAAAAGAAAAAGTTGTCCGAAATGACATTTGAGGCAACATACTGTCTGTTCCGAAAGTATTGTGACAAAGATTAAAAAATTACAACTACAATAACAAAAATCGATATATTTAGTAAAAATGATACAATATATAAAACAACTGTACGTCTGGGAACCCAGCGTCGGCGATTTTGAGTCTTGATAGAAACTCATGGATGTATATGACATCGCGCCCAAAAAATTGTCAAGGGCATCAACGTTAATATAAAATTGGTGATGTACGTGTCTGTCTAACAAAACAAATTTTAAGCACCAATTCTATCTATAAGTGATCATATGGTTTTACCTTAAACCAACTAAGTTAATTAAGTAAAGTCCCTTTTTTGCCGTTTTTATTTTTTCTCATAATTATCCTCCCTTTTCTGAAAGCGATTTTTAATTTTTGGTTTTTAGATTTTTGGGCTTTCTGTATAAAATCGTAAATCATTTTTGACACCTACGATTTTCTGTTTCTAGCTGTGGAATAACAGTCTTGTTGCCTTCATTATGCATAAACATCAACGTGACCGGGTACCACAAGTTGGAACTGGACGACTGATCAGGATTTCCGTGGACATTGGCGCGCTCTGCAGTGCTGATTTAATTGACTGGAAATGTTGTGACTCACCAGATCAATGATTCATTGTTTTCGGTGTACGCTGTTCCGTTAAATGAATTTGCTTTCAGATATTCATTCATTCATTAAGGGAATTTAAATTGTTGATCGAGTTGTTGGTTGCTGTGCTTATTTCTTCAACGCTGAAAAATTAGGTGCTGCTATACTGAACTACATAAATAATTTAAAAAAAAAGTTTGAAATTTAGTTGTATTGTAGGCTGCACGTTTATTACTCATCACTCAAGTTTTCCGTCGTAATCTAGCATTAAAGTCTCTTTAGTAGAAATAAGATATTAACAATTTCTCTTGATCAAAGAAGCATCTGAGATAATAGGTGAATACCAAATCGCATTTGACTATATTTTCTTAAATATAGATCTTGAATTTTCTATTTATCCGACGATCGAAAGGGCATAAAGGATTAGAGAAGAAGAAGAAGAAGAATTTCCTATTTTTGTTATCTTCTTTCATTCGACTTTCTTCTTTATCGTTAAATTTTTTTAAAATTTTTATTTATTGAAAATTAACGCCCTTGATGTTTTTATCTAATTGGATTGAAAGAATAAAAACTTTTTAAATCTTCCATACATTTTAGACTTAATTTGATATATAATAAATAAATATATAATGTATAGAAATACGAGCCGACATTTTCTAATTCAAATAGATGACTTTGTTCATAAGTAAATTTCTAAAGAAATGTATTATTTGGTATTTTTTACCGTTGAAGTGTTTGAATTTTACTCTTTCCAAGATGAAGAAGCTAGATGATGTTTTAATTTTTTCTATAGTACGAACGCATGGATTTGATTTGTCTGAGGTGTAAAAATGGAAACGAATAAAGCGACAGATTTGAAGAGAATTTGTGATACTTTATTAGTCAGCGACTTTATCTACGCAGAGGCTGCTCCAATACTTTGGGAAGCTATTTAAATTATGTCCAAGTCCAGATGGTTTGTTGCCCACGCGTATCCAACTGTCGTCGGAACCAAAGCTCTAACCTATGACTCCGGCTGACCTGAACTGTTTCGAACTTATTCGAACGAGGAGCTCGCAGCTGCGAGCAACAAAATGTCTCCTTGTACAAGCAACCATTACACGTAAAATACCAGAGTTAACATTTATATTTAAATAATGTCGCATTTCTACAATTGACAGTAATAGAACAAATACAATAAATGCTTCTAGTACATTGTGCTCAAGTATATATCCATCTTTACAAAACCGAAACTTTGATATCCGTCATCTCTATATATTTTTTTGTTCATCAAACCACAACATTGCATGATGTAACAACAAATATTATTTCGTATCCATACCTTATTTTTAAACTAATGTAACGTTAGACAAACAACTGTAATCTGCAATAACAGTAGAGGAAGATAATTTTTTGCCCCACTGAGTCCCGTAGAGCGTGACGACGAATTTACTACTATTCATACTCGAACGTAGACGTCGTGGTCTTTTGGCCCGCTCTTTTGGAGGGTTTTTTTGTACTAGAGCTAGGGGTTTGTACTCTCACAATTTTGGGATGCTTAAATATATTTTGGCTTACTGTCTTCTTTATATATTGAAGTGCGATATGAATGCATCTTAGCTGAATATTTTTCAAATTTGGTCCAATATTTTTAAAAAGCGATGGTTTAAGTGCAAAGAAATAGAAACTCTTTGCGTCTTCTTTCAGTCTCTTTACTTATGAAAATGTGGTATATATTTTATCGATGCGACTTGTGCTCTATTATTCTTATCAAATATCTCAGAAAAAAGGGCAAACGCAGTTTACCAACAGCGCCTATTTTTCGCTGGCCATCATTCACGCGGCTCTATCTGATTTGCTCCTGTCCGCGCTGCGCGCAGCACAGGGCTTCTGTAAACAACCGAAAGAATTACGCAGTTGTCCTTATCGCCGTTCGCTAATGTGCGTATAAATCATGGGAATTTGAGGACAAGTGGGTTGTTACAAAATGCGGGGCGATAACAGGCGCGCACTTCCGGGTTGCGCGGATTATATAATAAATTTAGAAGTGCCGCGAGCCTCTGGAAGAGCGACTGCGCATCGCCGCTATCAGAGTTCGTTAAACTTATCTGTTTTTATTCGTTATCAACGGCAATTACGCACGGCCTTACTACTATGGCCGCCGTGAATTAGAAAAAGGCCGCTCAAAGTCCGGCTAGATGCGCGGGGCGAAATCGATTCGCCAAACCTTATCTTAGTAGCGTTTGAACTGCATAGAGAATCTACTGATGCAATTCAATTCGAATTGCTAGAAAGTTGCTTCCATTCTCTTATTCAAAAACCGTTGAAGCTTTCTAAAGTTTTTGCAGACTCTTCTAGAGGACACTATAATCTCGCGAGACTTTAGTGGCAACAAAAGCTACAACTTTTCATTTCTTTGGTGATTGAGTACCAATACTAAGAGGTAATGCTCTTTTTGCACCTTCTACACCTTCTGTTTCGCTTTTTGAGATGATATACTACAAATAGTGTTCAATTCTTACGTTTAGTTTTTAGTCTTCATAGTATTCTTGATACACCTCAAGTTTAAAAAAATTATATGGCTGACTGTTATTTTAAACTTTTAAACCACAAATAAAAATAAGAGATGGAAAAGAGGCTGCAGAAACAGTCATCATCATGAATATCACTTCTATTTACAGAATCTAAAATTAACAATATGGCGCGCAGGTTTTCGACGTGAAAAGGGGCTCTGCTCCGTTTCCCATTGATTTAAACCGGATTCGAAAGCACCTGGCGTCAACCACCTGCGACCCACATACCCTCACCTGGCTTGCCGGAGCCAACCCTTAAGTGGAAGAGCCGTTACTTGGAGAATTTCTAAACCCCCGATCTATGCATCTGATACCCAACGGTTACCCTTTGTTCCAGGTAGAGCCCGTGTAGGGTTTCATCACCTGTCCTAGAAGCCGCATTCCACCCCTGTCCAAACGCATCATCTCCCCGCGGCGCGGAGCGCGATATCTCCAAAGAGCTATTTATAGCGCGTTGTGTCATTTCTTGAGATGCAGAGGCTAATCGCCAGAGTGCAATTCGTCGTGTAGGTCATGGGCGGAGGTGCAGCGACCCAATTGCGCTCTTGATATGGGTCTCCGGGCGCGCAGCGGCCTTGCACACGATGACCTTGCAGTTGGGCGCAATTTTGACAGTGTTTGGGTTCGCCGCGGAGATATCGCGTGGAAAGTTGCCATGCCATATTTGGCGGGTGGTTATCTCGGTTTTGGCGAGCGGGCCAAAAAGACCACGACGTCCACGCTCGAGTATGAACAGTAGTAAATTCATCGTCACGCTCTACGGGACTCAGTGGAGCAAAAAATGATCTCCCTCTACTGTTTTTGCAGATTACAGTTGTTTGTCCTATTTATCAAATCTAATGTTACATTTAGTTTAAAAATAGGGTATGGGATACGAAATAATATTTGTTGTTACATCATGCAATGTTGTGGCTTGATGAACAAAAGATATGCAGGCGATGACAGATATCAAAATTTCGGTTTTGTAAATAAAGATGCATATGTACTCGAGCACAATATACTCGAAGCATGTATCATATTTGTTGCATTACTATCAATTGGAGAAATGCGACATTATTCATATATAGATGTTGGTTATGGTTGGCAATGGTATTTTATGTGTAATGGTTGCTTGTACGAGCAGTTTAAAGCTCCTCGTTCGTAAAATGGAAACGGTTCAGGTATAGACGAAGTTATACGTTAGACCTTCGATTTCGACAACAGTTGCTGCGCGTGAGCAACGAACTATCTGGGCTTGGGAATAATTTACTATAAATAGCGTCTCAAAGTATAGAGCAGCCTCTAAGTAGACAAAGTTGCTAACTAATAAAGTATCACAAATTCTCTTCAAATCTGTCTCCATTTTTACACCTCAGACAAATCAAATCCATGCATTCGTACCACAGAAAAAATAAAACCATCAGCTAGCATCTTCATTTTGGAAAGAGTAAGATCCAAATATTTCAAGGGTAAAAACAATGCTCATTTAACTGGTTATAGAGAACTAACATTTCTTTAGAAATTTACTTATGAACAGTCATCTATTTGGATTGGTAAAATTTCGGCCCGTATTTCTAGACATTCAAATTGTTGATTAAAAATATACGGAAGATTTAAAAAGTTTTTGTTCTTGTAGACCAAGATGAAAACATCAAGAGCCTTAATTTTCAATAAATAAAAATTTAAAAAAATTAAAAATAAAGAAAAAAGTCGGATGAAAGAACATAACAACAATAGAAAATTCAAAATCCTATTTAAAAAAATATAGTAAAATGCGATTTGGTATACATCTATTATCTTAGATACTTCTTTGATCAAGAGCAATTGTTAATATCTTATTTTTACTAAAGAGACTTTAATGCTAGATTACGACGGAAAACTTGAGTGATGAATAATAAACGTGCAGCCTACAATATAACTAAATTTCAAACTTGTTTTTTTAAATTAGTTATGTAGTACAGTACAGCCCCACTTAATTTTCCGACGTTGAAGGAATAAGCACGGCAACCAACAACTCGATCAACAATTTAAATTCCCTTAATGAATGAATGAATATAGGAAAGCAAATTCCACGAATTCATTTAACGGAACAGCGTACACCGAAAACAATTGAATCATTGATCTGATGAGTCACAATATTTCCAGTCAATGAAATCAGCACTGCAGAGCGCGCCAATGTCCAGGGAAATCCTGATCACTCTTCCAGTTCCAACTTGTGGTACCCAGTCACGTTGATGTATATGCATAATGCAGGCAACAAGTCTGTTAGTCCATAGCTAGAAATAGAAATCGTAGGTGTCAAAAATGGTATGCCTAATATGCAGATTTTAGACAAAAATCTAAAAATCGCTTTCAGAAAAGAGAGAACAGTTATGAGAAGAAACAAAAACGACATTTTTTTAAGGCATATAAGGGTCTTAATGAATGAACTTAGTTGGTTTAAGGTAAAACCATATGATTAGTTATAGATAGAATTGGTGCTTAAATTTTCTTTTTGTTGAACAGACGTACATCACTAGTTATATATTAAGGTTGATGCCCTTACTAATCTTTTGGGCGCTAAACGATCACTTCGTCGCTTAGACATCAGAGTTGGCATTATTCCGCATTAAAGAGTCCTGACTTCGAAAATCGGTCTTGGTGCTCTTTAGTCATTAGGATAACAAACCGGGTCAGCTATTGCATCTAGTGTTACTCTTAGGTTATTTCTTTTAACTTGAAACGTAGATCTTTTTCCTTTTCAATAGACGAGATTGCTGGCAACACGGATGGTGAGTCTGCTAGGTCTATGCTAAAATAAATAATTAGTTTTCGTTTTAATGACCACTCGCGCAATGAACATGCAATTGAAAGTGCTTGAAGTTTTGACAGCAGTGATACCACCCATGTGTTTTCTTGTGGGGTTGCACAGTCATGAGAACTTGTATAATATGTAGCAGGTGGCACATTGTTTACCGACCGCAAACATAAAGGTTATTTTGCAAAGGCGTTAAGCACTGTCATTGTTTGTAGAGGTTTCTTTTATGCTAGTGGGTAGGTGCAATAGAAAATACCATCCGTTTCTATTTATCATCTGATGTTGCAAAAATCAGCAACCATGTAGAGGGGAACTATCAACTATATAAAATGTTTTGCGGAATTTAGAATTCTACCAAAAGCATTGTCTGTAAGATGATAAAAGATAATAAAAGCGAGATTCTTGCATAAATTGCTTCTGACTAGTGGTCCGTCTGCACATCGCAATCATTCGTTGTCATAGTTGCAAAGCGATTGGGCCAAACGTTTTTGGGGAGCCAGCGATGCTCTTGTTTTTTCTCTTCAAACTAGAGAACAGGCGGCATAATTACTAAGATTTTATATCTAACTGGAAACCGCACTCGAACAGTTTATGTCAGGATTGCTACTTTCCTGGGAATTTACAGGAAAAAAACATTTTTTTAATAGCAATCTTCTGAATTATATTATTTTTACAGTGATGTTTAGTGATATATGCATTAGCTTCTGATATCATCGTACCATCTACATAAAGGTCTTCCTACGCTCCGCCTCCCTGTCCACGGCATCCATTCGGCAAGAGCAAGGGCACAGGACCGAGACAGGTGGAAGGAGATAGGGGAGGCGTATGTCCGCATGCAGATGGGAGACGCTGATCAAAGAAGAAGAAGATGCATTAGCTTCTCTTTTATGAGTAGTGAAAGTTTAAAAAAAACTGTTGACAAAGGTTATGTTTCATTATATTCCTAAGTCAGTATCCCTGTTGCATTGACC
Organism: Sinelater perroti; assembly: GCA_036346155.1. Classification (NCBI taxonomy): domain Eukaryota; kingdom Metazoa; phylum Arthropoda; class Insecta; order Coleoptera; family Elateridae; genus Sinelater; species Sinelater perroti. The sequence goes on along the minus strand of JARFIY010000209.1, from coordinate 382,510 downwards.
CTGTTGGCGACATTCATCTTTAAGGAAAACACCTTTTTGAAATGGTCTGATACGACGACAGTCTGCTGACAAAGAGAGTTCTTTAGTACTTTTCAATGTTTTCACTAGCAGCTCGTCGAAACTGACGATTAAAAACACGAAAATAGTCATTTGTCGACAAACCCGCTAATCTAAAATTTATTGTAGATTTAGTTAATGACGGATTAACTTTTTTGTTCGTTTTGTACAGGGAAAGTCGACCACTAACTTTAATTTAAGATGGATGCTGCCCCAAAGCGTTCCGGTCTAAGGCAATCGCCGACAGTGATTACGGATGTGTGTAAGAGGCCTTTGTGGGGAATATTAGGAATATCGTGTCTGAAAAGATTATTAAATACATAAAAAGCAAAAAGACGAAGAGAAAAAATGTAGGTCGTTAAGCCGTGAGTTGTACTAGAGTAAAACAAAATCTGCTGAAGAGTTTTGGATTGAAATTCTCAACGGTATGTATAAATGTAGGACAACACAGCTCTATCTAATAGCAAGAAAAAGGAACAAATCGAAATTCTTATTGTTCAACGAGTTAAAAAACTTAGAGAGAAATAAAACAATGAGCTTCTCTATTACAATGCTCACGTATTGTTAATCAAATCATGTAGTGCTGATGGAAAAACAATTTATCATACAGATTTAAAATTACTGTTAGTATCACTTTTATTTACAATCAAAGTTAATATGTAATTAATCCAAAAAAGTCCCAACCCTTTAAGTCTGTAGAAAGTTAAACCAAGAAAAGGATGCACACAACTTTCTGCCAAATTTCTCGAGGGGTAAAGATACTTAAGCTTCAGATAAAAACACTAATTAGTACTAGTAGGCATTTCTAAGAGCAAATCTTTTTTTCTAAAACGAAAAAAGAAAGAAATGATAGACAGCATAAGCAATAATAATAATAAATTGAAGCCACACGCAAAATATTCAAGGGATCTGACTACAGTTAAAAGAAGGGGAGGAGGAAACAATTACCAAAATACATCCTAAGACAATACAAAACAGAAAAAGGGAATGAAGTAAAATAGACATCAATGAATTAAAAGGAACAACGATAAACAAAAGTACGAGGTAATATCAAAGTAGAAAGTTTAAATGTTAAGGAAAGAATAGTACATAAGGCTATTAGATAATTGTAAGTATGGTGGACTACAGATATTTTATAAAATTAGGAAAGTTTTAATATAAACAAACTTTGCTAGTTATAAAAACTTTAGAGCAATTTAAAGTAACAAAACATTCAAAAATATATTAAAAATTATAGCAAATGGAAGACAAAAATTATCGATATCAAATTTTTGGATCTAAAAATCATGGAGAAGTCTGAAAACAAGAAAATTCCGATGATTGTACTAAGACAACATCGAATGTTAGCAGATGGCACTCCAGTTCCAGTAGATTATTCGATAATGGTGCAATAACGCAAACGCTTTTTTCCACATCTAACCGCAGTTGTTCAATTGGGTTGATCACTTCTTCACAATTTGAGCTGTGGCCTAGCGAATTGTCCTGTGCTGGGAACACTGTCGCCACGAGGGGCGAATCTAGTGGATCGCTTAGACCGTGGATGAGTAGAAGAACGTCGTCTAGTTCGAGGTCGAAGGTCGAGCGTGAATACACCACCTACTAACAGAGGATATAGTACCGGGTGGCATTGTGGTGGTGTGAATAATTTTTTCTTAAAATATGTTGGAATCCATTATTTTCTCTGACCATTGTCCAGTATATGAACATCATTGCAGACGAGGTTCAGCCTTTCGTGGCGACTGTATTTTTGGCAGGTTGGCTCATTGGTGTACACATAAATTATGGAAAAATAAACAAATAAAGTACGAAGTTAAATATCTACAATGTATGTAGTAATCACGAATTATGTTTAAGAATAGGTGACCATTTATAAAAAAAAAGAAAAGAGAAGATGATTGATAAACCAAAGAGTCTTACAAATGAAATAGAAAAAAATCGTATATTGGTGATTGGTGATTGTAATAAATGTTTTTTAATACATTGGTCCGAATAAAGGAAAGTGCGTAGATTCACATCTTTTAAAAGGAAAATTTAAGTTTAAATTTCTTTTTGCAACAACTTGACTTACAAATGCAACACAGAGTGTTTTTCATTGGACGAGTTGTCAAATCTCATTGAAATCACATTGTTGACCATCTGTTGGTATGCTGTAAAGAGAAAAATATTGTAATGTTTAAATTTAATTATGATTTGTAGCTCATAATTCTAAATCACAGGTCTCCAGTTGACCCGCCCGGCGAAGTCGTCCTCTTTAACGCATGCGCATAACAATTTACTATCATCGACGGCAAGGTTACATCGCAGCCGCGCAAATTATTTTTATTACATCAACGTTGGGTAGATGTTTTCAGACTGAACTTGTATATGATGGAAAAACGTTGCTTTGTATTTTTAGTAATTTCCATTACACTTTAGCTACAAATGGCTGTATCTGAGGCTTCCTCAGTTTTGGTAGAAAGGTACGGCGTTATTCGTTACGTACTTTTTATCAGGTAGAAGACAGTGAACCTAATATATACGAAGACTTTCCGTCTGGTGTTATGGTGCATCGTGTGGTTGGTTCTCGGGTTATAAGGTCGGAGTTCGGAAACTCAACGTTTTGTCCACAATTGTGGCGTACATTTTCAGAAGATTTTAGAAGATTTTTTTTAAGATGTCCGCCACAGTTGTGTCAAGAGTTTTCAAAATACGACTACGGCCTCATAATCACATGATGCACGGTGAACTTAACTTTTGTCTCTGCAGGGTACAATTTTTCGTAGGAAGGCATCACAATCTGCTTCGAATGTTGCTGGTAAATATTTGCATGTAGTTGATTCAATTTTAAAATACAAAAGATATGTTTGAATGGCACGTGTTGTAGTGTGCTAAACCGTAACAAATTTAATTTCGCTAGGTGAGTGTGGATTATCTTAACGTTTCTCTTGTAAAAGTAATGATTAGCAAACAAAAAGCACTGATTACATCTGTAGACTTTGGGAATGTAGTGGTTTAATGAAATCATGGATATAAAATATTGGTTTGTATTCAACTAGAATGGTGACATTGAAAGTGAAGTGAAAGAAACTCGGTCTTTATATTTTTCAGTTGAACTTCTGCAGGTTATCATTGTAGTTCAAGCACAGGTTAAATTAAAAAACATCTTTTTGGTGTGTACATTTTACAGTTGTCAAAAATTTTCGTATGTAAAGGTTTTTTTTCTTAACAAACCATCAGGTCGTTTCTTTCTTTCAGTTGTCGATGCGGCCATTTTGTTTTTCAAAAGCATATAAACCAACATACAGACCTCATTAAGGGTTATGTCGTTGTATATAACAGTCAATGTGTGAGTTATGGTTTCTGACTGGTTCGGCCGGAATAAGTGGACTGTATAGGTAATTTTGAATTTTGAATACAAAACTTCAAACAACTCTAAAATTAAAAACACTAACCTGTGGAAACGGCGCTTCCCGCAGATATCGGTTCCCTGCTGTTGGTCTTGGAGCTTCCAGAGATTGGCGCGAACACTGACAAACACTGATAAAATGTGTGCCCGTAATATTATCCTAAAAGACCAACTCATAACTGGTGACTGAGTACCAGAATGTAGAGAAATATCGATAAAATGTGTCGGTACTATTATTTATAACAATCTACACATGAATGAGGTTTTCAGCTGCTGTGTTCTTTCAAGATTTGAGAGACTCACGATTGCAATGGTTTTCTATCAAATCTGATAATTATTTGGATTTTTTGGTTATTAAACAGAACAATGTTGACTCTAAAGCTAAACTGCACCGAAATAATATTCAGGTAACTTCATCACTTCTAAATAAATAACGTTTTTAGGTTAGCGAAATTTTAAAGCTGTCAACAATTTCTTCACAGGTAAACCCATTACATCTCAAATCAAACTATACATTTTAATAAAAAGTAAACAAAGAAATGTGGCGTGATTCTAGGCCCTGATTTACACGAGGAGGTCCGAGCGTAGTAAACAAAGAAGGGACAATAAATTTGGCGTGGCAGTGCTCTGAGCTTTCGATGTACACGAGGAGGTCTATGCATTCGTGCACGCACGTCGAGATCGCTCTCGTTTCTTGACGAATGGCCGGGCGCCCGCGGTTGTCATCGGGCTGCTGCATTGCCGAACATAAAAAGCGCGTTTGCGACGGCCATTTGATTTGCTTCCGCCGAGCGGAGATTCAATTGTAAACGCCTATTCATAATGGGCATGAGCATAAGCCGCCCGTAAGATATACGTCTAATGCACGTAGGCCTTATATAAACATTTGAAAGTTGCGCATGCCCAAATACAGTGGCAACAGCAATATCCTTCCAGGCATTTTGCATAATTATGTTGCTTTTGTACCTGCTATTTCTTTTATAGCGTAGGAACAGATGCATATTTACTAACTTAATTAATAGTCCCTATCCGTTGTAAAAACGAAGCCAAATGTTGACGATAATAAATTTAGGTTCTGTAATTTCAGAATCAAAACAAACATTCTGTTGCTGCCAACATTAATCTAGAAAAAATTATAATTACTACAAATGAACGTAAGAAATACGTAAAGTTGAACCAATTTCAACCTTCTTCTTCGACTGCTTATCCACTCTATCAGATGTTGGCGACCACATTTCTGAATTTTTCTTTATCTCTTGCCATGTTGACTAGTTCCCCTATTATTCTGAGTCTAGTCTATTGTCTTCTATTTCTTACCCATGACAGACGTTTCCTTCCTATTCCTCTCTTTCCTTCTATTTTTTCTTATAAGATTAATTGCAGTACCTCATACTTTTCATTTCTAACGATATGTCCCAGATAAACAGTTTTCCTTTGTTTAATTGTGGTGAACAGTTCTCGGTCTTTATGCATTCTTTTTAGCAGTTCTTTGTTGGTCATTTTTCAGGCTAGGACACTCTCAACAGGCATTTGTGATTGTGCTCATTTTCATGGTCCACGACTCCATTTTATATAGCAGTACAGACCATACGTAGCATTTTGTGTAACGCATGCGAGGTGACAGCCGGATATCATTTTTATACTTCATAAACGTTGGGCGTGCTATTTCAATTCTGTTTAAATTTTTTTTGGGGGGGGGTTAGTCCGCATTTAGTCCGTTTATCTGAAATCCCAGATATTTATATTGGGTTACTCTTTCAATTTGTTGATTTGGATAGCCGTGTTAGTGTATGGTTCCTTTTTTCCTGCTGACAATCATGAACTTGATCTTTTTTGCGTTTATGCATTAATTAAATTAATTGTGTATATATCTGCTGTAATTTCTCGATATTGTTGGCAATCAGCACTATATCATCTGCATATCTAAGGTTCAATATTGGCACCTCATTCACTTTTATACCCATCTGTTGTTCTTCAAGGGCTTCGTCATGTATGGCTTTCGAGTAGAGATTAAATAATAGCAGGGACAGCACACATCCCTGTCGTACGCCTCTCTGAATATGGATGTCATCTGTGTTAATATTTTGTGTTTTGTTATGTATGTTGTCCGGTGCCAGTATAAGTTTTCTATACATCAAATGTTTTTTTCGTCTACGTCCGTGTTTCTCAAGATGTTCATGAGCTTCTTATGTTGAACGCGATCAAACGCTTTTCGTAGTCTATAAAACAAAGAAACACGTCTTTGTTTAAGTCTCGACAATTTTGTGCCAACACCTGAATCCCGAACAGTGCTTCTCGAGTTTCAATCCCTGACCTAAAGCCAAACTGATTGAGGCTTATATTACGCTCCCATTTTGAATAAATTAAAGTATGGTTTATTAAGCTTATTAGTCTGTGGTCATTGTATTTCTATGCATTTTTCTTTTTGGACGTAGGAATAAATGATTGAGCTTAATCCCAGTTTTGAAAAATTCAGTATGTTTATTAACTTATAGTTGGGTATTGATATAATCTTCATAAATCAGTTTTATAATTTTTGCTGGTAAACCACCTGGTCCTATTGCCTTATTATTTTTGGCTTCTTTTACCGCCGCGGTAAGCCTTCTTAATTTCGTCTAGTTTTATTGGTGGTCCTGATAGTGCTGGTGTTGTAGGAGTCTTGTTAAGACCTTGTCGCGAGTCGTCAGCAAACAACTGCTTTACATAATTTTTCCAGAGTTTTTTTATCTTTATCTTCTATCATTGTAACATGCCTGTCGTTCAATAATATTAGCAATTGTATTTTATATAAATCAGCTACTTCTTTTAGCTTCTTATTTTATTTTTTTTTCTCTATCCATTTCTTTTTAGCTTTCCTGATTTCACTCCTGACTAGTGTGTTCAATCTTTTATATTCATTCTTATTTCTGTTTATGTGTTTTCGTGGTTGCTCCATTAATTCTAGGATTTCCTCCGTCATCCATCTTTTTTTATATTGTTTTATGGTACTCTAATTCTTCTGTTGCAATGTTTCGTATTTTGTCTTCAGTTCCCTTCCATAATTCTATGGATGTTATTTCTGAACTATTTTCTCTTATTTCTATCAGTTTTTTATTTAATCTTTTGGTTCTGTTCTAATTTCTTATTTTCTTAGTTTATCGCTGTCCAGTTTTTGTGTTTTGGTGTGGTTAGTCTCTGTTATGGAAATTTTCAGTTTTAACTTGCTTGTAGAAGAACATGATCTGACGGAACGTCAGCATCCGGGTATGCGAGAGCTTTTATCACTGATGCACTAAATCTCTTGTTTATGAAAATGAAGCCGATTTGGTTTCGTACGACCAGACCTAATTTCTATTAATATTTTTGGTCTCTTACTTCCTTCTCTGTATACTTTCTTAGTAAAATATAACTTACATTACACGGCATAATTTGCATCATTATAATAAGGAGACAATTTAGAGTTTTTAATAAGACACTATCTTTTAACGCCTTTAGTGATACGCTCGAAAACGATTTGAGATTGGGGTTTTGTTATAACTTTCGATAGAACGGAAAAGTTTCGGTTAGTCAAGGTATCGCTATATTTGCCCAGAGATTTTCGTCTGCGTAATTAAGAGTAAGTCTACTAAACCGAGTCTTTCTTCGCTGTCTTTGCTATTTTTTGCCCATTAGCCCAGAGTCTATATTCATGGTAGCAACTGTTTCTTCAAGCCTCTAAAAACTTGACGAATAAGATGAAAAGTATGTCTAAAATAAGATCAACGATTTTTAGAGAACGCGAATTTGACAACAGTAATAAGCCAGAAGGATAATACAAATAGTAAAGTCTGTAAGGTCTTTAGGTGTCCGTTTAGCTACATTTCTAAATTTTTATTGGAAATTTTAGGATGGAGTTGTAAACGGATAATAAACTACACTTCTACGAAAAGCTACCCATTCAAATTCTTGATCCTTCAAATGGTTTTACTCTAATTTTTTGTTACTGGTTCGTTATAAACACTTTATAGGAGTGAGTGATTGAAGAAATTTAGACCGTTTATGGAAATGCTGAGTACGTCATTTATAAATTGCAAATGAAGTTTTGATACCATACAAAAATCGCCTTCATAACAATAAACTACGAAACAGAGAAGAAAACCAGATTTTTCCCGAAGACATTTTTTATGCGAATCAAATACACAGAATGCTTGGCATAGAGTAGGAAGCAGAACAACGTGGTGCAGGTGATGGAACATCACATCTCGTGGATCATGCTGGTATTGTAAATCTTGTACTGTACCTTAAAGTAGTAGGAAAAAGTTACATCGTGTACATGAACAGTTTTTGGTTATAACATTACTTATAGAGCACGGATTTGGTACTTGATGTGAAAAAAATTTAAAACTGCCAAAACGAATATTACTCTGCATGGTGCTCTTTACAGAGAGTGAGACAGACGAAATTGAAAAGAACACAAAAGTTATTAGCAAACCAGGTAGTGTCATGAACTATTAAGTCCAAAATGAGAGAAGTGGACGGACTGAATTAAATTTAATAAATGTCTGAAAAATATGTACGATGGTACAAATAATTCTTTCTTTACTTGCTGGAGGAAGACAATCGGGCCAATAATATACCAATAAAAATGTAGTAGAGAAATGCAGTACAGAAAAGACTATCTCACGGATGAAGACTATTTCTTGCTGTCTTACAAGTCAACACTTTCTTCCAAAATATGAATTAAATTTCCATGCTAGCCTTCGAAATGTCAGGCTTGTGATGGAGTTCCACTTCATGCAGAGGGTTGTTTTGGAAGAAGGGATTGAAGACGTTTGAGGGGTTGATTAATTAAAGTAGTAAGGATGTGTTTGATTCAGTCGTAGAGATAAGGGTTTGACTTCCTGTCTAGCAGATGGAAATTTTATATATATTGGAAAGCTCTACCTTCCATTACTTTAGGAGCCTCCATGGCCCGTACAGGAATAATTTTGTCATTTAAAGGTCTTTAGTAGTCCCTGTTGTGTTTGATTAGTAGAAGAGACTAAGATATTGTTTATGAGCATCAAAATATTTACTGCTTTGGTATTAATTTATTTAATTTCTCTCTTTAATCGTGTGTTTCATGACTGAAACGACGTAATTGCATGCGTTTATGTGGTTCTATGTACAATCTCTTTCTAGCTATAGTGAGCTTTCTGTAAAACTTTTAACTTCATCTATTCATCTTTTGGAAGAGAGTCCTCGTAGCTGTACTCCTTCGATCTTTCCATGTGCAAGCCGCTCCAGATTTTTTTTTTGCGCTGTGGCTAAAATATCTTAGGATCCAACGTTTAACTATTGTGAATAGACTATTTTTATGTTTAGTTTTTCTACTATAGACGTACTTGTTCTGTGATCTGCCCATGGAATCCTCAGAAACCACCCCTAACGTCACATTCTAAAGAGAAATCAAATTTGTTCTCGTCTTCTGCCTTCAACGTCCACACTTTTGCACCATAGGGTTATTGGTATATTATAATTATTTTAGTTAGATATACATATTGCAATCTTTAGATATCTTATTCTGCTTAGTTCTTGTTGTTCTAATAATAGCAGTTCTTCTTTTTCATCTTGTAGATGTGTACTCTCTGTAGATGTTAAATAGAATGGTGGAAGTACGCAGCCCTTCCGTACTTATTTTTGTATTTGATGTTTGTGGAGCATCTGCTTTCCAGCCTTACCGTTGCTGATCAACTTTCGTACAATTTTTTTGTGGTAAAATACAATATTACAAGGTTTTTGTTATAGATAGCAATTAGTATTAATTTATTATTTTTCTAGTTTTTAAATTGCCTCTATATCTTATTCTTTCAATATATCTAGTTTTCCTTAAACAGTAACAATAGTCAAACAGCCAAACCAACTGAATATCAGATCAAAGTTTCAGTGATCTGATATTCAGTTTTTGGCTGTTTGACTATTGTTACTGTTTAAGAAAAGATGTTTACGATTTCCTCCATATTTCTTTTCTTTCAATTATTGTTTATATTAATAGCAGTTTTTGCATTACTTTCTTCTTTCTATGATTCAGATTTGTTTAATTTCATGTAAAAAATCTGGTATTTTATTTTTTGTCGGAGATTTTTTTTGTTTCTTTAATTTAAATATTGATTTTTGTTTCTGTTCCAAAGCCTTTGTACTTTTCTATCTAACCTTTGATATTTTGCCTTCTTTTTAATATTTTCAAGGCCCATGCTTATTAGCTTTTTCTTTTTCACGATGTTCCATATTTCTATAATAATCCAAATGTTGTTCTATATGTTATTTGGTTATTTTTTATCGCTTGCTTTATTATGTGTTCTTTGATGTCTAGCATAACTTTTTGAGGATTTGCTACAGTTTTTCTTTTGTATCCATACTTTCTGAATCAAGTGTTTTATATGTTGGCATCTAACTTGTCTGTATAATTCTAGAAGTTAAAGATTTTGTGATTTTTTTTCGAATTCTTTACTGTTTTAATGTTGTTTTTTAAGTTTAGTCATTAAGAGTTGTGGTTACTACGCCAGTCTAGCCTGGGATATGTTGTATTAGTTACACTTGATTTACATTTATTCTGCAGTAGAATGTTATGAATTTTGTTCCTGTATTTGCCTCCCGGCGCTAACAATGTGTAACGGCGCCTAGGATAGTGATGAAATAAATTATTTACCCTTATTGTTAAAACTTGATTGCTTCTTGGATTATAACTTAGTACTCATAACTGACATTTTGCCACTCCACTGAAAAATAAATGTTATTGCCGTTCTTTGTAGTAAAATGGTCGTTGCCTTTCCAGATAAACTGAGTCTTTAATGATGTTGAGCTTTTCAGGATACAGTAGCAAACCTTAACCATTCTGGGTCTCAATTTTAATTTCTTTGCAGGGGGATATTTTATGTGATGTTTATTGCTTATCAGATCCGAAGGGGGGAATACTTTAACTCTAAGCTTAGTTATTTTGAGATAAGGCATGGAGTTGTCTGGGAACAACCAAGCAAATAGTTTTCCGTTGATTTCTTCGTTGAGCCACTTCCTATGTGCCAGCGATTGGGTAAGTGAATGAAATTAGGGTTAGGACGTAATTTTTCTTTAAGAAGTGAGGGAAAAAATAAGGCCTGTGGAAGTAGAAAAGCACTTCTGAAGGCCTCTTCTTCACCGGGTTTGTGAGGAAGTATCTACCATCTACTCAATTCTTAAGTCACCACTGAAGTTTCATTGGGTTCTTTAGGAATTAACTAGAAAATAAAGTTTTCGTTTCTTTTTATTTTAACAAAAGAAATCAAATTAATTTTGAAATTTACCGTTAAGCTTACGAGCAACAGAAAATATTAAACGTCATGAAAAATAATATCCCGCTCTCGGCTGTGTGTCTTCCTGTTAATGTCAATAATTAATTTAAAGAACAAATTTTTGCTGTTATCAACAAGTAGCATAAACTCTAGAGAAGTACATATTTCTTATTTGGAATTTGTGTCTTTGTACTTTCTCTTAACGAGGCGAAGCTCTTCAAATTATTTTTTTAATATTTCCACACGCGTGCATATATACATAATAAAATGGCTATTGATTAAATATAAATCATTTAAATGCCATATTTCAATGAGTACTTTGATATCAAGTTGTTTTTCATTACAAATTTTATTTATAAAAATTATCGTCCAAAATAATTAATTGTTGTGTTGCTTCATTAAGGTTAACCCTGTTTTTTCTGCTAAAATAAACAAACGCTTTAGGATCAAAACGAGCATTAAGAAATTCAAAAAAAAAACTACCAGAACGACGATAAACCCCTTTTACTATCAAAAATATAAGTAGCATTGTAAATAATTAAAATGAACAGCTTAATTATAGTAGCGTTGTAAAACGCTCGACGATAAGTGATGCAGCTGAGCCTTAGAAGCGATAAGTTTGTGTATAATATCTCTTATCAAACGCTACATGTCAGTATTCACAAAAATCATTGATAACACTTCGAGCAGATACGCAAATCAGCACTATTTTTAGAAGGCGGTTACGAAATGTGGTATGATGCCGATCGGAGAGGAACAATTTGCGCATTATAGTGGGTTTATGTTACCCGGTCAAGCATGGCGCGGAATCGAGCGTTTCCACAACTGAAATGTGATCTACTGTGAATATTTGTACGCAACACACGATTTAAGCGCACTCTGCTTTTGCCGGAAGGCAAACGCACCGCGCCTGACCGGATCATAGAAATCCACCTTTGTAGAAGGGTACAGCGCCGCATGAAGCAAGAAGTTACTTAAGGCAGCCTTTGAGAAACTGTCGACGTGAGAATAAGTAGGGCAAATGTGTTTGGTAATTTTCGAATTGACGCACGAAGAGCTTGGCTAGTTCGTCATTATAATAAATCTTATATTAACAAATGCTAATAGAAAACTATTAACAGAAAATGTCGTAAAGAACAACCGAATGGGGAACTCGAATACAAGAATGATATAAAGGGTGGCTCAAATTGAACGCCGAATTCACTTTGCTCCTTTTTTTGTTTTGCGGTCAGAAACTTTAACAAGCGTCATCTCCAGGTATTCCGATTAGTAAATATGGAACAAAAATGGGCGAATTATTGTTGTTAAAAACGCATTGTAAATTTGGTAAAAATTTTACAGAGACGGTACAAAACTCTGTGGGATTGTTGGTCGAAATAGTGCACCAAATGAATCAATTGTCTGAAGATTTAATGAAATTGGGTCAGTAATCGATACAAGACCTCATGGGTATCGGTATGCGATGAGGTTTTGCGAGAACATTGCTATAGTTACTCAATGTGTTGCTCCTAATTCAAAAACGACTTGGCATCGTGCACATGGACATTTAGGTAGCCTTCCCCACTGAATACTCACTAAGACCTGCACTTTCATGCACACAAATTTTAGCTGACTCAACCATTCTCAGGGTTGACAATTCGTCAGTTGGTTTTTAGAGCGTCATGGAGTGGATTATCAGTTTAATCAAAAGACCATCTTTAGCAACGAGACAAATTTGTTAATAAACAAAGTTATTGCGACTAACTCGTTAAAAGCTAATTTACTTTAAACTAGTCACTGTTTTGTGTGGATTTTAGTTGGGTTTTGTAATAAGCCCGTTCTTTAAAGACAATGCTGGAAACGCTGCAACTGTGAATTGCGATCGTTACCGTTACATGATAGCACCAATCGGGCAACATGTATTTGAAACAAATGTAGTTCAAGCAGAACAGAGCCACTTTCCATGGAGCTCAAGCAACAATTAATTTATTTCACCAATAACTTACTTGTCAACTGGTCAAGATCTTCTGATTCAACATCGTAAGACCTAAAAGTCGACTTTTATTTAAATTCGGCATTTAATTTGGTCCACCCTATATATCGTTACAATCACTGCGAAAAGACAGCAACTATTCGTGCATTTAATGTAAGTTCTACGTTACTCTTTCCAATATTAGAGACTTGCACATGTTCAAACCCATTTTATTAAACCAAAGAAGAAACGGAAAAAGCTGAAAGATACATCCAAAGGGAGATTAAAAAACCCAAATTAAGAAACTAATTACATTTAAGAAAATTTGTTATCGATGTCCTCAAACATTCACCACATTCTTCATTATTTTCTTTTGACTTATTTGTTTGGCTTGGTTAAATGGTCAAAGTAACGAGATTGTAATCTTCATCTTCACTTCTTCTTCTTTACTCTTCATATAGGCTTGCACATGTTCTAAACTACCATTTTGTAGTACTATGACCAATGAAGAAACGGAAAGCTGAAAGATACATCCAAAGAAGGAGAATATATAACCCAAAGGTGTTTAAGAAACTAATGTTTGCCTTATTTTAGATCGAAATTGTTATCTGAGTCCAAACATTCACGCACTTCTGTCTTATTTCACTTGAAGAATATATTGTCAATTACCTCATTAATTAGTTCCCAAGTAGTCTCATAGCGAATTTTAGTTAATTTGGTAAATTAAACTTTTTTTTAATTTATTAGTTTGTATTTGAATTTCTCAAAGTAAACACAAGCTTGAAGTGTTCCATTACCTTTGAAAGTGCAGTACCAAACGCAGGTATTGAAATCAGAGGTATTATTTAAATTTATCAAATCGTACATACAAACAATTTATTCTCATTATTATGTAAAGAAATAGAAAAAAAATCGCTAACACAAATGAAACTAGAGACCTGTTTTGCAAAAGTAAAGAGATAACGATAGAGTGCAAGTTGAAATCATGAAAAATAGAAGACAACAATGTAAAGTAATAGAAACATGGAGGAAATATTGTCAAAACCTCTTTACAACCAATGACCATGGCCAATTCGATGAACCTAAATTCCTAATACAGGCTTTAGAAAAATAACTAGACATACTAAAAGAGAAAATTATACAGGTCGTACAAAAACTGAAAACGAGCAAATCGATGGGAGAAGATAAATTTAGTGCAGAAATGTTAAAGCAACGCTAAATAAATCGGGCTCTATGGAAAATCTGCACTAATATATAGGAGATTTGACAAGATCTGTAAAACTAGTAAAGTAATGCTCATAATTCTGCTACAGGGCCTTAAGAACTTTCTAGATTTGCAATAACTAAAGAACAAGCAGGATTTAGAAGTGGAAAGAGCCCAAAGGCAAAATCTCATCCTACTCATAAAACAACTATATAAAGGAGGTTCAGCAACAATAAAACTTGACCACAAATACTCTAAGAACTTTAAGGTTCAGAAAAGTGTACATCAAGGTTGCATCCTCTCCCCTATACTGATTAACATCTATGAGGAGTATATTATAAGGAAGCTTTTGATAACTGGAAAGGCGGAAGAAGATAGGCAACTTGAGGTTTGCCAACGACACCATACTTTTTGACAATTACTAATCGGATATATCTGTGTAAAGTGTAAAGTTTGGATTGAAATTAAACCACCAGAAAACCACATTGATGTCTGTAGATCAAAAAGACATAATCAATAACGTAAAAAACATACAATATATACAGATCATGATTTATTTAGGTTCAAATATAAATAAAGATGACTGTTTTACTGAAATACGGATGAGAATAGCTATAACGAGAACAGCAATGGTTAAACTCAGTAAGATTTGGAAAGTCGTAACATATCGAATGAAATAAAGAAGAGACTAGTTCCAACATTAATATATTTCAGTAGCAACATATGATGCACAGACATGGACGCTAAAGACTGATGATAGGAAAAAATTAGATTTCCGCAAAATGTGAACAAACTACAGAACAATTGTGTCCATAACAAAAAAATTAAACGTACAAGATTGCCTTTGCACTGTGGTAAGACGTCGTATCCTAAAATACTTTAGTCACTTAACTAGAAGAAAGAACGGTAATTTAGAGAGAATTTTAATACAGGGAAAGGTTGAAGAAGTAAAATATGGATAGATGAAATAAATAGCGTCACAGAAGCACCGCTGTAGGAATATATAAGCATCACCAAAGATAGAAAATGATGAAGAAAAATAAGACAGAGAACAACATAAGAATCGGTCATGTAATCACGTGGTTTTATTAATAAAGCTTACGACTATGAGTAAGATTATGTAAACACCCCATAAAAAATATTTTTAATTGGAAACATGCACAGGTTGTGTTTGCTAAGAGCATCAACCAGAAGTGTGCTTAATGAATGCACTGTTCCTCAACAAAATTAATACAATTATACCTAATAATTATTATGTTGGTTCCATTAGTACTACATCCCAACACAATTCCACTCTTATAGACAATGCATTCCAATTTAAGTCAACAAAACCTTCCAATAGCATACACCGACAACCTTAAGGATTATGAGAGCACAAAGAGTTGTTGAGACTGATACAGATTCAGACGACATGGAAGCTCACGGAAACACGAATTAAAATGTTGAAAAAAAGCAATATACACTAACTAAATTCCAACACAACCACACCAAATGTAAACTAGCGATAATAATAGATTTTTCCAAAAGTTCTGTAACAAAAGAAAATAATTTTTTTAATGAATTTATTTAAAATCAACAAAAACTATTTTTCTAAATAGAGGCCATCACTTTCTATGATCTTTTGTCACCGATCTGCAAGTTTTCGGATCTGGTGGAAGTACCACTCGTACGGCTTTAAATCGAAGAAGTCTTAGCACGATTCTTCAACTTCCTCAAATTATTCCAGTCGGTGATCACCCAAAAAGTGTTCCAGGACATAATCGAACGAGGCAGCATCTGGACTGTAGACTAGATGCGAAAGAACTTCAACGCCGGCCAGTTCTTCAAATTTCTCTCTAGTCTTCGTAGCAGGTGGGGTTTGCCTTTGCCTTGCTGAAACAAAGCGCGTTTTCGGTTGGCCAAGGTCGGGTACTTCTCCTTTAACTTGTCGTGGACATGGCGTAACTGCTGGCAATAACGTTCAAGTTCAAGATGCAAAATCTCTTAAAAGTTCAACCAAACACAAATCATGACCTTCTTGCCGAAACGATCTTGGCCCAGAACCAACGGCCATTTCTTCTGACAATTAACGAAAAGGGCCCGCTTCTCGCCCGACATCACAATTCACTTCCAGAATATTTTAATCAAAGGTTTTTCCAAGCATTGCAGAACATTTAGGACAACCTAGTAACACCAATCAAATAAAACTTCAAAATTTCTGCAAATTCACATTCATGACGTTACTATCATGGAAAAAATAACAAAACATCTCAGTCAAATTCTCAGAAAAGGGCAATACTATAAATCACCAACATCTAACGAAACCATTAAAATAAACTCTTTAACTGCAAATTCCCATAGAGAGATAACACGACACCTCAGAGATAAAATCATCATTCACCACACATTAGCTTAACAAAGAAGCATATAAAATGGTCATCCGAAACTGAAATCATTCTATTCCAGTAGATGTCATCAAAAAACAGTGTCATAAAGTCTGTAACGTCATAAGCATTTTCCAGAGTAACTAAACAGCATTTTCCTCTTTTTATGGTAGATCTCAATCCAAACGAAAACTATAAATAAAATATTCAACGTAAAACATACCAGCTACATAATTGTTTTAGGAAGAACAATATAATTTCTCAATACCAGAGATGTTAAGGATTGCGAACATGCAAAAAATACTGTAGCAATCATTTTAACTGCATCAGATGAGGCGATGGACCCAAAACCTCAATATGCAAAAAAGCTTTCAAAATTTTACCTAAACATGTTTTAGGTGGTGGAAGTCACCAGGTCAATTATAACGATATAGATTGGTCAAGGTTTTACACAACTACTTCTCCTCACTATCTCTCATTCACGAAGAGAACACCATGACTCACGCAGCAATAGGAAAATCCGAGGTGTTCGCTGATTGCGATTTGAACTATACCATCCTCAATCGCAAGGTAAGACGCCTGTGAGACCAAGACTGCAAAGAACACTTACAGCCAGAATCATATAAAAAAATCAGCAACAAATTCGTGCTCTAAGACTACAACAGGCCCCCGGACTAGACAGGATTTCAAATTACCCATTGCAAGCTTTTCCTGAAAAGTCAGTTGCCTTCATTATAGTCATTACCAACGCTGTCCTACATCTGCGTCGCGTTGCAAATCTGTGTGGAAGACTGTACACACTATGATGCTTTCAGAACCCGCCCTATCAGCTCCGGGAAAACAGGTGGAGTGCAATATTCACCTACACTCGAAGACAGCGATCAAAGACGTCGAACTGTTATCATAAACCAATGCGGTTTCCTCTACCGTCTTCCTTAATGTTGCCAAGACAATCAACAAGGTTTGGTACAAAGAGCTCGTCTTCAGGATGGCTTTAGATTTTATCCTGCTTTCGATAGTCATTCTTGTCCGGTCGAAAGATCCATATTAAGCTGTGCGGCGTGAAGTCGTTTGAGAGTTGTCTTGAAGCTAGTACACCCTAAGGCTTGGTCATGTCAAGCTCGTTGTTTATGAAAAACTGTATTATACGGAAGAATGATGCGACAGAGAGAATTAAGATCAACCTCGAGAAGAGCGTGGCTGTCCTATTTTCCACCAAAGAGAAGCTAAGATAGCAAACATTAAACTCTTTGGCAAAGATATACTCTGGAGAAAAGAATCGCTTTTGAGCAAATTTAAAGAAGAAGCTTACCTGGAGAAGGCATCCAAGCAAGCCTTAAGATCTTGTAGACGAACAGTCTAATTAAACAAAACTGTTATTAGACCTCTACCATACTATGAAATACAATTAACTCATAGAACCTATAATACAATTATGATTGCTAATAAAGTTATCAGTTGCCATAATATATGTCTAAATAAAATCCAGCTCTCAGGAAAATGTCTGGCGCTTTGTGGTTTGCAACGACGCCGGCGTGCCAACAATACAGGAATATATCTTGCATTGCGGGCCACAACTGCACCTCAGTATTTAAGGCTACGGAAATCCGTACATCTACGGCCTTTACAGTTATAAAATGGACAGAAACACTCCCCACAAACACTCGAAAATTCTGATTTTCTCGTGAAGCGGTACGGGAATGGCCTACACTGGTCAACGATCATCTTCGGCAAATCCACGGAAAAATGAAAGGTTCCGGCTTGGGATTCAGAGACGCCAAACATAGACATTAAGATTATTGTTGTTCCCCAAAAACAAAAAAATAACTTTCCTTAACCAGATCGCCATCGAAAGTAACTTAACATATATTTCTCATTGTGGTATATGCCGCGAATTAGAGCCCAACGCAGATGCCATACTTCTAACACCACACGCTAAGGTACTTTTATTTCCGATGTCCATTTACAATTACTATTTGCAGTTCAAAACACCTGTCAGTTACAAATTAAATTTCCCTTGTTACAATACAACTTTACGCAGCGTGCTCTGACCATGGATGCTACACTGACTTTCCCCCGATTTCAAAACTATTTTTAACTACACAAAACACAACAAGTTCAATTAGGAAAACGAGATGGTTTACGATGACTTCATTGAGGGTATCACCTGCACGGAGGTGACGATACGGGTGTTCTTGGCTCCGATTGGGAAGGTGCGTCTGAATTTTTAATTTTCGATACTTCTCTGGAACTCTTGGAACAGGGGCTTCAACTTCCACTTGAGTTAGTGCGTTTGGGCGTAACGAGTGAGCTTACAAGATTTGGCCAATGTGATTCAACTGAATGTTGGGTCCTAGAACGTTCTTGTATCTTTAATTTCTATCATAAAATTAATTAGCTGTTTAAAATTAATTAATATTTTAGAACAGGAAACGATCACAGGCTCTGCCCCTGCATGTCAATTATTGTAATATATCATAAGATTTACCGAATGTTCTGTAATTGAACAGATTGTAAATATTACTGAATACAAAAAAATAAATAAAACCTCTCAATTCGCAGGCCGTGCTCACACACGGGGAGTTAAGACCTTAACATGATTATTATTATGCTTATAAATGTTTTATATGCTATGGAGAAAAGACATACTGCTCAATAATTGTCGCAGATTAATCTACCCTCTTTTTATATATAGGTATTAATAAATTATTATCCCAATCTTGGGGAATTGCGTTTGTATTCCATATGTCCAGGTATATTTCCCATAGCGGGAATACCAGTAGACTTTGCACGCGAATGGTGCTACTCTAATATTTGGACCATATCGAATAGAGAAAAATACTGGAAAAATAACAGAATAGAAAGAATCAAGGGAAAGAGATTAGAAAATGAAGCAATTAACGGCAGAACAATGAGTAAATTAGAATTAAATGAAAATAAATTGAGGTCAAGTGAGTAATAATAATAATAACCAAAATAGCATGTACTAAATGAAATAAAATAAGATTATAGACGTACTCAAAACCACGCCAACAATAAATAAATGTTGAATAGGCAACACATCACACAAAGAGAAGAGGAGAATAATATAAACAACAGGCGCAAAATAGAAAACAAATGCAAATAGATACAGCTAAAACCTAAAAAAAATTAAACACCGATTGAATAAACAACAGAATTTTCTGCGTCACCACAAAGTTTGATTGAAGAGCAGTAAGAACTGAATTAAACTAAAGTACAAATAATTTGGAAAACAACTAGTATACAAACCATATTTTAAGAAATAAAAATCCTTGTGTTGAGATACATTTTGATAGAGGTTACCCTTGCAAACTAGAAATAATACAAGTAAAAAAGGAAAATGTGTAGCTAAAAAGTCAGGTGATGGAACAAAATGAGAAAATAAAAAGTTAGAAAGAAAAATAAAAGGGAAAACCTCATAGGGAAGGGAATCAGCGATGATGTAATGAAAATAAAGACGAAACAAAGAAAAAGTATACAGAATAACAGAAACGATAGGAATGAACCTAGACAGACAGATAGATGTGGATGAAGTAAGAAAATTAGGGAAATTCACCGAAGAAAAGAAAAGCCCAATATTAGTAAAATTGATTAAATAAAATGCAAGGGCAGTGATATTAAGCAATGCAAAAAATCTGAAAAGAACAGATATGTGGATTGACCAGAATTGTCCTAAAACTGTACAACAAGAAAGGAGAGAATTAATACCGCAACTGAAAAAGCTAGGAGAAAAAGACAGGGACATACTTAAGATAGAACAAACTAATAATCAACAATAAGATATACATAACAAACGAGATTGAACATGAAAGCCAAAGGGAACTTGGCGCAGACACAGTAATAAGAGAACAGCAGTAGAGAGATCACCTGAAGGGCAAACTTTTGAAGCGCAAATAAGGAAAATAACACAAACAAGGAGACAAAAATGTAAATAAAGATTACATTAAAACTGGACTGAATAATGGAACAACGAATATGGCAATGAAATGGAATGCAGTACGGGACACGAATAAAGACGATAACTCAAAGAAGACTACAATGATAAATACAAAAATAAGAAAGGATAAATTAAAAAAAACTGAAAATGATGGGAAGTACAATAAAAATTGGAACTCGGAACGTTAGAGAAATGAATTGTAAGGAATATGAGATAATTGAAGAGATAAAACTCCAAAAGGTTAAGGTATACAAGAATTAAGAGAGGGATACATACTATATATATTATATATACTATATATACTATATATGCTATATATGCTATATATGCTATATATACTATATATGCTATATATAGCTATATATAGCTATATATGCTATATATACTATATATGCTATATATGCTATATATGCTATATATGCTATATATGCTATATATGCTATATATACTATATATACTATATATGCTATATATGCTATATATGCATATATATATATATGCTATATATGCTATATATGCTATATATGCTATATATGCTATATTTATACTATATATACTATATAATAATATGCTATATATGCTATATATAATATATATATATATATATATATGCATATATATATATTGCATATATGCTATATATGCTAACTAATATGCTATATATCTATATATATTATATGTGCATATATATAATGCATATATATATCTATATATACTATATATACTATATATAATATACATATGCTATATATATATATGCTATATATGCCATATATACTATATATACTATATATCTATATAGACTATATGTATATATGCTATATATAATATATATATATTATATATCTATATATATATATCTATATATACTATATCGTATGATATACATATGCTATATATGCAATAAACTAAAAATACAATATATATAATGGAAATATGCTAATATTAATAATAGAAATATATATACAAATGCTAATATGCCAAATACTATAATATGAAGCTATGAATGGAAGAGATGCAAAAAACGAAATATTCAAAGTACAGCATAGAAATCAAAAAAACAAAATAAAACAATTTATGTTGAAACAATCAAAAGACTAAACACTAAAATTTAAACTAAAAGAGAAAATAAATTTTGAAAATTATCAAGAAAAAGAATACTAAAAGACTATTAAGCGATTAAAGATGTAAAAGTACAAGAATCAAAACGATATACCAAAATAAACCACAATCTTGTTTAAACATAGAATATGCCTTAACGAAACTAAGAATAGAAAATAAATGTGAATATTTTAAGGAGAATATGATTCTAACAGCCAAGAAAAGTTGTGGGCTAGTCAAAACAAATAATCTACACACAAAAAGAAGCAAATGGTGAATGACAGAAATACAACAGAAGATAGACGAAAAGAAACAAAAATAAAAAATTTCTTTAAAGTCACAACAAAAAGACTATAACTTATATAAAATACTAAGTAATAAAGAAGTTAAATACATAGTTAAAGAAGCAAAGAAACAAACGAGCATATTTTAATAATAAAGGGAAGGAATACTACGCAGAAAACCAGGAATTATTCTACGATACATTAAAACAAATCAGACAAAAAAATTTACCGTGGCTACTGAACATAAAGGATAAAAAGGTATATATAGTAACAGAAGAGAAAGATATCATGGATAAATGGAAACATTCAACGAACTAACAAAAACAAACATTAAAGAACAAGAACGAGAAACATTACAAACAAAAAATAACGAAAGAGATAGTTTACAACCGATAATAGAAGACACAATAGGAGAAGCACGACATAGGTTTAGAAGAGGCAGAGGTATTCAAGACCTAATATTCGTATTAAGACAAGTAGGAAAAAAATTATTAAGAAAAGGAAAAGATATACATATTGCACTCATAGACCTGAAAAAGTTTTTGACAAGATAAGGAGAGATAAGAAGTCTGGAATGCCTAAAAAAAGAAATAGTTAAAGCACTCTCTAAGAACAACAGAAATAAGGACTAACACAGGGGTGCGTACTTAGCCCACTTCTATTTTTAATAGTAGAGCTAAAATCATAAGGAAATGTAAAGAAAGATGTACAAGTATGAAAATAAGGAACCTGAAAAATGAAATCAATTCAAGTACAATAAATGTTATTCGCGGATGATATGGTGATCGTGGCCGAGTCAGAAGAAAAGTTACAACATAATCTAAACGAATACCAAAAGAACTAAAACGAATAAATATAAATAAATACAAGTAAGACAAAAACAATAGTAATGACTAACAAAGAAAAGAAGCAGAAGAGAAAAAATAAATAGGAAAACACTGGAACAAGTTACAAGTTATAACTATTTGAAAACAATAATAGGCCATAACGGAAAAGTAAAAAGAAAAATTAGAGAGAATAGGGAAAGTAGGAAAAAATGTGGTACCAAAGGAAATCAAAACACAGATATACCAAAAGGTCGTAAGACCTTCTCTAACATATAGAAAAAAAATTAAAAGTCGTATCAAGGCCGTAGAGATAAGATTTCTAAGGAATATTCAAGGAATTACTAGAAAGTATAAGATAAGAAACACAATAATAGTTGAATAGTTGAACATAAAACCAATAGAAAAAGAGAGATTACTGAGTTGGTTAGGACATCTACATAGAATGAAAAAAGATAGAATAGCCTAACAAGTGTTTAAAGCGAGGACACAAGAAAGAAACAAATAGGAACGTCGACAAATACGATGGAAGGACAAGCCAGACTAGTGGCGGAAAATCAAGAATACATTGGTGCGAAGTAAAAACAATGGCAAAGGACAGGAACAAATGGAAAAGAAAAATCAAGAACACATAAAGATGAAGTGTAATATACAAAATACAAATAAATAAATATAACGTAAAATGCAAAAATGTAAATGTAAAATATATAGTCCAACACCTAACTTTAGATTAAATAAAATAAAATAAATCCCCATAGCCAATTTATCCCAACATGTCTTAGATATTTTAACCCTTATAGGCGAGTATTATCCTCCCAACATGCTTTCCAATTTTTTATTTTGAATAATACATCTATCACTTCCTCTCTATTAATAGTGTTATTTATGTTATCGTCTTCAATTTTATCTATCACTACTATTATGATCTTCTGCCACGGTATCAAACTTCTGAGCAAAATATTTCTTCCATACATTTAATATTTTTGTATAGTTTCTTTGTAGTTGATTTTGTGTATCTTTTATTCTCACATTTTCACTTTTATTTTTTGCTAAAATTTTCTATTGTTACTTTTATATCCTTCTCTACCAAATTCTTCCCTTATTTTTTAACTACTTTTTACTTGTTTTCCCTTCTTCTTCATTACGTTTTTAACTTCTTCGTTTCCCCATGGTGTTCTTTTGTTGCTAGAATTTATTTTCTTGATTTTGCATGTTTGGATAATTGTTTCGTTTAACACTATTTCAAACATCTTTCATTTATCTTCCAATTCCTTCTGGCCTTTCGATATTTCTTCATGCAACTGTTTCAAATCTGCTTTCTTTTGGTATGTGTCTTTGATTTCCTAGTTTTTCTTCTTTTATGTTGATACTATATTTGGTTTTATCTTTGCCTATTTCTTTTAATATGGGACCTTGTTGTATTTTGGCATGCACTAAACTGTATCGAGAACTTATTTCGGCTTTTTTATTGACCTTTACTTCTTGTATTATATTTCTTATTCTGTGGTTGTGTACTATGTAGTCTATTATATTTTTAGTGTTTCTTTGTTATGCTTCAAATATATATTTATCCTCTAATGGTTGGTACCATATTTTCCTAGGCAGTCCATTCCTCTGTGTATATCATCTCCTACTCTAGAATTCCATTCTCCCAAGGTTATTACTAAATCAAGAATTGTAAAGACTCGACTAAACGTTCAAAACATTGAAATAGTGAATCTATACAAGTATTTGGAACGTGGATAACATCAAATATACATAAAACCAAAGAGACAGGTACGTCGTTTGTTAGACTTAAAAAATTCCTGCTATACGTTTGACACTTCTTTTGAGAATACTTCGTTACTATTCCACTCTTCTATATGGCTTAGATACATGAAACCTAAAGCTAATACCGGCCACTTTCGAGCTTTTGTGCTAGAGGAGAATATCCTCGAGAGAAAGAGCGTCTAATGTAGAGGTCATTGGAAGAGAAGGAAATGAACCAGAAGTCCTTGTAACCATTAGAAAGGTAAAACTTTGAGACATGTTATAAGAGGGCAGAAGTATGCATTGCTACAATTAACAATAAAAGGTAAAATTCGGAAAAGGCGAAGTGTGGGCATAAGCTATTCTGGCTTAGAAATCTAGGAGAGTGATTTGAGTGCAGAAATGTTTAGGGCAGCGGCCAATAAAGTCCAAATAACCACGATGGTTTCCAAGCTTCCCTAGGAGAGGAACCTAAAGAAGAAAGGTGGTGAATTATATCGAATTCAAAAATTGAGAAAAATGACTTGCAACCAACTTCGTGCTAGCTTTAAGAAAAGGCAAAAAAGGCTGATTGCGTACGTATATGTCCATAAAGTATTAAATGAGTTTTAGGTCTTCTGTTGTGAGTTACTCGTAAAAGAGTGACAGTCGCTGTAGTTAGTATGATTGATTCCTCGGCATTATGAACGCAGCGACTGATTCATCTGCGTTATTGTGATTCACGGCTTCTCTTGGAATGAGTTACTTTTGTAGCGAAGCCGAGGCGTACTAGGAAACGCGTCCAATTGTTCGCGCGCATGATGAATTCGGCTGGAATGCTTTCGACGGCGCCTTTTACCGCCCCCAGAAATAGGTGGACCAAAGGTCAAGTCGAATTGCGCTTTATGAGGCGGCATGAACGCCAAACAAATGCACCGGCGGTTGTATAACCGTTACGCTGCCACGAAACGGTGTGGCCATAGCCGAGACACAGATAGTAGTTAAGATGGGTAGCGAGCAAACCAAGACGTGCGATGTAGTGTAAATAAACAATAAGTCAAGGTTTTGCCAAAAATAAGCCCCACGCGCGACGCCGGCCGAGGTCAACTACATGTATTTGCAAACTGTACATCGCTTTGCCTTCGATCTGCATGTAGGTCAGATAGTTCTCTCAGCGACTGCTCACAATGGCGCGTTTTGCAAAAACGCGGGCCGGAGGAATTCGCGCTCGAGCGGCGGCCTTCTTTCGATAGAAGGTACGGCGTCCAAGCGGCGGCGGGCGCGATCGAAGAAAGTAGAAAGAACCCATTAAAATTCCAGCCTAATACATGAGGGCTCGGAAGCGGGGCCGGCAAAAACTCGTCTAAAAGGGCCCGTCTGGCCGAAGAAAAATTGGTCTGGGCCTAATGCCGCGCATAAAAAAGGGGTGAACGCCCGTCTGGCTGCTCGGAGTGATCGACCACGTGGCCGCGGTTCACTAACCTCGCGAGGCTTTTATCCCTTCGCCCTACGTTCCCACCTCAATTTGAAGAAGCAGCGACGCGTCTGCGTTTTTTACCGGCAGGTGAATGCACCCTGGAGGCCGCCAGGACGCGGCCCAAGGGCCGGGAAGGGACTTTGTTTACCCAGCCGCGGGGAAAGAAACCAGAAGCACCAGCGCCGTGTTTACGAGGTCTGAAAACAACACTTTCTAGCGTGCCATCGCTCTTCCAAGGATCGGGCGTGTGATAATTAGCCGCTCGCAAAAAGGCGACTTTTCTTTGGCGGCCGCGAGTTATTTTGGCAAACCCACTAACCTAAAAATCTGCGAGCGCATAAACGAGCGCTGTAAACAATGCATAACCTACCACACACATACTCTCATTGGAATTCTTGTACGAGCCACTCTCTTCCAGCGCAGAACGTTCCATATGGACCAGTACTGGCTTTTTAAACCCCATTGTTCCGCTCCGCTCTAATCAGCCGCCTAAGGTCTTATTTACCATAGAGACACCTTCTCTAATTACCGTTCCAAGACTTCTAATTAAGACGAAGGAAACTTCAAACAATGACTCGTTAGAGTGGACGATTTTTGGATGATGATGGGATCTGGATCCCATTTAATGGGGTTCCCATATTTATATCCGTGCGAGTCGCTGCCTCTGCTCCACTTCCAGGCTTTGACCTTATTCGCAGCCGCGAAGATCGGATGACGGAATGGTCTGGAGGCTGGGGTCCATTAAGCCTGCAAATTAGCGGCCCGTGCGTATGCGTGCGCGAAGTAGGTTAACGCAGCCGTTGCGCAATTCCAGAATTGTGTCAACAGTTCGGTGTCTTAGATTTGGCCACGGCGACCAAGGTTACCCCTGGTCAATTCGCCGCGGACGACGTCCGCGGCTGAATCCGTATCATCCGTAATTGTTTCGGACAGCCGGATCGGGCGCCGGCGCCTGACAATGACCCCATTTCGCAACGCGCCCGAGTTTCCACGGGAAAGCCCGCGAAAACGGAGGAAAGCGCGAAGATGGCCGCGCGCGACCCTGAGGATGGCCGAAACTGCCAGCGGTAGAGCAGGTCAAGTGATCTGTGCCGTGCCACAATATCGGTGACCATGAAACCCAATATACTACCCCTGACCTAATGCTCCTATTTCTCGAACCCACTCATCTGCATAATCACGTAATTAAGCTATCCCACCTAATTCAGCTGCTGGGGGTCACGCTCGTGAAGGTTCGATTGGTTTGTTTAAATCAGCTGCATCGTCGCATGTGGTCACCGCTGAATGTCGCATAAATAACTCGGGACATTCATAAGAATTAACCGAAATTTAAACGAAGAATCCGCACCTTTTTTTAGACTCCATCTCTATATTTATTTGACCAAAAGGCATTTTTCTCATCTATTTGGGAAATACTGAAAAGATGATATGAGTTGAAAACTGGGATCTATTTATTGACCTTTATTAATAGTTTGCATCTTTCTTTTGAAGTGCGTTCGACACCGACTTCAATTCCAAAACATTTTGGTATAGATGCACAATCCTTTTCTTTTTATCACAACAAGGTTTATTACAATGAATCATTTTCTAGTTTTTGGTGGAATAACTCAACAACCCACCCTTATTCAACATCAACTTCCCACACTTCCTTTTATTGATTTCAATCGCACTAATAAAATTAAACAAAAAAATGGGCTGAAGTTAAATATAAAAATGTTTTAGAAACGACGATAGCTCTGAATCTCAAGTCAAAGTACATAAACAAACAACTGTAAAAAAACTGGCTAAGTAAACCAGACAGCAGATAATTCTCAAAACATCTTCCTACCACACCTACCACACCGAAATTGAAGATTTTCTGAATGCTCTGTGCCAAATTTTGCTACCAATAAGATCCTTCTCACCAGCAAACCTAACAGGGCCTCTGGATATGATATGATCGTAGGAGAAATGTTGCAGCGCCTTCCAAAAGAAGCATTAGTTTTGATCTCCACCATTTACAATAGCATAATGAGATTAACCTACTTTCCGATACTATGGAAGTGTTCCTGAGTGATCACCTATTTACCCTTAATGTAAAAAATATTCGAAAGACTCTTGCCCAAAAGAATTAAAAACGATAAATCTTATTCAATATAATCAAATAATCTTACCAATTTGGTTTTTGCGAAGCCGATACATCAAGACCACCGGATTATTAACCAAATGATGGAAGGTTTTGAATCCAAAAAATTAAGCGCAGCTGCATTTCTAGATATCAAACAAGCCTTTGACAAAGTATGGCATAAAGGCTTGTTATTCAAGTTCAAATTACATTTTCCAAGTCAGATTTATCTAGTGCAAAAATCCTACCTAATTGAGGGGTTCGTTCAAGTAGCAGTAAAAAATGCAGTTTTGAATTACCACCAAATGAAGTCAGCTATACCACAGGGTAGTGTTTTGGGAACTCTGCAATATCTGATATACTCCTTCGACACGCTAACCACAGCACAATACCTCTATAGCCAAGCTTGCAGACGATGTGGTGATTCTATTGACCAATAAAATACTTGAAGTAGCAACAAAACATTTACAATACCATGTCAATCTACAGCAAGACTGGACCAGCACAAATAACTTTCAGAAACAGACTATTAGAAACACACATCACAACTAAGAGGAAGCAGCTAGATTTGAAAACCAAACATATGAATTGGTTAATTGGAAGAGGCTCGCAATTATCACTGTCAAACAAGCTAGTCCTCTACAAAATAATCTTAAAGCCCATGGGACTGCGCAAAGGCATAACACTCAAAAATTCTCCAGAAGTTTCAGTCCACGAGTGTTGGCGCATGATGACTGATGTGCCAATGGTATATAAACAGGAGCACTTTCCATACAAACCTTAATTCGCAGTCGAGTTTATGCGGTCAGTCGTTTCCAGCTGTATGCGCAGTAGAGGTGCATACTAACAGTGTGATTGCTAGCCGGTTTGTTGTCGGCTGATAGTCTTTGTTCATGTTTGCTCATTCGGGAGTGATGTTTGACGAGCAATTAACTATGTCCGAGGGGAGCGATAGCGATGACCTGGATGAGTGGCTGGATGAAATTTTCTGCTGCCAATCCGTATCAACACAGTCTTGTGACGCCTCCAACAACAGCACAATTTCGAAAGTCCTGGGTGGATCTTTCTGATCCTCGGTGATCTTCTAAAGAAGCGCTTCTGGGGAGGCAGATGAGTCATCTCCTCAACCACTCTGGTCGTCCCCATAACAAGTGAAGCGACTCAGAGTCTATCAGCTTTACCAAGGTGAGCTCCAATGCGGAATAGAAGTTCCAAACTGGCCGCATACGCCACCGAGTGCGCCATCACCGTTTTAAGGTGAAGATGTTGCCACCATCTCCGCCGCGCCAGTGGCACCCCCTCCCCCCAATTGCTAGCACTAATGCCTTCAAGATCCTGAGACGAGATGCCAAAAATGCCTGCCGTCTCCAGCTCCCGCGCGGAAGCGGCAGCCCGCCCAACCAATACTATCACGAAAGGATACCGCTCATCAACTTGAGGATGAAGGAGGACTGGCCAACCGCAAATAAGGTCATTTA
Organism: Sinelater perroti; assembly: GCA_036346155.1. Taxonomy (NCBI): domain Eukaryota; kingdom Metazoa; phylum Arthropoda; class Insecta; order Coleoptera; family Elateridae; genus Sinelater; species Sinelater perroti. The sequence goes on along the minus strand of JARFIY010000209.1, from coordinate 353,331 downwards.
AGAATAGAAGATCAACTTTGTAAAACCTAATAATGTGGCGGGCGAAATTTCGATATTTACCGCCTCTCCAGATAAATATCGGTTCTTGACCCGCTTCCACGAGGATGTAAAGATTGAGTACCACGAGCCCCTTCAGGTCGTCATGCGAGACGTCCCGAAGTGTCTCAGGGGCAGCTGAAGGAAGAGATCCCGCAACGCGCTATCCCCATCCTAATTGTGGGATTAATGAGGAAGGCTCCCCATTTCCCCCCAATGCCGCTTATGTTCATCGAATGTAAGCAGTACATCGAGAGAAACGCCATATTTAACTTCACGGCATCTTCAACGTGGCTGTTATAATGGAACAGCCACACAAGAAGTATATTAGCTAGTGCTACAAATGCCAACTTTTTGGGCACGCGCAGTGTTGTGGGAAAAAACAGCACCCTGGGGAGTGCGGGAAGCCCCGGAATGAGCCAGCAACCTGAGCCAACTAGCTGGGCGCCCATCCAGCAAACTTCAGGGGACGTTCACCACTTGTAGCCACACATATGCCGCGGCAGCTTATGGGGACGTCAGCGCGTCAGACGAGTTCCGCCTGCCTGTAACCAAGTCATCGGTGCCAGCCACAGAACCCCCTTCAGCAACCCGAACACCGAGGTTGGACCATTATCAGCGACTGGTTCAAGCACACCACCGCTCTCCATGGAGTAGTTGAGAATATAACCGAAAAAGCCAGCAACTTCGTCGAAGTCAAGGATTATGTCCTGCAAAAACGACGCCAAGACCCTTCTTGGCAAATATTGAACAGGCCTGGGTCACCTATAAGCTTCCTCTATCAAGGAAGCGCCTTAATGGGACACCTATTTCCAACCCTAGGGCTTCCTAGAGAAGAAAAGTTAGGGGCTTCGGGCCAGGTACTTTGTTGGCCAAACATATCAACATCAACACCACATATTTGAAGATTCCGCATGCAGCTGTCGACTTTTAGAGGCTTGCAAGATCATACAACCACAAGTTAACAGAGCATAAAAACGATTAAGGGTAAATTGCCACAAGATTTAGCTAACTAATCAAAATTAGTATATGTCTTTTGAGGAATAGCAGTGGCTTGATCCCAGGTCGTAACATGTATAATAAAATTTACTTATTACTGAAATTGTTGATCAGATTGCAAATAGGCAAATAAATTATATAAAAACTATAGTAAGCTAGCAACAATATCAAATTGATTTTAAATTTTAGAAAAAATAGACGATGGACAGAATAACCAGATATAAGAGAAACAAGCAAATAGACTCAAAGCCAGCATATTTTTGTTGAAGAGTTTTGATTTATTTTGCCCTTATTTTATATTAGATTATATTGCGCCGAACTCATACACACCATTCAAATTCTGAACATCTTCTTCTCTTCCTCAGACTGCTTCTCTCCATTTTTGGATATAGTCCTCCCCCTTCTTTTTCCATATTTCCCTATCTCGTGCTAGTTTCATCCAGTTTTTCCCTGCTACATTTACAACGTCGTCGGACGATCTCTTCATCGGGCGTCCTCTACTTCGCTTACCTAGACGTGGCCTCCAATATAATTATCTATTTGTCCATCTTTCATCAGTTGTTCTTGCAATATGCCCAGCACAGCTTCATTTTTGACGTGCCATTCTTTCTACTATATCTGTTACTTTTGTTATTTGTTGAACCCATTCGTTTCTTTTTCTGTCCCGTAATGTTACATTTAGCATTCTTCTCTCCATCGCTATCTGCGTCTTTAATAGTTTGTGCACAATTCTGTTTGTGAATGTCATAGATTCTACTCCATACGTAAGAACTGGCAATACGCATGTGTCAAAAATTTTGTTTTTTAGTTTGATTGGAAAACTTTTTGATTTAAGAATGCTCGACAGCTTTCCGAATGCTTTCCATCCAAGGCTTATTCTCCTGTCTATCTCAGCTTCTTGATGTTCTTTTCCTAGTTTAAGGTATATTTAAGAATTTACTTGTTCGATCTGTTGTCCATTTATTGTTATTTGTGCTTGCTGTAAAGTATTGGTCATAATTTTTGTTTTATTCGTATTCATTTGTAGTCCTACTTGTTTAGACTTTTCATGAAGTTGTTTCAGCATAATTGTTAACTCTGTTTCATCTTTCGCTATCAGTACTATATCGTCAGCATATCTTAAATGTGTAAATTCGGTACCGTTTACATTTATTCCCATACCGGTCCAGTCTATTTGTTTGAACATATTCTCAAGACCTAGAGAGAATAGTTTTGGTGATAATGTATCTCCCTGTCTTACGCCTCTGTTGATGTTTATTTTTTCTGATCTATGCTCTAGTTTAATAACTGAGGTGGCATTTTCATCTAAGGCTATTAATATAGATTCCATTTCAATAGTATCAAAAGCTTTTTCGTAGTCTACAAAAGCTAGTGCCTATGTTATATTATATTCGTTACAGTTCTGAATTAAGAGTTTATTGCTTTGTAGATGTTCGTTTGTTCCGTAATCTTTCCTAAAGCCCGCCTGTTCGACTGGCTGATAAGCGTCAAGTTTGTTACTTAGCCTATTTGTTACAACTCTCATAAATAATTTATAGAGATGAGATAGGAGACTAATTGGTCTATAATTTTTTATGTCACTTTTGTCGCCCTTCTTGCGCAGTAGGATCACTTCTGCATTATTCCATGCCTCTGGGATCTTACCTTCTTCGAGGCATTTGTTGAACAATATTTCTAATATGTTCAATAACGGTTTTCCAGCATTCTTTATTTGATCGCTTATGATTCCATCTTCCTCTGGAGCTTTACGATTCTTCATTTGCTGCAAAGCCTTTTCGATCTCAAATTTCTTAATGTTTGGGATATCTTCGGATCCGGCGTTTATTATTTTGCGTCTTTTCTTGTCTTTACTGTTAGCTTTGTGTATTTGTGAAGTATATAGTGAGGTGTAGAATTAGTTTGCTATTTCAGTAATTTCCTTCTTGTTGGTTGTTTCTCCGCCGTTTGTTTTCTTAAGTTTGAATATATGTTTCGTCCCTATTGATAATTTAGATCTTAGAACTTTCGTGCTGCCATGTTCTTCTACAGTTTTCTATGTTAACCTTTCATTGTATTTGTACACGTCTTTAATTTCTTTTCTTATCTTATTTAGTTCCGTGTATTCTACCGTGTTCCATCTATTGTTTTTCCTCATATTCCTTCGTTTCTCGATTAATTTTTTGTTTCTTCACTTATTTTACTGTATTTGCTCGTCACTGGTTTTATTTTTTCTGTTTCCCTTGTGGATTCTTTTATCATTTCTACTACGGATTTATTTATTTCTGTTATTGTCTGACTTTCCATGTTGATTTGTAATATTTCATTTGCTTTAAGAGTTACAATTGTCTTATATTTTTCATTTTGTGTATTCAGTATTTCTTTGTCAATTTATTTCATCTGTCCGGTTTTTATTAATTTATATCTTTCTCTATTGACGTCAACAGTAATTTCTGAACATAGCGCAGTAATAATCAATAAATGAAGCCAGAAAACAGAAACTATTTTTTCTCGTGGGTAATACGTAACACTTACCTCTTAACTAAAATGCTACAATTTAGAGATGCCATTGAAGAACTGGAACATAAAGTTGTAAATGTCTTAAGAATTCGCCAAAACATGGGCAAGAAGAAAAATATCCTGTTATTTAATGTCCAACTAGCACCAAATCTCAATAACAAAGATATTTATAACGTGAATAGGGTACTAAACTTCTTAATAAGAGTAGAACCTCCTCATTCTGAGAGTGTAATACCACAGAGCCAAAAATGACAGCGGTTTGGCGACATCAAAGCGTACTCTATCACAATTCGAGGTGTGTTAAGTATCCCGAAAACCATGAGACATAACTAATAATAAAAGTGATAATACTACAAAGGCTGTCTATAAACAGCTATAAAAGAGAACCTGTCCTCCCCTACAAAAACGCCAAATAAAGGTACCTTAGTCGAACAAAAATTTAAATAGTCAGAACATATTCAACCAATACAGTTATTCGCCTCACATCACCAACCAAACAATGCTCTTAAAAAATGGTAACTAAAATGAAGTGAAAGATGGACAAGATCTTGTAACCTTTTGACTACTACATTATGTATCTGGAACATCAACGTCAACATGCCCAAAATTAAAATCCTGTTTTAGAAACACATATGGGTGACAGGAGTTGCATCAAAATACCGTAGATATTTATCACACCACACACACTCAAGATAAAAATAGGATTAAACATACTGAACTAAATAAACTCAGTCTAATAAACATGCAAGACTATTAAAGTCTGTGTACTGCCCTCCAAATGAAACTATCAAAAACGAACAATACAAAGTATTCTTTACCACACTTAGTCGTTGTTTTATAGCAGGTGGTGACTTCAACTCCAAGCATTGGGGTGTTAAACTGAATACTTCAAGAAGGGAAAAATTATTCCAAGGAGTTCAGGGCAAAACCTGGGACACTTGTCAATTGGCGAACAGACCTATTGGTTGACGAATCGTAACAACAGAAGATGTACTGTATTTTTAATAAAAAGTATTTCGCAAAACTATTTTATCACTAGATCAACCTTGACTTGTTTCTACACTTGCTATGCTATTAATTACAGATGGGGATATTGAATAGGCGACCGAACACCTTACTAAGACACCTGAGAAAGCCGATTAGGTCGGAGACCGCATTAACAAGTACATCAAAACTAAAATGTTTGTCCAAAGAGAGAAGTTTCTTAAAAATCAATTTCCATCAGAAACTAGGGACTATTTGTTATGGATCACCGAAAGAGAAAAAAATTTCAAAAATAACAATCTACGCTCTCGAAAATGTCAAGTATCTTCTGAGCACCCAAACTAAATTTTCAAGCCTTTCCCAAGATAAATAGCGCAGAAAGGTGAAGGATCCATTCGACAAATTAGGAAATTCTCTTACTGAATATATATTTACGAAATAATATAATATAATAATAATATATATATATGAAAATAAAGCTTATACTACAGCAGCATTCCTGGATATAGCTAAGGCTTTCGACAGGGTCGGGATAGAAGGTCTACTTTATAAACTACAGCGCTTCCACATACCAGATCATTTGATACATATTATTCGATCATTTCTCACACACCGCACCTTTTCCGTTAGAATTAATTCCACATACTCAACAGTTAGACCTATTAATGCAGGCGTCCCACAAGGATCCATATTGGGTCCAACACTATTTAATATCTACGTGCATGATATACCTCAAATAGACAATGCAACCATTGCCATGTACGCAGATGATACTGCGCTACTTATCCAGAGCAACGAACTATTGGAAGCATCAAACGAACTACAATCCAGCCTAAATACAATATCAAGCTGGATGGGAAAATGGCACATAAACCTTATCTCAACCAAATGTCAAGCCCAAGTGTTTACCTTACGACGCCTCAGAGATATACCCAACATTCAAATAAATAACGAAGAAATTCCATGGAACAGGCAAAATAGCCCAGTTAAGTATCTAGGGGTATACTTAGACCAACGACTAACCTGGGGTTTCCATATTAACCACAAATTGAATAAAAGCTATACTAGATTAGCCCTACTATACCCACTGAACAGAAAAAGTTCTCTACACATAGACTGTACAATGCTAATCTATAAATCAATAATTAGACCAGTGGTAATGTATGCATGCTGTGTATGGGGATCTGCTTCGCCGATTTAAATCCTCAAAATACAAACACTACAAAATAAGATTCTTCGAATAGCCATAAATTCTCCATGGTATATAAGGAACCACCAACTACACGCTGAACTAAATATCCCAACCATAGAAGAACACATTACAAAATTAGCGGCAACCTTCTTTAAAAATTTAAACAACTGTGCAGGAGCAGCCCATTAGGCACTAGGAATGAAACACATACATCAACGCTTGAAACGTAAACTGACGCAAGATCTCCTCTCAACCGATGATAGTAGTGATAATGAAGTGTAAAGTAGTGACAAAACCAAAATAATATAATAATAAAACTAAACAGTGAATGGGTAAGCCAATGGGCAATCCCTAAGCGACAATAGTGTTACATATAATCAATAGTTAACAGAACCATGTATAGCACGACGTTGCTGATCTGGTTAAATAAATTAAAAAAATATATATATAACCTACTCTGTCTATATTGCAAATTGTCTAATATCATACCCGAAGAACAGAAAATTTCTGGTGAGGCACGGAGAAGCCTATTCTCTCTTAGTAAATATTCATTCTGACGTATCGCAAGGCAGTGTCTTCGGTCCCTTTCCATAAAAAAAACGAACGTGAAACAAACACATTTGAAGCAAAAGAATCCAACTGGGACTACAATATCGTAAGATGGAGTAATAGAAAGAAATTTGCACTTATCCAAATCCTATATTAAGGTTAAGGAATTCTCTACGTAAAGGAAGATACGTCCTAATGTTCTGTCTAGGAAACTCTTCATCGTTCCTAGAGTGAAAAATCAAACCTCTTGATCTGCTAGATCTTCCTCGAAGAATCTAAACTTGATTCTTTGTCACACCAGCATAATCATGCTCTCAGACAGATTTAAAACACAATCTTAGAGGGGTGAATAGAACGATTAAAAACAATATAGAGGTAACGATTGCAGCAGGACAATGGCAGGATGTTGTGATCTCAGCGTATGAAAATAACTATCCTGAGGTGAAAAAAGATTCCAACAGGGATGTGCCCTGGTGGAACAAAGACCTGGCTTGAATGAGAAAACAGATAAGAGAGCAAGTCAATGGCGCAAAGAATTCTTATAAAAAGACTAACTGAATATAACATAGCTATAAGGAAATCCAAGAAAGATATGTGGAGGAGGCACTATGAGGAGGTGGAGACCATGTGAGGTGTCAGACAAAATAGTCTTAAACAATTCTTGAAGCCTAATAACTGCTTTGAAATTTGAGATGGAGGAATACTAGGTTCTCCCAAAAGTCGGGTTCTCGCAACCATTCTGATATTACATAACACGTGATATTTATTTCTCAAAATACAGCCCATCCTTCCCAACACTTAAACCAGCGATCAGCAAACTGTTTGATTCCCTAGGTAAGGTAAATTGAATTTTTTTGTTTGCAACGCAATTCTTGCAAATGGTGTTTTCTATTCCACGATTTCTTACCAAAGCTAACATTGACTTGTAAGGGTGTGTTTAAAAGTTCTTACAATGTCAAGAAAATTTTTCGGTGTAATAGACGATGGTTTCACGCAACCTTCTTAATTGAGGACATGTTGATGTGGCCCCTTAGCAATGAGCTTCCTCTCTGTTTATCAATCAGTGAGAATTTGTTAGAAACAAAGTATCAAACTGACTGTGAAAATTTTAAACAAATAGGATGAGATGAGAATGAATATTTTTCGTATCATTTCTGCTATGAGATCAAAATTTGCCAGTTAATAATATTTAACTTCACATGGTCCCCTTAATAAAGTAAAATTTTATCATCATGTCTTGGAACTGCCCCTGCTTTTTTTCATCTTTTCTTTCCGCATTTTTTTTCATTGTGGTTTGTACTTTAGCGCTTGCTTTGAAATTCTTTCTTCATTCATTTTTCCAAAATGGTTCACTCTTTTCTCTTTATAATATATAATTTCATCTGCTAGGTAATATATGTTCAGGTCTTCTCTGATTTGCTTGTTTCATATTCTCGTACACCTCGTATACATAGGAAAATATTAGTTCTGAGTTCAGACTTCGCTACCATATAACATTGAAGAAATATTATATAATTTGTGTTTCCGTTCTTCCACAAATTTATGCCCTGGTCTTCATTATAACAAATTTCATAGCCTAGATAATTGGATTGTAATACTTATCGTGGATTTTCTGTAAAATAAAAAACTTTTTTGATATTCCTTAATTGTTTAGGAAATCTCTTTTTCTTTAAAGTCCCACCGTTTTTTTTTCTCTTTATGAAGTCAAATTCCTTTTCAACATTTATGAAAGCCAAATGGGTTTCCAAGTTATTTTCTCTTCTCGTCTTTATAATCTACTGAGTATAAATACTTCATTTGTACAGTAGTATTTTGTTAAACCAATTTTGTTCTTCTATTAGAACAGTTTCTTCTATGGTCCGAATTCTTGCATATACTTCGTAGACGTTATTCACCCAACTATTGGGCATTTTTCTTGTATGCTAGCGCTGATTGGTAAGGTTTAAATATACATTTGCTTTAACAACAGGTCTCAATATTTAATGAAATTGGTGTTTATATAGCAAGGATCCGATGCTGTCCAATTTTTTGATACTTCTAGTTGTTTCTTCTTCATTTTCTTGGTTGTTATTGTACTATAATTTGTTGTAATGCTCCAGACATTTATTTTCTTCAATATTTTATTCTTGTTTTCTTCTGACTCTCGTTCCGATTGTTAAAGGTTTTTTTTTTATTATAAATTTGTTTCTAAAACAGGTATTTTTGGTATGTAATTCACTGTGGATTATCTGGCTGGAGCTTTCTTCATTTTTTGTATTGAATTTACTAAATTGGTCAATTATTTGATTTACTGATATATATATATATATATATATATATATTATTCCTGAGTTTCTATCAACTCTCTAACATTCTCTGTTATTTCTGCCATGGAGAACGACTATTTTGATGTACGAATGCTGTTCTACTTGGATCACATCCATCCTGCATGGCTGTTACTGTTATTGTGGACACACGTTATGAATACACAACTATTATATATATATATATATATATATATTATGTCTGTTGTACTCGTGAATTCTGAGCTTTCTTCCATCAATTGTGCAACTTTCATCATGACTTGGTAATGGTCCGTGCTTAGTTCTCATCTTCTATAAACTCTGGCATTTGTTTTTACATAATTTATTTCTTCTTCTTTCTGTGTGTTGTAAAATGTATTTGTGTCTTTTGTTTTTACTTTCTCACTATTGTGCGCTTTTAATCTCACACTTACTATGCGTTCGTCAATGTATTTGCAGCTTTGTACACTCTCGGGGTGTTTTTTTTATCTATAAGCATTGCAATCCCTAATGCTGCTCTCTTGAATATCTTTGTAACTCTGAGGTACCCTTTAGTTTCTTTTTGGTTTCGGTGGTTATCGCTATGTCACATTCTAGCTTTTGTAATTTTTTTTAGTTCTTTTTCCTTGTCGGGTTCATTCTATATTGACATTTTCCAGATTTTTCTATTCTTTTTTCTTTTATATCTTATTTTATTTATATGAACATTTTAAAATAAAAGTCAAAACAAATTCACTACTTTACTTCAACAAAAAGATATGCAGCATTAAAAAATTTGTCTGTTATGTTTGAACGGATTTCGTCATAAAATTTGATTAGAGTAAAATTCATCAGGGGGGAATGCTATATCTGGCTCAATAGATTTGTTGTGAAAGAAGTCATCGGACGCAATATTTGATCAATGCATTCTTTTTTGTTTATGGATAAGTTTAGAGAAGATGAAGACATAATATAATCTGTTCAGGTTTGGTTTCTCATAAATCAAATTGGATGAGTTTATGAGATCAACATTATAAAAATTGATTTAAAACTAGCAAATTTATAGACAAAGACAGCAGCGAATGATAAAACTAATTATTACATGCGTAAACTAAACAAATTCTTTCCGGTTCTAATACCTCAGCTGTCCATGTTTTATCTGCGACATTTTTTATTTTAATTGCTCCATCATTTTAGTAGACCAAAATAAATGCACCTTTGTCCGTGTTTCTTTTTTGTACAAACGCAATAGTACAATAATATCAAAGACACATTAACATGTAATTAACCTAATATTAAAACCCATCAAAGGCTCATTAGTAAGATAACCAGTTACAAGAATGACTAATAAAAATTACCACTGAGCGGCTTGAAAGCAACCTTGAGTGCTGCAAAGTGTGATGAATGGTCTGAACTGGACCAATTAATTTCGAAAATGATTTATTATATCACTCGGATTTTTAGATATTGCACATTAGCATACCGAAAAAATAAATTGTGTGGATGGTTAAACAATTTCTTAATTATAAGGAATTTGCTATGTAGCGCTGACTCAAAAAAAAGATTTTGTAAATTAAATGTAACAGAAACAAGACTGCAATTCGTTAGAAAGTGCAAAAAATAATTTTTGTTTGCTTTTGGGGTGTATTCAGCACTATTCAGGGTAAACTCTAGAATCGCAGCTTACTAACATATCACCGAGTGACTGAAACCTCCGAAGTGGGTATCTAGGGAGAATTGGCAAAATGAAAAGAAAGTAAAGTGGGCAATCAACTCATTCCAACCTTATAAATCGTTGGGACCTTACAGCATTTATCCTATTCTGTAACAGAAGAAAGGTAACCTTCTATATCACTGAATGTGCGACATACTTAGGGCAAATCTTGCTCTGACGTATATACCAAAATCTTAGAGACTAATTAGAATTACGTTTATACTAAAACCTGGAAAACTAGAACACGGCGAGACTAAGTCTCTAGGACCAATTAGTTTGGTGTCTTTTGCATTGAAAGCTCTAGAAAAACTACTTAACAGGTATATCAGGGATGGTGTATTAGTCACTCGACTTCTACATCAAGATCAAATATGCTTACAAAGCAGGAATATCTATAGAAAGAGCATTGCATCTACTTGTTACCAAAGTGGAGAATGCTGTAAAAACCTTCTTGAACATTGAGGGAGCATATGGTAATTCATACCTAGATTCAGCCACTAGAGCATTGGTAGACTAAACAACTTGATGAAAGAAATTTCAGGTGAATAGACTATGCACTCAAAGAAAGACTAATATCTGTTTCGCTGTTGGGTGAAACAACAACGCGTCGGGTTGCAAGAGTGTCCGCAGGGAGAAGTTTTATCTCCTCTACTGTAATAGACGAACTGTTAAAACACACGAGGAAAACAGATACACAAATGACTTGGTCATACTATCCCATAAAAGATTTAACAATACAATTAGGGAGCCCATGCATAGAGCCCTAAATCTGGTTACAAAATTGAACAGATGCAAAAGGACTAAATATAAGTACAAGAAGAGGGAACTTATAGGGACTACGACTTTTTAAGCTCTAGGGCATGGAAGTAAAATTATCAGGTTATCTTGAAGTGATATAAGATAAAAAAACTCACATTTAAAAAATCGGAAGGAAAGCAAAGGTGACACTATCATTAGCCAGATGAGTTCATGGAAAAAAATGAGGTCTACACTAAAAGTGATGTATTGGATATATACCACGGTAGTCAAACACACGATAACATATGCAGATTTGGTATGGCGAACAAAGATGACGTAAAGAACCGCTACAATCGCACTAAGTGAGATACAAAAACTTGCTTGTCTAGGAATAATAGGCTCCATAAATACACTACCAACACCAGAAATCCTAGACATTTTTTCTTTTTATTTAGAAATCATAGGAGAGGCAGGAGTGGCTTTTTATAAACTGCACAAGGCACCCATTCGCAAAGAAAAAATTGGACAGGTAGGTGGAGGCATAATAGATATAAGAACAGTCCATATGACGCCAAAATTCACATTCAACATAAATTTCGAAGTTAATATTATGGATCAAAATGAATGTACAAACTAAATAAGCAACAGGAACAGGCCTGCAAAAATTATCTGGTATACAGATAGATTGAAGACCGGGTCTGGAACGGAAGCAGCCTTATACTGTAAAAAGGGAAACTTGCAGTTAACCTAAAATAAATAAAAAATAACAATATAAATCAAATTATTATTTTCGAAGACTAATCTTCATTTTATAATCATTACATTAGAGGCGCCTGATGTTTTTTTTTCAATGAGATAAGTAAATTTATTCATGATAACGACATTCCAAGCTTATAGGATATAAATAACATATTGGTATACCTGACCTATCAAGACTCGAAGACTCTTCAAAACACATTTGTGTGGATGTATATATGTGTACAGGTGTGTTTTCTACGAGTATTTTGGACACTTTATTCCTATCGCGAGTGTTTCGAAAATTATTTTGAATAATTTATTCCGTTGTGTGTTCTTTGAGAAACGATTTGAACACAAATTCTATGAAGGCACCGTATTCAGTGTTTCTAGTACTCCAAACAATATTTTCGACACTCTAGTTCCATCGTATGCTTTAGTTATCTAGAATAATTTGAACCCTACTTTGGTTTGGGTATAATACCTAATGATTTAAGAGTTCCGAAAAGTATTTTGGACACTCCAGTGCTGCTGTGTGTTCTAAATAGTAATTTGGATATCGTTCCACTTCTAGAATTGTAGTTATCTGTAAGTGCTCGAATAATAAATATTTTGAATACTCCAAACCTGACATAAGTGGCACAAATTATATTATACACTTCAGCGCCATCGTGATTTGGACACTGCTTTAGTTCCTATATCATATCTAGTATGGAAATTATCCATAAGTGTCCCGTAGGTACTATAAATAGAATTTTGAGCGTCATTTTGGACATCATTTGCTTCAGGTATCGTATCTATTAAGGTAGTTATCTTCTTTTAAAGAGTATTTTCAACTATTTTTATGTAAGCTTCTAAGAGAAATTTCGACATCGTTCCGGTTAGTGTCTTAGTTCTACCAAGAATATTTAAACTCCAATATTGACAAGTGTGTCCTGATTGGAGATTTGGACATCGCTTCGATTTTGTGGCTTTGGGATATCTTAAACACCCCTCTGTGGGTGCTCCGAAGAATATTTTAAATATCCTAGCGCCGTCTTGTGTGTTACGAAGAGCGATGCTGGACACTGCATAAGTTGGGGTTGTCATATTCTGTGTCGTGATGCTCTGAAAGTGTTTCAAAGAGTGCTTTGTACACTACAGCACCACCGTGAGTGGTTTCAAGTGTATCTTGCATTATTTCTAGTGTCATAGTTATGAGCGCATTCTCGAAAAAATATTTTGGGTGATTTGGGCACTGCTGCTGGTTCAAGGTACTGTGTCGTGATGTAATTCGTGGCTCTTTAGTTCACTGTATTTGTGACGTCTGTGTCTTGACGTACTCTACTCCCATATGGTAGAATACAATGCTTTGTAACTAATAAAATTTGTTTTTGTGGACATATTAAATACGGGAAGTATAAAAATCCACCACATAAGAAATATAAGATAGTAAGCAATGTAAACAAAAGACCAAAGATGAAAAGAGCAAATGGTGGTTAGGTGAATAATTCATATGTCGTTTAGAACGACTTACTGAACATCAGTTAGTTGAAAAAGTAGCAATTTCTTGTTGGAGAAAACGTCCCGTCCGCTGGAATTCACCACAGACTCCAACAACATTATGGGAAAGAATGTTTCTCACCGACCCGTGTGTTTAAGTGGTGTAAGTGTTTCAGAGAGGGCAGTGAGCGCGTGGGGAATGAACCGTATAATCATTAGCCGCGAACATCCGTCACCGAGCCAAACATTGACAGTGTAGTCGCGCATATTTGTGAGAACAGGCGCAGCACTATCAAGGAACTTAGACCAATGCTGTCTATCAGTGTTTGTAGTGTAGAAGACAACGTGAAAACTACCTGCACTATCGCAAGGTGAATGCACGGCGGGTACCACGCACTTTGACGGACGTGAACAAAATGGTGTGTGTTCAAGCTGCCAGTAGTCTCCTACAAGAGTTTGAAGACGAAGGTGATTTAAAGTCTAGAGACCACCGATGTAACGTGGGTACGCTACTTCATTTCTGAGTCCCAGCAATCATAACGCGAGTAGCGGCATATCAGTTCTTGCAAACCCAAGAGAGTGCGGAGAAGCCGCTCGCCAGGAAAAGTAATGGCAGGGGGTTATCCACGTAGACTTTCTGAACAGTCAATGGAATATTCTGCCACATCTGTCATGCAGTTCCGATTTGGCCCTAAGTGATTTCTACCTGTTCGGAAGGTTCAAATCAGACTTGCAAGGCATGAGGTTTGCGGACAATGACGCCGTCATCTAGACTGTTTGGGAGTGGAAACCCCGCCATCTAAAAGTCTTTTTTGAAAGGGGGATCGAAATGCTTCTATAACGTTGAAAAAATGTATTAATTCCGGAAGAGAGTACGTTGAAGACTAACATGTAATATATTTATATTTATATTTCGATGTATATGAGCCAGATGTATTTGCAGGCAATAGTTCTAGCTGTAACATTTGAATTTACCGCCATTTAGGGAAATACCAGAGGAAGTCTGATGTCAATTCAACTGCTGCCGTATGAGCGGTTTCATTCTGTGCAAATTACATCATACTTTTAAAGGCTCTACAGACAATATTTATAAGAAGTAGGACTTAATGATCTTCCTTGACACCAAACCGTGCAATTTAAAGGGATACAATTGAAATTGAAGATACCCCTCGGACTCTCAGCACTTCAAAATTTTTTAGTTTTTGAAGTTCCACATATTAAAAAACCCATTCAAGTGAAAAGCTTTATCACTCACAATGAAATGACGAATAAAGTTATTTTCATCTGCAAAACTTTGATATCGTTTATGATCGACAGTATTAATTACAGGCGTGTTAAACATCAACCCGTTGATAACAGATCTGAATACTTCACCTGTGATACTGCCTGTCAACATTACATACAGCTACAAATATGAAATGCGTGAGATAGTTATTCGAAGAATACCATCGAGTTACATTGCGTATAACTTCAGAAGAGTTGAAATCGAATAGGAAAGTATCAAAAGCCTGTATGGAACAATTTAAAAAATTTTATTCAAAAATAATCCCTCACATATTAACAGAGGAACAGAAAGGAACCAGACGAACGATTGCTGTTGAAATGTTGGAAAAGGCCAGAATTGATCCCACTTTTGTGTTAAGCATTATTCTCAGAGACGGAATTAGGTGCTACCAGCGTCACTCTAAAATGAAGCGCCAATGTGCCGAATGGTTAAGTTATGATTCTCACAACTCTCAAAAAATGTGAAACGACACTCTTCGAAAACAAAAACAATGTTGATCGCATTTTTTTGCTAGAGCTCAGACGCAACATGAAAATCTACTTGATTGAAAAAAATATACCACAACTTTTACACACCTGCTAAAAATTTGAATCAAGTAGTTAGGCGGCTTTGACTTAGAAAAAGTTAATTAATGGAGAAAGCATTAAGCGAAATTTGGTGGACGCGTATTTAAGTATTTTGTTCGTCGTGCAAATACTGCTGAACACAGAGATCGTATCAAAATCTATCAGTAAAAGTTGACTTTCACAAAAAGTGGGTTGTAAAATGGCAGAATAGTGCAAGGAAGAAATTTTATATTGGTACAATATTTTCTCTGTTGAATTTTTAGCTTTTTGTGGACTGCCAATTCGTGGAGATAATGAAATATTAGATTTCAGAATTCTATCCCTTTATGACCGAACATAGAATAGTTGAGAGGATAATAGGCATTTAAAACGCCTCGCTTGCCATTGCGTATTGGCGAGTGTTTGGTAGTCAGATTCCCTAACTGTGGTTGCTGCCGTTCATCTTTGATTCTACCGCCACCGACATTCCTAGAGGGATCCATCCTACTAAAACCGTCCTTCACAAATAATGTAATGGCTTCAGCAACACCCTTCACTAATTTATCCTGCGGGTCGACGCAGTATCCGGGGTGTAGCACGTGGAGCCATTAGTGAGAGTTGAAAACCCTGCGGAGACAAGCTACCGGAAACCGTCTTACATTCATACTGCAGAGTATTCCCAAACACCCCACAAAAAAGATGGCTGGATGATATAAAGAAGACGACAGGTAAAGATTGGTTTCGAAAAACAACGAACGGAGAGACGTGGAAGAAACTGATAAAGGCCTACATCCAGTAGTGGATGGATACAGGCTGATGAAGAAGAAGAAGTAGAAGAAAAAGAAAAAGGCCGAACATGTAGCACAATTGAGAAATAAAGGAAAATGGGTTCTCTCTTATTAAGTACAAATATGAATACATTTATTATACAGTTAAAAGACCAAGTTAAGGTAGAGGTTGTCTAAAAGATGGTATTATTCGCTATGTGCTACGATAACTTTCGTTGAACAATTTTTGACGTTTATGCTTAACTATGTATATAGAAATTCTTTCAAATGGAAAATAGAATACAACCAGCTGTTAGAAAAATATGTGGGATATGAAGAAAAAAAAAACTTAAAGAATTAATAAAAGTATTGTCAAAAAAGATAAGAATGCCAAACCAAAAGCACAATTAGAACTACAAAGTCTCCTAGCATTATTGAAGTTATGGGACGTAAAGTCTATTTTCTCAATTCTGCCGATCTTCTAAGAATTTTTCTAAGTATTGCCGTTACTAATTACACTAGAAGACTATCCTTAAACTTTTACTTATTAAAAGTGAGTTTCTATAGTCTTTCTTTTGGTGACACACTCTAGAGGTTTGGTAATTCTAAATCCAAAAAAATGTTTTTTACATAAAATTTGCTTTTATTTTTCCTCATTGATCTGTGAATGTATGTAAATAATGTATTAAAGTAAACATTGTATATAACAACAATTGAAAAAGTTAAAACAATAAACTTCTTTGTAATTTTTAGATAACGTTCCAAACATATAAAAATTTGAGGGAAGGCAGGTGAAACGTTATCAGCCTAGAGTGTAGAAAACCTTAATGAGGCCCTTTTCATACCTAAATTAGAGAAACTTCCATTATATTATCGCCTAATCAGCTTATTATTAATACTATTTTAAGTATTTGAGAAATTCTTATGAAAATCAGACCAATTCTAGAAGAATTTGATTTAATATCAAAATAGCTGTATGACTTTAGAGAAAAACATGTGGAAAGGTTTACTTGATAGTAAGCTCTATGAAGAGATGTGCTGCTGAGCTGCGTTCTTAGAAAACCAAGGTCTTCGTCGGGTTATTGGTCAAAGTTTTTTCAATTAATGAAATCCTATCTATCAGATATTTCCAGGTGAAGTTCTAAAGAGAAATCACAAATTTGCATCTTATAATCTCCGTTGTACCACAGGGAAGCGCGTTAGGACCAGTTCTCTATTTAATGTATATAGTAAATATACCCACCAAACACCGGACGGCCACAGCCATGTTCACAGGCGACACTGTACTTCTTGTAACTTATAAAACTCCTATTAATTTATCACAAAATTTACAGGTTTCTTTCAACAAAGTACAAGACTGTAATAAGAAATAAAAGCAAATCTACACAAGTCAACTTCACACTTGCGTTTTTTCATCACAACTTTTTACAGGCTCAACCTATCCAGTTAAAACTTTCCAGGTATTTTAGCGTGGGTCTCGCTATTATTGAGACAAGATTTTTCAAATTTCAGTTATTGGAATATTAAGATCTGTCATTTTTTAGTAATTGTTCACTTCAGGGTAATGGCCGATGCTCATAAGCATCGATGGTAGATGAAAAGAGGAAGGCCATCCAACAGGGCGATCTTCAATGACTCTCTCACCAGCGCCTTGCGGATTAATTTGATGTTCAGAAGTTTAGTGTTACGAAGCTGTTGAGCAGGATTAATGATTCTGGAGTGGTCTATCGTCAAACTGTGCCCGGGCGACCCAAGAAAAGCCCTCGTGCTATCGATAAGAAGATCCCAATGATATCCTAGGAAGACCCTCGCTGTTGTGTAGTCGATATAGCTCGCGAGCTAAATGAGTTCAACATCTCCAATATTTCCTCCCAATCTGTCAGACGTCGTCTGAGTGATGCTGGACTACATAGATGCCGTTACCAAATCTTGACTGTCAAGCACGGTGGCGGTTCAGTGATAGTGTGGGCAGCATTCCGCGCGAAAGGAGTCGGGCCCTTGCACAAGATAACGGACAGGAAAATCTATCTGGATATTCTTGAGGTCATGCTTCCATATGCGAGATTTGATCAAGACAATGATCCGAAACATGACTCCAAGGATGTCAAGAATTGGTTCAGCAGGAAGATAATCGTTGTAATGGAATGGTCAAGTCAGAGCCCGAACTTGAATCCCATCGAAAACGTATGAGAGAAACTGGAGAGAAGGTTGGCAAAGAAAAAAGCAAAGAAGTTTGAACAATTTAACCTGTATGTTGTGATGCTCGTTTTGTTATGGTGCGTCATTTACATGGTTTTGTTGATTTTGACACATATACTAATTTTGTTGAAATTTTTGAACATCTTGGACTGGGAACGTTTACATTGCGATGAAATACCTTCAGAAATGTATGTTTCAAATTTGAAGAAAATTGTTTGAGTTTGAAAAAGTTATGGTAAAAAAATCGGCGATATCTTTTTGAGCACTAATGTAGAAGGGAAACGTCAGAAGATATCAGATACCTTGGCATACGTCTTAGTCGTAGACTAATATATTCAGCAAGAGAAAACAACTGAGCTTGCCGTACGAAACCATATTGAAGTCCACAGGAACATATGGGGAACTACAAGAAACTCTAATTTGGACATTCCACATACATTTCAATCTGATACCTTGCGAATAATACCGGATGCTCTGTAGTACGAAAAAACGAAATCAACAATTGCGATTTTTGCGTTAAATTAGTGACAGTAGTGAAGTGTGTGAGTTCAAAGTATGTTACACGCCTTCAAAGCCACATGAACACTTTGAGTGTGAATTTGTTGGACAACAGCAACATAACCCGCAGGCTGAAAAGGCAATCCTTTTAGACCTATTGGAATGATACTGATATGATTGTGTGATCAACATTAGTTATGATTAAGGGAACGTTCTACTGGGGAAGTAAATTCATCAGATTAAATATCTCTTACCATGGCAGATTCTATTGGGGGACTTAATTATATAGAATTTCCAACAGGTGGCCTAGTATTTTTTGAGATCAATACATTCTGCAATCAACTTTATGGCAAAGCATTATCATTAGGTTTGAATTTTGAATGTATAAACCATATAATTTTCTTGGACTTCGAATATGATGCTGAGTCTTGCCCCAACAAAACGCAATTTGCAGGAAGCGCTACTGATTTGTTTCCATTCGAAGAACTCGACAGCTGAAAGTCTTCGTTTCTGTCTGAAGCTTATGGTAAACATGTTCCATCGACTTTAATTTATGAGTATTGGTTCCGACGATTCAAAAGAGATTATTTTGACACAGGAGACAAGGGGCACCCCGGCCAGCCGAAATAGTTTGAAGATGCAGAATTGGAGGAATTATTCGATGAAGACCCATGTCAAAGGTTGAAATTTGATTTATCGACCGTCAGTAAACGTTTGAAGGAAATGGGAACGATCCAAAAGCAAGGAAATTGGGTGTCACAAGAATTGAAGGCGAGAAACGTCGGAAGATGTTTTTCCACTTGCAAACAGCTGCTGCAAAGGCACAAAAGGAATTTGCGAAAACCTTAAGCTCAGAAAAATCAGATGCATGCCCGGCCAAACATTACCCTGGGCCTCTACATCGACGCCAAAGCGAAATATCAATGGTTCGAAGGTAATGCTCTGTATTTGGTGGGATCAGGAGGGCATGGTGTTTTATGAGCTGCTGAAATAAGAGGAAACTATCACTAGGGATCGCTACCGACAACAAATGATAAAATTGAACCGAGCGTTGGAAGAAGAACGATCGGAATACGCCGAAAGACTCGATAAAGTGATTTTCCAGCAAGACACCGCTCGACCAGATACTACAAAACAAGTGAAAAACTATTTGGAAGCACTTCGATGGGATGTCCTACCACACCTGCCGTGTTCATCAGACATTGCCCTTTTTGATTACCATTTGTTTCGATCGATGACGCTTGGCCTGTCTGAGCAGCGCTTCCACTGTTTTGAAGATATCAAAAATGGGTCGCTTCATGGATTACCCCACAGGATGAGAAATCGTCTTTTTTATCATACAGGCAAGTTCATTGTCTGATTTTAAGAACGAATAGGGAAAGCAAATTTTGCAACTTCACATACAATTTGTTTTTGGTGTAAGTGGAGAATGGACTGCCGAAATACTGTTATCTCCCGTGCCGGCGAGTGGGAGTTTGGCGGCCTTTCCAAATGTTATCTGAGGACGCACAAATCATAATTATCTTCCTCCCACGGCCTGTTCTCTTCCGAACACGCCCGCGATTAAAGACACAGCTAATGTCCTGCTAAGCGGACCTCCCATCGGCAGCACCGTTTCAAAAAGGACAAAGTGGTCGTCTGTATACTTACTTGGCTGCGTCGCGCGCTCCGTGCACGCAGCACGATAATGCGAGCGATCTTACCTGGTGAATGAGTCACGATCGTGTGGGATTGCGCTAACCTTGTAAGGATATGAACCGCTTCATACCTGCCGGATTTTATCCTTATAAAGCCATTTACATTTTCATTGTAAATCAATGTAGCGTGCGCCTTCGCGATGAGCGAGTTCTAGGCGCCCGCGGCGGTGCGAGCTGAGCTACATAACTCAGGACGAGGAAGAGCGGCCGCGGCGGGCGGCCGTAAATAACCTTCTCGCTATCGACATTCGACACTTTTCCTTTTTCCAGGTGCCGTCTCTAATGGCACCCGAATTTATGGCGGCGGCAGCCCGGCCGGCTGCCAGTTCCGAGATGGGGCAATCAGGACGGGCGCGTGCGTTTCGCGAGCCGCGGACGACGCAGCGCGCGGCGACCTTGGGGAATCGAGTATGTCTGCCGTCTGCAAGCGCACGGCGTAAGTGCGCCAGTGTATGTCAAGGTCGGAGGAAGGAACAGTTTGACCCAAATTTGTGGAACGGCTCGTTTCCAAATTAGACTCGCTTATCAATGCGTGCACGCCGCGGTGGGCTGTCGGCTCTTGATCGACAGTAAATTGATGGTTTCGGGCTCACCATTAGCCGAGAAGTTTTCTCTTATTTCAGCAATGCGCGCCTCAATTGTACGCTAAAGCATTCATGTATGTGGACCGAATTGCATTAAGAAGAAATAGGTACTGAACTTCAATCATAGGTATGAGAAATAGTATCATCTAAGTAGATAAAGAGTTCAGATGATAAACCATACTGTACCAACAACTTTGATGTAGCTTTCAATGTCAATTTCACTTAGCTAATCCTAAGACCTTCCTACCCTTGCAGGTGTATGGTGAGGAGATTGAATTATGCCCTTGGTGTCTTTCTTTATGTCTCTTTCTGTTTTTCACTCTACACCTTACTTAACTCGACTCTTGGTTTCTCTTAAAATCTACATTTATAACTTCTTTACTCCATGTTTTTCTTGGCCTTCCTTTCGTTTTCTTATTATACAGGGTTCAGCAAGGAGGTGTTACGTTTTTCAAAACACTCTAACACAGATGTTTTTGCACAAATTTCAATTTAATTTTTTCAAGATTGTAAATAATCTCATTTGAGAAACAAAAAGAATGTAATTTTGGTGTGAAAAAAGACTCCATCAAAGGGACGGGCGTTCTTATACAGGCATCGGGTGGAAAAATTCCATACACCTTTCAAGCATAGCGCGAACGAGTTTCAGGAGTCCGTAGTTTTTCAATGCAAACCTGAGCCAGGTAGCCTCATAAGAAATAATTACACGCTAAAAGATCCGATGATCGAGGAGGCCACTCTACATCCCTGCCCAATGAAATGACGCACCCTGCAAAATGTTTTCTTAAAAAAGACAAATAGCCCCATCTTGTTGAAACCAAACCCTATCTATTCTCAGTTCACCCATCAAAATTTCTTGCAAGATCGTAAGGTAATCCTATGAGTTGGCCCTCGCAGTGCGTCTGTTTTCTCGGAAGAAGTAGAGTCCAATTATGCCAAATCAAGCTGTACAACACCACTATGTAAGGGCCTTCGATGGACTTCCCGGGGATTATTTTCCGACCAGTACCGGCAATTTTGTTTTTTTACAGCACCTGATAAGTCAAAATGGGCCTCGTCACTCGTTATCAGAATATAGTCATTTTTCAAGGTTTCTTCGAACGTAAACCGCCGTGCATAGTCATTTTACTTCAGTTCTTGAACCACCATGCTTTTTTAAGGGTTGCCTCCACAGTTTCAAACTCTTTTGATGTTTTCTAGTATTTTAACGGTCGGACTACCTCTAGGTCTCACAGTTCCTCTCGTTTTCTCTTTCTTCCGACTTCTATATAGGCTCACACCTGTTCATCTCCTCATTGGTCTTCCCCTGGATCTTTTTTCCGCTGGTGACTCATCTCTAGCTTGGCATACTAGGCAGGTTTCCTCCATCTTCGAAATATGATTGTTTCACTCTTGTGTTCTAGTTTTAACCCATTCGTTTGTAGACTATATCTTACATTGGTTTCGGAAAACCTTCATTTCGGATGCGGTCCATTCTTGTTTTACCAACGCTCTTTCTTAATGTCTTCATTTCTGTCGATTCCATTATTTGTCTCGTTTGTTGTGTATCCGCGAGTTTCCGCTACGTATGTTGGAACTGGCCGCACCACACTTTTATATACTCTGCTTTTAACTTGATAAATTTTGTTATGCCATATGTTGCTATTTAATGTTCCTGATACCTTGAAGGCTTTTATTGCTTGATATTTTACCTGTTCTTTTGGTATTCCCCAGCTAGATATATTTATTTCTAGATAATTGAATGTGGTAACTTGTAATTTGCATCTTTACTGATTGTTATGCATTTGGTCTCTTTCGTTAATATTTTCATATATTTTATTACAGGTTTACATCATTCATTCATTTCATTAACATTCTTTATAGGTAATCTTCATCATCTGCATTTACTAATGCGTCATCAGCATAACATACTATTTTATCTCGGTATCTCGCATTTTATAACCTTCTTGGGCCCTGACCTCTTTAATTACTCCATCCATCATAATATCAAACAGTAGTGGACTTAGAGAATCTCCCTGTCTTATTCTTACTGCCATTTTTATGCGTCCTAAGTACTCTCAATTTGCCTTGATTATTTGTAGAGATTTGCTTCTATTATTTCTTCTTTTAGGATTTCTTGTTCTTCCTCTACTATAATTCTATTTTCCAACTGTATTTTGCCTTCTGGCGTGTCGTCTCTTATATACAATTTCTCAAAGAATTTTATCCCGTCTTCCGAGTCAATATTATTTATTTCTACCAGTTTCTTCATCTCCGCCTTTTTGTTCCTTCCACACTTGTTTTTGCGTGCCATAGAAATTTCTTTTCACACTCTTTGAGAATTTTCCTAGTAGCTTTCTTTAATATTTTTTATTTGTAAAGTTGCGTAAGTATTTTGAGTGTTATTTGTAGTATATTGTGCAAAAGCTCCCCTTTTCTCGTTAGACAGTTCTTTTAACTTCATTAGAGAACCATGATGTTTTTGTGTTTTTACATACAATTATTGCCTTTGTTCCCAGGGCTCCTCTGGCACTTTCTAAGACATTTGTCTTTATTTTTCACAGGCTTCGCCAATTTCATCTTCTTATACAACCGGTTTTCCATTTATTTTACTAGCCAATCTTCTTACGTACAGTTGTCCATTAGTTTTATCTTTTATGAGTCCTATTTTAATCTTTTCTTCTTTTGCTGTAATTTTTCCTTGCTCGTTTTTATTAGCGTCTAATTGTAGTCTAATTTTTGCTAGTACTAGTTACTGATTACTACCAATGTATGCAGTAGTATTCTAACTGTTATTATTTGCTCTGGTTTTATTTTTCTATTGCATATGACATAATCTATGACAGATTTTTGCCTTGTTGTATTATACCATGTATATTTGTACCACGGGTTCAGGTTAAAGTATAATAAGTATTGCATATTCTTAAATTGTTATTTGCACATGCCTGTATCAACATTTTTCCACTCTAATTAAGTACTTCTTTATTGAACCTTTGTTTAATTTTTGGGATTATCTCATTTCCGGTCCTTGCATTCATATCTCCCATGATCAGGATCATATACCAACTTTTTTATTTATTGTTTTGTTAAATATTTCATAAAAGTCTTTCTTTTCTGTGTGTACCTTGTTCTTATTAATTATCATTATAACTGTTAATAACCTCTCGCTCTGAAGTTGTTAAACCATTTTAATTTAGCATTGAAGTGAGTTTGAAATATTCCCCGTGTCTGTACTATCTAATGACCGATTGCACCAAAGGTGTTAAAAACAAAGATACGTTATTCAATCTTCCACGGCTCTATGGGTACTGAAATGGCAACCATTAAATGTATATCAATCATTGCGCATGCGCTAATTTCCCTACCTGTGGCAAAAACGTAACACCTCCCTATCAAACCCTGTACATTCGTGCTTCAAATACTCTTCTTATAGTCCTATCTTCTTCCATTATTATTAGCTTAACTTAGTTATTTTAAATGCCCTTCTTTTCAGATTACCTTTAATGACAGCATTTTTACGTTATTTATTTTTGCGTTCTCTCAATTTTCCTTTAGAATCTTGTTTGGATGCTTTTCATTTTATTTTTCTATTTTTGTGTTAAGATTCAAGCTCCAAACCCATATATCAAGATTGGGGAAATAACTCTTTTGAATATCCTTATCTTTGTTTGTTTTGGCTTTTTTTTATCTAGAAACGTATTGTTGATCATACTGAAAAGTCTTCCTGCTGTTTCTATTGCCTCATTTGTTTCATCTTCCAATCTGCCATCTTATGTTACTTTTGTTCCTAAGTATTTAAACTTAGTGACTTGTTTTATTTGATGTTTCTTTTAGCTTTTATTAAT
Organism: Sinelater perroti; assembly: GCA_036346155.1. Taxonomy (NCBI): domain Eukaryota; kingdom Metazoa; phylum Arthropoda; class Insecta; order Coleoptera; family Elateridae; genus Sinelater; species Sinelater perroti. The sequence continues at coordinate 328,746 of JARFIY010000209.1, read as the reverse complement.
GACCATTGTATTTTATCTTTTACTTTTATGTCTAAAACTGCTATTATAAATTATGAGGTTTTATTAGTCATCAGCACCGAATCGTCTGCATATATCAGTTCTATAACTTTTGTATCCTCTATTTTCCAGTTTTGTATTGTTTTGCGTTTTTTTTTTTTTTCGCTTATCTAGAACTACTGCGAACACTAACAAATTGAAGACACAGCCTTTCCTAGCTCCTTATTTGATTTTAAACATCGATGATTGTTTATGTTTTAGTCTGACGACGTTCTTTACTTGTCTGTTTAGATATTTTACACCATTTATGATTGTTTTATTTACACCTCTTTTTCTAAATTATTTAATACATTTTTGAAATATCTTCTCCACCTCTTCATTCTTTTATTTTGTATAACTTTGTCTTTTCTTGTTCCAAAGAACAATTTCTGGTTTTCTTTAAAGGTCGTTTTTCTCTCCAAAGTCATCCGAGGCCTTTCTTCTGATCTTCTGATCTCTCAGAAATATAAGAACAAAGAAGTAATAAAAAATTAAATATTAAAGGAGTGTAAAGGACATAATTGGCAAAATGAAACTAAAATTGAAGTACCATCATTGTAACTAAAGTGGTAGTAGTCAAAATATTTATTAAAGTAAATGTGTGACAGAATGAAGACCAATAATTAGAACGAGACATCCCAACACGAAACATATAAAAAGAAGGAAGGTATAATAGTAAAATATAAAAGATCGTGATAGTAGATGATCGAGAGAATATGGTCAGACGTAGTAATTGCAAATTTTATGGGGATTAATGTTTTTCGCCTTCTTTTAATTGATATTCGCACAGTTTCTTTTGTTTCATTTATTTTTGTTTATTATTCTATATTTCTGTCTGGTTTTTCGAATTTTGTTAATTTACTTAAACGATTTGTTTTTCATTTTATTTGTCAAAATTATTTCATAGTTTCAAAGAGTCTTTCTCAAGTTTTGTTCATCATTTTCCACTTTTCTCTTTCGTATGGTTTGAAAAGTTTCCTTCAAAGATATCTTCAGTCTGTTACTGTGTAAGTTTAAGTGTTTGTGTTGCCGTTAGAAAAATAAGCATAGAGTAATATCTTGGCAATTAGCTGTTACTAAAACTACTCACCTTTTACAATTCATTATCTCAGTTATCTTGGTACTTCCTAGAAGTAAACCTTACAAATGTGGAGGGAGAGCTGTAACACATTTAATCAACACTCGATGAAGTTTGTTTTTATTATTGATTTTTATCATTTATACATCTCTAATAATTGAGTATCGTTTCTTTATTTTTTAAATTCTATTGGTAAAACTCTTTTTACACTTTCTCAAAGCTTTGTTTGCTTTACTTTTAATGTGTGTGGAATATTGGGTATTGTTGTTTTAATTGTATCAATGTTATACATTAAAGTAGTTTAACAAAGGCCGTTCTACCTTATTGCAAATGTTTGTTCTTTGTGTAGGGTTTCTAAGGCTTTGGCGAAGATGTAATTTATTTTATTCTTTATTTTTATGTTATTTTTCTATTTCTTCATAGTATTAGTCTATGACTTTTTGTACTATTTTGCTGTACACCAAACAAAATATACTTATTATCGTTCAAGTCACTCTTTTCTTTCTACAGGGTCATCGAGGTAAATCGACAGAAATGATTGTGTGTCTAAGTTTACATCGTAGCCATGAAGTGAATCGGATTTGACCATGAGGAGGAAGTAGCCGTTGACACGGCAACTCACAGCAAACATCTGAGCTTAAGAGAAGTGATAAATTCGTTCGCGAATTGAAACAGAAGATCGATCAGGATCTTGAGCGGAACATGACTGACCTGGCGGGGCGAGGTCGACGTTCAGTCTAGTAATGCACCAGAGCTAGTACTGTAAGTCTTTTGTGACGAGGAATCCCAAACTGTTGACTAAGAAAAACAAGTTGGACATGAAGTTAAAGACCCAGGTACTGTTGAATGATATCAAGCACGAGAGCGCTGGTTTCTTGAGATTATTTTTAGACAAAAAACTTTATCCAGAACAGAAAAGTAAATTACCACAATGATCGTTGGATCTTCCAGTATGTCTCTAAAGTACCTACCGTCATGCATACAAAATGTTTCGCTTCTTCAATGCTACTAGGTCTTTAGAGCAGCGAAGGGAATGTTATATCAACGTACTGGAAACAGTTGTCAAGCCCTGTATAGAGGAGATAGCCGCTGAACATAAGTAGGTGTTCTAACAAGATTTTGCTTTACTCCATAAGCAAGGAATTGGTAATATCTCTGTTCCCCAGACTTGTAACCATACTTCACCTCCGACTGCAATCCTTTTGACTAGTACGTTGGGGGCGTGGTCGAGGCAAAGGACAATCAGAGGCACCATAACACCAAGCACTACTTAAGAACTTCCATCATAGACGTAAGGACAAGGAGGAAGTTGTGTTAGCCTTTAGCAAGTTTAGGTTTCGGCACGAAAATGTCGTAGCCACTGATGGGGCCCACATTTAATAATACCATTCTCAATACTATTTAGTTTAGTTGCGTCAAGTTTCACGTAAATAATTACATTTTTTATATTTTCTTGGTTTATTCATTTTCCGGATTTACCTCAATGACCCTGTACAATGATGCGTACATTTTGACATTTTCTTTATTGATTAATTTATTATTCTACTTTATAAAGTTTTGACAATAAATTACGAAGACAAAATATGGGTTGTACCATTAACTTAGTTAACTGAATGCTTTAGTTTTTAATTTTATCTATTTTGTTGGGATCGGCTGTTCTTGATGTTATTTGCCATTCTCATAACTTATTCGTAATGGAAACCCCATCAGATAGTTGCAATGGTATTATCGAACTTTTGAAAATAAAAATAATCCGCCTTACATTATTCACAATCTTGGTGTTCCTCGTCAACGTTTCTAAGATTGTGAAGCGGTTTCAACATCTTGGGCATAATGAAGACTACCCAGGGAGAGGTAAACCGTTAGAACTCATAAGTTCAGCAACATTAACCAAAAGAAAGTCTAGCGGAATTCAAGAGTTTCGATGAGAAAAATTGCAAAAAAGTTATTGTTAATCTAATAGCTACTCTCTTTATAGCAAACAATGATCTTCATCTGCCCCCATACAAGTTTGTATCTAAAGAGCTAAAAGTAAGTCAAAATATGTACCGTAACGGTATTTCCGTGTTACCTTGAGTTCAGGAACAATTTGGTGGCATTTCTTTAAGATTCTTCCCTACTTATAAAGCAATAGAGACGCAATCGTACAAAGAATACTTTCTTAATTTGATTAGCGCTGAAGAATGGCCTCCAAGCTCATCTAACCTGAACTCTCTGGACTACTCAATTTAATCTAAATCAGTCTAATCAATTTAGAAGTCTAAGTCTATCCAAACTCCCATAGAAGTTTGGAGTCCCTGGTGCGGTTTCTTCTGGTGAAGTGAGACAATCTGACGGTGGATGAGGTGCAACCCAACATCAATTACTTTCCACGTTGCTTGGCGCTGTGTAATGAAATCAAGAGCGGGCATTTTTAAATTCTGTAGTGTAATTACATTTGTCCTAAAGTGGTCTAAGCGGTTGAGTCGCGGAATGCGATGTGGACGGACGCGGGTTCTATTTCAGGAGCTCTCTGATGCCTGGCGGGTAGCCTACTCCATCACTATAAATAATTTAGTACTTGCGTATACCCTAGCAAGGGGTAATAATGGTCTAAGGTGCGGTGCTTGCCACATCGCCCCGTATCACAGACGGCCAATAAAGTCGGACATATGAGAGTCTTAACCTCTCAGTTTGTAGGCCGTCCTCCCACGCGGGGCGTTAGAGCCGTACCAATTACATTTATTGGTCATATTACAGATGATCATACAGTTTTTGTGTTTGATCCCATCTAATAATAAAATTCAATTCCATTAAAAATTCTTGTCACCATAATCTATTGTCATCCTGCAGATTCCTTATTAGTTTTGTTAGTACTTCTTCTATTTTTATTGCTTCTTCGCCTTTTCACTAAATTAATTACTTAATATTCGCATGCATTCTATTCTCCTTTGTATTGTCTGTTCATTTGTTGTAATCTTACTTTCTCATGTAACGTCTTTTTATCTGTTCTAAAATAAAGTTCTATTCTCCGCTTACTCTTCTGATTTCTGTCTTTTTATTTTGGTTGTTTTTTGCTTTATTTTGTTTTTCTTAAAATTCACTTAAATTACCTCGACTTGAATGATCAAATGAAAACTTTTCAAATTAGCGTTTAAAGCTTGAAAATGTTGATGAATCCGCTGAAGAGCAATAAATTCAAGAGCGGCTTGCGGAAAGCACACGCTCTACCCGCCGCGCCATGATGTAACGGCCATAAAATCTGAAGCTCATAATTGGAGATGCATAACCATGCGTAACTGCACTGTGCATGTCCTTCACGCCGCTTCCTGCACAGCTCGAGATTATGATCGGAAACAAGCAAGAACGGCTATAATTCCGCCATTTCCACCCGAGCCTTCATTATAATTAGAGGGTTTATCAGCCAAACTTTTTTATCTCTAACTACTGCATTGTTTCTAAATTACCGCTTGCATTCGATTTCAGTGATAGGCTGAATGCGATCGGGCCATGTATTGTTCCTAACGTACCTTTCTGGGTTTATTAAAAAACGATGATATTTCTTTATGGTATAATACACTATTTATAGATATGTTTATCTCGAATAATTACCTTGGAGGAAGTCAGATTTTGTAACGCTTGTTGCTAATACGTCCGCTTTCCTATTGCATTTGCTAATTTTGAAGCAACTAAGAGAGATACAAAACTATTATGGAATATGAATTACAGCTCCTTCTCTTTTCCCACCTATTCTTTTAACTTTTAGAACAGCTCTCAAACTGATAAAGTCAATTCCTTAGAACAATCTTAATCTTACAAATTAAAAATAATAAGTCAACTTTTGAAGATTGTGACCCTGCAGTAGTAATCGAAGCTGTTAAGACTATTATTAGAAATCGAGTTCTTAGTGTTTATCAAAACCTTTACAATCGAGACATATCTAAAAAAGAAGAATGAGACAATATATGCACTGAACAGCGTTAAAGTCTTTGAGGAGGTTATCCAATGAAGATCTACTTCCATTCAAAAATAGGAAGAAATTGTATAAAAGAAATATTCTTTCGGAAAATAAAGTTTTTTTAATACAAAATATTTTACTATAAAGCCTAAACGTTTCAACAAAGTTATAGAGGATAATCAGCTTGGGCCTTCTTAGGAAATGTTTTAACTTTAAAACATCTATACATTATTCTTGTATTTAAGGTAAAAGAGTCTAAACTACACTTTATAGGAGCTTCTTCTTGTTCTTCTTCTTCCATAGAATATCACGTCCATTTTTGAGCATACGCCTCTTCAATCTCTCTCTAGCTTTCTCAGTTGCTTGGTTGTTGAATCCATTTAGGTTAATTTGATGTGGTCTACTCAATGCATAGGTGGTCTACCCTTAAGTCTTTTAAAATTATGAGCTCTCCATGTTAATATACCTTTATAACATCTATCTGAATCGCTTCTTGTCACATGTCCTGCGTATGTCCATTTCAGTTTTGCGGTCTTTTCTGCCACTTGAGTTACTTGTCTTATCCAGTTATTAGATTTTCTATCTTTTAATGTTGTGTTGTTCTTAGGAGTTCCATTACTTTAAAGTATCATTGCTCTATACATTGAAAGTTGTACAAGATAAGAGATCTTCATGGTGAAGGATCCACCTCAAGATAAAATCAGTCTAAAACTAATTTAAACTTGTAACAGAACTCGCCTCATAATCCAACTACAATTTTTTATCTGCTTTCTTAATGGCAACTAACATCTAAGGGGTAGCAACAGAAGACTACATTAACTTGTGAGCCTAAGATAAAATCTTTTTACATTCTTTAAACTCTACCTAAGTTTTGTAATTTATATCGTTTTACCTTAAACATCGATATGTAGGTATTTTGAATACAAAACAGTAAATTGGGCAAACAGTATTTGTGTTTCTGCAGCTACTTATTCTAAGATTTTTCCACTCTTAATAAGTGTAACACATCTATGTGTCTCTAACTACTGCTGAGTTATTTTACTTTTATCAACTTCTGTTAATGAAAAAAATTGGTGAAATCTTCAAATAATACCACTATAACATTTTTCTAACACACTTTATCTAATATTTTTTATCTTTCTTTGGGTAAATAAAGCACAATAATGTCATCTTAGTTTTTCTTAACTAGACCATAATCGAAGACAACTAATCTGGATTCTTGGTGTCTTTGCCTCCTTCGCCACCATTCTTGGGGAACAAAGTTCTTCCACACAAGATTTTTTATTTATTAACACATGTAGGAAAACGGTTTACAGAGTTGATAAATTTTGCTTCTTCTTCTTAAAGTTCCGATCCGTTTCGGATGTTGGAAACCATGATGGCAATACGGACTTTATCTACAGCGGCACGAAACAGTCCAGTTGTTGTTGTATTGATTCATTGTATTATTGCAACTGTTTGCCATATTGATTTTTTCTTGGAAATGCACTTTGTGCCTCTAATCAGGTGGTTTTCCGTTGCCTTCCTGATCCCAATGCCGTTGATCTTCTTATCGATTCTCCGCCTTCGAGGGCGATTTCTCACCTCAGGACAATAGGTGCCCATCCTGACCGGAGTCAGGTTTGTTTGCTTATACCGGCGCACATTCGGTCTCCAGAGCTACGTTTGCCACCAATCCTTAGGTGTTCCCATCCTTTACCACGGGGAGGTGTAGTTGGAGTTTCTCTATCATCGAGCTTAAGACCTTACGGCATTTCTTAAACTCTCCAGATCTTATAAAGGACGATAAATTTTTACCTGCGTTATTTTCTAGAACACAAGACTGAGGCACACTGATCCAGTGAACTATATGTTGAGGGTAAAACGAATACTCAATATGTTAACGAATTGTGCTTCCTAACATTCTTGGAGTTGCTTTTGGTCCATAATAATCATTAGCTGATTCTTGGTTTGTTGACTCAGAACCCAAAAAAGTGTCATTTTGTTCTGCTTTACCAAATAATTTGGTTCTTCGTAACACTCCCAAGTAACTACTAGCCTAGATGTGGTTTTCTGAGTTCAAAAGAGTTCTCTGAGCCATCTAGATGTCAGATAAAATATAGATAGCTTTACTTCTCTTCATTCAAGGAAGGGTTAGCCTTTCTTTCAGTTTTTCATCTTTATTTTATCACCTAGAAAGAGTATTAACTATACGCTTTAAAATCATACGACCCATCTTCGTTGCTAGAGAGACGCTGCTCATCAACATTATGTGCTCTGTACCTGTTCTTACTTCGTACAGAGAATTTTGAAATCTATCTAATCCTAGTCTGAGTTCACCTGTAATTGCAACGTTAAGAAGGGATAGTTTCAAAAAAATCTCTCTTATAGTTGCAGACGTGGTTTCTTGCCTCTGGTATGCTAAGGTAAACAAGATTTTAAATCTTGCTAAGTTTCAATTTAATACTCTCCTGCTTAACCTTAAACCATCATATCAGAGCTACAAATATTAATGTTGGTTTGGCCATTCTAGTATACTATGCAAGTCAAATATGATAGCCAATATGATCGTCAACGATCAAGACACTTGAAAAAGAAGAAGTATACCATACTTGTCTTTAAACCCACAATTTTCCACAAGTTGGTTTAAGTATTACTAAAGTAACTTCCAATTATTTGTCTTTTGGTTTCAGCTAAGCTTGGAATCTAAGATAACTTCTAAATATTTTATATCGTCTTGTAAAATCTCTTATAATCTTCCTTCTTCTAAATAGTACCATATTATTTTTAAAGGCTGGCGGTAAGGACTTTTCTTTTAGTTGTCCTATTTACCATATTTAGAGCCATTTGCATTCGTTCCCTAGCCGTGTTAATAAACTTTCATCCTACAAAGTTGACTAAGATATCCACATAGAGTAAAGATGAGAATCTTTGTCGCTAAGATATTTTATCAAACTATTTATGACAAAGTTCCGCAGAAGAGGTGAAAGGATACTACTCTAAGAACATTCTCCTGCCATCAGAATCTCTAGCGCCTTGTTCATTAGCAATATACATGCTATTCTTTCTCTTAACATATAGTCTAAAAAAGGGCTGAAAAGAACCGCTTTATTATTTAACTCTTCTACACTCTCTAAGTAAAGTGGGGTGCCACTATTTTACTTGGAAAATCCTCCTATATGGGTATATTGGTTTTGGTGCAGATGACAGTTTATCAACGCCTCGACTCATATGTGCCTGTGAAGCAATTTCTTCATCGTATTAAGCATAAGTAGTTTTTGGTTGAAAATCACCTGACTTACCACTTTTTGATATAAACATCATTCTAATTAGCTTCCATATTCCTAGTAGGTAGTTAAGAGCCATATTTGTTCTTAGAACCAAACAGATTTTTTTTAGTAGAAGGTCTAATCTTTTTTGTAGCTTGGGTGGAAGGATTTTACTTGCTTCCAGTTATTTAACTGGCTGAAGTGCAGTTTCTCTCTATATCTAAATGCATCGAGACCTAAATGTTGCAACTCAGCGAATGAGTTGAAATGTTGGTCAACTTGCCAATTTTTAACAAAAGTACTTAGGTATTGAGAGCTTATTGCTAAACCAATTACTTTATGTCTTCGACTTGTTATAAAAGTCATTTATTATGTTTAAATTACTTACTATAGCATTTACCACAATTAATTACAATGAAAACTCACCTTTGTGTTCGTATATGTATTTACCTAGACCGCTTGATTAGTATTAACATCAAGAATCTGTATTTTCCCTCTATTTATTCAGGGATCTGGAGTAAAGGCATATCATAGCCCTTCATCAATTTACATACTTCTATTAGTGTAGTGGAGATTTACTTATGCAGCCCTTAGTCTCCCTGTCATTGCCACTCCAAAGTGGTTTTGAAGTTACCGAGTGAAGCCCGTAATAAACCTTAAACTTAGACAATCTAATGAACCTGTAGGAAGTTTACTCTATTGAGTACGCCAGGATCTATTTCTCCTTTCGGCTTAGCAGTTGTCAATCTTCTGTTTTTAAGAACAACTGATTTCTTTCACTTTTTTCTTTGATATCCATAGAAAGCATTTGATCTTGGAAAGGTCTTTTGATTCAACCACAGTTAAATCTTCTTCTTTCGAGAGATCTCTTAAAATTAAAATGGAAACGAGTAAATAGTGTATATGCCATGTATTATCCGAAGAATTTGAATCGAAATTATGGAGGCAATCATAATCAGAAAAATTTGTAGAAATGTGTGATAAAGGAACAATAAGTGAACTCCAATACTAACAATGGTTTGACAAATTTATATCCGGAAACTTTCACTTTCAAGACGAAGCACAAACTAGGAAATTAAGCGATGGTAGAACAAAATTGTAGTGCAACAGTACAGGAATTGGGAAATTTGTTCTACTTGTGCAACAGACATTTGAAAAATAGTAAAAAGGTGTCTAATATTGTACAAAGCTCCGCAGCATTAAGGTTTATGGTTCGAGAGCAAAGCATATTAATGTGTTTGTCTCATACCACTCACAGATAAAAAATGGATCTTTTGCGAGAATGTTATACGACATCGTAATTAAGTATAGGAAGACTTACTCGACCTATAGTAAAGGAAGATCCTCATTCCCACCAAATCTTGTGGTATGGTGGGATATGAAGAGTACAATTTATTTTTAAACCTTAAATTCCAATCCAAAAATTACCCAGAATATTTTTTATCGACAATTAAACAGACAAATTGTGAGTAGAAGGAAATCGGTCATTTTTGATCAACAGATATGGCATGTTATGCCATGACGGAACAAATGTCATTGCAAATGTTACAAAAATTCCCCTTAGTTCAAAGACTCCATAATTATGTAAGTGGAAAAACTTTTCTTTTTTTCTGCAAAGATGTGAAGAGAAAACTTCAGTTTCCAAAAACCAAAGGTTTTTTACAAAAATATTTTCTATTTATCGTATGGGTGGAGAAGTATCACAACAAACTAGCAAAATGACAGGGTCACGAACCCACAATCCCACACCGGTTATCCGGTCTGACCCACAGATTTTGGGAGGAAGAGGTAACTTGCCCGCATAAAACTAAGAAAAATGTGGCAAAACAAAAAACCAAATTAAATGATATTAATTATAATAGATGTACAATGAGAACAGATGTAATGTTGGAAAATTGGCTGGAGTAACTAGAGAATAAATGAGATATCGTTGAACTACCGAAAATCAAAAGAAAATGAGAAGGGTTTCTGAAACTAAAATTAGAAAATATCATGTGTTATAAAAAATAAAGTCAAAAAGAAGATAATGAAGGAGGGGTCGGATTCATAATAAATAAAGGAACAATATTGCATATAGCGTTATATAAAAGAATAGGATAGAGCAGTTTACATCAAAGTATAAATATCCAAATATATTTTAACTATATAAAATTGACAAAAAGAAGGAAAGTGTGCCTATTAACACGATATCTCCGAAACTATTTGACCGACTCACTTAATATTTTGTCAGTAGATACCTTAGGTTGGCATCTTGTGACCTTATAACCCCCGTATCTCGGGATAAATGACATCTACAGGTCTGAGATTTAATATCGAAGAAGATAACGGACCTAAGGTATCTACTGACCATATACGAAGTAATCGGTCAAGTGGTTCCAAAGATATCGTGTCGAAACACACGCACGCACACACACACACACACGTACATACAGACAGGGTCGTGATCGCATTAACTTTTGCCTACGCCTTAAAGGCTTTTGAAAGTTAATAATCAATCAAGAACAGGAAAGTAATAATGGAATACACAAAATAGTATATGCAGGTGAATATCTATAGTGCTCGGAATAAAACTACAAAACAAAACCAAATAAAGAAAATTGAAAGAACGATACGACTGGTACGCTCAGCATTTGGTAGACAAAACAAAATATGGAAGAATACAAAAATATCGTAGATCATAAAACATTTCTGAAATAGAGAAGAAAAATAACAGGTGGCATAAAGAAATACAACAATGGGGATCATGGACGGCAAAGAGGAGATTTGGTTGGATAAGAGAAATCTCAAATCCAAACATCTGAAGACAACTTAGGAAGATCTATATCCGTTATTGGATAAAAAGAGACTGACTACCTCTGTCAGTCTCGTAGTCTCAGTAGTGCACGTAAACTCTCACAAGATTTTTCATTTTTTTAAAAGATGCAAAGCATCATCTTAGCCAAAAAAGCCTCGTGCATTGCAGCAGACCCAAGCAAAGGCACTTTGCAAGCTCAAGGTGTTGATGCGAAGCCTTCGGCCCGATGTTGTGCTGCAAGGCACACCCACCCAAGAGCGCACATGTCCATGTGTATCATTCGCGAATTTAAAACGAATTGAGTAACTCACCGCTGACCCAAATCAATCGCAGCCAGTATCAATCGGAGGAGGAATTCGTGTATTTTTAGCGTGAGGTCGCGCGGATTTATGGGGAGCCGGCTGCCGAAAGTGACAAATCGCGCATAAAATGAATATTTAATCCTGGTATTTTTAAAGTTGAAGCCAATTAGCGGCGATTGATGGCGCTGTTTCTGCCCCGCGACGTCGCGCGTTTCCGCCATTTGCGAAAATTATGCAAACCGGCCGCATTTGAATTCGAAGCCGGCTCGTCCTCACTTTTCAATGCTCATTTATGCACAATAAAGCACTGCTCAGATTTTTTATTGGACGGGCACAAGACACAAGAGCTAAGCAGCGCGTGAATAAATTAAGGCATTAAAGTGAAGGTCAAATAGAACTTGTCTTGTAGTTGTCTATTTTATGTGCCTGTATTTCGTTTTTAATTTATTATGGTAATAGTAATACACGTCAAAGTTTGTTATAAAAATTGTCAACAACTAGAAGTGCCACAGACTGAATTAACAGGTGAGGTTGATCGCAATTTGATTATCTTTGACTACTTCACCGTTTAATTTAACCAATAAAAAATATATATTGGGCATTAGAATAAGGGAGAGTCAAAAATAGTTAGTTGTAAAGAGAACGAGTTTGAAGTTGTCATATGAGTGTGAATCAACTATAGGGCCACGGATTCTGAACGTTGCAAGGGTTGCCACAAGAAAATGTCTTCCGTTGGGTACCTCGCACTACCTTCAACAAATTATAACGAAGTGTCTTAAACCAAGGGAGGATTCTGGATATAAAGTGGAGGGACAAAATTACGTGAACTTAGCCCTGAATTGGGCTCATTGTACTACCTCCTCTCCCCGTGCGCCCATCAGTGAAACCAACCAATCCTTGGATGAACTTAAGGATGCCTGTCAGAGGGGTAGGGTTGATGCTGGCTATAAGAGGCCAGAACTAACATGGATTCTCTAATTGGAGCAAGAGTAGAACATTCGCAAAGAACCTGATCTGCCATGATGGTAAAAAGTACCTCCATCATGGAAGACATTTCTTGCCGGTAATGTTGCAGAGGCTGCTGTTCTTGCATTTGAAGCGTATCCAAAGACGCACCTTCCTTCTTTGGCTGTTGATTATCTTCCTTGATTTTATTATTTAAGGCTGAGAAGTGATAAAACAGTTTTCCTTCTTTGTTATTAATGGTAGTCAGTGCGTCCCCACTTATAATAAACACTAAGACTCTAGCCATAGGTTCATTCTTTTCGACATTGTGGAAGATGCACCACTCTTGGACCTTCGCCCACTGCTAGACTACTAATGATGGTTTCTGTAGCCACAGATTTTCCCAATCTAGGCAGCCGATCCACCCACACGACGTCCAGACGGGCTTCATCCCACGGGGTGGAAAGGTTGACAACTGCCCATTTTAGCCATTGTAAAGCACGGTCGTTTTTACAGGTGATTCTAATAATCTGAGTATCCTCCAGCATCGCTGCCTGTGGTGTTTCAGCTTGACCACTGGTTGTTGTTGGCTAGGTCTACAATAGCTACCCGAAGGTGGCTTTTGAGAGCCTTTGTATGAGACTGTTGTTGACCTAATTGTTTCTTGGCTTCTTTTGGGGTTGGAGGTAGCTGGCGATCTTCTTTCTGAACGACCTCTCTTACCCTTTATATCTGAAGAACAAGGTTCCCCAGAACTAGCCACCCCTAGATAAGTTGACACAGTCGACTTTTGAGTGGTAGTAGAGGTCCCACTAGTCCTCTTCTTTCAAAAAAGTTGTTTGTGCCTCTTCCTACTCACTTGTACAAGGTTAGCTTTAGTAGCCAGCTCCTTTTTCACAGGGTTAGCCATAGAAGGCAGCACCTGCTTGGAGGTTGCAGCAGTTGGGTTGATTTGGTTGGCTGTTACTGGAAGGCAGGCCTTCCTACGCCTCTTCCGTTTGGCCCTAGAAATTCTTTTTCCTTTTTCAGACTAAATGTTCTGTTGTTGTTGCTGCTGTTGTTAAATTGTAAAGATATCCACAGCACCTCCTGTAGGGTAGTTTCCGGTAAGAAAGTCTTGTTGGGTAAGTAAACTTTATCTCTTTAGCTTCCCATGCGCCACAAAACCCAACAAGGAGATGTCACTTTGACACCAAGGCTACTAGAAAGGTATAGCTCCCGAGAATGCTTTGCATACAGGTGAGTGACCTTATGTCACCCGAACGTAGGGGTCCACAGCATCATTCCCAAGAAGTTCACCCTGTCGACGGTCTGACCTGACAGCGCAGCCGATTTATCAAGGTGGGTTAACCTTGACGCCTAGGTGAAATCCAGACCAAAGTAATGTGTTACCACACTCCAGAAAACTTACCCGTCCTAGAGGTGGCTCAATCACCAGGTTCCTTTCATCCACCGACATCGGTTGTCTTGCAAAGCAGAAATACGAAGGCGGTCTATCCTTGTAAATGCTACTGGTCGATAACAAGCCAATAGAGAGGGGGGATGGTCTACGGTGGAAGTTTTTAGTCTACTACACAGCTTCTCATGCATGGGGTTTTATTACTAACTTAACCACTAGCTTTGACCGCAAAGCCTCAGCCATTATTTTATCCATCACCTGGAGACGCACTAGATGGGTATCCAAATCCATGAGCCAAAAAAATGGGATTAACTCATGAATATTTTCGTATGATAATTTTTTACGACTTCGGCATAAATTATCTCAACAATAGTGCATAGATCAACTCATTTCGATTTTTGGCGACAAATCTCCACACAAATGCACTATATATCGTTGGTTTAATGAATTTAATCTTGGCCGTAGAATGAATTTAAAGATTTTATTATTTCTACTGCAGCGAGTCTTCTTTTATCATCTTCATTTACCGTCCAAAATTCAGTTCTACAATATATTACTATGACCTGGCCTATACGTTTCTTGTTCCCTTTAACACTCATCTCAATTGAGTTGAATTTGCTTCGCTTTGCTGTTACCTCTTTAATTATTCTTGGCCGCCCTGCTGTACGATATTTGTGCCTGTTTGGGGTCTACTAGAAGGACCGCAAAACGCCTGAAAACGCCGTACTGAAAGCATCTGGAAGGTTTGCCTTGTTTGAATCCTCGCTCGTGTGCAAGCGGCAGTTAGAAGTCATTATGCCGCCTGAGCGTGACGGATGCGAAAAAAAAAACTGTGGTCACAAAAGACAGTCGGCCTACGAGTGGTATTCAGAAATTAAATAACAGTAAGGATAAACTATAAACTTTGTCTAAATTCTTTTGACTGGAAATTGCCATGCACAGTGATAGTCTGCTCCTTGTTGCGCTATATTGAATGTGCACCGAGTCGACTGTAAGAAGAAATAACCTCGCATGTCGCTCTCGTTTCCGTTCTTGCCTTAGCTCGCAACCGGTTCTTTACGAGCTCCATTGGTACTGTCTCTAAAATCGATGGTCCTGCTACTGGTGCGGTCTTTTTGGCTAGATCGAAATCCCGACGTATACCTTAGTTCAATGGATTTTGAACACAGCGTTTCTTCAAAACTTTAAATCTCGACTTGAAAATTTGCCGGTGCCCTCATGTCGTTGAGATCGAGTAGTGCTGACTTACTATATATTATGACAGCGTATCTTAGAATGATCGCCTTGGGTTTGTTGATCTACTTCAAACACCCATAGATAATTTCAGATCACAATGGAAAGCGCCTGTAAGCATAACTCATCCAAATTGGATTTCCTGTTTTTTTCACGGTTCCCATTCTCCCGTGCCTCTGGCTTCTGGCTCTTTCCCGCTAAATGATGCCATTTTGCTCTCTTATTCTCATCTGGCCGTAGAGGTCTAACTTCTTTCAAAGTTGCTGTTCTGACTCAGTTGTCAGACGACTAGGGTCCGCTGGTTGCTACATAATAAAATGCAACTGATTATACAAACGTGCTTTTAGTAACTACAGTGTTATAAGCATCTGTCGCTTAAATCGCAAGTATTTTTTGAAAATCAATCAGGTCACTAACCTTTCTAATCTTCTACCCTTCAGTCCAAAGCTTGGCTGCGTATAATATAGACAGCTGTATCGCTCCTTCATAAATGCGTGTCGCCGCTTTGCTAAAAAATCCCCACTTTAACCGCCCCCCTTCTTTAAATCTAATTAAAATTTTGTTTTGGTTTATTACAAATCGCTTGTAATTTTCCAAGAAAGTCCATTAAGCAAGAAAATCTTACTTGCCTTGGTCGCATTTCCAAAAATACCGCTTTGGTCAACTGCTTCTTAAATATACTTTTCTGCACTGGTTTCCAATATACCGAATCACCTGCTCTGTCATGATATAGCCTCCTTTTTCGATCTAGGCTATTCTATAGATAAAATAGTATTGTACTAGCGAGGGTAGATTTTCTAAACAATCCTTCTCGGCTAGTTCTCAGATTATCCTGGGCCACCAAGCGTAGCCAATCGCCCTTATGATATCTAAATCAATTAATGCGCAAAAATCATTTTGCGTTTTTAACCTTGGAATCCGTGATGGCGCCCTTCGTAAGTTTTTTACGACAGAAGGCCTACAACCGTCCGAAATTTTGAAAAGTCTTAAGGCACAGTTTGGGGATCATACTTTTAAGAAGACTCAGGTGTGTGCAAGTGCCACAGATCATTTCTGAGGGCACATGAAGCAGTTGAAATTGAAGGTCAGCGACATCGCTCGAAGAGCAGTGTGACCTAGAAGAATATTTGCATTGTTTGCCGCCTTCTCGAGGATGACCCACGATTAACGATTACTGAAATTGATTTTGGGTCAAAGTACTACCTGTCCGTTGTAAAAATTGTGATTCTAAGTCAGGACATGTTTCAATTAATAAAAAAATCGATTTATATTTGATTCACTCTCGTACATCTATGTAATTAGTACTGTAAGTTATCCAACCTTAAAACGGTTGGTTAACCTAATCCGTTGGACTGATAAAGAGAATTTTATATTTGAAATCATAATCACCAAAAGTACTCCTGTGGTCTCCGAAGAATGCCATCAATGCTATTATTATCTATATTTTCAGCTAACTGCTGTTGTATAGCAGGTGAGCACTCTTAAATTATAAATCTAAAAGCAATAAATTATGGCTTATTCGAGAATAACAAAAGTTTCATTAATTTGAAAACGAGTAAATGTTACATGGTCTATAGCTTTCCACTTCGTTTCAAATCAAGGTCAAACTAGCAGTTTGGATGATGTTATTGTTGAACAAATGCTGGAGCTGAAAGCACGTGCTTGCAGTCTTGACTTACAACTTAATTTTATTTGTTGTTTTTTATGCAGCTTGAAAATGAAAATCCGCTTGAAGCAAACCAGACATCGAGCCTTCGAATACCTTACTAACAAAGCTAACAAACGCTCAGAAGCGCAAACGCCGATGTTAAAAATAACCGACAGTTTTAATTGAAATAGTTGTAGGCTGCAGATGATCACCACATTTATTGCTATCATAAATTTTATTGCGCTGCTGAATGCTAATCGAAAGCAAATACTAAATAGTGCCCATTTGTTATGCAGCGCAGTCGTCAGGCTTGAAGCTCTGCAGACGGTTGTACGAGGGGTGCTCCGAAATGCTGCCAAATTGATTATTTTTAAAATTGTTGTTTTTTTTAAAATGGTGCAGAAACCTCAGTATTAGAAAAACAGAAGGTTTAAACTGCGTGTCTTATAAGTCGGGTTTACCTTGGTAAGAAAAGTGCTAGAGAAGATTTAACATGACTAAAAAAAAAAGGAAAAGTCATAAAGTACAGGATTAAAAAAAATCGATTGGGTTTATTGAGAAGTGTTTTGGTGCAACTGCTATTAATATTTGTTTATCGGACGTACATTTACCATGCGTTCACTCGAAGGATGAAGGGACGTTATGGACAGAGTTGGTAGAAGTCATATGTTTAAGAGATCAATGTCAAGTTAGTTAGCTGATATACCGACTAACACAGACATAGTTATTAGAATTTTTACTACAAAATGTCTAGGATATTATTTGAACTTTCGTCTTATTTGGAGAGAAAATATAGCTAAGAAAGGAATTGTTAGATAGGATTGTTAGATAATAAATTCAACTGTCGTGTAACCATAATACGAAAAAGTCAATTTAAAATTCTCCAGATGTTGAATATTCCACCTTGGTATGTGTTAAACCAGGTCCTTCTTGAAGATTTACAACTAGCCTTTGTCAAAGACGTTATCTAAGTCAAAATCACATAACCGTATGATTGAATAGAAATTCATACAAATACAGCGCGTATTTAATCCCTAATCTTTAATCAAAGTCAGTGGGGTTCGGTAAACTTTTTCATCCACAAGTTAACTAACCTTTGGTAATTACAATTCAAGGTAATTTTCCGAAAAATAACATGCCTAATGCAGTACGACGTTCTTTAAGCGGTAATTTGGGAGTTTCACTATTTTGAATAAAAAAAATTGCTTATTCCCAAAACAATGAAGAGAAATCTGTTAGAAATGAGATTAGGCATGGTGTGCGTATAAACTCTCTCTCAAATGGTGAAGTACGTTCTGTTCTCTCTGAAATATAAAGGAAGAGTAAATTAAGGCATCAACAAGTAGACGAACTGGCTCTTGTGGTAGCCGAAGTAACGCCTGAAGAAAGAAGCGGCGCACTAAAAAGCAATTATTTTTGAAGAGAAAAAGAGTTTGCTTAGGTTCTTTTTAAAAGTAGAGCTTGAGAACATAGAGAAGAGCTTATAGAAGTACAATAGGATCAAAAGAAAGTTTCAGAGAAATTAGGATAGGGGGCAAGAAAAAACTTGAAGGCAAAACGTCAGGTTGGAGGGACATGGGATCTGCTACAGAAAAATACTATGGAAAAATGACACATTTCCTTTAAGAAGAACTCTAGTTTGTCCAACAGCGTACCAAAAAATCAGGGAAAATTTGAAAGTGACACTACAACCCACCAGAAGTAACATTGCCATCCTAAGGTTCTTAGAACTAAGCTTTTTTCCTTTTTTAGAAGCTCTGATGGTGAAAAGTGGTTTTCCAATATTTTGTAAGGCTGTCAAGAACATGAAGGGATCTATATTCCAGTTGATAGCCAAGGCCTGGTGTTTGGATTACGGTGAAAGGTGTTGTGGTGGGCGCCAAGGAACTGACTGGAGATGTTGTGGTGCCTGATGAGTGACCTGGAGCGGTCGCCGTTTAATAGAGCTCCGACTACGGAAACGCAAGCCATTTCCTGAAGCTGATTTAATGGAGGCCTTGTCAGTTAGAGCAGGTAGTTTTTACAGTTTCTGGAGTGACGGCCAACTCCGCATTTAACCCACATGAGGTTGGTATGACAGCAGTACTGTGCGTGCTGAAACTAGTATAGATGACACTGATTCGCTACTTTAACAGCCAAATTAAAGACACCGCGCAAATAGGAAATCTTTGTTTTATTAGTCCGCTCAGGAATATGAGCGATATCTGCGGTTGGAGTCCTATATCAGTTCTTGCATCAGTTTCTCCATCCTCTATGTTCTAGGTTTTAAGTTAGCCAACCTTGTTCTCGTGAAGTACCTTTGTTACAGGAGAGCTGGCCTCTTGCTCTTATAGGATAACAGAAGGAATCCTTTCCTGTAAGGGAGCGCATGCTAAAAAAGTTAGTGTGTTTGAGGGAGAACTTGTGATGGCGTGTATTTTGACCAACCGTCTCTTAGTTATTGAAAACGGCGAAGACATAGGCAGTAGGTGGCGGATGTAGATGTGGCATCGTGGTTATTTTGACCCTCCAGCGGACGCGATGATGTTTAGGGGTAGAATTGAAGCCTTCCTACTCTTGGGCTGGCTTGGACTGGCCACTTTTCAGAGTCGTCCTCCGGCAGGCAAAGCGAAGGCAAACATTGAGCGTTGATGTTATTTAGGGTTGCTGCATGAATGGTTGAGGAAACTGCTTTGGACTTACTCTCACAATTTTCAGTGAGGAGAAAATCATAAACTGCTGTTGCCTCACGCTCAAGCCAGAAAATATTTCCTATAGTGAACAGGAAACTCCCTCGTTGCCTCTTCTCTATCCATGTATATTATGATCACTATTCACAGCGTACTGCAGGGGCCGCTGTGTTAGTACTGTACTGTACATTGGATGGCCTACTTTTGCAAAC
This sequence comes from Sinelater perroti, assembly GCA_036346155.1. Lineage (NCBI taxonomy): Eukaryota > Metazoa > Arthropoda > Insecta > Coleoptera > Elateridae > Sinelater > Sinelater perroti. The sequence continues at coordinate 309,245 of JARFIY010000209.1, read as the reverse complement.
TACCTGATGTGTTGATTTTTGCGGACTGTAGGTAAATACTTTCTGCACTGCCACCACGTTATTTACACCGGGGTGTGGATGGGCAATCACTTCTTGTAACCTTTGCTGAGCCTGTGGTCACCAGCTTTGCATGACACTTTTTTATTGTCTCCAGACGTAATGTGGCAATTCTTTCTTTTGCTGTACGCCATCATCTCTGCACACAAATAATTAAACTTCACACATCATATCGTGCTGCGATCTTATCTCACTCCTAAACAGTCAAGCGGTTTGCCATATTTGCTTACGCCGTGCATCTTCCTGATTTCTGTGCTATCAAGGCAGGAAATATAAAATCATATTTATTGTTTTCTATTTAGAAACTGTTTTCATCATGATTCCAGTGATACCCTAGGTTCTATAACCATTTATAATATTTAGTTACTTTTTATTCGCTCTATATAGTCAAATCTGCATCTTTTTAAAACTTGTCATGTCTCTAACATATTTAAAGACTCTATGAAAACCATTTATAGCTGATGGTTGTACTTATGTTATTTTTCATTATTTTATTAATAGCTTGCTATGGTTATTAATGTTATAGCCCTATTTACAACCCATCTGTTTAGAGAGTAGAAATAAATCGAGTTTTGTTGTTCTTCAGTTAATAATTATTCTGGATATGACTTTATGATTCAAGACGATAGTTCTTTAATTTCTTGTTATTCCTGTTTTAAAGGTAAGAATACTCTGATATCTGACAAATAGTGGGAATTTGGACTAACTCAACGCATAGGTGGTGTAAAATTGTACTCCCTCAAATTTTTATTACGCCACCTTATTGTGTTTTATTCATTAATTTTCTCTTTAGATACACACATGGTAGGTCCTCTGTAAGATGTTTGCTTGGTCGTTGATGAATACAGTTCTTGGTAGAGATCTGGTATTATTTTTTAATCAGATCCACTATAGCATGTAGCAAAGGATAAAAATACCCCAAAAGTCTAAATGTGGAAGAAAACATTAGGGCAAAAGGTGTGATTTTAGATCCGAGCTCATCAAGCTACTTTAAGAAGATTAGTAAGTAAAATTTTTAACTACACAATTTCTCCGAGATAGCAACCGATATTTTCTGAATAACTTGTTAGACCATCTACTGACTGATCAGTAATACTAGTATAGATTTTGATATTTTTATTGGATGTTCATAAATTTTTAATTTTTTTAGTTTATTTTCCTATAACTTGGTATCATTATATCTTTTTTAAAATTTTATTCAAGCGTCATAAAAATAGAAACATACAATGTTATTTTTTACATAACTTCTATTTTGGAACAGTTCTACAGCAACAACATCGACAAATCTCTGTCTTGCAAGTTCTTCTTTTGGTGGTCCATTTGATAATGCCAGACAGTTAGTCCGGACTGTAGAGTTGATCTATTTCACTACAATAAAATACTTGGAAAACTGTAGAGCGAATTATAGTTCTAACATCGTCTTAGTTTAGCCATCATGTGCACAAATACAAGAATTCGAATCTTGCCAATACAATCTCAGTCACAAGATAGGCGCAAATGTAAACCAAATTGGGGTCAACATACAAGAACAAATTAAAAAAGCTGAGATATAGTTATGTCTGACTACTACCAGCCCGATGGCTTAGAACAATTGCATAATGCGACCAAATACAACCGGGTGTTCACAATTGAGCCGACGCAGCACGCATGGCAAGTGCTTGCATATTAATAGACGTAGATTAATACCGACAGCGCCAAATCCCGAGCTCTAGCTGGCATTGAAGGTTTCGAAACGACGCCGACAAATTAATTGTTTTATTAATTTGCGTGGTTCGCATTAACGGGGCAAGATTTATGTCTAATTTATGCGGCTGAATGTTCGAGCTGTCAAATGTAGTATTTAAAGAGCCTTACCTTAACTACTTTGCAATTTCAATGGCGAATGTTAAGTTCTTTAAGAAGAATAAATGGTAAAGTAATTATAAATAATATTGGAAAAAACTGCAGTCACTCAAAATGTCCATCAGGAAATTTCGATTTAATTAAGTTGAAAAATTAGAAAGCTAAAATTTGGCGTGGTTCACAATAGTTTCCTACCTCTCCAGTAGCTTATCAATCCTGTAAAATGGCCATTTTGTGAAAGCTCTAAACGGAAATAAATTGCTTCTTAGAGGTCTTTAAAAGCGTCAAGGTGAGACGTGAACTCTTATTTCACTCAAATTATGGGAAATCAATTTTCCAATCATCTGGCTACATTAAAATTTTTGCGATCTGTTAAAAAAACATTTGCTTTCGGAACACTAACATGGGTGGCTCAAATTGTTAGAGGGCAGCCAACTGTTGCCTCAATCTTTTTATTCGGCCATTTTTTTTGGGTGAACCTCTTTGGCCATTGAAGTTAGTTCTTTCGTTTCGGATTTCACTGATCCATTTTCTCATTATACACTTATTTGAGAACGACTCCAATTTTAATGAAGAAATGCTGTTCCAATTCATTCACTAGGAAAATGATGATCTTTTCGTCGATGTTCCAGAGAAATGTGATTGAAATCAGGTTCAAATTAAATACAATAGACTGCTTATGTGTCCCATTGTCTACCGGAAATAGCTTTTTTATGACTAAATTTAGAATTAACCTTTCTATTAACTTTATCTGTACATTGCGTTGCTTACCAGATGGCTCTCTCTACTGATCCATGTCTTCTCTTCGGAATGAAATGGGAAATTATTGCATGTAAGAATTATAGAGCCTCAGAATTTGATCTCCTTAAACAGTCACCAAAAGAGCCATAAGACCTAACTACATTCTACAGTGGTATACTAACATACTTTTCCACCACTTGGAAATTTTTGCAGATTATAATGATATACAAACCTGACAAACTTCCAAACTCACCACAATTGCATCGGTATATCAGTCCATTGACCTTTTTATCAAAAATATTTGAGAAACTACTACTTAGAAGGCTAAAAACTGAAATCAACCTTTATGAAGTTTTATCCAAACGCCAATTTAGCTTCCGACAACAACATTCCACCATACAACAGTGCCATAGAATAATCAATCAGATCAATCTCGCTAGGTATCAAGGCTTACTGGTTAAAATACACCCACAAATTATATCTTTCTGAGAGTTACTTTCAAACTAACGCTAAGTTCAACCTCAAAACATCCTCAAATTATCCAATTAAATCTGCCGTACCACAGGGTAGAATACTCGGTCCAGTTGTCTGCCTCATTTTCATGGCCGATGTTTCAATAATCAACAACACATTAATCGCCATTTTTCAGGTAGTACTGCATTTCACGAGAAGCCACAATTTTATCTCGACAGTCTCGAATACTGGCACAAAATCCACACAGAGCGCCTTCAAAACCAGACATGACGAATGTCCAAATATTATAATAAACACCGCCGACTACCCTTTAGAAACAAAGTTAAATACTTGGACCTAATATTGACTCTAAACCAACTTAAAAACCTCATAAAACATCGAAAAAACAAATAAAACTGAAAATACAACAGATGCCATGGCTTTTAGTTCAAATTAACGCTGGAAAATGAGATCGTTTTTTACAAATACATTATCGAACCTATATAGACATACGAGGTACAAATATGAGGCTATACTAAATCGTCAAATATCAAAATCATCCAGTCCACTCAATCAAAAATGCTACACACGATTGTAGATAGTACATAACAATTATTTTTTTTATTGAAATCCCAATTTATTTACAATCTGCACAAGTTGCATTTAGTAAATTCTGTGATAGATTATTTGGACATGTAGAAGCATCCCCAGTAGGATGCTTCTGTAGCAATTGTCATCTAGATGAGTTTTGAGTTTTTGGGTATAAAAGTAAACTTATAAACTAGATCTTAAAACTAAAATAAAATTAACGCAAGGCTTTATATTGATTAAGGAGGAAATCTAGTGGGCAAGTCATTTGGTATATATTTTTGGAGTCTTCGATTGCGATTTTGGGGAACTATAAGATCCATTACTAATGTGTTGGAGTGTGCACTAAGACGGTCACTGTATTTAGCACTGAAACGGCTGACTTCTTCTTTCACTGAAGGCATATGAAGATCGTTACGGATAGCCGTGTTTGACACGAACCAGGGCGCGTTCACAATTATGCGCAGCACTTTAAATTGGAAGCGTTCCAAGATTTCTAAGTTAGAGTTGGCAGATATTCCCCAAAGGTGAATCCCTTAGCTCCATACGGGTTTGAGAGTTACCTTGTATAAAATGAGTTTATTGCTTAATGATAACTTCGACTTATGTCCCAGTAACCAGTACATCTTGGTTACAATTAATCCCAGCTGCTTGCGCTTACTGAAGATATGCTTGCGTCATGTTAGCCTTCTGTCAAGATGTAACCCAAGGTACTTTACTTCTTCTTTTTGCGGCAAAGGATTGTTCTTTATCTGAACCGGGGGACACATATCTCTGCGCAGGGTAAAGGTTACTTGAGTTGACTTAGACTCGTTTATTTTGATTCTCCAGCTTGTTAACCATTTGTCAATTGCAGTTAAATTGGCTTGAAGTTTTTGTGAAGCTGCGACTGGGTCTCTGTCAGTAGCCAGAACCGCGGTGTCATCCGCAAATGTAGCTGTTATGATTTCTGGTATTGTCGGGATGTCTGCTGTGTATAAGAGATAGAGCAGTGATCAGAGAACACTGCCTTGAGGTACACCAGCGTTGATCGGAAAAAGATTTGTGGTTGCAGTTTCGTATTTAACCAGAAAATACCGATTAAGGAGATAGGATTGCAGGATTAGGAAGTAGTTTAGGGGGAGGAGTGTTCTTAGTTTGCATAGGAGTCCCGTATGCCACACTTTATCATATGCCTGTGATATATCTAGGAACGCAGCAGAGCAGTAGTGCTTGTCTTCAAAGGCTTGATTGGTTGTTTGAACTACCCGATGGATTTGTTCAGTTGTTGAGTGCAACTTTCGGAAACCAAACTGGTGGGATGGTACATAACAAATAAAGTTACGCATTCTTAGGGTTGAAAAGGAAGTTCGTTCTGGAAGTATTTACCACTTTTGTAGACTGCCAGGTCACTAGAAGAACAAAATAAGCCAACTAGCTAAGCCTCTTCCAGTACAAAGACGCCTAAAAAGGCAATATCCCACAGGCCTAAGAGTAGAACAATAAAACAGTTTTACGTACGTAGGATTACCAACAGATTGTAAATAACTTTGTCAATAAAAAAATGTATATATTGGTCAACAACACAAAGTTGAATAGCTTCCAGAAGAGCTGAGCCTGCACCCAGGAAGATCGACTAAAAGTAGTTTATGAAAGAGATGGGACCCCTGGCTGAATTATATAGCATCCCATTCAGCGAGGAGGAGTTTAATGCATGATAACTGTACTGCTACACGGATTTCGAGCAGATCCTCGTGCCGTTCAAGTTTCTATGCTGATAACTCAACGTCAATGTTATATTATTATAAATTCAAAAATTTAACAAACTTTAAAATAATTTAGAAATATTAAAAAATCGGTAAAAAATAATGGCGAAAGGCTTTAAGCATAACTACACTCCAATACAATATGTGCAATCAACATAAACACCAATATGTGATCCGAACATACAAACAATCCATCAAACAGGATTACGTATTTGTCAAATCAATTGCTAGTTATTTTAGCTACCCTCAATAACTAATATTAACGTTGTGGAGTTGGGGAAATCGCCTTCTTCCTGGTTTTGCCAATTTTGTACGACCAATGGACCACCCAGGAACGAGAATCCTCAGACCATAATTGAATGTCAACATTGTCACAAATTATTTAAGAAGGCAAGACTATGGATTTACCTCTTAAAGAAGCACAAGGACTACTAATATTCAAAATCACATAGTTCCTTTGCAGTGGACCTTGCAAATTTAAAAATAAATTATATGGTTTTTAAGAGAATCCCTAAAGGAGCCCGAATTGTCACAGCTTACAGCTTGCCAATCTGATAAATGCCTGTGTGGACAAAAATGACTCAGTCTTGGCGATCTCTACTTACTTTTACATTTTATGCCCTTCAAGTTCCGGCAAATAACAAGAAAAAAACAACATCAAAATAAAAACTTTTCCATTGTTATAAAAAAAAGTTAAGCCTCCTACCAACACCCCTAAACGTGCCGAAAGCAAGTTGCCTGATGGAGATACCTCCGAAGCCATTAGGATCCTTAGCGCCAGAAGGTTTGTCTACCTATATAAAATTACTTGAAAAACATTCTCTTTGCTTCACCAAAGCCTGATTTGAGCTTTACACCTTTAACCGTCACTGAGGATGATATTATCTTGGCAATCAAATCTTTTAAAAAGGGATCTGCAGGAGGAATTCGCTCCTCAACACTTTATGGATTTATGCGCTTCTGTTGGAGATTATGTCAACAAATTAGTTCTTGCTCTTACAAAATTGCTGATAAAAAATTTCATCAATAACCCCTATCTTGTATGAAGCTTTCTGTATGTTCTTTCTAAGAAGGATGGGGGAGTTTCTTTAGAAGATTTGCCTCTAAGATTGCTTGCAAATCAATTTACTCCGACATGGACAATTATTTAAAAGCTCAAAAGCTGGGTTTTATGAAGCTGCTGTACATTCTCTAAGAAATTACATCACCCATTATTTAGGAACTCAGAAAGTTATTCTCAAAGTCGGCATCAAGAACGCCTTTAATACTCTCAAAATATTGATATGTTGGAAACCATTAAGGATAAAATTTCATTCCTTTATCCCCTTTTCCTACAAAAGATTTGTTACTTTTTTATAGTTTACAATTAGTCGACTCGAGAACTGCTGTATAACACGGTGACTCTTCTGGACCTTCACTCTTTAGCTTGTGTATCCATCTTATAATTACGAAACTTGAATCAGAGATGTATGTGTAGTATCTGGATGACGAAACAATAGCAGAAGACCCCAGTACTGTTTTACGAAATTTCCTATACATTCCAAAAACATTTTGAGTCTTTGGGACGTCATCAACCCAAACAAATGTCAGCTGTGTTTTCATGGTGATGTTGACCCATCTATAATAACCGAATGCAACGCTATCTCACTGGTAACAAGGAAGGTCATTCTTTAATTGGAGCTCCAGTTCAATAGAGTGCAATTTTGGCAATTTATGAAAAAAAATTATCGAAGATAAATTTACTCATTTCCCGTCTGAAGGCCATCAAATCTCACTTTTCATGTTATCTTCTTCGACATTGTCTACTCTTACCAAAATTAGTAGACCTTCTTCGTATTTCTCCTGCCTTCAAAGTGTCGGGGCTTCTAGATACTGTAGATAATCCATCTAGATTAAAATACCTTCTTAATATTTCTCTTGGTAATGATCAATGGTATCGTTACCTGTTCGTTACCTAGGTGTAGGAATAAGGAGGACAATAGATCTTTCTCTACCCGCCTTTCTTCCTTCTTTTAACACAACTTTAGTTCTCATTAATTCAGTACTACCTTTTTCTCAAGACTTGGCTAGTGTTGATGTTTATCAGGATGTTTTAAGAATATGGGAAGAGTTAAATGCAGAACCAATTCCGAAATACCGCACTTTTTAAAAGGATTGGGATAATATCAATTTGAAACGAATTGGCTCAATTAATTTTGGAAGTGATCAACAAAGGATCCGTTTTGAATCCATTAATTGCCACAAATCCTCCGCTTGGCCCAACGTACTACCTTCTTTGGCCCTAGACGCATTTCTTGATGACAACTTATTTAGGACTGCTGTATGTCTTCATCTTAAATTAAACATCTGCTTTCCCCACAAATGCGTCTGTGGAGCAGAAGTGGACAGTCGCCATTGCAAGAAGAGCGCAAGACACTACAGACATAGAAGAATTAACGAAGTTTTAAAGCAATTTCTTCTATTGGTCCACTTTCTTGCTTGGAACCTAATGGCTTGTGTCGCCATGATGAGAAGCGCCTAAACGGAATGAATTTAGTACCATGGAATAGGAAGTTTTGGTTTGGGATTTCAGATGTAGTGACACAATAGCTCATTCATGCTTCTTTATAGAAAACTGGCTCTGTTGTCGAACTAGCTACCACAAAGAAGAGGAATAAGTCCCTTTTGCTGTTGAGACTTTCGGTCCTTAGTATGAGGATGCTATCACTTTATTTAACGATATTAGTTTACGTCTACTAATTATCTCACTGATGAACCTTCCCTGCTAACGTCCCCATGGATGCACTTTTTTACTTACATTAATTCTTATTCGTTTTTGCTTGCCACAAATTTTCGTTTGCGAAATGTAATTTTGCAAATTCTGCTTGTGAAATTAATTCGAATGCCTCCTTTTCTGTCCCCAGCTTGAATCGGAACGTAGGGAAGTTACCGCTTTGTTTAGGATCACTCACTAGATGAGTTGATTGGAACATGCGATACAAACTAGGTCACGGACAGGACACGAAGATCACCTCTCATGCCAACTGCATGATACCACGGTGGGCACATTAAATTTGCTTTATGAGACGTGATACGTGCGTATTAAAATTCATCATCGAGCTGCAACGGCGCAACGCAGTTGGACTGGCGTCGTCTTAAAGACATTGTGGTCAACTTGTTACATAAAATATGAGTCACCGGCCACGCAATTCCACTTCCTAGCGCAAAAATCCTCCTCGGTCGCAGGAGCGAGCAGGAGCCGCTCCTTCGCCAAGGTTAGGCGGCGATCTGTGTTGCTGGGTAATTAATGCCGGATCATGGGATATTTCCTGTTGCGGGCGCTTCCCGCACGAGCCATAAACACGCCGATTTGCCCGATGATAGGCCGCGCCGTAAACACGTTGTTGTTCCGTCTTCTCCACTTTATCGCCGTGCGGGCGGGGTTGAAGGCCGGAAGACCTCTACAGAGGGTATTTTGATGTAACATCGGAACTACGTGCCGGCTGGCCTTGGCGGATCGCGTGTCCGCCGAATTTTTTTTGCACTCCGAAACTGACGTCATTTGCACTCGATCGAAACGTGCGAGCCCAGAGTGATGTCCCGTTCGGGAGCGTGGGAGCGCTGCGGCTCCTGCAGGGCGATGCGCATCCTTGGAGGTGTGAATTATTTCCCGAGCGGAAGGTCAAAAGCGACGATTTCTGCACTCCCTGCCGGGTGCCCTCGCGACATAAATAGATACCCAAACAATATAGGAAAGCGCAGTTCACTGCGGTTCAACGGCTTTAATACGCTTTATTGAGCAGATATCCTTGGTAGTCCTTATTTATGACTAAATTAATCTACAATTCTAACGCCAGAGCTCATTACAGGTGCTAATTTGAATGGCCGCTTAGCGCTCCGAACAGGATGCCGCTCGTTGTTTGTAAATACAACATACAACGGCATTTTCAGAGCAAAGGCGCGTGCGTAAATGCAGATTGTTTATGGAAGTAGGTCAATAATGTCAATATCTATAAATATTTTCCGTTGTACGTGTTTTATTAATAAATTGCTCGCGTTTGCGCGGTATTTCCTACTTGAGAGGCATTAAAAATAGAGGCATATGTTTAGAGGTAGCCATTTTTTAATTAGTGCTAGATGTCAGGTAGTTTTATACATTTTTTTTAATTTGAGAGGGTGTATTACAATATTTCTGGATAAATATTAAGTGGAGGGTAACAAAGTCACGCGCGCTTAGGCTTCAACCGAGCACATTGTACTACTTGCTCCGCCACCTTTCCCTGTGCGCCGTTGTCAAGCCAACTAATCCTTTGGATGAACTTGAGGAGGTCCGTCAAAGAGGGCCCCAACAAAGAGCCTCAATTGGAGCAAGCGCCCTCCTTCTGGAGATACCTCTGTCACGATAGTAGCAGTTACTTCCATAATGGAGGGTATCCTTTGCAGGACTGTCACAGCCATGTCCTGCTGGTAATGTTGCAGAGGCTGCTGTTCTTGCATTTGAGGGGTATCCAATGACGCACCCTCCTTCTTTGGCAGTTGTTTCTCTTCCTTGATTTTAATTTTTAAGGCCGAGAACTGATAAAACAGTATCCCTCCTTTATTATTAATGGCACTCCCACTTATATCAAACACTAGAATTCCACCCATAGGTTCCTTCTTTTCAGCGTTATGGAAAATGCACCACTCTCGGACCTTCCCCCAAGGGTTCTGCACTGCCAGCCTACAGATGACGGTTTCTGTGTCATCAGGTTTCCCTGGAATCCACAGAACCGCTTTTCTCAACCTATGCAGCCGATCCACCCGCACGATGTCCAGATGGGCTTTATTTCATGGAAAGGGAAGGTTGTTAACTGCCTGTTTTAATCATTGTGGAAGATACTGTCATCCCCTAAAAGTGCGTACTGGTTGGTTTTCTGCTCTCCAATATCGCTGCCTGTAGTGTTGCAAGTTGACCTCTGGTCATTTTCGTGTACGGTTTGACTAGGTCTACAATAGCTACCCGAGGGTGGCTTTTGAGAGCCTCTCTATAGCCTCTTATATGAGGACGTTGGCCCAATTGCTGTTTTGGCTCCTTTTTGAGGTTGCAAATAGTTGGTAAACTTCCCTCCGGATGACCCCTCTTGCCCTTTGTATCTGAAGAAGAAGCTTCCCCAGAACTAGCCGCCTTCAGGTCAGCTGAAGCAGCCGAGCTTTGGGTAGCAGTAGTGATGCCGCCTGTCCTCTTCTTCCAAAAAGGTCGTGTTTGCCTCCTCCTACTCTCTTGTGCAGTTAGCTTTAGTAGCAAGCTCCTGTGAAGAGGTAGTGAAGGCAGTAATTACTCCCTTACTGCTCTTTTTCACAGGGTTAGCTATAAAAGGCGGGCTTTCTTGCTCCTTTCTGTTCGGCCCAGAAATCTTTTCCTTCCTTTTGGATTGAATATCCTATTTTTGTTGCTGTTGTTGCAGAATTGTAGGGTATTCACAGACGCTCTTTGTAGGGTGGTTTTCTATAACAAACTCACGTTGGGTAAGTAAACTTTATCTCTTTAGCTTCCCACCCGCCACGGATTCCAAAAAGGGCGTGTCGAACTTCGACTACTAGAGTGATATAGCTTCCGAGAATGTATCACTCCCAAGAAGCTCATCCTGCCGGACGGCACAGCCGATTGATTAAAATGGGTTGGTCTCGACCTCCCGTCTAGGTGAAATCCAGGCCAAAATTAAGTGTTGCCTCACTCGAGGAAACTCACCCGTCCTAAAGTTGTCTTAATCATCAGGTTCTTTTCATCCACCGTCACGGGTCGTCTCGTTTTTGTACCACGAGGATGATCTATGCTTATGAAATCTAACTTCTAGTTCACCACGCAGGTTCTCTTGCCTGGAGTTTCATTACTAACTTAACCACTAGCTTTAGCCGCAGAGCCTCAGCCATTCTCCTGGAGCCGTGCTTGGTAGGTGTCCCAACTCCTGCGCAAAAAAAATGGAATTACCTCGTGAACATTTTTGTACGATGATTTCTTACGACTTCGACGTAGTTTATCTCACCAACAGTGCGTCGATCAACTCACTTTAGTTTTTGGTGATAAAGTCCCACGCAGAGCCGCTGTATAACATTGGTTCAATTAATTTAATTGTGGTCGTAGTTCACTGGCTGATAAATTTATGTACCAGCAAAGATTGATGCTGTGCACGAACTGAAAAAGCAAGATCGTCATGTGACTTATCGTAAAATTCAGGCACTTTTAGGCATTAGCATGTCTAGCATACATTCAATATTGCATGAGCATTTAATAGTAAAAAAGCTGTGTGCGTCTTGGATTCTGCATAAGTTAACGATCGCTTAAAAACTATGACTTATAACTTATTAACTTTGTTATAAGTATCTTCCGAAAATTGATATAATTTTACTGACACCCAACCACGGAATTCGGGAAAACGTAAGAGAAGTAATAAAATCATAATTTGCCTCTTCTTACAAACCTTACTTTTGCTTCTCGGGAATATAAAATTGGTTATTACATGTCAATTGTCATGGACACTTTTATGACCTTCAGTAAAATTCCCAATCTATCTCCCTTACTATTTAATCTCTTATGGTATATATAAACACAGCGCGAAGGTCTACCAAATTTCCAGTTCAATTGTCTTAAGCACGTTAATCACTTGACTGCATCAAAATAAACTTTTGTGGTCCAAGAACAAATAAAAAAATAAATTAAGCTCTATTTTGTAGGCACATCTTATGTTCTGTTTTGTCTAAAATGTTTTGTAATGCGTCACTCTAGAGTTGAAAAAAATGTACCATTTTTACTGTTGAACCAATCACCTTGGATTATAAATTTAATTCTAGGACACTGCAACCAAAGATTTAACGACATTCAGCAAATGATGAGAACATTTTTCCTTCTAACTTTCCTGTTTGCGATAACATCATGAGGTATCGTAAAATTTGAAATTAAAATTGCAAAATTTGATCCACTACTACGCCAATTTCTTAAAAAATCAATCAAATACACGCTAATGTTATGTGATTCCAAAAATGTTGCTGAAGTCACACATGCAGAGGATAGAATACATAAGATTCTAGAAATTTTCCAATTTGGTGAAAGCGATGGTCATAGGTTGTGGCGTATTAGAACAGGTTTAACCTTGCACTATAGCCATTAGTAGAAAACATAGTAGCCACCTTAGTAGAAAACGAAATGGCTGACGATTTCGAACTACAATTTTGTACGAGGTTTGGGTGTTAATCGGTGCTGGTAGTACTATAGTATTCAAGTTTAGTGCGAAAGACATTTCGAAGTCACGACATCCATCTTCGTCTGTTATGAAAAACTTCAAGTAAGAGAAGTTTATTCCTTTTGAATACCCCATACCTTAACAACGAGAAAAAAGCTCAATAAATTTAAAAATAAAGATTCTCTCTACGTCATTAACATTGTAACAGGTGACCACCAATCCTGTCTTTATTATTATGACACACCCATCAAAGCTCCAAACAAAGTTTTCCAGTGACGAAAACCTTCTAGTAGCGCAAAATGGCGAATATGTTCAGATCCTCGAATAAAAAAAAGATACAGAATTATATAAAGTGTAATGGAAAGTATTTTGTTGCCGGGGGAAACTAAATGTAGTCAATTTTTATGTAGGGTCCTCACAATTGAACTTTCACTTTGGCCTGTAGCTGATTCAAAAATTCCCCTCAATTTCCCTCATTACACCTTCTGCCGACTCTCTTCTACGAATATGTCTATCTCTTTTTCTGTTCATAAAGGTTCCATTTTCTCGGAGAGAAACAACACGCCTAAAATTGTTTTGTAACACGACGACCAACAGTCAAAGTTTATTGGAACTGTTTTGCTTAAATGCTTCAAAGAACCTATACACGAATCTTGGGACATCCTATATATTTCCATGTAGAGTGCCATAATATGGACAAATGATAGAGCGTGGTTGCTTTATAAAAACAATTCTTATTTGCAACCCACTACACCAGAAAATCTAAAATTGATAAGAGCAACTTTGGTTGCCTAACTTTGATAATTACGTGAATACATTGATTATGAGGCCGTTACACTATAAAATAAAAGAATTCAAAATAAGACTTTGAAACGATCCATGTCAGTAAAAATCAATTTGTGCTACCGCACTTTATCCTGTTCCTCTTTTTTATAGATTTGAAATATTTGGAGAAAAACCTCACTTTTAAAACAAATGGTAGGTAATTAATCTTTTGATTTATTTATTAAACATAAAAAACGGGGAAATCAAAGTCACCCTCGCATTTTAACTTTCCGTGCGGTTTTCTTTTGATTACTATTAATCTGCTGTTTCAGTAGTTGCAATTTATTTTAAAAAATGTTCAAACACTAAGTTTAACTACTAATTAGAAAAGTAATGTAAATAACTCGGGACAAGTCTTTATACCGTTGGGTGCATTCAACCATTGATGGAATGCACTGCATAAAATTCGGCCTTCATTGTGCAGCTCAAAATAAATCACTCTTTAGAACGTCTGGTGGGTTTTTGAAGTAATTCCGATTGTGCGCCGCGGAATTTTAGTCCTCCGGGGCAACTAATCTGCCCTGAAAAGCTGAAAATTAAGTGAATTTCTTAATTTACACTTTTGTGCGACTACTAATGATTTGGCCCTGGGTCAAGTTCTTCTTTCTTATTGATTTAGAATTTTATCAGGAGCAAACATGTAACTTTTATTTTGAAATTTTTACAAAAATATGTGGTCCCATTTAGTGCCACTAAAAACCAAGCGACTTGTCGCCTAAGTTCTACATTTCATAGGACTGCAAGAAACAATTTGATTTTACTGTACAACAGAACAAGTAGAACAGTGTCAACGTACACAGCGAAGACACGTGCGAGAACTGTAATGAACACATCTCACTTCATTCCCATAAATTGGCATATGTGGCCATTTGTTTATCTTTTAGATTGAGATATTAATTTTCAACTTATCTAATGGTTTTTTGACAATGTTTTAGAGTTAGCGCCAACAAAGCTACTTGTAATTTCTAGAAGAAAGTATCTGAAAGCAACATTTTTTTATTATTTGATTGGTGTGTAGAAATTGCTTATGAATCTAAAGCTTACTATTAATTAAAACAATATAAGAAAACTGATACAAGAAAGAGAATAAAAATAAATATTAATTTAATAGAAACACACAAAATAAAAGCATATAGAATAACAAAAAAAGAATAAAAAATAATCTGAATATAGATAATTTGCGGAAGGGATTGAAGGATATTATAAAGCAAGGGCCAATAAAAGCAGCTGATATTCTAGAATAAATAAATCTAAAAAAACAAACAAATTGATAGAATAAATACTTCAAGAAAGAAGTAAAAGAGAAAGCAAAGGTGGAAATGCATCTACAGAAAAAGTACCTTCTGATATATCCTGCTTATAAAGATCAAAGAAATTAAGTCGGGGTGAAGATAAAAGAAGCAAAAGACAACTAAAAACTGTTCTATAAAATATTAAAGAACATGAGAAATAAGAAGGATATACAACTACTACAAATAAAGGACCAAATAGAACAGTAATTTCGGATGAGGATAAAACCAGCGTCTGCGGATACCCCTACAATTAAGCAACAGCAGCAACAAGAACAGGAAAAGGATTCCTGGGGCTTAACAGAAGAGGCGTAGGGAAGGCCGCCTTGTAGCATCAGCCAACCAGACCAATCCTAGTAACTCCAAGCAACTCCTAGCTTCTATAGTTAACTCTGTGAAAAAGAACAGTAAGGGCCTAATAACTGTCACCACCACCTCTTCACAGAAGCTGGAGAAGTAGGAGAAGCCAAACACGACCTTCTTGGAAAAAGAGAACTGGTGGTACCACTACCCAAAGCCCGGCTGTTTCAGCTAACCTGAGGGCGGCTAGTTCTGGGAAAGCTTCCTCTTTAGATATATGTATAAAGGGTAAGACGGATCGTTCGGAGGAAAGCTCACCAGCTACCTCCAACCACCAAAAAGAAACCAAGACAGTATTAGTTCAATAACAACCTCATACAGGAAGCTATAGAGAGACTCTCAAAAGCCACCTTCGGGTAGCTATTGGTAGATCTAGTCGTTTGTTTGCTCCTCTTTTGGCTTTTTAATCCAGGTCTTTTTTCTTGGAAATATGATTGATAATAATAATTTCTCTGATTCCACTAATTTCAGGCAATACATTGTTGTTCTTCCTTTTTTAACTTGCTTTTTACTTTTGTATTATCTGGCCAGGAGGTTATTGATTGAATTTATGAGAATAAGGTGTTCTGGAGGCTATCTAGAGTTCAATTTGAACAATATTGAGTTGTTTTAAAACACAAGAGAGTGGTTAAGCAGAAAAAGCAAAGTATACTACGAGTTCAGAAAGATATGAATGAAGGTTAAAGTGCCGGATTAGTAAATAAATAGTATTTAGATTTAGATATCAAAATAGCAACACATAGACCGCGGTCACGCTAAAATTTTTGAGAGTAGGCAACACAACGCGCATCGCAGTTGGGAAGGTGAGCTGCCAACAGGGGATAAAAGGAAACGTTCGAAACAAAAAAGGATTGACTCTCTGAGGTGTTGACACTTATCGTTGTGTAAGAAATAAATATAGAGACTAACATTAAGGGAAATTAGAGACTAGTATTTGAGCAAATAGAAACTCTATATGTATATACACAGTACAACAAGTACAATTAAAACAACAACTGCAAACAGTTGCGAAAAATTGTAAACCACTAAATAAAGAGATGAAAGGCAGGAAATGCTAGAAGGAATAAGGGATAAATTATAAATAAATAATGGAAGAGAGGAACACAAGAATAGAAAAGTCTACATTGAGACTACGGGCCGGACGATTACCACTAGGATAAAAGAACACAAACGTCATCTACACCTTAATCAACCCGAAAAATCACCAGTTGCTAAACATGCTTTGGAAAATCCTGATCACGAGATAAAATTCGGGCAAACACATGTTTTATCCAACTGTAGGAATTATTACCCGAGATTATACAGAGAGGCGGTGGAGATTTATAAATATAAAAATAAATTTAACAGGGACGACGAATTCAATCTACCTAAATCTTGACTTATCGCTCTTAAGGGGCAAAGCGCAGACCACGATACGGCGAAAGAGAGAGTGACGTCAGAAAATGCCAAAATAGTGCCTGCAACGTCCCGATTGACGTCAGCACCTAGCCCGATTACGTTATCTACCAATCTGGTGACGTCAACAATGGCCCCGAACACTATCCCTAGCACACGAGTATAAAAAAAGATTTTCTTCTGAAGATGTCCGCCGCAGTTATGGACGAAACGTCAAGAGTTTCCAAACTCCGACCACGACCTTATAACCCGAGAACCAACCACACGATGCACCATGTTCTTTATCAATCTTCTCGCTGATTTATCTTTTATTTTCTTTTCCGTTCTACTAATTATTTCGCCGACTAATATTAATACATTTTGTCTACCCACTCTTTCTGATTCTTCGTTTTATTTCACCGTTCTACCGTTACATCATATACTCCTATTATTGTTGTAATATTTAATAATATATATTTTTGTTAGTTCGCTTTGTTTTTATTAATTATTATGTTTTGGTTACTTTTCCTAATTCTAATATCATTATTTTGCCTAATTGCTAATCTTTGCATGTTCTGTATCGCTATGTTCAAGATGGTCCAGAAATTTAAAGAATCAGAAACCAAAAGGAAGATCGCATTTAATAATAAGAAAACAAATGAAATTAAAGAAGGAAGCAATAAGTTTATACCTAGATAGCAATACTTACAATACTCTAAAACCATATTTTACCAAAAAGCTTTGCATTTGAAATTGAGCTATTATCTTCATTTCCTCTTTCAGTTTTGTTTACTAAAGCTTGCATTTGACGTGTCCTTAAAAAGTCTTATCCACTTATTGAAAAAAGTCGAATCAATATAAGTTCTTACATAGTGATAGTAAAGAGGGGGTGCTCCATCTTGTTGAAAGTAAATATATTTGTCACCAAACATCTACTGGACGCATGGGGCAACGGATTCTTGCATGTTTAAGTAAACCTTATCTATAACAATTTGGATAAAATAAAATTGTCTGTGGATAACTAATGCTGATATGCTGCACCACACATACATTTCATCCTTAATTTTGAGTGCCTAGGCAGGGCCTCCAACCCCTTCGCTCACTCTTTAGTGGCCTCGCTTTGGATGGCAGTGGACCGAATAGGCCGCTACATAGCCACCTTCAAAAGGATCTTGTGTTGCAGCTTAGTGGTGCTTGCGTGTTAAAGACTGTTGCTCCCTCAAACTTTGTGTGGTATCGTCTTTCATGATGTTGAGTCGGAAAGCTCATTACCCATCCAGTCCGAGCAGCAAAGCGAAATCATGCACAGGTAACAGGAGTCTCTGTAGTATTTCTGCTGATTTTTCACTTCTTCCAGTGATTTTATAGTTCTGTAGACGAGCTTTGCAGTTTAATTTCTGGAGTAGTTGGAATATTGCTAACAATAAGATTTCCAAGATTGTTGATTATTCTGGAGTGTTGTCACTGTAGCACAGCTGGGTGTTTTTCTGCTAGTAGCAGTGTTATTGTTTTTGTTGCTAGTGCTCCTACTGCTACCGCCGGGGTTGTTTGAGCGCCTGTTTTTGCACAGGCCGGTCTATAGTGTGTACTTGGTATTATGCTATTTGTTGACTTTCATGAAGATGATATGCGCTGTCGAAAAATGTCGGTCATTCTCGTTTGTCCCTCAGAATGATAGGCGGAATACAAGCATGTCTTTTGATCATCTGTGTTTTCTTCTTCTACTTCCATTATTGTAAATTGGTTAGTAAGTGGTATCTTTTCCGCTGATTTTTCACTGGCTGGTCGAATGTATCGTCGTTTTCTGCCTTAACTGCTACATATTCCTCTTCACCAGAAGACAGGTCGTGTTTGCTTTGCTTGTCTTCAAGGTTTGACGTCATCACAGCATTGGTACAGCTTGGAGTTGGAAAAGGTGCTAATAAATTGGATTCCTTGATAAGATTGTGGATACAAGGCAGCTCACTTGGGTGGCGAAATAAGTGGTGTGTCATTTGTTTGTGTACTTGAGGGTGCTTTTTTATCATTTTTATCTTGCAACAGAGCCTGCTATACTGCCGCTGCAGGTAGCGGATGTTAATGATTGTTAAATTGGCAAACCGTATCTATGCCAATTTTTTCATTATGGAAAGTGAGAAAATTGTTGGAAATTGCTATGACGTCTAAGTTAGAAAAAAACACTGTGTAAACATTGTATCCTACCATGAAGCAGGTAGGTAGAATTACTAACGTCATAGAAAAGCATTCGAATGCTTTCAACAAAGTTTAGTTCAAATGTTTAAAATTAAAATTATGAGGTAGCCTTTCTAAAAAGAACAGAAAAATCTTGAAATCATACCGATCAAAGAGAATAAAACAAGAAAACCCGATTGCTATTTTCGTTAATCATATTATGGTAATAAAAATGGGCAACACCCAATAAATGGAAGATTAAATTAAACATATAAAATTCGTTCACATCAATTCCATTAAATGAGAGGCTTCGATAAAGAATGGCGTCTGATTCTGAAAATGTACCAGTAAGAGAACAAAAAAAATCCAAACTTTTCAAAACAAAATCCTGAGGGTCACAATCAACACCTTAACCTTAACTTGAAATAGATACAAAAAAGAACATACTAACAGTTCAACATCGAGGCTCATGATAAACAAAAAAACCTCTTGAGTTGGCGATCAGCCCCAAAAGTAAAAACAAAAAGTAAAGATTCTATTAGCTGCTCCAATAGTACCACCCGATGACTGAAACTAACTTAAGCTTTAACGGCTTTAAACAATATATAACAATGCTCTTCAAAGATTCATTTACCAAAATTATCTTTTTTGGTTTAGATGACGAGCATTACTAGACGATTAGCATAAAAATGGTTTTATTAATTAGAGAATATTAAAAAGGAACAAATTTGGGGATTACAATCAGTTGACTCTAACTTAATAGCAAAACTCCTATGTCGTATAGTGAAATTAAGTCTTTTTGTGCTCCATTTTATTTTTGTGAGAAAAAATAGTACAATTTTTGTAAAGTTCAAATTTGCAAGTACGATAATTTTAGGGCATCTGGTGAACACTTCCTCTATAATAAAACGTTCTGTGTCTATTATAGATAATTATAAGCTAATTATATAGCAATTTTCCTTTAGATAATAATATTGTTGAAAAAAATGTACGAAATTGGCCTTTTGGCATACGTGGTAAATTACAAGGGTTCCCGAGCGAGCGCCGTCATTCAAAGCACCTTTTGGCTCCCTTAAGCTCTGTTCCGTCGTGGTCTGCGCTAAAGAGTTGCCTAGCAGGGCGTTGCCCTTGCCATCAGCAGCGAGCTTGGGTAAGGGAGAGGTTGAAATCCTGCCGACCCTATAATTACGGCAACCCACCCCTTTAATGCAATATCATTACGTCGAACGTATAGTACAAAATTATACCGAATTTTGACCCCATCTACCTGATTCCCATGACGCCTTTCTAGTGTTTACCTGGAAGGAGGGTTACATAACATCCACTTTGGGCTGGTTATGCAAAAAAAATTAATTCATTCACCAAGGAATTTATAAAAACGCAATTTAAGCTCAAAGGAAATTAGAGGTAAAAAGTTGAAGAATGGTAGAGGGATATAAAAAAGAATAAGGTTCAAAGTTGCGTTAGCAATTGTGTACACATCTGAACTATCGAGAATTAACATCCTGAACTTTTAAAAACCTAAATTAGATGTACATTTGATCGTATATTAGTTCTTAAGGGTTTTTGATATGACAGTACATATTTATTATGTAAAACAAACGCCCCTGGTGTAATTTTAATGTATTCTTTCTTTTTGATTATTTCTACCGTTTTTAGCATTTTTAAAATTTTGAGATTTTTTTCTAATCTGATTTTTATTATTTTTGATATTTTTATTTAACATATCTACAATCTCTAATAGTATTAACATCTGTGGTATTGTAGCATCTTTAGTTCTTGCGCTATTACATCTGCAGTATTTTGAAAATGTTTGCATCTTTCTCATCTCTGTAGCATTTGAGAATCTCCAAATATGTAACGTCACTAGTATGTGTAGCACCTCCAACGTTTCTTATTACCTGCATTTCCGGTTTCATACAGCACATTATTATCAGCATTTCTGTATCTTTGGCATTCCCTACATCTTTGACATTATTGGCATCTCTATCTCCAGCACTTCTATCATCCCTAAAATCTCTGACATTCCGGTAACTTCAGCATTTTTGACATCTTCATAATTAAGAGCATTTAGGTATTTCAAGCATCTGACAAACCCCCCATCTTTATCATTTTTGATACCTCTATCGCCTCTGACACATCTGAAATCTCCGACACCAACGGCATATTTTATGACATCTCTGTCATCTCAAACTTCTTTGGTATTTCCGGCATCTCTGACAATACTGACATCTCCATCATATCCAGTATATTTGGCATCTCTGACATCTCTAAAATCCATTACCTCTAGCATCTCTATCATTTTTAGCATGTCTAGCATATCTGGTATTTATAGTACTGTTATCATCTCTAGCTGGCCTAGCCTCCTTAGAATCTCCGATATTTCCGGCATCTTCAGCATTCCAGAGAATCTCTGTCATCTCGGGCGTATCTAACATCCTCCGCATTTCTAATATCTTTATCATCTTTGGCATCGCTAGCATCTCTGGCACATCTGGAATCTAGAATATCTTCAGCATCTCAAGCATGTTCGACGATGATGGTATTTCCGCCATTAACGACATCTTCGGCATCTTGAGCATCTTTCGTATTATTCGCATCTCTCGCACGTTTCGGATCTCTCGCATCTCCCAAATCTTCTGGCATCTCTACCATATACGACTTTTCGTGCAGCTTTGGCATCTCTCGTATCTCTCTTGCCGATAGCATCTTGCGTATATTTCGCATTTCTTGCATACTTAATATTATTATAATTTCTAGCATCTTTGACATATCTCTAGCATTTATATAAAATCTCTCGCATTTCCGGCATCTCCGACATTAACGGCATCAATGGTATCTCAGACATATCTTGCATACCTCGATTTTCTGGTATCTCTATAACCTTAGACATTTCTGGCATCACTGTCATCTCTAATACCTTCAGCATCTCTAGCATTTCTGCAGCATTTCTAAAATCTCTCCGATATCTTCGGTATTGCAAGCTTTTTTTACATTTTCGGCATCTCTAACATCTTTGGGATCCCTAGAATGTTAAATATCTCAGGCGTCTCTAACCTGACATCTCTCAGATTGTTCCCATCGCCTCCATGTCTGCATCTCTGGATCTCTGGCATCTGTGGTATCTCTGACATTTTTGGCACTTGGCATCTCTGGCATCTCTCAATTTTCTCTGATTGGTCGCACCTTTCGCATATCTCGAATCTCCCAAATCTCTTGCATCTCCAGCACCATTAAGATTTCTAATATCTTTAGCATATTCCGCTTCTCCTTACCTTCAACATCTTCAGTATTTTTAACATTTTCAACATATCTTTTAAATAGTCCCATCTCCAATTTTTGTGGCATTTTTAACATTTTTGGCATCCCATTCTTTAACTTTTTCAATATTTTTAACTTTTCAGCATCTTTAAAATCTCTAAATGTTCACGTCTTTAGTATTTCTCTGATATTTTTTCTATTTTTCTTATACTTGCCGCTTACTTGGAATAATTTTTCAGCAACGAGTGTTTTTATCCTTCTTATTACATTAATAGAACAAATGTTTGTAATTATTCCTTTCGATACGATTCTAGTCTTCCGTTGTTATATTTTTCTCTGATTCATGCCACAGAATTTTTTCTTTGTTTTTAAGAGCAGAGTAAGGTAAATTTTTATAGATTTTTGCACAAATGTATTTAGCTTTAATGTACTATTTTCTGGTTTCAGCAGTTTCTGCTAATATCTCGTTGTCTCATTGTGTTATTTATGAAATATTTAAAATGACTCCTGTCACTTTTGCATATTTTTTGGGAAAAACGTTACTTTGTACGTTTAATAGATTGCTAAAATGGCTAATTTTGCTGAAGATTTTAAAAACATTATATTAAATCTTCCACTAGACATTATAGAGCTTTGGCCATACAAAGTGGTTGCTTTGTAGGGTGTAGTGTTAGAATGGTAGCAGATGAAGAGAACTTCTAAAATCTATATTGTGCATAGAGTCGTCACAACCGAATTGCAGATATGTCGCTGCTAGAGAGGGAGTTCCTAACAAAACAAACCTTTCTATAGCCTGGACTTTGTCTCTTAAAAGGATGCCCTCTTGAAACTTTTCAAAATTTTATTTTTATCTCACAAGGTTAGAAAAGTTGCAGTTAAAGCAAAAAATACCAAATTGGGGACGGAAACAACGTTTTACACGTGCATATGTATCAAGCAGAAGAAAAACTGATAAAGGAAGACGTATGAGGTAATGTAGTGTAGTATTCCTATCAAATTTGTTTTATGGTATTTGACACTGCACGAAATCTAGTGTTTTTTAAAAATGGGTTTACTATAACATATTACCAGGTGTAAGAGTATTACGAAGAAAACTCCTAGAGAGTTGTTTTGTTGATACCACCCTCGTGGTTTGGAGTCAAAGAACTGCCGACATCCTCTTTCCACTTTCTGAAAGTTGAGCAAGCGGTGCCTGACCAAAAGTGAGCCAGTGACTTGAATAGATGCTAAATCCAATCGTTCCAAATCAGGACTATAAACGGGGTGCGTTAACTGTTCGGTTTGATCAAGTTATCCCAATTTCTATCGGGTTCTTTAGGCCGTTATCCATCTGAGGCGACAGCCGTCTTTTCTTGATTATATAAAATTATTGTTGTTCCAAGATAATATACGTTCTATCAATCGGTGACAGAACTCGACGGTGGTGGCTTCTCCTTTACCAACTCCGACGCAAAAAATAACTTTGGCTTTAAAACTGTTACATTCTGTAGCTTGGCTTCTACTTTATTATTGGTTTGATCTGTTTGGGGCTGAGAATGGATGTTTCAATAACTTGAAGTAAAGTTTCCTGATTTAATACGCATTTTTTGAACCAATCTGAGACTTTATGATCTAATTAAATACAAAGTAATTTTCTAATGGCATCTTTACCATAGATCGCAGTTGATACCATGGGGATAATTAACATTTTATTATGAGTGAATATACAGGATATCTTAAAGAAGAAGAATCCTGACAAAATATTGTAATATGAAAGAAACTCCCTCAAAGTTAAGCAGTTTTTTTTAAACATGTAGAGTGAATTACAGAATATTATTGGGATTAAGCAGTACCTCATTTCTCATTTAAGCGATGATGAATGAATGAAATTCCTTTTCATTGCTGAATCGGTCGTCACAATTAGATCCACGTGGTTTTTTTTCATGATCTCTCAATCTCATCGATGAGAACGATATTGTATGAGCAAAGAAAAGTGTCATGATTTAAAGTATGAATTTAAGACTCTACTAATTACAGGGTGAATTTTATGTTTCAATAAATCTGATTACCCTGCCATTCTTGTGTTTTTAGGCTCAAACAAAAAGTAACGTTAGTTGTTGTGAGAGGAAGGCTTGAGGTTTTGTTTATAAACATTGAAATAAAAATCAATGGCGTCTGCGAAAACTATTTACCCGACGGACCAACGAGTCTTCATGGTCAAGGCCTTCTAGCAAAATCGGCTACAGCGACAGTTAGGAAGTTCCACACCCAATTCAGGAGGCACATTATTTTTTTAAAATCCCCAATTTTTATTTTTTTACCATGTTAAATTAGAACAGTCGAAAAGTTTGAAATACCGGGGACTGTACTAGACAACAAGAAGGGGATGGCAGGTCGTCCGGTCACTGTGACCATCCCTGATGCTATGGAGAAGGTGAGAGCCCTATTCCAAGAAGAGCCCACTTTGACGTCTAGAAGGGCAACACAGACTTTTGCAATGAGTCAATCGAGTGTCCTCAAGATGTTGCACTAGGACCTGAATTAGTTTCCATAGAAAATTCAGATTCGACAGCCGCTTACCATGGTCATTATTGAGAGGAGGCATGACTTTGCATATGAATTTCTGCTAACATTAGACAAGAAGCAGATCGACATCAAGCACATCTACTTCACAGATGAGGCTTATTTCGAGCTCGAAGGCTATATGAATAAGCAAAATCAGCGCTATTGGAATCATCGAATCATCGGGCCATTCTTTCTCACAAGATATGTGAATGAGTCCGTTTATCGGGAAGAGGTGTTCGAAAAGTTCATGCCAGAAAGGGAAGATCAACCAGTACTGGTTCCAACAAGATGGCGCTATTGAACTGAGGGCAACTTTGTTCTTTTGGCTGAAACGTATGGGCATAGACTGATTGCTTTGGATGCACCCCGAAAAGCAGGAGGGGAAATCGAATGGTCCGCCTCTTCACCTGACCCCAACCCTTGTGACTTCTTTTTGTGGGGTTATTTAAAGGGCAAAGTGTATGTTCCGAAACCGAACAACATCGAAGAACTCAAGAATCGAATCTTGGCCATTCCAGATGACATGCGAAATCGCACTATTTTGTCATTTGAAACTCGCCTCCATCAAGTGAATCTGACGGAAAGCCCTTTGAAAATATTATATATTGAACCCCATATTTTCCTCTTCAAACACCGAAAGAATAAAATTTTTATCATTTATACTTTTGCAATACTGAATTTTTACTTTCCTTATCCTATAATAAGGAAAGTAATGTAATCGGCGGAAATTTGACCTACACCAAAAAAGTTGGTTTGGGCCATTGGTTCGTGTGTGTGTGTGTCTGTCTGTCGGTCGGTCTGTCAGTAGACAGGATATCTCGAGAACCGTAAGAGCTAGAGACTTGAAGTTACTTGTAGGTAGGGGAAGCAGTGCGAAACTTTTGGTAAAAATCGGCCAAGCCGTTTGGTCGCAAGGTCACAAAATCGGTCGCAAAGCGGTCGCGAATCTAAACGGTTGAAGATACAGAAAATTTATGAGAATAAAAATGATTTGTTGTCATGAGATAAACATGGATTTAAAGTAAAAGTTGGTAAAATAGGAACTCGAAAAAAAGTGAAGCCCAGTATTTTTGCCAGAATTACCCAAATAATAGGATAAGGAAAGTCGTGTGATGTTCACACCAGATTTTAAATTTATACCTATATAACATTCACGATGTACCCTCTGTATTTAAGAATATTCTTATGTGGAAACGATTTTTTGTTAAATATTTTCCTAATAAGACAAAAGCTGAGTTTATGTTTACTTTCAAAGTTAGAAAGCCTATGTTTAGTAAAATTTATAAAGTATCTGAGCTAGTGAATGCCTTTTCTTTCGGTATTCTAACAAGACCGCTCCCGATCGATTATCAAGTTTGCTGAACTTCTTTATCGAGCACGTTAACACTGTGTTATGAAACGTGATATTGTACTATTTTAGATACGGAAAAGTAGGTTTTAGATATTTTATCACCTCTACAATTGAACCTCCTGCGAGTTGACCCCTGCTTGTGAAAGTACTACGACATGATTCTGAGTTATCGTTAGACAACGCCGAGTAGAAGTAAATAAACAAAAAGTGCAGTATTTGTACTGGGAAATGTGTAACAATGAAATCTACTGTTAATCGGGCTCGATAATAAAGGCAATTCGGCACATACGAGGTCTATCCCTAAAATATCGAGCAATTATTGGTAATATAGAGTGGTATAAGCGGTTGAGGCACGGACTGCGATGTGGACGGACCGGGTTCCATCCCCGGAGCTCACTGATGCCTGGCGGGTGGCCTAGTCAGTCACTAAAATAATTGAGTACCTGCGCTCGCTCGAGCAAGGGATAATAATGGCGGTCGTCTAAGGCGCGGTGCTTGCCACATCGCCTCGCATTAGAGATGGTGCGCGACGACCCGGTAGTAAAGTCGGACCACCATTGGTAATATCCAATGAGAGTCAACGGCAATACGTATGCGTAAATGAAGACGACTGGGAGTTATGCGCCAGTGAGTAGGTACATGTAGTTTGTGACAGAAGATTTTGACGTAAAACATGTCATTTGTTACACAACTACAGTTACCAGAGCAAATTGAACATGGTGCTATAGTTGCTAATAGTTTCCTTGTGATTACTACCAATAAATCAGACTTCTAAGAAAAGAACTTTTAAACTTCCAGGGAGGCTATTATTTGGGTTTTAAACACAGACTTTTCAGTAAGTTTTGAATAATTAAAACAATACTATGATAAGTATGTGAAATTCCAAGATGCTTATTTTGAAGAAGACTGAGGTTACGAATAATATTTCTTGTATCTTCTACTAGTTTTACTCAGTATGTAAATTTTTTTATATAATAAAGCTCAGTACTTTCTGCAGACCACGCATAAATGCCGCTGTATCATAAATGATAAATCATTATGTGACGTAAACGATAAAAAAATCATTATAAATAAACTACGAAAGGTAGTATTCCAATTCTTTTTTTATTATGATGATGAATAAATGGAGTTCAGTGCATTATGTTCTCAAAATGAGTGCCTTCACTAGAAATGGTAATTTTAACTCTTTTCTCTAAACTCTTAATTGCGGCTTCTCTGATGTCCACAGAAATGGCCAGAACCTCTTCTGTAATGCAATTCTTGAGTTCGTCGATGGACTGAGGTTTGTTCCGATAAATCCTATCCTTAAGATAACCCCATAAGAAGAAATCACATGAGTTCAAATCAGGGTAAATTGGAGGCCACTCGATGCCATCTTCCATCTTACGGGGTCGTCCAGACTTGTTTATCTTTCCAAAGATTTCTGTGAGGATGTCAAGGATGCCCTGAGTCCGATGGGCGGTGGCCCCATCTTACTGAAACTAGTAATAGTTGACTTGTCTTTTGTTTCTCACAACTTCTTCATTCACGTATTTTGTGAGAAACAGTGGACTGACAATTCCATAGTGAGAAATTGCACACCATTCGCTAACTTTTTCTGGGTGCAATCGACAAACTTCTGTCAAATGTGAGTTTTTGGTACCCCAATGTGGGTATTTTTGTTTGCTGGCGTCTAGTTGAAAATAGGCCTCATCTGTGAAATGAACGTGTTTTATGTCCAACTTTTTGGTCCGAATCATCTTCATGATCATTTTTGCAAAAGTGAATATTTCGCCAATATTGACCTCGGTCAAAGGTTCACCAATTTCTAGGTAAGGATGGTGTGCACAGAGCCCACACTCACACCAAATTGAGCTGCGCCTTTAAAGATCGAAGTTGTGGGCTCTTGTTCATAAAGCTCCCGAGCTTGTTCTACGGTCTCGGAAGTGGCTACAGCGACTGGTCTGCCCGTTCTTGACAAATTGTGATCCAGTACACTTCCTGCCTTCTCATACTTTCCGATCAGCCTATTATAACATAGTAAAGTAGACAATTTAATTATAGAGCAAATTTTATCATGACATTTTTACCCTACTGTTGTACAGACAGTCAAAATAGTGGGTGTGTCAAACTTGACCTTGAAGACAGTTAGCGCTCCACTAGCTTTTCGGCCCTTCTTGCAAAAGACCCTTTTTTCGGTTGAATAGCTAGTCTTAGCTGACGCCACATTCAGTGCTGACCTAGAGTGTAAACAATAAAACATGAAATTGGCTGGGAAGTTTGACTATGGTAATAAAAAAAATTTCTTGGAATAATGATGGTCCTGTAGTTGCAATAATTTTCTTTAAAACCATTCATTATTTTATTCAGTTGCATTGCATTTCATAGGATTTGAAGAGTCCTAGGACGATGTTTGTAAACCCCAGTCTTGAGATATCAGCCATAGGAAGAAATCGCAAGATGCAAAATCCAGTAAGCAGGCTAACCAAGCGTTGAGAAATTAAGCTTCCGAGAAATAAACCAAACAATACTTGGAGAGAAACTCTTGATGAACAGCCCTATCCGGTTGAAACCAAACGTTTTTCACATATCTATTGGAAAGTTCGTATTAACTTTACGGATAAGAAGAAGAAGAAGAAGAAGATTTCCAGAAGTCATCCACTGGCATAAAAAGTTGCTAAGACGTTATTCATTGTTTGTTAAAATGTCTTTTAATATACACCACACTTAACTAACAGAAATATTTTATAGCAACGTTATCGATTTTTAGAGAAGATATTGATGTCACTGCACCGTTAAAATCGAATTTTGAAGTTTTTCATCACTTTAACCAACGTATATTGAGAAATGCGCCTGAATTTCTGACGTGTTACATTTCGAAGGGTGTGAAGAGTCTTGGAAGGATGTTCATGTACCCTAACCTTGAGATATTCCAATAGAAAGTAGTCACATGGGGTGAGATTCAATAACGCACCGAGAGTGTTTTGAGAGGTTAGGCGCCCAGGACACATTTCACAAGACACTTCATCATGTTGGAATAAAACGTTATTCAATTAGATTACATCCAAACCGATGCGAAAAATTGTCGAATCATTTCTACATATCGATTGGAAGTGGCAACACGTAGGACATTCTTCTCAAAAAAGTAAGAGTCAATGATCCCAACTTTACTTACCGCACATTAAAGAATAATACATTCATTGTGGAGAAGCTTTTCATGGATCTGTTTGCACTTCAATAACAAAAACATTATTAATGGAAACCTACAAGGGGAAAGAAGTTTTAATCATAAAAAGAACAACCGTGTTACGTGGCACACTTTGTAAAATGTGCCTAGATAATGTTGGAACGTCTTACTGCATCGATGTTTTCAACTATTCGAGTACTCCAAGGGCTTCTTCCTTTCCTGCTCACTACACAACCAGTAGTTCTAGAGTTCCCCCTTCACAACAAAATCGAATTTCGATTGGAACGAGGATCTGAAGGGCAAGGTGAAATTACATTTGCGACCACAATAATCATCGTTTCAAATATTTACTTAACAGTAAAAGTTGTCTGTGGGCTACTAGGGGCCTTTCCAGACAAAACTTCCTAAATATCTAATGAAATTACTTCCCCCACCTTAAAACTACTTTTCTCTTTTCTTTGAATACATGGAAAGTGTTTTGTCTTACCCTGTATTCAAGACCTAATAATACACATTGAACTCGCATAGTTTCTGCATGCACAGATCATCACCAAAGACCCCCGGCAGTTGTTTAATGCTGGTTGTTCTCATGATGAAGCAGTTTGGTGTACTTTAATCTTCATCATATTTGTCGATAAATATGATAGTCAAAGGTGGACTATTGACTAATCTGGGTAAGATTTTTCAAAATTAGCATCAAAAGTGTCTTGACTGATCGTACAAAATATTCCCATGATCCTCCTATGTGGAGGGCTCTGGAAGGATTTCCACGTAGTGAGTTTTCCTCTAATCTTCTCTTGCTGAAGCTCTCGCAATTCCTTTTTCAGTTCTATTCCCGTTCTATAAAATTTACTTCCGTTATCACTTCAGATTTCCAACGGATTCTCTCGTCGAAAAAAACAGTTGACTACCATGATGGTGTCATCACTTGAGAGAGAACGAACGACTTTAAAATGAAGAGCATGAGTGCTCGGGCCAATAAACAGTGCTTCGAACTGATTCTGTCGTTTTCTTCTGTTAACTGTATCGATCGGTTTGATTGGTTTTCTTCGTTTTCTGACACTTGTGGCGAAAGGCAGCTTATAATTGTCATCTTTAAAATTTTCACTTGTTGCTCCATGAACCTCTTCCCAGTGCTCCAAAAATTTCGTCAAGCTTGTCGTCCCATCCAACAGAAGACCTCTCGTCAGGTGACTCAGAAATCCTAGGTGGTCAAACAGATTAATGATAAGACATTGTTTTGTATCTAAACACATCTTTAGAATCCCAGCACAGAACGAGGACACGTTCTAGCTTATCTTCACAACTCTCAACACATCTTTGTCGGATTACGAATCCTCTATGGCAACGAATTTTGCATACTTGAAACGGTAAACTTACTGAGCCAACCACTATGACGTACATTATGTGGACATCTGGTGGGCGATTTCTATCTTGCCCTCTTCACAACAAGCGCGACGCTGTTGAATTCACTGAAAGCAATCTTTTTTAGGAAAACTTCTAAAGTACGTCGATCAGAGATGCTATTAATCCGGTCCTTAGAGCAGTGCATCATTTAGGTTCATGCCAAATGACTTTGCCTTGCAGACAAATGGGAGACGTGCTTTTCCAGACTTGTTGGGATTTTTTATTTCAAAAATCGACAGGTACTATACCCATCCATTTTTGAACTTTGCTTTTTTTCGAACGAACTTATGACAATCTTTTCACGAGTTATTCAGTTTTTTCGCCCACAGCATCAGCAAAAACTGCGTCTTTGTTCATCTGTTTTTCCAAGAGTCGAAGTCTTCTTTCTTCTGCGACTCTACTGTATAGTAAGGTAAAATCATTATTTCTCCACATCATTTTATTTTACCAATAATTTTTAACATGTCAACAAGTTTTTCCATTAGCTTCAAGAGAGTTTGTATTTTTTTTTATTGCGAAAACTTTTTACAATTAACGATGCGAAACTGATTCCTGACCATATAGTGCTTGATCAGGGTCGACTTCAGTATTAATCATCGCTAACTCACATTTCCTTAATACAGGGGAACCCGCCATTTGGTCCGTGTGCTATCCAACGTAAATGTGTCCAGCTTTCTGTCAGACCGCTTTTGAGGCCTTCGATAATTTTCCACCCCAACAACAGGTGATTGTAAGATAATTCATTAACGATTACTAGTCTTTGTACTGTCTTTGAATTATATTATCTTGTAAATAGCTCTACTTTTCAGCCATTTATAGTCAAACAGCGGGGGAACAGACAACTAAAAGTTCTTCTTAGCTCGAACTCTTCTGATTCATTTAGCTCCCGAATGTTCAACTACACAGCTCTAGTCTTCATCGTTATCTTCCTTGCCTTCTTACCAACTGAAATGGGGTGGAATTGTATCGCCTCCTAGTTCAAGTTTATCAACGGCATTCTCTTTAAGCATTGATAGAGATGAAAGCCGGTCCAAAAACGCATTTACTTCGACGGATTCCTTGGGGCCTTTTAATTCCACAAGAACTAGCATCATAATGACACCCTCAATATCAACGACGACCGACGTCATTGTTCCCATTTCATCGACTTCTCCATTGCTTTCTAAGTCTTTATTCTTTTCTCCGAAAATTTTCCGCTCTATTCATTTTAGTAGATAATGAAGAAGCTGATCATATATTCGTTGATATCTATCCGCATCTATTCCACAGGCCTTCGACTAACATTCCAAGCTACCGTGACCTTTGGCGAGGCAGCAAAAACTAAACTTGTTGTTCTTCACAAGTCCCAGAGCTCACCTTTTTTCATTCTCCTGAATCTTGGACAAGATGACAACGGATGGGCTTCAAAAAATCGAATGTAGTACCTGTTATCATTGACGACTAGATAATCATCACTCTGATTTCTATTCTTCTTCAGTTGAGTACTGGTTGCGTTACAGATGTAAACTGCTCTGAAAGAAAGCTCATCGAGGAATTTCGAGTAATCCGGTGGCTTTTCCCCTTTTGATAGATGCATACCTCACATAAGTTTGAGGCTTTCATGGAGCTTCTTCTGGAATTTTTCGATAAGGTGAGGGTTTTCAACGTAGAGGAAAAGGAAAACAGTAGTTTAAAAATTAAAAATTTTCCTCCACAGGCGCAGGTGAAGATTTTGCTTTCTCCAGCATTACGTGAATGACTTGGTTCTGTCTTCTAAATCTCTTCTCTAAAATCTCCAAGATCTTGTTCATTGGTCACCCTGATGTCAGTATAGGATATACAGTTTTTTTGCCTTTTCTCAAAGACTGCTGTAGACCATAGATATTTTCTCAAACGTGAAACTGTACAATTTAATCAAAAACCTCAATCTGGAGACAAATAAAGGCCATTCGCTAGATTTCCGTTAAACTCCTAACGGTCCGAACAAAGTTCGTTATGTCAATCGGCTGGTTTGACAACATGACATTTTGCATTCGGTAGTTGGCTACGCACTAAAGCGGGTCTCTGGGTGTGGTGCGTTTACCTGGAGTAACGTTGGTAGTTATTGCTTCTTCTAATTATTTCTTTCTTCAAATCGCTCTTTATTACAGAACGCATTTCTAAGATCCACACCTAGCTCTGAATCCGTTGTTTTTCTTCTTGTGCTCTTGCTCTAAACTTGTCTGTGTTGGTCTCTTAGGACTTCCATTTTCTCTTCATTTCGGTTTCGTCTGTAAGTTGACACTTTGCTTGCGAAATTTATTAGTAAAAGTCGAATTTCACAAAGAACACAGTACAAGGAAGAAGCTTTGTATTGGTGAAATATTCTCTTAAGAGTTGTTGAAGTTGTAAAGTTTTTAGCTTTCCATGATCTGTCATTTTATAGCGATAATGAAATATTAGAATCTGTAATAAATGGTAACTTTCTTGGTTGTGTAGAAGTGATTTTATAATTTGATTTTTTTTTTTTGTAGCCAAACTTGCGGCAAACTTTGGAAATAAAGGCAAAGATGTTTTCTCATACATATCAAATACAACTGTTAACGAATTCATTATTCATTTAGCAGACCAAGTTATGGTAGAGATTATCCACGAGATTGTAAATGCCAAGTATTATTTCATAATTCTAAACTCAACACCAACTAGCTTTTATGGTATGCTATGTGTTACGTAGGGAACTCCACTGAACGATTTTTAACTGTGGCCATAAAGGTAAAGAGGTGGCAGATTCTGTAATGTCGACAAAATTTTGTAGAGCTTGATCTAAGTATATGTAGGGGACAGAGCTTTGACGATGCCAACAATAGGTTTGGGTGCTGCAAAGGTCTTCAGGCTGGAATAAAAGAAGTAAATCCTCTGGCCATATACATGCCTTGCGCGGGCCACTCTTTCCAAGTAGTTGGTTCTCCAACATTTTCAGTTCGTAAACCAAAACCTTAAAATATTTTTTAAGAACATGACAGAGTACCAATCAAGCGTTACACAAACCATACCATGGTATACTTGATGCTCCTTAACACACATTACCCATGATAGAGATCAGACTAAAGAAATGTGAAATTGGAAAAGCTTAAGAGTCTTGAAATGTTCTTGTCTAGTTTCAAGAAGTAAGTGAAAGGCTTCAAGAAAAAATTAAAGACGTCAAAGAGGTCATTACTCTATACAGTAATTTTAGAAGCTTTTATAAACCCTTTTCGAAATGAAGACGACTTTTCAAGGTTGCAAAAAAAGAAATTGTTGAATTGTATAAAACACAGAGTAGAAGGAAGAGGAAGCTAAAAGTTCCTTTTGGTGGAGACAAAATAAAATTACGAGTTTTCTGGACGACAGCCTTTCATGATAGAAACATATGCTCCAATTGATTTTCTGAAGCTCAACTAAGTAGAAAAAGAACAATATGTGGAAAACACATAAGAATTTTGGATTTCTATGGTAAATCGCTCAAATGGACAGAATATGACATAGAGCAAATCAACTAAGTATTGGAAAAGTATCCTTCTGATTTAGCTAAAACACTAACTGCGAAATGTGTGCATTTAGTAGCTTTTTAAGTATTGACAAAGATAAGATTAGCAAATCCAAACACAATTTAGAACCACAAAGACTCCTACCACTATTGAAGTCCTGGGACATAATGTCTTCTTTTCCCAAAACTGCCATCGTTATAAAAAAATTTATGGCAGTTACTAACTGGAAGAACGATCTTTTCTTGAGATCAACGTTAAAACAGGAAAAAAAAGACGGGCCTTGTACTTCTATTTATTGAGTGAGTTTCTACACAGTCTTTCTTTTGATAACATAGTTCAGATGCTTGCTAATTCTAAGGCCGGGAAAAGAAACTTTTCAAATAAAAGTTTCTAAATGAAAGGGATTTGATTTTTTTTTCCCTTAAACAATAATCTTCTTTGCAAATTTTTGTTAGAGTCCAAAACGCAAAAATTTGATGGTATTAAAAGCTGGAATCGCTGGAATATGCCCAAATAGCCTAGGAAAAGATTCTTGGCGTTGACTAAGGCCTGGGCTAAATCTTGAAGCCGCCTAACCAACCATAGGGATTGGTATGTTTACCTTTTGTAAAATAAGCATAGATAAACTTGCATGGTGTGTGTTAATTGCTATTAAAAACGCGTTTTATACATTAGTAATGCAAGTGCTGCGCAGCAATTTTCAGAATTTGAAGTGTGTACTATTTGTCTGTCCGTTTGGTACAGTCCATAGGTAACATCGGGTAGCGGGTAGGCATTTCTTTACGATCCCGATGAAGAATGCCAACATACGGAGCAAACGTGGCATTCTACAACCATATACCCTCAAGAATGATTCTTCCCTCAGAGGAAGAATCTTGAGGAGGCGTATATTCAAAACTGGAGTGGACTCTATGACTCTGTTCTATGATAAAGATGATGAAGACTGTTTATCTCATAGTTTGGCTCGAAGGACCAATGTAAATTCTTTAACAGTCCAAAAGAGTATCACGCGCCGGACTACAGCTGCGATTTTCCTTAGAGTTGGGATTATGTCACAGGCGATAGCTGCACATTGCGCCCATTATCGCGAGCGTGATTTATGTGTTATTGCAGTTGATTGAAGACATGTCCAAGCGCCGATAACCCAGGCCGGCCTGCCGATTGTTCGCGAATTAGGCTGTGCCTCCTACGCCGCCGAAGACGCCGCAGATAAGGCGAGACACCGGAGAAGCAGAGCCGGAGATTGCGCGCGCCGGCACAAATAGAGCTGCGACATTGTTGCAGTAACCTTGGCATTGTTTACCCACTTCGGCTACCTTTTACAGATAAGCTTAATGGCAGGCGATTGCGTAACTGCGCTGATTAGCGTGCGTGGGCGCACACCTTGCAGTTCCGAAGGCCGCCGGATTCGCGGCCCGGCCGCTTTCAGCAGGCGGCGCCGAGGATCAGGAAAACATTCCGGGCGGCCCACGTAGCAGCCCCGTGAATTTCCGTCGCCTAATTCCAAACCAATTAGCAGCGCCTTGCGCGGGATGGAAACCTACAACAAAGTAGAAAAAGTTGTTTGCGGTGCGGCATAAATTGCCTCCGATTAACGTTATTCTACTACGCAATCGCTGCATTGCTCACCCGGCCCCATAGATGCTAAGGGGTGCTTGAAGAGTAATGGTATAATTGAACCCTTTACATCTGTAACACAATCTAATTTTTCATTCTCTTATATATGACAGACAATCCTGAGAAATACCGACAATTACTTTATTAGATATAAAAAAAATAAAACTCAATATGCACATAAAACACAGATTAATTTACACTAGAAAACGAAAAACAAAAGTTGTTAGACTTGTTAAATTAATATACTTATAGCGCCATCTAGTACGGTTATACATAACTGCGTTACAAAGACACTGTATTTGATGGTTTACAAGTGCACTTGACCCTAGCATCATCTCGTTCGTGATGGTAAAACAATTTATTCCTTATTTTTGGTTTTGTCTGGTTGAGTTACGGCTGGTTGGTGTAATAGAATAGTAGATAGATTTATTTTTTTATAGCAGCAAAGGGGGGCTTAAGTAATGATTATAATAAATTCTTTTTAGGTATCAAATCGAAATAAACTTTTGCCTTTAATTTGTCGCAGTGTAAAAAGAGCAGGAAACTGTAAATTTATTTTTCGTCCTAGTGTATGTAATTAGTCTGATGTGGCTCTTGTGTATATATAAAAATCCAGTGTCGTAGGTTTGGGGATTGTGTAAATAATATCAATTAAAATAATTTTATTCTGCAATAATATTCAATGTTTTGGCAACCCTTTAGTATGTTTATAGTTTTGCCCTTACTTTAATTAAGTAAGGATAAGGTGGCTAGACATCCCAAGAGAGGTAACGCCGCTCTCAATGAACCTTTTTAGATACATAGTTTGGGATGGATCAGTTTCCATTGTATTCTCAGATCTTCTTACCAAATTTTCCGATTTTTTGTTTTTTTTTGTACCACCCCAAGTTATAAGACTTCAGCTCTCCAAACATGTACCAACCATTTTACTCTCTTTTTGACTACGTCTTCACCTATTTCTTGTTGTAGCTCATGGTTTATTCATATTCGATACTCACTGTTACTTTTACTGGCCCTAGTATAGTTCTTAATATTTTTTTCTCAATAATTCTTAGGTCCTCTTCTTGCTTTTTTTTTCATTGTCATTAACTCTGCAGCATATATCATGATTGGCCTAATGATTATCTTATAAATTCTCATTTTAGTATTTTTTCTTAATAGTTTGCTTTGTAGCATGTTTTTTGGCATAAAATGCTACTATCTTCTCTTTGATTTCTGTTATGGTCATCCCTAAATATCTAAATTTGTCTACTTATTCAAATTTGAGCTCTCTACGTTTTATTGTTGCAGGACTGTACGTTAAAGGTTCGTCTACTCTCATTATTTTGGTTTTATTCTCATTTATCCTGAGGCCCATTGCACGTCTCTCTGATACTATCACCTTCAACATTTCTTCCATTGTGTTGCGGTTTTTAGTGGTAGAGCTATATCATCGGTATGTGCTACTATTTGTCCTCATTTTGTTTTTATTGTTCTTTTGTCTAATTTCCTCAACACATGTTTCAGGACTAAGTTGAAAAACGTCGTTGATAATGCATCCCCTGATTTATTTTTAAATTTTCTGTTACGCATTTGCATTCTAACTGTGACTGTTATTTTTTCCATTGTGGCAGCTTAGCAACTTCCTTAGTTTAGGTCGTATTCCTAATTCCTCCAGCGCTTTTAGGAGTTTGTCTCTTTTGATGGAGTCAAAGGCTTATTCTAAGTCAATAAAAAGCATTCCTACTTCCATTTGATATTCATGCGCTTTTTCAATAATTTGTTTGATTTTGTGGGTGGCATCTATTATTGACTTCCCTGAGGAAAAGCCACATTGATATTGCCCTATTATATCGTTGGCCTGTTTTTCAGCCTCGTTTGTATACGCGTTGACAGGACTATAATTCTTGCATATCTGCTGGTCTCTCTTTTTGTATATTGTTATAATTTTTCCTGTCTCCCATTCTTCTGGGATTTTTTCTTCGACCCATATTCTTCTAATTAAATGATGGAGTCTGTCAAGTAGCTCTTTGCCTCCATATTTTATTAATTTTATGTTCGTTCCATCTCTGCTTGGAGCTTTTCTTAATGATCTCCTCGATTACTGCATTTGTCGGTTCCTTAATGTTTTTATTTAATGCTACATCTTTCTCTTCTTTTTCTCCATTTTTGGGCTTTTTAAAGTGTTGAGCCCATACAGGCTTGAATTGGAATTCATCTTCTGCTATTTTTTCTTTTTTGTATTTTATGCCTACACTTTCCCTTTGTTTATCATATTTTGTTCCTTCATTTTTTGTAAAATACTTTTGAGTTTATGTTTTTATTTTCCACTTCTATGTTCTTTACTTTGCTGTCCATCCAGTCCTTCTTTGCCTTTCTGTTAGTCCTTTTTGATTATTTTCTCTTTTTATATTTTTGTAAATCTTGCTCTTTATTTGTTTGTATCCATTTTAACCTTTTTCTTCTTTAATAATTTATGGCAATTCTCGTCAAATCAGTCTCTTTTTGTTGTGCTTTGCTTTGTTTCCATTCCATCTGTATGTCATTGTCGCTTATTTTTGTCTATTTCATTTTATTGGTTATCCTTGCTTTGTGTTCTTATTTGTAGATCATCCAGCTTTTCGATGTTCCATTTATTTTTTTTTATTCTTATTTATTTCATACTTCTTTAATCTTCTGTCGTAATGTTGCCGTTACAAGAAAATGGTCCGAGTCTGCGCATGCTCCTCTGAACGTTCTGATGTCTTTTACTGATGTTTGTTCTCTTCTTGTAACAAGTATGTGAACTATCTGTGTAGACGTTTTATTATCTCCATGTTACTTAATGCCAGTATGGGTGTTGGAATTTAGTACTGTTTAAGACCTTACACTCCTGGAGCGTTGAGGCCCAACATCGCTGATGTAGATCTCAACGCTGGATCACTAGGCAGTTTACTGCCCCGATTTTCATTGTTTTCGTGTACCAGGGGCCACAGAGCGCGAAGCTATTGGGAACATTACCAAAACCCGTGTTGTCAGGATGATAACACGCGTCGGAAAGTATTTGCTTATAACTTTTCACGTAGCTGACCGATTTTCAAATTTCAAAAAAAATTTATTTTCCATAGTCTGAAGTTTAGTTAAACAAGTTTTCAAAATGTGAACCTTGACTAGCAACAAGATAGCGCAGCCTACTTTCAGAATCCTCATTTACTGCTTGCGGGGTGTTTCTTCCACTGTCCGGCTTTTTTGGCTATTTTGAGCTCTTTGAATGTCCTTGGAGACCCTTTGTAAATCCGATACTTTAGGTAATTCCCATATGCCTGTACCATAAACAGCCTTTCTTAAAAGGTTAAGGATTCTGTGTTTATAATTAGATAGTCACGTGACCTATGGTTTGCTACTACTGGCCTTTATAATCCTGACTTATAGATCCTAATGGCTATTCTTTTTCAAACTTTTCAGCAATCATTCTGTTACACCGATACTTCTCACGGTTAACGTCACCGCATCTAATCATTTTTTCCTTGGTTTTCCTTTTTTCCCCCTTCTCCTTCTCCTAATACCGTAATACTGTCTGTGTTCTGGCATTCTACTAGTATGCCCTAACCATCTTAACCTTTGCACTTTAATATGTTGAACTATGCTGCTGTGTCCGTATAATTTTTTTATCTCTTGATTTGCTTTTCGTCTCCATATACTATTTTTGTTCCTCCTAATATTCTTCTTAGCACCTTTTTCTCCCATACCATTTTTGAAACATCAGAAGAACGCGAGGTATTTTGACAACTTCCACTTCTTCATAGTGAATTAGATGATTTGTAAATTTATTGAACAACCTCTTAGTTTTGCCATCGCTGTAAAAAATTTATTTTCGACTTTTTGTGTTTGTTGCTTAAAGAGCACAGATGACTAATACTTAATAGTTCAATGAGCTTATTGGTGAATAAACTAGCGTTAGAGCAATAGTCGAATTACTTCATCAGTTGCTTTTTTGTTTGGAATGGGAATAGGTAGATGATTCTCTTAAATGACATCGAATATTTCGTCTGCTTTTTTCTCAATTTCTATTTATGTTTGACAGTGTTGAACTCTTAATCTATTTTCTGTAGATATTTCTCTGTCTCATCAATGCCTTGACTTTTTAGTAATCTGAACGTGATATAAACATGAAACCTATTAATTTTATCCACTTAGGCGACAAGATCCTTTCTCAAAGTGCCTTTTTAGACGAGCCACTCAAGCACCTGTATGTATCTCCAGCATCTGCTGTCCAACCTCCAAGAATTCATCTCCACTAACAAAGTCTGAATCATATTCGTATCTGTGGTCAGAGTTGAATCTAGGATCCAACAGGAGATCAAAGCGTTACAAGCCCTTATATTCCCACTTGTCATCAACTCCTGTTAGAGTAAAACTGGCTTTACCAGGCCGACTCATCGTCGACTAATTTGTTCTAATTCTTTAGAGCACTTCAAAAATTCAGATAAAAGGTGTGTGATGTATGATTCCATACAATTCCATATGCACAAAGCAGCCACAGAATAACTAAAAGAATGAGGTCAAATAGCGGCTAGCACCTTGATCAAACTCATTCGCTGCTTCTTTACAATAGACAGAACAACCAAGTAACAGTACCGCGTAGATCTCTATTTTACCAGCCACTCGCCAGAAAGAAGCGCTCTTCTCTTACTTTTTACGGCAGACGTTTCTCCCAAGAACATCAAAAAAGCTTAAGATTGCTCTCTTACACCTTTTCCGATAGGTCTTTGTGATTACCAAGATTGAGAAGTCGATCTAGGGAGCGCATTACCTCATGCATGTGAAGAACAGGCTATCAGGGACTCGGCTTATTAATTCCAACTTCAGCAAGTGTTCAATCAGCTGTTCAGCACCAATTTCGACTAGAGAAACTCCAGAAAGGCTTCACAAAACTAGCAGCACCTAAAACGGAATTCCAGTTTATGATCGATGAAAGTTTTTGCCATCCTTCAAAATCCAACTGGGCCAGTGGTCTATATCTAGTGAAGAAACGTGACTAAACCCAAAGAATACCCTAGCCTTACCTTCAAAACCGCGCAACAAATTCATCCAGCAAAATTATCTTTTCTAAGATAAACTTGTTTTGGGCTTAACATCTAATATATGTAGTGAAGCAGGACATGGGAAAGACTACGGAAATCACTCCGTTTAGATTATTTCAATTCATAAAAACGCCTGATAGAAGAGTTTACAGAAGATTATCTTTCGCCTTCCCTTACCTGAATGACTGTTTCCTTTTATCATTGCCCGAGGAAGAACACATGTAACATCTTTGCGTTCTATTCGAACATTAGCTAATAGAATAGTTCAATCAACGTAACAAATGATAGACTTCCTTCATCACTACATTTCGAGGTAAGGCTGTATTCCACTTGTTCATCATGTTCAAGTTTTGACAAGCATCCACTCATCCATAATTTTATGTTACTTTCTTAGAACCATTTACCTTTCATCCATTTCTTCGTCCAATTGCAGACTACTAAGCAGTTGTTCTCACTTCCTTGCATTTCTTTGATGTTCCCTGACGTAATTTTGATCTACATCTTTCTCTTTGTTCTTTGGATCCCACGAAAAACTTTTTCAAAGATATGTCAGGTTTCATACAAATAAAATTATTTTGTATTTCCTCCACTAGTAGTTGTTAATGTGATTCCTTTATTAAGATTATTTTTCTTATTCTCTTGTAGAACTCATTTAAATTCATATTGAACTCAAAATATTAATTATTTTGTCTTACGTGGTCTATGCTTCATCTTGAATTACTTAGCCTTGGTTCTTCATTTTATGTACGATATTCAGCAACTTTCTCCTTTTTACATATCTGCATTTCTTCTCTATTCTTTTTAATCTGTTCTCAACATTTTTTCCACTTTAATTGTCAATATCTTACTTTTTCATCTGAAGGTCCCATTTCTCCTTTTTTTATCTTAAAATGTACGATTGGAAAGATGAGACTAAACATGTACTAAGACGAACATTTTTTTAATCTTTTTGCAATATCAGATAAACCATGTTTTTTCTTTGACTTCTTTTCAGATTTGCAGCCATGCAATCCAAAACGCAGGCAAGCACGACATAAAAGTAGAAAACCTGCACGATGGCCAAACCATCAGCTACTCCTTGGTGATTTGCAGAGGGCGCGTCGAAAACCCGAAGAACTCGAAATGCGCGCCGGAAGCGCCCCCCAAAATCGTGGTGATGCACAACAAAACCGCGCGCCGCACCCACCTCGTCTCCAAAACCGGATCCTTTAAGTTCTTCCTCGATCTAGACGTCGG
Source organism: Sinelater perroti (assembly GCA_036346155.1). Taxonomy (NCBI): domain Eukaryota; kingdom Metazoa; phylum Arthropoda; class Insecta; order Coleoptera; family Elateridae; genus Sinelater; species Sinelater perroti. The sequence continues at coordinate 267,494 of JARFIY010000209.1, read as the reverse complement.
CCTCAATGTAGTCGCAGTCGCATTTTGCTGCGCCACCAAGAGCGTCGCGCTGGAATTCAAGCCCCATAGCTCCGCCCTCAGCGTGCTTCCTCTGTACATAATTTGCCAAGGGCACGACGGCAGGTTCCAGGCGCCCAAGAGCGAGGAGAACACGGCGGAGAGCGCCTGCAGGAGGATCACCACGGGGTGCAAGCTGCTCCAGGCTGTCTTCGCGGAGAAGCTGCACGAGTCGGGGCTGGGGAGGAAAACTTTCAGCTTGGAGCCGCCCGGGTGCATTCCGTTCTACAGCCAGCTGCACGTCGAGGAGGCCTACAAGATGGCGCAGCTGGAGCTGTGGTGCTACTTTGCGCGGGAGATCATGAGATCGCATGTAGGTAGCGTCGATAAGAAGTATCTGGCCTTTCTATCTTGCACCAAATATAACGGTGACATGTACACTAAAGATATTAAAGACTACAGCGAGATTTTGGGATTAACTAATGGATACGTAGCTATAGGAGGCGACGGATTAGCTTTGCTTGGTACAGCCTGCTTGTACACTTGGCCCCAAAGTGTCTCCGAGATCAAGGATCGATTTGAAAATAATTCGGCGGTTGATCCAACTAAATTTATGGACGACAGCTGCTATAGGTACGTTAATTGGGGTTGTGAAATTTATTAGAATACTTTAATTTTTTACAGAGGCACATTAGGCGGATGTTTCTCAACAACCTTAGGAGCAACTTTACACGAGTTGTGTCACACTTTTGATCTTGGTCATTGTGAAGAAGGCATAATGGCTCGTGGATTCGACAACATCCAAAATGTATTCTTACCAAATGAGCATGACTGTGATATTACGAACCATAGAAACATTAACTTGAATCTTTCTAAGCTAGTACTTATCAAAAATCATCAAAAAGACGACACGTATTGGACTGACAATTGTTTATTATTGTTATATTATCATAAGTAAGTTTAACTTTATTTAAACCTACTTAGCTGTCTTTAATTACCATTACTTTTAGATGGTTTAATGTCACCAAATACAAAAGAAAAGGAACGATACATTATAATTCTTTCAATAAGATTGTCAAGTCAACTTCCGGCTTACGCGTAGTCGAAGTTCGTCGAAAACGCGATGAAATGGTGCTGAGGCATTGGGTTTTCAAGGACAAAGTCCTCAAATACTTCCATCAAATTGGTGAAGATATGAGCGAGTCTGAGGAGAGGATCGTGGTTGTTGAAGACAACGATGGAAACATCGTGAAGCGCGCGTTTTAGCCCACTGAATTCATCGAACTTTGTATTTATCCTGTATATTTGATGCATTTACGTCGCTCCTTAATCTCATTATCCTGGAGTACGTCGCCTGCATGGTGGCTGTGTATTTCAGAGCTTTGTAGCCGAATATCAGTTCGGAGCAGAGGAGGGCGAACATCGCTGCCTGCACCACGACTTCGACTACGTGCAGGTTGAAGTGCGGGTTAAACAGCAGCAGGCCTTGGAGGGGAAATTGCAGCAGCAAGGATAGCATCCAAAATCCGGCCAGCTCTGGGATCTACAACGTGATACACTTGCATTTAAATTCATTAGCGTTAACGTTTGGCGTACCTTGTCTCTTAGATTTCCTTCGTATCCTAAGTATAGACGCAATAGTTCAACGATTATAATTGCTGTGATGATGGTGATTGTTATGAATTTGTACAGCTCGCTGTAGCAGTTGTACTGGAAAATAAATCAAATGTTACAAGTTTCTAATCTTTACAATTCCATGATTGTCTTTTGTAGCACCCATTTGCAAAGTCTTCGGGCTTATTGAACTAGTCATCATTTTTAGATGATGTTTCTTCAATACATACAAGACAGTTTTGACGAAATTTGATAGTCTACAGCATGTATTCATAGCGTTTTCAATTCACTTGTAAAATAGGAGTTTGAGAATTATGGCTTAGAAACCAAAAGTCAAATTTCATAATAGTCAAAGAGACCAATTACTAATGAAAAATTGCGTTGTGTATTTTTGTAACCATTAAATAATTTCAGAAGATGATCAAAAGGTTCTTCGATGGTCTTCAAATTTGTATGCATTCCAGACATGGACATTTATAACATCTTATTCTTTTCCACTGCTAGTGAAACAATCAAAATTCGATACTGCGGAAGAAAGATTTGAGAAATCGGGAAAAATAGTTTATATAACCCTGTATGAACTATTTTCATCCTCATTTCTCTCACAGGTAATAGCCTAAAAGTAGCTCACTTATTTTTATCTCCACCAAGATGTAACTAAAATGAAACAATGCATATCTTGAGCGTTATATGACTAGAAGTAATGCTGCAGCGACTTTTATTATTGTGGTAGCCGGTAATAAATTTTTGCTAGAGTCGATGGAACAGTTCGGAAATCAGAATGTCTATGAATGGTTGATACATCTCCACTAAAATTGATAAAGGGGCGAGATGATGCCTCACCAAAGGAACAAATACAGCCAAAGAAATCGTACAAAAATTGACAGATATTTTCTTTGCAATTAAAAAATCAAATGATACCCAATAGAAAATTACAAATGCATGTTAGGTATATACAAGAAAAGACTGTTAATGCATGAATAGCATGTTTAAAGATCACAAAGTCGTAAGCGGAAAACTATGGAAGCAGACGATTATCGTCAGCGATAGGCGGTATGAGAGAGAGAGAGAGAAGAAGCGGTTGCTTCCTCATGAGGTTTTAGCCGGAACACAGCACTGAGTCGCAGAACTATGTTTTGCTAAATCCCTGACAGCAAAATTGTAAAGAAAAATATAAAGGGTCTTCCAATAGGGACTTCCAAACTTTGACAGTTGATAGCGGCCATATTGTTGAAGCTGCATCTGTCAAATTGTATGTCATTTATTCAGTCTGTTTTGCCAAATCACCATGGACGAATATAGTATTCAACAACACGTGCAAATGATAAAATTGTTTTATCAAAATGGGTGTTCTAATCGGGCAGCGTTCCGCGCGCTTCGCCCATTTTACGGTCGCCATAATCGCCCTACCGAGAGGACTATTCGCAGTGTGATGGATAAATTTGAGTCCACTGGTTCCGTAAAGAATCAACCAACACCCGTACGACGACGAAACGCAAGATCTGCCGAAAACATCGCCGCTGTCCGTGAGGGTGTACAGGAGAATCCGAGGCAGTCGATTTCGCGTCGCCCACAAGAACTCGGCCTTTCGCAGACCACAACTTGGCGAATTTTGTGTCGTGACTTGGGCCTCCACCCTTACAAAATTCAACTGACTCAGGAGCTGAAGGTGAATGACCATAGACGACGTGTGTTCGCTGAATGGGTCCTAGAGCAGTTGGAAACTGACCCTAATTTTCATCGAAAAATCATCTTCAGCGATGAGGCCCATTTCTGGATGAACGGGTACGTCGACAAACAAAATTGTCAAAGTTGGGACGATTCCAATCCACATGAGATCCGAGAGCGTTCAATGCATCCGGAAAAAGTCACTGTTTGGTGTGCATTTTGGGCTGGCGGGGTCATCGGTCCGTATTTCTTTGAGAACGACGTTGGCCAAGCCATCACCGTCAACGGCGAGTGCTATAGGTCGATGATTACCAACTTCTTTTGGCCTGAATTGGATGATATGAACACCAACGACATGTGGTTTCAACAGGACGGCGCTACGTGTCACACAGCTCATGCCACATTGGACTTTCTGCACGAACGATTTGAGGGCATGGTCGTCTCACGTAGAGGTGATGTGAACTGGCCACTTAGATCGTGCGATTTGACCCCGTTAGACTTTTTCTTGTGGGATTTTCTTAAGACGCAGGTCTTTGCAAATAAGCCACAAACCACAGCGACCCTCAAAGCCAACATAACCCATGCCATCGGTCAAATTCAGCCTGATTTATGCGCCAGAGTCTTGCAAAATTGGACATTTCGGATGCGCACCACCCAGCAAGCCGCGGCGGACATTTGCACGATATTACATTCCATACATAATGGCATCGATAGGCCTTTCAAACGAATAAAAAATTTCTATGATATCTCACACACACTTTGTTTTATTTAAATTTAAAGATAGGAAGAGCCTAATGAAAGACCCTTTAGTACAGTTCTACTTTTTGTAACGACTTAACTTACGTTATCTTTTAGAAAAATGAAGATGATGCACATCCACAGCGGTGCAAGAACGACATTGAAATAAAGAGACATCTGCAGGGCTAGATTTGACATAACTTCATTTTCTGGAAAAAAACATTTCATTAGTGTCTTAGTATTATTAGCTGTATAAATAAGTTCTCAGCTTTAGATTTCACAGAACGCAAATCACCGTTTACATGTAACGTATTAATCCGCCCTCTTGCAGTTTTAAAGCAATGACATTTGGTCTCATATCCGACACCCTGAAGGGGTATAAGGAAAAGAAGAAGAAGACATTTGGTCTTTCGAAACATCATACGATTTGGCGTTTGATGCACATAACCTCAATAATCAGCTGTGTTCACGATGGCAATCACAAAAGAGCATATTCGATTTTCTATCCACTTCGCGTTTACTCTTAAGAAAAACGCTGCTGAAGCCACCGAAATGATTTATGCTGCATATGGTGAGAATGCTGTAAGTCATGCAACGTGCAAAAAGTGGTACCAAAGATTTCGCGGGGGATAGCTTAGTCTTGAAGATCAACCACGTGCTGGACGCCCTCAAACATTTGACACGGATGAGCTGCAGACGCGTTAGACTGGGAACTTCTCCCACATGCGGCGTATAGCTCAGACATGGCCCCTTCCGATTATCATTTATTCCGGTCGTTACAGCATCACTTGGCTGATACGCATTTCAAAACAGAAGAAGAAATTGTAATTCATCGATAACTTTATCGTCTCGAAGCCGGTGAGTTTCTATAACCAGGACTTCGCAAGCTAGCCTTAAAATGGCAAAAGGTCATCGATGCCAACGGAGAATACTTTGATACTTAAGCTTTTTGTTTGTTTTAAATAAAACTTTAATTTTGCAGAAAAGCTGAGAACTTGTTTATATTTTGTAAATGTGTTAATTCAGCTTTTATTCAAATTGTTTGTATGCTGAATAGAAATTAACTTGATAGATAGACATTATCTTCAATGGTAATCATGTCTAGTCATAAGATTTTTTCTGTTCATAATTCTTAAAAGTTTAAATATATTGTACAATTGTCTTTGTTATTTTATATATTTGAACAGACTCACTCTTTGTACTAAAGATTTCCAATTCAACCTTCCTAGAGACAACATTTTTTCTTCGCAAAGTATAAATTTAGTTCATTACAAGAGCACCAGGGTATGTAAAATGTGTCTATTTAATAAATCTTGTACTTATCTAAACAGAGTTTCCTTTTATCAGGACTGATCTTATTTCTTTCGTATTTGGGACATGTACCCTTAGACTGTTGTTTTTCCTTGCTCATCTAAACGTCCAAATTCCAATTCCATATTCATTCTATACAGGTATAGATAAGTTTAGATCGTTTATAAATGATTAGCCCCCATCTCGAAACTCCGGTTGAGGGATTAAAATACACGCGCAGTTTATGTGTGAAAATAGACTATAATGCCACGTGATGACACCAGATGGTAATGAGTAATGCGAGTGAATAAAACAGAAAACAATAATTTCTAGAAAGGAGTGCTGACTGATCCAGGCATACATATGAATTTAGTAGCCGCCGATGCAACAGATCTGTTCTACAGAACTTTTGCATATCGTCATTATGGCAACTTGAAGATGAAAAAGTTTGTACAAAATAGGTTCTGCATACTTTCACAGCTTAGCAAAAGCAGAACCGTATAGACGTATGCCAAAAGTTGTAGCTAAGCAGCATGGATGGGGAGACATTCTTTAATTGCTTAGTCACACTAAATAAGTTATAGGGGCTGGAAACAAAACTCCTATCTATTGAATGGCAGCACATTGAAAGCCCTCGCCCCAAAAACTCACGATTAAGAATTTTTATCTCAAAATTAAATACAATTGTCTTTTAGGATCATCACGAATTGGCTGTCGCTTCGTGACAGAATTACTATTGAGCGGTACTACAAGTCAGTGAAGAAATTCCGTCGACATAATTGATAACGCCACCACGGGAAATGGAAATGCGACGCTTTGCTTCAAGATGACAATGTTATTCCTATACTGTTACCATTCTATAGACTCACAGAGTTAATGCGCAAAAAGTCGACGCGGAGCAGACCGCGATAAGATGCGAAACGGCCACGAGCCGACCTTCGGATAAAAAAGCCTTGACACGCCGGCGTTATAGCAGATGCGGTGTTAAAGGTTATCTTCGAAAGCATCTTCAATGCGTGTTTGAGCTCGTCATTTTTCCGACTTGTTGGAAAATCCAAACGGTGCAGTTTATCTCGAAACTGCGGAAAGAGGACCAGACCGACCTGGGCAGTTCCCGGTCGATAAGATTGCTACCGGTTGTCGGGAGAGCGGGAAAGCTCTTATAGCATTATCCGAAAAAGATTGTCCACATAATATTTACTTTTACTTTAGCGAAAGAATAGCGTAAGTCAAAACAGGCGGTGAAATCGCGTCGCGAAAAATACCACGGGGTGCCCTCAGGGATCGCGCTCTGGACCGGTATACTAAAAGCTAATATATGAGAGTATATTCAGAGTTCAGTTGCTGCAAGGATGCCGGATCATGAAATTTGCAGATGACATCCTACTGATCGTTCGGAGCTCGCGACTTAAAACGTTTAAAACTCGCGAAAATGAGGCGTTCGGGGCGCTCAAAACGTGTGGATAGCGCGAAATTAAGGTTTAATGAGACAAAGACTGCGGCGTCCCGAAAAAGAATTAAACTGTTGGGGTATACACATTTAAGAAGAGTGTCCATTTTTTTCTGATAAAAGCTCAGTGAAGAGAGAATCAGCGGAGTGTAATCAAATCTTCCGATTTGTTCATGCGACATTTTAATTAATTTCAAAAATTACTCAAAAAGATAAATCGCACGGGTGTTATTGTTTAGTTTGTCACATATTTACCACTTAATGCTTGTCGTAAAAATATTGACCAGCACGGGCGTTTAGCCACTTTTAGCTAGTTTTTTGTGCGATAGGTATCCAAGGAGGTTCGAAGGATGATTTAATCATCTTGCGACAACTCTTAATTTAAAGATGAATAGTAGCGGATCCAAATCTTAGCAGGGTACATCAATATTACTTTTTATTTGAGTATACAAAGACAGCGTACAAATTGTTTATCATATCATTAAAATTATACTTTTTGATTTTTTTTCAGGAAAAAAATGGCTAATCAAATTAAAATATTCTGTACCATTTCAGACTTTGCCGACTTATTACCTTAATGGTGTTAATTATATCTGTACCACAACATTCCATAAAAGATTTTTTGTTTTATGGATTTTGTTCTATGAACAGTTTTCTTTGCAAATTAATCAACGCATTTTCCTTAGCATGTTCTTGTATGGAGTGGGGTAGTAAAATTCCCTCCCTAATTAAAAAAAAGATTATGAAACAAAAAGTAGTCCGATATAGAGAAGTAAGAGAGAAATAATTTCATTAGACGCATGTCCTAATCCATTCGAAACTTACCGAATGTGATCGATACCAAAATCGCCTAGAATGTGTGGAAACATCTTGAAAAGCGTTCCACATAACTCACTTGTTATCTCTACTAACAAAGTCACTTGTCGAATATGTCAACAAAATGTCATTTCAGTGATAACCCATGACATATTTATGAAGGATCTCTCCACACCAAACGTACTACTATTTGGTGAGTAAAGTTGTCATTAGCTCTTACTTTTTCAAAAACAGAAATCAATGTATTACTGTCACTTTCAATCGGTACGTGGAAGTGATTCAATAATTTTTATACTAAATCCACCTGAAAAACGTTTGGTTACTATAGGATGAAGCCACAGCCCATATACCAATCAGACAAACGGGAGTATCCCCAACACATGTTGAAAAGAGTAATGGAGAACTTTAGAATTTCTTCTTCTTCCCCAGCCTAGGTCGTCCACTGCTGGACATCAGCCTCCCTCAAACCCTTCCATTTGTTTCTGTCCTGTGCGATCTGGATCCAATTTCCTGCAACTCTTTTTACATCATCGGCCCATCTTGTTGGTGGTCTACCTCTGCTTCTGAATGCGTCTTGTCTGGGTCTCCATTCAATCATTCGTCTTGTCCATCTCTCATCTTTCAGTCTTGCCACGTGTCCCGCCCAGTTCCACATCAGCTCAGCTATCCTCAACACAGCATCCTTCACCTTTGTTCGCTGCCTAATTGTGGTGTTTGGTATTTTGTCCCTAAGTGTTATTCCTAGCATTGACCTTTTCATTGCCGTCTGTGTTACTCTTATTTTCTTTATGGTTATCTTGGTCAATGTTAGTGTTTCAGCCTCATAAGTGAGAACAGGGAGTATGCACTGATCGAACGTTTTCCTCTTCAGGCATATTGGGATATCTGATTTAAAGATGTTGCTGAGCTTACCGTAGGCTGCCCATGTTAAATTGATCCTCCTCTTCAGTTCGTGGGTTTGATTATCTCTCCCAATGGTTAACTCGTGTCCCAGGTATTTGTATGAGTATACTTGTTCGATTTTTATATCATCTGCCGAAATGTTATCGCTCAGGACCAGGTTTGTCATATATTGTGTCTTTGTGTAGTTTATGTCAAGCCCGACTTCCTTTGAGGCAGCTTTGATTTCTTGTAGCATTTTATTTGCTTCGTCTATCTTATCTGTGATTAGGACTAGATCATCGGCAAATCTTAGATGGTTTAGTAGTTCACCATTGATGTTAATTCCACACTGTTCCCAATCTAGGTTTTTGTACGTATATTCTAAGAGTGTCGTGAATAATTTAGGGATATGACATCTCCCTGTCTTACCCCTTTTTCTATTTGAAATGTGTTGGTGTCTTCGTGTAATCTTACTGATGCGGTTGCGTGATTATATATGTATTTTAGTAAACCCGTGTATCTGGAGTCTATTCGGCATTGCGAAAGAGCATGGAAGAGTTGTTGCTGATTTATCGAATCAAATGCCTTTTCATAATCTACAAATATCAGCATAAGAGGCTTGTTATATTCTACGCATTTTTCAATTAGTAGTTTAAGTACTGTTAGGTGATCATTCGTACTAAATCCAGTCTGTTCTCTTGGTTGGTATAGGTCAAGTTTTACACTTATACGTTTTGATAGTATTCTCGTAAAGAGCTTATATATGTGTTGTAGCAAGCTAATAGGTCTGTAGTTGGTCAGATTTGTAGCGTCTCCTTTTTTATGTATCAGAGTGATGATGGCCTTGTCCCATCGAGTGGGTGTTTTTTGCTCTATGAGACATTCGTTCAATAGAGATTTCAAGGTTTTTAAGACAGCTAGTCCGCCTTCCTCGATCGCCTCAATAACTATTCCATCGTCTCCTAGTGATCTGTTATTCTTCATCTCTCCAATTGCTGCTTTTATTTCTTCCAGACTAATTTCAGTTACATCTTCCGATCCCTGGTTTCTGATATATTTTATGTCTTCTACTTCTGCAGGATTTTCATTTTTGTATAGTTTGGGATAGAAGTTTTCTGTAATTTTCACAATATCGGATTTGTTTGTAATCGTATTTCCATTTTCATCTTTTAGTTTCATTATACTTTTTGTTCCAATATTTATTTGACGTTTCAAAACTTTCAGTTTTTTATTTTGTTCGATTGTTTCGAATAGAATACATCAATAATTTATCGAAAGTAAAAGACACCACTTGGCCGATATCCTCTTTAAAACCCATTGAAATAAAACTTACAGTTCTATAGTTTTACCACGTAAAAATAGATGTTGTGCACCCCCAATCGTATTTCCTTATTCAATCTGAAATGAAGGGAGTTTTGCCCTATTTTGTACGCTAGCACGGTTTCTCATCTTGCCTCACCTGATTAAACTTTCCGTTAGCCGTTTTCTCAGTTCTAGGTTTTTCCATCATTAAGTCTTTCTTGAGACGATTTTTAATGCCATATATAGGCATCTTTTGGTTCCTTCTATCATCTAAATTCTTCATTTGATTCATAAATTCTGTATAGAATTCACTTATTCTTTTACGGTCTTTCTGATTCCTATCATACTGTTTACTTCTTAATCAAAGCTCTTTATTTACTGCTGTGACCTTTGTTCTAAGTGTTACCATAAGTCGATGGTAATTGCTCCCTAAATCAGCTTGTCTTTTCCTCGTTGTTATCTATAAGAAGAGAAGATGATACTTGAGCAAAAACAGAAAAGGCTAGTTCTTTGACCGAGCATGTTGCCGAAGTTTTCAGTAGACCAATTCAATAATAACTACGATACATTGATAATAAGTTCTTTCTATAGTTTATGCCTAATGATATTTCCGATCAAATCCTAATTCTCCCCAGAAGTTAAATAGGAGACAACTACAAAACTTCCGAATTCGACTAGATGATTGGGATAGTACTCAAAGAATTATTAAGGAAGCAATTGTGATGCTAACCACAATCATATGTTCCGGTTCTATTATAAATAATTAGAAATAATTGTTAGTACTAATACGGATAGTTTTTACATTTCTATATAATATATAATAGTTTCCCTTCCATTTTATTAAATTGTTCATTGTTTTTACCTGAGTAAAAAGCAAGAAATCTTAAAAGCCGCGAAAAAACTAAAAGGTAGTAATATATGGATCAATGAATACTATCCAAGGCAAATCCAACTGGACAGAAAAAATCTATTAATACACATGAAAGAAGCTAGAAACATGGGATACAGAGCAAATATCCGTTATAACAAACTACAAGTAGGAGACGAAACATACACACTTGAACAACTAAAGGAAGGGGAAATAATGAGGAAAGTGGAAAAAGACATAACCAAAGTCACCAGGGAGGCAAAAGGGCTGGAGAAATATCAATATAAGGAGCACAAAGTATACACGCTAGAAGAGATAGAAAAGCACGAAACCCACGAACAAAGAAAAAACGACGAAAACCTAGTGGATACCCCTCTAGGCAAGGGGACAATGAGAAAGGCAAGCGAAAGAACCCCAACAGAAGAAGACCTAAGAAGGGAAGAACTACTGAAAATAACGAGAACGAGCAGAAACATTCCAAAAAAGTAATCCAACACCAACCTAGGAATCAAAAAGGACATACGACCCATCTAACGAAAAAGGAAAAAGAGAAAAACACACCAATTACTACCAATACAAGACAATTTATTACATGGAAACCAATCACATCAACAGACAAACAAAGAAATACAAAACAAAAAAAGAAGAGGACAAAACGGAAAAACAAGGAGAAACAGATAAAAATAGGAACATGGAATATCAAAACGCTACTAAGGATAGGCAAAATGGAAGAAATAGCTAAAGAAATAGAATCATATAACCTAGACATAACAGCCATACAAGAAGTAAGATGGGAAGGATCAGGAGAAATAACAAAAGACAAATACACGTTCCTATATAGCGGAGAAGGGAAAAGAGGGAGCAATGGGGTAGCATTCTACATTAGAAAAAAGCTAGTAAAAAACATAATTGAATTTACACCAGTGGACGGCAGGATAGCATTACTAAGACTAAAAATGGAAAATATGCACGTATCATTTATTAACATTTACGCACCTACGGAAGTCGCAGAGCAAGACGAGAAAGACAGATTCTATGAAAATTTGGGTAGATTGTGTGAGGGCCTGCCAAAAAAAGACGAAATTATAATATTGGGAGATGCAAATGCCCAAATAGGGAAAGAGCCGTACCTGAGCGAAGTAAGAGGAAACGGAAAAGGGACAATACACGAGGCAACAAACGACAATGGACACAAACTATGCCACTTAGCAGCAGCCTGCAATATGACGCTTATATCTACAAAGTACAAACACCCCAAAAAACATAAGGCAACATGGAGACATCCGGCAGGCACAACAGAAAATCAAATTGACCACATACTAGCCACGAAAGGGATACGTAACAAGACAATAGACACAAGATCCTACAGAGGCGCACAAGCTGAATCAGACCACTACTTAGTAATAACAAAGCTAAAGAACTTAGACATGAGGAAGCACTACATCACCAAAACGGAAGTAACAAAAGTAAATCTAGAAACTCTCGGATGCCAGGAAACGAGGGAAAAATATCAAGATTCATACGCTAAAAATACACAAAACAAACTAACAAACATTACGGACATAGAGACAATATGGAGAGAAATGAAACAACACATACAGCGTACGGCGGAAGAAGTGCTAGGAAGGAAGACAACAAAAAAAAAAGAATGGTACGACGAAGACTGTGAAAAAGCAAGAAAACTAAAGAATGAGGCAAGAATTAAATGGATCAACACGAGTAGAGAACAAGACAGAAGAGAATACGAAATAAAAAGAAATAACGCAAACATACTATATAGAAGGAAAAAGAACGACTGGCTAAATAACAAACTCGAGGAAATTGAACAAGACAGTAATAACCACAGCATAAAACAGTTCTACAGAAAAATAAAAAACCAAACAAATAAACCCAGAAATAGAACAAGGATTAAAAACAACGAAAGCCAAATAGAATACGAGCCCCAGAAAATAGGAAATATCTGGAAAGACTACTACAAAAAAATATTTAATGCAGAACCAGACAAAATGGAACAACCAGAAGAGGATAGCACAACAGCGCTAGAACAAGAAGACGAATACCCATCAGAAAAGGAAGTCCAAGAAGTAATAAAAAGACTGAAAAACGGAAAATCCCCGGGAGAGGATAGAATTGAGTCAGAACTTCTGAAATATGGGGGCCAACAACTACATAAACAAATACACACTCTAATAAAGCAGATATGGATACAAAATAAAATGTCGGAAGAATGGAACACAGGAATAATAACACCAATTCACAAAAAAGGAAATAAGGAACAGTGTGAGAACTACAGAGCAATAACCCTACTGAATACCACCTACAAAATTTTGGCAAATCTGATAAACAAGAGGCTGAAACTACAAGCGGAGGAAATCCTCGGGGACTATCAAAATGGCTTCAGGCCAGGCAGGTCAACAATCAACGGAATACATATCCTAGAACAAATACTCCAAAAAACAAGAGACTATAACAGAGAAGTTCATGTACTCTTTGTAGACTTTAAGAGTGCATTTGACTCAATCAACAGAGGAAAAATGATGAAAGAGCTAAAAACACTAAAGATATCCCAAACGTTGAGAAAACTTTTAAAAATGACAATACACGAAACCAAAGCAAAAGTGCGATTTCAAGAAACAACAACGGAAGAATTCCCAATAAAAAAAGGTGTAAAACAAGGAGACTCAATCTCTCCCTCTCTATTCAACTTAGTACTAAAAAGCATTATAAGGAACGTGAAACTAGACAAAAAAAGTATTATTACCGACGACATCCAAATAGTAGCGTATGCGGATGACATAACAATAGTGGCAAACTCGAGACAGAAACTAATAAAATCAACAGAAAAAATAGAGGAAGAAGCAACACAATATGGAATGGAAATAAATCAGAGCAAAACAAAATATATGAAAGTAGGAAGAGAAGAAAGGGACACACTAAATACCTTAAAACGCAGAGGCACAATTTCGAAACTGTTACCTATTTCAACTATCTGGGAACGACGATACAACAATCAGGCAAAGATCGGATAAAAGAAAGAATCCTCAAAGGAAACCAAGCCTATGGAAGAAACATGAACCTTCTGAAAAGCAAAGTAATCACCAAGAACACTAAGATAAAAATGTATATGACATTAATAAGGCCAATACTGACGTACGCCCTAGAAACAGCAATAATAAGCAAAAAAGAAGAAGAAGACTTGAGAATAGCGGAAAGAAAAATAATGAGAACAATATTAGGACCAAATATAACAGCAACTGGAGAAAGAAGACTAAAAACCAATAAAGAAATAGAAGACGAACTCAGAGGACAAACTATCACAAGATTTATAAAGGCACAACGTTTGAAATGGGCGGGGTACATCATGAGGAGGACCCCGACGGAGACGCTAAGGAGAATAACACAATGGACCCCACTAGGTCCAAGGAAAAGGGGAAGACCCAAAAAAGGATGGCTAAAACAAGTAGAAGAAGACATAAGTACATTGGGAATAACAGACTGGAAACTGAAATGCAAGGAAAGAACGGAGTGGAAGATAATAACTCGCTAAGCCAGGACACACAAGGATCTGTAATCAACCAAAAGAAAGAGGAGTAATCCCCCTCATAAATAAGATTTCAAGGCGCAACTATGCGTCAGCCATAATCTTAAGATTGCACGGCTTGATGACGATGATGATTGTTTTTACCTGTTAAACGACGGAACGTTCTAAAGTGCATTTTTGACATTCGTCACTTCTCATGTTTTATTTGAAAAAACAGCTCCTGAAACTCTTCAAATACCTGTAGAAAGTTACAGTGATAAAGCTCCATCGTATCCCAACTGCATATTTTGATTTCATCATTTAAAAAATGGTGATTTTGAAGTCAATGACAAGAAATGCTCAAGACAGTCAAAAAAGTTCAAAGACGCTCAATTATTAAATAAAGCCCTTGCTCAAATATTCAAGGAACTTACAGAAACATTAGATGTTGGTAAACAATCATTTATATGGGATGAGAAAGCTCCAGAAGGAAGAAAAATGAATGACACGTGAATTTTGGGAAGGTGTCTTTGCAGAGCTTTTATACATCACGATTTTCTTGATTGTTAAACTGCATAAAAAAGTTTTTGTTTTGTATTGTGGCGAAGGATAAAGAATGGATATATTTTGATAATCCCAATTGAAAAAATCATGGGTAAACCCTGGACAACCGTCCACTTCAATGCCAAAGCGCAATATTCATGGCTATAAGGTTATTCTCTGTATCTAGTGGGACCAGGAGGGCGTGGTTTACTATGAACTACTGAGTCAGAACAAAACCATTACTAGCGACCGCTACAAACAACAATTACTCAAATTAAACGATAATTTGCACCAAAACAGGCTTTCAATAGCTATCAAACGTCGAAAAATGATCCTTTTCACGATAACGCTTGGCCTCATGTTGTTTTGGCAGTAAAAAAAAATACTGCTAGACCTTCAAGGAAAAATTCTCCCCCATATTATATATATTTTAGACTTTTGGTCTTCTCATATCATCTACTCCCTATTTCGTATTCGAGTCTCTCATAGCTTTTGTTACGTATCTTTCCTTTACCTTCTGCATAAGAGACTCTAAAAGTCTTCTTTCTTCTCATGTTTGATCGACTTTTTCACTTTGATGGTATATTTTATTATTCACCCAAAAAAGTTTAGGTTTTTCTTTTTTTATCGCAATGTAGATAACACCATCTTCTTCTTTTTCTTCTTAATTCGCCTTCTTCTGTCGGAGGTTGGCGACCTATCTGACAATTATCGTTCTAGACACCGCTGCTCTGAAAATTTCTGTTGAAGTACAGCCAAACCAACTTCGTAAGTCCTCTAAACAGGAGTTTTGTGGTCTTCCAACTGATCTTCACCCTCTAAGTCGCAATTATTTTGTTTCATCTCCTTTGCCCCTAAATTAATCCAAACATTATTTTCTCGGCAACATTGTTTCTAGCAACTAATTTTTTTAATATGCTTTCGCAAACTATAAATTACACTGTTACTGTTAACAGTTTTTGCCAAGCCAATCTTTTGGGCGTGGAAGCTATCAAAATTTAGAAATTGAAATAAAAGACTAAGAAAGGGTGACAGAAAGAAGCTAGGGGCAGAATTAAGACACAAGTGGTACAGGGTAGATAGACATTCTTTTTATGTCCTTCTCAGGTAACAAAATTAATGAACTTAATCGATTTATCTATTTAGTGTGTTACTGTATCAATAAAAATATAATAACATAAACCCTCAACGATCTTTAAAAACCTTACCAACGGTGCACTTTTCTTCAATTTTGTGGGACAGGCCGGGGAAGACCTTCTCCGACACCGTCGTCACCGTCTGCTTCCAGTCCATTCCCAAAAAAGTTGTAAGGAATGTCAATAAACGGCACCACAAAAACGCGCTGTCGAGGTTAATTAGATCGATGTTTGTGTAGTAATTGTAGTTTCCATAGCTACCGTACGAACAATTCGAACAGGCACCGGGGCTGACCGTTTGGTCGGTGCCAATTTATCTTTCCGACAATGGAATAGAATTTGCCCGAAAGCATGAATCAAGCGGTATTGATTCATGAAAACGGTTTTACGCAGATAAGATAAGGTAGGCGTGTTTTTAGTCAGAACTGTGCAATCTTTGCTGCGAGATGGATTATTCCAACGACTATGGACCCATTTGCAACTTAAAACAGTAAGTGCGCTTTGTAGGGTATTTTTAATTGGAAGATTAACTCTACCATTATAGAGCCGAAAGCTTGCTAGGCGGCTACTGCTGCTTTGACATTATTAACATAGAGGATCTCCTCGGAAAAATATTCACGCATAAAGAGTACTGGTCCAGCTTCGAACAAATAGAAGAGGACATCAAAGAGAGCCTCCACGAAACGTACGAGGTCTTGCATTTACATTTCAGGGACCACAATCTGCAGATGGCGCTAAAAGCTTCTTTAGACTGCATGCTTTTCAACAAGCTGCACGACTTTCTCGTGTCGCTGCTTCACCACATATTTGAACGCGACGATAGGCACTTCCTCGACAAATGCGTGGAGCTGTGCAGCGAGAACGTCACCGCAGAACAACTCGGAGCTCCGGAAGATTACGCCATCCCCTTTTTGGCGGCGGTATTTTTCTGCCCTCTGGCGTCATTTTTGGTGTGTACACAACCTCTTTACAGGTGGTAGAGTTATCCAGCTTGGATCACCACAAGAGCCCGTTAGAGAAGCTGCAGTGCCTCTGCACCACGTACGACCTCATTTTCGCCGAGCTGAAAACGGCTCTCATCGACATCATTTCCAAGTTTTCGAGTACGGCAATAAGGCGCAGTTTGATTGGTGCTGATTTTGATTTTTCAGACAGCGAAAGCGAAATTCCCGTGGTGAACAATTCAGACATCATCCCCATTCTCATGCTGGTCATCGTGCGGTCGAAATTGCTGCATGTTTTCAGCAACATGCATTACATAGAAGCCTTTGTTGGGTGCTTAAAGGACAATGACACTATGAGGTCTCTATATAAGTATCTCATTATTTGAAGATGCATATTGAAATTTATTTCTAGGCACGTGTTTGGAAGCTTCAAAGAAGCGGTGCACCAACTGGAAGGGGTGACCAAAGAATCTTTGAAGCCAAAGTGCGAGAAGGTTTGTCGGGATTTGGATTTGATACGGCTGATGAAAATGCTGGAAGAAATAAATTCGAACAATAAAGGCCCTGGTATGATGACCCCTTTGGATGGACAGTTGTTGAGGATTACCGATCTTATAGTTATTTCTACTAATGAAAGTCATAACGTAGAATAATTTGAAGATCGTGATCGTATTATTTATTGATAATTTAATTTTGTATCATTATAAGAAGAAGCTTTTCACGAAAATATAGTATTTGCATTTTTGGTGTTGTGAATTTATGTCGCCCAAACTAAATACAGCATTACCCTAAAGTCTAAATAAGATCTGAAACGTTAAAAAGAAGAAATTGCCAACTAATTTTATATACCACACAAATAAAACGCATTTTGTGCAAAACAAACGTGGGCTATAGAGGGCGTGTTAAAGTAAATGGAGGCAGTTGAATGTTTCTTTGTAAGAACATCTGGATTGCTTTTTAATATGATAAAGAAAAAAATCCATAACCGTTTATGGGCTCATTCGGGAAAACTTGTTTCTATAGGCAACTGTGGCCAATATAATAGGAAGGTAACGACTGAATGCGGAAGAACAATGTACGAAACAAAGAATGAAGACAAAAGCAACTTCGTCTGAATAACTGGCTATATCAAATGAGTAGAGGTATGACAAAAGCTAAGCAAAGACTAGGCCAAAATATCAATGAACCAGACACCCACAAAGATCATCTCATGTAGCCCATTATTAGCAAAACTGAGTAGTAGTTTGTTTTAGCAGCCACATTTTTTAAGTATATTCCTCAACTTAATCTGATCTTAACCTAGCCTTAATCTAACTTTAACCTAATCTAAGGTTAATCTAAAATAAAAGCATAAAAAAATCATTTTTATAAAAAAAATTTGGTCGACCCAAACCAAATCAAACCTAACCCAATCTAACTTTAACCTAAGGCTAACCCAACCCTAACCTAACCTTACTCTAACCTAATCCTGTGTGTGCCAAAAATAAATTTTATTTTTGTAATCCAAGTGTATAGATATATACTTTTTATTTAAAAAACACAGCCGCTAAACTCAACTTTAGCCCAAAACCTCAGCTGATGCCTCCAACATAAACGCAAAATAAAGTGAACTCTCTAGCACCAATCTAGGCAATTTTTAACAAGTGGCGCCATCTGTTAACATATAATATATCTTTAATATATGATGTTATTTAATATGATTATTCTAATTAATTTATGTCTTTTAAACGATGCACCTCCGGTGAAAATTTTTATATTTTTTGTTCCTGTTCTTAAGTGGGGTTCATAAATAAATAAATAATCAACTATAGTCCAACAGTCTG
Organism: Sinelater perroti; assembly: GCA_036346155.1. Lineage (NCBI taxonomy): Eukaryota > Metazoa > Arthropoda > Insecta > Coleoptera > Elateridae > Sinelater > Sinelater perroti. The sequence continues at coordinate 248,903 of JARFIY010000209.1, read as the reverse complement.
CAAAAGTGCAAGGCAAAATTCTTCTGCAATACTTAGCAATAATACTGTAATAATACTTTTGACGCACTCTATATATTAACTTTATTTTTACCAATAACATTTACATATTACATTGCTCTTATCAAACGATAACATAGGAAGCAGATAAACTGCTTTTTTCGTGCTAATAAAAGGGAACAGCTCTGGCAAAATAAATCCGAAATGAACTGCACACGCCAGGTATTGATTTCGAACGGGCCAGTGCGAGTGCAATCACCCCTAATCTGATTTGCTGATGGCAATCACATGACAGCGCCGATTATTATTGGTTTTTGGTGAACGCCTCGAGTGGATCCATAACCTCAACCCGAATCGTCGAAATGGACCACAAGAGCGGAAACTCGGCGATTCTGGACGTCGTGATCGAGAACAAGGACATATCCAGCCTGCTAAAAGACCGGGACCACGACCGCTCGAGCCTCTGCAGCAACTCCACCGTGGAGAATTCGCTGGTGGGTGTCGCTGCCCGGTTATCGGTCGCGCCTAATCAATTATTGACAGGTGCAGTCGCCCAGCTTGGAAAGCTTCTCCACCCTGCCTGATACAGAGGTGCTGTCTGAGCTGAACGTAGACGAGAACTCCGACCTGTGTGTGAAGGTGGACAATCCGCAAAAGCACCTGGACACTCTGGAAACCTACATCACTTTCCGCATCACCACCCGGGCGGCCAGGATTGAGTTTTCGGAGAACGAGTACGTAGTGAGGAGGCGCTACAATGAATTTGCATGGCTGCGGCAGAAGCTGGTGGAGTGCCATCCGTTCTGCATAGTTCCGGTAGGGGGTGTGGGCTGATGCCATGTGAGTACTGACCGGTTCTGTTGCAGCCGCTGCCCGGCAAGCACACTTTGATAGGGCAGCTAGACAGATACTCTAAAGACTTCATTTTGGTTCGGATGAAACTGCTGAATACGTTCATGTGTCGGGTGGTACAGCATCCCATTCTGAGTTGCAACGAACACTTTAAGATATTTATCACAGCAAATCAATCTGTAAGTTGCACTTTGTTGTGTATAATTCTTGTATCATTATATAAATATTTCCTCAATTTTAAATAACGCACAATTTAAGTTATTCTACTAATTGCACACCATCCAATATACTCATAATTCATATTATGATACCCTGAGGGAGTTTTTTCTCAAATTATTTTACCTTATATCACCAATCACTTATAATAAATGAACACGAAAAATAATACTTAATATCAGACGAAACATCAATAAACACTAAACTTTGCTTGCACTAGCACCTACACATATAAATGAATATTGTTTGTTATTAAGTGAACATAAAATTAGTCTTGCTGTGCATTTTAGGATTTCAACCTGCACCGTAAGCACCGCGCCTCTACTGGAAACAAGGTCACAATGAACGGCGACTTGATCTCGACACGCTCCAGCCTGAAGAACCGCCACATCGAATTTGAAAAGATGAAGGACTACCTGAGCGTACTGGCAGAAAAGCTGGTCTCTGTGGAAAAAATCGCAAGCAGGATCACCAAGGAGCGTCACGACTTCGTCACCGAACTGCAAACCTTCTACCCCATTTTCACTAACTGGTCAGCTTGCGAGCCCGAGCTCGCGCCGCTTCTGCACAACATTGCTAATGCTATTGAACGAAGCACCTTTGCACAGAGCGCACTCATCACCAGCTTTCCCAACACCGTCAGCAGTCCTATCAAGGAGTTTCTGATGTACATCGATGTTGTGAAGGAGACCCTGCACAAGCGCGAGGCTTACCAGCATGTCTATGAAACCTCTCTGGATGAGCTCAGCAAGCGGCGTACTGAAAAAGATCAGGTAAGTAGCTCTATTCGACCATAATCTACTATAACTCGTAACAAATTCCTGCAGCTTCTTGCAGTTCAGAATGTATCTGCAAATTCTGGATTTTCCCTGTGGAAGCAGCCTAGTTGTGATGAGAAGCTAGAAAAGCTTGGCGTACATATTCCGCAGCTGGTGAAGAAAGTGGAGACAAATCAAGACAATTTGGAGTGCGCCAATGAATCTCTAAGGAGTGATCTCGAGCGGTGGCAGCAAGAGAAGCAGAAATGCTTGAAGAAGATTTTGCTGAACTTTGTCAATAAGCAGATTGAGTATTACGAGAGTAGCGTGAATGCATGGGAAGCTGCAGCCTCTGACCTGGCAGCTCAGAATATTTCATTGCGCAACACAAAGAAATGACTGTTAAGGATTTCTTAATTTGCTTCTCACACATACATTCCCAGGCTATGTAAATACTGTAACTACCAAATACTCTAGCTTTATTAGCCAACTCGCTGTAGCTATTTATTGACTATTCTTTAATAAATATTTGTTATTTATAAAAAGTTTGCTATTCTACTGCAAGCAAAACAATATTTTGCTGCATGGTCATCTTCAAACTTCTTTAAGAAGCTAAAAGCTGATGCTGGCTGTGTTGAAACCCGGTGAGAGAAACCTGTCGCCTCGGCAGAACTTAGATTCATAGATTTACTTTCTATAGGGCCCTGTGATTTGAAAAATTATATGCAGACACAAATTTGATTAGGATGTTCACCTGACACAGCATGCAAGTGTTGTTATGCTTCAAAGTTTTGTCGGGGCATAGCTTATCGCCAGTCCTCACAACTGTTGATACTGTTGCTGGGTAATTGATTTGCAAGTCGTCCACGAATTTTTCCATCAAGCCCTGTATACTTTGACGTGACTCTTGTGGTGTAGCTAGGAAGCTGACAGGCTCCAAGCTATGCAGGACGTTGTACAACGCAAGCTCTTTGATGGTGAAACTGCGTAACGGTCTCACTATATTTATATCTGTGCGAGAGTCAACTACACCCTAAAAACTTCAAGATATCTAATAGTTCTAAAGGCACCGAAGGACCTGTTTCTGCTTACATACTTACATGTACTTCTTAATTGTTTTACTAACTAAAATCTTAATCAAACAGGGTGGGACAAAACTTCCTAATTTCAAAGAAAAGTTATAAAACGAAGGGTGGGGGGATTTTATTAAATATAGATAATTAGAGGCTTTGTCTAAAGAGGCCTTTAGTAACTAACATTTAGAAGAATGATTAGAACTTTGTTATCATATAATGTACTTTTCAGACGCGTTTCAGCTTGCGCTGAATCAATTTTTGTGGGTAGGGAACTTCAGAAGTACTGGTTCTATAGTGAGAAGATGAGAAAGACCTCCAAGTGAGCAAACACGGAAAACGTCGATGTTTCGTTTTGCAGTCTCCAAGGCGATCTGCGCACAAACATGCTGTTGAGTCTTCACGTCTCCAGTCTACTGTACGCCGAATTTTGCACCAACACATTCGTCTTCATCCAATATAAGATGATTGTAGTATGGGAACTTCCCGAATGTGACTGCCAAAATGTGTAAAAACATCTTGGAAAGCGTGCCACATATATAATAGTTTTCGTTACTGACGAAGCACATTTTCACTTGTTGGGATGCATTAAGAAACAAAAGTAATGAGTTTGGAGATATCCATAAAAGTCTTCTCCACAGCAAATGTGTCGCTGGTATATGTCTATTAAAGTTGGTATCATCGGATTGTATTTTTTTTTTAAGAGGGAGGACAATGTGTTACTCTTGGCTCCAATCAATATGTAGAAATGATCTGATAATTTTACGCACCAAGTCTTGATGCACTCCAATTGGAAAAGTTTGGTACCAACAGGATGAGTCACAGACCACACAGCAAGAGGTGACTCCTGGACGCCTAATGCCTCAACTAAGTAACGTTGCTTGGCCAGTCCACTCATCAAATCTCACCCCACATGACGTTCCTATGGGAATATCTCAAGACTCTCAAGTCCAAAGTTGCCATATGCTTTGATCATCATGAGTTTTGGATTAGTGTTTTTAATTGTTGTCTATTTATTTTTTGTGTCTTGGTATCTTTATGCACATGTTTTGTTACTTTATTCTCAACACACTTTGGAAAAACAGTTTGGATCCATACTTGAGCTTTTTTCTTTTCTTTTATTGGTTTTAGTTTTTGAATTTGTAGGTGTGTTTGTATTTTCTTCATCAGTTGATCTCTCTGTATTATTTACGTTTTTCAGATGTAGTTTTCCTTTTATCAATTCTTCCTTCATGCCCTCATTACTTCTTTCTTTGCTTAATAATTAATTGGTACTCATTTCTCTTACTCTTATCTTTGTATATCTGCCTATTTATTATTAGTTTATTATCACATATAGCCATAATTTTCTTGTATCTTTCAGTTAAAGTGCAATATATTTTTCAGTGTTCAAATTCAGGAAGATAATCTATATTTTATTCAAATTAGTTCTTTTGTTCCTTTTAAAATCGTGATTTTTATTTGTTGTTAATAAAAATTTATGGATGAATTTTACTGCTTGGAATAATGGTTAGATTTCATTCTGTAATAAAGCTGTACATCGTCAATATTCGCCAATTCTCTATTATATATTGTATCACGAGTTTCTACCTGATTTATTATTAATTTTTCTTGCATATTTCCCTTAAATGTTCATTATTTTTTTCTTCTTCAAATCCTTTTGCAAGCTTTTAATTTTGTATCATATCTTTTATTCAGCTATCTTCACCATTTTAAAGATCAATTCAAATACATCCCTAACTGTCTGATACAGCAATATTATCATAAAATTTAAGACCCGACTCCACCTTATTTTAGGCTACACCAGCCTAAAATTATTTTTTAACTAATCATTAGCATCAACAACAAATTAGTTTGGACTACCATCATAAAGGAAAAGAATAAAAAATTTTGCAACTAATGATTTGACTGTTGACATAAATATAAGGATGTGAGCATCATTAGGAAAGCTACATTTTAGACTAGGTGGTGTGGCGGCCTTTCGCCCTTGAACCGTCTGTGTTCGAGGCGGTGTTGGTGACTTCGATGTCTTGCTATCGCACACAAAAACGACAGATGGGCTTTTTTTCGCTCGGCTTGAGCCTGCATACGCATGTCGACAAGTGCTCTCGCAGCATAATTTCCCATAAAATAATCTACCGGCAAGTGCGGTCACGTTATAATTTACCCGCAGTTAATCCCCCGCAAAGCCAGGCGCGAAGACACCATCATATACGGTGGCCACCAGGAAATCAACGCAATAAAGCAGTCCGAAACCGATTATAGGTGCGGCTGTTTAAGGGACGATTTGGGCCTCAGCGTTTCCCCGCAACGGCCGTAAATTGTTCCCCATACCGCACCGAGGGCATGGCTATTTACACGCCTGCCTATCCACTAGGTATCGAGGTGCACATTAAAAAATCGTATCAACTGTTATGCAGCATCCACCGATTTTCACTATTTCAAAGCAAAAATTGCAGATAAACATAAAAAAAATCACTGACACCACTTTTTAGTGCATACCCTAAATATGTAAGCAGAAACAGGCTTTAACATTACAATATCATACGCCGCATGAGCTCCTCGGCCAAGAGAGACGCACGTTAGTAGTTGAGCTGCCACATCATTGCTTAAATCAGAAGTAAATATTGCCTGACAACTCAAAAGCTTGGCAACATCTAAGAGCAAATTGCGCCTAAAACGTAGCACTCACATCACTGCAACAAATCAGTACATGCTTACTCTTGTATCCTTAACAACTCCTGAAAAATAGTCAAATTGCACGTTTTCTTGATAGCACCCTTGATCTCCGCTGCATCTCCCATATTAACTGGAATGTTCGTAAAATCTTCCTGAACGAGACTATTCAGTTGTGTTGGGTTAAGAACGTACTGAGTTAGTGAAATGAAGTACACCTGAAATCCAAACCTCCTAACTTCTTCATCAATTTGTTTCATAATCGTTTTCCTTTGCATCATAGTCAAATTGTAGTGATCTGTAAATTCATCAATTTTACGATCAAGAAAAATTTTACCTGAGCGGCGCACTTTCAACGTAAATTACAATAGGCTTGAAACGTATCCTCTTTGGAGTGGCTAAGTCGAGCCCTGAGCGCAGAAAATGTAGAAGGGCTGTGCTTGGATGACCTGGCGTGTAGCTGACCAGGACATTGTCATCTGGGCGCACCACCCGGTGCTTGCCTAGCAGAGCCTTGAATTTGTGTACGATAGCAGCAATAAAGCACTCTTTGCAATATGGATATTTGCTGTGGAGCACAACCGTTGGTTCTTTGGTTCTGCATTTTATGCACATTTTTCCTATCCTAAAATGAAGCGAATGTACCATATATGGCTTGAAGAACTTATTGAACATATTTTACAAACTGATCGTGGGTTTGCCTTGCATAAATTTAGAATTTTCTTGATCTTCGATGTCATCTCCTACGCTACACATTGCTGCCCTTAGATTATTTATTAGTTTAATAGCTTAAAATTAATTTATATTCTTTCTATCAAGCATATTTTAGGTTATAAAGCGTGATGCTATACAGCGTTGCCAATTTTCTTAAGTTGATTTATTATAGCCTTGTAAGAGTTATTGCACCACAAAATATAGTTTATATTTAAATAATCTGTTCGTTGTAATTTATATTAAAATATAATATACATTTTTATATAAATACTTATTTCATTAAAGAATGGCAACATCGTAAATAACATCTCTAACCTTCTAATAATTTATTAGAAATACTTTGCAGTAGTAAACATGAGTAAAGAGGAACCCCCTGTAAAGGTTTGTAGTTTGAGTATGTTTATCATCGATTAAGGTTGATCGGAACTAAATTTTAGAGGTACAGAAAAGAGGAAGACAAGGAGCAATCAGATTCCGACGATTCAAACTATGTCCCATACGTACCCGTAAAGGAACGCAAGAAGCAGCAGCTCTTGAAGCTCGGGAGGCTGGGCCAGATCAAGGAGGCCGAGCAGAACAAGATAAAGTCCTCCAGTGAGAACGACACGGACTGTGATGATGGTGAAGAAGAGCAGGTGTGGGGCCGTAAGAACAACATTTCCTTGCTAGACCAGCACACGGAGCTCAAGAAGCTGGCAGAGGCTAAGAAGGTAAGCGCGGTAGAGCGGCAGCTTAAAAAGGAAGAGGAGATTCTTGAGAGCGTTGCCGAGAAAAAGGCGCTGATGGGTGTGTCAGAACTGGCAAAGGGAATTCAGTACAGCGAGCCCATAAAGACCAGCTGGCGGCCCCCGCGGTACGTCCTTGAAATGCCAGAAAGTAGACATGAACGACTAAGGAATGAGTTGCGAATTCTGGTTGAAGGAGAAGACATTCCAGCTCCGTTAAAATCATTCAAGGAGATGAAATTTCACAAGAGCATTTTAACTGCACTGGAAGAGAAGAAAATAAAGAAACCCACACCTATTCAAATTCAAGGAATTCCAACGGTTTTATCCGGGAGGGATATGATTGGCATAGCTTTCACAGGTTCAGGGAAGACTTTAGTGTTTGTCCTTCCACTGGTCATGTTCTGCTTAGAACAAGAAGTAAAAATGCCTTTTATCAGAAATGAGGGTCCATATGGTCTCATAATTTGCCCATCCCGAGAGTTGGCGAAGCAAACCTTTGATATCATCCAACATTTTTGCAACAGCTTACAGAAGCATGGCCTGCCAGAAATACGCAGCTGTTTAGCAATAGGAGGAGTGCCTGTTTCCGAGTCCATTGAAATCATCCAGAAGGGTGTGCACATTATGGTTGCAACACCAGGCCGATTGATGGATATGCTCGAGAAGAAGATTGTGCGCTTAAGCGTTTGTCGGTATCTCTGCATGGATGAAGCCGACCGCATGATCGATTTAGGGTTCGAAGAGGATGTCCGAACAATATTTTCTTACTTCAATGGGCAGAGGCAAACGTTGCTGTTTTCAGCAACTATGCCGAAGAAAATCCAAAATTTTGCTCGCTCGGCTCTAGTTAAACCTGTTACAATTAACGTTGGACGAGCAGGCGCAGCTTCGATGAATGTCGTGCAGGAAGTCGAGTATGTGAAGCAGGAAGCCAAGGTTGTGTATCTTCTAGAGTGCCTGCAGAAAACTCCTCCCCCAGTACTGATTTTTGCTGAGAAGAAGCAAGATGTTGACGCCATTCACGAGTATTTGCTGCTGAAAGGAGTAGAAGCTGTGGCTATTCATGGAGGCAAGGACCAGGAGGAGCGTTCTCGCTCGGTGGAGGCTTTCCGCAAGCAACAAAAGGATGTGCTTGTTGCCACAGATGTGGCCTCAAAGGGGCTGGACTTTCCTGACGTCCAGCACGTCATCAACTATGATATGCCCGATGATGTGGAGAACTATGTGCACCGGATCGGCCGCACGGGTAGATCTGGCCGGCAGGGTTTGGCTACCACGTTTATTAATAAAGCAAATGACGAGTCTGTGCTACTGGATCTGAAACATCTCCTGATGGAGGCTAAGCAGAAAGTGCCCAACTTCTTGTCTGAATTGTGCTCGGAGAGCGAGAAGTATCTCAACCTTGGAGACGAGCGGGGCTGCAGCTACTGTGGCGGCCTGGGGCACAGAATCACCGACTGCCCAAAGCTAGAGGCGCTGCAGAACAAGCAGGCTTCCAATATTGGGCGGCGCGATTATTTGGCCAACACTGCGGCAGATTATTAAATAGATTTATCTGTAATTTATTCCAAATTTTATTGATAGGCTGTAGTTAAGGCTGTTGATTTGTTATTACAATATTTTAAATAAATTTTAATTTCAAGTTTATCTTAAATCATATGAGGGTATTACATAAACGGATTTTTCTTCAATCATATGAGGGTATTACATAAACGGATTTTTCATAAACTTATATTATATTTAGAAATGCAACAGATATTGAAGTAGAAACAAAAGAGGTTCAAAATGTGGGGCATTTGGTGGGGAGAATATGCAATCCATACACTTATCGGATAAACTATACACAAGGCTTTTCTGTGCTCCGAAGAAGAGAGATGAGATTGTAGGTTGCCCAACTTAGCCTTGGCCCTTATAAAGTTTATTCCACAGTCAAAATAGATTGTCCTGCAGTTGCTTCTATATAATGGAAATCACTTAAATGCAGGGAGAAACACCTGTGTGGAGAATTTTAATACCAATTCTAATTGGATGGTTGTGGTTGTCAAACACATATAGAGATATGGACTTCGGTAACGCTGTAACACGCTCAGTTGGACTCAAATTCCACGACAATCTATCGGATTTTGTCCCACAGCAACATACAGCCAAAGATCAACCTTTGTTCTATCAAGTTTGCAATGTAGAAGAAGAACTCTTCGATCAACACAGAACTACTTCCAAGTTGACAGTAGATTTACGTTGGATGACTACATATATGGTTCGGATCAAATTGGTCAATGGGAAGGTGGCACATAACGCTAGATGACGTTTGACTTATTGCATAACAAGTGGACTGATAGACTCCCTTGTACAAGCTCTGCCATGAGATAGATCTCCTCTCTGAGGCATCACAAAATCCTCCAATGACAATCTTGATTTTCCAGTGACGCTGTCACGTTTAGAAATTCGTAGTTTAGTTTGAGGAGAGTTCCCTCAAATGTTTTCCTCTTACATAAAGAGGACTGATCCCAATATAGTCCTTCATGACAAAGGGTTTTGATTAAATATTTTGTGGGCAAAATGACTGGAGATACAAATCCAATAGATATTCCTTTTTGTGGATGCCATTTCAAACTCGGAACCGGTAGACTACAATCCCTATCAAACTCTTTTGCATTTCCTTGTAAATCTGAGAAATCAGGGATTTGATCAACTAAATTTGAGGATCATTTTACTAATCTTCCCTCTCCAGAAGTCTGGAGGCTTCTGACAGCAACTGGATCAGTCACCAAGTTATCTGTAAAAATGTCAGGAGAAAGAAGCTGGACAGCTAGCGGGTAGTTCACTTTATTGACTAGATGCCTTTAACATCATTTTCTACTACACTTAAGAATTTTAATCATAACAATGTAGTTTATGGGCATGGGTGCTGGGGGTGGGTTCAGCTCCTATTACCTTATCAATTTTCTAGGGAGTGAAAAACTCGCCGTCAGCTAATTCCAAATGATGAAATATTAACCTGTTGAAATTCTTTCTCCCAACCCCAAGGCACACATGAACGTACATTCTGACATGCCCTATAATTGACATTTCTCGACTTCCTGTTTCAACAATTGTTATATGACTGCTCAAAGATAAGGAAAATATCTAATGAAATGTGTGCTCACTTCTTCCTAAAAAAGATTAGTGATGAAAAATTTTTTAGTGCCAACCATTTATAATCACCCTAAGTGTAATAAATTGTCTTAATTTTTAGAATAATAATTTTTTAATAGTAAGGATCTATCAGTACAGCTGCAATATGTTCTTGGAGATGGTTCATGGAATATTGTATTTTTTTTCCTGTTGATGTCCCAAAAATGATTGACAAAACATGTCGAGTATCTGATGTAGATGGTAAATCAGACATGTATTTAAAATGGACTAGACAAATATTTGGCCTATTGTGGGGAGGGTCGACAATAGTATTGACACTACAGTGATAGGTAATTAAATAGGAAGATAGACATTTACCATACACTGTATACAAAACGCCTTCATAAAAATTCGGACCACCATCCAAGTCAAAAAAAGAACGTGAATATATCAACCTCAATTGTTACACCAGGACTTAAAACGTCTGAAGCAATCACTACAAGCAATTGTTATTCACACACCAAACCCAACAGATATGCAAAAAAACTGCCATAGCTGAACATATTCTAGAAAATCCAAATCATGAAATCGACTTTAGGGATTGTTTTGCCTAATTGTAGGAATTATTACCCGAGATTATGCAAGGAAGCTGGGGAAACTTGTAAATATAAGAATAATTTTATAGAGATGACTTTTATTTATTTGAGTCTTGGTTTTTGACGCAGCTATTGTTGAAGAGTTGTTACCTGTAACAATCCTGATGACAGCAATCCCTACTACTATCCCTACCGCATATGCGTAAGTACCAAGGCTAACGCCTCTTCTGAAAATGTACGCCACGATTGTGGAAAAAACGTTAACCGTTTTCAAAAGCCTAATAGCTCAAATTGGCACAACCTGTTGTGTTCACCAAATCTGCTTCAACTGTAAGATGAGTTTTATCTGCCACCTTACCTTGAACTGCTGTTTCAAATCATTCGTATTCATTCTGTTGCCAACTCCTTTCACTACTCTAGCTACGGGACCAATTCTGATCTCATCAATACTTAAGCCTATAACCAAAAAGTCAGATGTAAAAAAACCCATACATTTTGCGTTTTGAAACTACATTAGAAAAACTCCTGTGGAACAGCATATGGGATATTGATAATACTTTTATCAGAATTGAAATTTCTTATTCGAAAACCTATCGATAACTAGAAAAAGCGAAATGGATTTTTGGGCTACAGTACAATCAAAGGACCACTATCTTGTGGGAAAAAGTTACATCCTCTTTTATCCAATACTATTCTCTCTTTATGGTGCTTAAGAAAGTTCGAATGCAACTTAAAAACAGAAATTTGGTTAGGAAACTCAAGAAAAAGATTATGGATAAGAAATAACTATAGATTACTAGTATGGATTATAAAACGTAACACAGGTATGTAAGTAGGGAGGGATAGATGCCATGCATATTCTGTGTTGTGTAAGAGATGGCACCAAATTGAATTGTCACTAACCAGGGAGTATATAGTGGCTCCATCTTATGTTACCAATACAAACTGCAACTTTTAGATGAAAAGATTCAACTCTACAAACTTCAGTTGCCGCTTGTCTGACCAGATCCCCTTCCATTTACTTAATGCTTGCAAAAATTAGAGATAATGATCTTTGCTTCTTCAGAATTATAATATTTAAGAGAAGATCCTTGCAGCCTCTTTAAAATAACTAGTTGGAAGTAGTGCCATAAAAACTGACAATGCAACTGGTACATTGTTTCAGGATTTTCATTCATATTTGTATTAAATGAACAACTGTAATACCATTTTGTGATGCAAAACTATTATAAATGGATAATGATATGAGAAGTTAAAAAAGTAACTGCTCTGGGCTACTCTCTCAATATGTTAGTTACAGCAAACTTCCATAATGTTATCCTACAGTTCCAGAAGGTTCATAAGTGTTTAGGCAATGAAAGTGTGTTGTCAAGGCCGTACCATTCAGCCATTTATACTGAATTAAAAAGTGTTTACAATTACAACTTGGAACCGTGATCAATCATGTAGCAATTGGCCTGTTCCTCAGAATGTTTCTATGTTCTTGTAGTTATTTTTTTTTAATTAGTTCTAACTATTTTGTCTCCAATTTTGACTCACTAAAATGATTTCTTCGTGTTCCTTTTAATAAAGTAGGGTGAGGATCAGGTATCTAGTAAGGCTAAAATGTTGCAATGAAGGTAGAACTGGAGTGGCCTGATACTAATCACAGGTATCACTCAGGAGAAATAAATGAGTAACTTACCCCCCTCCCTTCAGTTTAACTAATGAGACAATTAGGAAGTGCTTCAAAAGGAACATGAAAAACATTATACCAATTATGTTCAGTTACCTAAGTAATTGCATTTGTAGACTTTCAAATCCAATTAATTGTTGGATTTCGTGGTGCTTGGGACCACAAGGAAAATGGATCAATTATACTCATTCAGAACTGCTGCTCTCGGAATGAGGTATTTGAAACCAGATGAAAATTGGAATAATATAACTTCATAGGCAGTACTAGTATGACTGCAATTATCCATATATAACTGATGCTAAGGGACGCTAATAGCACAATAATCCTAGTAGCATGAAAAGTTGTAAAACATTGGTATATTTAGTATATGTAGCATAAACTACTTAAGGAATCTGAGGGAAGGTTGAACTATAGAAGGCAGGCTGGTTATTCCTTCCAAGTAGCTACCTTCTAGACAACAGTATTAGAGGCAGTGGAAACAATATAATGAATATGCGCTAGAAAGGTCCTGGATCAAGTTTAAATAACCACCAAGAAAGAATCATATCATTAGACGCATAGTCAGATCAATAGCCTCTTTCAATCATTGAGAGACACGCACATTTCTATTCACACTATTTCTAAGCATTATAATTACATAACTATTGACAGTCCATCAGCATCATTTGGTGAGGAATGGTTTGGTTACGCATCACTTTTGCTAACTAATCAGTTTTGTTTGAACACTGACTACCACTTGAGTATGAGGAGTCACTAAACAGCACATAAATTCCACCACCGAAACTGGTAGCATTGTGGTGTACAAAGTAATCTATGATCCTTGGTCTTCTCTAGTAGTGATTAAAGAAACATTGACGAAATGGCAATACATTTAGAAGATTCTGCCACCTTGGCAAAGCATGGCTTCTACAATTTTCAATCCTCGTGCCGACGTACAACATGGATTATTCAGGACTGCTTTTGTTCTGTTAATATCCTTCTTCAGAACGATCAGATAATTTAAAAACAGGCATGACGTTTGAAATATTTTTCTGTTAAAATAAATTTCATATTTTTGAAACTTACATCTGTAGTTCCTAGTATTTCAGATTTATAAAGGACTACATTCCTACCTTTTACCTAAAAAATTTCAGTTGGTGGATGTTAGTATGCCAAAAGGCAATAGGAATTGTGTTAATATATTTTTATAACACACATCATTGCTCCAGTGAAGAAGCGAGAAGAGTAGGGAAATTTTTTTTCTTCTTTGCATACCTTCTCAAATTATAATATACCCAACATTAATGCATCTGTAAAATGGACAAGATGAATAGGTCCCATAAAAGAAAGTTTTTATACTTTTCGCTCCACTGCTGGAAGGAGTTTATTTGCCTTGAAAAGACAGAATACCAGGTAGATAAATCCATTAAGGTACTAAGTAGAGGGTTAGTCTGTACAGATATATCTCTATAGTCTGTTACGTGTCTTCTAAAGTACCAGAACAATAATTATTTTTTTCTGAAAGCAAATTAACTGAAACATCCACAAATTCGGTGTTTATGAAGGTTCTCAACCAGCACACTTATTAGTAAATGTAATTGGTTATTAGTGCTGCTAGGGTAGTGTCACCTTTCCCTCATAAAAATGGAGAAAAGCCTAAAATAACATTTGAACTCCTTTTTAGTAATTACACCTGTGTGAGGTTTAAGCTTCAGGAATCACTACTACAAAACTGGATATGTATCAACCTCTGTTGATCATATCTGTAGAACCGCAAATACTGAAATAATATTATGGCACACTACATTACATAATATAGCATGATCTATTAGTTGTAATCTCTACAAACTTTGAACATCTTCTGACATCGATTTAAAGTTTATACAGAGTCGTTACCTCATGTTTCTGTAAAATTAATGATCTATTAAATACCACTTAAATCATAAGATCAAATAAAACACTTTGTAACATGTTAAAAGCAACAACTTAGGTTTTAGTAATACTTAAAGGTGATTTTGGAGGGAGAAACAAAATTGGGCTACAAACTCAAAGAAATGAAGCAAGGGAAGGCCAGGTATAACAAAACCAACTTGCCTACATTGTTTTTAATTTGAATGGAAAAAGAAAATCAGGAGGAATAAAAAACAGAGCTCGATGAAGAAACAGCACAGTAATTTATTGTTGTTAATAACATCCAATGAACTGCAGTTCCACTGAAACAGCCAAACAAAATACGAACACAGCTAGGATATACCCTGGGAGTCTGCACGAGGTGCGGTGGGAACAAACGTTTAACGGCCGCTACTTCTAGTCAAAAATAAAACATAACAGCTAGACTTACAAAAATAATATTTTCACATCTAAAATTAATGTACATGTTCGATCATCTCAATAAATATTTACAGGGAACTAATAAAAGTAATATCATGTTCGAAACTGCTAATTAATTGTAGCATAAATAATATTGTCTAAATGGTTCAGCTTCATGCACCACCATTACGCCCATTTCCCTGTCTGTTTATATTGCACAATCACAGCACAGAACTCTTTCCCAATTAAACCCAAAAGCAACGATTACATCAAAATGAGCATAACGTGATGCGGTCAGTAACAAGATAAAATGGAAACGAATTCCATGCAATACAGGTCTGGAATATCGACGCTCAGTATCCATAAGAATAATCCAAACTTAAACTACTACAGTCAATTTACATTATGGAATGTAGCTGGTGGTATTAACTGGCAAACATGTTCTGTTGAGAAGCATCGTTCTCAAAATCGCTCCAGGCGTTGTTCAGTTCCATGAAAATCAGCTTTGCGACTTTTTCGTTTTCAGTCCCTACTTGCTGCACAACAAAGCAGTAATAGGAATAAGTTTGAGAGCGACATAAAAAGTTACCTTGTCGGGATGGACCGCCAGGCAAGCTTTGCGATATTGCTTTTTGACATCTGCTGCAGATACTAACTGATGCATCTCGCACTTGCTCCATTTGGTGCCTTCCCATAGCACTGTATGTACTGAGCACAGGAGAGCTCGAATATTTCCTCGTTTACCTTCGACCTTAAAGTTAGAAATAACTGTCAAATGCATTTCAAAAATCTTCATATAAAATACTCACCCACTCCATAATCCTCAGCTTGTCCGGATCCATTTCCTTCACCATCTCCTCCTTCCTCATATCATTGATGGTCCTAGGAAAATTCTCTTTTTTGTTGGCAAACTGATAGCCCTGCGAACCAAGCAAATCTCCAAACACATCCTCATTCTTTACCTTCACATTCTTGGTGTCATTCTTCGGTTCGCCTTTACTCAACCCATCAAAGTGCGACCTGCTATAGTCAGGGCGTGAGTTGACCGGCGACCTTGCCTGGTGCTGGGGAGTAGTGGGGGGAGCGTGCTGTGGGGTGGTGGGTGGCACCATATAAGGTGAAGATGAACCCCCGTTAGAAGGAGCCGGCTTTTGGCTACTGAAGCCTAAGGCTGAAGTAAGATCAGCAAAGAAATCCTGAGCCTTTTGCTGCCCTGCAGCACTGGTAACATTAATATTTGGAGTTGCACCAACATTGGCCCAGCCACCCGCAAAAGAATCACTTGAAGTAGCACTTGCAGTGCCAAATGGATCAAATAGATCATCAGCACCTGGCTTGGTTTCTACATTGCTAGAAGAAGAAATGAAGTCGCCAAAGGAACTAGAAGTGCTGTCATCAAGACCACTCAAAAGATCAAAGTTGGAACTTGGAGACTTATGGCTAGCTACCGAAGCGGTTGTTGTGGAATTTAAATTCAGCAGATCTACAGCTTCTTCTACTTGCTGAACCCGATGGTCATCCTGAGAAGGCTAAAACAACTCATTATATAAAACAAAATTAAATTTTATACAATCGTTCACCTGGATCACACATTCAGTTTCCGAATCACTAGAATCTCTTGCTTTTGCCTCAATATGTGCAGGCTTTGGTGAAGGCGGGGCTGGTCGCTGTGGTGGCTTCTGAGGCCTTTCAGGAGGTTTTGCTTGAGGTGCAGGTTTACTGGCTGAAGTGAAAAGTAATCAATTTATAAACTTCTAATTAGATGTTTTATATACCAAAATTATCAATAATCTCATGCTTTTCAAGTTTTGATGAGAATATCACATCACAGGTGCGCTTAGTTTGATCCTTGATCCAGGGTGGTGGCTGAGAGGGATGTCGCTCTGTATCTGAGACAAACACATTCACTGCAACCGTGAATCTCTCTTGGTAATGATCGTTGCCTTCCGCCAAACAATCGAGATCAGACCTGCATTTTAATTAATGATTTAAATGCACAATAGATTAATAAAAAAACAATACTTTGGAAAGCGTAAGCAAGTTTCTTCTTCGGATATGAATCCTGTATGGAACTGAATTTGGCAGATTTTAATACCAGTCGCTTTACCTTGTGTCATCACACCTCCCAAAATGTTTCTTGCATGATAAATAACCACACAGACATCACCACATATGTTTGCATTCACTGGTAACAAGCACTGCAATTTTTTTTTATTATATCTAACTAAGAATGTCTATAACAGAGATGTCCAATTGAGACTCTATAGACAGCCACACACTGCAGCTTTGTCAGATTACTAGAAATGATGCATAGCTGACGAGCGAGTAAAGATAGCGTAATATTATCATACTCAACTGACTGATTACTAGCCAGTAGCTCTAGTATTATGAGAGCCTCAGTTGAACATCTCTGAGCTAGGGCATACCTTTCCTTCAGTGATATTATATAATCTCATCCTCTCATACTCTTGTATTGTTGATAAAATACATCTATTCTCACTATAAATTTCTACATATGGTCTACATCCGTCTCTATAAAAGACAAACATTATTTTTAATGCAGTTTTGCATCAAAGTCAGAGTACCTAATTTTGGTAAATAAAGGAAGCGGCTGCATTTGTATAGAAACCAAGGTGACTGGTTTGTAGTGGGGATATGCTGGAGGATTTCGCACTATATCAGTCATGTAGTACAGATACCGCAACTCAGATGGTTGCATGTTTGGGGGCATGCGCTTCACAGCAAACAACTGCAGAGCATCCTCAGGCACTTCAAAAAGGCCAGCATAGATAAGCAAAGCACACAGAACTGTAGCTGAAGTCGCTTTCCCATCCTGGATGAACAAGAACATTTTAGATCTAATTTTGCTTGGTAAGCATCACTCACCATACAGTGAATGACACACACATTCCGGCTGTCACCAGACAAATATTGATACATATCCTCACATAACTGATACAAAGAATTCAGTAGCGGAGCCTTGAAGTGTTCAGGATAGGCAAACCCACAGTCTATGACTCTGGCTTGACCAAATCTTGAATGATATGAGCGTCCAGATAGGTTATAAATTGAATACTTTGAGTTTGGATGCCGAGACTCCAGGAACAATTTCACATCTTCCACATGGTTTGTGCGATAAGCTGATTCCAGACCTTCTGATGGGAAGGGCATTACCAAAATTCTCGATGTTATATATGTTATGTCTAAGTCTGTACGTGCAATTGATCTATTTACAACAATAAAAAATTAGCACAAACAATAAAATATCAATTTCTAACTTACTGCTGCATTGTTTGCATGACTTTTGAACTTGTGTCTTTGAGGTTCTTAAGGAAACTACCTGCTCCTCCCTTAATCGATGAAAACAATCCCGCCCCGCTTTGCTTTGGGTCGGGCTGCCGTTGTGGTGGGGGCGGCGCAGGAGGTCTTTGTGGTCCTTGGGCTGGCCTTTGTGGAGCCTGAGTTTCAGATGCAATTTAAAGCACATCAATGTACACTGCTGCAATTATCTGATATTACCACAGGAGCAGGCCTGACTGGCTGATGGGCAGGAGACGGTTGTGAGGGACGAGGTGGTAATTTAACATTGCTGCCAACGTGATTAGAATCGCTTTCATTAGAGTCGACAACGCTTGTTAAGGACTTTACTTTAATATCCAAAGCAGCCTTGAGATTGTAACCTTTCATCTCTGCCAGCGCTGCTAGCCGCTCTAACATGGCTGATACTGCAAGGCGTTGTGCAGGATTCACTTGCAAACAATCACCTGCAGATAAAGATAAGAATCATTTAGTTAGCTAAATATAACTACAACAAATAAACCAGTCATTTGTATTGATGATTTTTTTTTCAGAAAAAACCACTCTATTATGTTAGTAGAGAAACTTAACAAGAAAAGTCCTAAAATGTGTCATAACATATCTGAATATTTATAAAGTCAATTCTAGTAGTCTGCCTAACATACCTAAAGTTGCAGTTTAATGCCCAACTTTGAACCTAAGGAGCCCAAACATCTGAAAACTGTAGAGCTAGTAAGAACTAATACACTATCGTAATTTTGTACTTGTTTCTTGAAATAAAATAAATACATAAACATAGAAACCAAAATAATTTTTTTCACAGTTAAAGGTCCAATACTTTGTCTACATCACCTCATCAACCCACTGTGTTCATGTCCTCTATTTCCAACATTGTTATGTTCATTCATTAACTTTGTTTAGGTTTCTAACGAGTAAAAATATAAAATTTGTTAGTTATTATAATAGGAGATATACACTGGGTGAATGCGGCAATCTCAGTCAGTCTGTTGCATTTTGCGCTTTTACTACGAAATCGATTACTATGAAATTTTCCACAATGATAGAACTCGAAGCGAGTGAGGTAACCTGATAAATTGTTTCAAGTTCGGACAACAATAATACATTCACAATTTTAACAACTCGTTCCTGCAACTTCTCAAACAGGGTGCGAGAACATTACTAGTTGCTAGTGAAAAAATCAGATTTTAAATCAGAAGAGAAAGGCACAAATTATTCAGAAAAAGAAAAGTCTATACTTCATAAAACAATGAATATTCTTCAGAAAGATCTGGAAGTAGATCACCAGATGTTGAATTTACGCACCTTTTCCATCAATTGACTGAGAATACAAAAATATATGATAAGAAAGACGATACAAATTAGTATACATACACAAATTATAAATAAAAAATTTAAGCTTCTCCGTCATATTCATTTCGATAAGAGGAACTCGAATCTGCAAACTAGCAATTCTATTTATTCTAAAAAAAATTGAGTTCATCAAAGTAGTCATTGTTCCTAGAGAAATGGAAATGTGTTTCATTGATTTGTCATATGTAAGGGAATAAAACTTAATCACTTCGAATAATTCTTTCTTAAAGCATTGTGTCCAACTGAAGTTTCTTTCTTAACTGTTCCTTATACACGTTTAAAACTTACACACTTTCATTCTAGAATTCTCGCCAGCTCTATGTATGTTGGAACATTCAGTCGCGATTGCACACGAACTATGAGAATC
Source organism: Sinelater perroti (assembly GCA_036346155.1). NCBI lineage: Eukaryota > Metazoa > Arthropoda > Insecta > Coleoptera > Elateridae > Sinelater > Sinelater perroti. The sequence goes on along the minus strand of JARFIY010000209.1, from coordinate 229,180 downwards.
CTCCTGAATCTTAGGCAGTTGTCCTTTCACAAGACGTGTTGTGATTGTCCGTAGTCCTTTCAGGAAGATCCTGAAGTCAACCGTTAAACTGCAATGACTTTTGTCACTTGTGGAATGGGCCGTGGAGAAATCATCATACTTCCCTGGGGTTATGATTGTAGAAGTAGCAATGAACCATGAATGATTTGAGTTGATTTGTTATTACATACGTTTCAAACCCATAATAATATACAAATAACAACCAGCATAAAGGGTATCTTCGTTATTTTTGTCTTGACCCTGAGGTTGAACCAAAAATGTCTTCCTTTTCTTTCATACAGTTCACTCAATAGAACTGATCTCAAACCTTCTGCAATGTCTTCTTAATTCCAAAGAGTCGTGCAGCCCCATCATGCAGATGACGTGGGATTTCCGAAATTCAGCTTCTTGACACAAATAATTGCAACCTGGATTTACTGTCATTGACAAGACCATCTAACTTCGAGAAATCTGATTGTGCCTAATAACCTTTTATCACTGGGTTCGGTTCGTTAATTTCTTTCCCATTATGGTTTTGCTCCTCAGCACTCCCATTCCAGCACTATTCTTAATTCTGAGTCAATTTCCTAGCCTCATTACAGCTCCTGTACCAAGCACCGATCGTTAAATACAGCAGTTCCCTATAAGTCACAGCCCCTTTCTTTTGATTACAAATGCATCTATTTCTAATTCTTCTACAATTTTTGTTATATTCCTCCATGTTTTCCTTCATCTCTTTTCTAAAACCTCCAAAGGCTTCAGAGTTTCTTTAATTTTTTTTTCATCTTTCTGGGGTGTTTTGTATTTGTCTGTACTTACACCATGTCACAATGGATTTCAAACAGACAAGTTTCCCTATTTCCACCATGCGATTAAAGCCTGCAGCACATTCTCCTTTCCTATTGTTTCTAAGTTTAATTTCACATCCACAACTTTTATCAATTATGAGGGGTAGTGTTGTTCCCGTCCGTGTTAACAACTGTCCCCTGGTTAACAACAAAGACCTAAACAGCCAGACTGTCAACCTTCATCTTTCGATCTCCTGGCAAGCACATTCGCTCTGTAATTAAAAAGTTTCAACCTATAAACTGTCCTTTTAAGGACTACCTGACTATTAAACCGTATATTCATGTATATTAACTTAATTTAGAAAACATAACCTGAGTCAAACGTGAAGTCCTCAACAGACTCTTACTAGAGAATGTAGACATTCTCACAATGTAAGAAACCCATGCAGCAGATACTAAAGAGAGTGTCAACCTCCTAAAATCCATTAACCACCTCAAATGTGGGTAGAATCGTATTAAACAACCTCTCCTTCATCACCCCATCTCTTAGTTGCTAGTAAGACACATGACCTTACTATTTCCAACTGGGAAGATTTTAGAGCTCGATTAAACGACGACATATGATAAATAAAACCTAAAGCTGCAAAGCACAATTCTTTGCTAATTTAGTCATATCAACCGTAAAAAGACATGTGCCCAAAGGGGTCAAGAAGTCTTACGTTCCCTGTTGGAATGAAAACTGAAAGTAATTCTATTAAAAGTACAATTAAAACGTAGATCTTCAAACAGGTCAGAAAACTCATGGATTCCCTGAATGATGCTGGAAAAGTTAAATGGAAATAAATTGTCAAGAGCTTATTTTTAATCCCATGGAATGTTCTTTGAAAGCTCGAAGCATACTCTAAGACTATTAGATAACACCCAGAGTTCATGAAAAATCTAAGTCAAAAAACTATGCTCTGGTTATTATTATTATTCTACATACAAATGAACAAAAACTGCCGATATTCAAGAACAGCGAAGTCATAGCCAGAAGATTCTAAGAACTACAGATTGTTGTTCTTCTAAGTACCCATTAAAATATCTTCTAAAGAATCATGCATTACGCTTACTGCTCCTAGTCCAAAACAAAATCTAACAAGTACGGACGTGCAACTCCTTTTCCACCAATGTCCAGTGCTTCTAAACATAAAAAAGAAATTTGCGGCCACTGACAGCTGTTAGAAATGACAGAAATAAAAAATCTCCAGCTTGGAGGCTGCCTTGATCAAAAGTTATAAGGAATGATATATTTGAAGCTGGGTCCGCTAAAAACCCCGTATTACATTATTGTAGGACATCCCACCTATGCCAGCTGGCGGATGTGAACTCGGTAGGACTTTAAATTAGTCTGACACATTAATAAAAATAATGATCATTACATTTTCAAGTATCTGACTTATAATGTGATGATGTCATTATTTTAAATAAATTCTAAACTAAAGGTTAAAGTAATTTATAATCCACAGTCAACCAGCAAATTAAATAACGCAAAGTCGACCATTTTCATGTTATTAACAAGAAAACTGATTACATATTAACAAGAACGGTGTACTACCGTAAAGGAAACTTTCTACAGCGGTGCGATTAAATTAGGATAAAAACTTTTAAAAGGAATTAAGATGTTGATTAATGTCTCCATAATGATCAGCGTCAAAAATGCTGTCAAATGATATGCTGCATGACATATGCAAGTATAATGAATTTTCGAAATCGTAACGGTCACTTCCGGTTGCCATTAACTGATTTGGCTGAAAATCAACCCCATGAAAGGTACTGACCTAAGATGTGTGTATGCCAAGTTTGAAGTGAATCCGTTGAATAGAACGGAAGTTATAGCGTCTCCAGACACACAGACAGACAGACAGGATGATAATCTCATTTTTTTCTATAATCTCCGCTGTAGAAAGTTAATCATACTGTTTTATTCTACAAAACGATACCCACTAACTTAATTGTTTGTTTACATAAGGGCTTAAATCAAGATAAGCATGAATACTCATAATTTTTCAACAAAATTGATTTTCTATCAGAAACAAAGAGCCGAGCCACAAGTTGAAAACGCATTCAACAGAACCATTGTTCGCAATGTATGCTTTGGCAGCAAAAGCTCTCTGTTCATCCATAACATACATATTGGCTATGCAGGCCCCTCTAAACACCCCTGACCACCTACATCTAACAGAATTACTTTCCCCACCCTTGGACCACCTTTCACTTCATAACCTTCCTTTTCGTTTTTTAAAGGTATACTTTGGGTCCAACCAGCCAGCTGTCTTCTCCTATTTTAACTTTGATTATCTCAAAAACTATGTGAATAATGGAAATTGTCAAGAGGAAAAAGTCTCAAAATTTATCATAGATATGCCCAACTAGCAGGAAACACTGTCGCAAGCCGCTAGTTTTGATTTTATACTGAATTTTCTTCAGTGGCCCATTTTTGATCCCCATTGTAGGGGATTCCTGGGAGGCTAAACATTTGTCACCGTTGCATCATTTAGAGGTCTAAAACACATGACAGAAATTCCATGGCTCTAGACCGCCATTTATAGCTACAAATTACATTTTTCGATTTTCTCTGTTCAATTTTTAGCTCTGCCTACAGTCAAAACTCGTGTGCCAAACAACTCCTTCTACAACCTCAAATATAAGAGAAATTAATCACTTCCACAACCCCAATGCAGCACCCAGACAAATCCAAAGCATTACCTTAAACCAAAATAATTTATTAATTAGAGAGAGTTTTGCCCCACCTCACAAACAATGAAGTTTTTTGATCTTGTTTATCATAGTTAACACCAGTACATAATATAACTTCTAAATTAATCAATCAAAAAGATGGATAAAAATCTAAGTACTTAAATTTATCTACACTAAGTTATGTCTGGCATTTACGATTATAGGCCAATGTTCATTCATTATTTTAGTTAATTGCTAATTTTATATTAATATACTTGGCCTTTTGGCCTCCGCTTCATCGTACTATGTTTTGTTGCTTTGTGTAGATGACATGTTTATAGTGATAACCTAAACACAAATATAATAAACATATCTAATTTTCTTATATATGCTTATACGCAAAATTTTGTTATATTAATGACGCTTTCGAAGATTCCAAAATATGTTAACAACACTTTAATTTTGCAACTTACGTATGATGTCATGAAAGCAAGCAAACTTTCCATCCTGAGGAAGTGAATAGTTGGCATTAATGATCCGCAGTTTGGCACCATCTTCAAACGGATGTCTCATGTAGCACAAAGTGTACAAAATGCACCCCAAGGCCCACACGTCTACAGGGGGCCCTATGCAGTAGTTGTTCCATGTGTCGATCATCTCAGGGGCTCGATACATAGGGGTTGTAAATTGCGCCAACTGGAACACCCAATTATACTATCTCCTACCACTTTAAGCCGTTTTTATACATTTTCTTCAAGAGTGGACCGCTGATTTGCCGACCAGGTAACATCAGGTGTGTAGATTTCAACTGTAGCAGAGCCGAAATCACACAGCTTTACAACACCTTCACTTGAGATGAGGATATTTTCAATCTTGAGATCACGATGAGTTATGGCAGGAGATTGCAAGTGCATATGGTTCACAGCGCTGCATGTTTGATAAAATAGCCTAGTTATGATTTCTGGGTCCAAGGGACCAGCGAGAGATTTCAAAATGTCGACTAATGAACCACCTGAATGCATCACAAAACTTAAAGTTAATCAAAGCACTAGTTAATAAATCACCTGTGCAAAGCTCCGTGACTAGTAAGTATTCGGCCTGTCCGTGTGCAGTCTGATGCTTCTCAATAACCGAAGCGGATAAATATTGAATTATGTTAGGATGGCCGGAAAGCCTTTTCAAAATATTTATTTCCTGTATCACAATTTTCTTTCGCTCCTCGTCGGCCGCAAGCAGCCTCTGCAAGCATCACCCTTGTTACCCAAGAAACAGACCCAACCCGCCCCTACCTTCAAGGCATAATTATTCCCTCGTGCCACGTCCTGTGCCACAAACACGACGGCGAATCCTCCTAAAACCAAGACCAGAAACCAGTTTCGGCGTCGAATTCCGAGAAAAATCAATATTGGCGGATTTACCTTCGGCAATGACCCTCTGGATCTTCAACTTCACGTTCGAAATCTCGACTATTTGCCCCACGAAGTTGTTCTCGGCTTGGCCATTGCTCGGCGCGCTGAAGTAGCCGAACGCGGACTTGAACAGGTCTCCCATTTTTGAACCGCTCAGCGCTTTCGGAAGACCATCTCAGTTGTGTTTGGAAAACGGCTGTCAAAGGCTAGGGGAATTCTCGTCTGCGCGGACGTTGCCTGTCCTGGAATGCCACCCACCGCTTTACAGAACGCTGCGGGCCGCGATGTGAACCTTGGCTATTGCACAACTTGACGTTCAGTGTTGCCGGTGCGATTTTTGAAAGCAAGCCGCGTATTTACATATATGCGCAGGTACGAGGGAAATAGGTTAAGAATCGAAAATGCCCGCAGTCAAAGTGGTTCTTCTTGCGTGCGGCTCCTTTAATCCTCCCACAAACATGCATCTGCGGATGTTCGGTAAGTCTAGTTATTTAAATGGAAATAGTCTAGCTATAAATTATTGATTTGCACTTGAACATATATTGATCCTTGCAGAGATAGCGCGCGACCACTTGCACCGGTTGGGCAATCACGTTGTCGTGGGTGGGTTAGTTTCTCCCGTTCACGATGCCTATGGCAAAAGCGATCTGGCATCGGCCACCCACCGTGTTGCCATGCTGAAACTTGCATTGCAGACGAACGACTGGATTAAAGTGTCGGACTGGGAGTGCAGGCAGGAAACGTGGAGTCGAACTAGGAAAATTCTACAATACCATCAAGTACTACTGCCGTTTATATAAATGACTACACTACATCCTTTCTTGCTTTGCAGAACTTAATAAATTCCATAATTAATTCCAACAATGACTTTGACAACTTTAATGAAGATGACATCATGTGGTTGCCTGACAATATCAGGAATGGGTGCAACGGACCTGTGCAAGTGAAGCTGCTATGTGGAGCCGACTTGCTGGAGTCTTTTGGAACTCCAGGGTTATGGTCCGATGAAGATGTAAGAGTAGACTTTTCTTGTAATTCATACTGGAACTTTAATGATACATTTAATCCAAAATTTATCATCAAATCTCATATAAATTGTATGATAGCATCTCTTTCATTATTTCTCAATTTTTAAATCTCCCAAAGCTTATTTACAATCTGTCCTTTATGGATAATAAATAAATCTTGCTTTGAAATGTGCAAAGTAATTTGTAGGCAGTTGCTCAATTTTGGTGTGTAATTGAGGATTAACTGCTCAAATCACTTGCAAACGTATTTTTCATTTAATGTTCGGTGGAAATTTGACATACCCAGCTTTTCAAATTTATGGACGAAATATACCCTCAGGGCACCAAAAAAGTTGGTTTGGGCCATTGGTTCGTGTGTGTGTCTGTCGGTCTGTCAGTAAACGGGATATCTCGAGAACCATAAGAGCTAAAGACTTGAAATTTGGTATGCAAGTTACTTGTAGGTAAGGGACACAGTGCGAAGCTTTTGGTAAAAATCGGCCGAGTCGTTTGGTCGCAAAAGCGGTCGCGAATCTAAATCGTTGAAGATACAAAAAGTTCATGAGAATAAAAATGATTTGTTATCATGAGATAAACATGAATTTAAAGTAAAAGTTGGTAAAATAGGAACTCGAAAAAAAATTGAAGCTCAGGATTTTTAATATACCGGGTGTTCATAAAATGTTTCGGAAAATTTATATTACCGGATAGATCAGACCGAGACGAACAAAAAATTACAATGAAATTTTTTGATCCGAGGTCAAATAAATAAGTTATAGTCGATTAAAAATTAATTAAACGTACCAATCACAGCATGCTCGGAGAGCTTCCTGGCCGAATGCGGAAGGACGGGGGGAGCGCTTGGCCGCTAGGAGGGAGCACGTAGGCGATAATGGGGAAGGCCATGCGGCCGAGCTCGCACGGTTACCTTCAGTGACGTAGCAAAATTTTAAGTACGAGTCAATTATTGTCTTGTACTGTTTATTTTAATTAGCTTTAGAGTGTTGGACTCGCGCCTCGTCCTTTTTTAAATTAACAAATTTTTAGACGAGAGCGTTAAAATAACAAGTTCCGGGGCGAGAGCAACGCAGGGCCGAGATGATGAACCCGGTATAATATATAATAATAGGATAAGGAAAGTCGTGTGATGTTTACACCAGATTTTTTACCATTGAATAACTACAATTTTTTTATGGCTAAAATAGTTACCCTCTAAAGTCATGCTTTTCTATTATAACTTGCAAATTTTAAACCGTAGTTATCAAAATTTAAAAATTGTACATTTTTGTGATCAGCTCAAAAAAATTTCATTGAAGTTGGAGTTAGATTTTGATTTTTACTTACAATTAGGCTAGCGTTTTTATATCTACTTAGTTTTCGGTTTGTTATTTAATCACTGACCTCAGAAACATAATAATGGAGGACGCAAAATTGATGCGGAGATAGAAAATAGCAGAAATAAAACAAACAAGTTATACTATGCCTTAAATAGAACAATATATAGAAAACATAGTGTCTGATAATTAAGCACAGTTAAAAGTAACTCAATAAACAAAACAGAAAAAAAGAAAACAGAGCTGTGTAAATGATATATTGGGCACAAATAAATTAATAAAGTAACAATAAATTGAGAAAAAACAAAAAACAATACAACTATCACTAAATAACTCCAAATACGGTGGGCGGCAGGTCAGTTGGGCACTCTCCAGACTGCGGGAAAAAAGTGCTGTTGGGAACAAATGCACGACGGAACAACTAAAACGAGACTTACCGCATTTAACGGTCTCTGGCAGCCTGGGCGACGGATGTCGGCGTGCTCTTTCTTGGCGGCTTTAAGCCAGGGATGGGTTTTCCTTGGCCAGATGTTCTGGGGCACCACGGACGGGGCGGAACGTACAAAAGGCAAGTGCGCAAGCAAAGCGCAATACAGCACCTGATCGACCTCGCCTGGTGGCTCTGTCGCTCACAGGGGTTCGAATGGGAATGCCGGCGGCGGTAAAAATCTCGCTTAGTTGTAACTAGGGTGGGTTAGTACACAAAATCAAGGTTGCAGGTAGAGTTAGGATTTAGGACAAGGGGGTTTAGAGATGTGCACCAAACACAGAGCTTAAGACAAAAACAAAACCACATGTATATAATACAAGAGAAACTCAAAGAACCATTATGTATTAAGTAACGTCATCAGTAATTCTCCACCACAATCTTTATCACATGAATGTAAAGGTTAATACATGGACATTCAATTAGAAAGTATCCCAGTCAAGTTGAATATTATTCAAATTAATGCCCCTTCTACAGATTCAAATAAAAGAGTAGAACAATTCTTTAAGGCGGGAACAGATATTTTAAAACAATTTGATAAACATGATATGACCTTAATCAGCATAGAGACGTAAATGCTAAAATTGGGGAAGGAAAATATGAATTTATTGGTGAGTTTAGTTTAAATAAACATACTGATAGTCTAAAAATCTTTGTCGAAGAAGACTACATAATATTTAACACATTTTTTTAAACTTCCGCCACGTCAGTTATATACCTGGATTTCACCAGGTGATACAGTCAGTAATCAAATTATATATTTATGAACAGACGATTCCAAAACAGTTGCCTGTCAGTTAAGCATTATCCTGGTGGAGACATTTACTTGGACTCTTTTAAGATTTTAAAATCAAACTCAAGGAAGTCAGAAGGAAGACAAATCAGGAGATGGTAAGACATGAGGAAAATGAAAGAGAAATAAACGAGGAGAAATGCGACAAATTTAAACATCCAAAAGAAATAAATAACATAGAAAAAACACTGCAGAAAATTTTGGAAAACTATATTATAAGGAAACAAGGAATGCTAAAAACAACACATGATATAAAAATATTCAGCAACAGAAAGGCAACAAATCAGGATAGCAAACGAAAACTGGTTTAAAAGTTAATGTAAAGAAACAGAAGTATTAGAGCAAAAACATTATCTGGTGCACAGTGTTGTGCATTCTTGGGTTGTTGGGCCATGGTCGGAGTTTAGAAATTACGTAAGTTGTCAAATTGTTTTGGCAACTTTGCATCTAAGGAACTTTGCATTTATTTGATATGCCTCTATGGGGAGGAAGTTTACAAGTCGTAAGACATTTTAAGAACTTTACATAAAGAGTTTCCAGACGCTGACTATGGCCTAACGAATAGCAAAAAATAAAAACACCAACAGTGGAAGCTTTCACAATAATATGATCTGTTTAATATGCTCAAAAAAGTTACAGAATCAACTGGAATGTATAAACCAGGGACATTACATAGTAAAGACAGCAAAACGATTATTGACAGCAAAAAAAAAAAACTTAAATAACAGACAGGAACATACTTGAGACTTCAACTGTCAAGATAGTGTACTAATAAGGCAAGATCACAAAAGCAATATCTCAACTTAAAGACAGCAAATCTTCTAGTCCAGACAGCACTTATAGCAAATTTCTTGAAGGCATATGATAATATTCTACTGAAGATATATTCAAACTGTGGTTAAAATCAATTTTTATATTTCTGACAAAAAAACATAACACTGTATCTTAGGAACCACCTCCTGAAACTTCCTAAAAATTATTCATCTGCGAATTTTTAGAATAAATGTTAGGTACTAAAGAATACAGATATGTCAATTGGAATATTTTTACATTCATTGATTATCAAAAAATATTTGATATCTAACACAGCAGACTTATTGAGATATTGAAAGAGATTACATTGCTATCGTATTCATTCAAGAGGTATCATCAGAAGATACTTTAATAAAACAACAGGGCCTATGGGGTTGCTGGTTGTCGCCATTATTGTTTAGTGTATACTCGGGGCAAATTTTTCAAGATTTGAAAAGATGCCAACGACAGAATAAAATAAGATACGAGGGTTGGGGCACAAGTCATGGCAACTAGTTTTCTTCAAAGGTAAGGGATAGTATCACAAAATTTCGTATTTGTCTCAAGGAAGCCATGCATTCATAGTTTGTATCCACAACACAAGATGGCTCTGTGATGTTCTATAACCGCACAGAGAGCAATCTTAAATTAGTTGTCGGTCAACTGACGTGCCATTAGGGAGAATTGTCCTGTTCTTCTCGACAATGCAATCATTTTCCACGACAATGTAAGACCACATACAACAGAGTGTATAGGGTGGATACTACAACGCTGGAGATGAGAAGTATTGGAGCACACTTACAGATTGTCCCGTCCATTGCTAGTCGCTGGTTGATTTGTGTCCTCACTGAAACTGCTACCCACCTCACAATTATTTGGTATGAAAAAGCATTATTCCTGACAATTTATACGAACTCTCTAACATTCTCTAGTATTTCTGCCATAGAGAACGACTGTTTTGATGTACGAATGCTGTTCTACTTGGATCACATCCATCCTGCACGGCTGTTACTGACAACTGATTTAACATTGCTCTCTGTGCAATTATAAAACATCACAGAACCATCTTGTATTGTGGACACACGTTATGAATACACAGCTTCTTTGACGTATACGAAATTTTGTAATACCATTCCTTACCTTTGAAAAAAAAAATAGTTGCCGTGACTTATGCCCCAACTCTCATATGATGACATGGGCTTTCGTTTAACTTCAAATAAACAAAATATATGGTCGTGTCAAAAAGCAATGGCCGTATTGGCCAACTCATGATAACCAATAAATAGGAAGAGTACATACATATCTTGGAAACTGGATAATTTGCTAGAAATCAAAAGCTGAATAGAGAAAACCAGATAAGTACTACAAGAAGAAGTGTACGAGACAACAATCTGACTTGGGGAAATTTTTTTTTTTTTAAGATGTTCATTCTAGTTATAGGAAAAATATTAAATTAACTCCAAATATGATTTAACATTTCCAAGTAGTAAAGGTATAACTATTGGAGTATGTAAATAATTACCATATGAGTATGGCGTATTGTATAGAAGTGTCATTCAACATTCACGTATATTCTACTGTCAGGTTTTTATGAGCATAAATTAATTGTTAAGTCATGTGGTAAGAATGCAATGTTATATTTCATGATTATGAAATGGCGTTCAATGTTAGAAGAGAGAACAACAAATATGGAAAATGAACCACATGTTGGGTGATCTTTAACTGTGAAAAGAAGTTGCAAGCAAACTGAACCAAATCAAGATTTTGGGGCTAGGCTGTCGTTTCTTCAGCGTTATTTTACGGATGGTTCCCAGTTTTGAAGAAAATTATAGGAGATAAGTGCTGGGTACATTACTACTTTTCTGAGGAAAAATGGGCATTGGAGTAATGAAAACAAACACCACCACTTCCACGTATTTACAATGTATGTGCGACCTGAAAAACAACAATCAAAGCCTTATTGTAGGATGAAATTTTAACAAGTTGTGTAAAGCCATTAAAGAACGAAGTTTTGAAAGCTAGAGAGATGGAGTTGTTCTTTATGATAACGCTGCTCCCCCATTCAACTATGAATGTAGTTAGAAGTATGGGTTCAATCCCATCTCCGCATCTTTTGAAGTTCCGACTATGACCTTGTGGTTCTCTTAATCAAAAGATAAGGAATGAGCATTTCAACTGAAAAAAACAGTCAAAGTGGTGAAAAGAAAGACTATGTTGGGACCTAATTAAATGATTTAACAAATAAAATTAATGCGCATTTGTTTTATGGAGGGGAGGGGCAACTTCATTTGTTAATCCATCTTTATACTTTGTGTGAAACAGCATTGAAGCCATCAGCTGATCATTCTCCCACTGTTCAGTTTGTTGAGTTTAACGCTAGGATGATTGGTCGCCATCCGGCTGTGGTTTTTATAACTCCAAAAATATTTTAAAATCCTTAAATGCATTTAACTTCAGGAGTAAATTTTTTAATCCACGTTTTGGTGATTTTTTAATAGACTACTAGGTGTGACATGACGTTTGTTCATAATTATGGTAACATTGTGGCAGTGCAACTTGGGGTATAACGAAAATTATATATATATATATATATATATATATATAATTTTCGTTTTCTTCCAAAAGCACTTCAACTGACCAACCTGCTTTAATGCTTTCTTGGCCAAAACAAGTTTTGTTGTCCATTTCTTTACAGTGGAATCTGAAGCCGAAAATTTACCATACACATAATCCAAACATTTAATATCATTATAAAAATGTTCTTTTCAAATATATTAGTAGACTCTTTTATATCTGACTAACTCCTACCTAACCTGCAGGATGCTCAGATCTTTTGTTTCATTGGGCGTTTCCTTTATAGTGGATTCCTATAGAAAAAATTAGTAGTGAAATTTAGTATTTGCTAGAAACTATGAAATTAATGGTAGAAAATCTGAATTGTTGATGCTAGAGATCAGATATAAGTAACTATCAATTGATTCTTTTATAAATTGCGTGAATCTAAGAAAGTAACTTACCTGCGCCGTTTTGATGATAACCAGGCCTAAATGCATATTTCTATCACGACAGTAGTGGCTGGGACAAGTAGAATTGTAGTAGTTGAAGGAGACAAAAAGAAAAACATGAAGATGTGGGAGCTGGCGGTGATGTACTATTCATGTAAAATTTTTCTCATTCATCATCAACCTCTATGACATAAAGCAATGGAGTAGCCCACATTGATCATTTGCAAAATTAATGATACAAAATACATTTATGTGTTTTGGAAATAGATGATATAATTTTTCGTTATACTGATAAGGCTGGAAACGTTAACTAAGCATTAAAAAGTAAAATCTGACCTACATGAAGCCATCCTGATTGGACGATTTAATTGTAATTTTTTTGCGTTGAGGTTTCTTAAAAATATTTTTAAAAACAGCAATTGAGAGCATGCTAAATAGATGAATTACTAATACGTCTATTTCTGTTTCTCTTTCTACATCTACTCGATCTGATGCAATAAAAAAAATCGTTAGCTCTTTCTATATTTGTCTCATAAATAGAGAAGAAGAACTCACAAGTCTTAGGCATACTGCAAAGTTAAATCCTCTCTGTGATGAACATTCTTCTATATATTTATTTTATAAAAATTGTTCTTTATTAAAAAATGTTTGTTGTATGGCCTAAAAATTGGAAGATTAAGGCTTCCATATGTTTGCTCTTATTTTATACTTCAAGTTGTTCAAAGAACTGGGATCTGGCTGTCTAAAATGATCCTACTTCTCCGAGGATTCCGATACCCAGGTAGTAACATAAGAGTAATGTGTGAATTATTTTGCTTATTAAACTCGTCTATATAACTAAAATAAATCTGAGGTATTGATTCTATGAGACATTAAAGAGTTGGGTTCTGAAAAACAATTAATTTATGCATGCTTTACATTACAGCCACATATAAAAACAAACACAATTTTATCTTTTGCAAAAAAATCGTAATAAGCTTTTTTCTGTATAATTTGATTTCAGATTGAGTCAATTGTTGGACAACATGGCCTCGTGGTTATTACAAGAGACAAGAGTGACCCATTAAAGTTCATTTATGACTCGGATTTATTAACAAAATTTATGGTGAGTAGCTTTCAATAGCTGTGACTATTTAGTTGAAACTAATGAGCAACAATTTGACTTTCTTTACCTAGAATTAGGACATCATTAGGTGAAAATATAGCGAGAGATGAAGATGACGCAAAAATACTTATTAAACTGTGAGTTCAACTAACAATGACTTCAATAAAGAAGGTAGGAAAATGTAAGGAATACATTGTGGGAGCTAGGAATTATATAGGATGTATTAAGTACAAAAATGATTAACTAACAAAAGGAAAAAGAAAAGTAAAACTTACTATAGAGAAAAGTAAAAAAAATATAATACTATTAAATCTTTAATTGACCGAGGAAATTTAAATTTTACAAAAATCAAATAATGAGTAGGTTTAACCACAAGAGAACATGGATAAAGAAACAGTAGACAAATCACAATTAACAATATGACTAAATACTTAACAACTGCTACATAAAATAAACTGTGAAGGACACAGAAAACAAGAAATGAAGTGGACGAATTCAACAAATGAACGGAAGTAACTACCAGCAATACATATATTAGCATCACAATCATTATGAAAAACCGCCAACTTAGATTCAGAAGATATCATTGCCTTCCAAGATAAATAAAACTGAAAGGTAGAAAAGAAGAATACAGCAACCACACTTGTCACAAAATTATGAAAAGTTTCAATATACTATAGGTGTATAAATAAGTTCTCAGCTTTAGATTTCACAGGACGCAAATCACCATTTACATGTAACCTATTAGTCCACCCTCTTGTGCTTTTAAAGCAATGACATTTGGTCTTTCGAAACATCATGTGATTTGGCGTTTAATGCACATAACCTCAATAATCATCTATGTTCACGATGGCAATCACAAAAGAGCATATTCGATTTTCTATCCACTTCGCGTTTCATCTTAAGAAAAACGCTGCTGAAGCCACCGAAGTGATTTGTACTGCATATGGTGAGAATACTGTAAGTCATGCAACATGCAAAAAGTGGTACCAAAGATTTCGCGAAGGAGAGTTTAGTCTTGAAGATCAACCACACGCTGGACGCCCTCAAACATTTGACACGGATGAGCTGCAGACATTGCTGGATCAAAACAATGTGTAAACTGAAAAAGAGCTTGCAGAACAGCTTGGCGTCACTCAGCCAGCCATTTCCATACGTTTGCATGCAATGGGTAAGATACAAAAGGTAGGCAGATGGGTTCCGCATAAACTGTCCGAAGACAACAAAAATCGACGGCGTGACACCGCACTCCATTTGCTTTCAAGTAACTGAAAAAGGATTTTCTGCGTAAAATTATTACGGGCGTTGAAAAATGGATCTTGTACGACAATCTCAAGCGCAAAAAATCATGGATAGACACTGGCAAACCTTCGACATCGACTCCAAAGCCCAATATCTACGCCAAAAAGAATTTGCTCTGTATCTGGTAGGATTGGAAAGGTGTGCTGTGCTATGAACTGTTGAAACCAGGTGAAACAGTTACGGCGGATCGCTACCATCAGCAACTCATCAATTTGAGCGACGCAATCGAAGAAAAGAGGCCATTTACTGGACAAGGAAGTCGCAAAATCATCCTGCTCCATGATAATGCCTGACCACATGTTGCGAAGGCGACGCAAGAACACATCTTCGCGTTAGCCTGGGAACTTCTCCCACATGCGGCATATAGCCCAGACATGGCCCCTTCCGATTATCATTTATTCCGGTCGCTACAGCATCACTTGGCTGATACCCACTTCAAAACAGAAGAAGTTCGAAAATGTATCGATAACTTTATCGTTTCAAAGCCGGTGAACTTCTATCCCCGGGGATTTTGCAAGCTACCCAAAGATGGCAAAAGGTCATCGATGCCAACGGAGAATACTTTGATACTTAAGCTTTTTTTGTTTGTTTTTAAATAAAACTTTAATTTTGCAGAAAAAAGCTGAGAATTTATACCCGTAATATGTGGCAAACAATGGATAGTCATAGTATTAAACATTTAGAAAATACCTAAACAATGGGTTAAAAGAGTCTAACAAACTTAAAGGAAGAAACAAGAGTAATGAACAATTGGGGATAGTAGAAATAATTAGGGGGGAGGGCAATGACAAGAAAACATTGCATTGAAAAGCTATTGAGAGAAAAACAGAAGACAAAAACACAACTAACACTGTGACCAAACCTTAAACAGCTGGTAGATAAAAAGGAAAAGATAGATAAAATAAGAAATGAAATGAACAGATTCCGGAAACAAACGAAAAGTAACAACCAACATTACAATGAGTATGAAAATGACCTTATATTTAAAAGACATTGTTATCTACAAAATAAACAAAACCGAGAGGTGAAAAAGAAGAAAGAAGCAACTTTCTTGCTACAAAATTAGAAAGAATTGAAAAAGTGCTGTATATTATATATTATGATAAACATTTACAAGATCTTAAAAGAGTCTAATAAACTTGAAAGAAACAAGAGCAAAAAATAATTGAGGGTAATAGAAATAGTGAAAGGGGGTCAAATTACAAGAAAACAAGTGCAATTAAATAAAAGGTAAAAAATAAATAACCAATCTTGCTGTATGCAAGAAAATTGAAAGGATAGGTAGCACCAGAAATGAAGTGGACAGTTTCAGGGAACAAAAGAAGGAAGTAATGATTAGCGATAAATATACTACCAACATTACAACGTGAAAATGGACTTAGATTCAGAAATCATTACTAGCTACAAAATAAACAGAAAATGAGTGTGGTAGAATGCAATTAAAATAAAAGGGGTGAAAAGAAAAATTTGCTTTAAAGAATATGGGAAGGATAGATACAACTAGAAATGAAGTGGACATACTCAAAAAACAAAAGGAAGAAAGTAACCGCCGACAATGCATAAACGAAAATGACAACAAATATGAAGAGGAGCTTAGATTCAGAGGACTTTACTCTCTAAAAGATAAATAAAATTGGAAGAGGTGGAGTGAAACTAAAATAAAAAAGAAGAAGAAATCAGCCAGGGTTGATACAAAATTAGAAAGGATTGCAAAAGTGCGTGCTATATGAGAAACAACAGATCATTATATTAAATATTATAAATAACCAAAGCAACAGCTTGAAAGAGTTTAACAAAATTGAAAGAAATAAGAGAAATCAATAATTGAGGGTAGTAGAGTAATAGAGTGAACTTCGTAATATAGTTTTATAAGGACCATAAAATAACAGGGTTAAGTACCAAAAAATTTTGACATAAAGAAAATACTTGAAACACGAACAAGAGTCAACTTAATGCAAGCGCTTGTTTATCTCTTGCATGATAACTTGATATGCAAAACAGAAAAAGATAAAGAGCACAATAACTATGAGATAAAGGCCTCAGTTTGCTACAATAGCATGTGGTTATCCTAGGTTTGACTCCCGGGTCAATAACGGCAAACATCAAATGCTCTCTAGTCATCATACAAACGCCTTTGATGTCCTAAACTAACCACCTGCCCAAGGCTAATATGGCTGATACATAATACCATACGAATATGTAGTTAGAAATAGGTTAGTAATCTATATATAAAAGAAGAAAAAGGAGAAAAGATACATGTGAATACAGCTGAAAGAGATATATACTATGTTCCAATTCCTGATTGGGATGGACACAAATATGAAAAATCATTCCACAGAGGTGACCTGCATATAACCCTCCAACAACTATATCATAGTATCGTTTAAATTGGGTAACTAGTTTTTTGAAGTTTGAAGCTACTCCTAAGGAATGCACCCACATGTTGTATACATTGTTCCACTGATTATTAATGAAGCAAGATTTTCCCGAGATTGATATGGATGAACGAGAATTTGGAGGTCATGAACCAAAAGGTATGAACACCCTAAATTGGTAAATATAAGCATCATTGAATACTACTGAGAAAAACTTCTCACTAGTACAACCAAAAAACTCCCCTGGAACTGGAAAATGCTCTGTGGAATGAATATAAAAAAAGAAAACCGTTTAAACTCCCGCTAAAGGTCATACAGGTGTGTACTGCACATCTTGGTAAACTAAAATGTTAGTCCCAAAACAAAAGTTTGATTCTACATAAAGGGTATCGATTATTTGATGTGCATCTATATCAATCAATGTAAGACAAAGTACAAACACATTGGTTATAGGAAATGTGGACATAAAAAAAAAGAAACGGCAATATAGTAACTAAGTTTATTTATTAACTCTTACATGTTGTAAATAAAATATTGCTCATTAGTATTAGTTTTAACACAACCTTTGTGACTGCAGTCATTTTAGAATTTTTTTTGTCAGGGTAACATAACCATCGTAACAGAATGGATAAGGAACGACGTTAGTTCCACAAAAATCAGGAAGGCGCTCCGCCGATCCGAATCGGTGAAGTATCTGCTCTCGGACAAAGTCATCGATTACATTCATAGACATTCCCTATTTGGCTCGAAAAACAAGTAAGTACACTGTTTTACTTTTATCTGCCGCTCACTTAATTTTGCCCATCTATTCCATGCTGCGTCTCTGGATTACAGTAAGTACTTGTTTCCGCCCATTCAATACAACACAAACTTCCTCACCCCATCCCCCTCCGACGCTCCGATGGAGTCGCCGAGTCCCACCCACAACCCGTGCTTCAGCGTTTGCAACAACAACCTCCTCCCGAACTACAACATTTGCCACATATCGACTGTCGACAATGTCGTCAAGGCGAACGCCATGAACTTGTCCAAGCACCCTGGCCAGGCCATTAAAATCATAACCGAGAGTACGGGGGAGCACACGATCGTGAAAGAGGGCAAGACAGAGGTACGTAGAAAAGCCGTGACCGATAAAAAGCCGCCGGGTGAGGTTAAGTCGGCTAAAAGCTGCTCCAACGTTTATTCGCCCGGCAAAGGCGGCCGGCCCTCGAGCAGCAAGTCCAGCAACGACATAAAGGGGCAGAGGGGCGGCGACGAGAATCCCATAAAGTTCATTTTCAGCAAGCATGGGATTCAGGTCATCAGCGATGTTGAAACGATCGTGTAGTTTGGAGCTGGAGGTTTTCTTACCTTATACTACAGTTGTATCAGTATCAAAACTGGCTTGCATATTTCAAAAGTAACTTTGTAGGCTCATACAGTTCCTAGTTCCTAATTGGTTAGGTTTAGTTTATAATAGTTGAGAAGAAAAGAAAGCTAGAGGATATGTAATTCATTTAATTCTCTAGATACGATGTCAGTTACGTTTGATTTCTACTAAAAAAAAATTAATACATTTTATCAATATTTCAACAGGTTGAGTTAGCCACCCATCTACTCAAGATACTCAGAAAGGTGGCTCACAACATTAGTACATCAAAAATGTATGAGAACTGTTGGGTGTGTATTGGTAGTGATTTTGTGACCTTTGTAGTGTTTAAAATCACTTAGATTAAAATTATTTTGGTGTTTGGGCTACTTCTGTCTTTTCCATCTTTTTACAGTGGGCTAAATTGCTGAATGAGTTGGGTGAATTTAGTTTCCTCGTAACCGATGCCACTCAAGGTGTAAGATTTGGTAAATCTGAAAAAGCCAGACATTGCATCTTTGTAGACTTATTAAGGTCACACAGATTTCAGTAGTAGCTTTCTAAAAAGCCACAACCATAAGTATTGAGGTCAAGTTAATTGAGACCCTGTTCTAAGATATCAAAATCATACCATTTATGCATCTTCTCTGATTCCTGAATAATCTAGTGGACTCTAATTTTGACGAAGTGTGATAAATATTAACCTACACTCTTTTGTACAAAACCCTTCTATACAGATGTAGGAGTTGCAACACCATTGATATATGAAGAGCATTATCCATTGTTTGCCAATAACTCAGAAGAAACATATCTTTGTCTTATATTTTCTTGACGATTATTCATTTTTTTTGTTCTTCTCTCTAGATTGAACCTTGAACTTTTTCAGCACCTACTGCAAATGGAATTAACCAGAAGATATAATATGAATAGGGTGTGTAATAGAATCTGACTATTTTCAATTGTCATTATCTAAAGGACCAAGGCCATAATGAAAAGCAGTCCATACAATGACTCCACTTCTTCCTAACTTTACAATATTACTATAACTAGTGCAGTAACCTTAATAATCCACGTAATGTTCTAGAGTCCAATGACAATACGCTTGACATTGTTATAAATTCTTTACATTAATCTTAGACTTGGATTTAAGTGCAACCACCTACAGGCAGATAATGTAATAATTTATATGTAATAATTTTTAACCATTATTTGCAGTAAAGCATTATAAATTTACACCACGAGGCTTCAATGGTTTCTGTTTGTTCATGTTTTTAGCTCACCAGGTCTGATTTTTACTTTCTATAACGTTTTAATTATTACATCATCATAATAGTATTCATGGTCCTTTCACCTCTAACTTGCATACATAGTCTTTACATTCCATATATAAGGTTTTTTTATTGAACACCAAGGACTTTTTTTACTATGACCTCTATGGGTATATAGGATTATTCTACTCCAACTTAAAATAGCTACATCTTATTGTGGTTTACAGCTCCTTCCAAGGAAGTTGTAGTCTTTCTGGTATTTACTTCCTGACTCAAACGATGTAGTCTTTATGTGACAACGTTTTAGGTTATCTATGTAAGAACCTGTTGTTTTATATTCAGATGAAAATATGAACCAGTTTTGACGCTGAGCAACTTTCTGACTATTGCTTTAAACATCTCCAATCAATTCTAAACCGACTTAATAAATTGTATAAACAGGGAACACAAAATGTATTTTGCTAGCTCTTTTTGGTGTTTCGGCGTTGTAGACGTCCCTTTTTGCAATTAGTTACCATAGGTTTCCATATAGGGATTACGTTCGTGCATTTTTACCTCACATCCCATACCAAGTAGCATTTGGCCATTGCATACAGTAGATGTGGCGACGTTGTTTGCTCCCGTTGTTTTGCTGCAGAATGCGATTAGTTCTGTTCGGTGTCTAGAATAATTTATCGTGCCAATACGAAACGACTGTGCCAACTTTGCAGCATTGAACGAATTTTATAATTTTATAGAACTCTACAAGCATTTCAGATAGTGTCTTATAGCATGAAAGAGCGTTTCCAGTTGTCTTCCATCTTTCTGTAAATAGAACCCTATCCCTAACTAACTTAAGTATAACGAACTTGATTTATGCCTCACCTGTCTGTTGTTGCATGCACTGTTCCAACATTCTTACGTGCGTGTAGCTTGTTGCATGATAGTTTTCTGTTTCAGGCATCTATAAAGCGCCCTGCATGCCTTCTGTAGCTGAATTCTTCCTGTATATTGGGACATGCTCAAAAGGCCGAGAAAAATCTCAAAACTTGAACAACATTAACGTGCAGTGACGCTTGCCCTTAGTTTTTTGGGATTTTTCTTTCTTTGCTGGTACCTAACGTTAGCGTTTGTTTGTTGTAATTTATAGTAGCTGATTTTGTACGGAGATTGTCTCGAAGTGACATTTTATATAGATGCAGTATTAGATTTTATTGAGTTTTAGATACCTTGTATATATTGTTAAGAAAGTCAATAAAGAGATTCGTAAGCGACTTGGTAGTTTTTAATGTTAAAATGTGGGATCTCTTCATAAGGAAGATGCAAGTAAACAGCTTTTTATAATGCGTTTTAAGTGAAACCGGGATTTTTCGCTTTAAATGTAAAAGAAGGTGGAACTAGTGTTATAGTCAGTACTAAGTCTAGCCTATTAACATTAGACAGCGCACACAGCATGGGCCAATTACGTGACAGATGATTACAATGGCAGACAACAGAGTGAGTGTGTGCATGAACTTAACAAGCTTCTAATGAAAAAAGGTATGAAACTCTTGGAAGCTTACAGAAGACTGCAAGCACTTAGTTGCAGAAAAAGTTTTGAATGGCGTAAGAGTGTTTAACACCCAATCCTGGGAAATTAGCGCTTTATCTTTCATGATATTTCAGAAATGTGGGGGTTGTGAACGTTATCATTGTTAACATTTGATCAAAATTTGTAATAGTATTAACCACTCTATGGTCCAGAAGATAAGGCACTTAGCTTTGGTGCAAACACCTAAAAATAATTGAAAGCCCACAGTTAATTGTGAAGGCGAACATACGGAAGCTTTAACCTTCCATTTTGCATGCCATACTCCTTCGCAAAGTGTCGAGCCTCACTATTAAAAAAACGATAATCTTAATGTGTAGTTTAAGTATCATGAAATTTATTTGTTTCTTCAAACTGAAGCCGAAAAGTGCCACTTTGACATTGTAAGTGATATCCAAAGATAACTACTTTTGTTCTAAAGACCTTGGTTATGTTTTCTAAGATCTCTTTGCACAAAGTGTACTTGCTATAAGTAACTAAGTGTTGAAAATGCAATATCTCTTTCACACTGATCTTGAAAATTTTTGGAGACTAATGCCTCTTTAAAAATCTAGATGGAGAGCTAATACTAACAAGCCACATGCTAATAAGGATATATTCGTAGTTACTTTTATTGAACTATAGTGTATGACTTAATAGATCTTGATCAACTTGTCCCCAAGACCATGCACAGATTAACAAAATGTCTTGCATTCTCTGTTGCACTTTCTAAACGTATTCTGCATGGTTTCCTTTCCTGGTTCAACAGAATCAAACAAAAAACTGCTTAAAATACTAGAAACCATAGAAGCCATCTTATCAAATTAAAGGTAAAACTCGTCTTGAATCTCTACTTATATTCTAGCACTATAATTTTATCCCCATGTTGCAAAGATAAACTTGTACCGCTTGGTGCAATATAGCTGAGAAGTGATTTATCTAGTCCTCACAGACTCCATCTCTTTTGGTAATGGTAATGGTAAGGCTCCGCGTAGGAGCACGGCCTGCGAACTGAGAGGTTAAGGCTCTCATACGTTCGCTCTCTCTGCTCGGTAGTTGCGCACCATCTCTGATGCGAGGCGATGTGGCAAGCACTGCGCTTTAGACGACTGCTATTATTATCCCTTGTTCGAAGTGAATGCAGGTACTCTATTATTTTTAGTGACTGAGCAGGCCACCCGTCAAGCATCAGAGAGCTCCGAGAATTGAACCTGGATCCGTCAACACTGCAGGCCGCCCCTCAACTACGGGACCATGCTGGCGTTATTCATCTCTTTTACTCACTAAAAATATTCTGCCTGGGGATACTGGAGTGGCAATCTCACTAAAACGCTTAGTTAATGAAAAACTAAGGTGCTCGAGAGTTTCAATTGTTTTTTTCAGCTTCCTTCAAAAAGAAGAATGTCTTGTATCTTTTATTATGCTTCTATAGAAGTTCCTGGTTTAACAGCACCAAACAAAAGACAGTTTTGTGCTTAAAGCTGAAAGTTACATATTTGAAGCAAATAACATTAACTTAACGAATTGAAGGCAAAGATATTCTCAAGTTGTCAAAATAAATCTGTACCACTAGGGAGAATATGGCTGAGAATTGATTTGCCTAGTTATTTCAAGCTCCATCTCTACTTGCTAATAATATTTTGGCTAAGCAATCCCACTCATCACTAATGAAAAGTCGTTAAAATTTATTTCTACTTAGAGCTTTATTACAGCCGTATTTTTCAAGTGAGTTGTATATGACTTGACATTGTTAAAGGGTCTCATTAAAACCCCCAGTCACAGGATTTACCACTAAAAGGATTTCAAAAGAAAACTCTAAGGTGACATCTAAACTGGTCTTGACACGTTTCAGAGTTTCAATTATTTTTCCAGCTTCCTTTAAAAAATGTTTTGTATCCTATATTGTACTCCTACGAGGGGTTGCCCGTAAAATGGTATTTTTGGCGTCCTAGGCTGACAATTTTTCACCCGCCTTGCTTCAAATGTTTGCTAGCTGGGAACGTGGAACAATTTATTTACCAATTATAACAGTGGGATAAGTAAGATATGCAAAATGATCCTGAAGATAGGCAACCAAACGTACGCTCAGAGCTCACATTTCATATCAGCTGTCATTTTTTACTTTCTATTCAAATGTATAGGCTGACTTTGTTTACTTTCTGTTCAAATGTATAGTAGATATGAGTTTCTTGTTCGATAGAACCAAGCAAAGATCAAGTTGTGCTTAAAGAAACAGTCTATGTTGAACCCTGCATATTTTAAGCAATATAATAGAACCAGAGATAATCAAATTGAAGGCAAAGATATTATCCCCATGTTATCAAAACAAATCTGTACCGCTTGGAGGAATATGGCAGACAAGTGATTGTCCACTTTTTGTGGACTCAATCTCTTTTACTCAATAAAAATATTCTGGCTAAGCAATCCAACTCATCACAAGTAGAACTTGTTAAAAGATTTTGTTGAGCCTGAGGATACTATACTAGCAGTTTTACTAAAACTCTCAGTCACAGGTTTCAGCATTCCGGGAAAAATTAAGGTGACATTTAAATTGGTCTTGATATCCTCAAGACTTTCACTTGTTTTTAGATGCTAATAGTTTTTCCAGTTTCCTTCAAAAATAAAAATGTCATCATCTATTATACTCTCATAGGAGTTCATGATTCAACAGAACCAAGCAAGGAACAGTTTGTGCTTAAAGAAACGTCTATTCTATGTTGCACCCTGCATATTTCAAGCAAAGTAATAGGGACCAGAAAACATCAACTTACCAAATTGAAGGCAAATATATTATCCCATATTGTCATATCAATCTACACCACTGGGGAAATATGGCTGAAAAATGATTTGCTTAGTTATTGCAGGTTCCATCTCTTTACTCACTAACAATATTTTTCCTAAGCGATCCCATTCATCACCGGTGAAGTCTTAAAGACTTATTTCTTCTTGGTGTTTTATTACAGCGTTATATTTGAAGTTAATTATAAATGACTAACTATTGTTAAAAGGTTTGGATAAGTCTGAGAATACAATTTTACTACAACCCTTAGGTTTGACCTCTCGAGGCATTTCAACGAAAAACATTTACGGTGACATCTAAACTGGTCTTGATATACTTGAAAGTTTCAATTGTTTTCAAGTGGTAGAATGTGTCCTCTATTATACTCCTTTAGATGTTTCTGGTTCAACAGAACCAAGCAAAGCACAGTTTGTGCTTGAAGAAACAGATACTATGCGGTGGCAGATTTCTATTTTAATGTTTACGTTATGGGTTAAATGTAATCATGTTCAAAAGATTTAAATTCCCGTTGCTCATAAATGACATTCCTTGGAAGGTTTTCACACACATTATTACATCATGAGATATTTAGTACATTTGCTTCATTACCTGCAGACTGTCTGTGATCTCACCTAATTCCCACATTAACTTCGATAAACATTTCATTTTTTAACAATCTGGGTCTTTCTAGATATGGATCAATCATTTTATCTTCTGACAACACTACTCAAGGCCAGCCATGAATTGATATAGAGCCACAGAGACCAGTGAGCGAATTATAAATAGTTGTGTACCAATGGAGAAGTGCACAGGATGTTAAGCTTGTCATCCTTAATTGAAATTATGATTTTGACTTGGGATCCAACACCTGAACAGGTACAAGAAAAAGGATGAAAGAAGATTCCGACTCAAGACGTGGATTTGATATGGAAACGTTAGTTAAGTCTGATAGCATGTGCTAGCATAACAAATTTGTTTTAGATCAGGATCATTAGCAAAGGGTCGTTCAAACTGGAGTCTAGGAAAGTGATACACAGTAAGAGTACATCAATTGTAATTTATTATTAAACAATAAATTCTTACATTTGCTCTATCTTCTTTGAATAGATTTAACACATACAATACAATAGTGCCTATTCTAATATTATTGAATTATATACAAAAAAAGCGGAATGTAACACCCCTCATAGATAGAAATTCATCGGTGGACCTAGATTTGTTGAGATGAGTCCAGCGGATTCAATTCAACATGGATGGGCACTTGCTTGGCTTCTTGATACACACATACCATTGTTTCTCAAGTTCTTACATTTTGAAAGCAAACACGGTCTTGCTTAGCACCATGTTATCAAAAAACTAACAGTTAATTATTTAAGTGTACCATTCAAGAGATGTTTTTCCAACTCAGGTCTTTTTAAGTTATGCAAGATCGTCCTCACTTCATCTAAATGTTTCTGGGCTGTATGTTGTATCTTTAACGGTCCAATATGATCCTGGTATTCCGCAGAAGAATTTTCACAACAATCAAAGTTTAGATAGGGCAATGATACCGTATCAGTATTCAATGTATCAGCCATTAGTTGAAAAACTTCTAGATATAAATCAGATTCTGTTTGTAAGGTTAAAAGGCTATTGGTCATTATCTTTGTATACTCTGTAGGCTTCTTACATTTTATGTGAATTATGAATACTAACCACTTTTTGAGGGGAGTCTGAAACTTCATTTTATTGGTTTTTATTAATTGTTCTTGCAGTTTCCATAGCTGTCTGTCTGTAGCAGTTAAGATTTCACACTACAATGTCTCTAATAATTTGTAAGCAAAAGATATTTTTCTGGTTGTTTATCTTTGCAATTTATCAATTAAAACATATGAGTATTATTGTTCAATACTGCCATATCATACTCTGGTATAACGGAAAATAAATCTGATTGAGAAGATGCAGGTAATGAGTAAAAGTAATATAGTAAGAATCAGGGTCTACTAAGGGGATCTTTCGTACAAAAAAGTCTTGATATGTAGTAGATGGGTAAATTTGTTTCTGTGCAGGTTTTAGGAATGATAGCTTGTGAGGTATTTATATGCAGAAATTTAAGTTCTTTGGGAGTGCTGATAGTATCTTAAAGTTTTTCTTTGTTGATAAATAGTCTTCTTGTACTATTAAATTCATCAATGGTGGAAGATGCAACAGAAATTTGTTGTTCCAATAAATTGTGAATATCATTCTCATTTTTCTGGATATGATTAATTGCTTTAAAAAAAAATTCAGCGTCAGCTGCATTTAGATTTCCAGTAATCCACTTGAAGATAGTGCCAAAATGTCTATTGCTTCACTTTTTGTCTTATAATTTGAATTTGTAGTTTGTTGTAATTTTTCATTAACACCTAAAGCGTCTGTGATGGTTTTATATACAATTTTGAGGTACCAAAAAATGTTTTTGATACCATCTACGTGGCTTTACAACTATTGTCAATGTACAACTAAGTCTTAAAAGTCTGCTACAATAAAAGGGTGCGTTTATTTGCTTTTATTGCATGTTTAAAATTTTGCTTTCCAAACAGAACCAGGTTGTATATTAACTCAAAAGAACTGTTCTTGTTCAGGGTTAATTAAGGATATACAACTACCAGTGTCTATAAGGAATATGTTTTGGTCTTAGGGAAATAGAGGTATGATAATCCTATGAATTTTATAGATTTTGCGTGTTTTTGAATTTGCCTGCCTGTAGGTGAAAACTTTTGTTTTGTAAAATTAACGTTTTCTTAGGAGCGTTGAGAATCAATAAGATGGAAAAGGTAACATATAGCAAGATAACAATACGCAAGCTAAAAATACCAGATCATCAAGAGAAATATCACGAAAGGGCAAACATCCTATTTAGGAAACTAATAAATGAAGACCAGGAAGGAAATCTGGAGTCAAGATCGCAATATTTAAAGAAACAGTTTTAAAAACAGTAAATATGTGGGGAACGGAAATTTAGTAAAAAGTAGAAAAAACAAAATGGTGGAATAGAGAAATAATAAAATAAAACAAGCATGGAAAAATATTTTATTTAAAAACATATGAAAAAGAAATCAAAGCAATAAAAAATTTGGAAAGTGCAGCTAGAGACGAATATAGAGAAACTGTAGACACAACAGAAATCCAAGAAATAACAAAAGAAGAATTAGAAGAAGCGATACAGCAAATTAAAGTAGGGAAGGCAAGTGGGGAAGACGAAATAGCACCAGAAATTATTAAATGGTTAAAAGACTACTGGAAGGAATAGGATGGGAAATATTAAAAGAAGCCCTAAAGACTAGGAAACCAATATAATTATTCTAATACACAAGAAAGGAGAATCATCAAATTGTGAAAACTATAGAGCAATCTACCTAGTCCAAACCACTCTTAAAATATATACAGAAATCTTGGAAAAAAGGTTAAGAGTATATAGAAGAAGAACGAATGATAACATATTCATACTGAAAACTCTAACAGAAAGAACAATAAGAAAGGAAGAAGAGATGTTCCTGATCTTCATTGATATAAAATCTAAAAATTCGTCATAATAGACAGACAAGTAATATGGAGTACTCTAGTTAAATTAGAAATACCCAGACAACTGAGTCTAAAACACATTTAAAACAGCTAAAGTATAAATAGCAAGACATCGTTCAGAAGAAATGGGAAAAGGAATAAAGCAAGGGGATAGTTTATTTCCACCGCTATTTGTGATTATAATGAACAAAACACAAAATAAATGAAGGTTAAAACAGAGCTGAATACCATAATAGAATACAATAATCTAATACTGATACCTATAAGTAGTCTTCTATATGCAGATAATGCTGTAGAAAGAAAATCCAAGAATTAGTAAACAGCTGGACCAAGAAAATGGAAAAATAAAGATGGAAATAACTATAACCAAAACAAAGGTGATGATAATCAATGAAAACCAGAGAGAAGACACTAATAAAGTGATTAAATACAAGAATATGACCATGTCACAAGAATAAACAATGATAGACTAAGAAAAAGAATAATGGAAATGGAGGAACTGTTTAAAAAAAAGAAAAGGTAGGCCAAGAAGAAAATGGTTAGGTCAGATAGAAGACAATGGAAGAACAGAGAGGAAAGCAAAAGAAGAGATGTGAATCCTAGCAAGAGACAGAAAAAAGCATGCAAGAAATGGGTAAAAGAGGACCTGGACACAATCTGACTCCTGAATGGGCATCAAGAAAGAAGAAGTTGAAATTGTAAATGTTGCGTATTAATATTTGGATGACGTGGGGAATTAAAGTTTGGTTAAGAGGCAAATGCTTTAATTGAAAAGTGGAAGCAATTGGGGATTATATCGTGAAGTAGTCACTCTTTTCCATTTTCTTTTATCGCTACATTGTGCTTCCCAGTTACTAATTTTTAGTTCTCATAAATCTTCCTTCACACATTCTCACCATGCTCTCTTGGGTCTTCCTGTGCTCGTTTTCCTGGGTATCGTTTCGAATGTAACATTCCTTGGTACTGTGCTGGCCCCCATTCGTACTACTTAGCCTAACCACTCTTATACAGATGTTGGGAGTTTTTGGTTTGTTCTTTTCTATGTTCCTCCTTAGTATTTTGCTCCCCCAGATTTCAATATTTTTAATATGTTCTGCTCTCAAACCACAGATTTCATTTGTATATAACACTACTAGTCTTATCACCATTTTATATAATCGAATCTTCGCAACATTAGATAAATCTTTCACTCAACATTTTTATCATCAAACCTGCTCTTTTAGTCCTTCTTTCTATTTCTTTTTTTTTTATCCACTTCTACTCCCAGATATATAAATTTCTTTGTGCCTTCAAAACCATGTCTTTTGCATTGATGTGAATTTTTAATTATTCCAGTTCTTTTGAATGGCATTTTCTTGTTGGATTGAAGGGTCTTTCATGTCCAAGAGGTCTGTATTGTTTTTGAAGAAAAAGTTGGGTACTGCACAAGGAATTAGCACGTGATACATTTTGGTTAAGCTCTTTCTTCATATGTATTATATTTTTCTTATCCACTATATGTATAGCTAAGAGCTTGACCAATACCTACGGAATTGCGTTATCTAACAAGTGCACCTAGAAATTCTTACAGACCTGCCAAAAATACTTTCAGAGGTTGCGTGCTATAGGGTAAAATTTGTGTGACAATAGTACACCTATCTCTTCAATGCTTTGGGTAATTAATGCCAAAGTTTGCAAAACTTGTCCAAATACTCACCATGCTTGTTTTGTATGTGATGGCAGTAAGTCAATTGCATGGTAATTAACGTTTTGACTCTACCAGCATTTTATTTCAAAATTTCGGCTCCAGGTGCCTTTATATCATCCACGTAATATTCACGAATTATTAGATCCAATGCTTGAATAGTCATTGAGGGTTGTAGAACTTCAATCATAAGTGGGGATTAATTTGAAATATTCTGCATTGAAATTCATTACAATATAAAGGAAAAATGATAGATACAGGAAACATGAAATAAGGGAAAGTGGATTCCAGTAGTAATATTCAAGTAGCATATCAAATAATTACTCACATGTATATTAAGTACATGGTCAATATCCTGCACCACTGAGAGGAATCAATTCTAATGGACCAATCCTGTTTTGCTAAAACAAATTTGTTAAGCTCACCCGTTGCATTGTTATGGGACTTAAATTGCTACTTTTTAAAAACCAAATATATAAAAAAGAATAGTTTTCATGTGATACAGCTAGTTAAAATCATATAGAGCAAGGATTTTCCATGCTGTACTTGTGGTGGACTGAGCTAGGAATGCAGCTGAAAGTAGAGCAGTTCGGCATCGTTAATTAAAACGTTAATAAATTAATACAAGTGTTTATTGCATCAAGTCAACTTTCTACACGATCATCTTTTGGTTCATCACAGTCACAGAATGGCGTAAGCAAAGACGACACTTTAGCCCACAAGTCAGCTAATACTTTCCACTCAAAACTCCCTTGGGATACTGCTTCCACTCCTCCGAGACTACATAGCGTCTCTCATTTACTCTGCTATAACCAGTAGATCGTATGCTCTCCTTGTACCGTTTCTTCTTGCCGGTGTTCTTTGCCATTAAAGACTTTCTTTTGGATTCGACCTCAGACTCTTGGGAGTCATTTTCCAGCAACTTGTAGTCCTGTACGGACTGCGCCGCCTTTCGCACAGGTCTCCTGCAACAGTGCGCGTATTTTAAACGATATAAAAACTTGTATGCAACTACCCACTTCTTCGGCAAGAAATCGTCGTCGTCGTCATCCAAGATGATGTTCAGCCTTTTCCTTCGCGTTCTAAGTTTGCTTTTCAGGCTTTCATCCGAATCGGACATCACTTCAGCAGTTCACAAATTTGCTTAATAACAAATTATTGAGGTTATTATAATTTTTTCCGTAACATAGAGAGCCAGTCAAAAAGTTTCAGATATGTTACCAATATTACAACAGAAATGCACCCTATAAATTCGGTGGCAGCCTTGCAGTGAAACTGTCAAAACAATGATTTTTGACGTTTGGTGAAGTTTTGGTAGAGTTGACAGCCATCGAATCACTTTCCCACCAATGGTATCCAAATTGTTTGTTTTTCGCACGCCACGAGACGTAATTCGCTGTGCCTTCATCGCCGTCGTACTCTTCTGACTTCCGCTGAAGGTGAGGCGGGCGCGTTGCGGCCCCACGGCGTTTTGTTTACAACGAGCCACTATTTACGCTCTCGTGCCTTCTATTGATTAGATATCGCGTGTTTAACAATTTTTTCTAATTTAGCCCAATAAGTAGGTTAATCTCCGTCCAAGGAACCCAGCAAAGTGCTCTGCTGCAGGCTGCAGTTGCATGATTGAGTGATCTATAAATGTTTGACATTGGCACAGCATAAATTGCCAGGAAGTCGTGCCCATGCCAAACAGATAATTCAATTAACAGCTAGTGCTAAATGCGACCTTAAGTGTAAGACTACAACGGAGCGTTTGTTGCAGATATGAAGCTTTACATTCATGCACTGTAATACTGCCAACTGCACGCCACAACCTCCACAAATTACATACAAACATGGTAAACTCATGACAGAAATTGGATGTGAACTCAATCTGCTGATCTAGTACCTTTACAATCGCTCAGGTTGCATGGTATACATAAATTTTACATTTATCGTAAAAGATGAGCGAGCCTTCGGAGACGAAGTGGGCATGCGAATATTGTACATATGAGAACTTCCCATCGTCCCTGAAGTGCACCATGTGCCGGGGCCCCCGGCCGTTTGTTAGCGAGGACATTTACCGGTTGCATGGCAGCGAGCGGTCTCTCTCCAACACCAATCTGCCTGGGCTGGCGGCTGGGCCTTGCGAGAACCGGGCCCGGGGCAAAGTGGACCTGTGACGTGTGCATGTGCGTGAACCAGCCCAAGGATCACATGTGCAACCAGTGTGGCAGCCCGGCCCCACTATCACCAAACTCCCTGCACGAGCATATACAGCCTCTGAGAATCTCTCAGAACTTGGATGCTGCCCAGAGCCTTTCGCGGTCCCGCACCAACAGCCCTCCCACTAGCTTAACGAACATCGAAAACAGCAGACGAACCACCCAAAAGTGGATGTGTTCTGTGAGTAGTTTAATTTCAACAGATTCCTTTAATAAATGATCTATTTAGGGAAGCATTCCTAACATAGCTGTAGATGAAAGCACTTTTACATACATCAAACCAATGATTATTCAATTCACCTTTAGGTGTAATCTAGTGGCGCAATAATAGTATTGAAGCGATGTAAATTTTATTCAAATTTGCAAAAAACGGAAGTTTGCTAAGCAATTCAATCTAAAAATAAGCCACTTTTGTTGTTTATGGCCAGATTTATTTAGAACACATTTTACCAGGCTCCGTGCTGGGAATGAGACAGCAATTTTTAAATAAACAGCAACGTGTTTATGTGATTCCTAAACTTGTTTATATCGAGAGAAAATTTATTGTTGAAAGTATGGTCGGTAAGCTTCAGTTGGCAATTATTATAGCTTGTGCATTTATTAGCTGTGACCTTGAGAAATGTATAATGCGTGACCAAAGAATTTATCATTTAATTGCACAATTTAAAATGTTCACTATTGAGTTGAGTTGAATATTGTGCAACTAAATAGAATATCCCAATCAATTTTGTGTGTTCACAGATGTGTACTTACGAAAATTGGCCAAAATCAATCAAGTGTTCCATGTGCGGTCACTTCCCCAACAACTCTCAACGTTCTCAAGCCTCTAGTCTTATCATGTCATCACCTGAGCGAGATATGGACTCGAATCAGGACATCAGGCTGCGCGGAAGCCCTAACATCTTTGGTATGCTGCTCGTCCATTGATCATTAATGCTTTATAATTATTGTACTTGTAGATACCCAAATTTCTCAAAGTTCCAACAATTATGATTCCGAGCGCAAAATGCGCCAGCTCAGACGCCATGCTGACTGGAACTGGCTGAACGCTTGCCTCGGCATCCTCGAGGGTGACCCGAATCCCGTCGAGGCGTACCTGTCCTCTGGCGGCGATCCCACCCGTACTCTCACCGCTGCTGAAGTGGCAATTTTAAATAGAGCATCTGCCTTTGACGTCGGACACACCTTAGTTCACTTAGCTATTAGGTAGATTCTCAAAAACCTGCATGCTGCGCTTTATTTTATGAACTTTTTGCAGGTTTAAAAGAGAGGATTTGCTTGCAATACTGCTATCTCAGATAGAAGGTTCTGGCTCGGGTGTTAAACGGGTTCCCAGTTATGTGGCGCCTGACTTGGCAGCTGATATTAGGAGACACTTTGCTTCCACTTTACGCCAGCGAAAAGGCAGCTTTCCATGCAATTTTGTCACTGAGTTACCTACATTTGCTCTGCCCGCTGGTAATGGAACTTGACTCTAGTTAACTTGTTGAGACAACATATTTTTTACTGCAGAGGTTGATGAGCTACCAGGCCCAGTCCAGGAGCAGTTATTTACAGAGTTATTAGATAAGGATGCACAAGAGCAGCTAGAGAGCGACCCCGCAGTAATTAACTGGTCTCTCGAACTTACTGTAAGGTTAGGTTCTCGGTTGTATGCTTTGTGGAACCGTTCAGCTGGCGACTGTTTGCTCGATTCTGTGATGCAAGCTACGTGGGGAGTCTTTGATAGAGATAACGCTCTACGGAGGGCTTTGGCAGAGAGTCTTAGTCAAGGAGGGCGCTTGTAAGCCAATCTGCTAATGCATTTCTTTTGCGGAAGTAACACACGCAATTGATACAGATTTTATCCACGCTGGAAGGAGTACGAGGCCACACAAGCATCGTTGCTGCATTTCTCGCTAGAAGAAGGGCAGTGGGAAGAGGACTGGACTAGCTTGCTGTCTCTGGCTAGCCAGCCAGGCACAAGCTTAGAGCAGCTGCACATTTTTGCGTTGGCTCACATTCTCAGGCGTCCCATTATAGTTTACGGAGTAAAATATGTCAAGAGCTTTCGGGGGGAGGCTCTTGGATATGCTCGCTTTGAAGGTAACGTGCAATACACAACGAATATAATTGAACAACAGAATTGTATTTATTTGAATGCACAAGTTTAGTGTAATCAACGCAATGTTTTTTGTTTTCTGCTTAACATTCACCATGAATTTGTTGCTAATAACTTTAATAGAAAGAAATGAGCACGGGGGAGGGGCACAATAATTTTTATATACTCTGAATTGAAACTATTTTAATTTGTTGAAGTTAGATTTGGAAGTAAATCTCCAATGGCTGACATTGATGTCCTAGGTTAAAGTCCCTTTCTCTTCTTAAAGGAAGAAGCTTGATGGTTTACAGAAAGGTGCTTTCTCTCTATCAGAAGCTTAATAGTGTTTTTTGGACGTTTAGAGACTTGTGAATATGCCAAAGATTTCTTGCGCAACATAGCAAACTCACCACTCAAGTCAACTAGTCAGGAGAGAATGATTATCTGCCAGGTCGGAAATTAAAATTCTTGGATGTTATAGGTTTTTGTATGTTAGTAGGTATAATAGGCCTGTTGTGGCCGTAATACTGATGCCAGATGACAAAAAAATATAGTGAGTAGGTTGAAGATATTAGCAACAGAGATCGTTGCTGAAAAAATCTTTTCAAAGGCATCCGTTCAAAGCTGGCTGTGGTGTAATCTTGCTGCACACTAGTCGGTTGAGTTGAGCGGCTTGCAGATGAGCACATCAAGTTGAAATGGGTTAGCCCTACAGCAAAGTGACTTAAAGATGGGAGCAGCCTAGATTTACGAAAAGATGGGCAATCCTTGTGACTCACTGGGTAATGGCTGCAGTAGTTTGCATGCGTGATACTTTTTCTGTTTCTTGTGGAATGGTCAGAATCGTATTCTGCCCCAAGTTTTATGCATTTGACAATAGTAATATTAATGAAAAAAAAATTCTTTTTTTCCTAACTGTAATTTCTTCGTAACTTTATTCTCCTTGTCATACTTTATGCATGGATCTCAAAAGTTTATTTACCTTAAACAAATGGAAGTAGTGGAGCATTCTTGATTTTAATGAGATTGATAGAAGTTGTCGCCTATGTTTATTACTTAATAAGTGCCTTTCTAATAGACAATCGTGACATGACACCTTATTCTAAATGATAAAAATGAAAACTGGTGTTGTGTGGTGAGTTGATTGGTCAGGGTTCTCTTATTGAAAATTTGAAATTGTACAGATTTCAACTGGCAGCAGTATAATCATAACTACTTCAGGTTGTGCTTGCAACATCAACATTTGGGAATTGAAATTGATAATTTTGGAGTTCTATGTTACTCTGTCCCCCAGAAACTTGGCCATCCAATAATAAAGACTAATTTCCTCCAACAATTAAACTAGAAGACAAAAAAAAAACATAAACGACTGTACTTGTGCACTTTCAGTGTTAAAACACTAAAAAATCTAAAGAAAGACTAAGATAATTAAAATCAACTCTAGAAAAATTTAATTAGGACGTTGTGGGAGTATGAGAAGTTAGAAGAAATTGATCAATTTTATGTTGGAAAGGGTTAAATAAAAGTTTAGCTGCAGTTGGTTTTTGGATAAACAAAAAATGGATCACTAACATTGAAGAATTTAGAGGTGTTTCCAAAATAATTGCAGTATTATCAAGTGTGATAGATAAAAATTAGAACCTAGCACTAATAAAGGTTTATGTTCATTTTATGAAGAATTAAAATTAACAATAAACACCTACATTAACAAAAACGAAACCAAACATCTGATGGTTCTGGGAGATTTTAACTCGAAAATTGGACAACGAAAAGAAGAAAAAAGGCAGGTATGGGTACAACAAACGGAATCTATGGGGCGAGAAATTAATTGAATTCGCCATGTGCAACATGGATATGGCTCGCTCCAAAAAGGAGAAACAAAAATGAAATTAATTTTATTCTCGGTAATAACAGACGGTTGATATCAGACACAGAACCAGTAACGGAATAGAATTTAGTTCTGGCCACAGAATGGTAAGATCATAAAAATGAAAAGTCAAATGTTCCGAAAAAAGTTATATCAAAATAACTTCCCAAAAAAATAACAAAACATGGGACCCTGTAAAATATAGACAAAACTTAAAAATACAGCAGTGTCAACACAAAGAAAACAAAAAATCTTATAGCTCAGCTCAAGAAGCATATAACAACATAGAAAATACACTTCAGAAAGTTAACATATTTGAGAAAAACAACTGAATTAAATAATAAGCTATATTTTCAGAAAATTTACAGAAATTAATTTGTCAAAAATTTAAAAAAAACAGGCTTTCTAGGCTTTTCTAACAGAAACGAAATAGAATATGCAGAGATGAATAAGATAACAAGAGCAATAAGGAATGACTTAAGCAAACAACAATCAATTAAAATTGATAAGATCTTAAACTAGACAGATTCAATCAGGTGAATCCAAGAACAAATTAATACAGGCAGGAGACAAATTTGTAAAATGGAACATCCAAATGAAAAAACAAAGTTTTATAAGAAAGTATGCAGATCAACCTAAATAAACAATAAGAAAGAAGAAGAGCCAAAAATATGATTATAAACAAATAACACCAATCATGTAGTCAGAAATTAGAAAAGCTATAAAAAAAGTCAAAAAACGGAAAATCATCTGGAGACGACAATATTACCTACCAAATGATAAAAGCAAGCATGGGAGAAATAATGGACGAGCTGTGCAATGTATTCCACAAAATCCTTGCCAAAGAACAAATCCCATTCCAATGGATTAAGTCAAAAATATTTCTAATCCACAAAAAATGTGACAGAAAAGATAACTAATTATAGACTAATTAGTTTACTATCAAATGTGTACAAAATTTTCATTGAAAAGAATATGACAACTGCAGTTCTACTACACCCAAGAACAAGCAGGATACTCAACAATTGACCATCTTCATACAATTAATAAACTTATTGAAAAAAAAATTATGAATATGGAATAATTATATACATAGGATTAAGAGACTTTGAAAAAGCTTTTGACTATTGAACACAACAGTATAACATAAGCTTTACAACACTTTCAAGTAAATACTAAATATTTAAATATTATCAAGCAAATCCTATATAACAGTTTAGCACACATTCAACTAGAAACTCCAGGCTCTCAAATCAAATTAAGGATTCGGCAGCGAGATCCTTTATCCCCCGATCTATGTAATGAAGTCCTAGATCATTTATTTGAAAACCTAACGTGGCACAAGAAAGGAATCCTTCTAAAAGGAAATCAAACTTTAGGTTCGCGGATTATATCTTGCCAAAAGCAAAAAGTGGAGAATGACAGATAATGCTAAATGAAGCAAGCCTAAAAATAAACAGTAATAAGACAAAAATTCTCACTGATGAAGAAGAATACAACATTACAATCGGAAATCAACAAATACCATACACGAAAGAAGCAATGTACTTGGAACAAATATTGTAACGAATTTCCGAATACTCCCCATAGCAAGACATCCGCATTTTAACAAATCGGCTACTTACGTCATGCTTTCTAGGAATCCAACCAGCGCGCACGGCTCATCGTCGTGAATATTCTCGACTATATCGAGGGAATAGAAATAAATATCACGCGGCGAACCTCCGAATTCAGATTCCGATTCCAGTTTTTAAGTGAAGCAAGCGGACGACCCCAAACGGGAGCTTTGTTTACATAAATAATATCAGTTAGTTGTATGTAGTGCGTGTACATAAATAACCGATGGTCCAAATTATTTACTATGTGGAAACTAACACTAAGAATCAAAAAGAGAGGAAGACCCAGAAAGGAAAAGATAAGCAACAATGTAATCGTCTGAAGGAGGCCTTTAAAGGGATTTAGGAGGTTAATATTATTATTATGTTACTCTGTAGCAATAGAAGGGAAAGTAACTGTGGTATTTTCTTTACCTTGTTTGTGTCGCAAAATATCATGTGTCTTAAGGAAGTCATGCATTCATAATAGGTGTCCACAACACAAAATGACTCTATGATGTTCTGTAATTGCAGAGAGGGCAATGTTAAATCTGTTGTCAGACAACCGCCATGCAGGATGAATGGGATTAGAATAGAACGGCATTTTTATATGAAAATAGTCATTCTCCATGGCAGAAATGCTCTAACTTGAGTAGCATCTATCGTTTGATGGTCTTTATTAGGTGATCGATGACACATCAGGTGTTCCTGTCTGTTGCTGGTTGCTAATTGCTTCACGTTCTTGATGAAACTCTGTTACCCACCCCACAACTGCTTGGTATCAGTAAGAGCATTATTCTCAACAGCTTCTACCAACTTTCTGTGGTATTCTCTGCCATTTCTACCATGGAGAACAGCTGTTTTGATATATGAACGCTCTTCAACTCGGGTCATTCTGCATAGGGGTTCACTGACAACTGATTTAACATTGCTCTATGTGCAATTACAGAACATCACAGAACCATCTTGTGTTGTGGACACCTATTATTAATGCATGACTTCCTTAAGACCTACGACATTTTGTGAAAAAACCTTTGGAAAAAAATTGATAAATGATTTATGCTCTAAGCCTTGTACTACTTCACGATATAATCCCCAATCTGCTATAGGAGTTTATCACCTTATCAGGATTGCACAGTGTGTAATTTTGATGAAGTCCACTATCTGAATATCACTCTCACTTCCAGTGTGTCCATGAGTGTTTTATTGTCAGGATTTATTAAAACAAATTGATACTGATTTGATAGATAAACCATGCAGATTTACTGTGTAAAATAAATTTAATTGGTTATTTTAATAATTAGAAATGGTTTGTGACACAAGCAAATAAACAAATACAAACAATGTATATTCTGTGTTCTTGATTTATGTTAATATTTCTGAGATTTCTAACTGAAATTTAATCATTGTGTCTAGGTGTCTATTTGCCACTACTGTGGGAGCAGAGTTTCTGTATACGAACACCCATTGCCCTCGGCTACACTAGGGGGCATTTCTCAGCTCTTGTGCCGCTCGAGCCCTACAGTAGTCGTTTGGACCGACCACAATCTCAGCATCCTGACGAGTTGCAGAGTATATTCCTGCCACTGATGGACAGAGAACGGAAACTGCTGCACGTCCATTTTTTAACCGAATCAGAGGTGGGTTTGGGGAAGGATGTTTCTAATTTACAACTCATTTCCATCCCTTGCAGTTGGGTCGAGAAGAAACTATTCTGAGGCAGTGGCTGGATGTATGCGAAACAGAGGGTGGCGTGCTGGTTGCACAGCAGTTTCTGCATAAACGACCCTTACTCGTTGCTCAAATGATTGAAGAATGGCTGAACCACTACAGAAGGTTGGCGTAAGTAAGGTAGACCCGCAGTAACTACTGCATTTTACTCTGCTGGATTGCAGGCAAATGACATCTGCCCCCTTTGCAAGGCCGATTCCCATTCAAGACTACTCTAGTGATGGGGATACAGATGATGAATAACGCAAATGGAAAACCGTGCCTCATAATGCACGCTAGTGAATGTAGATGCTTATTAGTACCTTCGTTGAATTTGAATATTTTCAAGAATGTGATGTAGCCACACAAACTAGTAGTTATTAAAATCAAAATGCAACTTCATTGCTGGAAGCACACTATAAAGATGTGACACTGTTTGATGGCAAATGGCTGTCAACTACGCCGCTCGTTGATTTTTATTTGATTTTAGGAGCACACCATAACTCCCGTTACAGAAAATTTGCTTTTAGCTTCAGAAGAATGCAGTACAAATGAATCGGCTATCTCTTACAGATACATTAACGTTGAAAAAGTGAAAGTAAAAATAGGTTGAGGTGCTTAGTTCTAATGTCCAGCTACTTATGTTCACGTCACTTCTAACAGTCTCATCAAGCCAGTGATTCGATTTTAGGTTTATTTCTATTGGAGTGTAAAATAAGAATATTGTGCTTATCGTAGGATGTAGAGAAATCAAAACTGTCAATTGGCTATTTTCAGGTATGACACCGATGTAAAGATGTTCTCTGTTGCGTTATTGCTCCTATGCATGCGCTTGCGAATTTTTACACTTCTAAATGTGTTTTAAATTTGGATTTATATCAACTTGCAAGTTGTTAGAATTTAATTTTTATTTGAATGTGCAGAACGTACTAAAACGGCCATTGTCGGTATAGCGCAAGCGGCCGTCTCTCACCATTGGTACCTTTGAATGCTTCCTGTAGCTCTATACACTACTTTACACGGAATTTTTTTTGTTCGGTTTCATTTTGCTGTACATAATGGGATGTTGTTTTCCAAGGCATACTTCTGATGTTCCGTTTGGGTTTCTGCTACTCTTATTGCTGTAACAGTACATTGTTTTAGAGTCTAAACCTATTGAGAGGATACTTATGAAATTTACGAGATATAAATATAATATATTGTTAAACCAATTAACAGAAGTGTGTTATAAAAAAAATAGAAATAAAAATCTAATCCTTAGAGGTTGCTTTTGTGATGGAAATCTGTACAT
The DNA here is from genome assembly GCA_036346155.1 of Sinelater perroti. Lineage (NCBI taxonomy): Eukaryota > Metazoa > Arthropoda > Insecta > Coleoptera > Elateridae > Sinelater > Sinelater perroti. Next base: position 189,132 of record JARFIY010000209.1, on the reverse strand, counting down.
CCATTCCTTTTGCTCCTTTTATATAAAGTAAAATATACATGGGTAAAACATGATAATTTTCGACTATACTTTTTGGTTGTATAGTGAAATCCTAGAATGTTAGTGATACAAACATCTAGTACATAGAGTGCCCTAGTTTTGGAGTGGTGAAAATTTAGGAATTAATACTGTTTGAAAAAGTGTTTCAGTTCTACGATGAAACAATAATAATAGTCAGGCTGAAATGCCTCACATGGAAGCAGGGTCCACGAACTTATGTTCATTTCTGATATGGGGCAATGTAACAAGCACCATGCCTTAGACAATCGTCATTATTACCTCATGTGAAAGTGGACACAGGTACTCAGTTATTTTTACTGACTGAGTAGGCCACCTGCGAGGCATCTGGTCCCCAGAAATGAACCTGGGTCTGTTCACACTACAGCCACATGCCCAACCACACGACCACACTGGTACTTGAAGAAACAATAGCAGACTCAACATTTTTTACTTTCCTTATCCTATAATAAGGATCGCTTGGCCGCTAGGAGGGAGCACGCAGGCTATAATGGGGAAGGCAGTGCCGCCGAGCTCGCACGGTTACCTTCAGTGACGTAGCAAAATTTTAAGTACGAATCAATTATTGTCTTATACTGTTTATTTTAATCAGCTTTCGAGTGTTGGACCTCGCGCCTCATCCTTTTTTAAAATAACAAATTTTTAGACGAGAGCAGCGCAGGGCCGAGACGATGGACTCGCGCCTCGTTCTTTTTTAAAATAACAAGTTCCGGGACGAGAGCAGCGCAGGCCCGAGGCGATGGACCCAGTATAATATATAATAATAGGATTAGGAAAGTCGTGTGATGTTCACACCAGATTTTTTATTATTTCAACACATCCTGTAGTTTTTGCTGATTGAACAAGTAACATGGTTTTATTAGAACTATCTCAAACTACAAAACAATGAAAATTCTATCAAACTAACAAAAAGTTCAATTTTTGCACACCTACTATAATCAGAAGTAGGATTAAAGGTTGGTGTATCAAACTGCTCTTCTATTTTTCACTAAATTATTGAACCATGATGATTCATTTTGAAAAAAGATTGTTAACTAGCACCTGCTTTCTGTAGTTTAGCCTCTAGTTAGTTGTAGTTTGTCTACACTTCTAGCGCAAAGTGGTAATATTTTGTACTTTTCACTTACCAAGCGCAGCATTTTTGTTCTTTCAGAAGATCTTTTAGCTTTTTGCGGTAAGCTTCCCTATTTTAGCCATAGGTCTTTGTACCTTAATGTCTTGAATTGTTCACCAAACTTTAACACATGTAATGTAAAAGATTTTCTTTATAATTTTGGATCAAGAAATTTGCATGGATATCATACTCATCTGTTCCTCTTCTTCAAAGTAATAGTAAAGTAGCACAGGTAACCTGGCTATTATAGTATATCACCGCCTTGCTTACCCCCACCTTGGTAATAAACACATACACAGTGATGTGAGTTGATGCTGCTGGCATCTTTAAGTGTAGTATCTATCTGCATTGCCCCAAAATCTACTAAGTTAAGTTTTGTTCAGGTACTGTAGGAGCACCTTAATCATTCTTAACAGATTCAAATGTGAAACATGGAATGACTATGACTAGACTGCATTGTCCCGTTTATTTTCACTTTTCACTTTTGCAAAATAGTTGAAATGCATCTGTAGCCGATTTCCTGTATATTAAATAAATTTATGGTAAGGTTTTGTACTCTGCCAAGGAATATGGCCTATGAACTAGAAAATCAAGACTTTCATATGTTTGTCCTCATATAGAGCAATGTGACAAGCATTAGACAACCGCATTATTACCTCTTGTTCGAATTGAACACATGGTGCTCAATTGTTTTTAATGACTGAGTGGACTACCTGTCAGCATCTAAAGCCTAGGATTTAACCTGGGTTTGTCTACATTGAAATCAAACACTTTTTAACTGCTCGATTTGAAATAAAATTTATCATGGATAATTTTATTGCTATCTTCAACAAGATTGAGTTGTGTTGAAGGTGATCTCGGTGTTTGTTCTGTTTTTTTATTTAGTCCTCAGTTTCAGATGAAGCTTGGTTATCTGAAGTAATTAACAAGACATCTAGAAACAGGCATCTGACAAGGCTTTATCTTGTCTTTCACATTATTTAGTGTTTGGGATATACTGCTGATGCTCTACACAACAGCAAGTTTTACTGTGACCGAAGTGCAAGCACAGAAGAATTAAACGATGTAAGAAAGTGGTGTGATTGATGAAATATAAAAATTAGCAAAAAGAAAAGCACAAGCGATGACCTAACAGTAACACAATATTTACTTGGCAGTCATTTTGAGCTTTATTTTCCAACCTTCCAAGCTGACTATCTGTAACAAGCTGTGGTCACTTATGACTTGACCAGTCTTAGGGTGATGGTACATTACAAAAACTCATCTACAGAAGCTTTAAAGTATATAAACGACACTGTTCTGTAGAGTAATGTAAATTTGTCAACTATTCACTAGTTTGTCTGCCTCCAAGGCATTTTTGCAACTACCAAATCACTTCAAAATCACCAATAGTATAGTATGGTGGCAGCTTACATTAGCCTACTATTCAATTACGTCACCATTATTAACTGGTATCTGCTATTATCTGGACAACAAACTTTTCGTTTTTGTACCTTTACATAAGTGGATCAGAACTTAGGTATTTGAGTATCATGATTGCATTTACAGCGGTTTATTGTCTTGTTCTCTCATTCTGTTAAAAAAATGAGTAAAAATTTGTGAATAATTCTAATAGATATCAGTGGTTTTTAGTTATTAAGAAGCCTCCAACTAAACTCTTGGTGCGATAACATAAGGCGAAGCTGAGTAAGAAACTAAGTCTCTACGAGAGCAAATTGTCACTCATTTCAATTTCAGCATGACCTTAAAAATCAATAGTGCTGTTCACTTCTGCTTCAATGTAACAGTCCTGGGGCTGGCTTTCTTTTGCATTTTAAAAGCCGAAGCATTCGGCTGTTGTGCTTGATTATGAAACTTTATTTGTTAACTCCATCAAATTTAGTTCACAAATTGCCATCACCATAGCCTGGCTTCAGTGCAGATAGACCCGAGTTTGTTCCTGGACTACAGATATCTAACAGGTGGCCTACTTAGTCACTAACATTAATTGAGTACCTGTATTCAATTTGATATTACAAAAGGTAATAATTATCCTGTATCTGCAATAGTGCATGATAATCGGACAATAAGGGCAAATGTATGGAAGCCTTGATCTTTCAATTCGCAGACCATACCTTTTGACAGAATACAGAGCTTTATTATTGCCTTCATAAAACACATTGTATTATTAACCCAAAATTAGATAATACCTCCACAGTTTGAGAGACAGACCAGAAAAATAAGTTTTCAACAACTATAGGGAGTCAATTACAAATGAACCAATTGGAAAGTCAGAGATATCCCAGTTCAAGTAATAAATACTGTGGTACACCATTATATATCTGCATGGTTTATTGGCAGTGCTGTACGTGCTTCTATACAAAAGTAGTTTAAGGATATATTGGGATTTTGAGAACCCGAATAATGAAGCAGAAAGAAGCTAAGGATATCAGTAGTATGGCAAAATAATGAGTTATTGAACTTTGGTATAGCCCTTAAGCGCTATTGGGAACGTTAACTAAAAAAAAGAATGCTCACTGTGATTCTACATCAAGCTTTAACTAAACTCACGAATTAAGAAGGGTAGATAGCTATCTGCTACTGATTTATCAACAACACGTTAAAACAATCCACAATGTGTTGGTTTATTGTGTTGAACCTAAAGAGTGGCTAACGACAAATCGGTCTCAAAATTAAGAATAAAGAAAAATTGTACTCATGATGTCTTAGCTACCTTTGAGCGATTTACAGGTGGCTTTGAAAGAACTAAATTGGACTTACTATCTGTAGTGAAAAGACCTTTTAAAGAGGACCTATGAACATTTTAGAGATTACAGGATATTAATTTGAAGATTAGACGTAAGAAGGGCCATCTAAGTCACATCGTACAAAGAAATAGTGTAATAGTGTAGCTGGCTAAGATTCAAGTATTATAATGATGACTTGTACCAAGGAGGAAGCATAACATCTGCAACTTCATCAGCTTGTATATGTATTACTGGTGGTTTGTCTTCAGATTTGTCACTGTTTAACTATAGTTGAACAGATTCAACCAATTAAAACAAATTACACTATGGCACCAATTTTGAGCTACCTCCAAACAGAATGAAAACATTAATTGGACAGCAATGTAAACAACAATATAATAGAAGGCGTCCTGCCTCAAATATGAGTTGAGCAAAATAACATAATTGGTTATTTAAAAAACAGAATAAAAGTACCAGGTAGCATAGAGAAAGCTGCTAGCTGTTGTAAAAGCTGGCAAATATATTTTGCAGAAAATTTTTGAATGTTTAGTAGAATTTTGGAACCCAACAACTTGCGAAATGGATTAAAATTCAAAAAAAGTCATGGTAATGCATACGCTTACTTAATCCGTCGTTCTCATCTAGACTTCAAGAATTCTGTCGAGAACTAGACCCAAATTAAAAATGGTGTTGAGCTGAAAATATTGATGAGAGAGACCAAGATATTGGCATAACAGGATTTCACTAAATTGGATTTTAGAAAATGTTGATGGCACTAAATCAAGGTCATAGTTATTAAATCAAAGAAGCAGTACATGAAGAGAAGTTGCAGTTGGGAATTAACATTAGTAGTCCATTCTAAGAGACTTGACAACAACAAATATGCCCTTATTGCAATGGAAGCCTATGTGATGCTGAACTGAAAAGCGTAAACAGTTGTTGAAGCATTAGGCATTTTTTATGACTGATTTATCTGCTGTTTATCAGACCATTGAACAAATTTCAGCTGCTGTATAATCTTCAATTTATAAAGTTTAGCCAAGTAGGTTGTTGGAGACGATTATATAGGCCAATGCAGGTTCACTATTTTGCACCACATACTTTACACAGTGAGCTCATAAATTAGTGAAGAATAAAATTAATTGGAAAATCCAAAGCATCTGAAAACTGGTGGGCGAACTATGAATAAATGAAGTTTGTAAAGTAATGGCTTAAACTCAAATTCAATATTCTGAGAATCAAAAATTGAAACACAAGCAGTATCTAACTTGTAAGGCCATGTAAACTGTTTTGGTTTTTGAAGAAATACTATGATGAAACTGTGTATGATCAAAAGCGCTTATCAACCCAAAAATCGCTAATGTGGCATAGCACACTATTGCTCTGAAAGCCTCAGATATGAGAGAAACAGATTTGGGGTAGTTGTTGAGAAATGGTAAAATATTTGAATAGCTCACTATGTAACAAATGACGACAAGAAAATAGTCTCCGTTTTTAGGAAGAAACGGTCCACATATCATAAGGTAACCAACCGACTCTTTATTCTCTCTATTTAAAACAAGATATGAAGTTGGCTATATGGAAACTTGAGTATAGCTTGGACCAGTTAGATTGGAGATAAAATGGAACATGCTAAAGTACTATTCTAAGGAGGAAAATCTGATTACCATATTTACATTTCCTCCACAACCCATTCAATTACATTTTAAGGATGTGGCAGAGCAATGACCAGTCCCATGAAATGGAGATGATGTCATTGCAGGATATGATGATATTATTCCCAAACGCCCTATGAAGAGGTGAAAACTGCAGAAATAAAAAATATTGAACCTACTTTTCCACTTAACTTATTCCAGTCTTGAGAAGTACTATATTGCTTTTGATCATTCGACCTATTCAGATAAGTGGGAGGAAACCAGAGCCTCGTTAGCCTATCCAAGGACCCAAAGTAGTTCCTAGGATGTAGCCCAAGGGTCACTAGTGTGACGGAGAAACCGTATTTCTATTACTAACTGTTATGCAGACAATGCACGAGAAACTCTAACTTGTCCTTATGAACGTGAAAACGAACTTATTAAAATTTCTTTTCAGCATTCTGTAGCTTTGTATATATCCGAATATTGTCTTTTTGAATGATTTCATTGAAAAATCGCACTGGTAGTAAATGTTGCTGTTTCAAAGTTCCCTTATTGGTGATAGTCACACTGTTCTCAATTTCGAAATGTTTTTTAGAGTTACCGTTATTTTGGGACCTTGCGCGATGGAAGCCCAAATTCCTTTTTCGGTTTTTTCTGATATACATGGTCTTTCGATTTCCTTTTAAAGATATTCTCATTAAAATATTCTATTTATGTGTACAGTGGTACTATTTTCGCCCCGGACCCAATTCATACGCTTTTTTGAGTTAATAAATAAACTGAAAATACAAATTTTGCAAAATCATCTCGCGACGGTGTTAATGCACATTAACGACCTTTAAACTACCTCAACTGGAGAAGCGCAATTAACCTTCCATCTAAAGACTGGGCGCTAAATGGTGGCAAGTAAATAGACCTTTGTTCTGTCCGCCTAAACAAATAGCTGTCGAAAGAGGTACTAACAATAAATATTTAATTTCACCTAAAGCAAACGCTGATACCAATTAGTGCTAGCTTTGGATGATAAATGTAAAGATAGTTACGAGTTATTTTGTGGAATTGTTTATCTTCGATTGCGCAGCTATTTTTCTATCAAAATAAAGGAATTGGAGAGAGTCACTGCGTGCCCAAAATTTTCTATTTTAAGAAGTCTTCAAAAAAACCAAATAAACAGCAATATTGAGTTACAAGAGAACCCGCAGGCTTCGTCGACGAAGCCTGATCTAGACGCCAGGCAGTCGTGTAGAATATTCCACATGTTTTGCGTACATTTAACACTACAAACAATAGAAACATTGGGAGGACATGAAAACTTTCATATTTGAGCATTACAAATGCCACCAATTTAATTTAGCATTGATGTCACGGTGTTTATTAAAGAGAGGAGTAAACACAATACAAACCAAACAGCATAACAGTCATCATCTGGTTTTCTGCGACAATAATTAAAATATTTAAATAATTCAAAAACGGTTAAAGTTAGAAGGCTGATTTTTTGGGCCGAATTAGCAAATATAGTTGTGAATGTGGTGTGCAGGAAATCGGTTGAAGCGTCTAGGAGGAGATAGAAAGTTAGGGAGATAAGACAAATATTACTTAAAGATAACAGGTAAAGTGGGAGGGGATCAAAACAAAAATAATTAAAATTTTGATAAGAATGCAAAGTAATGCTAAGGCAATGAAAGTAATTACTCACAAGATATGCATGTATATCTTAATATTTAAATTTCAATGTCCTGTCTGACTAACTAATTTATTTAACATCGTCTAGCCCAAATAACTGAATGCAGAAACATCACAATTTGTGTGTATGCTGCTTATATGTCATAGACCGTCGATCGGGTAGAATGTTTTGAAATTCCACCTCGAATTTGTGGAACTCCTGTTCTTTTCTTATTTTCAACCCCAACAGACTGAAGATTATGAAAACGAAAAACATTATATATCTATGCCCCCAAGAGACCTAGGACATTAATTTTTGAAATCGAACTCTTCTTAAATGGGGAATTGGATTTTTTGAATTCTTAAAGTTCATCATCTAAGAGGTGGGAACGGGACTGCAATAGTAGAACTCAGACACATTATAATTCTTTTGTTTTTCGAATACATCCTTGAAGAGAGAGAAATCAGATGAGATACGGAATGTAGATACACAAGTGGTTGCCCCCAAAAAGGTATTTTTGGCGACAATTTTTCATCCGCCTTCCCTCAAATTTTTAGAAGGTGGGAACGTGGAACAATTTATTTACAAATGATAACAGTTGGATAAGTTGGTACGGTGACCTTGCGAAAGTAAGATATGCAAAGCGATCCTGAAGATAAGCAATAAAACGTACGCTCAGAGCTCAGCCATGCCACATTTCATATCAGCTGTCTTTGTTTACTTTCTGTTCAAACGTATATTAAATAAGCATATGACACGTCATTTTATAAGAATTTAATGAGCTGTGAGATGGATTGCTGGATGCCATTTATGAAATTGCCATCATATAATGCTGGGATCAAAGGAAACTTGGGGATGTTGGACAAGAAAGGAAAAGGACCAATTGGTACAAAGAAGAATGAAGAGCCTGTGACAACAATGGACAAGAAAAAAGAAGAAACCTAAAAGGAGAAGAAAGGGAAGATTAAGAAGATTAATGAAGGGGGAATGAGAGGGGAGGGGGTAAAGTCATTACCAAATCTCCTTCCTTAACATAGTAAATATTTGACAGCGTCTGCTATCTGAGGTTTAACGTTACATTATAAAATTAGCATCATCCAGTGGTTCTGGATACTTTTCTCACATTGGCAATACTCATAATATTCTGCAAGGGGAGGGGTTATTGGAACTCTTAATTAACATATGTTGATGGAGAAAACTACTTAAGTCCGTCCCACAGGCCAAATAAGTGAGAGCATCCCATATATTCGTTAGATTCTTAAGTGTACGCATTGAGCTGAGCCCTGTAGTCAAGTAAATGGGTGGCAATTCTCAGAAAATATTTTTAATTTTTAACACCAGCTTTCTTCTTTACTCTTATGTTGGTTAGCTGTTGAAATTTTCATTCTGACTAACTGTATTGACTCTAGTTTCATATCTGGTGGTAGTATGAACATCTTCCATGTGTCAGCTATACTAAATGTTAATTTAACTTTACCATCACTCTAACCACAAGGTCACCTCCATTCAGCTGACACTAACTTTATTGGATGACCTTGGTAAATTGGCATTTAAGTCTTATAAACAGTTAATAATTCAGCACACGAAGATGTGAAAGAAGCCAGTTTATCAAAGACTAGAACTTATGATTGCTCTATTACCCGGGATTTCTAATCAATTCTATATTTTTAACGGAGACAAAAAGTAGATTTCACACGATTCCGTCGATCTGGCTACACCTTTTATGATCTCTCTTTAGGAAACCTAAAAGTCTGTAGAAGTAATTTCCCAATTTATTGGGTTCTTGCCACATCAGCCGTACATCATTTTAAGACCTTCTGTCACAAGATCCACCCATTTTGCCTATTAAACGAATATACAAAGGTTAGAAGCCTCAATCTTTATGCTTACAATCCCTATATTGTACTTTTCCTATACCATAAAGAAGCATGAGCAAAAATTGACCACATATACCAACTGACACTTATAGAGTTATACCAGTGCTGTAACTACTAAGCATTCTCATGCCACCATGAGTCAAATAGATTCTTTTGTTATTACTCAGACTACCAAGCATCCTAGTAAAAATACGAAATAAAATATATTTTGCAAAGCTCTTACGCCTTTTTAGTAAAATCTGCAAGCAAAGATTAGAAGAAGACACAAACAATTGTATACTAAGTAAGATCGGTGAAACATTAACTGGGTTTGCAGTTAAGTAGAGAGATACAAGGTGGTTCAAATATTTTACAAAAAAAAAAAGCAAATTATCAAACACTGACTTGCCCATGTCAGTCTTCAACGTACTCCCCTCCAGAATCAACACTTTTTCCAACGTTCTGGAACCATCCTGATGCCCTTTTTAAAAAAGGCGTTTGGTTGACGGCGTATCCACTTCCGAAAAGTCTGGATGACGGCGTCGTTGTTCTCAAATTGCATATTTTTTAAGTCTGATTAGAACTTTCCGAACAGGTAGAAATCACTTGGGGCCAAATCGGGACTGTACGGCGGATGTGATAGAAAGTTCCATTTCAATTTCCATTGTTGTTTTGCGGTATGGGAGCGTGCATTGTCTTGAAGGAAGTCTACCCGCTTTCCACCGGGCTTCCGTTTGGATCGGATCTTTCCTTCAAGTCTGTTGCCAGGAGGTCTGAGTAATAAGATTCATTGACTGTTCTGACATCTGTCAGCTACTCCGCGCTCTCTTGAGTTTGGGAGAACTGGTATGCTACCACTTGCGTGATGACTGCTGGAACTCGGGAATGAAGTAGTGCATCCACGTTTCATTGGTGATCACAACAGACTTCAAAAATACATCAGCTTCGTCTTCAAACTGCTGTAGGAGACGACTGGCACCTTTCGTGCGCACCATTTTGTTCACGTCAAAGTACGTGGTACCCACCGTACATTCACCTTGCGATAGTGTATATGGTTTTTCCGGATGTCTTCTACACTATGAACACTGATGGATAACATTCCTCCAAGTTCCTTGATAGTACTATGGCTATTCTCACAAATAATGTTTGGCTTGGTGACGAATGTTCGCATTCTCCATTCACTCTCTGCCTTGCCTAAAGCTCTTACACTACTTGAACACAAAGGTCCATAAGAAACACTTTCCCTATACCGTTGTTGGAGTCTGTAATAAATTTTAGCGGACGGGACGTTTTCTCCAAAAGGAATTTCATCACAATACGTTGTTCCATGCTCCGTGGTACCTTCTGTTCGCTCATCACTCTAGCATCTTTCAAATAGGACTGAACAGGTTCTAATCCGAGCGGGGGGATGGTGGATCTTGTGGTACCACTTTCAAAGTCACACAGCTGCTGCGTAGTAAGGCTTGTTTACACACAAATTAGTCCCGGTATTATTTGAACCATCTTGTATAAACCTCATATGTCAAATAGAACGTCTAAAAACTCTAGATATATTGTAACAACTTTACCAGACAAAAGATTCCAGTTCTTATACTTACCCAATCTAGAGGTAGAAAACTTTCTATTTTTGAACCTACCCTGTTCGTTAACGTAGTGATTAGTAGAATGAAGAGAATCACTAAAGGCAAAAAGAAGACACTAATCGAGAGATTTGAAGACCCGAACTTTGCAGGTGATATTCCTCTCTTAATTTTCTTTAGAATGAGAAGTTGAACATATAAGACTACAAGTGAATACCAAGAAAGAGTAAAAAACTCTTAAAGGTTGAACAGAATGAGGAATCTTGTGTGCCCTTTACCAGAAAAACTAGACACACGTTACCATTAATGGGGAATTTCGAGAATTCCGTTAATTCCCCATGATGTGAAGAAATTTCAAATAATAATTACATTTTTAATTAAAAATTAGGGAATAAAAAACAAATTAATACCTTATTATCCCCGTTCCGTTATCATTGAATTACCGGCGCCGTTTAGGTTACGCCCCTGGACAGCCGGCGCCGGCGCGCCCTCTAGCGCACCGAGCGGTATTATGCGTGGGCTCGCCCGTACGTCGCGTTTGACGTGAGACAATTTTAACCAATTTAATAATTAATAAAACTTTTAACAGCGGTATTTAAAGTTGCGTCTTAGCAGCCCGTGCGCGAAGTGTTATGGACCAGTTCTGAGCCGCCCCCGCGCGATCTTCATTCAAAATGGGTGAGTTCAGCCGGTGTTTGGTTATGGGCAGCCGTCAAATTACTTGCAGAATTTCGGAATCGCCTGCCGCCCCTGCATGCCCCTAACCGCTGCTTGCGACTAACTCGGCGACCCGCCGACCCGCCTGGTGGAGGCTTGCCCCGCGCGCCCGGCGGCGCCCGATATTAATAATTTACAGCGGGGCCCGCCGTCTAATTTTAGCGGCGGTTCGGAAATTTGCGCCGGAGCGCAGCCTTGACCCGTTTGCGGCACCGGAGCGCCCATTAATTAGCGCCGCTTTTCGGCGAGCGCCGAAGAGCGAAAGTTGCGGCGTCGCCATGGGTGTCGGAAGCGGGGCGCCGCGGGTAACGTCCACCTGTTCGGGGCGCCTGGCGGCCGCTCATCCCTCCGCCGGCTGCCGCTAAATTGGATGTGCTGCAGCGTGCGCCGCGCGTCGATACCGCCGCCCCGACGGCCGCCGGCTGCGGAATGGGAGCCCGAGCTGCGCTTTCGCTTTTCCGCAGCGGCTACCGTTGTGGGCTGAAAGTAAAGTTAACTAGTTAATCAGCATAATTATACACATTTGAGTGACGCTGAAAATATTCGACAAAGCTCATATTTTAAAATCATTTAGAGTTCCCTTTTATTGTTAATGTCGAGTACCAAGGTGTGAACATTATATTTCACAATAAAGAAGTTTGGGTACGTTCCAAGATCAGATCCTTGTATAGGAAGATGTTTTTGAAAGAAATTGATAGTATTTTTTAAGTGAGTGGGGTGGTTGAGTGATTAATGAATATGGCGATGAATTGCTTCCCAATAAGTTCAAATTAGGTAGCAAGATGGTTGACATGATGAAAAATATAAAATTCTTTCCCTGCGACCTTTCTGATATTGTTCGAAATATGATAAGAATCAAGGCTCATTTAGTTTCATAATGTTGTGGAACTTTTTGTGCTCTTATTGGTGGAGAGTTGAGAGGTGATGTATCAATCAAGTAAACTACTAATGAGCGTATGGAACCTCTCATCCGTGGATTGAGAAACTCGACGAACCAAGATTTTAGTCATCATACTTAAAATGTTCTCGTTATACGTCTTACCTTTAAGCAGATTGGGGGCGAAAAACTCCCTCGTGCTTCACAATGTCTGAACCATCTTAGACTTTTCTTGATACAAGGTAAAGCTAAACCCCAGTTCTTTGCAACAAACCTGCATTTTTATTTCTTTCGTTTCTTATGAGCCTCCCCCTCCCCCTCCATGAAATAATATAACGAAGAAGCCAAACTTGGGACAAGATGATGGAAAAGAACAACATGAACGAAGCAAGAACATTGGTAAGGGACAGGAAGCAGTAGAAGAGTTTTTCGTATGAAGATACGTGAATTTGGATTATCTGTGAATTATGACGAGTCATCAAATTACTATTTTTGCAGTCAAAAGAATAAAACTTTTTATATTGATTTAATGATGTAACATAACTATTCTCTTAAGGAAGGTCTATCAAAAAGGTTTGGGTGTAATTTTGGGTACCTTAAAGTTAAAAAAACAAAAACCCACCCATACGGGCCGATAAAGCTACAGGGTAGGGCAAAATTTTCTCCCCCTCGTCATTAGCTTGAATAAGAGAAAAACAATAAGAAGTATACAAAATTTGTTTTTAGGGGTTTTTGAGGAGCCTGGGACAATGTTTGTAAACCTTAGTTTTGACAAAATTCTATAGGAAGAAGTTTTGACAGGGCGATGGCCATGCAACATCACTGCGTTAAGAGATTAGGTGCCCAGAAAACATTTCACGTAACATTTAGAGCGTAGCTCTTGCTGTGTGAACTGTGGCTCCATCCTGTTGAAACCAGACATTTCTTAATTTATTCCACATATCGATTAGAAGTGATAGTAACATCTTTCTCCTCAAAAAAGTATAGGCTAACAATTCCCGCGTAGAAGCTTTTCATTGATATCTTGTGAGTTTTTATCACTTTAATAACGAAAGTTTTGTTTAACATATCCCGACAACTGGAAATATGCTTTATGTGACGCACTGTTTCCAAGCGATTTTGTCAATCTTGTTGAAAAATATCCTTACAACAATTATCTTGTATGGATAAAGAAGAGGGTCCCTGTGCAAAATTTCCATTACGGCACGACTAGGCAAGTGAAGACCAGCGGTATGTATGCGCGCAGATTACTTCTGAGAGTGCAAAATGCAACGCTGTACTGTATCGATGTTTTCTCGTTGTATGCGCACTCCGAGGTCTTCTTTTTCCTCTTCTCACTACACTACTAATACTTCTGAGGTCTTCCACTCATAACAAAATCAATTTTATATCGGGAATGGGGCCCGAAATTTAAAACAGGTTGTGTTCATCACATTATGTGTGATGTCATGACAACCTCTTCAATCACATTTACTGCTTAGAATTAGATTGTGTTAAGGTAGAAAGAGGAATATTAAGGGAAGGTTTAAAACCCTTTTTAGATTTAAGGGGCACTTGATAGTTTAAATTTTAGTTTAGTATCGTTATCTTTTATCTCTCATTTCATGATTTTGGAAAGGATTTGTTTCTTCTCTAATTGGTTTGCTTAATCTCACAACATTGTAACGAAAGTTCTTTCGGAATTTTTCTTTACAATTTTGAGGGACATTTATTGAGCATATCGCCGTCTCTTCTTTTGGAACATAGTCTTAGTCATCATTGTCTGCTTTTTTTCGTTTCAATAATTCCGACATTTTCTTCATTATTGAATACCCGTTGACAATTTTTCACGCTACTAATCTTTTGATGACTATTTGGAGCAACAAAAATGGTTACCTGATAGATGTTCTATCGTGGAATACCTCGGTACTCCTATAATTACAGAGATTTAATTAAAGGAAGACCAGTGGTATGCATTATAGGGATGTTGAGTTAAAGCCTTATCATTAAGAATGTGAAGATATTGATTTTATAAATTCACCATAACATGAAAGTATAAACAAGAACTAAAAAATACATGTACATAGTCTTTTGGTATCCTCTCTTTTTTTCTTGCTACTAAATTTGTTTCATCTACCCCCAAGACCATACCTTTCTGGAAATTGGTACAGATTCCACCATTTGAGCAGGATCTAATTATTGATTCTGTTTGTAAGAGTTAAAATTGAATTCATTTCTGATGGTGGGTTGCAATTCGGCAGATGAAATTCGCACTTTATGATAAGGCTCGTTGATTTTGTCCAATGCTTTGTTTTGTAGAAATCTTTAAAAGCTGATTGGCTAATTTACCTTGACAGTACAATGCACCGTAACTGACCAAAACCACAACGCGTCTTGACTTTCGAGGCTAATCTCTTCGTTGTTGAACCTTTTCGACCACTTGTGCGCTGTAGGAATTGTTTGCGGTTTCTAATGCTGTGAAGTCTTGTTTCTAGTAATAATGTTAAAAAATTTGAACTCTCTATGACATGGGAGAATACTTCAAGTGCTACCAAATAATGTATTACAGATCTGAATTAAAAAAATTTGATATGTAAAATGTACGCAAACTTATAGTTCAAATAATATTGACCTATACTAGTCGCATTTGTCAAAGATGATTCAGCCTTTTCTTCTTGAAAATTGTCAAGAGCGTCTTCTATCGATAGGTTAGGTTAAGTGGTTCTTTATCTTTAAATGACGAACTGTTTGTACTAAAATCTTTAATTTGGATTGAATACTACGTGGTCTGCCCCGAAAATATCTAGCCATACAATGCAAAAAAATTACAGTTACAGTAACATCTATATAGTATCCTTAAAGTAAGGACCTCACACTTGACAACTCTTTTGTTCCTTTTCTAAGACGATTTAAGTTTTGGGATCAGTCATAAAGTAAAAGGCAACAGTCTTTAACTGTAAAGTAACCGAGTCACATGTGTGATAAATGGACGAGAGCGTTGTCGTAATGAAAGCACCGATCATGCCTAGAGTTGTGAGCCTTAACTGTGCTACACTTATTGCGTTTGTTCTTGAAAGCTTTCTGTATCATTCGAATAGGGGACGAATTTCCGGTTTTGTACAAAATTTGATGTAGATTTGCTGTTTTACTTGATCAGTCATTGCAAACGAAGCGATCACACACTACATGTGCCCACTCATCAGCGTCTAACTCCCATCCGACCCGGCTATTGAAATTGTCTTTATTCACGCATGCGCATTGCATTCCACGCAAAACCAGTTTTTTCGATTTGATTTAATATATAACGTTTGTTGATGAATTACAGCTTTAGTTATGGGGATTTTGCAATTTAATAATGTTCTATGGTTAACAACAAGTGGGCAATTTTTATTCTTGCTTTCGCGGCGGAGGGAATCCGTTTTTGAAATATTTTAGGTGCCATCCTTATATTTGAGTGATTTATTTTTGAAGGTCTCTGCAATATTTTTAGTAGAAATCTTATATATTATAGTGTGCCAACGCTGAGTACGACGGCGCAACATATCGAATGTCACAAATTGCTTGCTTACAGCATATTTTAAAAATAGTCGTTTAATGCGAATTTTAAGCGATCGCTCATAACAATTTACTTTTGTGTTATTAACGGATTAAAGGTTATAATTCCCTCCCCCTTTGTTTTTTTCGGGTGACCGCCCATCCTCCTTTGTATTTCAGAAATGGTTAGAAATTTGGAAAGTTCGTTTTCCTAATTGACCCCATCGACCCCAAGATATGCTAAATTTTGACAATTTTTTTAATGATAAAAAATATTTGTGCTTAATGAACGAGCTTTACACGGTAAAAAAGAAATATCAATTTAACAACCATTGTACGATTACTACCTGAAATTTAGTGGAGGTTAAGTTACAATGCGTGACCGAAAACGGAGCGTGTTTATTGACGAATTTAGCGGTCACGACATGAAATTAATAGAGTGTATGGATGTGAACTCTATGTAATGAAACAGGGGTGCAAGAGCGGTCATTAGGAAGAGTAGGGAATGCAAAGAAGTTAAAATTGGGTAGTAGAAACTGAAATGTGGAAATTATTAATTGAAAGAACTACTAAGGTGTCTAAAATTAGAACTTCAGCGTATAGGGTTACCACGACGAACCACCTAAGGGTACGAAAGTTTAGAAAAATAATAATAAAGAAACACAACCGGATTTCGAGATGTGGCAGAAGAAAGACAGGAATCTGAAAAGAGCGTAAGCAAAGGCGAAAATAAACATTTCTGAAAGTAAACTACAACCGAAGAAACTCACTTAAAACGCCCAAACGAAATGGAATTAGATATAATGAAACAACTGTATGTTTAGATAATTAAAATAAAATACCAACGAAAAACTGAAATAATATAATTTGAAAAAAAGAAAGAAGAAAAATTTGGATTAAAACAAAGGGGTTGAAAGCAAGGGTTTTAATGGAAGGAATGCAAAAAATTAGAACAATACAAAAAAAAGTAGAAAAAATCTTTAAGGAAAAAATTGGATCTGAATCAAAAATTGAAAAACAATACAATCAATAGGGATGAACAATAGAATATGGTTGTAAAACTGAACAAAATGTTAGGATTAAATGGAAATAATGAAAAATAAGACAAAATTAAAGGCAACCTAGACAGATATTGAAAAAAAGGAGGTGCGGGCTATAATAGAAGAAGCGAGAAAAGTAAGAAACCATGACAGTCTAAAAGATATAAGAAACTAATAGTAAATGGAGTTATACTTGGGATAAACAGAAAAAGTCTCCAGTTCTCAAAGTGAAAAATGAGAAATGAAAGGATGCTCGAACACTCAACAATGAATACACATGTTTAAGAAAAACAACAAAGAATAAATGAAATCCTATACATAAGAGCTTCGAATGAGTAAAAAAAGTAGTCATTAAGCAAAGATAATTAAGGATGTGAAAAATCAATAGCGAGAATCAATGTAGATTTAATTCTAAGTACAGACGAATAAAAGGAATGCCAACAAAGAATCTAACATGAGTGTAGACCGATAAGTAGCCTGAAAACAATTTGAGAAAAATGGGGCTAAGACTGGAAAAAGCAACAACAGAAGCAGCGACGGAAATTGTAGACATGAAAGGGAACCAGTAAAAGAATACTTGGTTTAATGGGGAAGAAAATGAAAGCAAAGTTCAAATGGATACAAGCAATACCCCAAATAAATCTCCATGACGTACAAGAGGAAAAGCTAAGAATGAGCAGAAAGAGGGAATATCGCAAAGAATCTGAACACAAAAATAAAAATGCCAGCTGATCAAAAATGACACGAAGCAACGTTAATATCTTAAGGTACAAAGGAAAAACTATGAATTAGGGGCAAGTTTTGAGTTTATATACCATAGATCTAATCTTTACAGTTAAAGAGTTACACATAGACTATTATGAAAAGAAAGTAAAAGTGTATGCAGTATTTATTGATTTTAAAACGACTTACTATTCAATGCTGAGCAACGAATTATATAAGGCAATGAGAGAAATTAGAATACCAATCGAGCTAACGAAAATGACCTTAGAGTATCCGACAAATATAGTAAGGGTGAATAACAAACCCATTGTCCACGGGACTAATTGGGGTAGCGTAGAAAAATACAATAAACAAAACAAATGTAAACGTCACATCAATACATGGCTTATGCAAATAATAAAGGCGTAAGACAACAGAAACTCTAGCAATAGAATTAAAGACAATAAATCTGCAAAGAACAAATTAAACTACATTAAGATTGAAGGAGAGATAGCATAGAATTAGAGGTAGGAAATGAGAAAAGAACAAGTAGTAAAGAGTAAAAAAATATGAGTACTGAATAACAGAGGATAGAAAAATGAAAACAAGGTAGAAATAAGGGTGAAGTCTAAAGAACTCCCGAAATGCGAAAGTAGGCGTATATAAGGCGGTGGTAAGAACAAGTGTTACTTCCTCCGTTGAAACATGAATGGCGAATCTTAATGGATTCTAAAACTTTAAAGACATTCACACGTTTGGAAACAAAAGCATAGCAATGGAGTCAGAAGGAAGGGGAATGAAGATGGTTGAACCATATTAGTAGATTGAATAACAGAATAATTAAGAATCTCTATGATGAAAATAGAAGTGCTAATTCTATTTCATTTCTTCCTGTTCTTGGCATCATTTTTTCCTGCGTAGTTTTCACTTTCTTCTTGCTTTTCTTATTCTTCTTTTCCCGGTTCTCATATAGTTTTTACCATTCTCACTAAGTGAGAATCTCAGCTGTTGCTTTAACTTTTTTTTATTATACTTTTTCTTTTTTAATTGTACCTTATTATTTCACTCCTTATTTTATCAATTTTCACCATAAAGGTGGCCTAAAAATTTTTAATCCTACTACCTTTGCTTAACTGGACTAATCGAAT
Organism: Sinelater perroti; assembly: GCA_036346155.1. Lineage (NCBI taxonomy): Eukaryota > Metazoa > Arthropoda > Insecta > Coleoptera > Elateridae > Sinelater > Sinelater perroti. Next base: position 170,502 of record JARFIY010000209.1, on the reverse strand, counting down.
ATAAAGTAACACGTCATCAGTTGCATACAGGTTACCAGATTAATATTTATAGACTTCACTATATTCGTTTGATACAGCGGCTTATTTGTATTTGTCTTAATATCGTACGTTGCTTGTATTTAAATTAATTTCTTTTGGAAAAAGATAAAATACAATATAATTAATTGTCTTATCTAAAAGGAACTTACATTGTTAAGCATTTGTTAGCAAACTTTGCGTAACGGTTTAAATCACGTAGTATGTCTATTTAAACAGTTGAATTTATTAATTTTTTTAATTCTCCATCTTTCTGTATCATTCTGGTTTCACTGGGCTTTACTGCTAACAATAAGATGGACTGAATTTAATAAAATACCTTGTGGTGCCTTTGTTTGTAATACCCCGGAATATGTTTTTTTCTTATTTAATTCTAAAATTTCCATCGACTGTGCAAAACCATAGGATCTGTGAATATTGTTTTGGCAAGAGTAGCTGCATCTTTTAGAAGAAAATAAATTAATTCCATTACATTCATTGGGACAAAACATCTATAGACAATAATCAGACGAGATTGAAGAGCAAACTAGATTCAGATTCTACAATAAACAACAGAAAAAAGAAGAGGGTTTAAAGAAACACACCTAGCTTTCATCGATCTAGAAGAATCTTTCGTTGTATCGAACTGACACGTACTCGAGACAAGAAAGTATGAGAACCAAATTACTACTGCGAAACAAACCACTGGATCAAGTAAAACACTTTAATTCTGTAGGATATCGACCATAGGAACATAATTAACAAATATTAGTCAACATTCAAAAACAGAGGCTAAATACCCAAATACATTTGTATAGCACTCAAGCACTAAAAAAACGAACGAAATGACATTTTTAAAATGATGAAAGGAATAACAAGGAAAGATAGAATACGAAACGAATTACAAGTAGAACCATTAGAAGAAAAATCAGAAAGATACAAATAAGAATGGAAAGAACATCTCAATAGGATGGATGAAATCAGAACCCAAAGATGAAGAACAAGCCCAAGATCTAAATTCTGAATAATATTCTACAATCGATAAGTATATTGTATAACAAATTGGAAAATTTTTGAAAGATGAGAGTTTCCAAAAATGTTCATAAATACAGTACAGTATGGAGTTCTGAAATACTTTCGTGCTATATATTGTCGAGTGTCTCAACTTTATTTAGGAAGATTGTATGTCACTTTTAGTTACTTTCTAAATATGTTTCGTAATTCATTAGCCGTTACAATTTTATTTATTGACATTTTCACGGTGGTTTATTTCTTAAACGCCGTTAGACTTACATAAAAACAGCAATGGGTTAGGTCATGTCATCGGTGTAGGTGTCTGTGTTTGGAAAAGCCACATTTACGAATAACGGCAGCGCCGATCAAGGTCTTGCGCGAGGAGGCGTGTACAGTTTGCGTCTGCAACTGATTGCTTAAAAAATGCTTTCAACGTCCCGTCGGGTTGGTAGCAACATAAATAAATTAGCTGGCCAGAAAAAACGCAGTTTCTACAGTTGCAGCGATGTCGAAAGTTCCGCTTCGTACAGGCTTAGCTTTTGTCAGTAATTAGACCTTCAAGTGGAAAATGTTTGTTATGCAGATATTTAAGAACCGCTCTTTATTCGTTGTTCCGGAACGAAAGCTTCAGAAAACAATTCTGTGCTTCGCTGTGAAAACGTATTTTGAACGCATTAAGTTCCAAAATGAATATAAACCTTGACTTAAAAAATTCGAGTAGATGGTGACATTAATTTAAGTAATATGTAAATGAGTTTGAGATCATCCATAAGGGGAATTACAAAAACCAACAGGAAAGCTATGCCTGAAGGTAGCATACATAAAATATTGATCAAGTCTTATTAACTGGTGTTAAATATTACTACTTAAAATAGAAAGCCGTTGAAATTCTTGATCATAGCGATTTTATGGTTTTTCATAATCTCTCCATTCCATTGTGGAAACGTATGGATCCTAAGAGACATATTTGATCAGTGTGTGTTCCACTGATGACATGTACCAAAAACCTTGACAGTGACTAAAAAAACAGTAAAAATCTTCAAATAACGCAAAGAAAAATGGAAAGATCAATGATTGGAGTAACACTTATGGATAGAATGAAAAATGAAGAATTAAAAAGAACACAAATTGCAAATGTTATTGAAAGAATAAGTTACCTAAAATGGAATTGACTAGGATGAAAGGTGGAAGGTGGAAGGACATGAAAGATGCTAGACTGGAGACGAAGAGCAGGTAAACGAGGTGTAGGAACACCACCCACGCGCTGGACAGACGACATCAAAACAAGTACAGCTAACTGGATCAATGAAACAAAATAGAGCGTCGTGGAAAATTGTAGGAGCTTTGGTTTTGGTTATATATTCGACTTCACTTCACTCTTATGCTATTTGAATATTTAAATTATCGATAAGAAGATGTCTACGTACTGATAAAACTATGTGGCAGCACGACCACTCATCGCCAGAGTGGTCTAAGCGGTTGAGGCGCGAAATGCGATGCGGACAGACCCGGGTTCCGTTCCCGGAGCTCTCTGATGCCTGGCGGGTGGCCTACTCAATCACTGAAAATAATTGAATACCTGCGCGCTCGTTCGAGCAAGGAGTAATAATGGCGGTCATCTAAGGTGCCACATCGCCCCGCATCAAACTTGGTGCGCGATGACCGGGCAGTAAAGTCAGACATATGAGAGCCTTAACCTCTCAGTTCGCAGGACGTGCTCCCACGCGGGGCGTTAGAACCTTACCATTATAAGCACGACCACCCATACCAAACTGATCAAGACATATATGCGCGCTAACAATTCCGTCTTATCAGTGTCCCAGTGTTGCCATGTCGGCAGTAGGATAAAAATTCTTTTTACATGAATTAACTAACAATGGCGCACTCTTATTTTTATTTATACTATATATTTCTTTTTGAGACGTTTCTGTAACAATAAATGTCACAAATAACCAAACTGCCATTAAACTGGTTTAATTATACGAGGTGTGGTTGTTAAATAAAAAAAAACTCTTGGTTTATCCCTGAGATCTGAATATATTGAGTGATCATAAATTAATTTCATTTTGTCATTGAATATTGTGTAAAGTACAAATACAAATTAGGTGTGTATATAGAAATAGAGTTATAGGAGAAATTTATCTGCTTATCGGAAGATAAGCCAGCACTTAAAGTACTAAAAGATAAGCAACGAGATAAAGAACGAGAAAACAATTTCACATACATTGTCTTAACGCTTCAATCTACGTGCTTAACAGGTTCATCGCATGTTACGGCGCGCAATTTAATGAGCGGATGGCTTGACAAATAACGTCCAACTATTTTGAGACTTTTGCTGCACGGGTACGTTTCTGTATACTAAACATTGGATTTCTTGATTACAAGCAACCTTCCAGTTTTAGAAAGCTTTGAAGTGCCCGGCGATAAAGCGGCAACTGTCATAAATAAAATGCCACATACTCGTTAGCGTTCGATTTTTCAATTAGCGTAACGATGTCATTGAAAGCTTATTGAACTTTAAAACAACTGTGTAGTTGGAAACGACAGAACGCTGATAATAACGGGCTCGTAAATGTTATTTCAGAACGAGGCTCGAGAGAGGCAGTTCTAGCTGTCGCTAAAGGTTAGACATGTCGACTTATGAAAATTAAGATCGCTGTTGGTAAAGAAGGTCAAGGTGTCGCTTTTTTGTATGTAGAAATGACCGATCAAAATACTCGGAACAAAAAAGACAATGCTTCACTTGTTTTCTAGAGGTCTGTTATTGAAAAAAAAAACAGTGAAGGACATATGTAGAAGGTTGTATGATTACTAACGTAATTAGAAACTAAGTCTCGAACCAAAAGAATTCTAATTATGAGAAATCGGAAGCTCGACAATCCTCAGTAGACAAGGCTGAACTATTTATTGTGCGACGCACGCAGCATCTTGAATTATATGCGTCCATTTATATGTAGATATTAATGTAAACACGCAATTTATAACTATAATATGATATAGTCGCTTAAGAAGATACGCTAATCTCACGATTAATGGGCGAACTTTTTGAAAATGTAGAAACTCGGTTTTTCCAAGACGTTTTTGTGTTGTACTTCTAGCGATCCATTGATACTAGAAGTGCAGATGATATCGCTCACATTAGTAAATAATTGGGTAGCAAAAACTTACAAGAAAGATAAAGCCGTTCTTCCTTCCACGATAAAAACAAAATTGCTTATAGTTTACGGAGGTTCACTACAAGTTTACATAGAACTAGTAAAGCAGTTCTTAGGGGATGAATTGCACTATAAAAAAAATATGGACATCTGCAACAGGACTAGTTTTTACTTTGATGATAGCCCCAACTCTACATGGAAGACTTTCAATCGGATGTCGAACGTCCTCACTGAATATATCTTTTATTGTAGATTGAACGAAACTGGTCAAAATGTTTTTCCCATTGCATTCCATTTAATAAAAAAAACACTTACTACAGCTCCATGCCCCCCAAATTGTGGTGTCGGTACTACCTTTCTATCAGGCTTCCACAGAGTCAAGTGTGATTTGTTACTCCAGCCATACATTTCCAGATACCCATAGTCTTGTGGTGCTCTTTCACCGCCGGGCGGTTGCTCGACTATTACACTAAATTTGTCTCAATTTTTGAAACCACAGTACTGATTGGATACTCGGGAACACTGCGGAATTCTGAGGTGATTTTTTCACACCATGATTGGAGATTGCTTCCACGTTTTTACTTCATAATCACATCTCATATAATAATAGCGCAATTGAATTTGAGAATAGCTGAGAATACAAAAGAGAATAGAACATCTAAAAATAAAGAGAAACAAAGACAACATATAGAGAGAATGGAATAAAATAAGAAAAAAGGATATTATAACGGAAACAGCAGAAAAGATAATAGGAAGGAAACAAAACACTATAGAAAAGAATGTTTCGACGATCACTGTGAGCTACTATTAAAAATAAAGAAAGAAGCGAAGCTAAAATGGCTACGATGTGGTAAGGAAAATGTTTATGAGAAATTTAAACAAACACGAAAAGAAGCATTACAAATAAAAACAAAAAGCAGGGGTGGATAGACGAAACGATGGATAAGCTAGAAAGGGACAGTAGAAATAATACGAAGTTGTATTAGTAAATTAAGAAACAAAAAGGAAAAGAACTATCTACTCTAATGGGATAAGAAGACTGAGAAAACATAAAAAGAAAAACGAAAGAAAAATAGAAACACAATATTATTATAAAGAAAACAGAAAAATAAAAATCAGTGGGGGTCCAAAATTTAAAATAAAATAAAGCGGCAGATAATATATGATTCATTGACAAGAAATGGAGGAAAATAAGTTAAACAAAGGATTTACGAGCTAATGAAACAAATATGTAGTAATTTCATTACCGGAAGAATGAAGAGCCGGAATTATAATATCACACAAAGAAAAATATGTGAAGCCGTGAAAATGATAAATAAAGAATAACTGCTGAATATCACAAGATACCAACCGCACTGATATTATCAAAATTTAAAAAAATCGCAGAAAAGTCCAAGAGCCAGTACTAGAACAGGGAAGGTCGACTATGGATGCAATTCATATAATGAAATAAAAGTAGAGAAATGTTACGAACAAGATGTGAAAATAGATATAGTATTTATAGATCTTAAACAGGCATTTGACACCTCAAAAAATATGGTTATAAGAAATCCAAAGAATCTAGGTATACCCGTAAAATTAGTAAAAATCATAGTAATGACTGTGGAAGGTTCGAAAGTATTAACCAAAGAAATTGATATAAAAAGTGAATACGACAGAGAGGTGGATTTATCGGTGACGCTATTTAACATAGCAATGGAAGGTATAATAAAGGACTATGACATAAAAGGAACAAAAATTTAAAAAATTCATTCAAGTGAGGGCCTATGCAGACACCATTAACCTGATAGCAAAGAACAGAAAGCTTATAGGAAGCAATATAGAATATAAGCAAAAAAAAGTAAAAAGGTTAGAAATAAATATGAAAATTACTAGGAAAGAAAAAAAATAACACCAGTCATAGAAATAGACAATTACAAAAGAAATGAAGAACAATACAGGAGATTAACAAATAGCAAGATTGAACAAATACTAAAAAATTGGAATATAGTCAGAGTAACTAAGTAAGAAGATCAAGATGGTACGACTGCATAGTTAGATTGAGTTGAAGATACAGTGTGGTATCAGTAGACAGATAGGAACGCAACACTTGATGTATGTTATGAGACAATTGGGTGAAAGGACACTAAAGTGTAATAAAGCATTACAAATCTTATATATATATATTCACTTGGAGAAGGTATTCAATGAAATAAGATGGGAAGAAATATGGAACAATTTAAAGAAAGGAAGAATGATGAATTGGATTTTTGAGCATGACTTTCACAACAAACCCTTCGTCCGAAGCAAACGAGAATGAGCAAATAGAAAATCAGATTGAGGCTCATAATTTTTTTTCAGTCAGGGATCCCCCACAGGGAATTTATATCGTCAAAACAAACTGCCAATCAAACTTTTAATTGCAAAGTCCTTGAAAGACTCGGGAAGAGAGGGTGTACGTATGCGACCAGGTATTATACGGCATTGGAGCTAATCACCATGATAATCTCTAAATTAACAAATTTTGCCAGAAAAGTGCATTCCTGAAACTCCCCAAACTTCTTATTTGGCTGCGACTTCTTTTTGTTCCCTCAGTTAAAAACCCATATGAAAAGGCGCTATTTTGGTACTTTGGATAATATCCTGAAGAGCATAACCAACGAGTTGAAGACATCCAGCAGAAACCTACGAGCTATGATAAAACGTCGCCATCTGTAGCTGCCCATTGGGATAATCTTGATTTGCATAGAGAATTTTTTTTTGTTTTTGGGAAAGTTCTTTTAAGAATAATCGTGTAAGTAATCAGACGATAAGAAGAAAATGCACTATTTCTCATTTGTTTGGAAATGCGTAGCCATATACACAATACTTCATAGATATTTTGAGGAGACTGCTACCATAGGTCATGAAAAATCCCCATAACTAACTGGATTGGCACACACCCAGTTGTCAATGAGCTTGTCAGTTCTCATATTTCCAGAGCGGACCTTGTATGCTCGGAGTATGTGATGTACCGTTCTCCTGGGTCTCCAACCATCTCGTCACTCTCGGCTCGGCAAAGAATGCACTCGAGGACTGGTTTTGTGGGGCAGCTGAGTTGTAAACTGACTAATGTGCGTTCGCACCGGGCTGGTCAGTTTCACTTTCTTCATCCACGAAGACTACTGAGTCGGCTTTATGATCACTTTCTACACCTGCACCTGCTTCCTGGTTGAAGAACCTCGCCGATTCGCGATGCGGCCCATCGGCCGGGTTCACGGCTCTCGCTTGCAATCAGAGCTGCATGGGGAAATTCGCTTGGGCGATTCTGAGTCGTTTGAATCTGAACACTCTGCCCTCAATAGTCGATGACGACTGGAAACAGAGCCGGTGCCCGCCGACTCCGTTACGTAAACGGCTCCATCTCGCCACGTATTCGAACACAATGAGCAGAAGGTCGCCATTATTTTCCACCTATGTTAATTTGACCTGATAAAAATAGGCATGACGTGCGCTTACATCATGCCACAGTAAATATTTGCGTTTTCTCGCTAATGTCTGGCTGGTAGTATGGCGATTCTATGCATTTGAAGTCGCTTTGTTGGAATCGCTTAATTTGACATTCTGTTGATTAATCTAGTTTTTTGTAGAATGGGTAGCCTTGTCATGTATCTTTCTTAAATTATCAAAATGTGAGATGGTAATTAGCTACTATTCTCTTGTGTTGACGTCGAATAGCGTACATTATTACACAGTGCCACGATGTTGAGGTAATTAACAATTCAAATTGAAAACCTGGAATTACAAATATATATGCAACATTTGAGTCATAACATTCGCATTAGTGGGACTATCATCGTTTATGTTTCTCAGACGGGTCAAAGGCTATCCTGTCATTTCATTAAATCACGCGCGCGATAAAATTTACGACCTTAACTATCTAAAACACAAAAATAAGCTTGTGCTTAATCTCAATTTTGTTTTTGTTTCGAATTCCTCGACTTGGGCGTAATCAAACGGCGATTTCTTGTTGGTTTTCTAGAAAATCTTCAATTATTGTTATCTTGCACTTCAAGTGTAAATGGCGAGGGAAGCGATTATTGAAATGCACAGGAACTCCATCTAGTTGAACATATATTTTGTAGTATATATATATCAACCAAAAGATATTTCAAACCACTCTCTAGTGATTTTAAATTATTTTCAATTGCTAGATGACAATTTCGTACCAAACCAAATTACAAATTGTAATACAAAAGTTAGGGAAGATGGCTGCCAAATCAGTAGTCCTTGTGTGCCGTAAGAGCACAAAACAAGACATGTTCAATTGCCGAAGTCGCTTATGGTTGAGATTCTCTTAACCTCCAATTCTATTGTATCGTCTTGGATTTTAAGGCTTCTGCTATGAATTATGATAGCAGTGTTCAAGTATAATGTATAGTATACTATATATTATACCTTTCATGTTTTCTATTTAGTACTTTTTGTATATAATAGAATAATAGTTCCCCGTAATAGGCCTTGAAGGCCCTTTGGGGTCGTAACAGGATAGGTCTGCTACAATCTAGAGCCTACGGTACACAAGGGTAGTAACGTGGCTAGCACTACGTACCGACCGCCTGTTATTACCCCAGAGTTTGACCTTCAGGTACTCATTTATTGCAGCCGTAAAAATGTCAGTAATCGAATTGGCGAGAGCGGGATTCGAACCCACATCTCTAGGTTTCGTAGTCTAGCGACCTATCCACTAGACCACTACGGTCCTACTTTTTGTAAATAGTAATAAAACACATATAGGTAATTTATGATCTAATTACCATTATTTTCAATAACACTATTTAATATATTACTTCTCTATTCTCTGCTTGTAAAAACTTTTCGGATTGTAATTGAAAAAGCGAATTTTTGATACTATAAAGTTTTTTCCCTGTAAAAAAGTTTTGACGATATCTAAACAATTTATAATCTAATGGTAGTAAGCAGGATGAAGTAGAATCTTCCTTCCTAAATGTTTAGGTTGTTCTTGTGAGATATTTGATACGCGAGGACGAACATTATTATGTTGGATGATAAGCCTTTACTTTTTCAAACTGCTGGGGGTTTCAGTGGTGCAGCTTTATTTTGGACCATCAAATTGTTGACGATAAAGATCTATCTATAGACAAAGAAGAACTTTTCTTCTGTGTAAATCGAGTTTTGAAGTTCTTTGCGATACTGCCCAATAGACAACCATTACTTCTTGTGTTGGTTGTATGGTATAAAACCTGTTTTTTATCACCATTGATGATACGATTAAGGAATAGTTCATTTTATGCCTTACTAACACCAGACTGCAAATAGAAATTTACTGAAATTTTTATGTGTTTGTGGATGTTGATTTGCCAATTACCAAACATCATAAATCAATAACACTTGGTCGACCAGATCTCGGTTTAGCTTTTAGATTGAAATCATTCTCATGGGGCCTCATTTATTAGGTCCTTAATTGAATAGGTCCTCGATACACGCTGTTGACGTTTCTTGCTCGCATTTGTTGTTTGATCCTCCATGAAACGGATTTAATATATGTGTGTGTTCAAACACCAGAGCAAAAGTGAGAATTCAAGGGTAGCTCTCGAAAAAATTTGGGATCTACTGCGAAGTAAGGCATGGAGATGTCACTTCAACTGCATTATTCAATTTTATCTTAAAAAGAGCTATAAGAAAACTGCATATAAATCTTGGAGGCACAAGATACAATAGATAAAGTATAATATTGGCGTATGCAGATGATATAGATATCATAACCACGAGGTCTGAAAAAAGTAGGCTCGTACGTAGAAGAAGCGGAAGCGACGCAAGGACTGCCAAACAATAGCAAAAACTGATATAGCAGTAAATTAAAAAAGGCACGAAAGAACCAGTAACTTTAAGTAATTAGTCTGAATTATTAATGAGAACAATAATACAGGAAAGGAAGTAAACGCGTGGATAGTAATGGGCAATAAGTGCTATGTCTGGTTAAAAAGTTATGAGATTCAACGGTAAAGAATAAAGTGAAATTATATAAGACAATAATAAAACGAGTGGTGGTTTACGCAACGGAAACCTGGCGCCTGACAAAAAAAGGCTAGGTAGCTAGATACGTGGGAGAGAAAAATCCTTAGGAAAATCTACGACCCGGTAAATAAGAACAAATCGAGAACTGAAAATAAAATGTGGAGAAACAAGTATTCTCGCTGAAATAAGCAAACGGATAAGCTGGCTTGGACAAGTTGAAAGAATGGAACCCTCCAGAGGAGTTAAAAAAAAACACTAAATCGAAACCCAGAAAGTAAGAAGAAGTGCAAGACGACTTCAAAACGCTGGGCGTTACAAGATGGAGGAAAATGGAAAAAAATTATAAGAGAAACGCAAGTCTCTAGAGGAGGAGTAAGAAGCAAATAGTAAGTGTACAAGTGCAACTGCTCAGTACTAACCCTAAATATGGAAGGAAAACGAATCCCTCCAAGACAGAATAGGTTCCTGGAAGGTTGGGACTATCTCAAACCAAAAAGTGATGTCAAGGAAACCCAAAAAGGAAAGGTCCAAGCCCTAAGCCCTTTGCACCGTGGAGTAAAGTATGTGTTCTTCACTTTGTTTAAAGGCTGCCCTTTTTGAGGATGGTGAAAATTGATATATTCTGTAAAGAAATATTGCGCCAATTAAAGGGTTAACGAACGAAAAGGCTTTTAGGTACCTCTAATATTTTAAGATTATTTATAGGGTGAATCAAAAGTCTTGGCGCAACAGTTTTACTTTACTCCTTTATTTAGTGATTGTTCTTTGTCTTGATTGTCTTCTTTGTCGCATATGAATGATTTATCAAATAACAAAAAGAAACTCCGCCGTCTTTGTTTATTTGAAGTAGAAACAATAAATTGTACAATGAAGTGATTTGAAGAAACAAAACCCTTCTCTGACATGATGGAATCAAATCATGACGCCTGAGAAGTTTATCAGCAGACCGTAATCAATACACTCTTTTTAAAGTTGTCGAGTAATTAATAAACATTGTATTTTGTATGAAATGAGTTGAAAACTACAGTTTATTCAAAAAAAGGGCATCGAAAAGGAACAAAATCCACCAAGATTTTTGACCCACATCTTCCAATTACAGTTTAATTTCTTTTTTCCTTCCCACTTCTTCATTTTCAAAAGATCGAAAAAAAATTTTTTTTAGTTGTACTACTTGCCATTCAAATACTTTATTAGTCTTTTCGATTATTTGCTTAATTTATAAATAGCTTTAATCTTCGACTTATCTTCAGTTGCAATCAAATAGTGGCAATAAACTTCTAGAATCACGACAGGAAACGCTGTATTCACAATATTTTGAGGTGTGCCAACGTTATGGTGTCAAAATTTCAGTTTATATAGGCATGTATATCGCTAGAAAGTCTGCAATTCCGACGTGTCTTTCTACTATTGGCTTGACCCCCGATTTATAGAGCAGGGGTCACGGATGATGGGATTTTTAAAAGGTCTAACGGAAACGGCGATGTATTAGATGAATGCCGTGAATGTGCACATGTCTAAGCTATAACAAAAACGACTGTAAATTTTGTTATTCAAATAACTTGTTTAAAAAATGGATGGCGTGTTCTTTTGAGTAATAAAACGATTTTTCTTGAATATTGAAGGTCGGTGTGACACTTGCTTGTTTAAATTGTGTCATTCAACTACTTCAATTGTTAAGATATTAACATGAGCAAGTTTTGTTTGTTATTTAGAAACTTAATACGCTGTGGGAGTTTTCCCAGGCTAATATTGGTAATCAAGCCTATAATTATGGCTTATTTCATAAACAACCATATATTTCATGAATTTAAACACTTACAATTTATAGAGTTTGGTTTGTTTCCTTTGTAAATATTTCTGGTAAAAAAATTATAATTGTTTTAGTGGATAATAGGGAACAAGCTTAATTCGGATAATCGATTATCCGGATGACTATGTATAAAATTCATGAGATAATACATTTAAAAGACATTTTAACATAACTTTACGCAGTTGACTAAGAACCTGCTGTATAGATATAATTACAGTTATATTCTGAGAAATACACGATTTTGTTTATTTAATGGGATGAAAGTATGTGGTGTACTAAGAATGAGATTACGTAATTATTATTCAAGATAAGATAAGAAAATGTGATAAGTTTATTTTGCCAATAACTTTCCCATTTTATAGTTTACCTAAAATGTTTCTGTTTAACGCCACATATGTAAGGAAATATTAAGATAAATAATTTTTTGAATACCCATCGGTGTAAAATGGTACTTTAGAATCAAGAATTAAAAGGATTCTTGTTGAACCCAGTTAGAAAAGAGACCGCTGAACTAGAATGTCCATGTTAAAAGAATGGAATTAGTTAAATTGATGAAGAATATCCTAGAACAGAAATTGAAAACTAAAAAAGCATAAATAAATAGGCGAACTAAGTGAGAAAAGAAGTTAGCAAAAACGAGTGTTGGCAATGAACAGAAAACATTAAAATGCATAGGTAAAGATAGAAGATATTGTAACTCATTATTTGACATCAAAAGGAATAGCAATATCAAAAATTAAAAATGGTGGGGCCTTGCACTCCCCTAGAAGGTCAGGCTGCCATATGTTTGACTGCACTATTACTCCTTGTTCGAAGTGAACGCAGGTACTCAATTATTTCTGGTGATTGAGTAGGTCACCCTCCAGGCATCAGAGAGCTCCGGGAATGAACCCCAGGTCCGCCCGTACCGAAACAAAACCAAAGTCCTTAACTGTTTGCCTAAGAACTAGCTAATAAAAAAAAATTATGCAGCACTGCTTATTGAGAAATATTTTGCGTAAGTTGTTGAGAAAAGATGGCACACCGAACTTCTATTACTTGTGTCGAATTGACTTATCAGCAAATCTAACTCAAAAAAGTTTGATTTTGGGTACAGATCAACAAAATATGATGAATTCTCTCAAGAGAAAATATGATTAAGGCGACCAAGAAGTGTTGAGACATGAAAAGTTGTCGGAGGCATTAGTGAGTGACATCTCAAAAAACATTGGAGGATGTTGGATGTTTCCAGAAAACACACACTTTACCTGGTCTACAACGGCTTTCAGACGATGGAGCTTTTGCACCGATTTATTGACCATTTTTATGTGGAGCGAATTATTAGGATTCGGAAGGAGGAGGGATAGAATACCTCAATTCTATTGTAGCTCTTGTTACTGAATTTTATACATATATACTGACTTAAAAATTATATATTTATTTAACAATCCTTAAAGAAGGTAGTAGAGTAAATCTTGCAAGAAACCACGTGCTGTAGTAACTACACGCTCAGGCGGAAGTTGGAAAGATACTTTTGGTATTTTGTATCTTTCTAGCTTTATTACAAGTGTGGTTCAATTTAATTTTGTTCTGAAATGGTGCAAGTCATAATTTCAAACTTGATGTTTTAATAGATTATTTTGGTCAATAAACTAAAATAAAAAATGACATGAAAAAGTTTCGAATACATATTGTAACGTTTCTGCTCTCCACACGTGTAAATTTACTAAAACTAGTTAGTTACTTTATTTATAGATAAAGCTACTTAACACTATTTATGTTAAACTCGCGCAGTACGTTTCGGTTTCCAGCACTGGAGCTTTAGCTGCCTCGCTTCGTGATATTTAAATCAAAACCGGTTCCAGAACGTACACGAAGTTTCTAGTAGCATTTGGCAATTTCTCATTGTTCGAGTCCTTGCACGTGCGCGGCTGCAAATTTGGAAGGCATCATGTCGGCCACTCGGAACGCAACAAAAAAACTTCGGCCGCATATGCTCCTACAAATATAAAATTACACTAAACAAATCTATTTTTTGTCGAGTTTATACAGCTGTATGGGGCCGGGCATTGCCATTGAGCAGGATAAATCTTCGATCGCCTGAACATTGGCGCAGTTTATTTCGATCTCAGAAGCAATTTCAGTAACTGTTAATCGGCGGTCATTTTTGAAAAGGCAACGAACAATACGAACATTTACCTCAGTAACTCTGGTTCTGCTTTTTTCAATTGCGTTTTGTCTCCCCAAAATTGTTTATGCCACGCTAACACTCGAGTCTTCTTAAGAGTGTTATCTACAAATGGACAGTTTTACGTTCTCTGCCATAATTTTTTTTGCAATAATCCATTGTGCAAAGGATGAATGTACTTCTCCTCTGACATCTCATACTGACTAATGAAGCGGTAGTACGAACTTTGCTATGGGGAAATTTCCTTCAGGTGTTCCTACTTACGACACGCAGAAACACGTTCAGTGCATAACATACACAAGTGATGCACACTGGTTTGCAGATAATTTTGATGCTTGGGGTGATGTAAAGATCAGAAACTGTAGGCGGTAGAAATAAGGAAAATTAACAATATATCTAAGTTTTGCCTATACATACTATCATTTCCTCGAAGACTGAAGCCATCACAGATGTGTGTTTGTATAGTGATAGTTGATTTCTCGTCTGTGATATCTAAGGAAGAATAGAACCAGCTTACCTGCCGTAAACTACTATTCTTTTTCGGAAATTAATTAGCAAAACTAGTTCATATATTCATATTGGACGCAATCCGATGATTCTGAATGAAATGCTTTGATAATGAGATATGGAAATCCAATTTAAATGTTCTGTGCAGCTGTATTGATTTGTTCAGACCACGAGTCCTTAAGAAATGTCGTTGTTTTATCAAGAGGAATGTTGATTACGACAGCTTGGATGTGATATAAGCAACCTGCCGGTTAATCCATCATCTGCTGATACTTAATACATCCAAATCTGTTTCCAGTTATCTTTTGGAAAGAATAGAACGATTTTCTGGACGCGCTAAGAGTTATTTTGAGTTTCAACAGTCGCTTTTGTGGCTTTTCTTCAGTGATACTCAAAGTTTAGTTGGTTTCAACTGCATAATTCTATCTATTCTGATCAAAATCCTAGACTCTAAATAACGGTATATTATTCGACTAGATTATGTTAAAAACCTTCACAACGAATTTCACTTTCTTGTCGATGTTTTCATCACTGTTGAAAGCCTTGAGTTGTTTGGCAGTAAAATACTTTGTGACTTGTGTTTAACCGATTTAAAATTACTTCTTAAGGTTTAATCTGATTTATTGAAACAATGCAATATCCTGTTGAAATGCCCGATTTTAAATCTGATATAAAGCTCCAGTAAGTTCCTGTTATACAAAGTTCCGAATGGTTCAAAATTTCATCCTACCGCTTCATTGATTAGAGTTGCCGGGGACTGAACTTGCATGTCCTCTTGAGTATAATTGTTAACTTTGCCTTATGATGTGTCTCCAAAGAGTGGTCAATTACAAATCGAAACTCGTGGATCTACTAGTTCCCATCACAAATTTGATGCCTTCAAAAGGCCTATGCATTTTTCCTCTCTTTGTCACACATTCCAGATGGGGTGGTAGAAGAAAGTTAGTTTGTAATTAACAAAGGCGCACTTACTTTTTCTCTGTTCTTAATCGTGACCATTCTTTTGTCTGAGGGCCCAAATAGGTATCCACAACCCACATGTTTAAGAATAACCCCTAACTGCTATTACATTAAGCGGTAATACCAATTTTTAATAAACCTACCCCCTTTCTTTATAATGGAGTGTCATAAAGTAAAACGCAGGCTGCTATCCATCTTAAGAGCAGTTACCATCAAGTCTCTTGTATACTCTGATGTTTTCCTGGGCCCCCTTACCTAGTCGGATGGATTCCGCTGCTATCTTAGGGGCAAATAATATTAGTAGTTTAACTTTATTTCAACCCACAACAGAAGCTGGGTTTGGCAAGTTAAAAAATTCTCAAACTTTTATGAAAGGTCAATACCACTCCCTCTTTTTGTACCAAATATTGTTGTGATAAGTGAAATAGTTTGTCTTGGGGCTAGTTACATAGTCAGAAGTTGGATATCTCTCATATGATATGGGTATGAGAAGAAACGTAGTAGACCTACTTATTTAGCATAGGTAACAGAGCAAATTGAGCAGCCTTCCAAACTTTAAACCACCGTCTAGTAAACGTCAAAACTGTAGCTAAACTCTAAATTTACTCTGGGATCAAAGTAGAATCTAGAAGGAAGTTTTTAACGTTGAACAATACTTACATGAGTCCATCGCAAGGCTGAATAGCAAATTTTAAACTAATTTACGAAAGTATGTAAAGTTAGAAATTATATGCTATTACCACACTTTTGTTGTTTAATAACTACGTATTCCAAGGAATCTCAGGAAGCAAGTAATTAACTGATCGCTTCCTTTCTTTCGTAACTATGTTGGATAATTGTACTTACGAAAGCTGACTAATAATCAAGTCATGCTTCATGCTGTTTAACATTGTTTTTTTTTGCTAAAATTTTTTAATAAACAGCATTAATATAAATATATGTGAAAAAATTGTTTTTTGAATTTTTTGTTCCCCACCATCACTTATCACTTTTGAAGTAGATGTGGCGCGATTTGCTTATGGAGCACCCTCTCCCTTTACTATGTGAGAAAACCAACCAAACAACCGCGCATTTTTTAGGGGCAATGTCATGCGGCGGTCTGTTTTCTCCGTAAAACTAAAAGCCCGCGTAAATTCAATCGAGCCGTAGTAAACATTCAGGCGATGCGAGCACTACCCGCCGCATTAATGATAAGGCGATCAAAATTTATGCGGGCATAATTCAATCGGAACGTTTATGCCCCGACATTCCAACAACCGACCGTTATTATTAGTTAACGTACCGTGCACCATAAAGCAGGACGTGGCGCTGCATCTAGCTTCTTGATTACGTTTCTTGCTACATTTCGTTTTTCCTACTTACGATTTTTCTTAGCCACGGCGGGTATCTGGAGCTTGCAGCAGGTATGGCGGCGGAACTGAAGAAACTTGAGAGCAAGAACGGCTCGATTTGATTTAAATCGCTTTCTAATGGCGTGATATACAAGCAGAGGCGTAATTTATAAAATTTAATTCTATGTGGTACTTTTGACATTGTTCCATATGAGGGTAGGGTTTCCGTGTATTTGTCAGCGTAGAATCTCCAGCTACAATTTTTTGGGTATTGTTGCTATAATATTTGTGAGTCTTAAACATCTTGTACCTTAGTAACATAAACACACGTTCTTCTACCATATCCCTCAGCCAAAAACCAAATGCCTAAGATCTAGTGAATATTTTTGTTGTAGAGGTCCTCTACCAATTCTGAGCAAAATTTGGGGTGGTAGATTGTACTATATGTTTGGTAGTTGCTGCTCATATGCATGTCATTTGGTTTATTAATACTTTTGGAATGTTTGGAGACCATATTTCATAATTAGGATTGGTGGGGATTTTCATTTTTTCAGAAGATATACAGTTATGTTCGTATACATATCTACTAACCTGAAAAGTTTTGAATTCCATACATTTTTTATCCCCAGAAAGATATTATAAAACTTAGTGCGAGCGATTTTTTTTGTAGGACATCAGCCGTAGTATGGTTGCATTTTAAGTTCATGATTCTCCATGGAGTTATTTGAGGAAGACTATTCTATGCTGTATTGCCGCGTTCGTTTATTTGGATTTCGTAAGAAAGCATCTCAAGTATTGTTAGCAAAGGATCGGCCTGTTCCTTATCAATCCGTGTTTTCTTTATAATTGTCAACAACAGAAGCGATCTTGACGAACTTCGTATAGACCCAGTAGAGGTATGCTTGATATTTATTATGAACAATTCTGAGGGATTGATATACTGCTATCCCTACTGAAAATTTTCTTGTTTGTTCCAAATTCAGCCTGGTAAAGATAAAAGTAGAAGAAGACAGTACCATGTAAGTGTAAACGTGTTTTAAACCACCACTCATTTAGGTTGATCTTCTCAATATTCAGTAATTATTTTATGATCTCAGTCAAGAAGCCGACATTGACGTCCTTGAGGTCGTCCCAACAGTTTCTGAGCCTTTATCTTCCTTTCTTTAAGAGTTGGCTATTCCTCTAGATAAAAGACTTAGAATCCACTATGTTAGATGTTCTTTTGAAGATCGTGATCGATCTTCTAATTTGTGGTCGAATCACCTGTTACTTTGCCGGGAGTGATCTTCTCTAAGTGGTTAGATTTTTTTTAACTTGCGGTAATGTCGTCTTATAACCAAACCTTCCGACGATTTTTCGAAGCATAGTGCTTGGAGCATCACCAACTTGTAATCATATCAGCACTTTGTGTTGTTAGCTGATGTTAAAGGGGTCAAGAATGAGAACTATGAAGTTACTAATTTTCTGTGTTTTGTATCTTTATTTTACTTAATTTGATTTTATATTTGGTATTTTGAAACCTAAGTGTGTAATGATTCAAATCTTTAAAGATTGAAAAAATAATTTGTTTCCAGTTGAATCGTTACGACAACAAATTTAATAGTATAAACCATTTTTGGGATCATACAAAAAGTTCAATTATTTGTCAGGTGCTGCTTCTCTTCACTTTCAACAATCTTGACAGGACATGTTTATGGTCCTGTTCATTTATTCTTTTTTCTCCTTTTCTTCTTCAATGAATTTGACTTTAGGTGGTTGTTGAGATTTCATAAGAGTGACACGAGTTGCATCTTTATTGTTTCCATGACATTGACTTTTGCTCTACTTATATCTTTTTGTCTCCCCTTCTTGACTTTTGCATCTCACGGTTCTTTTGATTGTCTTTTCTTGTTGGCGAGGAACAAAGTGATAAAATATAGGTATGTTTTTTTGATGATCATTCAAGCAGCACTTCTTTATCTCACCTACTCTGGTTATGCTAACACAATTAACAGAATTGTTTTTTGGTAACAATCAACCTTTATTAGTCATGATGTGGGCACGGATAAACTTTTGACATAATTATACTCTTGATTATATTACATATTGATAATACTGATTATACCTGTACTTCTGCGGTTTGAATGGGCGCTCCCTTTGGAAATGAATTGTGAAGAATCTTTCTCTGGTTTTGTAATCCTGTCTTCAGAATACCTTCAACGCATGTACCAAGTGATAGCAAAAAAATAACTAATTAACGTTACAAGAACTTAAAATTCTTGTTTATCTGATCGGGGCTTCAATGATTAATCCTTAATGGACTAGATATCACCAAGTGACATGTCATAAAGAACAAACAAGAACGGTGTAATACCGTAAAGGAAACTTTCTTACAGCGGTGCGATGAAATTAGGATAAAAACTTTTAAAAGGAATTAAGATGTTGATTAATGTCTCCATAATGATGAGCGTCAAAAATGGTGTCGAATGATATGCTGCATGACAAATGTGAGTATAATGAATTTTCGAAATCGTAACGGTCACTTCCGGTTGCCGTTAACCGATTTGGCTGATTGAAATCAATCCTATGAAAGGCACTGACCTAAGATGTGTGTATGCCAAGTTTGAAGTGAATCCGTTGAATAGAACGGAAGTTATAGTGTCTCCAGACACACAGACAGACAGACAGGATGATAATCTCATTAACTTTCTATAAGCTCCGCTGTACTTCCGCTGAACTTTCCTTTTACTGCAGTGAATGAATTTTTACTTTGACCAGAAGAAGGGTGGCAACTGTTAGTTTCTTTGACTCAAGTCATTGAAAGTGAGACTCTTTGATTCTGCTCTTTCCACATGTGATTGTAAAAATATGACTTGGCTATCTCGAACTGGTAACTTCTTTAAGCCTCTTGAAGTTAGCTATATTATTCCAGCAAACGCATAACTAAATAGTTTGATCTTCTCTTACTTTGTTTTCAAACCATCGAACGTATGTATACCCATATTTTCTCCATTCCAGAAATTGATCCTTCAGTTTATCTTCAGATGAATGCTTTCTTATATCATTAGCGAAACGTTCACAGAAATGTGACATTTAAAGAATAAGAACTTTCAACTCAGTAATACATTCGTAAACAGTACTCAGTATACATTTAGCGACCCGAACACTATCTAAATTCAATGGTCAGTCCTGATGCTTTTGATCTTGATAACTCCCAAAATGCAGTGTCGATGTGATGTGATGTACTGATTCCCAACAGAAACGGTGATGGTATTCATTGCTCTTCATGTTTTAAATATAGTCTAGTCTGATGTGTAATCAAGTAACATTGCTACTATCAAAATGACTAACCGTTTGCCTTTCTTCGACTTCTTAATTGCTGCTCTGTTTGTTTTCTCCGTATTTTCTGCTCGAGTTTTATAGGCACAGACTGATTCTTGTTTTCTAACTTTCACTTCTTTATCTTAAGACTTGCCTTTCTGCGATTTTCTCATAAACAAAAAATTTAATATGCCGCAAGTATTAAAAACGTTTAGGGGGAACTGTGATCTACTTAGTTTATCAAATAGTCGGTTTCAATTAATAACAGAATATTTAGTATGAAGAAAAAGTTTTAACGACAAAAGATACATTGAAGCCATCAATGCTTTACAGGTATTTATGACTTTGGATATGTGTGATTTGTAAACCAAATCTTTGATATCCCCCCAACGAAAGAAGGATTTGCGTCGAAAGACTAATGAGACGATTCGGTAGCTCCAGGTTAATGATTCGGGTAGTAGAAAGCGATCGTATTGCCTGTAAACTGTCTATTGTTTTGAAAACATCCAGAGTGTGGTACGAAGGTGCACCATTTCTAATGAACCGGAAGTCAAAATTTATTCCCATATTGATGCACCTGTATTATCCTTTACGATAATTAAGCACAGAATCATTTATCTCAAATTTCCCAACCAGAATCAGAACTATTGACTATAATGTTCTTTGAAGATACTTGTAAACTGTTAACCATTTTCTGTCTTCCAAAAGGACTTATTTGTCTGATAAATTTTTACAATAAAAACGCATTTTTTGATAGAATACTTCATTTTGACAACACAACTGCAAGTGCTGCCTTCTCGTGCGTATTTAGTGTTCGATAACTAATTAAATATCCAGTAGATTAAAATTACAACTAAATTATTATTATACACTCGATCTAATTACTTAATTACGTTTTATAATCACCCATTAATATTCATTATTAAGTAGTGTGGATTATCTGTACTCCATATACCATCATTTTAGAGTTTATGTGGATATTTTTGTGTTTGTACGGAAAACGAAAATATAATCAAATCTCTAATTTCCCCCTACAAGCACCTCACATGGAAAAAATATTCATGATTTTTAAGAAAACGGAGACGTTTCGCATTTACATAACCAACATAATTGATGGCTTTGCCCTTTCTTGTCAAGTTCATCGTCCTGGCCTCATCTTTCCCTTGTTAGGAAGATTGAGCTAAGCAGATTAGGATTTTCATTACATTTCAACACACGTGTGACATCTGTTGCGTTAATCGTTACATCAAGACGTGACGAAAACCACCGCTGCATTCGATAGCTGCGTTTCCTAAAAATCGACGCGGAACACCCCGAACTGATTGTGGGCTCGCATAATGGCGATGCCATTGTTTGTGGGCATCGTTCAATAGCCGTCTTCGTCTGTCCGCATAAACAACGTTCATCGCGCGATTATCCATAAACATTACCGGAAGCATGCCGCTGCACCGTATGCAAGACGGTGCAAAATGCACAAAACGAGCGCAGCGCAATTTCCTCTGCATCTGGCGATGAGCTGAGATCATTGTGAGTAGGCTTCATAGGATGATTGCTGATGAAACGCGGCGAAAAATGAAAATGTTTTTCTCAGAGGAGGAACTGGGACAGTTGGTTAATTGGACACGTCATTCATTTAGGGAAAGTGTTACTAATACTTCAGCTGGGTTTAGTATTGGCGATGACGATGCCCTACATTATTTTTTAGTTATTTGCGTTCGCCAATACATAGCGGATTATTAATTGAACAGTTCATAAAACATCGATTCTATTGAGTTGAGAAAATGATATTCAAGGTTTTCAGGTTTTGTTGCCAAGGCGAAACGCGCTGAATAACCTAGTTCGTAGCATACTAAAAGTGTTTTATGAAATTTAAATTTAGACTTGTGTGACACTATCGCAACCATAAAGCAGCGCTATAGTTACCAAGGTGGTTCGATGAGTAACTTGAGTTTTACAGGATAGGTCTTTGGACATGATCATTTTAAAAAGTTTAATTAATCAATACGTTTTCCGACTTATGAAAGTGAGTTGGTAATTATTTAGTATCTTGTCGCAAAGTTATCTCAAGGGGTGTAGGGATTGCATATACAATACGTTCCCTGACCCATATCAAATATTTTCATATCATAAAATAACTGCAGCAAGGTATTAAACAATTGCCAGTGAGTTTGAGGTTCTCAAGATACTCGTTTACTTTCTGATTACCTCGTTTGTTTGGCCCAAATTTTGGCTCGGATAGAAAATTTCGAGTTTAAAGAAGAGATGTTATTTCGAAAAAACTAAATCGGACGAATTGCTTGGGGACAACATATTTTTGCCCGTTCTCAGTTTTTGCAAAAGTGGCGCATAGTATTGGTCAATAATGATTTACTGTCCTTTTGCTTCAAAAAAAAAAAAAATTGACGCCATTTTCTTTCCTGGAGCGCTTCACTGTTTGGATTTGGTATTTCAAGATCACAAGATGCCCCAAAAATTCTTTAACTTTTCTTAAACACATTCAAACGATTGGTGTTTGCTTACGAATTCGCTTTTGTTATAGGGTGAATACACGCACCACCCAACTTGTGCAAGTTTTTTTATGCGTAATTCATTAAGGAAGTGAACTTGCTTGGTCAAAATACCCGTGGTTTTACTTACTCCTGTACTTTTACTCGCGTGTCAGCCAAAATTACTTCATGAATGATTTCTGATGTCTTCGATACTTGAATTTGTTTACCCAAAGTCTAATTTATTCGTAGGAAGGACTTAACCTAAACAAAATTATTACTCCAAAAGAAATTAAATTAATCCTGAAGTTCCAATTTTATCCATGTTGCCCTATCACTCAAAATGCTTATGTTTAGGCAACTTTATGATCACATGTACAGTTATTGCCACTGCCCTCTATGAGTATGTAAACTAAATTATTTCTCAAACCTGTATACCCTATATGCTAACAGATTTTTAGATTCATATCAGTAACATGGTGTAGAACATACCCAAGTTATAGTTCGAGCTTATTTTTCCTAGGAAAAGAATTTGCACCAAATTATGGATTTAATATCTGTGTTCTAACTGGTTATATACATGAATACTAAGCACTAAGGATATATAATTCAATCAATTAATTTGTGTTTTTCAACTTTCACCAGATTTTAAAATGTTGCATAATGCAAATGATTTAAGTCCCAGCATTTTTTGTTAGGTCATCATTATGTAGCTTCTGTAGCTTTCGGTGTGGAATTCCCATAACGAAAAATACCACTGACTTAATGTTCGCTAACTCTTCCTCTAAAGACAGATGTGGCCTCCTGCGTCAGCAAATCAGGGAAGTGTAAAATAGTTGCTTTACGCCATGCGTCACAATAACGAAATGTATAAAAATACTGAGACATTAGAGTGGCTCCTAAATAATCTAGCGTGTTATTGAGATTGAGATAGCTTTAATGAGGTGGGTCATCCTTATCTTAATGACGGAACGTGGCCTTCAGCTAAAAATACGCTTAATCGTCGGCCGCATCTCCTTTATTTTGGATGAACGTCACTTTTTAAGCGACGCGTTCCAAAGGGATTTATTTAAGCTTTTTGATCACGGTGCTTTTGTAGCCTGGCGATGGCCAACTATGGTAGATCTTGTATTTTTCAATGATTACGTTAGTAAAACTCTAGCACAGAAGCAAATATTTATTTTTTAACATAATTGTTTAGTAACAGTACTGAAGCTATGACAGAAGCAAGAAATTTGGTTGTTAAAAAGAAAAAAATGCATAATATATAAAGGGTCATAAATTATCTTACATCTTTGGGTAAAAAAGTTTTTATCATGTTAGGTACAGGGAGGTGAGTCAAATTTAAACGAGATTTTTTCTCACTTGACATGGACACATCTTTCATATCATTTTGTTAATAGCAACTCTGTAAAGTCACATCACAATAAATGTTAAAGCAACCAATCTTCTACCCAGGCTACATTGACAATTTGGTAATGAAGCGCTATCGAGAAGTTAGGTGTTCAAGTGGTTGAATGAAACGAGGTCATAAACATAAAATACCGAGACGAATATTATTTGAGTTTGTGAGTTTATTGAAAGGTGTTGGGGGCTGACGAATGAAGAATTTGAAAAATATCTTACTTTATGCCAAACAAAAGGCCATGTGACCTGAGAACTCTCTTTTTGTGATAAAACTTGTGTTTATTATCACATTCCTGACTCCAATCTAACAAGTATTACTGGGATTTGTTAGAAAATATGAAAGTTACATATAGGTGAAAAGTACGCAGTGTTCTTACCAAGTGTACTACTCACATTGGAAAACTCATTCTGCTTAGACTTTATTCTTTTCCACCATTAAAAAACGGCAATAATCAAATAAATTCGTGCGCAATTTGATGCAGAATCAATCTACATTCTTTTATTAAAGGAACGTCAAAAACGTACTTGTTCGTTGCACAAAATCCATTGAGGGGGGGGAGTACGTAGAAAAGTAGTCTCGTGTATTTTATTGACGTATATCATTGCAATAAAGCATTATTATAACAATATTGTTTAAATTTAACTTACCCACTCGTTTAAACCTTTCTTTCCCCCATACAAGGGTGAGACGACAAGCTTGAAATCCAATAGCAGCCGCCTAACTGACAATAGGGAAGCAATCGCTACTGCTTGCTGATTTAGAATCTAAACAGGAAATAAGGGGGTTAATTATAATTAGATGTATTGCTTGAGTTATCTTTGAGCCGTATCACGTGGTCTAATCACGTTTTATATTAAAATAGCACGTACAAGCAATCGTCACCGGAGTTAACCGGCCGTTAGCCAACCAGAGGTAAAATTATCGCGCTCTATAAATATTTATCTGTTTGCTTAACTTTAGTTTAAACAGTTGATGTGTTAAAATCGCGTGATAAACATTAAAACAGCTTATATCAGTTTTTCTATTGCTTTAGTTATGTAAATTTCAAAACGGAGGAGGAGGGGTGCTCTTGAGCAATACAAAATCAAATCGATAAAAAATCGTTTAGATCTCAATTGTAGTCGAACAAAATACGTTTGCTGACAAGTAGGAGCAGTAATAGTTCGGAGTTAACTTCTAATAGTGGAAGAAATGGCCACGGTAACAAATGGGGCCGTCCGTAATAATCGTAATTATTACAGAAATTAACGTAGAAAGCGGCGTAAAAATTGGGAACGGCAAAGAAAGAATTAAATGTAAATTATGGAGTAAATGCAATCAGGACGTGCAGGCAGATAAAAGATGTAACAACCTACAATTAGTGCGAACGTGTTCGTATCGTTAAAGATAATGCGCGATATGCATGCGTATAGGCAGTTAGAATGCGGTATTTGGGTTTTTCAAAGGCGAAAGGATAGAAGATTGGTCGTTGGGTATATTCAGTAGAAGAGCTATATTTGGAAAGAATAACTAAGGAGTTGATACTGTTAGGCTAGTCTCAATATTTATGTTAAAAAGACAAAATAGACTATGATACAATACACGATGTCGTAGTTCTCAATTATATAAAAATGTGATCGACGTGAATTTAATTATCACCAATACTAGTAATTCACAACTTATCTATAAAATCAAAAATCTTATTTGAAAATTACAACAGACTTGGAAGCTACCCTTGGAAGTTTATCAGACTTATTTTCTATCGCAAGTTTCCGGATGGGGAAATTGAGACGTGGTCGTATGCAAAAGTGAACCGCATATGTTCTGGATGTCCAAAACGACTGCTACACCAGAAATCATGGGTAACATCGATGACATTGTTTGGGAGACCACTAAATGGAAGTATTTGATATTGAGGAGGTGACAAAGACAATTCAATTTAACCAATAAATTTCTTATGAAAAAACTTTGTTAGACGACTTGTGAGTAAGGACCACTCCACAATAGAAACAACATATATTCAAAACAGTGCATTAAATACAGAAATTTTGTTCAGAAACAAAGGTTAGAAAGGGGATGGTATCGACTTTTCAAAACACCGAGCCAAACCAAAAATTTTATTGTTTGGTTGGCTTCGGAATAACCAAAACAAAGGATGGCCTAAGTTAAATGCCAGATTTAAATTTTCCTTCTTTTCTTCTTTTGAGGTTCGGAACTTTGATACTTTGACAAATGTCAACTACTATTATTTTGGCTAGTAAATATAGAACGCTATAGGAAGAATAGCGAGTTATCATTGCGAAGACGGTACGAAAACAACGTGGAATTTTTGATAGAAATAGTATACCAAATGAATCAACTGTCCAAAGATTGATTATAAAATCTGGTGAAACTGAATCGGTGATGGATGCAAGGGATAAGGTCTCATGAGAATATTGCCATAAGTGTTGTGCACAGCAATTGTACATTCACAGAAACTACTTTCAACGAATACTTGCTAAAGATCCGGCACAATTTGGCACGATCTGGGCAACATGGATTTAGAACAAATGTGGTTCCATCACGACGGCACCACCTATCATACAGCTCGAACAATTGATTTATTACACAAAAATTATTGGTTGCGCAATTCCATAAAATGCCAAAAAAATACCTTCCCAACAACATCTGGTGATTTAACAATATGCGACTTCTTTCTGTGGGGTTACCTGAAATCCAAAGTCAGAGATCCACAAACGAGCGATAAAATTGATCAGAACGTGCGAAATTCTAAAAAAGATTTTGTGAAAAGAACCAAGATTTGCAACCGAAATTGAGTTCGCCATTTTTGTCGGACAAAATTTTCTGTATTTCTTTAGTGATTGTGTACTTTAATGCTCATCATAAATCCAATTATGGAATCAATTCAAAAGTTTTATTTAAAATTATAAAGTAGGCTTGCGATTTGGGCCATTATTTATTAGTGGCTCATACAACGTGTCCCATAAGTTTGTCGTCGGGAAAACTTATTAAAAAAACTATAAATGTGATCTAAATCGGGTAAATTCCATTGTATTGACAAATGATTGGACTAGATGAAATTGTTCTTGAAATGACGCGTTTTGCTTTGAGTAACTGCTCTCAATCTCTTCAAAAAGTGATCAATAATGTTGTGCCTTAAATCTTCTCAAATTCTGGAGATTTTCGACTAAGATGGTACACGATATCCTTGATTAGACCTCCTACTGCATATTCAGAAGGATTCAAATCCGGCCACCTATGGATGAGCTATGATATTCGAACTGAAGGTTCTTAAGATAGAATCTATATTATCTTAAGTTTGATGAACCCTGGCGCCATCATGCATGGACAGAATTCACGCTTTTGTGAAGTTCGACTTACGTGATTGAAAAGTGATCTAAAATTTTCTCTTTATAGATTTGACCATTGATTCTGTCGGTCAAGAAATATAGTCATATAATGCCATAGTAGCTTATGACGCACCAAACAGTTATACGTTTTGAGTGTAGTTAGTAACTTTCGGTTTTCTGAACTCCATATCCAGTAGTTCTAACTGTTCACAAAACCTAACTCGTATTGCCACTCGCCAAAGAACCATATCTTCTCATAATCGATTGGTCTCCATTCAATCATTTGTGTTAACAGGAGAGCGAACTGAAATCGATTTTCAATGG
Organism: Sinelater perroti; assembly: GCA_036346155.1. Classification (NCBI taxonomy): domain Eukaryota; kingdom Metazoa; phylum Arthropoda; class Insecta; order Coleoptera; family Elateridae; genus Sinelater; species Sinelater perroti. Next base: position 142,699 of record JARFIY010000209.1, on the reverse strand, counting down.
CTTCCTTACTTAGTGGCGGGTGGATCTGTATTTTGTAAACGAAAAGCTGTATTTCTGTCTGACGATCCGTTGAAGGGATGAGCTCTTTATTTTAAACTTTCTCACTAATGTTCTGGGCGTCTCTTTGAAATGTTTCTCAAATATTTCTCTTCCGGTTCTATTCTCATTATTCTCCAGAACACTGTACTCAACAATTTTTCGGTCACTGTATTTTTTTCAAAACAAACATTTTAAAGCGATCAAAATATTTTCCATATTAAATTAAAGCCTTACCGGGTAACTGAATGTTCGGTAATCCAATGTACACTTCTTGTTCGCCTTTTTCTTCTATAATTTGACAAATTCGAAGACGTCTTTGCTATACCTGCTCCAAAATTCAATGATTTGTTCCGTTTGAGAAATAGAATATCTCTTTTGTTGTGAGGACATTTTGAACAACCGAAACCACGTTTTAGTCGCCAATTGTATACAAATAAAACCTTAGAGTTTGGCTCTAATTGAATGAACGGTCTAGAGATGGCGCTAAAAAATCTGATTACAAATTTTTGGGACACCTTGTAAAGCTACGACATTGTTGCTGTAATTCTCTTTGATTTTCATTAATGTCTTATAAGAATAGAGGCCGTAAACAGCTATTTCCAAAGGAAACAGAAATTGGAAAAGCTTTTAATTTTGTTTTTGTTATCATTAGCATAAAATTAATATGATTACATTAAAAAATAGCGTTGATTAATACACGAAAGATAAAATCTGGACAGCTTAATCATCAGAGCAACAGACTACAAAATAACACTTGTGTTTATTTGCAGCTAATTTACCTGTACAACGTTTTCCTGTTGAGTGAGCTACGTTGATTTATTATCAATATTGGTTTGCTAAATTGATCGTGATTTCGCGCTGCTTTGAATAATAATAGGGTTGTGGCATTGATTGTGGCTTTTTTGATTTATGGACTTTTTGTTTGCACGGCCTGAAAACAGGACGTCGATTGTTGCGCGGTTTGTCTTTTTTATTTATTGAACGACGCCCTTGGCTTGGTGTTTTTACGCGGAATTGGTTTTATTTTTGTTGTGTTACCTTTTGTCCGCGTTTCATGTATTAGTAACTGGGCGACGAATGTTTGGTCACGTATGTGGCAATAACATGTTTACTCTTCAAAATATTTAAGAAATTTCCAGCAGCAATTGCATGTTCCACACAATGCATTCATTAAAGTTTATTATTTAATTCAATTAATTTTCTTCGTCTAATAATTTTGACCTCGAGTGTTGTTAAAATCAGCTTTTTGGCGTAGTTCCAAAATCAAAACTATGGAGAGCGCTTGCACCAGTAGGAGTATCTGACCAAATACGGAAAAGGGTAGAAAGTCTATACAAACAAACAAGAAAGATAATTCTTTATGGTGAAAGGAATAAAACAGGGCGACAGCCTTAGCCCGCTGTTTATCATATACACGGAACAAACAATACGAACAGTCAAAGATAGAACGCCAAAGGCTTATAATATAAAGTTAGATATTACATTCGATATACTTACAAAATCTAGTTTTTGTAGATGATAGCAGAAAATCCAAAAAAACGTAAGAATTGCTGGACACACGGACAATGAAATAGAAACTAAGAGTATGGAACTAAATAAAGTGAAATATAAAATACTACATACAACCAAAACAAGTAAAGCAGGAACTAGAACCAAAATATATAAGGAACAACAAATATATAGGAACAAGAAATCTTGATAGGAAAAACAAGCAAAGTGTATTATCAGATAACCAAGCCTATAATAGCTTATAAGTAAAAGGAAAGTAAATAGAAAAACTAAACTACAGTTATAATAATGGTGCGTCTCTGTACATTAACATATGCCTCTGAGAGCTGGACTATGCAAAAAAGAAGCAACATAATTGCTATGGAGATGAGATCTAAGAAAGGTGGTGGAAAAAACGCGAAAGGTGAGAAACAACGTAATAAGAGAAGAATTAGAAGTACCCTCAATAACAGAAACCACAGAGAGAAAACAACTGAAATGCTACGGCTACGTAATAAGATTGAATGAAGAGAGAATACCAAATGAAAATATAGATGCAAGGCCTCAAATTAAAAGGAAACATATAATGAGAAGAAGGCGGAAAATAGAGGAAAACACCAAAGAGCTAAGACGAATGGTTTCGAACAAAGAAAGGACCCTACGCCATGAAGCAAGGAGTTAAAACGAGAAAGAAAATTTTTGCATATATTTTTGGTTTTGTTCCAAAATGCAGACCAGTAATCTGGGTCAAAAAAATAATTCAAAAACACCCTAGGAGAGACTTGCATCGCTCAACTGTAGGTGATCTTTTTCGCCATTTTTGAGTTTAGAAATTTTTGTTTTTTCTTCTATGGAAATCATTCTTTTTGGTTATACACTATCGAAAACGTTTTTGCTCCAAGATGCTTGATGTCGCCGACGTTTTAAGGCTTTGTATTAAGTCTGGCCCCGTTTAGAATAAATCTAGAAAACAGACGAAAGAAATATTTTGAACGAGCGAGTACAGTGTCTGATTGAAACACAGACGAAGATTTCTATAGAAGCAAAAAATTTTTGAAAATGAAGTATATACACGCTCCAAACAGTTTATAAATAACATATTTAAATATTTTTGTAACAGAATGGATTCTAATACAAAGTGTAATAACAAATCAGGTTCGCTCTATCAAATTAACCAACGTATCTCTGATCTATCAGTTTTCATCAACGAAAATTCAAAAAACAAAGGTATTCAACTGCCTATCGTAACATAAGATTCTGAGACTTGAGGATGTTAACAAAAACCAACATCCAGAAACTGAAGGTGACACAAAGGAATATGGGAAAAGGCGATATTAGGAATCAGGCTACGGGACAGAAAAAACAATATGATATTGATAAAGAAAAGTCGACTATTTAGCGGAGGAAGTAGAAAATGGAGATGGGCAAGCTACCCTGTACGTAAAGACGACGATAGACCTTATGAAGACCCCGACCTGGTAAGCAAGACGGAGGAAGGCCGGGAGCACATTGTAGGGATGACATCGCATAAAGACCAGGAACTGAATAGACAAGAAAGGCACAAGACCGGACTGAGTGAAAAAATCTTGAGGAGGCGTATGTTCAAAACTGAAGTGGACCCTTTGACTCTGTTGTGATGACGATAATGATTCCATTTGCTATGTGGTTTGCATCGTTATCGTGTGGTAAGACCTATATTGATATCTGTATCATTTCAAAACCAAAGGTACCACGGAAACTTGGTTTTGGGGTAATGCCAAAATTTTGAAGTTTTCATGCATCAGGTAGTTGTTGAAAACCTTTGGTAGATTCTTATCACTAGTGTGACCACGTGGTTGAGATGTGTAACTACTGTGCAGATGGATCTGGGTTCGATACTAGACTCGGTTACCTGGTGGGTGGTCTACTCAGCAACTAAAAACAATTCTAGAAAACCTTAAACGTCACATTCTAAAAAGCGGAAATAAGTAGACATTAGTCGCAACAGTCCATAATGTGAGGAACAATAATTTTCATTATTTTTGCCGTTATTGTCACGGTGAAATTTTTAGTCTCGCTCCCCACCCCGTTCCCCTCTATATAGGTGTGGATCAGAATTTAGTCAGGGCAGTAATAGAGGTGGGATACATTCTGGGTCTGGTTTCGCCATAGTTCTACAACTTTTTTGTTATTAATGTCGAGTTTATTTTAGCCGATGACTACACTAACGGCAAACAGGCCGATAAGGTGGCCAGTCCGCGATAAGTCGGTTATCGGGAGTTGTCAAGTCCAATATGCATTTCGGGCACCGCGAGGACCCAAAACAAAAACCGGCACCTGCACGGAGAGGAACGCGACAGAGCCGCCGCTTGAAAGGTAGACCTAAAATTACCGCCGTGCGTGCAACGAACGGTCAGACATTTGACAATTTAAATTACGTTCTCTGTGCCGCCCCGCGGCCCCCGCCGCAATTTTGTGGGAGATTGTAGGATAAACTGGTTAGTCATCCGCCGATGTCGGCTGCGAAGGAGTGTTTCACTTGTTCCGGCGATTTTCGCTCCGCGCTGCTCGACTGAAGCCCCTGCGGTCGCGCTTTTTCCGAAATACCGAGTTTTTGTGGCGGCGCGCCTCTGTGCTCCGTGTAAGTAGAAAGCCGGCGAAAAATCGCGCGGACGCCGCGGCGCGCGCCCACAGGAGTTAGAAGCCGGGAAATCGGTGGTTTCCGCACTCGGAGGCTCTACGTGGCGATTTTCTTTTTGGTGCCCCAGGTTCCGTAGCTTCGCTGATTTGCTCCGCGGTTTTTCTCAATGGGCGGTGGCGATGATTTACGGATCGAAGGTTGCTTGTGGCTAAAATTAGCGATGATAAAAGTTAGGAAAAGTATTTGTATGGAAAAGGTGATGTAGATGTTAGTTAGGTCATTTAGAATGTAATTAAACCAAAGTGAATACATCAAACTGTCAATAAGGCAGGTGCAGCGTAATCTGTGCAACTGCTACTTGTACGTATTTTCATAGCAGGCGCATTGATAACGACTAGAAAAATACCTTTATTTGTTCAACCTACTTTCCACCTGATAGACCTTTACATGCGTGGGGAACAAGGTAAAAAAATTACAACAAAACTTTGTTGACTGACTGATTAGTGGAGTAAAAAACTGTTTTGTATATTTATCGTATATAAAATCATACTTTCGATTATTTAGAATTTTTATTTTTGAACGCCCGACTAATTCAAAAATCGAATAACATCCAAGTTCCTTATATCCAGTGATCGTAGGTGTTTCTTTTGACCATGAATTTTATTCTTTGTACAAACCATGGTTGTACTCTAAAAATAATTCTCTTTGGCAGCTATAAACCAACAGAGCAGTTTTTCCATTGTTTGGAGTAGTCTTTGAAGGCTTCTGCTGGAATGCCTAACAATTCTTCTAGTGCACTCTTCCAAAGTTTCAAATGGTTTTTCGTTTGTGCACGTTTGTATGTGTAGGGAACAATGTAAAAAATTACAAAACCCTTTTAACTAATTAGTAGAGTCCAATAGTTTTTTGTGTATTTCGTCATGTATAAAATTATACTTTCTATTATTTTGAACGAAACTGAAGATCCGGAAAATTTTTGTCGGTTTTCCAAAAAGGAGGGGATTTAGCTAACTATAGATGAATTAAAATTAACGTCTGTTATATTTTTTGTAGTTTGTTTTATTTTTGAACGACTGATTAACTCAAAACTCGAATAACATTTAAGTTCCTTATACGCTTTTTTTAATGCGACAGATTTTCTTTTGACCATGAATTTTATTCGTTTTACAAACCATGGTTGTACTCTTTAAAATAGTTCTCTTGCATAGCTGCTTTTTTTTTGTAAGAGTCTTGGATGGTTTCTACCAGAATACCCATCAACTCGTCGGGCACACTCTTTCAAAGGATGGTTTTTCGTTGGCGCGCACTGTTTTCATGCACAAATTCGGTTTTAAGATCCGAAGGACAGTAAATTAGTTCGAATTTAGCTCGCTATTGTTTATTCTCAATATCACTCGATGGTCTGACATCACAAAAATCCCAATTCTTTCCATCCCTTTTTGTGGTTGAAGATCTGCTTCCTCTCAGTCCTCTATAGAACATGCCTTAGATAGGGAGGGAGAGTGTTTTTTATAAGCCATATGTAGCTCACAGTAGCGCATTCGCCAAGCTTTACTCAAGTTTTTAATTATTTTTAACTATACATTATAGTTGACCAATTTATAATCGATATGTAATTTTTTTCTAACTTAATTTACTTTTAAAACTCAGAAGTAAGGTCTTGCTCAATAAAATCCTTAAATTTTTACTAAACTAGAACAACATGCGTAAATTTATTTATATACTAATTTATTTTACTTACAGGAAAGTAAATTACTCAATATTTATGTATAACATAATTTATACCACACTAGTACTATTCGCTTCGCTTCCGGTACTCGAGTTTCTCTGGCTACGTCGCTGCGTGATATTTAAGTAATTCAGATTCGGTTCTAAAGCCTATGCGAATCATTTCGTAAACATCTGGATATTTCTGCTTTGTTCAAGACTGCATTCCTGGAAGACATTATGTCCTTCGATCGACCGTAACGGTGTGTCGACTTATTCGTTACACTAATACATTTACTGAACTAATTCAAAAGGCTTGGTCCTGTTAAGTCTTCCATCTCTGTTTATGGCTACTGGCAAATCTGGAAATGGTGTCAACAATATCCATTTCGAGGCCCCGATAGATGCCTTTAACATATTATTTCGGAATCGTTGTATAATTTGTAATTATCTTATATAAAAGCACTTTATTATGTGTCAATAGCTAGGAGTTTCTGCCAAGTAACCAATACATTTTTTGTATCTGTCAAGTTTTTGACGTTTATTTTCTACATGGACTTTTCAGTAAAGTCCAGCGTCTAGGGTTAGCATTAGTGAATCTCAGCATAATTTAGTCTAGCAGGTAATTGCTGATGACACTTATTAGTGAGGGCATACATCAAGTTACCCTTCGTCAACTTGATTCGCCTGGTCCGGTGTTAATCTGGTTCTTAGGTTTTTGTAGTTTTCTGGCGGGTTCTTTATAATTTTGTGGTATCATTAGTGTCTATAGCAGATACAGTAGTACATATTCCATTGGAGTACTTCTGCCTTTTTTAAATTTAGAATAAGCTTCTTGTTTTAATCTGGAGTACCTTTCTGATAGAAAGCATTTTAAAAGTTTTGGGTACTGGGGTGGCGGTAGTTTATTTAGCTGTATGAAGAAACCTTTATGACATACTTTGTCATAAGCCTGCCCTACATATAGGAAGGTAGTTGAGCAGACTTTTTTATTCTAATGATCCTATGTGCTTAATTAATGGTATAGTGACGTTCTCAGAAACCATATTGGAAGGATGGGATCAAGTTTTTCTCTTTTATTGGTTTTAACCTTTTCAGCAATACTTTTTCATAGAGTTCTTCACGTGCTCTCGACGATTGCATGGTATAAGTAAAAAGTTAAAACTTGTACTGAGCCTAAGACGAAGGGGCTATTCTACGCTATTGTTTATTGAAATTGTAGCACTTTTTAGATTTATTTAATAGTAAAAAATTTACAAAACATTACATATATTCAATATTGTACGGCCCTACCTTTGGCTCTGTGATTGCCTCCATTCTTTTTGGCATCAAGTTAAACAATGAACGAATGGTGTCTTGATAGAGTGTATGCGTCAAATTTATTGGAAATCGTGGATACCGACTTGCTCTTCTTCCAGATATTTTCTATCGACGAAAGGATCAGTTATGGGAGAGTTTCCACTTTGTTTTGTCAGAGGAAGTTTAATGTTGTCTTGTTGAAAAATTAGTTGGAGTACTCCCCAAAGGAGAGGAAGCATTCACGGACTATAAGATCGCGTCGATGTAGGTCTGACTGGTAATGTTACTTCTAACTCTGGCTAGAAGTGACCTATCATAATATAGTTGGTGTTGTATACTTCTACGAACGTAAATCTTTGCCTTGACCTCCCTCTATCTATTTTTCCTCTCGATTGATATCTTCTTGCTGCTAACAGTATTCTCAATAAATGTCCACGCCGTTTTACTTTATTCGTGGCGATTTATTTTAAGGGTATAAATTTCTTTGCATATCAAGCCTTATGCATCCTTTGGTGCTCTTAATAATTTTATTTCGCTTAATTGTATTTTATCTTATCTTTTAGTTAATGTCCAAGATTCACTAACGTAGACTAATGTAGGCAAGGCTGTAGCTCTATAGAATTTAATTTTGGTGTCTGGTCTTGTTTTTGTGTTTAAGATTTCTGCATCTATGGTGTGTGTATTGATATTCAACTATAATTATGGTTTGAACAAAAATCTGGATTCATCGGAAACAAACGTTTTTTCCGTTGCACACTGTAACCTTTATTATCAGTGCAAAGAAGTCAGTGTAGTCACAAGAAGTGAAGTCGTGTTGTTAGTCATAGTGTGAGTAATCGACTTGGTTCAAAGGAGGTAAATAATCGGTGTAAAGCTTCACCATTTTTGCACTGTAATCGGAAGCCTTCGATGATGACGATTCTCCTAGTTGGTTGTCCTGCGTATTATTCAAGACCCGGTCTTCGCGAATGAGTACTCTCTCCGACGCACAATCCTCGGCCCATACTTCTCCATCGTGTAGGCTAATAGTATGTCCTGTTTCAAATTTACTAATTTGTGGATAATGTACCATTTGTCGACGACAAAGTATTCTTACAACGTGTAAGTTATACGCGCCAAATCTGAATGTCTAAAAACAACTTTGCCCATTTTACGTGTAATATCACAACTTCACCCGGACCTCATACCTAGGAGACAATGATATAACCAAAACTCTGACAAACTAATAATTTTCTTATTATAGGTATGCTTTAAGTAATATAAAAGCAATATAATTTTTTAATGGTGCTGCATTTTCAATAACAGTAGTGTGATGGGTTATTAGTTCAATTGTAGAACACGCCAAAAAAGGCCTTTTCTTTTAGAATAAGTCGAAATATGTTTGCAAGTTTAAAACAGAAATGGAAAAAAGAGGATGAAGGCAATTTAGCCTGCGCGTGAAAAAAAATTGGGCGTTTCGAAATCTACCAAAACAGCAGGAAGGGGGGAGCAATGGTGTCGGTTTGCCCACATTGTATGTGACACTTCAATTGTTAGGATAAAAGAAATCTCGGCCCAAATTTTCTATGCCAATTTAATTATCTCAATGTTTTAGATATCAAACGTTTTATAACTTTGCAACCTACTGATTGAGTTTTTTTCATTTGATTTATTACGTCACCTGAACTATTTTAATTTTGACTTTTTAGTTTTTGTTTCTCATAAATGAGGATAAGTTTTTGTGGAAGGTTTGCTCATCTTCATCTATTTTGCAATTCCGTGGTTTTTGCACTATTTTTCTCTCTTTTTTCCGCAATTTTTCTTTTGATTACTTTTTTGCTTCATTGATTTTTTCGTTGCGTGGCCCCCAAAAAGTGTAATTTTACCCTTCCTTTTCCGTTGTCTTTTTGTTTCATTTTTATGAACCTTTATTTGTTCAAGTTTCTTTTCAATGAACTACAAATTTTTTTGTGGTGCGACGTATTGTTTGGATGAATGGCAAATTTTGAATTATATGCTTTAGAAATTAATCAGTAAGATGATAAGATCGTGTTTTTGGGATCGCTCTTAATTAATCTTCATTTGTATCTCGATGAAACAACTGAAGTCTATAGTGTAGGTTTAACACCGATTCTCGTTCTATCAATTTAAGGTGTAGTTCATTTGCAATCCCTGCACCCCTAATTACAATCCTTTGACTGTGGTGTACGTTTTAAAGCAATTATTCTGGTTCAATTCACCCTAATTTACTTATAACACTCGTATATGACCTCTTTATATCCCTTTTACACCCCTGTGGTGCTGCACGTTTTGTCAATATAAATTGAAAAATGCGTGACTTCAAAAACTATAACAAGGTGTCTAGAAGGGTTTTAAACCAGTTGTAAACGGGGAGAGGCTCACCTGAAAACAGTTCGTGATTTTTTTTATAAACCGTGTGGATTTTAGAAATCCAGTTGTGCATGTTCTACTTACTGACAATTACTTCTTGTTTGCTAAAGTTTTTAAATTATGTTTTCTGTTGAGTTCTGGATTTGACACCAAAAATTACTCATTTCAACTACCCACTGACTGTGTACGAATTTTTGACTAGTTTGATTCGAGTTAGTCATGTCAGCCCAAGTATGCGGATGAATTTCCTATGAATATACATTTAAGAGCATTGACCGAAATTATAGTTTCACCGAGTTATTAGCGTTGCGAATTGGGGACCGTGAAGAAATAAAGCAAACATTTATTAATTATGCATTAAAAACATGCGTTATGCATGCTAATTATCCTTTCATAATACAAACAAATAAGAAAACGTGGGATTAACATAATTTTCTGCTAGAATGTTAGTATTTTTCCTTTTTCTAAATTTGCTCATTCTGTAGATTTTTTGTTTAAAAATAATGTATTTAGGGAATTTTGTCTATACAGGGTTCGCCTAAAAAGTTTATGGTTACGTAGTAGCCACAATAAACCTCAATTTGGTAGGGGCACATTCACATACGGTTTCGGTTCAAATTCACAATAGATGGAGAACAAGCGCAGCAGCCGTGATGTAAATTATGCCAAGAGTAATCGTGTTCCATTTACCGACGCCACGATATTCATAAATTAGCCAGCCTAGAGCTTTCATTAGAACATTGCTAACATTTCACTGAAACACAGCGAACATGCAGCGCGAAGCAAGGCTGGCAGCCTATGAATCACGCCCATTACGAAACTGCGCGGACATTAAAATTAATATTTAGGAGTTTGTTATGCAAAAGTGTGATACAACCAACCACCTGGAAAAACTTAATTAGCAATCCGGCGCGATGCAGAAACGATTTTACGGCTGTGTTCTTTATGAAGCGAAGGTTAAAGAGCCGGTTTGGTGTGTTCGCACATAAGCACTGTTTACCTAATTGGACAACTTCTGGGAGCTGGTAAAGCCTTTCACTGACGCTACGAGGGCTCTTCTAATGGTTTAAATCACTTCAGGTGTCCCCCGCTTCATCTTCTATCATAACCAACAAACAAAATATGTTTGATTTCTTTAAAACAAATAGTATGAGAATAGTGTAGAAGTTGGGAACGCATTTTCGATAATAATGAAGAGTTGAATGGTGTAGAGCGGAGATGTAAAAGATAATATTTGTGTTTAGAAGCGACCTGATTTTTTTAGACTAAATTATTTCTGCTTGCGAGAGGTCCTCGTACCCACGCCGGTTTCCGTGCACGCGCTGCGGTTGCTGTTTACTTTCTCCCATTTCCTGCAAACATAATTGGGCGCCATTGATGTTTCTGTGCCAAAAGAAACACTAAATTGGCTCCGGCTCCCCCATTAAGCGCAATTTTTTAAATTGCACCAAAAGTCATTAGCGCGGTACCTCTGCTGTCGATTGGCAGAAAAATATGTGCCGGTTATTGGAGTAATTTGCCGATATTAGAGGTTTTGATGATTGTGTTTGCACAAATAAAACCGGGTTAAAGATGAAAAACTTCGGGCCGTTTGCATTTTTTTTCTATATTCAAATTGCTTGATTGGTGTAATTTATCCAAATTGTAAGTTTGTTTTTCTTCAGTTCTTGTCCTCTTTATTATTTTTTGTCTATATTTGTCTTAGTAGTCGATTAAAATGATTCATGAAACTGGACACATCCCTGAAGATGTTACCAAGATTATAATAGTTAGACCAAAAAAGCCTAAGAGTCATAAATGTGAAGAACTTCGAACAATAATCTCTATACCACATTTTAAGAATACTGACGAAAGTAATATATCAAAAAATTGAGGCAAAAACTGACTATACTGACAGATCAGTTCGGATTTCGTAAAAACGCAGGGGGCAAAGGAAGTATTAACCATTAAAACTAATTATTTTGTATTGTCTTCATTGATCCAGAGAATAAAAGACAACGTGATATAGAACATAATTTTTAAATTTTTGAAAGTCTGGTATTGACTATAAAGACATACGTTTTATCTATAGTGGATATAACTCAAAAGGAGATAATATCGGTTAATTATGAAGATAAAGAAATACAGATTAAAAAGGGTATCGGGCAAGGATGTGCTGTATCTTTTCTCTTTTAATTTGTACACCCAGAAGGCAATTGATGAAGTTGAAGACGAAGATCATGATATGTGAAAGATAAAACACAAAACTAAGACTGATGTAAGAATAAATGGGGACGAAATAGGCGAGGTAAATGAATGTACATATCTATAAAAGATGGGAAAAGCAAGAGAGAGATGACCATCGAATTATACAACCCAAAACAGCTTTCCTAAATAAAAAAAGTCTCCTGACTTGCAATAATATTTCGCCAAACTCCAGAAAGGCTTTTATACACACTTTGTGTGGTGTCGCGTTGTGTGCCTGTGAATGATAGACCATAGATCAACAAGAAAAAAAAGGAAGATTACACCTTTTGAACAATGATGTCGTAGAAGGATGATGAAAATTAGTAGAATTACTAATGATGAAGTACTGGAAAGGGCTGAAGAAAAAAAGACGATATGAAACAGATACAGATAAAACAAGAACAGCTAATTAACATTTACTTCGTCGGGAAGGAGTTATGAAATAAAAAGAACGATGAGACGGATGAGACGAAAAGCTGGAAGAAGACAAGATTGGAAACATGCGTCAAACCAGTCAGAAGATAGAAAGAGAATGTTATATGTATCTTCCAATATATTCGTTGCATTTCTTGTTCATTAGCTCTTGTTTCCTTTTCTGATCATGTATATAATCTAGTATATAATAATCATTCGCTGTATTATTATTTTTGCCATTCTTACCCGTTGGTGGTATTCTCTGATATACCTTTTTATCCCAGTCTTTTAGTTGATTGGCTACACAATATAAGAATAAGTTATGTTTGAAACTTTTCATTTATTGTAATTTTAATATTTAGAATGCAAAAATGAATTTTGCTATTAAATAAATCTCTCATATTTTGTTGGCTGTAGGTGAAACATCGAGATTTTTTCTGTGATTATGGAATGTACTTTTAACACACTGTAAGCCAGGTCTAATAAGTTGCAGGATGATCTGTACAGTAGGAAATTGTTCATCAAATTTATTTTATATCTTATTATTGTTTTTTTAAAGGCGGGGTTGATTCAAATATGATTTGCACTTGCTTGGCAAGCCGAGTGCATGTTATATCCACTATTTTAAATTTGGTATTTCTTGTGCAGAAAGCTTAGGTCTCTTACTAAATTAGGGGTTTGACATTAATAAGTATTTCTTTCATCTCGCTATTAACTATATATAAAAATTATTTTCTAGATAATCTTCTGACTTAGGAACACATTTTTCCCAGCGGATAGGTAGTTTTTTGATCCCGTTATTGTAAAATGAGTTGAGGTGTTTAGATGCGATGCGGATTCGAATTCACTAAAAATAAATTGAATAAGGAACAGTAATGCTTTCGCCTACGGCATGGTGCTTGAATATATGAGAGCTTTAACTTCTCAGTTCGAAAATCTATGGTTATATGCGGGGTTAGTCTCGTCCTTATTATTATTGTTGTAAAATGGAGGTGGTTATGACACCAAGCCAAACGCGCTTGAATTCTTCGACAACATTGTTGTCAAGACGATGCCCCATGTGATCTAAACAAATGCTTGAAAAGTTTGAACTGTAAGGAGGGCATTCAACAAATATTTAATAATTTTTTGAGTTTAGATAACCTGCATGGGATCGGACATCGTCAGCAATGATTACCTGAGTGCTCCGGAATGTTATTCCTACTACCTTAGAAACAATTTCAGTAGTCATTGACTAGACAGACGTCATCCTCGAGAAGGCGACGAGCAATATGAATATTCTCCTCTGTTACGCTGATCCTCGGGCAACGTTAGTGACTTTTATTTACAAATATTGCTCGTCCTTTCAAACATTGTTGATGCTACACGAACACTTAAGTCTTCGCAAAATTTCGGGCGGTTTTACGCCCTTTGTCGTGAAAAACTTGCTAATAATCCGTTGCACAACGGATGGGGGTATTTCTTGTTGTAAAGTTTTTTTTCTAAAAGGGGAATCTCTTATGGGCATTAGTATTTACCCTTCCGTTCTCCTCATGGGACATAAAAAAGAAATTCTATTTTATATTTAATATTTTATACCCGAGGATATCATCAATCCTCTTCTCAATGAAAATCATTTAAAGCAAACGTAGATTTAACGACACCAAGTATTTATTATTATTATTTTTAGTTGAACCTTGCGTAGCGGTCGCAGTATCCAACTTTAAACGCATACGATCGGGCTTTGTATAGAAACGTGTTAGAGAGTTGTATTCATGGTGATTAGGTGTCAAGGTGCTTATGGTTAGATAGTACCAATTAACCTTAAAATAAGCTGCTAGAAAGGTTGTGGATGTAAGGGAACTGGAATTAGACGCTTACGTTTACCGTATTACGTAGGTCATGAACATCGATAGATACGAGGTTCTTTCAATAAATAAGGTAACTAGTTACTGAAAGAGTTCTAGTCTGTTACCTTATTTATGGTAATGTCTGATTTACATTTGCTTAACATGCACTTTTCGACTATTCTTTCAATGTCTCTTTAACCGGTCATGGCCTTTCTCTTCTCTGTTGGCGAATGTCATTCACATACATGCACGCTAACATCTGGTCTGTCATCTCTGATGCAACGTGGCTTATCCTTCCATTAATTGCCTAATTAGATCTGGGTCGACGGACTGCGCATCTGAACGGCTTCTAACTCCCGGCGCCCAGCCGCCGGATAATCCGGATTGTTCTTGTGCAAGTGCCTCTGATTGTCAGGTCGTCCGGAAGCCTAGCCGAGCTGCGACCCGACTTTCGATTTCACGATTAATTCGCGGGCCGGCCGAGATGAAAAATAAAAGCAAGTCCAGGCTGGACAGCAAGCTGGCCACCGAGCAGCTTATCATTTCCGAGCAGGGAGGCCACACGCTGACGGGCAAGCCACCTGTCGATAAGAAGGCCGCCGATAAGGAGAGGAAACCCGATAAGAAGGCCAAGAAGGGTAAGTTGCCCATGCGCGCCTTTAACTGCGAAGCATCCGAAGGACGGTCGACTGTCGTAATGTCATTATTGGGTTAATCAATCGTGTTGACCTTGGACCAGTACCGTTTGTCACATTTGTATGGTGGAAGTGACATCCGTGCTGTGCAGCTTATAGTTTCACATCGTTTTCTTTTCATTTTTTATTGTCTATCGCGATTAATGTTAATGAAAGGAGCTGCTGCCTATTTAATAGTACAATTAGCTTCACATGTTGTTGACCAAAGTAGTTGATGACATGGTCACCCAAAAAATGTTTTCACTGTTTAAATGACAGTAAATGTAGTGTTTATTGCCTTACAAAACAATATTGTAATGATTTAAATTAATGTTCTCTTTGAGGTATCCCCATAAAAAGAAGTCTATTGGGTCCATCTAGATGGTGGTGTCGAAACCTTTGTGCGTTTCTAAGATAGTCCATTGGACTTCTTTCTATGGAGGTACCTCAAAGATAGGGTTACTGCACAAAACCAGCAACAATTTATGAGTTGAAAGAGGAAATTGAAAAACAATGTCTTACAGTTCCAAATGAAATCCATTGGTCCACATTATTGGTTGTGTTTGAATATTTGTAACGGTGCATTTTTCATTTGATAATTTTTAATAAAAATCATTAAATTGCAATCTAATTCAACAATCAGTGAAATTATCATCATTTAAGGAGTGCGTATATTTTTTGAGAAACCTGTAATAATGTCCAGCTTAGAATAAATGTTGCACTATATTGGTGAATATTTAGAATATTTGTAACTGCAATTTGTTCTTTAAACGTTCTTTTTCATAGAGTTCAGTGGTTAATGAGCAAATTTGAGTGTATGACCATCTATTGCATCTTTTAAAATCTATAATGAATGATTTTTGTTTTGTTCAATAGTTAAGATTGTTTTTTGCTAGCTTTAAATATAGGCCATTGCATAATTTAGGCCAAGGTAGAATCTAACAACACAAACAGTCGAAGCGCGAATAGCCTTCAAATATTTTGTTGTAATCAACTTAAATAAACAAACTTTAGCGGTGGTTTTATCTCTTCCTGTTGTGGTTAGTACTTCCAATTTATTCCAGTAACAACGTGCTTGATTATATATAATATTTGAATAGTTTTGGTTTTATGAAGAAATTAAAAAAAATTATATTGGTTTTCTGTATATGTAAAATTTTTAAATTTTTATTGGATTTCTTAACTAATATTTAATTGCAGAAAACCCGTTCTGCAATTTACACAATATTTTGTTCATTAAACATTGGGATGAATTATAAAGCATTAGAAAAATGATTTTCTTTGTTTTGGGAAAAGTGAATAATGGTACCAAAAGTGCCAGTACATCTCAACAAAATTGACTCTTTGGGAGGACATTTTTACTCATTTTTTTTTAATGCTGAAATGATTGAAACTAAAGTGACTGACTTCCTTGTTTTGAACAGACGTGGACTTGGATATAATGAACAAGTTTTTGGGACATTTAGATGTCTTTTTTGTATGTTTAATACTGTCATTATTGGCTAATAAGGACAGTTAAAGGAGTTAATCTGGAACCGGTTTATGGTACAAATATTCGTATTTAGCATGATCCAAAGGTGTACCATAAACCCTTTATGTGTTATCTTTCCATTGGGAAGATTTTAGTACAACACAAAAGAGTAGGCATTAAGTCGACTAATCAATTAATATGAGTAGCAGTAGAATCAACTTACTTTAAACTAGAAAACAACACAGGCAGTGCTTGAAGTTGGGCAAACCAATTTTTAACGGGGCAATAAAATTCAAATTTGCATTTGCGGTGCAATGAATTTGGCGTGCAACGCTCTTAATCGCAATTACAACACCTTGATTACAAATTCAGATTGCAGTACTCCTTGGCAACACGAGGAAAGCGCTTTTACTTACGTTATCTATATCTAGAAAACTGCACGAGTCCTTTCTAATCGCTAATTCACCATCGCCAGAGCTCTTTTTCAATTATGCAGGCGACTTCGTTGAATACATTAGGAATTAATTTCATTGTTAGGTTTGTTGCTTCAGCTTATTGTTCGTTACGCTTTTTACATGTATTATCTGTACGTGACTTCATAAAAATTGCGGAACTGAAAAGGTACTATAGCTGTTTTGTTGATATTGTTATCCAAGGCGATGTGTAAATTTTATTTTTTGAACGCTTTATTGCGTCTTATTGCGTATTTATAGTATGAAATGATTGCAATTATGTCACAAAGGGTGAACTTTGTTATTTTATCGTTGTTGAAAGAATTGCTACTGAAAACCGAAAAGTGCGTTTAGTAGGGTTGGATGAAGTCAAAAGGTTAAAAAGTATTGCAATGTTTTGAGATGTTAAAGAGGAATACAAGAAATGGATGATGTCTGCAGGGAGACACAACTATAGAAATCATTGAAAAACTGAGAAAGATTTGGACAAAAAAAATCATGAAAACATAACAGAAAAGATAAAACTAATCAGTAGCATATGCAAAAACATGCAAATAGTGGAAGAACTAGACAGCTATATGGTAGGGTTAAGATATGTCTCCAAGGAATTCAAACCACGCACACAAACGATAAAAAATAAATGTGGTAAAATCATCACTAATATAGAGTAAGGTAAGTACTGTAGGAAACTTTATAAAGAGATCGAAATTCTAGTTTTCAGAATGTCAACCGATAATGAATCACTTTTTTTTTAATATGAGGGATAGATGATAGATCCAAGATCAAGCAGGAATATCTTCGATACTTTCGTCACATTTCTGGAAAAAATTATAGGAAAGCTAATGGTGGAAGGGAAAATAAACGGAAAGCGCCGAAGAGGAAGATTTCTAAGCCACTGGGTCTATCAAGTAATACCACTTATAGGACATGAGATGGACAAGGCCGAGAAGAATGGAGAACCACAAATTACACCATGAAACATGTCATCATGCTCTTATTAAAGTAACAGAACCTAAAACAAAGCAGTTTTTGATCGATTCTTGTATATTGTACTTCAGGGGATTGTTTGATAATTGAGGTAAACTTCTGTGAGATGGCACCATAATTTCGTTTGGTGAATCCTACAGGAATCGTTAAAAAATGGAGGAAAATAAGTTTCGTGGAATGGTAAAGGAATTTTCAATAAAACAGAATGGAAGATAGTCCAGATTAAGGTGGAATTGAAGGAAATATATAAGAACTATTCTGCATCATTGAAGACTACTTTTGGATACATGCATTGAGGGTGAAACCCGTTCTAAACACCCAGTTAAAATCACCATAACGGGTATGGTTGAAAAAATTTATGAAAGACCCGAACAAGTGTAGTGTATACTATCCTCCATGAAAAAACTGTCACAACTCTTGATTATCGACCAAGGAGATGGTGTTTTAAATGTTTAAACACAACCCAAAAGACCACTGAGAAGAGGTGAAAGCGCGTAATTTGTTAGGGTTTCCTTCGAGTTCTTCTGATCATCTGATCAGAAGTAACTACTTGGACAAAGAAAACACAATTACAAGACCATCTTAAAGAAGAATTGAATCAAAATCAGCAAAAACTCTCTTCCTCTGAGACGACGCCAAAATTAAACGAGTTAGGGTTCGGACTAATTTCTTATCCTTCCCTTCCTCCCGAGTGACTGCTTTCTATTCTCAAATCTGAAAATTTTGCTCAGTGTAACACTATTGCCGCCGGTGGTTAGTATTTTGCACCCTTTGAGAAAGAGTATTCTTCCATGACTCGAAAAAATTAGAAATTTGTTGGAGTAAGCATGTAGCTCAAATGGGGACTATTTTTCAGTCTAATTATCAAACTACCCATTTTATTAAAACGCAATTCACTTATTAACCTTATCTTAAGATAACATTAGGTAAGTTGTAGATAAAATACGAAGCTTTAGTGGCTTAATTAAATTATATATTACCATTTTGACGTGGTTTAGTATACTGAAAAAGACAGGAGGGAATGGAGTATTTTTAAGATTAATACTGTGTATATCCGCTTTTTATTTTTTAAAATTTTTGAAGACACTAAAAAATAATATTGATTTAATAATACAATGTTTGGCGTGTAACATGAGAGGAGAAGAAAGTTTTGGACGAATTAAAGAGTCACCTAAAATATATTCTTATTTGCGTTTTGGCCTCCCACACTTTCTTCCTTACTAAATGACTACACCAGTTTAACTGTCGTTTTTTTTTCAAAATTCCACGTAGAAGAGTCATTTCCAGGTTTTGTATATTGTCTTTCTTTTTTCTTTTTTTTAGTATCCAGCTCTCGCATCCAAATCTCAGTATTGGTACAAAGATTCTGTAAACACTGATTTTTTGCTTTCCTTAACACTTCCTTCTTCCATATCAATGTATTTCTTATGGAATGTAAAATCTTGAAGCTTTTCCTAAACTATTATTTCTGAATCTTGTCTCCCCGAACTATCTATATTGACCCCTAGATACTCGAAAATATCGAATTGTTTAATCTTATTCCCATCTACTTCTATGTTGGCACTTTTTATTTTCCTGCCTTTCATCATCACTTTAGTCTTCACAATATTCATCTTTAGACCTATTTCTTCGAGAGCCTCGTTCCAAATTCTAATATTAGTAATTAATTCTTGATCGTTTATTGCACTAACGTTTCGACTAAATAGTAAGAATTTATGACAGATATTATTTGTGTGCCATCAGATGTTTCAGTATTTCTCCATATTGGGCCTAGGAACAAATGTTATCATATTTTTCTCAGGTTGGGATCTTGTTAGCCCAGAGGTCTTTTTTGTTATTATTAATTCTCTTTTGATCATCAGTAGTTAATCGGTCAAAAAATATCCAATATGTTGACTCATAATTCCAATTAGATAGCACAGTTAGGTATATAATCAAAGCCCTCCGTACGTAAATTTACCTTTTTGACCAAGGACCTTCTGCTCAATTTGAAGTTTTTTTGTAAGTAAATTTTGAGAACATTTTTTTTAAATCATCCCAATATTGTCAGCCTATTTTCAAGTGTTGTCCTCAGATGTTATATAACTCTTATCTAACTAAAAAATACGTAGAACAACCAAAACACGAAGTCTTCAAGAACTACATTTACTCACTAGGATTGAAATACAATGATTGCAACTTAAATTGCTAGCAGCTACTAACGTTGGAAAAGAGAGATATTGAGTATTTTCGGCTGGATGCTTTTGTACTCTTGCCCTCGCTTCCCACAGAGGCGATAGGATTTAGTCAGCCGTCGACAATTTTCTCTGAACGAGATTTGAGATAGTTCGTTGGGTTAGAATCGAATTTGATTTATTAGTAGACCCGTTGCAAATCTTAAATCCACAATTTGGGGGTAAGAGCACGTTCGTGCCGCCACATATGACAAAAACGGAGAGTAAATATTTTGTGTGTATTAAAATTGATGGAAGTTATGTGTTGATTTTGTATAGAAAATGGGGTATTAATTATCTATAATTACATTTTTATTTTGTTGTTCCACTAATATCTCAATTAACAGTATACAAAGTCCGGTTTTGTTATTTCAGTCAGGTGGGTAAACGCGACATTTTAAAATAAACTCGCCCACCGCTGCCTGCCAGTATCTAGGGAGTAATTAAAGCGGAATTCCAACGTGTTACCCAGCCGCAATTAGGTCGGAGTTTCGTTCTCACAGCCAGGTCAAAATGGCATTGTCGTGTTCCTCAAGCCGCGGTGAATGCCATTTGCGCGGAACCCTCCTCCGGCTCCCTGCAGTTGGTGCAGCGAAATTGTTCCGAGCAGGAAACGGTGTGCGCCAATAAAAGCAAAAGCCGCGCTGCTGTTTCTTTTCCAGCCATTTTCTACAATCGCCGTGTACCTGCAAGCAAAAAGTTGCTCCGTACAACTTAATCCGCGTTCGGCTCGGCGGAGCGGGCATGGGAACCGTCTAATTATGGCCACCTCCAATGATTTTTGCCAGTTGCGCTAATAAAACGGTGACACGGCAAAAAGGCTATCAGATCGGCGGATAATTGGAGAAATCCAACAAAAGAGTATCTCCACTCCGGCTAATGGAAGTGAAAGATGGAGCCGGCGCTGAGCTCGACCTCGCCGTTTACGAGCGCATAAAAATGCCGCGGATTTTTTCAGGAAACGGATAATTTGAATTTTGCGTTGGCAGATTGAAGGCAGTAAGTGGGTAGAAGAGGCATCACGCGATGCGCTACATTTTGGCTAATCGCTCCGTGTTTTTGTAAGGTAGCGGGAAGGAGAACGGACAAGCGTGACATATTTTTTTCACAAAATATCCAAAGATTAGTCTGTCATAACTGATGTTCTGTTAGTTTGGAGAAATTCTATCTTTTTATCACTATTTGATTATTAAATAGAAAGATTGTCCTTTCAATGAGCATGGACATTGAGAACACATTGATTAAAATGTCAATTGAACAGAACTTTTTTAAAACACGTTCAATGTAATAATGGAAAATGTATAGTTTATTAGTCTATTGAATAGTCATTGTAAATTATATGTATTTGATCACCACCAAAAAGGGAGCATATCACATGAGTTACGTTTTTCTAATAAGAGAGACCAAACTTTTTTTGGTCGGCTGTGTGATAAGTTAAAGCATTTTGAGACAGATTCAAACCTGTAACCGACGAGACGATCTCCTGAAAAAAGCCTACAACA
This sequence comes from Sinelater perroti, assembly GCA_036346155.1. Lineage (NCBI taxonomy): Eukaryota > Metazoa > Arthropoda > Insecta > Coleoptera > Elateridae > Sinelater > Sinelater perroti. The sequence goes on along the minus strand of JARFIY010000209.1, from coordinate 121,408 downwards.
TCATCTTGATCAAAAACGGAATAGAGTTGATCATAGTTGTCCTCATCTTACAACCATATTCAAGAGAAGAAATTAAACCCATCCTTGGCTGTCGCAGAAGAGAACATTGCTGTTATCAAGAAGATGCTCAACGAGTCCGACAGATAGAAAAGTGTTTACATGTTCATATTATTCTGCACGACCACATACAAGTGAGAATGTTATGTTCCCTTTAAGCCCGCTATAACTTGATAAACGAACAGATGGCACGGTGCGCTTGATGGTGTCGCAAGATGCTCACGAAGTTTAAAAATGACACATTTCATTATGTCAACAGTATCGTAATATTATTTCTATGACGTTTTCCTCCCTCTTAAAAATTGCTTACGGCTCGCGTGCATTTGAGTCTCTTAAGGGTCTCGTCTCTTAACTGTGCCTTAAGTCAGAATTTATATAGTTTTATCTCTTCTGTCGCAACAAGTTTTATAACCTACGACATCCAAAAGCCGGTGCCCCTCACTGTTTACCTGTATAAGAGGAATTTTGGCTTATATTTAATTTGCCCACGTAGTTTTCTTCGTAATACAGTAACGGTCAAAAGTTTTTGAAAATTTATATCCATGACCATAATTCGCTTCAAAGATGAGCTACCTCCTGATTTTTGATGTGTTAGAGGATGACAAGTTCTCAAAGTACCTCTGTTAAGGTACTGATATGACATTTGGGTGTGGAAAGAGAACTTTTCATTACCAACTTTGTATTTTAGGATACTGTTTCTTTTTCTACAGAGCAAGAAAAAATATATATTAGAGAAGGTCTCTAGGGACAACAACGCTATCATGACTTACAAAAGTGAGACATTTTTGAGCAACAATTTTTGAAAAAAAAGTGTTCTTGATATATCTGATGTATATGCAAATGCTTTAGTCATTTTCCAATAATGATTGGTCATTTGCTCCATTCGATTTTTGAGGTCCAACTTCAAGGACACCCTTTATCACTATGGCCACTCGCAGCTCTTCAGCCGATTTTTTCTATAATACGTTGTTTTCAACGATATTTAGTGGATTACCTCAAAAGTCTATATTATACGTTATGTTATTGATATAGGGCTTTTTTATTAGAGGTAACGTAGGGTTTTTGCATAGGATTTGGGGCATAATGAAGGCTTCTCACTAAGTAGAGATCTTGGAGGATACTAATGGAATCTTGGGCGATTTTCTAGCAGGACAATGACTCCAAACTAGCCTCATTGTCCTTGAGTTATGGCCATGAATATAAATTTTCAAAAACTTTTGACTGACTTTGTACATATTAAAATATCTCGTAGAATAATTTCAATAAAATCTAAAAAAAAATCAAGAAATAACTTAAGTTTATATGCAAAAAATCAAAAGGAAATGCTACTATGTTTGATATACCGACACAGGACATTCCTTTGGCGGAATTCCGCCGTTAATTAAGAACAATTAAGGCAAAGTCCATATTACGCAGAGGAAGGAGAAGCCATATTTCAGTGAAAGTAGATCGTTACGAAACCGCAACGATTTACTGTGTTTATTTAGTTTTTGAGAATTGTTAAAATAAATATGTACATAATAGCTGTAGCGTCGCTTTTTAGTATGCAGTCATACAATAGAAGGTAACGTTAAAAAAAATATTTGCGCTTGTAATGTAGACGTGCGAATGGAGGCGCCTCCGAAATCAGAAGGAGGAAGTGACTTTTAACTTTAAAATAGAAGTATGTCTCATTAGAATAGCAGCGATTATTATCAGGTGCTACAGAATTAGACATTTGGGTCACCAGAGTGTCGGCGGCACTATTTTGAATCTGGTCTCGAAAGTATGTACTTCATTTAATTGGCTGAAAAATTTAGTTTGAGTCAGCAAGATAAAGCAAGTCTGTTTCGTTTAAAATTCACATATGAACTATTAATAATAAAATTCAGAAATGAGCGGAAATATTTTTGTTTACTTTTATTGTACTAGTTAGGAGGTGAGCTGGTCTAATGTTTTTTCAACTATTGGAAGTCGCTATCAAACTTTCCACCCTAGAGGGGTTTTTACCTCATTGGTTTACGTGAACGAATGCATTTTTTCAATGTTTTCATTGTATGTGAGAATAAAAAGTCTTACGGGAGTAAGTTTAGACTAATACGTAGTCTAAGTTATAATGGAGATGTGTGTGTTTTTTTTTAGAACTGTTGGACAGTGTGCATTGGAGTGTTGTCATGGTACAGCTACCGATCTCCATATTATCGGTAATTCTTGCGCAATCTTTTCGATACATCCAAATAAAAATGTTACTCTATGCTCAAAGGAACAAATTAGCATTTGATTTTTGATCCAACTTGGTATGCATGCTTTATTTGATTTGGTAAATGTAGTGGTTGTTTCATTAATTTGATGTATGATATACGAACAAGCCATAGCATCAAGACAATTTCAAACATCTTTTCAAAAAGTTTGGGTTAAAATTATGTTTTTGCTCGTGAATCCACTTACTTGACTTAGCAAGGTGAAACTTGATACGTGAGCTCGCATTTGTTAACAAGTAAACTCATTGTCAGTCGAAGGGATCAAAGTTGCCTGGTAGTTTTGATAAAAAATTATTGCTATCTTCTGTGGTTAACCGAGATCAACGATCTGTCATCAAAATTGGACACACATTCATGGATTTGCTGCCATCGATGGCATTCTCTATCTACACAGTGAAGGAACGGGTGACCGAGATGGAGAAAGGACGTACTGTAATTGAAGAGACTAAAGGAGAGACTTCTCACGTGACTCACGATAAAGATCAACGATTAGAGTTAATAAAAGCGTGTTTGGCCGAAATAAGATTATGATCAGTTACCAAGCTGTGACCATATACGGTGATGTTTCGAAAACTAATTTTTAGAGGTTGTGACTGTGAGGACTGTGAGGATTTGTGCCTGGTCAGAAAATTTGAAAAACTTGACCCTCGCAATTTGATAAAAGAGCAAAAGCAAGCTCGAATCAACATATGCTATGATTATCTCCTTCGGTAGAACCGTCGACCTTAGCTATTGAAGCGGACTTTCTCCGTAGATGAAGGTTTGGTGCCCTTCTATTTACCTCTACCTAAAAACAAGTTGGCTCAGTAGCTATGATAGGAGGACTGCTCAACGAGAGCTAAGACCAGAGTTTAGAGAAAGGAAGAGGATGTTGATTATGACAGTAGATTTCGATGGAATCGCTTTTTAGCATCTCTGAGAAGAAAAGTCATTCCTCGAAGCTTATATCCCAGAATGGATAGAAGCGAAGGGTGTGAAGTCCTATATCATTATTCATGATAATGTCAGATCACATAAAGCATAATTCGTTGCAGAGCATATGATGGAGAAAACGTGAGAAATCTGGGGTCATCTCCATATTTACCCGATGTGCGTCCCTGTGACTTTAACTGTTTTGCACCTTTGAAAATTCGCATATTTGGAATTCACTATGAAAATTGGGATTTAGTCATCTGACCAGTCGACGATATTGGAAAGTTTGCAAAGTAGTCTGAGGTAGTCAGAAACTCCTGCATAAACCTAAATGGCGTTTGTAGACTAGTATTAGAAATTGTACCCTAAAAATTAGGACCATCTTATATGTAATTCCTAATTTGTTTAAAGTATCTCTTGTTTAATTATTCTTCTTTTATATATCCGTTTGTGTTGACTATATTCTATCATCTTACTGGTCTTATTAAGCTTATATTGGAAGCGGCGCAACAACCATAGATTTAGCACAGCAGTCGGACGTGTTGCCCCAGCATAAATTTACATAATCGGGATTTCACTGTATAACAAATATATTCTTTCCAAGAAAGAATCGTATCGTTTTGCGCAATTCCATACCAGGAAATACGTTTTTTCGAAAAAGCTGACATGAGTGAGATCACGTCGTTCATTATATTGACATTTAGTTGCTTTCTACTGGTCACTCTATACGTTGTTCTCTTAAAAGGCGAGTTTGCATTTCTAACTTTGACCTTAACTCATTTGATTTTTTTTTAATGCACACTATTCTTTGTTATTTTTCTATATATTAGGAGTCTTTTCTCTCATTCCAATAACTTTTTTTAAATTTTGCTATTATGCATTTTAATGATTTGTGATACTCTTATTGCAAATACATGTGTTGTTACTTACAACTTACCCGTCATCGCATTGAATATACTTGCATTATTAAAAGCAGTGCTCCAGATCAACATATGCCAATTCTTCAGCAGCGTAGACCTTTATTTCCCTTGCCTCATTCATCGCGTGGAAGTGTGCAACCTTCATATGAATTTTATTTTAGGTGAAAAATTAAAGTTGCGCGGAACCAATTCCAGCAAGTTGGGTGGGGTACAACTTATTCCCTAATTTCAAAGGAAGGTTATGAAGCGAAAGGCAAACCGGGGGCGGAGAATGTGATTTCATCTGTTGGGATGCGTTAATAAACAAAAATTTTGTTCTCAGAGTGATAACCTACCATTGGTCTCTACCTTTTTAAGGGGGATGTTAGTGTTGTTATCACTTATAATAGATATGTTGAAATAGACCATTTTTCCCACCAAATCTTGATACAATTCAACTTGAAAGCGTTTGGTTCTAACAAGATAGAGTCGCAGCCATCAAAGCAAGAGCGCCCAATCTTTCAGCCCAGCGACATCACTTGGTCAGCCCGTTCACCAGATCTCAAGAATGAGGTTTACAATCATCTCCTTAGAACCCTCCAAGTCTTAGAAATGGAATATGCCAAGAATTCAGGCGTATTCTTCAACATACGTTGGAAGGGTTAATGAAGAACTTTAGAATACAACTTTAACAGTACATCGACAATGAGGGGCACCACTATAAATATACCGCCTACAGGCCTCTAGTTCTGTTACTTAAGATCCACGCTTCGTATGTGATGTGAAAGCATGAAAAAGTTAAATTTTGTCCTATTCATTAACGTAGACTATTTTGTAACATTTTTATCTTTAATGTAACAGGTGGTATTTGCAAGTAAAAGACGGATTGTTAACCACATGCTAGTTGCTATCCAGAGAATCACATAATTCCATCAATTTTATCTTTGTTGCGTTATTACTATAGTACTAGCTTTATCTGTTATTTTGCTTTTAATGGGTAACATCTTGCAACATGTTTTGCTACATCTGCGACGGTGTTCTCGGAATGGCGCAAACCATCTGTTCGGAAGATTTATTGCTCTTCATCTGGGTGTAAGTTAAAAATAGTTTTCTTATGTATGGATTGCTAAGCAACATTTTTTCCACTTCATTTTTATGATAGAATTTCAGTAAATTTATATTGAAGGCATTGGTATGGCAAAATAACTCGTCAGTGGCGTCTTTGAGTAGTCTTTCCAACATTGAGGCGAAAATATACAAATAATGAATAATTATTAGCAACTCTAGCTACTCAAATTATGTACGAGGGTTCCTTAAAAATCTGTTTAAATAACATGTATAGTAAGTGATTTTAAGTATCACAAATTTTATTTTTTTAGTATATAGGGCTAAAAAATAGCCTTAAAACAAGCTTCGGCTAGGTATAATGTACCGTTTTTGTTGTTTTCTCGACTTTTGAGAGTTTTTTATTCGAATTTCAATATACTCTTCTTTGTTTTTTCACTTTGGAGAGTCCGGATAAAAAATAATCGGTTTAATAGTTTGCGTAGCCGCCATTTTGCCTCGAGAAGGCGGCAAAGTTGTTTTTTTTTCTAAGAGGCTTAAAAATTAGAGAAATAAAATAGGGTTTTCGTTTTCAAATGACATGTCGTTTTGAAATATGGACGTGACACGCAGATAGAGAAAATTAGCCCCCATTTTTTTTCTGAAACTGGAGACCTTGAAGGAAACCGGCAAAAGGCACTTTAGTCGCGGGATTTTTTAGTTTGTCTCTCCGACTTTTGAGAAACTAAAGAATTTAAATTTTGAGTTTGTGTGACCGCCATTTTATTTCAAGATTCTAATCGAAGTCAGGAATAGTTTTCATGGGGAATATAGTGGCGTTTTCACTTTTAAATTGGTTTAGTTGTTTGGTCACTAAGGAGCGTGACAGACAAACATACATACAATTACTTATAAGAAAAATGAATGAAATCCGGATTTAAGAGCTCAGAAGGTATCGATTATCCAGGTGAGTCGTATCTTGAAAGGGAACCCTAAGACTGTCTAAAAGTAGTCAATGCTGCAAGATTATCTAATAATACTATCGAAGAATAATGCTGATAAATAAAATATTCAAAAACCCTACACAAGGCCAAAAATTTAAAAATCGTTTGAAACCATATTGAAATCTACAATCTAACGATTGGAGGAAATACGAGCCAAATATTGACTAAAGGGTGATCTGCACTTTTGAAGCTCAAAATAGGGTATTGCACTGATTATTGACAAGATAGAACACTTAAAAAAACATATTTTGGCTCAACGTTAATTTTGACTTTGATGAGATGAGGGACTTCTGACTTTTTCCTTAACCTCTGTGCTTTTGATGCGATCTGGCTTAGATGGTCATAGACTTTCTCGATACTGTTAACATCAGATATTCACGGTGGATGCCTGTTTATCTCATAATTTTGGACGCTGATGTTGAGGTCATGTGTGAGTCTTTGCTGCTCAGTCCCGAACTAGGCATATTATTATAGAACGGATAATTGTTTTGGAAGGGATGAGTTTATTTTATATGGAGAGTTGTTCTGTCGAGATGAGCTTTCCAGGTGACTTTATACTCAAGGGTCACTCCGAGGTATTTTCCTTCAAAAGATCTTGAGCTTTACCGATGAAGTGGTTTTCTGATGTAGAATAAGACTGCCGAGCTTTCTTCACTTATCTTCCAAGAGATCCAGTTTTTCTTACAGGAATCTGGTGAATACAAGGCCATGGAGAGCGTTACCAACCGTTTCAATACCAAATCCTTTCTTTTTTGTTTCTCTTAGTGCAACTATTTTAAAATGATATTTATTTAATTCGTGAATTTAATTTTCTTCTACCACCTTGTGAATTTATAGTTCCAAAAAACATCATCTGTTTTCTATACCCTTGTCGTTTACCATTTAATCCGTCCTTACTGCCTAGGCTAGCTGTGAACTTTTGCACATTAAACTTTTTCAATGAAATGGGAGCATGCCCATTGCCACAACCCCTAACTTGGAGGACAGGAAGATTTCTATAGGACTCTTCTACCCTTAGCTGATATGTTCCAGTTAGTTATAGGGTGCTGGAAACTCATCCTTTACCCTCTCTGCTACATAACGTACACCCACTATACGCCATGCATAGCCCAGAGGCCACGCGACCAAACTCTTAGGACGTGAGAGGAGGATTTGTTGGCAGAGCTAAATTCGATTTCTCTAATCTCCGACTTCTTTGTCAAAAGTCAATGGGATTCCTCAGGGATTTATTGTTGTACAGACATCAGCAATCCAGCCCCGAGACCCTTTACCAACCTTTGACCACCTCTTCTTTCACCATTACATAATTGTCGAATGCGATTCGTCCAATGTGATAACTTCTCGTTTAGTTCGTTAATCACATATCACGGTCATCTTCGAGAATATTCAAAGCGGCATTATCTTTTATATGTATACATTGAAGCTATCATTTTTTTTATCCAGGTCTTCTATTTCCTTGCATCTCTCATCGAACAAACTTTCTTTCGTCTTCCTAATTTTCTTTCTATGGATCTCTCTATAATTGTTTTTGTCTCTTGATTTATTTTTCTTCCGTGAGCCAAAATTTCTAATGTCATCCGGGGCTTTCTTTTTTCTCAATTCAGACCAAGACATTCTATATGTTCTCACATTTTTTATCTATATTTGCTGTTTCTGTGGGTGTTCCACCGATCTTTCTTAGACTATTTTTATTTTAGTTTCTCTATATGTGTTGCCCTCTTTAAGCCTTCTTCAGCTTGATTTTCATTGTTACAGGATTGTTATGATCGAAAGATATGTCCGCTCCCGAGTACGTTTTGGCTGAGATGATGGAATTTCTGTATCTTCTATTAACAGTAATATAGTCTTGTAAATTATTTTGTTACTATTATTAACTGGAGATTTCCAAATATGTAATCTATAAGATTAAATAAGTTCAAATCGCCATCATTTCGATTTCCTGCGCGGTCTGCAACTTTCCCTTCACCCATTATGATATTTATGTCCTGTCTTTTGGTTAATTCTTAATGAAATTATCATCAAGAAGGTTTCAATGTATTTTTCATCCATGTCTGCACTGGGTGCATATATTTGTATATTTATTTTTGTTTTAAACTAGGAATTGATCCGAACCCGTGAGGGTAAAAGGATGATAGAGAAAGAAATAAGGAAACTGGGAATTGAGTGTTTACATTACAACACAATCACATTAGGGAATAAAGTTGCAAACTGTTTTTTGACAATCTTTGTCTACTATGATAGCCACACCTTTTTTGTGTTCTTCATTGTTTCTCGAATATTACGTCATTCCATTCCTTGTCAAATATTTGCCGGATCCTGGCCATTGCACATAACTAATTCTCAGAACGTGTACAGCCTCAATCTATGCATTTCTGATACAGCCGGCCTCGAACAGTGTTCTTACGTTCCAAGTCCCAATTTTTGTAATATTTTCATGGTTTTTGCTTATTTTGCAGGGATTTCGCATGCTGATGATGTTGGGAGGCTCCCCAGTCTCGTGATTGTTCTCCCCTTCCGATTCCCATGCTCAGTAATAATATCGCATGATTTGATAACCATGTTGATTCGACTTGAGATGCTTTATGTGAGTCTTTAATGCAGTGATTTCCCGTTCCGTTCTGCATCTTCATGCCGTTTCCTAATAGATTCATCCGCATTTAGGAGCGATTTCTCAATTCAAGAACAAGAGGGTGCCTCTCTTGTTCTTTCACCATTAGCTTCGTTGGTTTTGGTTTGCCTCGGTTATTTTATTTTCCCGGTAGTCACCATATCTGGTGAGCGTTTTCGTAACCACAATCTGAGAAAGCATCCGATGGAGAACCACCACACTCCACACGGGAATGAAGTATTGATAAAATAAGAAAACTTTAGTAGCTCAGAAGAGAGGCTATGGTCCTTAAGGAACTGTTTAATGTATATCTCAAATGTATCTTTTACCATAACCTTTAAAAGGTAGACGATACTTTTGATTAGTTCCACATGACCAAAATAAAATTAGAAACGAAAGTTCTCTGTCATCATTTATCATTCTGTTCTCAATAAGCAGCAATGAATCTTGTCTGTGGTCTTATAAAATTAATTTGAATTTATGCGTGCTTTCCATCACTAGCAGTAACCGATAAGAGCTTGAAATTTAAATACGCGCGTGCACCACCACTGTGGCGTCCAATTGAGTAATGAGGAAATGGCTGAAAATAGAAGGCGATATGATGGACTGCTGTTTCGCGACAGATGAGCTTGAGCAATGTTTCGATGGTTGGGCGGTATTTATAAAAGTTAATTGTCGTCCGATGCCGCATGCTGTTTGCATCGAGAGTGATTTGGAATCGGTTCAAGTTGTCAACAAGTGTCGTTTCGGAGCCGCATATAAACGTGCACATGTTTAATGAACACGGGGCAATTTATGAGACTGCCGTCCGCTCAACGGCGTCGCCTATCTTGCCATTTGATTAATCCGATTTCGTTCTTGAGCAAGCATAGTGTGCTCAGATTATCAGAACATACGTTACCTACTCCCCTAGATTCCTTCCATTGTTGCCTGGCAACAGGACCGTGACGAATAGTGCCACTGCACAGGAAGCAGAATTATAAATGGCCCACATATTTTCGTGAATGAATCAACGTATGATTTAATGTAGAAATCGAACGTCACGCCTATTTTTACGCGCTTGGGAAGGTTCGCGTCACACACCAAGCGATGGGGGATTGTTCTTTGCGCATCAACCACTTTTAAATGCATGCCCGCGGGGTGACCTTAGGATCGGTTTGTGCGATAAACTCGATAATTGAATTGCTGATCAGCAATGTCTGCCTTCTGCTCACTTGGGGAATGGCAAGCAGCGGTTTGATTTGAGCCTCCTGGAGCGACATAAAAATGCAGGCTTCGTGCCGAAAGGAAACGCGCAATCCTGCGCGGATTTATTGCCATAGACGGTGTTTGCCTTACTAATTCCTCCAGACGTAACCCCAATGTATAATCGAATACCTGGCGCGAACATTGACTCCAGAACTCGGCCCGCCTGTTGGTTTGGTAACTCACGAAGCAAACATCAGCGCGGCTATTCAGCGGAACGCCGCGCCCTTGAGACGGAAACGTCACTTTTAATTCAGGCTCCTCTGCTGATTTCATGCCCGAAAATATGCTAATTTTCGCCGTTTCCCGATTGTTCTGCTAGCCGTTTCGTCATGGGCGCGTGGCCCGAAAACCCATTAACACCGAACGCACCCACGCGTTCGCATATTTCCAGCCTTCTCCCGGTTTATGGGCGCTGTTAAGTCTGCGGTGACGCAAGTGGCGAGGCATCTCCAAAACGCGCGTTCCGGCCGTGGTCCGTTGATTCGAAGCTATGCAGGATGGCGGGTTATGCAATTGCCGGCGCAGGAATGCCTAATTATGCTAGAACGGACCCTTTGTCTTGCGAGCATGAGAAAATGCGCCGCAAGCAGCTCGCTTTCATGTTCATATCAACGAAAGGGAAACTGCAGAAGTTCGAACTTCAAAGCGAGTCGGTCGATGGTTTTTCTCACCCGTGCTTCTGTTTTAAAACATGCCATATGTTTGGGTTTGTGTTCGAAAAACACACTTCAATGCTTGTAACAACATAAGCCATTCGTGCGAACCGTGCATGTGGGTGCCATAATTTATTATCGCAGCCTACTGGCAAATAGAAAAATGGCACGCTTGCTCAAGTAATTATTGCTATCTCTAATCGAGTATTTGCGCAATTGTTGCTGCTTTCAAGTGTTTTTATTAATTGGTGTAATAGTTGTATAGTTATTTCTTATTAACTCTCGCTGAAGGGCAAAAGTTGGTCATAATAAGTAAAACAGAGGACTGATCAGGTTAAAAGGGAGAATACAACAGGATCACTAATCTATATATCTTACTAGTGTTCATTTGTGTAATGAACAAAAATATAGTGTTTTGAATATAGTATATTTAGTTAGACCCTCTGTTGCAGAGTACAATTATCAGAGCTCAGTAGAAATGGACCAGAGGTGTTTATCCACCTTTGAGGGCTCATGTACTTGGATGAGAAAAACATCCCATTTTCATTTTGTTCAACCTCCAACTATTTTTTAAATCATTGTGAAATTTACTTGTCCTACAAAAGAGAGAGGAGAGATTCATAGAACAAAAAAAAAGGCTAATAATTCTTGATCGAGGTTTGTACAGCACTTTTCAGGTCACAGAGCGTTTTCTTGAACTGTTAACGATCATTCCAATGGACAAGACATTAGCTGAAGATAGGTAAGAGGTCGTCCAGGAATCGTCAAAATTAATACGTCTTTTGGTCTATTAGTTGTTATCCTCAAGGAGGGCTGTGTCCGTGAAACAAAAAAGATTAATAATTTTGACCGAAGTTTCCACGACACTTTTTATGTTACAAAGCGTTATCGTAACCTAAAAAAGGACACGTTAGCCAAAGACAGGTAAAACATTATTTAGCAATCATTAAGATCGATATGTTTATTGGTCTAATAGTTATTCTACAAGAAGGTATACGTCCGTGGAACAAAAAGGTTAATAATTCTTGACTGAGATTTCCACAGCGTTTGTTATGTGGCATCTCTAGTTTTAGGAAATGGTTGAAATAGACGAGACAGCAGCTGAAGATAAATAAAAGATCGATATGTTTTGGTTTAGTAGTGGTTGTCTTATAAGGAGGTGTCCGTGAAGCAAAAAAGATTAATAATTCTTAACCAGGGTTTCCACGGCAATTTTTATGCCACAAAACGTTCTTTTTGAGTGTTTGGTAATGATTTTAAAAAATAGAGGTCAGCCAAAGATAAGTAAAAAATCAACCAGGAGTCATTAAGTTCGATATGTGTTTTGGTCTAGTAGTTGTTTTGAGAACACAAAGTTTTAGACAAATTCAGACCTGAATGCTAAATATGCTGAAGTAAAATTAAGATCATTAATAGAGCAGTGTGTCATTTTCAAATAAATCTAAATGCAATTTAGAGATTGATTTCCATGTCACCTGATTTAGAGAGAACAAAGAATTACTTATAGAACATAGAAAAAAACAACTGATGGTTGTGGTGTAATCATACGTAAGGTTTTTCAGAGATACGAGTTGATCTAGTTGATCTTTACGTATCAGAACTAATTTTGTTTTTGAAAAAATTAATCCATATAGTAATCAATTTGAACTTCGTATGCGCCTAGGAACCACCACCAGAAAAAAAAAAAACTTTCAATTGCTCTTGGTGATCGACCAGCGGAATTGTTACTATTAGCAAAATGAATAAACACATAATCGGCACGCTTGGTCTATGCGATTGGGGTACCGCACACTATATTAATCACTTCCTGTTGCCTCCATTTCATATTTCAAGCATGAAATTCACTTTTATTTGTTCTTACCTTCATATTCTTACAGCAGTGAAAGGTTCGGCATGTTGCTTTACAACATGATCCAACTAGTCCGTGGTAGTTTTGAAAATTACGCCTTTTGAATTTTTTTGCCATGATAACGTTTGAACATAACTCACAAGTCGTTCAAATTTATTATTAAAACTATTACTCATGGTCCCCACATGGACTTATTGAATTATACGTAAATTAGAAAAGTGAAGGGTTTCAATAATACAGTACGATGTACGAATTTTCATAACCGGTTATGTAGTCACAGTAGGAAAGTTTACAATAAATGAATATATGCGAACTGCATCATGTTGCACATCGTCGGCGCCAATCTGTTGAAGAATTAGAACTGTATGTATTTACTTTTAAAAAACCATCAGTGATGTCACTTTCAGGCCGAGGGGGCTTAGAATTCTTTGGGCCCGTGGTTTTTAGGGATCCGGGCATGTTTCAGTATGTTGTTTTACAAGTTTACATCCTTTGTCCTTGTATTTTTCCAGACGAAAAAAACTTGAAGTGAAATTTAAAAAATAATGGGGCATGTAAAACAAAAAATTATAATTACAATAACAAATCATTTACATTATCAGTAGAAATATGGTATAAGTTACAAGAACATTGTACTTAGACTCAGTCTCCTTTAAAGTAAACAGCTTGGGATTCATATATTCCTCGGACGTAGCAGACCAAGAGACTTCAATTGGTCAGAACCAGCTTTTGTTTCATCTCCGCTTATGACCTTTTTCAGGAAAATGGTAACAATCTGAAACAAATCATTAGCAATTTATTGAACAATAATATTACAGATAATGTACTGACTACCCACTTCTGTTGGCTTAAAATTATAGACTACTCTCTTTTATTTTGCTATAGCAAAATGATGTCTAGGAGTAGGCTGTTTTTGACCAATCGATTACCGAGATCTGTGATCATTAAGCTTCTTCGTGATTTTATCGTTGTTTGTACACTTGACTGTCCACATGATATCATGAAAGAAAGTGTACAGATTTTCTCAAAATATGTTGTACGAATATTTCATCTGGAGGGTCTTCTATATGGGAAATGTTCATAGAGAATGAAATCTACATTTTCGCTGATACACTATATGATCATTAAAAGTAGTGCATGTGTGAATAAAGGGTGAAGGAAATTTTTATTATTACAGAGATGTTATTGTACTTTTGAAGTCCAAAATAAGTAGCAATATACAAATTATATTTTAAGATACACATAACATGTGAAATGAATGCAAGAGATATCGAAGATGATTGTTAAATAGATAATTGAATGGATTTGGAGCTTGAAAAAAATTCTACTATCACACCAATGATTGAGATTTGGGGCAACCTGTTAATATTCATCTCATCCACCGCTGACTGTTAGAGTTTAATTGTAGCGAGTCTCTTATCTTTAGCAGTAATTGCTCTTAAAACGATGCTTATCTGCGAGCATCCGCGCGGCATCGTTTATTCGGCGAATAGTAACGCCCGTGGTCGTGATCCAATTCTCCTCTGAATGGTGCTATTTGGAATGATAAAAATCGGCCATTAGTCGTTTTTCTTTGAGAGGTTTAACGACGCCGAAGTAATTAGGAGCGCCATTCGATGAGTGCGGCTATGCCCGCCATTCGGCAATAAATCCGAATTTTGGAATTTTACGGCGGGCTTTGATCAAGAAATGCGTTTTAAAATTTTTGCGGCGATCGTAGAAAATTGAAGTGTGAACCTGATTTGATAATTGGTTGTAATGGAGTCTGAGTAAAGATGGACAGTTTGTAGTATCAGTACTTTGCTATCATTTAAATAAATATCTAAATAAATGAAATACGGCATATATGATACGAAAAGTGAAAGAGAAATATGACAAACTTACTATAAACTTTTAACAAAAGGACATACGTGTGTGTCGAAGAAGAAACTCGTGAATTAAACATATGGGAAAAATGACATGTTGTGCTGAAGTACTTTGACTGAATTATATCATGAATGGCTAAAATAGATGCAGATCTAAATGACATATGAGAAAAAAGAGTAACAAAAGCACTCCATGGACTATTATAGAATCAGAACCTCACAAAACAAACAGAGAAAAGGATATTTAGTACTAATGTGAAGAGCGTTGTATGTGGCTGATGACTAAGAAAATAAAGAGATAAATTAGGAGCAGATTTTATGAGAAGAACTTTACAATACACACTCAGAAATAGAAAGCGAATAGAAGAGATATCGCGAGAGATGGAAGTAAGAATGTCAATTACAAGACGACTGGAAGTCCAAAAGATAATGAAAGAGGAAGAACTGAATTAAGGAGATAGCATTAGAGGTTAAAAACGACAAACCTGTAATGAGAAAAAGCTTACTAAGTTGTACTTATGCCTTCATTTTTTTTAATTGCTCTGAATTATTTTTAAAAATCTGCTGTAGTAAGAACAATCCTTTACATTATACGCTACGGTTGCGGTGTAATTCTGGTAATATGTTGATCTCCTGATTAATCCTCCATTTTATTGACTTTCTCAGTTTTTATTCAGACTATAAATATGCTCTGTTATCCATATCTTTTTTTAGTCGAATCGTTACGATCACCAGGATCACACTTTTCAAAACGTCTTTCAATTTTGACGGTAAACCTTGTCCATGATTATTTTTATTTATTTTTTGACATTTTTCAGGGTATTATGTTGTTCTTAGACTTGTAACACATGGTATAAACACTATTAATAGTATTGATTGTATGAAATTATTTTGATTCTACAAAGATGGCTATGATCCATGTAGCGCATCATGTTATTTGCTGTGGAGTTTTTTCTCGACCTTGACTATCATATCACTTACAGATTGATGTTTAAATTTAGCTTCTTGCATATCTTTTAATTTTAAGAACTGTCACCACTGAGTTTTTCAACATTGTTTGATGATCTACGCTTTTTTTATCCTATTTTACATATCCATTAGAAGGGTTGAAAATAGACTGTTCCGAAGTCATTTTCCGCCTTATTTTACTGTTGGTAGTTATGACAGATTTTTCACTGGTAATGATAATACGCCACTCTACATCAACATAGAATTGCAAAGTTGTTGAATTATGAATAAGGCTCTCCTATGAATGCTACCTCTGTTGGGCCTGGAACTACTTATTCAGTTTATTCATGTCTATAAACTATTCTTACCATAGATTGATTTTGGGCATTAGATATTTTGATATCTTAAATGTTTTTTTTTTAAGTTTAAGATGAATTTAACCTGTGCATTTTTATTTCGACAACAGGATGACTTCAATACTAATGATGGATAATGCAAAAAATTTATTTATGTTGATGTCTCTTCACATTTTGTATATAAATTGTGGGGCATAATGAGATAAAAACTTTTGAGATTCTATATATTTGTAATAAATGGATGTAAGGGACAATAATTCAAACTCTTTTATTTGGTCTGATTTATTCCTTACCTCGAATTCGATATGTCCTCGAATTGCGCATCCCGCCCTTGCCAATATACAATGATGTGAGAACATCGATGGATATATTGTTCATAGTTTTGGTTATTTGGACCTTCAGTTCTGGTATACTCTGCGACTATCTTCAAACAATTTCTTTGTTAATTAATTTCTATGTAAAGAAGTTGGGGGGGGGGGATACAGTTAGGTACCCTCGGTGTTCAATCGTTGCCTCCTTTAAGGAAGATTAACATCGCTGTCATTCGTTCACTAGTTCTTTTAGAACTCTATATTATGCTCTATATTTTCATTCGTTACCACAGTTTCCGTTTCATGGAACTTTTTCTCAAAAGCAAAACTTATTCTGTTAGGAATGTACTATCTAAGGTGCCTTTTTTGAACTCCTTTTGTATAGTATCGGTCTGAAGTTTTTAAAAATTTATGACCATAACTTTGCATAGGATTTAGGGCGTAAAGAAACATTTTCGTTGTGGTTTAACGACCACAGGCAATGCTCCTGTTAGGAATTCCAGTATGCGAGCGAGTTTGAGTCTCGCTGGGAACTCATAGATGTATGTGACGTTGTAGTATTTAAGTTACATGTTAGTAAACACAGTAAGCCCTTGAGGCTGTAAAGCTAGTAAGTGAGTCTCAATGGAAAAAATGCTTCGGACTATGTAGAGTTTTTGGAGGACACTATGGAGCTTTGGACAACGGCGAATTGTCCTACTGGGTGTATGTTCCAGCATAGCTTCAAACTCTCCAAGCAGTTCCTCTTCCGCTTATTGTCTCTGTCTTATATTTGATGATTTTTCATTTGTGCTCTTTGATTATGATCATTAAAAAAGTACCTATTGGAACTGCGCTTCGCATCGTTGGTTGCTAAAAGATCCACCCACCAGGATAATTTCCCGTCGCCTAAAGCTCTATAGTATTTTCCAAGATTTCTCCATAGTAATACTAATACGTGGCCGGCCTACACACACAGTATCGTGTATGATCAACAAAAACAGCCAGATCTTTGGGAAAACATATATCGGTCATTTGAGATGATCAAAACTGGGTATTGTGGAAAAATCAGTTGAAGGGCTATAGCGAAGGATGTCCTTAAAGTTAGGCCCAAAAAGTGAATGGAGAAAATGACCAGCCATTATTGGGAGATTACCAGTGTCTACTGGAACACGTGCACACATCGGATACATTAAAATTTCAGAAAAATGTCCCCTTTTCGAAAAATTGTCAGTGTTATTTGCTATACTCTCTCTAACATATTTTTTCCAGTTTTTCTTCCTCCGCGAAAAAAGATCTGAAATTAGACTTTCCTACAAGGCTGGCGAGGAAAAAATCTCTTTTTGTGCTCAAACGTCATATCAGTTATTCCCATACATATATTCAAAAATCAGGTGGATATGAATTTTCAAAATCTTTGACCGATGCTGTACGAAAGTTATTTACTGTTGTGAGTAAAAAAAATGTATCCACAATTTTAATGATTATGAAGTCTGTATTTATTAGCATACACTTTCCTCTTCCATTGTTTACAATGAACTACATAAATGAATTTTTTCAACTTAGCGTGTGTTTTCAAACTGATGACCAATCTGGTCTAGACATTGCTGGCAATGGAAAGCAACGGAATCATCACCATCGAAAATCTTTTAGTTCTTTTGGGCACATTGTCTTTCAATGGTTACTCGTAATTTATCAATGGTTCCAAGTTTTTTAGCATAAATTTCACTCTTTAGAAATGAAAAAGTCTAATGGTGTGAGGTTTGGTTAACGCGCAGAATAAGCTGTCTACAGGACCTTTTCTCCAGTTCCGTTTGTTTGGCATATTCTCATTGAGATTTACTTACATTACGATAGGAATGCGAAAGCATTCCGTCTATTTGGAAATAGAAGTCATCATAATTAAATACTTTTGGTCAATTCACAAGATGTTACTCCATAACATACGAATCTTCATATAACTAGAGGGTATTGTTGTGGCAGTTAATTCTACCATTTATTTCATTTAAACTAATCATCTTGAAAAGTGTTGCTCTTATTCACATTTCATCAAGTACCGCTTACAAAATTCTATTCTCCTATATAGGTCGTCTTTATTGGAAGCTCTGCAGAATGCGATGGGCTTTGCCTTTTGGTGACCCTTATTTACGAGAAGCCTACCCAACATGTTCTTGAATTTGAACAATATGTTTTTAACATAATTTCGTCCATGGTAGGGTTTGTAGATGTTCTTGGTCTCCCGGAATGTTGTTTATGGACAGTTCCATCTGCGTCAAACTTATCTCTTAAGTCTCCTAAATGGTATTTGCGCTTATATCGCGTTTTCGTACTTCCATTAGCACTTTATTTGTTTAAAATTGGTTTCAGTCATTATTTCTCCAATCTAGAACAAAAACAAAATTGAGCAAATTATCGGTCTTTAATTTGTGGATACATTTTTACGCGATGCTCCCTTTTCTAAACGGTCGCCATATTGAAGTACCATGTTGTTAACAAATATTTTCCAGGTTTCCTGTAACAGGAACAATAATTTTTTGAGTTGCTCTTCCATACTTAAATGTTTAATTGTATTGTATTGTTAAAATTATGATTTAAAAGTAACATTTAATAATAAATTTAATAAATGTCTTGTGCAATTGTTATTAAATACAGCATCTGGAAGAACATACCTAGTCCTTAAGTTTAAAGAAATTTTAAAGTACTCTGCCTAATAGTTCTTGGTTCATATTACATCAGATACATTTTTCATAAACTACTACTACCATATTGCTTGTGCTGTATGGACGGTTTCTCCATTTTGTTGAAATATAGATTTTTAGGCTTGATTCCAGCTTTTGTAGTTATAGAACATTATAATTTTCAACAAAGTAAATTTCTCTAGTTTAATTAAATTATTATTTAAATTTTTCATTTTGTAATTTTTTTTTCTAGTCACAATTACAAAAGTTTTACGTAATTGGTTAACAAAAAAGTGCTCTGGGATACCTATCATTAAATCATTAAATGTTAATAGAACGGCAGATTTGCAGACTACTTTCACTTGCGACTTGTAGATAATTAGAAATTTATAACACTTCTGCCATTTTTTGTCGTCGACTGTTACATAATTAGGTCGATTTTGTTACCGGAAGTTGCAGAGCATTTTTAATTAAACGGCCTGATATATTGCCGTTTCCTCCATGCCCAGGATGTGGTTTTTTAAACCGCTTTCTGTTCATGTTCCGGAACAGGCCGGACTGGAATAGCGCTTTCGTTTTTCCGGGATTCCGCGCAAAGGGGAACGAAAGTTGTTTTAGAAACGCCTTCGCCGCATAAATTGTGGAAATTAATCTGCGGGCCCCCTTTTACTCGGGCTACTAAGCTGTCAGTTTCACTGACGCTTACTTGTGTCTATTGGCAAATTAACAAGTGAAGTACAATATAATCGGGCCCCGAAATTAATTGCGACGGCAACAATGAAAGAGTTGGGAGAAAGTCTGCTCGGTTGGAACTTTCAGAGCGGCGGTGGAACTTTTTTGCATCTCTTCGAGCAAAGTGATGGGTCCTTGAGAGATACTTCGCGGTTTTGGAGAACCTGCTGATCAGCGCTAACTAGAGCTAAATGAGATGACCTCATTACTTTCTGAAATTGCCTTGCTCCGTGTGAACTACTGCACTAACCCTAGCCGCCAGGATCGAATTCAAGGCTCTTGCAGCTCCGCCCCAGATTCCTGTCATTTCTTTTTCTCCCAAGGATTAGAATTTGCTTTTAATTAATTACGTCGATGAGTAGTGGGGGAGTCAAGAGCAGCCCATCCTAATGGACGTTTTAACAAATCTTAAAAGCCTAATTGGAAGCTTGATGGTGCCGCTATCGCCTTCTGATTAATGAAAGGTTGCGCACCTTGATTTTGGACTAACGAGGATACATGTTACGTAATACCTTTTTTACGTTTGTTATCTGGTATGCAAATTGAAAATTCCTAGAATGGGTGATTGTCCCCGAAATGAAGAATTGTGATTTGTTGCTATTGCTAGCCAGGTCGCATCGTTGTTACATTAATATTAATACTAGCCTTCGAGGTCTGATTGAATTTTACCCATTTGCATTGTTCTCATCTGTAGGAGGGGCAGAATTTGGCGATAAGTCAGTCAGCCGGGTCATGGTGTCGGCAAAAACCAAATTGCTGCATCCGCGATGGAGAAAGCACAATTCGGGTCGTCCACAAAGCTTTTTACCGTTTAATAAAATCGGCCGATTATTGGCGCATTCAAAGTGCGCTTCACTTTTGATGTTCGCTATTTTAATTGACGGCACCGTTATTCGGAAATCGTCCCGATGACACCTGGTGGAGGCTTCGGTTCGGCTTTCAATAGTAGCGCCAAGTTCAATTAAAATTACTTTGTTTGGCTTTCGGCGCCATTAGATGCATCAACATCGCCGAATATGTCATGCTGCACTAAGGCTTTCCAGTCCTTATTTATCCATCTGCATAGTAAGTGTCACCTGATGTCATTTTACCTTTGTAGAATAAATTTGCATACCCAAATCGCAAGTTCAGTTGCATCGCTATAATCTGACTTCAATAGTTCACTATTTATGCCACGTTTTAAAAGCGTCCCTGTCTATAGTGGTGCCCTTTTGACCTTATTTGCTTTTATTGCCTCCTATCAGTCTCATTAACGATTGGTTTTGAAGGAATTTTAATTGAGCGTCAATTTCTCATTGCATGTTTATGTCAGATGGTTAAGTTGAAGACTCTTACAAGCAGGAAGCTGCATAAATGTAAGTCGTAATTCATTTGCACGACCAAAATCGGATTATATAAATTCTTTCCGTGCTTGCTTTATCGTTAAATCGATTATAAATGGTTAGGACGTATTTCAAAAGCTGCAGGTAGCTAATGGGAAATTTGTAAGTCGATATATGGGCTTTTTAATCTTGTTATGTAACCATTGTTATTAATTATTCCGTCTCTTCCAGGCAAGACCTTGTGCCAGTCGTGCGGCAAAAAGTGCTCAGGAGAGGTGCTCCGGGTGCAGGACAAGTACTTCCACACGCAGTGCTTCAAGTGCAAGAAGTGCAGCAAGTCCCTGGCACAGGGCGGCTTCTTCCACAAGGACGGGGCGTACTTCTGCACCAACTGCTACCAAAACAGCTTCGGCACCAAGTGCGCTACTTGCCAGGAGTACGTGGAAGGAGAGGTGAGTTGTCCGCGGAATTTGGGCCGGCCATGTAACATGTGTCTTCGCAGGTGGTGACAGCTTTGGGGAAGACATATCACCAGAAGTGTTTCACTTGCGCCCGTTGCTGCCAGCCGTTCCCATCCGGCGAGAAGGTCACCTACACGGGGAAGGAGGTGCTCTGCCAGAAGTGCGTCAAGATTCCCGTCCGGGCCAGCATCACGCCCCAGACCAGCCCGACGTCTACCAATCCTAACGGTTTGTGCTTGTTTGTGTTTTTATTAGCTTACTATCGATCGAACCGATCAATTAGCGCTGCCCCATGATAACTATAGGTCTATTATAGCAACAATGTTGCTGTTCAGCAACCGTAATTCTTAAATGTATCAAGCATCTGGTACCTTTCTTTATTTTATCGAGTAGAAAGTTCAAATTAAAACGCTTGGGTAACTGTAATTAGAAGATGACCTTGTATGAATTTTCATACTTTATTCAATTTCCATTGGCTATCGAAAATATTATAAATTGATCTTTTAATTAAAAAGTTTTTAAATATACTGATAACAACCCATATACGTTCATTAAATAAGGTCTTGTATCAACGTCATCAAGCAGAGTAGATTTAACACCTTTTCCAACTTTAGGAAACTGGAGACAAGTTGCGTCCAGTGAAAGTTTCTTTTGGAAATAGATTGCCAATGTGTTTTCTATGGCCATAGGCAACATTGTTTTCGGTACACAGAAAAAAGTCGATAATGTTGTCTACGGTCATGGGAAATACATTATGGGAAAATTTTCGCTGAAATCTGATCTAACCATACAACGTTGAACCTAATTTTCCATTGTCAAAAACGACTAAAACCTAGCTTAACCTACAAACTTTGAATATACGAGGGTTAATGCCGTTTAATGAATATACTGCAATACAATACAAAACAAATAGCTCACTCTTTAATACGTCACGTGGGAATATAATTAAGTCAATGGTGAGCATTCATTGCGTTTAGTTGCTAATTATTTGTTGTGATGGCACGCACACATATCTAACGGATCGAGGGGCAACCCAGCGCCCAGTCAAAGACTGGTTCTGCAGCAAGCAAGTCCCTATTCAGGGCGTGACCTTAATGAAAGTATATTGAAGGGACTAAAGGATTAAAGGGAATCTGACAGCCTCCATCAATAAATACTGCTTTTCTATTTATTTGTACTGTATTCTGGCGTATTAATCAAACGGTGTTAAATGATCGCGCATCAAGGTTAAATTAGTTCAGATTATGTTCGGTTCCCTTTAGACAAGATTAGGTTAAGTTAAATTTTTGTCGCTTTTGATATTGGAAGGTCCGATTCAACGTTGTACGGTTAGGTTAGGTTTTCAGCAAAATTTGTCCATAATGACCAATAGACAGCATTTTCGACCTTTTTTTGTACAAGTCTACCAAAAAGAAAGTTGTCTGTTGCTATAGAAAACACATTAGCCATTTATTCCCAATTGAAGCTATCAGTAGACTTTACCCTTTTGCCCCCAAAATTCCTAAAGTTGGAAGGTGTCATTCGAATCAGCTCGCCGATACGAATCTATTGACACCGATTTCGTCACTTTCAGTAAGGCGAAATATTACCAAGGTCTTAGTTGCCATACCAAGCAAACCGGAAATCATCCTGTTTTGAGATCATTTTGCTGTTAAGACCAAGAAAACATGCATTTTTGGTATTAAGGATGAACATTAAAAACTATATTATTTATTAAGTATGGTATTGGTAATGATGAAAAACATCTTCTGGAACGTTTTGTAAGATGTATAGATGTTAATAGTCTTTGAGAGAGTGATTGACACTAACACAAGCAGTAAGTGAGTCGCTAGATACATTTTGGTCAGAGTTTACATGCTGGAGACTGAAAAGATAGAAGAAGAAGAAGTGCTCCAAGTGCAATTAAGTTCTTCAAGGCGTTCCATATCTACCTTCTATGGTATCAGTTGGTCAAAGTTCTACATATACTTATCTATCCGACTGATTCAACTGCAAAAGCAATCCTAAAATTAATTCTTCACTATCTGCAACAGGTCTATCTTAATTGTCAGTCTGAGAAGTCGCTTATAGTGATCATGAAAAGGGCATAGGGTTTCCAATAACTTATCTATTTTGCTCTGACTTTGCTTAACGCAAAGTTTTTTCTTTTACATTAATTGTATCGGAAATCTTGAGAAATATAGCCCTTGCTGACAATTTTGTATTGAAGGCTTTGCTGACGATCTCCACTATTCATAAAATCTACAAATTAGTTGAAAACATGAGTGTATCAAAGTTGTGCTTTATTTCATAATGCTGTAGTCTTGTCTGTGCAATTTGTGTGAGTAATCTGAAACATTTTGTTTTCCAACTTTTTTAACTTCTTGCCCTAGCTCTTTTCCAAGTAGTTGCCGTTAACTCTTTGTCTGCAGAAATTTTTTAACCCTTTCGCCAGTCGAATATAGTCATACGCAAAAATTGTCTTTTCCTGGAAAATTCGAATTCTCAAAGAACAACGACTATAAGTTGGTGTTTGAGTGGAACCTCTAGTAAAGAAGTAAACCCCAGAGAGTGTGTGAAGTGTTAAGAAATTTACTCCTACTGAAGTGTAATGTATTTTAAGATAAACTAACAGAGGCGTAATCGTCTTTGCCTTTATCCCCGTCCTAATTGGAAACCTTATGTTCCTGGAGCAAAAAAAAAAGAATATGTGTGCGTGGTGAGGTTTTTTCATCCCGATGACCAGCAAGGCTACACAAGACTAACTGTCGGAGTAACAATTGCCGATAGGAGAGTTGGAAAAAGAAATATTTCCAACGTAGCTATCAATTCTACCTGAAGACCAGTTAAGAGTGTAACCAAATAGCCATCTCTTTACAAATAGAATTGGATTGTTTATGCTACCAATGGCGGTTCTAATACATAGACGAGCAGTATTTTGGGTTAGCGTCAGAAATACACAATTGGTGAATAATAGCAGGTAAAGTTTGAGGAAGGCAGTAAAACCAAAATTTATCTAACTATAAGTATTTTCTAATCGCCAGAGTGGTCTAAGTGGTTGAGGTGGGAACTGCGATGCGGGCAGACCCGGGTTCCATTCCCGGAGCTCTCTGAAGCCTGGCGGGTGGCCTGCTCAGCCACTGAAAGTAAATATAATAATGGTGGTCGTCTAAGGCGCGGTGCTTGCCACATTGCTCCGCATCAGACTTGGTGCGCGACAACCGGGCAATAAAGTCGGGCACATGAGAGCCTTATTGTAATTATTTATAAATATTTCTAGTGTCGGCCTGTAGATAGTTTACTGTAACAATTTTCGTTTCAATTGTGTTCCGAGTATTTAAAGATTTTTTTCTTCGATCTTCATTTTTTTATAGATGCCGGGGATGTGCTTTTAATAGCTTTCCATACATTTTCTTCCGAGTTTTTTAATTGTATTTGGTTTGGTTTGGTAAACCTTCTTCTTTAATATAGCCCCCTCACACACATAAAAGTTGGGGCAGTTAAATCTGGTAATCTAGGAGACCAAACCACATCATCGAAACGGGAGATAAACGTCCTAGAAACGTTATTCTTGGCACAGCCATCTTCTCTCTCGCTGTATGCCATGCTGCACCATCTTGTTGAAACCTCAAGTTTTTCAAATTAAGTTATTCATTTTTGAGGACGGGAAAGTTTTATATCATGTCAACGTAACCATCCTCATTAATGATAAAAAATCAGCTTTATCCCCACAAAAATAAGGTTCCTTTGTAATCAAAAAGAAATTTCAGATCAAACTGTAATCCTACGTGGATAACACGATGGTTTTCCTCCCCCCAAGTACGACAGTTTTGCTTATTGACATACTTAATTAGTCCAAATGGACCTTTCATCGCTCATTATATTAAAAAAAAACTCGTCTAACTTTAAATTCCGGTATTGCGTTACTGTTTTTGATGGTTCTGACTCCAGATGAAAGTCTTTGTTTAATATGACCCGCGAATTGTTTCGAAAATTGTTTTCTGTAGAATGACGCTTGCTAGAAATGCTGGGATCTTTCCGCACACTGGTGGGACCCTACAATATTTTCCAGTACGTGGAGATGGTGAGATCTCAGAGTATCTTCAAACTTTGATAACTGTGCTGATACTGGGCAAATTATTACGACCAAAATCTTGCTTTAATTTTTATAAATGGGCAATAATTGATGAATTACTTTGCTAAAACGTTTTGAAAAACATATATGCTGTTAAATATTGAAGCGCTCTACTTATTAATTTTGCTGTGTATTCTCTATATAACCTCCAAATCAAAATTTCCAACAATATGGACATTGAAATTGGCAGGAAATTCAAATTGGTCAACTATATATATATTAGCCACTTAGGGTTGCTGTCCGTACTCCAAACATCGGCAATACGATATGTCAAGTCAGTAGATGTACAATGACAATTATCTTCTACCTTCTTCGCTGCTAGATATAGCTTTTCCATAATTTTTTCTATTTAGTTTTGTCTTCTTTTTTGTATCTAATTGATTTGGATACGTTTTATTATCTGTATATTGTATGTATGGCTTTTCAGTATTCTGACTAGAAAGATTTTTTGGTGGAATGATGAACTATTTCTTAACAACAATTTATAACAAACTTTTTTTACTACATGTGCGCAGAAGAGGTAATAAAATGTAAGACAAACTAGATCGAAGCTCTTCAGTAACAATAATAATCATTGAAAGATAGTAGGCCCGACATTAATAATTAAATGGATTTTTGTTCACATGAATCTCAGGATCAACCAAGAGTAGGTTGGGCTATTTTGTAATTAATTGCTCTTTTTTTAAAAAAAAATAGAGAAAATAAAGAAATAAAGAAGGGAGAACATAAAAAGGAGATAGTAGTAGAGTTGAAAGAATGTTTAAGTTAAAAAGGAAGATAAGATGACGTGCTCTAGTCTCGACAATTGCAATAGCAACTATGCTAACGTTGTGTTTAGTTTGAAATCTTCAGATAGACCTTGCACAATTCACTTGGTTGCTAGACTTTGTCTGAACTATTTGAACCCTAGGAGGGGTTGCAATATTTTTTACTGCAATTTTCTACCAAATCAACGATGTTCTGTCGAATTAAAACTAAACAAGTGTGATGAAGGGGTGGTATAACGTGAAGGGGCAGATTATTGTAAACCCAAGAGCCGCTAATATCCTCATAAATATATAAAGCGAAAAATGCATTTTTTTTCTTTGTTTCTCGAGAGCAATAAATTGGTTTGTGGGTCATGCAGGTAATTACATTTGTACCCGAATCGACTATGTCATCTAATAGAGAGAATTGTTTGCACAAGTTGAGAACTCCGCCTTCCCAAGACATTAGCATTTTCTCATAATAACTATTCCCAACCATGTATTTTGCAATTCAAATGTGCAAGCTAATTGTAGCACGTTGTGGCATTCGCTTGGATACAAAACCCTAGAACTACGAACTTGCGCGACCTTAAAGCCGATGACTGCATCATTTGCAATTCTTATGCTAATCGCCCATTAAACTTTGTTTTATGTGCATTCTTTGAAATGCTTTTCGCGCAAGTAGTCTGTGCAGAGCGTCGATTTTGCGTGATTTACTTTCACTATTTCAATACTTCTCATTATACAGTGCTCTTTTGCTTCCGTTAGGTTTGCGATTTCGTTTTCAATTAACTTAATTGGTGGCGATCGAAAATATTTTCCACTACACAACTTTCTAATGCTGGACTAAGTGGTTTTATTTTGTATTATTTCTTGCATGCTCCTTAATGCTGTAAACGCCATTCGTCACAAATGATGTGGAAGAGATGATTGACATAATCATAATAAAAGTGAACTTCGAAATTTCTTCTGTGGAACCTTTGGAAGCTTTCCCTGGGAGAATTGGCAAGACAAGTTCTTTACTAGGAATTACAGGCTTCTGTAGCGGTGCCTCTTAGACTAAGGCTTTCACTTTTCTTTAAATCAATTAAATTACTTACATGTTACTAGGGGAAGAAAGCGCAGCATACAGAACTTTTTCGCGGGTATTAAGATACATTATGAAGATGTAATCGTTTGGGGAATTTGACTATACTTAACAAGATGTAGTGACGCAGGCTGTATTTCATCACCTCCGGTCCAAAGATTGTTCGGGAGAGGAATAACAATAAGATGTTTGTGCCTTGCATTAATTTGTGACCACCGGAAAGATGCAAGTGAACAACCGGAAGCTCCACAGGTTATGTACAGAATGAGCATCCTTCAATTCGTCTGAATTTTGCATTTCTACGAGATGATGATGGGGTAAAGTATTTTCGGGCTGTCCTAATTTTAGTGACTATGAAGGTCAGCTATAGACTGTTGTGGATTTTCCCCTCGTTGTGGTTAGAGTCATCAGGCTACATTTTTTGTCTCCGTTGAGGTAACTCTAAGCTTTGTTTATTTGTGGCACTGATTATGTAACCAGCAGCTAGTTTTGTTGATGGAATAATGTCTCTGTCTACCTAGTGACTATTAATAATTGAGACACTACGACGCAGTATATTATTGCTACTTCTCCTTTCAGTTACGATGTGAATTTGAGCGAAAGTTCTTAAAATCTAATCAAACAAACGTCATATTTGTATAGCTCTCGTTCCAATTCTGCTCGACTTTTTAAAGCGCTTTGCATACATGGCCGCGCGTGTGTGCGTACACTTTTAAAGCACCTGGCGTACAAGCTAAGTATTTGTGGTCGGGCATAACTAATTACCAAACCATGAATTATTAATGTCATGCACGAAATTTAAAATAAATTGCTGGACCATGATGTGTGTATTTTGTATACAAACGTGCATTACCCTTTATGGTCTTGAAAACACTCTTAGGAATTCTTCCCGTGTGCATCATTTCCTAAAATTAGTCGGCGGCTTCAGCCATGCTGCGGCGCCTGGAAGTATTTATAGAAGTTTGATTTTTCGAATTAATGTAGGTCAAGTCTTGCACGTTGCGGTATGATTGTAATGCAGAATGTGCTTGCGTGCTGCTAACTGGGCCAAACGGGGTAATTTGCATTTTTAAGATGTTATCGGCATACTATTATGCAGTTGGATTCCTCAAGGGCTAACGCCCTCGTAAGTTCAGCGTCGTTGAATTGAAGCGTACGCATACCACTGGCCAACCATGTCATGCCTGCAAAACAGCTGCAAATGGATACTTTTCTAAGTATTACTCATAAACAGATGCTGAACGCAATGTTATGGTGTGACACTCGCGAACAATGAATATAAAATGATTTGTTCAGATGTAATGCCATGGAAGGAATAGATCTTGATCATCATATCACGTGAAGAAGGTTTAATTATATGGAAATGGAAAAAGATAATTTGCGAAGAACAAACTGAATTGTGAAAAAGATCGGTGTAATCGAGATGAAATTCTGAAGAAGTTACAAAAATTGGTAGAATTAATTATACACAGAAAAGAACACATTAGGAATTAATGAATAAAATACTACAATAATAGATAGAAATAAGGGGAGAGTTTGAAGAGCATGAATAGAGATGAATAACAAATTTGTTTGCCATATAAAATTGTGCATTACACTTAGGAATGATATTATAAAAATTTAACAATTGAAAGATGTACAAACCGCAGTTATTTTAGGTCTAAATAGAAATTATGAAATTTTCTGCCCAGCGTCATTTTCATTTTTTTAAGAGTGCGATAACCGTTCTTGAAGAGATCACTTTTTAATTCAAAAACATGATTCTGCCTCTACATTTCTAATTGTACTGGTTAGAAAATTATAAACAGTACCCTATAATGATGACACATTTCAGAAGTATCTAGGACATTTATGTATTGTCATACATAACCGTAACACAATTTACAACTCTTTAGATGATCATTTTGAAAAGAAAAAGCACAGTGCAACACATCTGTTGAATTTTTTTATATATACATTTTCCTGTGGAAGTAACCTTGCAGGAAGATCAACTAATCTTAATAACTATTGGGTATTGCCGAAACTAAGATTGAGATATCTAGGGAAAATCTTACCGATAGTTCTGACATTGAATTAACGGCACTATTTTCTCACATCCACATTTGTGAAGGCCAAATTTGGCCAATTCAGGGATGAAGAAGGTGGTGATGAGCATATTGGTGTATTAAGGTTCGTTCTCAAAGACCTAAGAAGCAATCGTACATGCAGGGGTCTTTGGATACTGAAGATGTACAGTTACATTGCAAACTGGATCTGCCAGGAGCAGTCATTGCACCCACTTATTCATATCCTACAGGGTACATAAAAAATAAGTTGCATACGTGGGTCCAATTACTTTCAGTCGCTTCAAGAATACCTCTAACACTTAATCATCGTCATCTGTAGCTAGGCTACCCCTAGGTAATGCGAATGATATTCAATCTCCCTGCGCATGATAGAAAGTATTTCGACAAGAGTTTGTCATTTACGTTTGTTCTTTCCCTCTTGAATATCTGATACCATTTGGTGATCGTAGGATATGAGATCGCATTCTATTATACAACTTTGCCTACAGAAATCGGACGATGGAACGTCTTTCAATGTTAGATAACACCTCCATACAACGTGATATATTTCTTCTAGTAGTTGCTACTTGAAGAGAGGAGAAGCAACATTACCAACAGTGTTGATATCTAGAAAAATCATTCTGTTTTAGTACAAGAACGTGACTGGAGTGTAATTTACTTTTTTTAGTATTTTGTAAAATCCTATGATACGAGTAACGTTCACTTGTTAAGCCATTTGACACGAAGACCTATGGAGGACTTATGCAATAGCGTTCAACTGGAATTATTTTATTACACAAAACCATGCGTCTACATAATCTCCTGACTTAGAAATATGTTTTCCAAACGAATAGGTAGTCTTAATTTTGTTATCATAAAATGAAGATGGTTGTGACATGAACATTTCGGCAGCAACTAATCTCTGTCTTCCTAGTGTCTCTTTTAGTGGTCAAAATAAATGATAATCTTAAGGGTTTCTCAGTGTAGTCCAGAGCAAATCCTCATTTTTTTGTCTAGCTTTGAAGCACGATAACGTTTCAAATTGTTTGAGCACTGCTATAGTTTATTCTGACCTTTGAAGCAATCTTTAAATTGTTGTCCATCAACTTTGAAAAAGCAGCGAACAATGCCAATATTCTCTTCAGTACGCTGGCCCTCGGACGAAATGGACGACCTTCATTTTTAACTGGTTTTTGTTCCCCCAAAAATTGTGTCACGTGTACACTTGAGAGTTTTATTGAGGATGTTATTCCTGAACTACGCCTTAAGTCTTCTCTTAATATTTTGGGCAGTTTTACGCCCTTTGATTAAAGAAGCTGTAGTTCTAGGTACCACCCTACAGAGGAATTCCCTTTAGACATCACTATCTACAAAGCATTTCCGGTTTATATTTAATGTTCTCTGTGTAGAAAGCAATGGAAAACTGCTGCACTAACATATATTTCCTAGGAATCGTAATTCCAACAATATTAATTAAATCATATGGAATGTCTTCCCATGTTAAATTTCATTCCGGAAGTAAACAATCATCAATTCGGATTTCCGGACAGGACAATATGAGAAGACTGTACAAAGAAATAATAATATTAGCAAAATAGCGCAGTAGAATTTAAGCATACTACTCAAAATGGAAAACACGAAAATGTAAAAATAGAAATGGGAAATCTAAATATCTATATTATGTGCATAAGTGAAATGAGATGGCCACAAGGAAGGAGACTTTTGGAGTGGAAATTACAGAGTCCTTCACACTAAAGCTACATCAGAAAGGATAGCAAGAGTTGGTGTAATTTTAAACAAGAAATTTGGAAACGGTAACATTACAAACAATACAATGAAAGATTAATTTTTGTGAAGATTAAAAAAAGACTTGTTAGCACTTGTGATGATAGAAGTGTATATACTCATAAGTCAACATAGCCATGATGAAATAGAAAGAAGTGTGTTAATTTAAGTAAAACATTAAAGGAAATACCAGACAATGAAAACTTAATAATTACTGCGGACTTGAATGTTGTACTAGCGGAGGGAGAAGAAGAAAATGTGACAGGAAAGTACGGTCTAGGAAAGAGAAATGATAGAGAAAAAAGACTAATTGTATTCTGCCTACAACATAAATTAATTGCAAATAATACAATATTTAAACACCATGTTCGAAGGCCCCGAGAGACAAGATATCAAATATACCACATATTAGTCAAACAAAGGTTTAGAAATTAACTTAAAGATAGTCAAAGCTGCCTAGGACATGGTTATGATGATACACCATACTAAGCTAAAAAATATAAACAAAAAGGGGAAACGAAAATGGAACACATAAATTCTGAAAGAAGACGAAAAGATACAAAAATTACAGGGAAAAGTAGTAAGAGACATTAAAATAGAACCCTTAAGAAATAGTAACGAGATGGGGATTAATATAAAACAGGATATTACATCAGGAATAAATGAAGTCCCAGGAAAATAAAAAACATAAAACCCTGGATAATCGAAGATGTAATACAGTTTATTACAGGGGGACGAATTTATAAAAACAATAACACAGAATGAAGGAAGCAATTCGAGCATTAAGACTAATTATTGAAAAATAGAAAAGAATAAATAAGTTTATATAGTATTCATTGATACAGAAAAGGCATTTGACAACGTGAAATGGAACATATTTTATAAATTTCTGAAAGAACCTGGTACCTACGTATAAGTATATATGTTTTATTTATCTCTATGCAATTCAAAATGGAATAATATCAATGAATGATGAAGAACGAGAAATTCAGATAAAAATGGGTGGCACGCAGAGATGTGCTTTATTCTTTTTCCTTTTCAATTTATGCATCCAGAAGGCAATGATTGAAGTCAATTCGGAAATTAACATATACTGAGAACAAATTTAATGTTACGTTTCGCCGACGCTATAGTCCTACTCTGCAACAGTCAAGAGGAAATAGATCAGACACTTAACATTATCGAAAAGTTAATGAAACAGAATATAACTTAAAATGTAATAGAAAGAAGACCAAAATTATGATGTGAAAGATCAACACACAAAATTCAAGACTCGACTAGGAATTGATAAGAAAAAATTAGGCAAGGTAAATGAATATGTTTATATATGCAGCATCATTATAAAAGATGAGAGAAGCAATAGAAAAATAAACCACCGAGAGCCAAAAGAGCTTTCCTAAATAAAAGAAGTCTTCTAACTTGCAATAAAAAATGCTTGTATATACTCTTTTGTGTGAAGTGTCGCTTTGTATGGCTATGAATCGTGTACCAGAAAAAAGTAAGATTGAAGCTATTGAAGAATGATAATATAGAAGTGTGATGAAAATTAGCTTGACGGATAGGATTACGAATGATGAAGTACTGGATAGCGCTGAAGAAAAGAAAATGATGTGGGAACGGATACAGAAAAGACGAGACCAGATAATTGGACACAAACTCTGCTGGGGAGGAATTATGAAGACAATTATAGAAGGAAAAAGAACAAGAAAACCTTCACACCACCAATATATCAAACAAAATAGGAACTACGTGGACGCGAATGAAGAAATGAAGAGAAAAGCCGGGAGAAGATAAGATTGGGAATATGCGACAAACTAGTCGAAAGATTGAAGACTTAGACAGAGAAAGAGAATATTCTCTGCAGTATGATATGTTGGAGATCATTTTGAAGATAGTTTTGTTAACATGACTTGTCTCATGTTTCTAACCACGAACAAAATCACAATCTGGGAAGAGGCCTACCTTACATTTCTGTAGTTTTTATTGGTGTTTTTATAATATCTGCATACGTTTAGATTGACCTCATCAACGATTAATTATCTGGGAAGCTTTGTTGTTACAAGTTGTTGCAAATCACATGTGATTGCAACAAGATGGTGCAACTGTCCAAAGTGTATAAGAGCTTTTTTATTTTCTAGAAGACACAATGTAATGATATTTTCATAGATTTTTGTAATATGCTCTGGTATAAACGAAGATGTTCAATTTTTGTGAATTATTTTTGACCTATTTTACATATACAATGACGGCAGTTTAATCGGCAACGTCTAGTTCACACACTTATGTAAATGTAAATAAATTGAACTCAAACCTGCACTTTTTCGGCGGATAAAGTAACGTGCAGACCATTGTCGCTGTTTTTGGCTTTTTAAAATCAATTAATGGTGGGATATCGGCCATAAAACGCCAGGAATTTAAATTGCATTGGCCCACTAACTCTTTGGCCAGATTAGAATTAATTTTCTACTGCCAGCTCTAATAAAGTCATTATAGCTGACTTCCTTTCAAAATTTGTACTATACCACGTTATCCACGGAATAAGTTAAAAGGTTACAATTGTATGCCAGATAAATTATAATTATTTTGCGT
Source organism: Sinelater perroti (assembly GCA_036346155.1). NCBI lineage: Eukaryota > Metazoa > Arthropoda > Insecta > Coleoptera > Elateridae > Sinelater > Sinelater perroti. Next base: position 87,876 of record JARFIY010000209.1, on the reverse strand, counting down.
GCGAGATTGCCCAATTTGCATATTTAAGTCACACTTGCCTATAAATGCGCAGTTAACAGGTTATAATTGCGTTGCGGATCTTCCTATTTGGTCTTTCATTTTTTCATGTGTGTAAAATGTGATCATTACCATAATTAAATTGGTCTAATAAATAAAAAAGTTGGACTATCCGGTTATTTTTTACTGTTTTCATAATTTTAAGCTGTAAATTGATAATATGAAGATTTCCTTAATTAATTTCAACTTCCGCAGGCTGTTATCTCAAGTTTTTCAATTTAGAGATAAACTAGGTTTAACCAGGAAATTGGATCGTATATAAAAGATTGAGGTCAAAAAACTCAAACTTATACACATATGCATGGTTCAAACTCAAATAACATCGGAGAAAAATATGAGGGGCGAGCAAAATGAATGAGGATAGTTGCTCATCACAGAAATGTTGCATTAAATGTGATAACACGTGGAAGGATTTTCATGTACTTAGTGATTTGTCATGGTCTAATTTGTTGATTGTGGTGAAGGTTTGAAACTGTCGGATATGCACTGGAAATTGCATTGACAATATACTGCCAAATGTGTCTCTAGGTGGAAAGAAAATGGAAGAATGAACCTTATGAGTTCCCATTAAACATTTCTATAACAAGCGAAAATTGTGGGCGTGTTGCACTGATTAAGAAGAATTGACCTTTGGACATCAGTGAAGATGATATGATAAATGGATGCAAAAATTACTGTTATATCTTGACGATAACGCTTGTTCATTTATAGTCGCTTGCATCACAGAAACTACCCGGAAAGGGAGTTTATGTTCTATTTCATCTTTTATGTAATCCAGATCTTGCATCCCCACACTGTCATCTATTTTCTCCTCTAAAGAATTCTCTATCAAAAAAGCTTTGGAAATAATGAAGATGTCATCTGAGGGTTGTTTAAGAGTGACTACAAAATTACAAAGGCAACTAAGCAATTTTTTCAGTATGGCAATTTTTCCAGATTATAAGAACATATAATAATTTATCGGCTTGTATCCATATTTTCTAATCCCTGGATGGATTTAAGGGGCCTATGCTGTCGAAAAACTATTCCTTTATGCTTTAGTTTTCATTTGATTTATATCCAAGTTTTTACTTTCCTTATCCTACAATATGGAAAGTAATGTCATCGGCGGAAATTTGACCTACCCAGTTTTTCACATTTCTGGACGAATTATAGCCTCAGGACACCAAAAAAGTTGGTTTGAGCCATTGGTTCGTGTGTGTGTGTGTGTGTGTGTTTGTCGGTCTGTCAGTAAACAAGATATCTTGAGAACCGTAAGAGCTAGAGACTTGAAATTTGGTATGCAAGTTACTTGTAGGTAGGGGAAGCAGTGCGAAGTAAAAATCGGCCGAGTCGTTTGGTCGCAAGGTCGCAAAGCGGTCGAGAATCTAAACGGTTGAAGATAAAAAATTTATGAGAATAAAAATGATTTGTTATCACGAGATAAACATGAATTTAAAATAAAAGTTGGTAAAATAGGAACTCGAAAAAATTGAAGCTCAGGATTTTAATGTACCGGGTGTTCATAAAATGTTTCGGAAATTTATATTACCGGATAGATCAGACCGAGACGAACAAAAATTGCAATGAAATTTTTGATCCGAGGTCAAATAAATAAGTTATAGCCGATTAAAATTAATTAAACGGGCCTATCACAACGCGCTCGGAGAGCTTACTGGCCGACTGCGTTAGGACGGGGGCTTAGCCGCCAGGAAGGAGCACGCAGGCGATAATGGGGAAAGCTGTGCGACCGAGCTCGCACCTCGTACCTTCAGTGACGTAGCATAATTTTAAGTGCGAGTCAATTATTGTCTTGTACTGTTTATTTTAATCAGCTTTCGAGTGTTGGACTCGCGCCTCGCCCTTTTTTTTTTTAAACAAGTTTCAGGACGAGAGCAGCGCAGGGCCGAGACGATGGACCCGGTATAATATATAATAATAGGATAAGGAAAGTCGTGTGATGTTCACACCAGATTTTTTTTTATTGAATATAATTGTCATTTATGTGTACATGGGTCAAGAGTCGTGTAAAACGTTTCTGGGATATTACGGATGAAATAAATGGATCTCTGAGTGTTGAGAGAAATTCTATGTAATTCATGTGTGCCTAGCATGTAAGGTTAGTTACTAAGAAAAATTATCTGTTTAGAGAAAAAGTGTTCGTTCAGGCTCATTCAAATTGGTTTTCGCTGCATAGTCTAAGGCCATCCGTAGTTTCTCCGACTTCTTCTAAAATGAGAAAAAACTATTCCAGATCACTTTTACTGCCAACTTCTTCAGTAAGCGTGTGACAGAACTTCTTCTCGACATACTCCTCAATCATTACTAGCTAATTCTTCGTCTCTGTCCAATTTATTTTCCAGATGTTGCAATCGCTGGAATGTGCCTTTTTGTTTTCAAGCGTTACAAAGTCTTCTGATTTACTTACCTAGACATTCTCAACTTATTTGACTTATTGTTCCATCAGCTATTCGACTTGTTGATTGCTTCTCGATAATGGCAACTTCTTGTAGTTGACTAATCCAAGTGCCTCCAAGCAGAACTGCCTTTTGACTAGCTCCTGAAATGCAGTATTAGGGTCCACCCTTTAGCATATATGATACAACCAAGTCAAGGTAACTTCAACTTGTCACAGGTGCATTTCATGGTCGTTCCACAATCTTCCTTTCAGTCATTAGAAAATGGAGCTCGAGACCAATAACAATTACAGGGCGCTTTGATAGTGTTTCAGGGAATGGAAATCCAAATGAATGAATTTTTTAATCACATAAAAAGTCGAATGGGGAGTCTAAAGTTCTTAGCCCGCATGTTCTCCACTCAAATTTCTCAATCTCATTCAGTATCTTCAGAGATACAATTCTGGAAGTCTTGTTAACGTTGCATTTTCCTCCTTGCCATTCCAAATGTGGTGACAATATTCTCCATCCAACTTCAGAAAGTTCGTGAAATCCATAGGAGAGAAGAAAGACGAGTTCTTGGACTTCATAAGAAAGAGTGATGTGTTTAAGTTTAAACTGAAACTGGAACGGCTAAGTGCGAAGATAGTTTCAGGGAAGAAGGTTCCAACAACACTCTAGAATTTATAGCAAACTTGACCGTACGCAGGAGGATCCTATTTAAAATATATGGAGAGCTGCGACTGGTGGAAGCAAGACATTCAGGCAGAACGGTCAATAAAATGGCTTCAGTTCTTGGAACAGATGGTGCAAATTCCTAAGGTGATCATCCCGAGATGTGTAGCAACTGCAGTGTGAAATTACTATGAACTGCAACTGCATGTCGAGTGTGACGCCAGTTGGCAAGCAATTCGTGCGATCGGGTTCTTTCGTGTCACTGGGAGTGGAGGTGACATTAACGTCAACATTATGATGGCGAAAACTAGAATAGCTCCTATCAAAGCCGTGTCAATTCTACGACTGGAGGTGGAAGCAGGATTCATTGGAGCCAGGATGTACAAGTTTATTCGTGAAGAACTGGACATCCCAATTTAGAAGACTTATATGGGGGTGTAGTAGCTTCCGGGTCGTCTTTTGTCAGGGAAACAGTCGTCAGAGGACAACTTTTACCTGATGTTTCAACCTTTGTTAATGCAGAGAGCAATATCTGATAATTAAGGGCCTAGTTTCTCATACTGGTGGGCATAGTTCCCATGCTCCTCCAAAATGTGATGCTGCATATGCGGTGAACTTTCAGTTAATTCCTCAAATGGAAAAGCTGTCTGTAACTCGATCCTGGTTCATCTCCTTAAATGCTTTCTTCTGTTCGGCCTCTGCTTCTTTGAAATTGGCCCCGTTGTCTATCCATATTTTTTTAGGTTCTCCACGCCGACAGATAAACTGAATCAGTGTCATGATAAAGTCGTCCGTTGAGAGTGAATAGACATCTCCAGGTGAACTGTACGCGTACTCAAACACGTAAACAGAGTTCCGTGCCCCTTTGCCGTTTTTTTTTCGTTGAACGTCTCCATAGGTCCAACACACCCACTAAGGTCGGCTTTTGGGAGATCAGCTATGGCAAGTAGAACTTGCTTTGCGCTCTCCATTTTACACTGGAGACACACAATCTTACAATTTCTTTCCAATTATCTAATAAAGGCAACGTTATTAGAGATTTTTCTCTTTTGAGTTTTTTCCACGATAATAATTCTAATTTTAAACTTTTAAAGGATTATTTATTCGATGCTCAGCTTGGTGTTGTGCTGCGTTTTTACCTAATTAATACCGTAACGATCTTAAAATAAACTCACACTTTGAAAAGTGGCCGAACGAACGTTATTTTTTTCTAAATAAGTAACTTTTTCTTAGCGACTAACTGTACATACTAGGCACGCGTGATAATACATGGCCTTTCTCTCGAACACAGAGCTCTAGTTTTGAAGAATGATAGCCATTTTATCGAATGTTGTAGGACGAAAATGGCCACCATTTGATTGCATAGCGTAAGAATTATTTCAAAGGCCAGTTTTCTAATTAAAGGATATAAGAAGGCTCCGGTAAGAGATTATATATTATTCGGTAAATTGGGACCAGTTTTTTTTTTAATTAAAAGATTTGTAGTGTCACTGATACTCTGAATCCACAGAAATGATTTCTTCTTGAATGTAGCAAGAGAAAAGTCATCTAAAATGTCAAAATCATCAAAACTTACATACTTGTTAATATAAATCACCTGAAACTTCATCAGCAATATTTATAAAGCCATCAACTAGCAACTTGTATTATCGAACTCTACAGAGAAAATGGGGCAAAAATAAATTTGTGCTGTAAGTCTCTAAGAAAACTACTGACTTTTATTACAAAAAAAAACCTATTTGTGCTAGAAATTTCGGTGGAAACGTCTCTACACTATATATATACGTATAGAATAAGAAATTGTCTGATAGTTTCCAAAGAACAAAATTTAATTTGAAACATCAACATGAAGACTCCAATTAAGGCTAGGATTCATACCACAGTTTAAAAATAAATTACTAAAATATACAGGTGCTCGGAATAGCGGTTGCCACCGTGGATCAGAGATAGTTCTAGTGATTTGAAAAAGTAATGTGATTTCAAAATGGCTCACCAGGATTTTTAACAGAAAATTTTCTTAGAAGTTTGCTTTCACCGGGGAACCACATGGGCTTAAAGAGTTAAAGAAATATCGGTATTGCTTACCGCCATGTTTACTAGATTCAGTACACTTAATCATGAAATGATGGTTGGTGATTTTTCTAAAAGTGTAAATAAGCAAAACCGGCGAACACGAAAAACAGAAAATCCACTTCATCCAAAAAAGTTTTACCGATTGCTTTTTTTTAAGTCAAGCCGATAATTAATAGTAATTTTATTCTAAGAAATGGTGTAACCTATCATATTGCTGAAAGAAGAATGACTGTTTTAAATGGTGGGTTATTTCTTCAAGAGTTGAACTCGATTGATCACCAATATTTGACATCATTAGACTCTGCAGTTTCTTCCTAATTGATTGTGAAGTTATCAAATGAGATGTGTTTTTGTAACCAGTTGAAATAAGCTATTATCAGGCTCGTGGCAAAGTTGGCACCTTATTTTAAAGTAAATATTACATTAACAACTAATGACGCAATTGGAATGTTGAATGAGCAAATATGTTTACAGTCTGAAAATAATGAGTTAGTGATACGTTTATGTTTTCAGGATTTCATTTTATTATAGGAGGAGTGTTCGAATTTTAATTTCAATACACAAAATATGAACATTTGGTTTATTTCCAAATATTTATCTTCAGAACTAAGAGAAATTAAGAGCTCATTGAGGATTAACTAGTGAAGGTAGTTATGGGTGATAATAATCAAAGGCTTGTTGTGTAAAAGTTCAAAAAATCATCAAGGGAAAGTCGGTCTAATCACACTAAAATCTCCATCTCAAAAAGGTTCCACTGAATTAAGCAGAGGTTGTTTAGTCAAAAATATTTGTGTTTGATTAATTTTGCAGGTGCGTCTTAAAAGTGTACCATAAATTTTTTTTTACGCCTTTATAAAGAATTTTTCAGTGATCAAACATATTTTTGTCACGTAAATAAATTTTATATTTTCCAAAATTTTTAATTCTCAAACTCAAAAGTCAAAATTTCTAATTTAAATCTCATTATATATAAGTAAGTATCCAATAAAAATCCTAATTTTATGTAGTAATATTTATTTAGAATATATACGTACTTTGTTAAAAAATCTTATTGTTTATTCCCCCCCCCCCCCTCATTTAGCGTCCTGTAAATTTTTAAAACGTGACAAATCTTGTGTAAACTAAACTTTGTCCATATATATACGAGGTACATTGATCAAAAACGGAATATTGATCAATTTGTACACAGTCTGGTCATATTGGGGGTTTCAAAGAGAACATTTTAGTCTGGAAGATTCTTTAAGGATGCCTATCCTTATCTTTCACGGTGAAGAATATTTTTTTACCAAGAAGGTGTTCCAAGTCCGGTAAGCCATGTGACCTATAGATAGTGGGGCATTAAGGCCCCAAATGACCCTTACAATAGCGTAGGATAATGAGTGTGCCCAAAATTCTGAAAAACCTAAGAAGAGTTGATTCGATGTTTGGTTTTGAAGGATTGCAGAAATACATAGTGTGTGAAAACGTATTTTGAAAGAGTATGAAAATTAAAAGTGTATTGCAAAACTTTTTCAATACCATATCCACTATGAAATTTTGGCCATTTTAATGGTATTTCGATAAGGCTTCTTATTCACAATTGTTTAAAAATAAATTGAGTCCACTAATTTTACCTCAAGTTTGTACCAACTTGAAACCGATTGATGGCTGGGCAAATTATATAAATTGTTAGTTTCTAGATGCCATAGTTATGAATAGGGGTGATATTATCAGGAGAGCGAGCAAAGTGTTGATGTACCATATATTGCATCGTAAATCTCAAGATTAGTACCAAGATCGATTTTGTTCAAAAGAAACTCGATCAAAAACTGATTGTTATATTAAATATTAACAATTTTTTTCCTCTGCATCGTGAAGAAATGCCGCGACATTACTAAAAAATCTAAATAACTTTAAATCTTCTAATGATCCAATGGCAGTGATGCCAGTAGGGGACGATGCGTGTGTTGGTTCTTTTTTTCATCAAATATTTTGTTACGGACTAAAATAATTGTTCCATCGAGGTTTTCATCCTTCTCGGATGTTATTTCTTGTTCATTGGTAGTCTTTCCTGAATTTTTGCCTAAAAACACTTGGTGCTACCGCTCTTTTTTCTAGATATTGAAATTTTGGTCTGTAGATCAATACCAACTTTCATCAATCTTGATAGTTGAATAAATGGTTATGTCCCAAGTAATTATGGCTTCCGGTTTATCTTTATTTTTTGTTAAACTCAAATTATTTACTAAGACCTCTCAAAAACTTGTTTTGAACGTTGAGGAATCTAGAAAATAAAATTACACCACTTTAGGAATGTTGACGATAGTGTCCAAGTATTTATTCTTCTACTTTTAATTGCGTAGATGGTATTCTCGTACCTCCCCACTTCCCCCACTTTAAATCACTTCTTTTCACGTCTACCCTCTTGCATAATTAGATCTTCAAATACTGCTATACTATGTTCCAATAATATAATATAAATATCATTTCAAAATGTTTAGTTAGGTTAGATTTTGAATTATTATAAAATAAATTGATTTTTTGCCTATTAAGCGATAAAACTCTGGTTTGGTTTGCGATGCACTTTGTTGGCTTCCACATTTAGCAGCTTAAAGCTCAAGAACAAGTTGGTGTAAATTTAGCTGGTTGTTATATGACGATCAAAGGTAGTGCGCATATAAATGGTCAAAGATCGAATAGTAATCGCTTCACGTTAAAAAGTATGTACCAAATGAGACATAAATTATGATACGACCTTACAGTAATGCTTCAAACAAGGTGTCAGACGTGCCAAATGTTTGAATCTGAACTTTGCGCTTGCGAAAACAACAAAACGTCACAGCTTCATCTTTAGATGTTTGCCTTGTTGGTCACGTAGCCTCATTGAAGTTAAAAAATACCTTTGTATAGTATTATGTGCGGCTGTCCCGGAAAAATCTCCTAAAGCTTTATGTGCCTTAAAGATTGAAATATGTTTAAGTATTCTGTATTCAATTATCTTCATTAAGAATTGTGTGCTGGTCACTATAAAGTTCCAAGTTGAATATTGTTATGAGTTATTACACCATACAATTTACAATAGACTGGCGTGAATTACCACAGTTATCGCAGCTAAATGAACTTAGAACTCTGCATACTCGGCGACATTCTCCAAGTCGTGTGTACGTAGTTGATAGTAGTGTCAGTTATTTTTGGAATTTCTGAATTGGCGAGCGTGTGCTGTTCGCGTCCTATCTTTATTTAGTTGGTAAATATTTATTAGTGGCGTTGAGCTAGGTTTGGTGTATTTGAGCAATGAAATGTATCATAGATACTTATATAAAATACTGCATTCAGGGCAAACCACTCTTGAACCTATCAAACGTTTGTTTTGCACAACACTCCGCTCTTTTATTAGAACACAAACCGGCTGCTAGTTTTTGATTTATTAAAATAGGGCTTATAGTAACATTGTTCCAGTAACATAGATTTTACTTGCAAGTTCAAACTGAGCTTCATTTATGGTTCAAACGTTGTTTACTAAAACATTTTTATTTTAACGAGAAATTTGATCTTACACTTATATGTTGTTCAGTTCTATTTACAAGAGATTTTATCTTTTGGCTCTTTATTACTGGGAGAATGTTCAGAGTAATTAAGCTTTTCTTTTCGGTTACTGAAAACGCTGCTTTTTCTTTGAATTTCTTATCGATTTTAAAGTTAAAATTATATAAATGCTCACTATTAGAGCCACTAATGCCGTTTTTTGTTCAATTGTACAATACTTTGTTATGGAAGATATTGCGATGATTATCCGAATCAAAATTGGATTGGCCACCTAATGCGATCTTTTTGAGTAAGAAGAAAGTATTACCTATCGTAAAAGTCGTGGAAAGATTATTGGAAAGAATTACAGTGAACGTAAGAGCAACAAATGAAAATAACTTTCATAGGAGGCGAGCACTCTGTACTTTTTAATACCACATTTTAGGAGTAAGTCGACAGGAGTAAAGCAACTATTATAAAAAGTCAAACTCAACTTATGGTATGAGAGAAAAGAGTACTTAGCATTTATTTGGGGAGTTCAAAAATGCTTGGTACTTCGCTTTTTTTCATCTTGCCGTTCTTCTATTAGGAAGAAGTAAGTGGCGCCCTTCCTTTAATGTTAATATACTTTTACTATTAATCCGACAGGTTCTGTAAAGCTGCTACAAAACACTCTTTGGATATAGCACGCACGGCACCACTTGCGGACACCCGAATGAAGCTCGTTAATGGAGGAGAATTTTGAACCGCGTACTCTCTCTTTTAATGCGTCAAACAGAACGTACTCATTCGGCATAATCTGGCAATTATGAAGTATGCGGCAGAATGGCATACTCGAGATGTAGGCTTGCAGGGTGGCGTCCGACATGCGACTACTTATTGTTATATTGCGTTGTTGTTGAATCCGCAGAATATTCTCTTAATACAAAAAGACGATCAACATTTGTTCTGAATTAAACAATTCTAGACGTGACTTTTTCAGTGGAAGACTTCCAACGTGCTATTATTCCATACATTGGTATCTCGTGATAGAACCGTAATTTATCTGCTGTGGCTAGACACTCAAAGAATGTCGGATTTAGGTTGTATAGCAGCAGTAACTGCTGGCGTTATTTCCACATGATTCTGTTTCCCGTTGCGTACAGATCTTTGTGGTCTTTAATGATGGTATTCAGAAAATAGATTTGTTGCATCCACCATTGCATTGAAGGTGATTTTGTTTGTTTGCCATTATCAAGTACATTGTATTTCTCAACGCAGCTCTTGCTACTTTTGAATTCTGATATCCAGTGAAACACATACCTACAACTCGGCACTGTGTTCCTTCCCATATACGGCTACTAACCTCGTATGTATGTCGAAACAGTTACTCTCTTCTTCTAATAAAACCACGTTATCCACTACTACCTAGCGTTGTCTGCTTCAACAGTTTTCTGCATTGCCCACATATACACTCTTAGCACTGCACAAACGACTCGGCATCTTTCCTTTTGTGTCTTTTAGCAATGCCATCTGATTACATCACGTGAAGCTGAAATTTAACGTATCCTTTTCAATGAGAGAAAAACAAGAATTTAATTCTGTGTTTAGATATAACAGCTTTTGCGGCTATTGTCGCAGGATCTAAAATTTAATTGAGATCGTTGGCGAAATTGATTGTTTAGACGAAGAACCATGAGCCACAAACATACATGAAGAGAAATTAAGAACAGAAATATGACGAAGTAGAATTTAATCTAACATTTCATAGACGTACTGAGCTTTGCCTTCTCTATACGAGAGTTAATCAAATATAAACCGGAATTACTTTTTAAAATTTTACTGGAACATTACCAAAATACGAATATGCCGTTATTTTTCTACATAATCTTCTGACTTAGAAACACATTTTTCATATGTGATTTCTCTATTCCGTTCTTGTTGTGACACCAGCCATTTTTCTGCACGAACGCTTCAATAGTAATATCGTTTTAAAATTATTTTTCAGTGGTTCAAATAAATGATAATCGAACAATAAGTCCAAAGTAAGAAGAATGTTCCGTTGTAATCTAAAACAAATATGGGAACAGCCGTTGTTGTGAACCAGGACATTGTCTTTGGTTTTTTTAAACTGTCTCTCATCCTCTCAAAAATTATTAATGCGATGTGTGCACTTGAGTTTGAAGAATATTATCTCAGAACGGTGTTTTAAGTCTTTTCAAAATTGTGGGCAGTTTTACGTCTTCTCACCAGGGTACCTCTTGCTCTGACATTGTGATGCTGGTTAAAGAAGTTGTATAACACTCAGATCCGCACCCTTTTCTATTTGTCTTACGGCGCGTAAAAAAGTCCTGTTTGTATTTGATTTACCCGCGTACGAGTTTGGCAAATCGGGAGTCTACTATTAAAGTTTTATAGCTCTCTATTAAATCATGTGCAGTTAACATATTTAGTTCTTGTGGTTAATTTTCGAAAAATGAAAGAACGCGTTTGAGAACGAAAATGCTAAAGACGGTTTTAGGTCCGAGGAAAAGTATAACACAGAAGATTTATTAATTGTGAGAAGCGTGACAATGGAAGAAGAAAATATTGTCAAACTTATGAAAGTCCAATGGTTAACATAGTTTGAACATGTTTAAAGAGAACCCAGGAGGAAGATTAAAATACGGCGGGAAGATTAAGTATATGATGACATTAACAAATGGAAAATTGGAGTTTGAAGAAGTTAAATCAGACTAAAATTGGAATGACAAAGAAAAAGTTTGGTATACTGAACTTCTATTAAGTTACACGTACTCCATCCCATTATCATTAATATTTCCCTGGTAAATATGATACTGAGTATACACAAATATTTCCAATAGATGTTGGAGTACCTCGAAGTAGTGTACTTGGACCATTGGTGTATATATGATTTACACTGCAGTCCTGCCGATTACACGAGATGTCAGAACTTCAACCTTTCCGCACTGTAGTCCTTAGTCTCCAATAATATGATCCTGTTTCACAGTTACCATAGACTAGTCTAATTGCAATTGATATTTGTTTTAAGAACTTAAGAATACAAAGTCAACGTCTACATAACCTTTACTGCATGTAATTTAAACAATAGGTGACTTTCCCGAGAAGAAGAAGTAAATTAGTTTGGCCTATATCTTGTTAGAAGACTTACAAGAAGAAAACACATTTTTATCAAATGAAAACTAGTAGAACTAATCCTCTCCAAAATGTTAAAGCCCAAACTATCTATAGAAAATAAACTCTTACTATATAAAGCAGTTTGAAAGTATGGCATTTGATTATAGATATCCTGGAACGATTTCACTTCAAAGTATTAAATATGATAGTCAAAATGTTTAGATTCGCGCCAAAAGCGGTCATTCAAAGAGAGTAGTTCCAATTTTTCCAATATTTGTCTTAATCTACATCCCAATAATCTGATTGTTCACAATAGAAGTTCACTAAGGCATGTGCCACATGACTTACCTTTTAGATTCTAATTTGTTAATTTAGGTTTAGTTTTAGTTTTAGGAGCCCAATTGTTATGAGAATAGTACACTCCTATATGCCAGTTTAACCGACATATCGTTTGCTAATTGTACATGTACAGCTTATAAATAAAAATGGACATTAAAAAATTCAAAAACGGTAATGAATGGAAGAAATGTCATAATATGCAAGGATTTATAAAAACTTGAACAGAAGAAGCTCGTTCCATAGAGCGGCTCTTATTGAGAACGGAATGATTAGACAACTTCGTGACATTGAAATGATAAATTACGTTCTTACCATTTAGGCGAGAGGCAAGCAACATTTTTTTATCGCCGAAAGATTAATAGTTGCAATTAAGAAGTAATTGTGAAAGAGAGTATTGTCACAAGTTTTTTTTAACCCTAGTGCCGCACACATGCCGCATATATCATAACGCGCACACTGGGTCAATTTGACCCGAGCAACTTTAAATTGCAATTTCTCGGGCGTGGTGCATCGTAGATCCAAAAAACCAAATTCAAGTTATTATTTAATCCTTTGTTGCACTACATGCTTATATGAAGGGTATTTACATTAGAATAATTGCAAACAAGTTTTAAGTACGAGGGTTCCAAAAAATCGGGTTTTCGCACTTAATTTAGCGTAATTTCTTCAAATTTGAGTTTCAAGATCTCATATTCTAGGATTTTTTAGGTTAATAGGTGTACTTTATGTTATCATACAATTTTGATCGATGATCCAAACACATGGGTCGGCGACATGAAATACACTGATTGCGTGTTTTTTTGTCAATGGTCGAGGGACAAATTAGGCACCTTTTACCCAAAACTCCAGTATTCGCATCTCCAGGGCGAACGTTATGGGGTGGTTTCAACATATCCTCAATAGCGACTTTCAAGGAAATTCTGAGTTTCGGATTTTGTTGGCGCTCGACAAGCCATGGTTTTACCAGATGCCAGATTACCCTTTTCATACATTGCCTGGCAGTAATCTTAGTTTCCAAACCACGTACACTGTTCCTGCACTTTAGAATAATTCTGGCGTTCACTACAGCTTGATCGAGCATCCCCCAAAAAATCCTGAGAGGCCAGCGGTTGCTCTTCCCAGCCGCCGTGTAATTTTTGCAGAGGGCATAAAATGTGTCAGTTCCTCCCTTGGTCTCGTTGTAGTGCAAGATAATCTTGGGTTTACCATTGACGATCTCTTCTGAATTCATAAAGGAGGATGCCAAAAGTTTTTTTTTTTTTTAGTAAAGGAGACCAACGTGACCCCAGAATCGGAAAAACAGAATTTACTTCCTGGGGGATCTGTTTTAGCCACTTTCATTTCCAAGGGTATTTCCCTCTTGTTCTTCCGCAGAGTGCCAGTAACCGTCAAATTGTAGGGTTCGTCTTTCATTTCCTCAATTAGTGGGATGGCAATATATCAGTTATCGCATGTTACAGTTCGATTTTAGCCACAAATCGGTTCTGTAACTTGCCTGAAAAGAACTTGAGGCACAAGTTCTTTGCGTGTGATTTTCACGGTACGTTTGCCGAGTCTTGGGATCGCGTTCATCAAGTAGGACGTCTTCGCATCGTTGAGCGTTATCAACAGCAGACCGTATTTATCGGGCTTATTTTTTATATACGCCCTAAAGGTACAGCGACCGCGGAATCCGAGCAACTGCTCGTCTACGGTACAGAATGTCGCTGGCTTGTAATTATTCTTGCAATTACTTATGAATTTTTCAAAAATTACCCTGATTGGAGCAAATTAATCCTCGGTATTTCGTGTTGCTCGATCGTCACATTGTAAATTCTTTGTCAGAAAATTATATCGCCTCAGGGAAAAAACACACCGGTGGAAAGACGTCCCATTTTCCGGCGACCACAAATCATCGTCATAAAGTTTGCTTTGCTTCCAGAGCCCTGAATAATAAGAAACGGCTAGATACGCCCGCATTTCCAAAAGGTCGGTGGGATGATGGTACGACTGTTTCAAAGTTTCCTTTGCAATCAAATCGACTATCGTGATTTAGATTTGAATATTTGTGAATTTCACGATATCATCGATTATGTCTGGAGAGAACAGAATGTCCCAATACTCTTCGATCGTCGTGGCGTTCGCGGCGGCGTTTATGGGACCAGAAACTGCGCCTGTGCTGAATCTGTCAAATGATCGTTCCGATTTTTTCAATCTCCACACATAACCATTCTTACCACAAAGGACGCTAACTGGCCGCGAAAAAAGGACTGCATTTTCAACTTCGGATTCGATGTCACTAACTGCAGATTCTTTGTCCGACGAGTAGTTGGAGCAGTACCCACGTCACTGGCATCCTCAAATTCAGAGCCGTCGTCCTCTGCATCAGAAATTTCATCATCCCGCATCAATTGTTCAGCGATAGTCCGGCTTCTCAAAACTCTCGGTGATCTCGGCATGTTTATCTAATGATAAATTAATAATTATCAAACAAAAATATAAAAAAAATTGTCGTACTTTTAAATGTTTACTTACATAAATGTGCACCCAATAAACCAAAAAATGATAAAAAAATCAGGGAAACTTGCCAAAAAATTATGCACCGCGCACAGTGGGTCAAATTGACCCGAGGAAAAATACTTTTTTTCGGACGAGTGCCACATGCATACTGACGCTCCTGTTGACAAACTGTTTTCATGTACAGTAGAGATGTCAAAATAATACCCGATTGCGGTATTGGGGCATTACCAACCTTTTAACCTAACGAAAATCAAGGAAAAAGTCGAACCTCGGGTCAATTTGACCCAGTGTGCGGCACTAGTGTTAATAATATATATGTCCACATTTTTATGTTCTAATCATGATCAAATCTTACTGCTCCACTAGCGAAACTTGAAATACTGGTTCTGCAGTACCTGCTAAAATGAAAAGTGTTATCTAATTGCTATAAATTATGCCATGTTAAACGTTTGCTTTTTTGCGTTATAGCAAGGCTGATTGATATAAATAGACAAAAAGCGGTCTTATTGCAATTACCTGCGTTAAGCGCACTTCGGTTAAAGGTTGCGTTGCTTTTTATAGTGAAATGTGCGCTTGGTAACAGGTTCATTATGGTTACGAGGGTCACTGTGTGGTTTCTTCTAAAACCTAATTGTAATGAGATATACGATGGCGAAGAGCCGACCAACTGGGATTACGATAGCCAAATTTGCTCAATTAAGGCTATTTTTCTACGGAACCTCTTGTTTCAAGAAACTCGATTGAGTTGTCTTTTATCGTTATACGATTGGTTCAGTAATATTATTAGGCTTAAAGGTAGTGATTATGATGTCTTTCCAGATCTTCATAGTCAGTGCCGGTACCAACTTTAGTAACATCGATTCGTATTTTTCTAAATTAATTACCTGATTCAGTTTAATGGAAGAAACCACCAAGCGCGATTTTTGGTATTTTGCAATCACCTAAAAGCTGGAAGTATAAAACTTAAGGCTGATGAAGAAATCGTAAAACTGCTTAATTCAGTATGGAGGGTACACTGTGGCAATCTTCAACCCCTTTTAGAAAGTTATCAAAAAAATCATTAAATAGGACGTAGAATTTTCTTTCATCGGAGTGACTTATAATTTTCGTTGGTCCAAAGATGTTTTTTAAGCTCAAAATTAACTTTTCAACTCAAAGCTAGAGAAAGTTGTATGAGAAGTTTCAGAGAAAAGACATTCCACATTGTGTGAAATTTATTTCACGTTTGATATGTTGCAGTAGAGTTAAATTAGTTGCAAGATTTACTATGTAGACATATGTTAGTTTCTTTGATCGTTCACTAAAATTTGTGAAAGGCTCATCGAATGTAAATAGAAAACGAAATCACATTAGTCCTACACATAGATTGAAGTAGATTGGAGTATTTATTGTAATAAATAAAATAGAAATTGATCAGAAAAGAAATCATGGAATCCAGATACAACATCATTCCTTATTAGAGATGGTGCACTACAATTGACCAATGAGGGCAAATATATAGAAGCCTTAAACTACCACTTCGAAAGCTATACTCCTTCACATGGTTAAGAACGGGTCATCACCATCTACTTCCAATAACTAGAATGATAATTATAAGAAAAACATATTCATACTTGTAATTTGATGTTTAAATTTCTATAGAATATTAATTATTTCACAGTTTAGATAGATATCTAGTAAAGAACAATTACATTTGTAACATTTCCCAGCAGAAAAAGCCAAGCATATTCATTTGTCACAACATTTGGTCTATCATAATAAAATTTGTCAGAGAAGGATCTTTTGGCTCGCGGTTTAAATAAAAAAGTGACAAATACATCGAATCTATTAATTTGGTTCGACAAAAAAGCTTGAACTGTTACTTGACTTGTTTATACTGATCTTATTAAAGAACTTGTTCGAATATCTAGAGCAAAATTCTCTAGCAGGGTATATATCAATCCATCAATGCAAAATTAAGTCTTAACTAGGTGATGTTACCTTGTGTTTTTAATTTAAATAAATTATTAGAAATTTAATTCCAACATTTGAGCCTATGTCTAGTCCACGGTGAGAAGAAATAAGCTATGGCACTTGAGTTTTTGAATTAGATATCCTTACGGATTGTTCTGTTTACCTATAGATGAAATGGGGTATGAATTAGATACAAGGTAATTAGGCAAGGGCTCGGTTTATTACCCGAATTAGATGAGTATACGAGGTCAGATCCTAAGCAACTAAGGATCCATTTTTGTAGATCGGCACCAGATATAATATGTAATTGGTGGAAAATGTCGAATATAAATCCATTTCCACTTCCAGTGGGCGGCAAAATTGGTGAATTATAAAAATTTTGAAGATCATCGAGTCGTTTGGTGTTGCGTTGGGGTTACTTTGGGTTGTGTACTCTCGCTCATTTAATGGGTGATTTTTATGTTTTTCTAAACAGAATATAATTGATTCGTGTTGATAATCACAAAAGAGTTTTCAAGATAACTAGAGTCAAACAGCATGTGATGCATGGAAATTTTATTTTTCCCTATTAGTAAGACATCACGAACTAACTGAATTTTTATAAAATTGAAGACTATCAACACTTGTATTCCGAAATTACTTAAAGTAGATCAAAAGGGAATGTGTCATCTAATATAGGAATGATGTAAGATGGCACACAGCTACATGAAGTTGAGACAAGTTTCCAGCGCCTAGTTAACTTTGGTTTGTAACAGACAAACACCTTTCTCGATTTCCATGAAGTAAACTATGGACTGTGTTATAATGATACTACCTACTGCCCATTCAATATCGTTAAATTTAATTATTGTACTATTAAACTTGACAGCGGAAACGTAAAAATGTCGAAAGCACAAGGCCCAATTGAGCAAATTAAGATGGTCGAATAAAGGACTTCGACAGCTATTCGATGCCACCGCCCACTTACTCGAGCTGAAAGAATCGGTTGGTGGAAGGGGCTGTCGCAAACTTGCCACGGTCCATATATGGGAAGCTAATAGTACTACCGTGGTCTGACCACAACTCGCCTGTAATGTGGTACTTTAAGAAAACATTTTTTTTTATCATACCAACCTCCGTCGATCTTGGTCGTCTTGACTTATTTTTTTTGTCTGTAGGTATTCTGTGGATTTTTTTTACGTCTTACTGCTCTGTTTGATGAATGTCAATGTAGCAGATCAGTATTCATCATATTCCCTATGTTATGATTTTACTAGCAAAATTGGGAAATGTTTTATTCTTTTTTTAAAGAAATTTTCAAACATTACATCTATTATACTTTTTAAAATAGACTATAGATATGTTCTTCCATTTATGTGGTGTTAGATGTAACAAATATATAGGGACGAGGTTTTTTGGACAAAACTTTTTGAACAGACTTTTGTCAGATGTTTAATTTAGTGAAGGTACTTTGAAGTATGTGTTATGCATTTTTGAATAGTAGGACCTTATCTCATTCAGCACTATTCGAAATTCAAAAAAAAAATAATTTAAAACGAGTTCGAAAACCGTTGCAATTTTTTGTGTAGAAATTGGATGTTAGATTTTTAGTGGTTTAGTATTTTAAGCTATGTTCATTGACAATTTAATAAACGTATACTGACCTACGATGTGTTTCAATTACCCATTGATTTTTGATTTTCACTATTCTGACAAATACCATTTTTAATATGTGGTAAATATTGTTTCGTTTGAAGTTAATTAAAATTAAAGTGTGAACTATAAAGTGTTCTTCGTTGCTTTATGATATGTTAAACTATATGTATAATAGTGAAGCAAAGATCGTTTTAGTTAATTTTATCAATTTATATTATGTACATATAATTAAGAAATTTTTTTCGGTGATAGTGCGGTCATGCCAAAAGAGCCAGCGAGTGCATTTCACAAATTGAAACTGTCAGTTACAATTACATATTTATTTGGTTAATATTTGAACGAGTGGGGATCTCTGACTGACTCACGATCATATCAGCTTATTAATACAATTTGAGATTGTAGACTTACTGTGTGCCCGGCGAATTTGGCGCTTCCATTAAGGCAATAAGCATATTAGTCACCGCGTTTTTCGTGCTCTTACTCAGCCCTAACTGTCGTGTACATTACAGAGTGTGCCGGTTGCCATGAAGAGCTGAAGGAGGGCCAAGCTCTTGTTGCCTTGGACCGCCAGTGGCACATTTGGTGCTTCAAGTGTGGCAAGTGCGGGGTGGTGCTGCACGGCGAGTACATGGGGCGCGACGGAGTGCCCTTCTGCGAGCGCGACTACCAGCAGCAGTTCGGGGTGAAATGCGCTTACTGCAACCGGTTCATCAGCGGCAAGGTCCTGCAGGTATGAAGCCAGGAATCTACACAGATCTGTTTGCTTTTGATATCAATTTGAGGAGTCTGGCGTTATGTATGATCTTTTAAGGCTGGGGATAACCACCACTTCCACCCCACGTGCGCCCGATGCACCAAGTGCGGGGATCCGTTTGGCGATGGCGAGGAGATGTACTTGCAGGGCGGCGCCATCTGGCACCCCCGATGCGGCCCTGGCCCAACAGAGAACGGCCAGGTCCTCAACGGGACAGGCGAGCCGAATGGCCACTTGACTGACTGCGAGTCCCGAGGCGGGGACATGTCTGGCAGGGAATTTGACAGGATGAGCAGTTCTGGCGTGAGTGAGATGCAGGTAATCTTAAAGTTGCGCCTGAGTGCACTCTTGTTTGTCGTTGATTTCTCACTTGTTTTTGCTAAGACATGTTTTTAATTGGACTTGTTGTGTATTTTTGTTTGCATGGATATTTTGCAGTTTTCGATGCGCTCGCGCACCCCTAGCTTGAATGGTTCATTATACAGCCCTACTAGCATGTCTAGGAAGGTTAGTTAGCTGTTTTTGTTGTTTTTAGTTTATAAATGTTGAAGAGGTTTGTGCTGATATAAAGATCTGAAAATTGTTTTAATATTATCACACAGACCTTCTACCTACATTCACAGTACTATCTCGATATTCTTGATGGTTATTAGTTCCACATGTTCAGTGATATAATGAGTTTTGTAATTTTTATTCTACTTTTCTTGGGTTTAACGAGATTGTATTGTATTTGCATATGAATTTCATTAGTATATGGAAATTTTGGCTAACGTGCTGTATTGCAATTGATATACTAAATGTTTTAAGTGACCTAATTCAATTAATAACATTTTCAACCGAATTCTTTCAGCATTACAGTTACCGCACGCCATCCCCAGGCCTGGTGCTAAGAGAGTACAAGTCGGGCACATACGGAGATGATATTTCTAGAATTTACACTTATAGTTACCTTACGGAAGAGCCTACTTTAGGGTACCTCCGCAGGCCGATCGATCCCTATGATAAAGCCCCCACTTCGCCACATTTCCATAGACCTACATGTAAGTGTGGCTCAGCATTGTCTATTATTCATGTTTGTATTAATGATTTCTGTTTTTTAATGGCAGCCCAGAATTCGTTCCGCAGTAGCCAAGGAAAGCATAAGGGTTCCAAGTCAGGCATGAAAGTGTTGGTGGATTCCATACGGAGCGAGACGCCCCGGCCAAAATCTCCTCACATGAACAACGAAGAGCCAATTGAGCTCGCCCACTACCCAGCTGCCAAACCACCAAAACCAGGCGAGCAGCCAAAGATTGAACGGGACGACTTCCCGGCACCACCCTATCCATACACGGATCCTGGTCAGTAAAACGATTCATTTGAAGCTACGAGAAGTTTTATATTTGATGTTGTGTAATAGAACGCAGAAAGCGTTGGTCGGATAGTTACAAGGGCGTCCCAGATTCAGATGAGGAAGACACAGTCGATGATGCTACTAAGAAGGAGGTAATAGATGAACAATTGAAAAAGGAAGAGCAGGAGCTGAGCAAAATTGCAACGGGAATTGGTAAAGTGTTCTTGAAGAATGTTCAAGAAAGGGAGAAAATCAAGCAGTGGAAGGCTGCTCATCTGGATCCCAGGAATGCTTCCCGGTATGCGTAAGCCATGATATAACTTAAACTTAGTTTACATGTTTGAGATTTTTAGGACTCCATCAGCTAATAAGGAGCCTTCATATAAGTTACGTTATGATTCTCCAATTGGTGCTAGCCCATCTCGAAACACCGATCATCCGAAACCATTCGACGAGGAGGAATTTGACCGTTCCTATAGCTGTCGGTCATCAGTTGGTCGTTCAGTAGGACAAATTCCGAATTATAATGGTAAGTTTACACAATTATTGTTACAATTGTTTACTTAAATATTTAATTTATAATGGTATAAATGTATAAATGTAATGTTATACAGAAACTATATTTTATAAACATCATACACTTATTTCACGAGCAAAGAGAAAAAATTTTTAGCAACAATTGGCAGTAAATTGGTAAAGGTGAGAAAGCATGCCAAATTTGTTTATGTAGAAATGGCGACTAATTTCGGCAAGTGGTTCACTCTATGGTGCATGTCCTTAAGTGTGTGTTGTACTTATAGAAGTTATGGCTCCACAGATAAGCCAAGTTGGAAATTCTGCTTTAAATGTTCTAACTTCAGTGCATATACATATTAAAAGTACAAATAAAAATTGTCTTCTTTATACATTATTACAAAACAATAGACAAAAAGGTGCTTTTATCTAATGATGAACTTTATTATTTTGTTTTGTAAAAACATTCTCAGTATGTATGAATTAATTTTGGTAGGATCATTAATATATACTTTTATGCCACGACATTAGATATTTGTATATATTCGTCACATTCAAAGCAGTTATATAATTTTGCAATGGTGTAGTATATCTCTGTGGAACTGCCACATTATGTTATGTAGAAGTCGACCTTTAGTTACATGATTGTTATTTAAATTGTGACGATACCGGAACATGTCCCATTTTGGTTACCCCATTTAAATGAGCTATCATAATTTAAGTTGTTCCTGCAATCATTAAGGTTAAAGTTGATCTGACTAGATGATTTCCTATAAGTTAATTTTTTAATTTAATAGAGCCCAATCATTAAACCAGTAGCAGATTGAGAAATCATTGTTTAACTGAAATCTTACATCCATTTTGTTTTTGAGCCCTCTCATGCTCCGTACTATTAGTCAATTACATGGATATTTTATTGATGTCATAAATTGCACATAAATCGTGATATGCAACATGCTATGCTGTGGTGCTTTAAGTTGATCATACATTAATTTGCCATATATAATAAAAATGAACCGTTTGTATTTCTATATAATAATTAATGATGAATCCAAAATTTTGACGGTTTCCATCTAAATTTACTATGAGGCCGGATGTACAGCAATAATGTAATGACGACATTAGAATTGGAAATTAGAACATAGTTTCGTTTTGTAATTTATTTACTCTTGTCTTAATGCGAACAATTGCAAGGTGGTAAAAATTCTTTGCATAATTTCAAAGCAATATTATGAAGCAAAGGGCAGGTCTATGGTAGATGAAGCAATTTTATTAGGTGAGAGTAGTTGGGAAGTTTTGACCAGAAGGACTCTTAATAGTCAATAAGTCGTGGATGAACAAACAGAGCTTTCGCTTTCAAAGCATATATTCAGAAAAATGATGACATCATCATTGGGGCTTTCAGTTTTCGTTTTGTCTTAGTTCTGATTGAAAATCGATTTTGTTGTGGATAGGAAACTTTTAGAAATGTTAGTTCTTTTATAAGAAGAGAAGGAAAAAGACATAGCAGTTTTATGTAAATCTGGTTATTTAATTTGAGAACGTGTGTATTGGATCTGACTGAAATGTGATATACTAATGTTTATCGGAGCATTAAAGCTATATGGTAGTTTTTGATAGAATAATTTGGATTATTTAAGAAGACTCTCCAAATGAACAAAAAATGATGAATTCTCTCAAACTTATTATTTGATAATCTGGAGAGTTTTCTTGAAATGTTTTGAGTCGTTGGCCAGAATACAAATTTTATAAAACGACAATTTCGTCCCTTGAAAAGTTTCAAACATATGATCTAATTTCTTAATTTTCTTCTACGGTTTTCATTGATTGAACAGTCAACAGTTATTTAGGAAAATATCAGACTTTATTCTCTCTTTTGCAGTTGTCCACAGTTTTTTTTTATTGTCTTCTAAAAACAAATATCAGCCTTTGGAGCAAAATACAAGCATTTTTTGTTTTTTATTTTATTATATAGTCTACAATGAAATTACAGTAGTTTTGTCTACAGTGGAGGTAATATCAGTAACATCAGTAATAGATTATAAAAGAAAGCTAACAGCTGTGAAATAAGGTTTCTAAGAATAATTGAAGGCATAATTGAATTGGATAGACAATGAGACAATATATAAGGAATTGAAACAAATGTAAATGAAGATGAATGGATATATGGATACGAAAAAATAAATATAAAAAGAATCAACTGCTGATGTATTTGTATTATTCAAATAAACAGAAAAACCAAATGCTACTTGTAAGCAAAGTTAATAAGGAAGAAAGTACCAGGATGACCAAGGGAAACAGCAAAATAGTAAAATTAACATTGCACCAGAACAAACAAAGATCAACAAAAAAATATGGAGGAAACGGATAATATAATATTTGAAGCTGTAATATTGTTAAGGAATATAAAAAATAATTATTTTACAGTTTCCTCCCTTGTATTTTTTAAAGTCATGCAGTATGTCTAGAGCTTAGAGAAACTTAAACATCAGATAATGCTCATGCCTCATCGTCAAGAGGTGTATATTTATAGTCAGGTCTGTGCCCAAGGGCACGTTTGAAGTCCTAGGAAAAATTAAGACTACACAGTAAAAATCAGCAAAAAATATTTGATATTAAGTACAATGCATCAATTCACATTTCTAGTGACTAGGGCTCACAGTTTCAAGTGGGCGCTGTATATTATAGCTAATCAATGGTTATTTAATGGCAATGCCATTACAACAGTTGTGATAAGCAGCTCTCAGGAAAAGAAAAACTAACTACATATGCAGTATATAGGTTGCCTTCGAATATAGTTTACGATGTTTTGTATGTTGTGATGCAGTTTTTTTTGGAAGATAGCGCCAATTTTCACCTACACAAAATCAAGATGGCGAGTGACTTAATTTTTTTGGGCGAGATCTTGACGTGATCCGTTTGTAGCTGGTGAAAAACACGTTTTTAATTTTATCGTTTTACGAAACATTTTCAGTATTGGTCAGAAGAAAATTTTACCAACCCCGTGGTTTTTGCCAATAAAAATGCAAAAACCATTATGTTAGCTCACTAATCCATTCCAAACATAACACAAGACTTGGTTTTGTCAATGAAAATAATATGGGGCGATATTTTACAGTATTAGAATATTGATAAACGCTATAAGATTTGTGCGCTTATTTGTAGACCAAGGTCTTGACTTTAGAATTAAAAAAGAAATAACTAGAAATGATACGCCAAGTAAAGAGTAATAAAAGACTGGAGGGGTGTCTGTACAGACTGAGATGTTTTTTTTTATTTGCTTGAATAAATCATTTAATTGGAGTTCGTGGGTATCCATTTCTTTTGACACACCTTATAAATTTAATAGAAAAAGGCCTGTCAAATAATCAGGGACCCTTATATTTGTCTGGTATCTTAAAAACCAATGACTAGGGACGCCTGTATCATGCCATTGTTTCCAACAACCATAAATCAAAATGATGGATGCTTGCATGCAGGGGCAATAAAACATCTGGTCGGTGAAAACTGGAAATGTCGTTTTGTTTGGAAATTGTTTTATTTGACAAGGGTTGTTATCACTACAAACATACACTTCATGTGATTGATAATTAAAAGTTGAAAGTGTTTATTTTTATATACTGAAAATGCTTAAAAAAGGTAGCAACTCAGGGAACATAAATGGAGCCGGTCTCAGGTTAAATCACAAAAACTGTTGAACGTTTTCTTTGGGTGTGAAATGCATTAAGATGTACCTGAATAGAAAGAGAAAAATTGTTTTGAAAATCTACAAAAATTTTTTTTGAGCTGGCTGCCACATATAGAGAAATTGGTTGGCAGCCTAGCTAGGATGCTAAGAAAAAAGTTCAGATAAGGTTAAGGAAAAAACAAAAAGCTTATCAATAGCGCGTTCTGAAACTCCAAGTACCCCAAATTCTTCTGTTATTATTTTTGATGTTCAATTTATAACTGTGTGTACAAAAACAATGTTGAATTGTGACGATTGGTGTTTGCCACACCTTTGTGACTTAAGTGAGCAACAAGTCTGTTAGCCTTACCTTCTCTAATGTGTGATGCCTATAATCAGATACAAAGAGGGTAGTGTGATGATGTAGGGGTACATAGTCACCGTTGGTTCAAACAATATATTGCTGTGCTGGAAACAACTTTGCACCCAACTTGTATTATACAAAGATGTTTGAACTAACATAGACAACATCGAATTTCAGCTTTATCACAAATTTGTATTCAGTATGCAGTAGTTTTAAAACAATCTTTTCATCTATTAGACCAATCTAGCGTCTTTGGAGCGTACTGAAACATAAGATGAGAAAACATAATATAACATAAAAAATCTGCTAAAATGGAACTACTAAATAATAATAACTAATAAACAATTGAATAAGATGTTTTTTTTAACAATCCTGAATGATATATAAAGTGTGATGTTTGTACAGCTCCTCATATTTTTGACTGCTTGTATATTATGTTGCTGTTACAGTTTATTGATAATAAGACAATATAACGTTGGAGAGTTTCAATTTGTTAAAAAATATGTCAAAAGATGAAAGAAATAGACGTAAAGGATAGATATCATACTTGGAATTATTTTATTTAAGATGTTGTGAGCACTGAAGGTAAAAGTTTTAAAGCAGAACACCACCTTCAGAGTGTCTTATAAATAAACGTTCCACGGACGTTTATGTTAATTTGAAGGTTGTTTTCAAAACTTCTTAAAGAACTACCGAATCGTTTTTTGTAAATAAAATTTCAATATTGATGTACAACTATTGTAAATGGTTTATGTTAAAGCAAACACACACACACACAGAATTTCCAACCAACTTATCTTTGTGGCTACATAAATATTAGGACATGTACAAATCTTTCAATAGTTTTCAGCTACATAAATTGTGGAAGTCCTCTGAAAGTGAGTTTTCATTATTTTTATTCCATGATTTTTACTAAATTACCTGTACTCTATTCAGACTGATCAATATAATACTTTATTGATTTGTTTTTATACAATAATGATACTTTTTATTTTTTTATCTTATTATTCAAATAATATGTATTCTTACATGGGGGTGGAAGAAAAACTACTAAAAATTTTTTGAAAACTATCACAAGGTATATTTAAATAAATCTAAATCGTGCATTTTTTAATTACATTGGACTGATTTTCTTCAAAAATATCTTGACTAACTTCAATTTTTTTTGTTATTTCCTTTACTTACAATTAGTAATGTGATAATGACAGGTATAATTAAATTGTTTTAAATTTTCCTGTTGGCACTATTGATGCTGATCCATGACTTGACAAACTGTCAGTAGATCTTGGTTTTTAAAACAAATCTCCATTATAAATCTTTTTGCTGAGTTGTGCTCTTCCAATTTCTTATTCTGCATAGACCGTCAGTATTTACAACTACACCATTTTTTTATCCCAAACGTCTGTCATTTGTGTTTTTTGTTTGTTTTTTTATTGCTTTTTTCTTCTATTCCAATATTTATTTCTTCTGGAATCCTTTTCTTATACTCTTTCTGTGAGTTTTGTTTTTGTTTCTTTTGTCATGTGTTTAATGACAAGCCAACATATGATTTCTCGTAACACTTTTTATCATAAAGATCCATCTTAGGTACTGCCTATCTCTTGTTGATCATAACCATCAGTTCTTATTGGAAAATTGAGAATAAGTATTCTAGGTTTGCCAGAGTTGAATTTTGTTTTTCTGGTATAAATCAGCCATGCAATCCAAAAGGTTGGGTCGATGCCTGGTACTAATAGTATTTTTTATTGTAGTGCTACCATTGTTTCCAATATCTATTCTCATTCAGTTTACTATGAAAGCTGTAGCTGCTTGTCATTTGTTGTAAAGGTTGCTCTTCGTTGAAATTGTCGAATATCATTTTTATCACTTCTATGGCATTCTTATCAGGATCAGATCTCATTTTCTGGCGACATATCAAATAAACTACAGAAGCTTTTTAGGACATGGTTGTAAAAGTGAAATATATATCTCAAAACAAATTTGCCTGCAAAAAGGTTTGTAACTATTAAAAATTCTGAAATTTTTAACAGCTCTATATGACCTGACCTTCAGAGGACTTTTACTGTATGTGTATTGTAAGTAGAGGACTTTTTAATAGATATCTAGATATAGAAAAATGATTAATATTTTTTATTGGTCAAAAACCAACACTATCATTAGATTTTTCTAGCCGTAGCAAGATGGGGTTGCTTCGTACAAGAAATCGTTGTATTTAATAACAATAAGTGTGTGGTAATCAAGTAGCAGGTGCACCAGCACAAAAGACCCTCATACACTCGTTTATTTTATTTGCTTAGTTAGCGGCAGCACATTTTTCAGCTTGTGCTAATTTATTGACATACTGCTTTTTATGTGTCTCATTACTTTTCGTTGTGTAATAGCTTGCTATTTTTTTTAATTTCTTTGGTTTATTTCACCCTGTGTGGTACAGTAGTGTCATCCCTTCGGTACGTGCCTCGACCAGGATATGGGCTGAAATCGGCCACCTTGCCAGCCGGAAATGGTTACGTAAGTACAGGCGACTCCCGCGCTCCTGAAGCCGCAGCACTCCGATCTGCTGCGGCTTCAGACTGCAGCTCTGCACATACACACATACACGACACTAGGCATTAGGGCTGTGTACCGCTGATTTGTAACCTCACCATGCATTTGTTATGCAGTTGTAAGTGCTCTGCGACACGTTCCTAAGCCGGGCTATGGCTTGGCCCCGCGGTCACATACCTTCAGTTCTTCTGCCGGTAGTTACCCTCACATTCCTGTAAGTGGCAGAGTATCAGCTTTTGTTTCAAATCGTTTTCGTCTCGTTGAACGACGCTTCAACGAGAAAGAATCACTTAAATGCATGGTAGTGTTTTATGTTGCACTTGTGTTGTGCAAGTTTCTCAGCAATTTTCATATTAAGCGTTATATAAAAATTATTATTTCTTAAAGGTTTTCTTCATTTAGTTTACTTAAAGGCTCAAGTAATGAAGTAAAAATTAGAATTATAACCACATATTTGCAAGACGCTTTTCTGTTCATTAATATTTTGTTAATATGATAAAAATTTATACTTGTTATTTTTGTGTCTACATATCAACGGAATGGTGGTTCATTAATTTGGGTAAAGCTTTGTTTTTTTGTTTAGGGTAGGGAGGGGAAGGGTTGATGATTGGAACCATTTGGCCATATTTCATTACTTTTGTAAATACGAAAACTATACTCGTGCTACTGAAATTTGGTAAATGAGGTTCTTTTCCATTTATTACATACAACTTTTTGATGAATTGTTTAATATCTTGTAATAGAAATAGGTCAGAATTTTTCTAATATATGTAGGAGAATAATCACAGTAGAAAAAAGAAAAATAAGTTATAAGGACAAAGACATCCAGGAAACCACAAAAGATATGCGCAGATAGTTTGAGGATATCAACAGCGTCTAAGTCATAAATTATGTGCAAAGAGAAACAGATGGCTGGTCCATCATAAAGGAGGAACAATAAAAAAAAGGGCTGTTATTTTTTCTTGATCTTTGTTTCTCTAAATCTAGTTCATTTAATGATTGGTGACTTCTGGACTTTCATCAACAGTAAGGGAAAACCTTGGTTCTGATGTAGTAAATATAAATTGGATATGTGAAAAACGCAGTCAGTGCATCTTAACAAACCTTTTGATCAAAAAAATCTGGTGTATTACCCTACCCCCCTTTCCTCCACCAAAAGTTGTGCATAAACCTTTTCGACATTAAACACTGCTAAAATTGGCATGAACAATTTTTAATCCTCTGTTTTCTAATATTTTCATCAAATCATCTGATATGATGTGATTATGTCCACCTCAAGCAGTTCTTCTTGATGTAAATTTTGATTCCTATAGTACATTTAGATGTTTGTAACTTGTAAATCTGCTAAATTGCCTATTTCGAATTCACAGACGTCAGTTATATTCCTTCTTTTACCTCTATTATAAAAATTATATTTGCACTTCAGATGTCTGTCGGTCTAAGAAAAACTCGCAACTATTACATTTGCCGCCATATAGTGCGGTTTTCTTTAGTTTACCCGTATATATTCCTTTTATCTTCTTGTGGATATTTTGAGCGTAATAAAATTCTTTTTATGATTAAATCATCTGTCTTCTGACAGTATTACTCTCACATTTGCTATATGAATGTTGGGATTTATTCTCTAACGCAAATTGTAACTTTAATTTCCTTTGCAATAAAAATTGACGCAAAAGTAATGTCTTTTTGAGGAAACTAGAAATAAAATGTTTTTGTGTAAAACAAAATAGAGCAGAAACGACAAACAGATGAGTGGAGGGTGGGGAGGAGAGAAGCAAATAGAAAACAGAGGAAAGAGACCTAATTCTATGGATAAACTTTGAAAACTTAGAGGTTGAATGCATGACTAAGGTTTGCCGTAGAGTATCTCAATCAGCAGTATGTTCTTCAGAGTGTCTTCTTAATCAAGGCTGGTCCAATGATTTTTTAATTTCAGGTGAAAACTGGGATGTTTACTTGTAGATATTTCAAAAACTTTTAATAGGGATAGAACTGTAATGGACGAGTGAATGTGAATTGCAACAAATGGAAATAAAGATCATTGTTTGATTGTATAACAGCCATGTTACGACATTTTAAGAAAGTTGATATTTTGATATAAATCCTTATGGAGTTGCTTCAGATCTTAATAGAAAACTACCAAGAGATTTTATGAATCAAAGAGATTCGCTTCTAGTGGTGAAAAATGGAATCTGAATTTGAGACTTTAAGACAATAAGGTGTCGTTTATCTTTGAAATTGAACAGCAAGTAAAAAATTGCGTTATTATTTAGAAATTTTGGTTTAATTGTGAAAAAATTAATTAAGCACTAAAATTTAAATAAAATAGTAATTAGCATTGTCTCAGAAGTATTGCTGTGAAACTTGCACTTTCAAATAAATGAAAACCATACTAGTAATCATTTCACGATATTTCTTTTATCACTCCACTATTGTTTCCATAGACACCATCATCCACATCGTTTTTGTTTGATGTTAATAGCATTTACTTCACAGGGGGATTACTCATTTAGCGGAATCGGAATAAAAACTCATAGCACAGACTTTAGCAGCGGGAAATCGGACAGTAAGTATTGCAAGCACACCACACTCTCACACAATTTGCTACCGCTTCCTGTAAACCAATACCGTTCAACCCACGGCGCACTGTTCTTTTCGTTGACGAGAGCCGGGCGTTACCTTGTATTTTGTACATTCACACTCGGCAGCTTCTTAGCGATGGTTTTCCTTAATTTCGCCCCGCTTCTGCATGCAACCCGCCCACAGTCTGAGATCTTACCATCATGTTAAATTTAACGTTGAATTAATTGGATGAGGACATCCCTTAAGCAATCCGACCCACCATAATTAATCGAATGACTCCTGGACGTTTCATGTAAAATAATCTGCTTTTTCTGCAGTTTCCACTGGATCCATCACGGATGTTGAAAGGCGTGCACTGGTATGTAAATAAGTGCTTCCTAACGTTTTAAACCGTAGTTTAGCTTAGCATTAACATGCTTCTTGAAAACAGAGGTGTTTTGTTTACACGGCACACTTGCATTGCACCCCAAAACACCTTTAGTTAACCAAACGAACAGATTTTAGCTGAACGGAGAGAAAATGCCGTCACTTTAGCTTCGTGTTGTCAGTTACGCTTTGAATGTAGCAAACATGTGTGTTGGTGTAGAATTCAGAGATGCCGGTGTCGTCGACCTACACCGGCGGTCTGGGAGCGTACCGGGGCGGGTACGTGTCACAAGTGCGACGCTCCCTGCCCAATATGGCCCATACCATGTTAATCAACGAGCCGGCCAAGATCTACCCGTACCATCTGCTCGTCATCACTAACTACCGCTTGCCAGCTGACGTTGATAGATGTAACCTAGAGGTGAGTAGGGGTGCGCGAAAACCACTGAAATAACAATTCACTTTTTTATGTTACAGAGACATCTTTCTGATAAGGAGTTTGAAGAGATATTCCAGTGTTCACGCGCCGACTTCTACCGGATACCGCAGTGGCGCCGGAACGAGATCAAGCGCCGCGCTCGCCTTTTTTAAAAACGATTGGTCTGCTTAGAACAGTAGAAAACATTGCTGGGCTTCAGAGTTTAATCTTTTTTACACTAAGAAGGCTAATTGCACGCGCAAAGTTTTGCCATAAGGTTGTTGGTTCAGTTCCTGATGTACATACGGATTTAAACCTTGAGGTAGCGTTTTTGGACGTTTTTGAGCAACAGACTGATGATGCATAGGCGCTGTAAGCTTATGGTGAAATTTTGTGGATTCTGCTAGGAGTTGGCAAGAAACACGTTATATAATTTATGTAATTTTAGCATTTAGCTTGTAAGCATTGAGGAAACAATAAGTATGCTGCTGCGATTTTTAATTAACGGAAAGTCGTCACCGAGCGAGCGGGAGCTGGGGACAGCTATGGTGACGTTTCGTTTCAAAGAAAAGTGATATACCTTGTTAGTACAGAGAAGTATATTTAAAATTAATCGGAACGGAGAATTGAAGGCAAACTGCAAATTTTTAATGACCTTGATAATAAATGACTACTGCTTTTATATATATGATGCTTAATATTTTTTGTAGATTATAGTACAGAGTACGCTAAGGAACACTCGGTCGTAAATTATAAATTATTTGGACGGTGTTTAGACTTGCTTTATTTGTATTTTGCTTGGGCTAGTCGAGTAGTTTTGGTACAACTGTTGCTATGTTTTAATATTTTTACATATGTATATTTTGTGTAATTCGTACTGATGTCTGTTGTTTTGAGGACGAGAAATTTTGTGTATTAGCATATTAGTTCAGAATTTCCATATTTGATGCTATTTTTGTAATTACCGTAACGAACTTAGACTTACTTTTACACCCATTTCATCGATGGACGCTGGCCTGCCCGCCCTGCAGTTGCAGTTAATACACACAATTTCGTTTTCGAGTGGCCGCCTTGCCAGCGCACTGCCTGCACATGCAGAGGCCAAATCACCAACGCTGTATAGTAGGGCTCTAGATGGCCACTGCATTGGTTGTCTACTGTAAATTTCTTTCCTGCTGCAATATATATTTATTTATTATAAACTTTAAGTAACTTTGCAACTGTGTAGCTACATAATTTGTGAACCGCACAGCTAAAGTTTCCAATAAATACATTAATATATCCACAACACACTTTTGCAGTTTGTATTTGTCTACCTTTTTGGTTCAGGTTATTGATTGTCGTTAAAAGCTACAGTGTAGCTGAAAATATAGTTAAGAACACAAGTTTGACATCGTTTTATATAGATTAAAAGATAGAGAGTGCCGCTTTACTTTTAATGACTATCAGAGATAGTATTACCAAAAATCATAAAATTATGTATATTAGAAACTTTGAGAGGACTTGTAACATCATGTTATCATGACGTTATGTGATATCATTTGTAGTGATGCATATTTGTACCTACTGAGGCATTATTTTAAGTTTCTATAAGTATTAGTAATTAAAGTAAAAAATTGTTGCATAGGAGGGCACCAGCAAAGTTTTGCAATACATCTTTAACGTTCGTAATCTTTCAGAATACTTTCGATTGGACTTTACTTCTATATCCTTTGAAACTAATCATCAAATTAATTCTTCCATTATATCCCTGTTGGAAAACTTTGCTTTAGGCTTCAGTGAGCATTTAAAAAAAATAAGTTTAGGTTTTTTTATGTGCTACATTACTGTAAATATAGTGATATGTTCCATTTTTAAACTTAAGCATATCGGCACAACAAAACACTAGGTTGCGTTATCTGCTAGTTTGTTAGGGCATAGGATAGTCAAATGGTTATGCTTGAATGCGGTTGTGTAAAATGGTACGAATTTCCATTGTAGGGATGTCTAAAACACACCTCTCCAAGTATAGGTCACATGCGTATTGGGACTTGAGGACCTTTCTGACAGCAGCAATGGTCCGTGACAAATGAAGATGGGCCTCCTGACCTTGGAGCGTCTTCCATACTGCAATTTTTTTAAACATGACTGTAGATAATGATCTCAACATCGGATCAATTTCCTCCAAACCAATTGATGCCCAAATCATGCAAAATTGGAGTGAAAAATTGTTTACTAGAAAGGTAACATTGCAAGTTCTTTTTACTGCTACAGTTCAGAAGCAAGCAACACCTATAGGTAATTTTGCCATGCAGATGTGAATCTGTCTTATGTTTTTGTCACAATGTGCGATCACTTGCACTATGTATTATTTGTATTAAGTTATTAAGACCTGCTGGGTTGTTAGTTGCTTCTTGCACTCTTTGCAAGAAGTTGGTTCTAATATTAGCCAGCAATTTCTGTAGATACTGTATTCTACTATAAAACTGCAGTACTAAGGATAATTTACAGTAACAAGATCACATAGTGCATATTCACTTACAGCTTGTTCCGAACATACAAAACAAGTACCAGTATGTTCATTCAAATAAAGTGAAGTGTCAATTAGTCTTGAGCCAACTATAAATGATCTTACCTTACCATGTTTGACATTCACTCCAAAAAATTTTGAATTTCAAAACTGAGGGTTTACTGAATGCAAATGTGACGCTGGCTCTCGTCAACGTTCATGAGATCTTTGTAGATGGAATAGAAAGGGGATGTTATTATTGAGCCATAGATATCTTAAACAATGAGAACATAAAGGGTCACATAAAACTGTTCTTTTAAGTACATAATACTTATATTGCAAATGAACATCAGCTCATAAAAATACATGCAAGATTAGTGTGAAAGGTTGTGTAATCAGAAAAGTTAATTAAACAAAATACTTCAGTTAAATGTACTATAAATATTGAAGATAAGTGCAACTCTAACAAATTCTCTTTTGTTTTGTGTGGTAGTTATTGGAAACGTGAACACCCAGTGTTATTTAGATGTTTTGAATGTCTGGCCTACTACCACAGTGACATATGAAGGCATGTCAATAGAAATTGATTACAAAGATGGATAGAATGCAGTGGCATAAACAAAAAGCATGTCTTATCTTACTAGTGATTAGGATGATGAAATTTTACTTACTTTGTATTTTTTTTAACTTTTTGGAGAGGTTTTTAAGTAAATCTATATCGTCTGTCTTTTATTGTTTTATTCTAGAACTTCACTATTATATTTAACAAGCATTGGGTCTGTAAGTCGCGTGTGTGTGTGCGCGCGTGTGTATGTGTGTGTGTCTTCATTCAACTGTTTTTAGGTCACTTTTCCATGTCCAAGTAAATCATGGTCCATGCACCTTTTTTTTCTAATTAGCACAAAAGCCTTTAAGTGAGTGCTACACAAGATCTGTGACTACAGAAATATTTGAAGACTCTTAGTTTTATCATAAATTATTATGACCCAAGAAACAGTAAGCAGACATACTTACCGGAATAATGAATATACAAGAGTCGTGGAGGAAAATTTTTTAGAGAAATAGATTAGAAAACATTCTAATAACGCAAAATAAAGATGACACGTCTTTGTACCTATTAAATGCAATAGTGAAGTTGGAAAATAATAGTATTAATAAACGAGATTTAGAAAACGACTGCCATAATATAGATTTAGTAAGAAACATCTTCTCCAAGAAATAAAAGCTGGGAAGGATTTACAAGGAAGGCTGTTAGGTTCTCTAGGAATTCACAGCTGGGAACAAGAGTGGCCGGTACAATATTACTATGTTGTTGCTTTTCAGGTTAAAAAAGAAAAATTGCACCACATTGTGACTTGCAATGAAAAATGGATTTTTCATGAGAATCTATAGGGATTGGTTTATCCCAGTAAATCGTCGACCAGTACCATGCGACGAAATATGCACACCAGAAAAATATTTCTCTGCATATGATGGGATCAGTGGGGCGCCATGCATTTCAACCTGGTGAAACGGTAAGTGACTTATACTGGCAAGTGAAGAATGAAAGTTATTTTCTTTCAGGACACCGCACGACCCTCAAAAAGACTTTGGACACGATCACTGACAAAGTTTGGAGGATTTTATCATACTTAGCATATTTGCCAGACTTCGCCTTTTCAAATGATTACTTTTGTCGAAGATGAAAAAAATATACTACAGCTGTGAAGCCAGCGTGGTTTCGTGGTTGAAGGTCGGGCTGCGATGCTGACGGACCCGGGTTTAATTCCCAGTGCTCTCTGATGCCTGGCGTGTGGCCTACTCGGTCAATAAAGATAATTGAATACCTGTGTTCACTCGAACAAGGGCACGGTGCTTGCCACATCGCTCCGCATTAGGGATAGTGTGCAACGACCGGACAGACAGAGCAAACATATGAGTCTTAACCTACGCGGAGCGTAGAGCCGTACCATTATTATTATTATTACAGCTCTAAACCAATCTCTTTTTTTAAACGGAATTCAGCTGCTCCCTGAAAGATGGTCCATATGCAATTCAGAATAAGATCGAAAATTAAGTTTCGCAACTATTTAACGTTGCATGGGTGTAGTATTTTTGTTTATTTTGGTAGTTTTTCTTGACACCTTGTTTCCCCATACTTGAAGCCCAAGTTCTCTAATTCGTTTGCTCTACAATTTTTGTTAGGCATCCTATTCTGAAGTCCAGTAACATTTAGATAGTAGATTCCTTTATTTATTTCACTGTTCGTCAATTTCTTTTTTTTTTGCTGTTATAACAAACTTGGGTTTCAGGTTTGATTGTTTATTTAAAAAAATTAAATTGCACCACTATACTTTTATAATTTATCTGGTGACGCTGTCGAATGGTAAATTACTCATTTGTTCTTTGCAAGAGCGCTAAATAAGTTAATTTGGAAATGACGTCATCATACTCGGTTTAGGTGTATTCTAGCAATTGTTTTCTTGTTCTTTTTTTCTACTAGCCTAAATATTATGTTCGATTGTATTCGTACAGGTGGGAAAGAACCAGAAAGCATGCTTGTGGACGTTATCAGGATTAAAAAGCCTAAATTTTTCTTCTTTGGGCCTAATAAGGTACAACGTTTTGAAATTTACTCAGTTGTTTCAATGCTTGTGTAATGACATTACTCTACTATATTCAGTGGATTAAAGATAAGGTATAAGTTGGAGAGTCTTTCTTTTGTTGAGCGAGTTTAGGAAAGATGAGAACTTAAAACGTTTGATAGAGCTTGAACAACACTATTGGCTTCCAAAATTATCAATAAGGGATTAACAACTTAAGGGAATGAGAGGAGAACTGAGATTCTTTTTCCCTTGACAGTAGAACGTTTTTGCGTCCGATGTGTCAAGAACTTTTGGTTGATGTGGGTGACGCGCGACAGTTACTGTTTCCCCCCTATATACACAGTACTATCTTTCTAGTGTGTATATTCGGGCACGCGGTAGAAGTTGGCAGTTCACATAAATAAATCTACGAGTTCCTTTTCTTTGGACTGCCCTAAAGAATCAATTTTTTATAGAAGGTTATAATCTATAGCAAGATATTTTTCTTCATGAATCTGGAGACCAACGATAGCAATATCGTAACAGCTGTTCTTTTTCCCAGCTGTAAGTTTATGGAGAACCCGACGCCCTTCCTTGTAAAATCTCCCCAGCCTGTATAAGTGTGTAGAAAAGTCTTGGCATGTTACTTTGAGTTTCTTTGTAAGTTTTGACTGTAGTTCTCTTCCAAAAGTTGTTCTAATTTCTCATCTTCGGTTGCTGTTCAGTAGGTTCGCAATGAAGCACATCAAAGCTTCCATTCTGGAACTGTTGCAACTACTTAACCTAGGAACTATCCCTCTAAAGATGCACAAATTATATTCCGGGCTTTATTAATTTTTTTTAGTTCAAACGCCAACTTAAGGCCGACGTTCTTCAACTCATTTTTTGCTGTTGTGTCTTACATGTTTACATGTACTACGGAGCAAGAACACTTATGTAGTGGTGTTTATGAGGGTGACAGATTGAATTAAACAATAATATAGT
Organism: Sinelater perroti; assembly: GCA_036346155.1. NCBI lineage: Eukaryota > Metazoa > Arthropoda > Insecta > Coleoptera > Elateridae > Sinelater > Sinelater perroti. Next base: position 51,071 of record JARFIY010000209.1, on the reverse strand, counting down.
AGATTGGATGTCAGTGGATTGTAACCAAGACATAATATTGCGGAAAGAACAGCTGTTGGAGGTAAATCAGACGGTAATAGAAAGTCAATAGTGATTTTTATTATCATACAAATCGTTACTAAAGAGCATTTTCAGGCGGCTTGGAAAAATAATCAATGAAGTTGCAAATCATAGTGAAGATGCTATATCATGGCAGACTGTTTACCTACATTTTGTATTTTGTAGTTCGTCTTTTACTTTGAACTACTAACTTGGCTATTTGGGTACTTTAATATCGTAGTGCCTTGTCATAAGACTGCATTTGCATCCTATGACCTTTTCTACATTATTACCTTCGTCATGGCCTCAGAACATTTGACTATCTTTATTGTGCAAAGAGGTTCAACCTCTTAATGCTTCTTTTTCTTTGGGATGTGCATATAACACCAAATTAGAAAATTTTTCGTTTTGTAACTCTCTTGACGATTTTCTTTAAACTGCGCGTGCTAAGTTAAGTAGGTGTTAACAGGAAAGTCTATTGTGACTTCAGATCTTAGTTATCTTAATAAGAGTTTGCTTTAAACTATTGTGACCCTATAGCAATGTTTCTATCGACAAAAATATTTCCACATAATTGTTGAAAACCTCACCTCCATAATCAATTTTATGATATCAATGCTTGTGCATCTTTAGATAGATCACCGTTTCAAGGTTTTGCGACAGATTTTGGTGGCCCAACCATTTCCTAGTATAATGCTTTTACAAGCAGAAAATTTTTAAGAACACTCAGCGATTTTGCTACTGTATACTTTCATATATTGTCTTGGTATATAAGCTTATTTCCAGTGCAACTCTAGTTTGAGTCTAATAGATTTAGACTTCTTTGCGTTTTATTTTTACGATAAGAACAGTTAAAGATAACAATATTATCTTCATTATAATCAATATCTTAATCCTTAGCCTTTTTTATGGATTTGAGTAGATTAGTCTGAGAAGGTTTTACAAAAATCTTGAATTTCTCAAAATTTATGAGCTCATCCATCATCTTATCTCGCTGAACAGATGAAAAAGTGTATACGTCTTTCTAGATCAGATACTTGTAATAAGTTTTATTTACTCCTTCTGGTCATTCGAAGACTTTGGTTATTATGTTGGTTTGTTTTATTTTGTTAGCCTCGGATCCATATAGTGCGCCTGCTGATATTCTTTAGCCAGAATATTTGGTGTCTTACTGTTCCTTTTACTTTTAGTTTTGCTTCTTATAATCAGTTTTATGGGTTCATATTTTGAGTCCGAAGTAGTCTAGTATTCTCTTCTTCACTATATCAGGAACTATTTGTTTATTTTCTTTTTTGTAGTACCTTTGTATTGATATGTGTTGCGTCCGTAAGGCCTTATACATTCTTCTATAATACCACAACTCAGAACTTTCTATTTTTTCTGTGTTGGTTCTGTAAAGGTTCATGTTTTAACGTCATAGAGCAATACTGAGAATGTGTAAATTCTTCATATTGTAGTTTATATCTCTATGTTTATTTTTCTGTTATATAACTTTTTCATTTTGTTAAAAATAGTTCTTGCTGTTTCTATCCGGCGTTTTATCCCTCGTACGATCCCATTGTTCGTTAAAGGAACAGTCTAGGTAGGTTGTATTCTGCATCCTTTTGATTAAATTACTCCGTTTACATTCAATTTTTTGCTGACTATTATTGTTTTCGTCTTGTTGCTGTTGATTCTTACTTTATATCTTTTACATTATTTCATGACTCTCTCGAATACCTTATCATTTGGATATCATAGGTTGTTAACAATTTGTCCATTTACTACAATTTCGTCGATATTTAACAGAGAATTTTTGAAAAGTTTTTTTGAGGAAATGTTGAATAAGATAGCCGATAAGACGCAGACTTATGGTACTCCTCGTCTAATATGTATCTCCTTTGAGTTACCTGTACTTGTTACTGCTTGTTGTACCCAGTATACATTAGTAATGATCATTTATTATGTATTTTAGTTTTGGAGTATCTCTGTGTTCGACCATGTTTAAAGTTTTCTCAAAATCAACGAAGAATATGTAAATATCACCCTTCAGAGCCACAGGTTTTTATTTTTAACTTTATGCTTTTATTGTGACATTGACGTGGTTCTTTGAAATTGGTTACATTTAAAGTTATCGTTATCATAATATTTTCTCATTCAATTATAATATAGTGTTGAGGTTATTTTTTTATTTAAGCATCATCATCATCATCTCTAGCGTTTAAATATTTCATCTCTGGATATACGCCTCTCCAAGGTGTCACCATGCCATTCGATCCGCCGTCGCTCCCATCCGTTGTGTCCCTACGATCTTATTGATGTCGCCTCTCCATCTGGTTTTCGGTCTTCCTCGTTCCCTTCTGCCTGTCCTGTTATTTAAGCATGTCATTATCAAATTTAAAGACTGTCCACTCTATACCTCTGTAGATTTCATTATTTATTACCATATTCATTTCCATTTCAACTGTAGTCTCACTACTTTATTCTTTAAGTGGAAGATCGTTTTCTATACTGATGAAAACCTGACAAGTATAGTTTTGGGCCAATAACGTGTACTGTGGGAAACGTGACATTTGAGGTTGCGAAGGATTGCTTAAACTATGGATTGTCGAATGCTGTTGTGTTTATCAGCAAGCAAACCAGACGAGTAAGAGTTTGTCGTAAAATTCTTAAGGAGAAGCGCCATCTTCTCTCACAACCATCTGTTTGGTCTTTATTTTTTCGCACGCATAATTTTGTTTCTCACTGTTCTACAAATAAAAAATTTGCAAACTGTGGAAGTGCCTAATATTCTCCAACGAAAAATTGGTTTTGTTGGTGAATACTAAAGTTATGTAATCAAAACTATTCAGGGAGCTAGAGTCAATATTGAACAAATAAAATATTTGAAAACATCCAAACTGATCCTACAACGTAAAAAATAGTAGACGTGGAGTTACTCTGGAAGTTCCGAAATGTATCAGATCCTGAAAATTATAACGATGTGCCAGTTCTGCCAGCTGTTCTGAACAGATTTATGCAGAAAAAAATACAAACCAAGCCACCTGCATTCAGTTCTGATGATACTGGAAAAGCTAAGTCGCCAAGAAAAGAAAAACAAAGCCCTCAAATAAAGACTGGAAAACCTCGAGAAACAGATTAGTCGTGAGTCTACCTCAAAAACTCGAAATGGCTAATCTACGTACAATAATACCACCTGTACGAGCTTAGTATCCTGTTATATAATAATATAAAAAATTAATATTTGTCTCATATCTGAGACACAATATGCAAAAGAAGACTTCCTGAAACTAAAATATATAACAATATATAGAGGAGTCAAAGTGTCGCTATCTAACAGGACGAGGTACTTAAAAAACAAGCAGCCAAATATCCAAGTGACTTTGGTCAAAAGTAATACCAGGAAAGAACGAATCTTAAAAAAGAAAATTGCCGAAATTTTCTCCAAAATTTCTATGAAAAATTTATTCTTGGAGTACCACACATGAATGGAGTGTCAGTACAACCACTATAAAGGAAGTGATTTATGATTGTGGATGCACTCTATAGGAAAACGAATGGCCTACTGATACGAGTAGGAGACCAGATTTATCTTTTTATTTTTTTATTTTTAAGAACATTTTGTCAAATTACATCGAGATCAAAAAATACAATGATTTAGAAGAATTTTAGTTATATTTAGCAAAGACTGCCTAGTTGAATGAGTCGCTGAAAACTCCCGAATTGGAGGTAGAACAAGCGTGGGGATCTAAATCATACATGTCAAAGATATTTAAGGATAATAATTAACCCAAAGAAATTTGGAAACTGCTAGCAAAGAAGAAAGCCAGAAAGAAATGACAAAACACTAGAAATCCGAGCGATAGAACCGTTTTAAATAAATTTTTAATTATAGTTAATAATAAAACAAGAAGTCCAAGAGTGAAAACAGTCTTCTGCATACAACTTTTTGAAGAACTTATTAACGACTTGACAACAGTTTGGAAACAACAACCAGCGATAAGACATGAAGAGCCTATCCAGCCAATCACCCCAAAGGAAGTAACGAGAGAGACCACGGCCAACCTCAGTTCCAGTAAAGTTGTAGGTTTTGACCTAGTTAATGGCGAGATGTTAAAGAAACTACATCTAAAGGTGATAGTAAAAATAAGAACCTTAATTAATAGTACTCAGAGTAAGATACGTGCCCAAAGTCTGGAAGTGCGCGCGGAAGTGATCGTGATTCCGGAATCGAATTATCGTCTGAAGAGAAAAAAGTGCGCGGGATCGTGTTTCTGGATGACTGATAGATTCTTGTCTATGTAAACAAATGACCATTAAACTTGCTTAAACTGTGGTTGCCTTAAGGTATACACTAGCGACTTGACTAAACGAGATGAAGTCTTAGTAGGTATGTTTGTAGACGATCATGTAGTTATGACGACAGACTTAGATGTGTATAGAACGACTAACAAACTCCAAAAAGCTCTGTATAGTGTAAATGGTTGGGCTAAAAAATGGCAGATTAAAGTTACTTAAGGAGCACATGAAGAAAAAGCCCAAATTACAACTAAAATAAAAGAAGTTCTGTTAGTTTTTTAAAGAGATATCTATTCTACTCCTTTATAACAAAGTTTTGCTATATAAGCAAATTTTAAAACTTGCGTTAACCTACGCTGTAAGGGTACACTGTCAGCAAATGAACAGACTTAATATTTGCTCTAAAAAAAATGCGTGCTTCATGCTACGTTACAAACACCGCGATTTGCAAGTGGAAATAATCACAAGTGAAATACTAGATGCTAAGTTCTTTAAACTTTGGTCTATATAAAAGAAAACTCTTCTACATCTCTTTGTCTTATTGCCATTGACAGTTAGTAAAGCAGGTACCAAACTTTTTGCAACCTTAAGTAATGGTTCGTATTTATCGGACCCCTGTCTGGTTGCGGATAGGCAAATTCCAAGGTATCTGATCAGTGTCTGACACAGTTAACTACTTTGGGAAGAGTGGTTATAAACCTACCGCTTGCAACGACCCAGAGAGGCCTGAACAGTTTAAAACCTGCAAATGGCGGATAGTAAGTGGTCATAGCAGAGCGGTTTAAAAACCACAATGTGGTTTAGATAAAAACCATTTAGCGGAACAGCTAGTAGGAAGTCTTGAACTATAATACTGCTAGGTCCAAGACTGGGGTCAATCTGTATAGATCTCTGCTTTGGATTTAGACGCGAGAGGCGATAGATACTCCTCTTCCCCACTTAAAGGATTGCATAAGAGACAACCTAAACCCAATACAAAGGTGTTAAAAGAACATGATCATCAAAACATAGTATCTCAGGAAGCTTTTGACTCAGAATCAATGGGAGCACAAGCTATTAACCTGCGGCCCGTTGTGGACCAATCCATAGAAATATTAGTGGAGGGAAAAACCCTCCGATGACAAGCAGCTGCTGGGAGAAGGGCAAAAAGAGGCTGTTTGGGGTTCGGCGAAAGAAGTTTAGTAAAGCTAAAAAGATTGCGGTAGGAACATAATAATTTGCAAAAGAAAACGCCAAGGCGAGCAAGTATGAGAAGGGAAAAGGATCTAAAACGGCCCGGTAGGACTCCAAAACCTCGCCACAAAAAACAAACCCTGGAGCATATAGATGTAGACTGGTACATACAGTGAGGCAGCTAGTGGACTCGAGATGGCAGTAATAGAGAGGCGCCGTTCGAGATAGCTCTGAACCAGGAATAAGGCGACCTGGTTTAAGAAAAACTTATTGAAGCAATAGACATACTTCTGCTGGAAGCAACAGTGAGTTGCAATTCAAAAGGACAACGTTTAGCGGAAGAGTTTTGTGGATGATTTTGCACTAACGCAAACACCAAAGACTGGCCCATGAGGACGATTGGTGGCTTGGGTTGACTCTGGGAGACCGTGGATTTGACTGCTTTAGTCCAAGGATCTTTTGAAGAAGCCCAGGGCGCTATTTTTTTTGCCTGGGCCGGAGATGCAGGAGGAGCAGACAAGAACACGCCCAAGGAGACAAAAGCCTGCACTAAGAGTGGGAGGCTGGTTTCTCCTAAATATAAAAGTAGAAAAGGAGGCAACTCCGCTGAGTTTAGGGATTTTACTTTCAGGATCTTAAAGGATCCCAGTAGTGGAAATGGCGTTCCGATGCGTCAAGTGAACTTACAGCATGGTAAGGCAGCTTCTGCGGTATTTACTGTCTTTCAGGGAATGTCTGACGTGCCCGTTATTCAAGAATCCCCAGTAAACAAAAGTAAAGTTAGAGGTCGAGGAGGAGTTAGACAACTGATCTGCAGTAGCCCTCGGAGGTCCCTAGGACCTGCATTATAATCAACAACACAATCTTAAAGGGGCGAATAGAACAACTAGGAATGGCAGGAAGCTGGAAATTGGAACACGGCAATGCTGTGACCTCAGCTAAGATTACTATCCTCAAGTGAAAAGGGAGTTTAATAGGAATGTGTCTTGGTGAAATGAAGATCTTGCTCAAAAACAGCTAAGAAAGATTTTTATGAGAGTTATAAAATTGTCCTAAGTGAGTATAACAAGGCATTGAGCAAATCTAAAAGAGGCACGTTTAGGAGGCACCGTGAGGAGGTGGAAACTATCCGAGAAAGTGCCAGACTCCCAAAGGATCATCTTTAAGTTCTTTGAAAACAGAGACAGGAAAATACGCCGTCATAAACTCAACTACTAAAGGGGGCATTTTTGCAACAAATTAATATTCTTTCTTAATATTCTATCTGCATACTTGGAATCGTTACAAGCATAAGATAAATTCATATTTTACAACTGATACGGCATAAGTTGTAACGCATAAAATGTTCTATTATTAGCTAATTTCTGCGAACGTTGCCATCAACAACTGTAGGCTTATCAAGGTAAAGTTAAGCTTTTCTTGGTAGCCCTACAAAAATATTGTTATCAATCGCTTGTGACAAAGTGATAAAGTCGCTGGCAGTGGCGTGGGATTTACGGTTCTAGTGATAGGATTATTAACTGCTAAATGTAATTCTTCTTAATGTAATTCTTCAATTATGAACTTGGAAAAGATGACTTTTCTACAGTAAAAAGATTTGACTCAAATAGTTTAACTAAATTTATGTATGTAGCCGCGCATTTTCGTGTTAAAGAAACGCGCCACGTCTTTACTTCCCCTAGCCGTATTGCTGAATACGTCAGCAGAGTCGCTTTAGTTACTTTCAGTATTATTTACTGATATTTCACGAGACGGCAGCCAATCCACCAGCAGAATTCTCTCGTGAACTCAAAAGATAATCGTCATTTGTTTTGAAATAAATAATTCCATCCGTGGATTCTTGGAATGGGGTTTTCAATGAGCTGCTATTGCGTAGGCGTTTTTTAGAGGTCTTGTGACAAAGTCATGATTTGTCTTCTGTAACCAGACACTCAAAAAACGTCTCTGTATAGCTGCAGCAACTATACTTCCATGTGTTTCTGCTTCTGTTGTGGTTAGAGTATAGGGAACTGATGCGAATCTCATATGGATGTCAGAATCCGTCATTCTATTTCCATTAACAATAAGAAACCACACCGCCCATCGCCGTCCACGATTGTTTGGTTTCGTAGTTTTCCGCTTTGTCCACAATTGCACGAATAACTCACTCTTTTCTTCTGTATGTTTCGCCAATGTCATGACACTATAATTTGTCTTATTTTAGGCACCAGGTGTGTATTTCAAGCTACGACACATCTGGAGTTGTTATTGCAGACTGTTTGTTAGAAAAAGTTGACTAGTCCTGTCGTGAGGAGTCACATGAATCAACTGCTGCCTATCTCAACGATCTGCGAATCGCTGCTCTGAAATTTGCATGACAAGGATTTCGTTTGGTAAATTGTATAGTATATAGTTGAACCTTAGATAAGTGGTGGAACTTACGGCCTAACTTGTAGCTAGACCAAACAGATTTACCAAGGTGGCAGCGTATTCTTCTGTAGCAATACCCTACTCCATACACTACCAAGCAGATTTGAAAACTCCATGCCACTGAATTATTGCCGCAAAGTATTTATATCCAAGGACAACATGTGATACCAGTGAGGAATCGAATAACTTGCCAAATGTGAGTTGGAACCGTAAAATCTAGTTGTTTTTTACTTCGAAGAATAATTTTTGTTGTTATAGTTGGATTTAAAGTTTAGCCTAGAAAAAAATATTTACGTTAAGTAATCGATCATATTTGCTACACTTGTTATTAACGTTGGCGTTCATTTTGTAGGGTGATGGCATGGATGGTGGTGGGCCGCATAGGTCGCTTCGCGGAGAAATCAAGATCTTGGGGCGTTTGCCATAAGCGTTTTTATTGATCGGATAGTAGTAAAGGTTACGGACGAAGGGGTTGCCGCTCTACTATATGCTGTGATAAATGTCGTGAATGTTGAGGGAAATGAATTCTCAAATCTCATGTCAGCATCACGATGGAGGTTGTGGTTCTTCACGAAATTTAGGGCGTCAAATATGTATTTTAAGGTCCAATTGTAGTTGACCTGTAGTTTGTTGACATGCCGCATATGTCATGATACAGCGGATAATAGTCTTATACATCTTGTTCATGAGCTTGTTTCGATTGGACGTTCGGCTTTGACAATGAAGGGGAGAACCATTTGCTGATTTTGCCATCTTTGTCTTAGTGACAGATTTATCGATGTATATTCTTTAGGTCAGATTTCTGCCCAGAATCAATCCTTTTAGGGTATCTCTCTTCTAAAGCTCTTAAGATTCGCCGTGAAATGGTTTCTTGGGGAAGAACAAGATCGTTGAGCTTTTCTCTGGGTTGATGCTTATTTTATACTTATCTTCTAGGTCCAGTTTCTTCTTAGAACCGTTTTGTCATCAGAGCTGGTTTTAGAGAGTGAGTTTGGCGTACTGGACCAGTGCAGTAAATGGCGTCATGCGAATGTACAGGACGGAGCCTTGAGGGACGCCGGCTCTGAGCACCCCTTTGATAACCTCGCGACACTGAAATTAATTCGGAATTTCCTTCTGGAGCAAGGACCGGACAAGGTGGCTCATCAGCAGATGAATTACAATGGTGGTTATCTTGTACACTATTTTGTGCCAATAATATCGAGGAAAACTACAGCTGTTGTTTGCTGATGTGACCCACTATCTTGAGAAGCTGGAAAGTAGTGGAGCAGCCAAGTGGAATCCAAATTAACTTTCTGAAGTCAGTTGGAGGTCTTTGACAACTATTTTCGGGAGCTTGTGGCTCTCTTGCTTCACTAGCTTTCCCACAGCTGATAGGCGACATCACCCCATAGTTCTGGAAGAAGGTCTTTGATTTTCCAGATTTGGAGAGCTTAATGACGCCCGTCATCTTCCAAGGACTCAAAAAGTGGCGAAGACAGTGGATGGTATTGGTGATGGTTGTGACACAGACGATTTACTTTTTCGGGAGAGTCTGTTGCACGGAGTTTGCTGTTCGGACCGGGTATCTTGCGCAGCTTGAAGGCTTGGATGAGCTAGAGGACTTTTTTGTATGTCGCTGGATTCAGGTGGTTGTAGAGCTCCTGCTCTTGAAAACCATCGATGAAGCAGTCGACGCGGTTGAGTTGGTTAAGGTCGTCGTCGTAATTGAGATCACACTGACGCTTCAGGTTGACAGGTTCCATAGAACCTTGACGATTTTTCAAAGCTTGCTCTTCCAAACGGCGTTGCAGTATTCTGTGATGGTAGTTTTGACTTCTGGGATATTCTTGCTTGTCCATCGGGTTTAGGTATCGCTAACCGATTCTTCTCTTCGATCCACTTTCAACTTGGGAGGTAGGAGGTTTTTTATTTTCAGCTTAAAAGGGGTTTATAGTGAAGTAGATGGATTTCTGGGTGGAAATCGTGAGGTGGTGCATCACCTCCTCCAGGTCTTCGCCAAAGTGAATGGTAGGGAATGTGGTCTGCCTCAAGTAGGCGGTGAAGAGTAACCAAGTAACTTTGGAGCAGAAGGAAACTTCGTTGGCTCCGTTGGGGATTATCCGAGTGAAGAGAAGTGTGTGACGCTGAGATATTAATGATTTGGAAAAATAATTGTAATAAAGTGGTTAAGAACTCTTTATCAGAGAATTCTTATAATAAAAATGTCCCGTAGAGACTTGAACGGCCGACGAAAAAAATTCTATGGTTATAAATAGTTAAATTATTTAGTATTGACCAGTTTGGTTAATTAAAGTGGCTAACAGTTCATCTTACTCATAATCAAAAATTATGTCAAAAAGCAGACAGAGTTTATAGATCGCCCATCAGCCAGTTTCATAGAGTAAGATGGTTAAGTAATGTTCAACATAAATTGTTAATCATAAAACTGGGGGATAATAAACAATAGAAATTTACATTGCACTGCAGCTCCAAGTTTGTTTTCAATAATAAACACTGACCAATGCATTATTGATATTAAACATTTTTGTAATAATATTGTTAAGCGGCAATAATTACGAATCACTTATGTATATTAAAAAGAGGCAGATGATAAATTATATAAGTTTATACTGAACAATGAACAATGAAACCTGCCCTGTAGTTACATTTCGCTATGGATCATTATAGAATAATATGTTATCGATTGATTTAGTAGAATAAAATGGTTAATCAGCGTTTATCATAGATCGCTGATGATAAAAATGGTCGGAGGTTTGTATTAAATGATCAATATTGTAGCTACATTAGGATCATTTTGTTTATAATTAATGTAGACTAATTTTCACAAATAAACTGGTTAAATACATCATACAAACACCTTTGGCGGTCGTAAAGTACATTCTCCTTCTTCTAACGGGTCAGACTAGCCACCTGCCCGGGGTACGCCCAACATGGCTCATAGTACTACACGAAATGTGTAGTTAGAAACAGGCTAATAGCCTATATAAGAGTAGAAGAAGAAGAAGAAACTGGTTAAATAACGCTCGTCGCAGATGGCTCAGGATAGAGGTCATGAGTGATGATGCATAATAAATATATGCTGTGGTTTGCCGCGACACTTGGCCTTATTCACGTGCCGACACGCACTTGTTCGCGGTGTTCTCTGAGCACCCACTGACCAATGCTAAGATCGGGTAACTAATTTCGGCAGAGGATGGAGTTAGGCAAGCCAGTGTAAATGGTTATGACGATGACCGGCAGAGGATGCGGATCTGGGACTGGTTTTTGATTAGAAAGTGAGGAGGGCAATACCCGCAAGGGCCCAGAATTACTCGCCTGATGTTGGTGTGGCTTTAGAATTCTAGAATAGCCCCTCTTCTACTCCAGAATTCTTCTACTAGAACTAGAGACTGTTAAAAGAACATCATCGAGACTATTCAAAGTATGGTAATAGCGTAGAGGGTATAAATTTAATTACTTCTGTCATATACAGTAGTCCAGAGCAAGATACAAAGCAAAATAAGTGAAGAATTAAAAATGGCTGAGTAAGAAAGGAAAGCAATAAGATAAGACCGGGATAATCTTACCAAGCCACTGGATCTCGATTGGTGTAGTGATTTTTTTAATAATGCTACCTTAAAAACTGGAAAAATCACACACGTAGAAATACGAGACAGTTTAGCGGTTATTATAGACATAGAGACTGGAATACAGAATAGAAGAATTAATAATCAGACACAATAACTAAAGGTTTACATAAAGGGCAAATAAAGTATGTTGTTAACCACTGCACTATAAACAGCAGAAAATGTTGCAAGACTTAATTAAACATTCTCTATCTTTTACAGTATAGTGTGGATAAGAGCAGTATCAACGATATAGCAACTCGTTAGTAAACAGATGGATCGTGGATAAGGCAGAAAGGTCAAAGTTACAATACATGTGGATGTCTCTGAAAAGACCAATACTAAGATTAATATAGTAGGCCGTAAGTGTAAAAGCAAGTAAAAGTTAAAAATTAAAGAACACAAATGACAGCAATGATGTGGTAGTTCACATTGCAGATATAGATGAAAATGCTAAAAGGCAGAAGTGACCTATAAAAGGACCTAGTGAATGGCGAATGGAAGTCAAATTATTTACGTTGCTATTAAGAGAAAGACACCTAAGAGAATGGCTATAAAGTAGATCACGCAAAATATCTATTGGAGTATATGGAGAAACGCGAAGGTTCTAAAATATGCCAAAACCTGCAGTTAATGAGATTTAAAGCAAATCTTGGACTAGGTACAAACGTCTATAATGTAACATGCGCTAATAGTAGAGAAATGATGTTGGTCTGTCTGTAACGAAAGCAGTTTGCGTGGTTGAGAGTAGACTGAAAGGCGCATGGGTAAAGGAGGGCAACTTTGTTGCAATGACTGAGCGAGTACCTAGAGTAACGAATCTGCGTCAAACAATTCAAAAGGCTTTTGGGGATGACGTAATGAGTGCAGCACAAATAAAGGCATCCTACAAATGATTCAAATGTGGCTAGGAATTTGTTAAAAGCGATCTACGTTTTGGAAAACCAACAATGAGTTGTGCATGAGAAAATGTTGAATCGGCGATTGACCGTCTGAAAACTATAGGACCAGCTACGGATCGAAAAATTAAATTGTGTGAAATTTTGGCGATCATTTTTGGTATGAAACGTATCATGGTTGTTCAGCGGCTGTTGTTACCAGCGCAGACGGTTGCTAATGATTGCTTTAGGCTGCTACCAAGAAACCATATTTCTTTAAGATGGAACGTGGGTCTGCGGCTACAACCTAGAAACAAAGGCTTAGCTGTTTCGATAGGAGTTTTCTAGTTATCACTGCTAAAGAAGGTACGTAAAAATCGTACTAAGTTCAAGACCCGGCGTGCTTATTTTGAAGAGGACTACAATGTTTCTGCATCGTATACAATTTCTACTAAATACATAGATTTTTTTGTTACTGTAATTATAATATTTTGTATTGTGTGCTATGATACTTGCACACCAGACCACGTATATTTCTTAAATCAAAAACATAGGTGTGAATGGTACCATAATAGGTATGCATTAAGTTTCCAAATGTGTCTAGAAGAGTACAAATAGAGATAAAACAAACCCCAATTCTTTAGACAGTTAAAAAAAACAGTAGAAGGTATATAAAATGTATTATTACGGGGTAAATGTGTTTTAAAGAGGATATCGACCAAGTGCTGTTCCTGATTTTCGATACATGTTTGGAGTCGTTTTCTGAAATTCTCTATTACCCTTTTCAACATGTGTTGAGGAAAACTTTGGGCTTGGAAGATCCTAAGACCATGTTTGTAAACCTTGGCCTTGAAATATTCCCATAGGAAGAAGTTACACAAGGCGAAATCTGGTGAGTGGGCTGGTTAAGTAACCTCACCACGTTTAGAGATTAGATGTTCCGAAAACATCTCACAGAGTACTTAGAACAAAGCCCTTCTCATGTGAGCTGTGGCTTCACCCTGTTTATAGTTGTAGTGCGTAAAATTGTCGAATAAGTTTCAGAAGTGATATCAACACATTGATTTCAAACTTTATTCACCAATACCAAACATATTTTCTATGGAGAAGTGATTAATGGATATCTCGTGGGTTGTTATTACTCCAATAATGAAAGTTTCACACTTAGTTGGCAAAGGAAATAATTGCGTCATGTGGCACATTTTCCACACATTTCCAGGCAGTTTTGCTAATCATTGTTGGAAAGTTGCTTTTCAACAATCATTTTGCATAGATGAAAACGAATGTCTTGGTGCAAAATTTACTATACAGTACATGTTTGCATCGAAGACTGCAAAATGGAACGTTCACGGATTTCGAGGTCTTCTTTCTCTCCTTTCTTCTATTAGACCAATATTGGAAAGTTTATTTACAACAAAATTAATTTTTTATTGGAAACGGAGGCCCAAGGCGCAAGTTCAAAAACCATTTGTATGGCGACAACATATTCATTGTTCCGAATGTACGTTTCTATAGAAAAAAACTCTCTCTTCGTTCGTCCATAACGATAATAAAGACTCGTTTCTGCAAAATTTTCCAACTACCGGCATTTAATAAATCACTTTCTTTCTCCTCGAACGACCCTTTGCTTTATAAACTTTCCTTGAAATTGGGAAGGACTTTTGCCCTATTCTGCCTAAAAAAGTAGCTAAACTGATGTATTGTAGAACTAGGGGAAACAGAGAAGGACTCATCTTTGGGGATAGTCGATTGGAAAATATGAGATTCTAAAAATTTCAGTTATCATCAGGACGTATACTTTGAAATATTAAATATCATACCCACCAGGAATAGGGAGAAGTGTACAAGCAAGTTTTTAGAAATAAAAAAAAGATTCAAAACAGGATCAAATAGAGCTTAGTGCGCGTAGTAAGTTTATCAGAGAGACATTAGAGGCTTGGGTGAGAAAAGAGTCATGTACTGGTGGAACCAAGAATTTGCAGAACTAAAAGCCAGATGATTAGATAACAGAATATCAGTAGTTTGTTCCAATATTAAAATAACAACGACTGTAGAAGAGAAGAAGAAAGCTATAGATCAATTAAAAATTTTTCACGGAAAAGATCATATTTGAAAAGATTATGCGATAATTTTAATATAGGAGGATAAAGAAGAAAAAAAGCAAGTAGTAAAGATACCTTTTTCAGTGTTACGGATAGTTTGGAAAGCATTGAAGCTAAAGGAAGTGTAGCATGTTTTATGTCAAAAGCTAAAACAAGCTGTTGATAGCAAAAAAATGAAAAAGCACCAGACTCGGGCAGGGTTTTTGCAAAAAATTATCAAAAAATTTTAATGGTTACCTTAACACAAGAATTAAAAGTAGCTAAAACTGTATTGATTCCGAAAGAAGGTAAACGCTTAGAAGAATTATCGTTGAAATTACTAAATACAATTAATAACACACAATTTCCGGAAGCAGCGATAGAAACAGTTCATGGTTAGCAACTTTAGGTCTGAAGAATTCATTGAATGCAGTAAGTCGTAGACAAATCGTACGAGAGTTGTCAAACGGAAACACTTCTCAAAACTTATTCATATCGAATTTATCCAATTAGACCTTATATGGTACAGGGATCCCACAAGGATTTATATTAGGTCCTGCTCTTTGCAATATTGCATACATAGTGTATAATGAACCACTGGGGTTAGTTACCTACCTATAATCTCTAGCTAACTGTAGGTACGTCGATGATTTGACTTTACGAGTTCAAGCAAATGGCAAATGTACTAGAGGAAAACAAAAATATCTGGATCCAATGGATGAAGAAACATAAACTTAATTTAGTACCACAAAAACAAGTTTTTGTAACAAAGCGCAAAAAAAGAGAGGATGTTAATTTTAAACTTATAGATACTGAAAAACGAAATAGTAAGACAGAAGAAAGGGAAAAATTTTGGACAGAATGGTGCTCAATAGAGGTGGTTTAGTCAGTAGTCTTATATGGAATACCAATATGGTTTAGAGTGTGTAACATCAAAAGATATGAAAATATTACATACTGTCAGGGGAGTTTTGCCGATAAAGAAGGGGGTGAAGTATATGAAGGAGCTAAATATAGCAGGGTTGATACAAAAAAGGTGAAGTGACATCAATGGAATCAAAATATCGCTTAGGATCAGCGGATAAATCCGTGGATTAACTGCAAGATAGGACGATAAATTAATACTTGACGTAAGCGTTAACGAAATAATGTACAAAAAGGATAGAAAAGAACAACACATGAATGCACGTAGTATAGAAAAAGAGATACGACACGGCATACCATTTCAATTACTTAGAGCGTTCAAAAATGATGGTTTTTTCCTCACTATTTTTTTTTATTATTTAGTATTATATTATTCATTAGTGTCAGTAGTTAAGCTGTTGAAAACCATTCTTTGGGTGTAGCACAGAATCACTTGTGAATAACTGATTGAAGCTAGTGGTTGGAGGAAAATTTTTTATTGTCTGGTCGTTCAGTACGTGCGGTAGCTTGGTGTACTCGAAAGCCTATAGAGTGGCGGCTGACATGTGGCCGTGCATTTTCACGTTGAAGCAACACGTTGCATCTCTCAGCGGTATTGCTGAATACGCTAGCGGAATATCTTGCTCTTATGAGGGGGGCAGTAAATTCAACATCCATATCTCCCCCTGATTCAAAAAGGCACAAACAGTTCCGACTATGGTTTTCTGGGGCGAGGGTTTCCTATATGTTGCCATTCACACAGACGCTTCTTTTCTTGATGTTTCATGCAGATTCTTTGAGCATCCCTTAGATTTCATCTGACCTTTCAAACAGATCTCTTTTTGAACTAGATTTAACCTTTAAAGTTGAAAATTTTCTTTAGACGTCTTTCTATTTTATCCCTTATTGGTTTAACTCCGGCATTTCTTCCGTTTACTTAGTGTTTAGTTCTGTCTCACTTTTTTATTGGGTTTACTTTTGCTCTTCCTGATTTTCTATGACGGAGTTTCTCACCTGTCCGATCTGTCTGTTGTCTGAAAGTTTCCGATTTACACTTTCCCATTTATTAAATTTCTTCAAATATTTTTCACCTTGTTTTTTGAGTTCTTTAATATCTTTATTTCTAATGGTTTCCAATAGTTTCATTGTAATATTATTTCTCAATTTGCTTTAGACCAATCTAGGAAGACACAGTATGACGCATCTGTACCGAAAAAAATTGGAAAATCTCTACCTGGATTTTGGCGTTGGATAGAGCATATGGAAGATAAGATCCCTAGAAAGTGTATACGGAAGCCCTAGTTCTGAAGAAGACCACAAAATGAAAGTTTAGTGTTGAAGCGGGATGACACTGGAGAAAAGAATGGAGTAAATTTGTAGGGAGTCTCAATATTTTCAAGTACTGTAATATTAATTAAAGAATAAGAAGAAGAAGAATATTTATTGCTTTCAAAGTAATTTGTTAATTGAGTTTTTGAGATTTTTATTTGGTATTATGTTTCATTTCACATCGCACTATGCGACAGTTACTAATGATATTTAATCTCTTTACCACCATAGCATCTGTGATAGTGCGTAATTTACTATATCTTAGGTCACTTCATTTAAACTTATCCATATTCAGTGCTCATTATCCTCGTCTTAGAAGAAGACGTTTAAAATGTACGCATCCGCAACAATACTTTTCTATAAAATTTTCGTGAAACTGTTATTTGACCGTTTTTGCGTTGAAACCGTCATTTGCATACTTGAACTTTCTTCATCCGAGTGATCTGTAGTTGAAGTCATGATTCATGTTCTTTTTAAATTTTAGTTTTTTAATGTAAGCACAGTGCATTTTTTTTTGTGGTTGTGTATATTTATCTTTTTTTGATTCTTCCAAACAGTTTTCACCTAGTGAAAGGATTTTTAGCGTCTATCGTAAGCACGCCATGATTGTTTATTATGCTTTGGAAATTGCACTTGCCGTACGAATTGTCGGATTAATCTAGAAAATAAGATGAACGATTTAGGTGAAAGGTACGATCAAGGTCAACGAACTTCAAGATGGCTGCTCCCTTGAACTTGAATATTGTGTACAAAGTATCGCAAAAGTAAACAAAACCAACATACTGTAGTTTTGCAGCCATGCTGTTTTATACAATTAGTCTAAAAAAACGCCGCATTATCGATAGAGACATGAACTTTCAATTTAATAACACTTTCAATTATAAACTTCCTTAAATGTCAAACAGCCGGTATGTACATTTTGAACGATCCTGTAATATATTTGAATCTACCCATAAATGTAGAGCACATTTGTTGATATTAAATACCAGAAGATTTGCTCATACTACCTTGTTTAAGTATCTCGCATCTTTCCTTGAGAAAAATAGGGGGAGGGAGCAAAAAAACTATAAGCACCATTTTCTTAAATAGAAGAATTTACGTCACTTAAAATAGATCTATTGGAAGATACGACCAACAATGGGGCTATTCAAACCCATGAAGATTAAGAGTCTTAGTGACTTTTCCACTCAAGTTATCTATGTTATGCCTACAGCAAAACTAAAGAATTTAACCTAGAAAAATCCAACAATAGCATCAGCTAAAAGCTATAAGGAAACAAGAAAAACAATAGAAAAAGGGCAGGAGAAAATCTCTATGTCTAACAGTGGATACACTTAGTACGTTGAAAAAATAATTGATCAAAACAAAACGACAGTGATGGCAGCAGGAAGATTTACGCGACGGGTTATTTTTACTGCTAACCACGAGTATGCGGTCTCCTCTGTGACCAAACATGAAAATATGGTTAAGAATTACATCAGGCAGAAAAACAAATAAATCTTGTCTATTATATATATCTAGAACTTTCCCTTTAAAAAATCAGAAAGTTTTTTTTTAATAGTGCGTTGAGTTGAGCAACTCAGATTATTTTTGACATCAAGTTAAAGGAATCCATTGATTACTATTTTTTAGAACGGAATATTATGGGAATTGATTGTACTTTTTGGGGTAGATTGATAGTCTTCTGTGGTCAGACACTAAAAGAACGTCTCCAAATGCACGCTATACAGCGTACCTTCACACGCTTGTGCTGAGGGTCATCTTCAAGTTTTCATGATGATGATATGCAAAGTTGCGCTTTGTCTACAACTGAATTAGCACCACTGCATGAAACTGCATCTACCTTTCCAGCAGAGCCATCTGATGACGTAGTAATATTGTTTATCTTTTTTTCAAAAAATATATAACCAACTTCATGGTAGTACAAAAAATGATAAAATACAAGAATTGCTATAATGTAATTCTTAACACGATTAATTCATTTATGAGGAACAAGTAATGTGAGAAAAGAAGTAAACAAAGAAAAGCATAAAAGACAGAGTAATAGAGACAGTGGTGTGTTTTGAAGATCTTCCCCCAGTATGGGATAAGGAGTAAATCAATTAGCTATTCATCCAGTTATTAACCAGTTTGATGGATTACTTTTTACAAAAAGTTTGCGTTCAGCACGAACTGGGCCATATGATTGATTTAATGATCATTGATCATCTAAAGTAAAAATATAAGAACAGTTGAATGGCTGTGATCTTCTCTTGACCAACTTGGTAACTTAAAATTAAATAAGAACCTTTCGCTAAGGTCACTTAGATGAAACGGTTAAGAGAGGCTTAACAATAATATCTAGCAGGGCTTAAAATATCCTCATAGATTTTTTAGGATTGTGCAGTGTAATTTGCTATCAATCTACGATAAAAAGTACAATCAATTCTTCATAAAATTCTGTTCTAAAAAAAGAAATGTAGTAATCAATGGATTGCATCAAATTGTAGCAAGTTTATCATACGCGGAAAATGGTGGAGATAATTAGAAGTTTTAAGTGAGCAATTGTCTGAACACATTGACTTTCCTCTAACTTGCATGTCGAAAACAATCTGAGTTGTTCAACTCAACGCATATTTAAAGGAAAAACTTTCTGATGATAGCGATAAGAAGTGAGTAATCCTCTAGGATTTATTTTGTTTGTTTTTCTGGCTGATGTAATTCCCAGCCATATCTTCATGTTTGGTCACGGTGGAAACCGCGTATTCGTCATTAGTTGTGAAAAATAACGCGCCGCATAAATCTTCCGGCTGCTGTCTCTCTGGTTGTCATTTCTTTTTAAATATTTATTCTTCCAATATCCCAAACGAAATCTGAGCTTTTATTGTTATATGTAGAGTTTCTGCCGCCTTCTTTCTCTGATTTGATTTCTTCCTGTCTTATTCTAATTTTTGGACACAAGCTAACCCTTAGATGATGTTAGTGTTGGATTTTCCGTGGTGAAATTGTTGTTTTGCTGGAAACTTAAATGGAAGAGATACTAAGACTCTTTTTAATCTTCATGGGTTTTAATGGCCCCATTATTGGTCGTATCTTCCAATACATCTATTGTAAGTTAAGTAAGTTCTTCTATTTACGAAAATGGTCTTTATGATGTTTTGCTTTGTCAACCCTCCTCCCCACTCAAGAAGATGTGTGGGGTACTTTTTTCTAGTATTAAATATCAGCAAATGTTTTCTTCATTTGTGGATAGTTTCAAAGGAGCCTTGTCAAAATTTGGCATTTGAGGAAGTTTGTAGCAAAAAATTTTCATATGTGTGTTAGATTGAAATTCGATATCACTATAGATGATATAGTATCAGGTTTTTCTGAGGAAAGAAGAATCATGGTTTAACTTGTAGTGTTGTGGTTATTGTCTACTTTTAAAATACTCTGTATTTAATACACAACATTAGGGAGCAACCATCTTGAAGTCTACTGATCTTAATTTAACCCATTGCCTAATTCGTTCATTCTGTATTATAGATCCAACCGTTAACACTCTACGCGTTCATTGTGAAGCGCAAAAACAATATGGTTTCCAATCGCCAGGATATGCTACAAATCCCCCCATCAGTCTTAGATGCGAATAGGTGAAAACGAATTGGAAGAATTGAAAAAGATAGATAAATACAACCAGAGATTGTGACCAACTGCTGCTACTACTACTACTACTACTGATTGATTCTATGGATCATAAAATGCCTTCACTTCTCTTAAGAGCTTTCTGTTTGTTTTTTTATAGAAGTGCGGGCCTCACCTGCATTTCACCTTCTGCGAGTATATCCCGAAGGACACAATTCCTACGACCCTTTACTTTGCATGGATGGTTGGCTATTTAATTCTTCTCGATTCTTAACAGACGTTATGCTCTTCAATTCTTTTCTATTTGACGGATTTTCTTTCCATCTTATTACTCCCACACTGTGTTTAAATTAAATAACAAAATTTAAAAAGAAGATGAACTATGACTTCAACAACAGACCACTTGGATGAAGAAATTTTAAGTATGCAAATGGCAACTTTATCGCAAGAACGTTCAAATAACAGTTCTACGAAAATTGCATGGAAAAGTATTGTTGCGGATGCATAGACTGTAATCAACAAAAGGGCACTGAACCTAGAGAAATTTAAATGAAATGATTTAAGATATCACAAATTATGCACTATTGGAGATGGTATGGTGGTAAACAGATTTAATATCGGTAGTAACTGTCGCCTACTGTGCTGTAAAAACAACGTAATACCAAATAAGAATCTCAAAAATTCATTCAGCAAATTGCTTTGAAAGAGATAAATCTTTCTTCTTCTTCTTCTTTGATTAACGTTACAGTATTTGAAGGTTTGGGATTCTTCTGCAAATTTATTCTACTCTTATCTTTTCAGTGCCATTCTCTTCCATCTAGTGAAGCTCTTTTTCAAAACAATCACTTCCAACCTACACTTCCTTGGTGTCTTATCCAAAGCCCAAACCCAGGTAGACGTTTTTCAATTTTGTATAGGTACAGATGCATCATATCCTATATTGGTCTAAGATAAATTAGGAATAATATTACAATCAAACTATTAAAAACACCAGAAATATAGATATAAAAAACTCAAAAAGAAAAATAAGGCTAGTAATATTAGAAGAAACTCAATAAATGGGAAAATGTAAATCGGAAACTTCTAAACAGGAGACAACAGGCAGATCAGACTGATGAGAAACTCTGCGATGTTGAAGCAGGAAGAGCAAAAGTAAACAATGAAAAAAGTGAGATTAAAAACTAAACAGTAAGTAAACAGAAGAAATACCAGCATGGGATAAAATGTTTTAAAGTCGATGAAAAATGACGAAACATCTGGATTGGCTTGTATTGAAGCTCCGATACTCTCACATTACACAATTTCTTCCGCTGCCCATCAGCTCAGGCGCCATAGCTTTTTCTATGTGGGGAGTGCATGGACCATAACAAGCAGTCAATTAACCAGATGAATAACCAAGCGTGGAAAGCCCTGAATGTATTGTATTTTGTTAGAAAGTTACGTGACGTTCATTGAGAACCAAAGTGCGTACTCCACTTAGAATTCCAAAATCGCAGATTCATGTTTAAATTTAGAAAATCGTTATGCGCCGTAACGATCGCACAATCAACGGCGGGAATCCCCTAGGCGAGCAGAACGTGCCGGTTTGTTATTATTCTGCAAGTACTATTCGCATCGTGTCGGCGATGAATAGCAACTAATCACATCAGAGCAGTTTGGCAGAATAAATTATTTCATTTAGTGCGCGAAGAGCACCTTCACAATTCAGTTTCGACTGTCTTGGAATTTTTTTTACTAATAGAAATAACTGGCAAGGATAAAACGTATAGGGACAAATTTACCTCTGTAGTCCAAGACAAGATTCATCGTTATTGTATATAGGGACCCTTTAAATGAGTTAAAGACAGTCATATTTACTGATAATCCAGCAAATTTAAATTTTGAAAGTTCTCAAACGAGAAAACTAAGTAATGTCAGAAAAATACAATGAAGTTCATGAGTCTTGGTCACATTATGAGAAATAAGAGAAGATTCTATTTACTTTAGTCTATGGTAATTAGAAGAGCTTATCTTAAATGAAGAAACATAGTGTCCAAATCACTGCAGCACGCTAAAGTGACTTGTTTGGTGATTAAATTTCTTTGAATGCCATGACAGAAATTCTGCGTGGAAAAAAATTTAAAACCAATCAAATGGTGCAGTTATGCCAGAAAAAAAAATATTACACATGCATCAGTAAAACAGAATATATTTACTTCTGCTATTGCAGTTATTTAAAATGTCCTAACTTTGTCACCTCCTGGTGAGACTTTCTACCGAACAATCATTGATAGAAAAATAATCTTTATGGAATCTTCAACATTTTTCTCTTCGTTTGAATCAAATGAACATATATCTTATGAACCATTCTGTAGTGAAACACTTTTTCCCTTCTTCCTCATTTATCTTGCATCATTAAAGATACCTTGCTCTTCTTTCTGTCTCACTCTTTTTTTATTTTTTTCTAAAGTATGCGTCGCCTATCACCGGTGCATTAACGATAAGTCTCTATTTAGGCGTCGCCTTTGGCAAAACTGGTCAAATGTTGTCTTGTTATAGTATTCTCTGCATCTGACTGGATGATTGAAGAAAAGTATTATGGTCTGTTAGCAACTTGATGTTTTTGGACAGTGGTAATTTTGACTAGCTTGAATCGAATGCTTGGCGCCAATCAACAAACTCATAGTTTTTCTCTGAACGGTCGGTTCAGGGAATTGGAAATTGGGAGGCAATAGACATTTTTGACCGATATTGCAAATCTAATCAGGGAAGTTAAGATAACCATAGTTTCAGCTCCATAAAAACTCTTATTATAGAAATGTTGTGAAATAAAGTGTGATATCGCTTTCCTCAATGTTTAGGTCATACATCGAGAGTGCAAGGAAAAACTTAGAACTGAAAGCTGATACACAGAAAAGGGGAGGTAACATATTTAAAAAATAAACAAGGAAAGTAGATAAAAGCAAAACTCTGATTGTTTCTAGGTTATTGTTATCGAAAACGTCCAGTAATCTTTGCATTTGTTGCTACATCATTAGTTAGTAGTACGACATTTAAGAATGACTCAAATGGGCACATATTACACGTATTTATTGTTTAGATTTTTAACATACTGGGTCACATTCGGGATGTCTTTAATAACATTTTCAACCAAAACACTTTAGGGTATGATGATAGTTCGATTTTTTCAAAAACCTCCAACAGTTTGCAGAATATTGAGGCAGGTCAAAATTTGTTACCTCTTTTTAGGTTTTACAAACACGACTATGACCTTGAAATTCAAAGACCAAACGTATTAATCTGTCCGGATTAAGCTCAACAGATTTTGGTTTCTAATTTGATGTATATCAAAATTATGTTCGTTTAGAAGTAGAAGATTTTGAAGTACATTAATCTCTTCTGCTGCATTTCTTTGAATTAATTTTGTATTTTTTACTTTCTCCTAATTGCAGTATTATTTGATTGTCATCTTACTTAGCACAGAAATGTGAAAGCTTTCACGGCCGATGTTTTGGTGCATCTTGCAGTTAGTTACGGGTTGTTAGGCCGTGATCAGAGTTGTGGAACTCTTAATGTTTTGTCTATAATTGCGACGGACATCTTCAAAAGAAGATCTCTTAAAAAACAAATTACTGTATTCGTAGATATACTTGGCTTACAAGGAACATGGCTCTAAGTCCCTAACCTTTCTTTTCTGGGAAGCCAAATGGTTGATCCAGGTGTTCAGAAAGTCCTCAACATGCCAAGAATACCTCGAGGAACCTGATGGCGTTATGGGTGGCCATCATATTGTTGAAGGCTTCCAGAAACGCGGACGGAATCTACGTTTTGGAAGAGTCGTTCAAAGGTGGCCCAGCCTTGATGTTTTGATTGTGGTTGAATGTTTTTACAGTGGGCGCAGTGGACCAGGCTGCGGTCGTGGGTCAGCAGGAGCATTTTTCCTAGTTTCTGCGGCGTAACTTTAGCCAGCCAGAGGTCTTCGTTTGGCGGGGTGGCGGCTTGGGGTCTCCAGAATAGTGGTTCTCTCCGGACTTTGGACTGGCGCGACAGCAATGTCGCGTGTGTCCAAAGAGCTGGCAGTGGTAGCACTGGCTTATAATTTTCTCTCTGTGGCAGTTCTACCATAACAGCCATTGAAGACACCACGCACACAGAAAATGGCCTTGCCCTTATGATTCCGCTCAAGTGCCATAAAAATAAGAGACATTGGACGACGCTGGGGGATTTTCCTTATTTGTGAATATGGGAATATCGTTAGTGAGGAGCTCCTGCTTCATCTCCTCCTCGGTAATGTACTCTAGGAAGCCTCGTAGTAGGTGGTAATGGTACTCGATCTTCGCTTCCCTCAGGAAGCGAGTTAAGAACTGGTAATTGTCGGATGTAGCGGTATGGATAGATATTTAAGAGCTACATCAAAATAGAAACAGTCGTAAAGTGTAGCAAATAAACAAAACTACTTAGGGCGTTCGGCAATGAATGCAATCTTTCTCAAAACTCCGGTTATGTTGTACACTGAAAAGCGCGTCCAATGCATGTTAGAAGATAGGCTACAGTGCTACGTGGCGCCACCAGATGGTGTTACTAGAACACATAAAAGAAAATGCAGTGTAGTGTTGCGAGTGTAGTTGTGAACTAAACTGAAAAACATGGAAGCAAACGATCAGGGTCAGCGATGGTTTCTTTGGAGATTTTTTTTTGATATCGATATAAGGTTAGTGGCCGTGTGTGGAAACGCACCGCCGAGTCGCAGAAGCGAGTCTAGGTACGCTAAAGCTTGCTGTACCGTTCTTTGTGTATGCAGTCATATGATGGTTCTGGAACGAGACACCAGAAAAGAAACGCCTAATCTTCGTAGTAGTCACAATCGCGATTATTTATTCTAAAACAAATGGCGATTGTCTTTTGAAAACACGTAGTAGTTATCTCAAGATGCGTTGTAATATCTGACAATAATCCAACTACTTGTTTGCAGAAGTATGAGGAGGGCGACGAATTCACAAGTCAAAGTTTGAAGCTTTGTTGGCCGAGATAGAGGTCACATTGGACCAAACACACGTTGGTACTCCGAGTGTGCAGATCAGCTGGCCAAGGATGCGGCGGCAGGATCAGGACGAGTTAGAGACGATTTTATTTGGACTCGTAAAGAACCACTTGCGAGCTAAGACGAGAGCAAAATGGGAGTAGAAATAGCAAGCAGCAGCGGATATTTATTCCCACGGTTGGCACAGCGTGATAGAAGTGTCTTAACCGCAATACAACAAAAGAGACGGCGTGCGGTAAAAAATTCTCTTCCAACGAGTTTCAGTCGGCTGTCCACAAGTCGTGGGGTACCATACCCAAAGTATAGTTTGCAACAGTTTTATGGAAACTGCTGAGGCGATGGAGAACGTGCGTACACAATAAAGTGCGCACTAATTTCTTTCTATTAAAAGATTAGCGAAGAGAAAACAAATTGTAGTGCCAAATTCGCACATTTTAAAGTCACATACATGGTTTTACCTGTCGAGTTATGTAGGGGGTAGAAAAAATTCTCTTACCAATACCCAAGGAAGAGTATAAAACAAAATGTAATCCGATGGTGGTGGTGGTGGTGGGGGGGATTAATTTTATTAGAGGCCGGTAGTAGAGAAGTTTTGCCTAGAGGAGGCCTCAGTAGACAATATATCGCGGGCGAAAGGAGAGAGAACGTTTGTTGTTGAAACATACATTAGAAGTAATAGCTCTGTTGTGGCGATACAACGAAATTTTCAGATCTTGATGTTTTTCTCTACGTGTGTGATCGTACCATAAGGCACATTTTGTAGTAGATGGTTGTTGAACAAGAACTCTCCGAACGGGGCAACATCACATAACGCAGTTGTTCACTTTACTGTAATAAATAAAACTTTCGCTGTTAGAGTAATGAGTATCTACGAAAAATAGCGAAATGTTTGGTGTGGGATAAGCAAACTTGCTGTTATTGGCCCTTACTTTTTTGAGGAGAGAGGCCAATGTGATACTGTTGCTTCCAATTGATATGTGGAAATGATTCGATAATTTTTTATGTCGTACATTGTTACAACTGAAAACTTTTGGTTACAACAGAGCGGGGCCATATAGCATGAGCTTGGTTGCAAGTACTGTTCATGTTTAACGGGAGCGACAGCGATGGTCCGGATGAGTGGCTGGTGGAGACTTGACCGCCTACCCCGAGCAGCGCTATTTGGAAAATCCACTAGGTACGTTTGAATACCTTCAGGTGTTCTTGAGGGAGAGGTTGTGGAGAGGTAAGCCCGCCACACCTGTAACTACCTGAACCTCAATCTCCCCTGTCGGAAAACGACCCAGAGTACGCAAATCCCACCCAGGTAACCCCAGTGCGGAGCAGGAATCTCAACCTGCCCGCAACCACCGCCATGTTCGCTACCATCGTGGAACGTGTCGATGCTGCTACCATCTCCCTTGACGCTAGCTGAGATACCTGATGAAATGCCAGCCGTTCGCAACCTCTCTCAGGATACATCAACCCGTGCAACAAGTGGATGCTATTTCTGTCCAGCCCGCTATAGCGAACGACCACAGGTGACTGATTTACTTCCTCAGCGAGTCAAATATCGAGCACCACTTCCGTTTGCTAAAAGCTGATAAGCCACCCCGGGCAGTTACGAGAGGAGTTCCGGAGAATGTATCGGAGGAGGAGCTAAAGAGTAAACTTCTTAAAACGACTTCCCAATCTTCCTTTAGAAGGATGAACATGCGGACATGCCGCTCATGTTCCTGAAAATTGAACGATCCACCAAAGCGAAAGAAAATATTCCTTCCGAGAGGCATCCTCGACTTGCCGGTCACGATCGAGCATCCACGGAAGAGCAAGACAGAGAGCCAGTGCTACCGTTGTCAACGCTACTGTCGCGCTTCTCCGTGTTAAGTTCGGAGAAGACCACCATTTTGACGATTGCACGAAGCCCCGGACCGAGCTAGCACTTGCGCAAGTTGCCAGGGACCCATCCAGCTAGCAACTTCATTATTAAAGGCTGATGTCTTGCAAAGATGACGTGAGGGTCATCCTTGGCATGTTTAGTAAACACTGAACATGTCTGAGTCACCAACAAGCTTCCTTAACGGCACACCAATTTCTAACGTCAGGGCTTCTTAGATAAGAACAGTTAGGGACTTGGACTCAGGAACCTTGTTTGCCAAACATGTCAACGTTAACGTCAGATGTTTCCTTAGCACCTTATTTCTCAACCCAATGGCGTCGCTTGATAAGCCCACTTACTGAATCTCGTTCCGTGTGATTTTTCCCTATGGAGATGTTTCTAGGCTGAGGTTTATATATATCGCTCTTGGACCTTCTAAGCTCTCGTCAAGAAATGCAAATGAAGTTGACGGATGTTATCTTTAAAACACATTCAAATAAAACTTCCAGTTCTGTAGTTTTACCCTGTATAAAGGAATTTTGTGTACTTTTCATCGTTTTTCTTTATTGAGCCTAAAGAAGAGGGGAGTTTTTCCCACCCTGTATATGATTCTTTAATTCAGAGAAGATTAGTGTTTCGCGATACATCCACCATAACAGCTACATATGGGGAAATCCCCTACACTTGCATTCAACTGGATCTTAAGAATTTTTCTTTATTAGAAATTTCCAACAGGATGAAGACATTCCACATATTACTTTTTTAGCAACTGCGCCATTTTGAAGGGATTTTAAATAGTTTTCCTATGATTTGACGCCATTCCATTGTTTTCTATGGGATTATCTAAAAAGGAGACATTATTACAACAAACCAAGAACCACAGATATCTTGAAAGCAAACATTACTGAAGAAATTCATTCAGTGAGAACGAACACACTGACGAGGACTTTTCAAAATGGTGGTCACTTCCAGCGCATGTTATGGTGTCATCATATTTTGGTTCAAATTGAGTTGTATATAGTACCTTTACTGATATTAAAATTATTAAAGAAATATCGAGTTCCGTAGTGAGTAAGGCAGCTTGTATCGTGGAGATTTTTGGGGATATAAGCCGTCACTACTTTTATCATACCTTTTATATGGTTGTATAACTATTGGAACGTTTAAACTATGTGGATGCCGAAAGAGCCACTTATAGTTCAAAATCTTCCAATTTCAATAAGGGAGATAAGGAACAACGTTTTTTTTCACCAGAAACATTCTTTGATATTGATCATCAAATATAAAGTTAGGGTTAAAATTAATAATAGTTATGTGACTTTCTTATTTTTTTTAAATTTCCCACTTACGATCCGTTGTAATAAAAAAAGATATAGAAGTAAATATATAAGCACTATGTATTTCAATACATTTATTACATACCAAAATTAGTATTTCAGTGCCCTTGGAAAAATACTTTGAATCTCAAAAGATCATTGCCTTGCTCTTTTTTGTCGATTGAACCACTTCTGCCTTTTTGGCCTTTTGCCCGTTTTGTTCGATTCCACTGCCTCTCTCTTTACTAAGGAATTAGTGTAGGATCACAGTTTCATCCCTTTACTTAATAGATTGAAAATATTATTTTTTGTATTTGAGCAGAGGTTTAAAAATTATTTTTAACAAGACACGTGTTGATGTTTTTGAAGCACTGAAAAAGTTGGGGCACCTATCCGACACTAACCTTATTTATATGAAGGTTCTCGAGGAAAATGCGTTGACTATATCAGAAAGCCTTAACCTGGCTAATATAAGGTGGACTGAACAGGTTCTAACTCGAGCAGGAGGGAGGGTGGAGGCTGTGGCTCCACCCCCTCAAGGTCGCATAGCTGCTGCATAGTGTGCCTTGATTGCACACAAATTAATCCCGCTTATTTGAACCACCTTGTAATTCTTTTACTGTTAAACGCCCCAAGCTCTACTTTTCCTTTCCTTCGGAAAGCACTTCAACAGACCGATCTGCTCGTGGTTCACCTTCGATGTTTTTTCTTCCAAAACGATATTGTTTTGCCCATTTTTTTACAGTGGAACATAGAGACAAAGATTCACCATACACACAAAAAATCACAGCTTGATGCTCAATTTACAATGTTGTGCAAAATGACGCGGCGCTACCAATTTATGTGACTGTTGCTACGCGAGTGAGACAAATCGGCCGCTGAATTTTTTACGAACGTTGAACCAAAGATGGCGCTATCTAGCACTACGGCCATTTTGTTTCTATTGTTACTAGAGCATAGGCCATAAAACTTTTGTGCTTACATCGTACATAATTTTTCTAAACAGAAAATCGTAGAGAAGATACTCATCTATAAGTTTAGGTTGCAATTAGTGTGACTGATTGGATAATTCAACGTAAACATAACTTGAGTGTAGCAGGTCAAACATCTCTTGATGTAAACAAAGCGCAACAGCTAGAAATGCGGCTAATTTTACCTCGACCTTCACAAAACCATCTTCGGCTTTCATGTTTTCTTTTTTCGTTATTTCCGACTTGTTCTGGAAATTCCATTTTCGTAATTCGAAGTTTGCGGTCGCCATCACATTTTGTCCTTTTGCCTCCCTGTACAGCTATTTACACTGTGGCGCTGTTCTTTACATGGAGGAGATAATTAATCTGAGCTACTTTTGAATGATTCATATCACACATTTCAGACATGCGTCCGCCGCCTTTGCCTTTTTTTGTATTTTTGCAAAAAACAACAGATTCCTTTATGCTCGCTTCGGTGATTTTCAAATATTACTTAGAGACAAGGCATTACTTCAGATATTTTTGTGACTCTCCAATAAAGGGTAAAATGAAGAAAGTTACTAAATTGAGTTGATGCCATGACCTTAATTATTTAAGTGTACTGCAAATTTCGACCTTAAATACCTGTTACTGGGCATCCTGCAGATGTATTATACCGTATCGGACA
This sequence comes from Sinelater perroti, assembly GCA_036346155.1. Taxonomy (NCBI): domain Eukaryota; kingdom Metazoa; phylum Arthropoda; class Insecta; order Coleoptera; family Elateridae; genus Sinelater; species Sinelater perroti. Next base: position 20,938 of record JARFIY010000209.1, on the reverse strand, counting down.
GATAAACGCATAACAATCAATACGTGGTCTATCCTGGACATGAAACGTGGGCCTATGACTACGAACCAGAAACGAAGGCTCACAATCAATCAGTAATGTGTGAGATCCCAAGATGTTTACTTGATTGAAGATTGAGACTATACACAATATTTCTTGCATCTTGTGCCATTTTTACTAAATATTTGTTATTGTAGTTATAATTTTTTGTAAAAACGGATGAAAATTACTAGAAAATGGAAGAACTTTTGCAAAAACAAGTCAGCAAGAAGGCGTGGCCATACAAAAATAGCGAATAAATAACTGAAAAAATGGAGAGGAAATAAAAAGGGATATAAATTTAAAAAAAATCCAATCGATAATTTTTCTCGCTTTTCATACTGTAACGAATTTCCGAACGCTTCTCGTAGCAGCCACCAAGCTGTTACGATCGAGCGGCGAACATAATGCCTTCAATCCGAGTGACTGTCGTAGGACTCGCGGTACTTGTGCACGTGTGAGGACTCGAACAACACGGATGTTTACCAGATGGTTTCTGTAGGTTCCAGAACCGGCATCGATTATAGAAAAAGCACGCAGCGGTCCAGGGAAAAGGAGAAATAGAGTATTGGAAGCTAGTGTAAAATAAATAGTGTTGTAGATAAATACAGTTATAGAGTGTAATTTTACGCACTACAATATCAAAACTCTTATCTTCATTGAATATGCTCTCACTACGGTTTTTGAGTAGTTTGGGTCTAAAAGATATTTTCCTAACCAGTCAGCTTTAACTTAGCAAAACACCATGCCATGTCAGAAATATTTTGAACTTTACTATTAAAAAGTCTGCTGCGATTAATTGTCGTGTCTCGCCTGCTAGCAGAGGAGTCGACAAATAAGCGACTAGAAGCAGAACCTGCGCAATGACGTACACACCCTTAATAAGATATTATTTGGGGATGAGTTGTGGTGTTTTCCCCTATGGGTTGGGGTAAGAATAGACCCATAGTATACCCTGCTTGTCGTAAGAGGCGACTAAAAGGGGTCAAACAAGGAGCTGACCACACCTGGGGGTCAAAATTATCTTCCCCATAAAGAGATATGGTTACAAACCGTCAAATGAAGTCTTGGAATGGACGAAATACATACAGGAAGGAAAGCTTAAGCGAGGCATAGACTGAAGTACAGGAATGTGGAATGTGCGAATCGTAAATAAAATCTGATTAATTGTACAACTATAAACCAATACTGGAAGAGTACAAAATGCAAGTCATGGGAAACCCAAGAAACAAAATGGCTAGGTAAAAGCTTAATGTATACCAAAACTCAAACAAAAAAAAGAAACAGCCTTTATAGTAAGCAACACTATAAAGAACCCACCAATAAACGAATTTGCACTTAAAAATTAAGTTCTTCAATATATCAACAGAAACTGCGAATAGTAAAATAGAGGAAAAAAAATGAATATGACAAGGGCGCGTTTTATCAAATTTTGGAAAATATTTAACGACGCAATACCTTCGAACGACAAAATAACCATTATTATTGGAGAACTAAACACAAAGCTATGGAAAGAAGAACAGTACCAGCAGCACAGTCTACACCAAGAGTCCAACGCTAATAGAAAAAAACTTATCCAGTTTTGTTATAAGGAAAAGAAGGGTTACAGCTCAACATATTTTCCATATCTTAACATTTGGGTATCACACATATGGGTATAATTGGGAAAACCAATCAAATTGATTATCTAGCTGTCAAGACTTCTCTTGATAGCTAGGTAATCGATTTGTTTAGTATCCAGTATACTAGAAATTAGATCGTATCGTGAAGCGATTATGGACTCCAACAACTACTTAGTGAAGGCCATCTTAGGAACCGCGTTAGCAACAGGAAGTCAACAAGAAATCAGACCAGAGCGAGATGTACTATAGAAATCCTAAATGAAAATAAGACAAAAAAAAATCTAAGCTGAAGCAGGAGTACATCAAAGAACCAATCGTAGAAACAGCAGATACCACAACAGGAAATGCACTGTTTTAATGAAGAGTGTGAAATAGCAATAAAATATGGAAATTACAACACATATATTGTAACAAGAGACTAGAAGAATAAATATAAAGAAATCAAAAGAACAACAAACAAGCCCCTTAGAAGAAAGGAGAGAACTCCATTCAATTATATACAGTATCAGAAAGGCATACAAGTAAATCACCGTCTTCAAAAGCCGATGCAAATTAAACACAAACCTATGTCGGGGCAAAATAAATCTTCGGTAGTAAAAAGGAAATGAATGACTTCATTCTTCTCAACCAAGGGAAAAACAAAGGTCAAAGACGTACTAGAGAAAGTTTCAGAACAGAAGTGGAGCGGGGTGGGGCTTTTAGTAAGAACAGAAGCCAAATGGATGAATAGACTAGGGAAGACATATTAATGAAGAATTAGATTCTTTAAGGAAGCCGATGCCACAACTTCCATGAAACTATAGGGACTTAAATGGACTGGATATATTCAAGAAATAAATGATTCAAGAATATTAAAGATCTTCCAAGGAAAACCAAAAGGCGCACGACCAGTAGGAAGACCAAGGGTCTGATAGCAAGATAAAATAAAACAAGACGCACAAACTAACAGGCAGGGAAAATTGTGGAAGCTAAGATCCGATTTTGAGTGTAGTGACATTGGATAGATGGAGTTATGGTGCTATGGGCACGTCTCTCAACTCTCAACTCTGTGACAACCCAAGTTAGTGTTATTAGTTTCAAGACCCATAATTTGAGGTACGAGACGACGGTAAGGATTCAGCGTCGTCATAAGCTTGTGATTAAACTTTTTTCTTTTTTAAATTCTTTTTAAGGGAACTGATAATTTCTAATATGTTTGTTAAAGGTTTTCGCTCTTTTTTATTTTATGTTGCTAATGATTTACTTTGCTTTACTCATACTATCATATCTAAGGTATTCTCTTTTTACCGAACTGTTTGTAAGGATTTATTTCTTCATACTTCGCCAAGCTTTGTCCTTGTTATTGTCCTTCTTTGGGAAGGATTGAATTTCTTACGGCATAGGTATTACGGAGTGCCCTGTAGAGATTCTCTGTAGAGAAGTTGCGTTGATTATTTTGCGAATCCTTAAAGCCAATAGGCGTTGGTCACTTTAGCTGGTGTAAGCTAATCGTTTCAAGAGACGTCAATAATGGATCGGTCATTGCATATGGATCTCCAACATCTGTATTTTTCTTTTTATCTGTTTGTTGCTAAGCATTAAAACTTTTCTATTTTTTTTATTTGACTGGTGACTTTTCTTATCGCCTGTCTTTGTAAAGGGTCGATTTCTTGTGAAATGGCTAAGGCGGAATGTTCTGTAGAAGTCCTCGGTAGAAATTCTAGCACGTCTAGGGTTGTTTCGGTAGCCTTTTATATAGCAGTGAATCGTTGAAGATGATAGGGATCATTCACTATACTTATCTGTGTCAGGAGACGTCAGTGATGAATCGTTCATAGAATTTGAAGCTATCGATGGTGTTTCTTATTTACCTCGAAATTTTTTTAATAAAAGTTTTAATGTTTTTGTTGTCGCCTTTCTCTGTTTTTATCTTTATTGATGTCTTGGTAAAAATTTAGATTTTTTTCCGTTCATATTTCAGAAGACGGCAACGGTGGATTTATCACACCAATTGGGGTCACAAAACTTTCTTTTAGTGGATCTGTTTGAAGATGTTTGGTGGTAAATTTTAATATTTTTTTGCTATCGTCTTTTTTATTCTTCTCTTTACCGGGGTGTTGGTAAGCATTAGGACTTTCTTTTCCTTGTATTTGGCTAATTTTTTTCAGGTTGCTCGTCTTTGGCAAGGGTTGAATTTCTTATGAAATGGCTAAAACGAAATATCTCGTTAGAGTCTCTTGAAAAGAGTCGGAAATTGATTCACTAGCCTTTTACGGAGCAGTAAGTCTTTAAAGACGACAAACGTTGGCCACTTTATATGCTGAAAGCTTATCTTAAAATTTTTGTAAATGGAACCTAAGAAAATTTGGGGTGGTAAGTTTTTTATTGTCACCTTTCTCTAGTCCTCCTTTTCACTGACGTGTTGATAAGGATTTGGATTTTCTTTTCCTCATATTTGGATAGCGATCCTTTTTTGCCTGTCTTTAAGGAGAGTTGAATTTCTTACAAGACGCAATATTCTGTTGAGGTCCATTGTAGAGACGAGCACGTCTGAAATTGAATTAGTAACTTTTTATGGAGTAACATTACCTTGAAAATAATGACCTTAGTGTTAGATCGATTACAGAATTGGTGGCTATCGGTTTTTGTTCCTATTTTTACTCGAGGTATTTTTTAACAACTGATGGAAGATGTTCAATGGTTAATTTTAATATATTTTTTCACAAAGAGTATTGATAAGGATTTAGACTTTTATTTCTTTGTATTTGGCTGCTATCTTTTCTTCTTGTTTCATGTTTTTGGGAAGGGCTGAACTTTTTGCGGAAAAGTTAAAGCGGAATGTTTTTGTAGAGCACGAATATATGAAATCGTTAGTCACTTTATGCAGTGTAAGCTTATCTGATCTAGGATATTTTAGTGTTTGATTGATCAAAACAATTAGAATACCGACCTTTGTCTTATTTTTTCGAGATTTTCTTTGAATGGAACTGATTGAAGACTATTTTGTCAGCCTTCTCTATTTTCTCCTTTACTACCCCATGTAGGTACAGATTTAGACTTTTCTTTTCTTATATTTGGCTAGTCTCTTTCCCTGGTATTGCACGCTTTTGAGAAGGGTTCAACATATCGAGAAATAGCTAAGACTGAATTTTCTACTGGCGTCTTTTCTAGAGAATTTGACACGTATGGAATTGACTTGATAGTCTTTTACAGATAGCAAGTTCTTGAAAGAATATAGACGCGGTATGTTTATATGACCTCAGTTATTCACTGCCCATAGCAAATAGAAGATTTAAGCTTTTCTTTCTTCATCTTTGACTAGCATCTTTCCTTCCTGCCGTTTGCTTTGTGCAAGGTTAAACTTGTAGAATGGTTAAAGCGCAACGTCTCATGTAGAGATTCAAACTTGTCCGAAGTAGACTTGAGAGGCTTTTATAGGGCAGTAGGTCTTTGAGGGCGCAAGACCTTACGATGTAAGTTTATACGCTTTAGAAGAAGTTAGCTACTTCTAACACTTTTATGTTAGCGGTTTTCTCTACTTCTCTCTTTTCAGATGTTTTCTGATGTTAAGGATTTAAACTCCCCTTTCTTCATATTCCGGTTCAGGTTCTTTCTTTTTGTATTCCGTTTTTGGAGAAGGTTCAATATCTTACGAAATAGATTGGTCATGCCGATTGGAGAACTGACCTTCTTATTTTCTTAAGATATTGAAACTGATTAAGGAATATTTTGTTATCGATTCTTTCCACTTCTCTCTTTTGTGTTGATAAGAATGGAGATTTTCTTTTTCTTATGGTTGGTCTGTCTTTTGTCTTTCCGAAGGGTAGAGCTTCTTGTGGAACACCTAAGATGGAACGTTCTGTTTAGGTAGAGAGTTGAGCATGTCTGAGGTTGATTTGATAACCTTTGATGTAGAAGCGAGTGCCTGAAGATGATAGACCTCGGTCTCTAGACTTATTTGTATTAGAAAACGTCAGTGTTGGGTCGATGACAGCATTTGGAGGTACCGAACTTTATTTTTTTCACGAGATTTTTGAAGGGAATTAATTGAAGATGTCGGGTGGTAAACTTTAATATTTTCTGTGTCGCCAACTTTCTTTATTTTCTTTATCTAAGCGTGCTAGTACAAATTTAGATATTTCTTTCCTGATGTTAGGCTAATGATTCTTTTTCGTGTCGCTCGCCTTTACGAAGAGAAAAACACTTTACGGGGTGGTCAAGGTAGAGAGGCGCGTTAAGGTCTTCTACGGACGTCTGGTATGTTTAAAGCTGATTTGATTGCCTTTTATGAAATTGCTAGCTCTTGGAGATCAAAGAAATTATTCATATCACGCCGTATAGGTTTATTTGCTTCAGTAGACGACAATGGTGGATTGGCCACGGATCTGGGGTTATCAACTTTTTTTAATCCAACTGACTGAAGATAAGTGATAAGTGCCAATATTTTCTTTTTCTTAAATTTCTTTATTTTCCTTTTACCAACCTGTTGGCTTCTTGTTACTTGTTTATGGAAATAATCGAATTTCCTGTGGAGGTTGTCTGTAAAGAGTTAGGTTTGTTAAAGTAGAGTTGATAGCTTTTGTGGAGTATTGAAGACTCTAGCGTCATTCACTTCACGTGGTGTAAATTTATCAGCTTTAGGAGATGTTAATGGTAAATCAATTGAAACATCTGAGGCTACCGACTTTTTTTACTTTCCTTCCGATTTGTTTAAATGTAACTGATAGAAGATTTTTGGTAGTAAGTTATAACGCCCTTTTTGCTGCAAACTTTTTCAATTTTTTTATTTTCCAACATATAAGTAGCTTTTCCTTTACCGTTTTGTCTAGTGTTGAACTTTTTACGGAATGGTTAAGGCGGATTGTCTCGTTAAAGTTGAGAAGGGCAGCCATATTTGTACTTGACTTGATAGTCAATATGGAGTAGTGAGTTTTTGAAGAATTATATTACTTCTCGTGATTCAAGTTTATTTGCTTTAGGGGGCGGGGCTTAGTTCCTTTGAGATTTTTGTAATGGAACTTATTGAAGATTTTGGGCGGCAAGTTTTAATCCTTTTTTGCTGCCGACTTTTTCTATTTTTCACTTTCCCGAAATGTAGGTAAGAATTTATATTTTTCTTCCCCATATTTTACTAGAGTTCTTTCTTTAGGAAGGGTTAAACTTCCTACATAATGACTAAGGCGGGACGTCCCGGTGAGAGTTCGGCATGTCTGAGTGTGAGTTTTTGAAAAAGGCATCGGCCACTTTATGCAGTGTAAGCTTATTTGATTTAGGATACGTCAATGATGGATGAGCCGCAACAGCTAGAGTTACTGACCTTTTTCTTAGTTACTTTAGATTTTGATTAATGAAACTGAGTGAAGGCGCCGAGTGGTAAATTTTCATTTTTTTATTCCAACGTTTTATATTCTTCCCTTTACTGACGTGTTGGTCACGATTTAAGCTTTTCTTTTCTCGTATTTGGTCAGTGTCTTTCCTTACTATTGTTCGTCTTTGAGAGGGATTGAACTTCTTATGAAATGGTTAAGGTGAAATAACCTGTAGAAAGTCGGGCATTTCGAAGTTTTATATAGCAAAGAAACTTTAAAGATGTAATGATGTAAGCTTACTTGCTTTAAGAGACGTTAGTGATGTACCAGTCACATTATTGGAGCCTACCGCGTTTTTTCTTACTTCTATTGATTTTCTTTAATGAAACTGAATGGATATGTGTGTTGGTACGTTTTAACCTTTTTTTTTGCTGCTCTATTTTATTTCTTAACCGATATGTTGGTAGGGATTTAGATTTTTATTTTTTATATGTAACTATTGATTTTTTTTGTTGTCTAATTTTTGAAAGAGTTGAACTTTGTCAGTGATGGATAAGATACCATACTCTTTCCGTATTTTTGTAGAGCTTCTTTTAGTGAAACTGACTGAAAATGTCGGATCGTAAATTTTAATGTTTTTTTTTTGCTGCCGACTTACTCTATTTCTATATCAGCGTATTGGCAAGAATTTTTGACTTTTCTTTGCGCATATTTTCTACCTGTCGTATGTCCGTGGGAAAATTCAAACTTCTTGTAGAATGGCTAAGGCAAAATGTCTTGTTGAAGTCCGTTATAGAGTGTTTGGCATGTCTATGGTTAAATTGGCAGTCTTTTATAGTAAAGCCAGTCTTTAAAGATGATAGACGTTGGCCACTTTATGCAGTGTAATGGATTTGTTACAGCAATTGTGTAAGCGACCTTTTTCTTGAATTTTTAAGTGGAACCAGTTGAAGACATTTTTGTCGTCGACTTTCTTTATTTTTCTTTTTATCTATGTGTTGGTTAGGATTTAGACTTTCATCTGCTTATATTTGACTAACGTTTTTCCTGTCGCTTGATTTGTGAAGGGGACGTCAATTACTTTCCCTGAGATCTTGGGCGGTAAGTGCGAACCTTTTTATGGTGTCGGCTTTTTCTTTCTTTTCTGACATGTTGGTAAGAATTGTAATTTTCTTTTCTTATATTCTGATAAGATCTTTTTGTATTCTATCTTTAAGAAGGGTTCAACTTTTTGCGGAATAGCCAAGGCAGAATATCCAATTAAGGTTTTTGTAGAGAGTCTAACATAACTAAAGCTGGTTTGGTTGCCTTTTTGAGACAAAAGACGTTTTTCATATAACGCCGTGTAGTTTGACCTGCTTTAGGAGAAGTCAACTGTAAATTGACCACGCATCTGGGACTGTCAGACTTTCATTTTATTTTTCTCCAGTTTTTTTTATCAACTGACTGAATCCATCGGGTGGTAGGTTTTAATCTTTTTTTGTTGACGCCTTTCTTTATTTTTCTTTTTACCGACGTGTCGGTAAGTATTTAGACTTTTCTTTTTTCATATGCGGATAATGTCTTTGGGGGAAGTTGACATTCTTGAGGGATGGTAAGGTGAAATGTTTCATTAAAGTCTCTGTTGATTTTTATAGAGTAGCGAGTCTTTAAAGACGATTGACGATAGACGTGTTGTGAACTTATTTGCTTCAGGAGATGCCAGAGGTAAGTCAGTCACAGCTACCATCGTTTTTTCTTGAGATACTTTAAAAATGGAGCTAATTGAAGATTTCTGGGGGTAAGTTCTAATGTCTTTTTGACGTGTTCGTAAGGATTTAAACTTTTCGTTTTTTGGATTGCGCTAGGCTCTGCCTTGCTGACGCACCTATTCATGGGAGGGATGGAATTTTTTGCGGAATGGCTAAGGAGGAATATCCCAGCTATTTAGAGATTTTGATTTATCTGAGGCTGACTTGGTGCATTTTCAAAGATTAGCTAGTTTTTGAAGACGACATGTATCGGCCACTCTATGCAGTATAAGCTTATTTACTTCTGGAGACGCCAATAGTGGCTTAGCCACATCATGTGGGGCTACCGGCCTGTTTTGTATTTTGTTTGAACTGGATGGGGATGTTGGGTGTTAGGTTTTAGTCTTTTTTTGCTTCCGATTTTCTATATTTTTATCTTTACCGACGTGTTGGTATGGATTTAATCTTTTCTTTTCACATCTTGGGTTAGAGACTTTTTTGACTGTCCCTTGTCTTTGTGGTGCAGTGGCTAACGTCGAATGTCCCCATTGCAGTTGCTTGTACAAAATCTGTTTAAAGTTGAATTAGTTGCTTTTTATCGAATCGTGAGGTCTAAAAGTCTGTTGGTCATATTACAATTTAGATGCCAGTGGTTGGTCGGTTACAACATTGGAAGCTACCAACTGTATAAATAGCAATGTTACCCGCGAAATTCAAACGCCAACGCGTTATGTATTTATGGTTTTGTAAGTTTTCTCTTTGTTCTTTGCCAATTTTTGAATTTCAACCTTTTTTCGTCATAAACTTGGAGTCAAATAAACGAAACTGTTCGTTTGAATAAGACCCCCATATCTTGTTTCCCTCAAGTCTTAACTTTGGAGATTTCACAATATTATGCATTTGAAAAAAAACCATTACGAAACTGCGTGTCTGCAAATATTGTGAAACGGTATGAATTGCATCCAGATTGCAGAAACTTACTTTCAACATTTGTTGTCAAGGTCGAAGATGTTTTGCAACTTGTCCCACTGTATATGTAGTTTGTATTTACCAGCTGCAAATGTATGCAACCCACGTTGCGGACTTACACCACGCAGCTTCCTTGCCTTACTATTCAGTTGTCATTTTTGTTGCGTAATCTCCTTCGGAATATGCATGATAAGAGTCAGATTTAAAGTTATCTTCGCAAGCATGAACATCTTTAACCCGTACTGATTTATATATTAGATAAAGTATTGCTGGTTAGGTCTCATTATTGGAGAAACGATAGGTTTCAGAAACAAAGAAAACCTTTAAACAAAATAGATAAAGCGATATGCAGTCGAGTGCTTGAGATTTGTAATCGGAAAAAATATTTCTTGGTCCCAGCTGCGATTATTAGTCCTAAGACAATAAAGAACTCGTGGAGGGCTACTAGTCGAATGGTACAACTGGAAACTTCGTTTCTCATATTTATCAATGAATTAGAGACTAACATCCTTCTCAATTAAAACTCTTGGAACTTTAAGGTGTTGCAAACGTGGATTTTTCTCTCGAAACTACTAACGTTGCTTATAACGTACCAAGGGGTAGAATCTGCCCCAGTCGTTATAACCGGATCGCACCACATTTGTTTTGCCTCCTCCAATCACTTTTCATTAAAGAAATAATTGTATGGGTGACGCCAGAACTTCTAGTCATCGTTTGGGGTCAGACCAAAGAGGTGTGAAGTATGTTGAGTTTCTTTCAACTTAAGCGGCTTCCACATGTTACTACAATCTCATAGCGTAATATTCCGCGTACGATACGGTTGAGCTCTTCCCATAAATTATTTATATTCGATGACAATTCGCACTTTGCATAATATTAATAGCTGCAAATAACACAATGCTAAAGAAGCTGCCAGCTGATAGCGCCGGTTTCGACTACTGTTCCTGGAAACCACTGGCGGGAACGTTGATTTCTGCACGTAAAGATTTCGCGGCTACTTGAATATGCCCACGTAGTACCCCATGTCTGCAGAAAGAGTTGCGTCTGTGGTGGTGGGTATATGGGATCATGATAATCAAAATGACTGCGTGGAAAGCGCCGAATATTTTGCCACGATGCGGATGCCGGCCTTGGCTAGAAAAATTATGCCCCATGTAATCGCGCTAATTATGCAAAAGCGCGCGATTACACTGCAAAACGGGAACTAGTTCGGGCTCATTTTAATTGACGACAGCAGGGTGAAGGCCTGGAACTTCCCGCGTGGTACCAGGGCTTGGGGTGCTGAGGACCTTGAGGGCGTGCGCCCGAGTTGGGCCCGGGGCCCGCGTTTCCTGGAAGCCGAGGACTTCCCGGCCGCCGACGGCGCGTCAATCGCGGCGGCGGCAGTGGTGGGGAGCGCGCCCCACTCCTTCCCGCTACGCGGTCCGAGCATGTTGTCTGTGTGCCCCAAATTTCAGTGGTGATCCCAAGAAACGCGAGCCCGGCGAGAAGCCCGACGAGACCAGCACCCGAGATAGCGCAGCACGCACGGCCCTGCCATGAATTTCGAGGACTACGAGACGCTGCCGACCAGCAACGTCGCCACGCACATGACCGCGGGGGCCCTGGCCGGAATCATGGAGCACTGCGTCATGTACCCCCTCGACTCCGTCAAAGTAAGTGGGCAGCCGGGCGCTGTTACATAAGGCCGAGGGCCAACATCTGTCAGCGCGCGGATTGAGGTTAGGGCTGGCGCGGCAGGTTAAGTTGCCAGGGTTGCTTTCAGACGAGGATGCAGTCGCTGCTGCCGTCGGCAGCGCGCGAGGGGGTGAGCGAGACCTTCCTGCGGATGGTCCGCCATGAGGGCATCTTCCGGCCGGTCCGTGGTATGCCAGCAGTGATCATCGGGGCTGGGCCCGCACACGCCTTCTACTTCAGCAGTTATGAGTACCTAAAGAGCACGATGGTTGGCTACACAAATTCGTCTGCCTACCACCCAATAATTCATGGTAAGTGCAGGCGCTGTCGGTCCGGCTAAACGCCGGTTCGGGACACTGCATTGCACGGCGGCCTTGACATCAGTTATTCCTCCCTGATTTTAGTTTGTGTACATCATTTGACCTGCAGCAGTTCTGGTTAATTTGGCCATCCGCTGCTTTATTTATAGACGAGCAATGCAGTTCATGCCAACTTTTTGTTTTTGCACAATTCTCTTAGCGTAAAGTTTTCTGCTACCACCGAAATGCCTGGGGTGTCAATTAATCAGTCCGTGCTATTAGTAGGTGCGACAGATATAAATAACGTTTACATAACAGGAGCTAGCATTTAGTTGCATATGCATTCAGGGTGAGTTCGCTTGAACTAAACGTTAATTCTGCCGGTTGTTGCATAAAAGCGCCCATCGGCCGGTTATTGATGCAATTGTTGCATTCATAGGATAAGTAAATATTGGTATAGACTTAAGTTGTGATATTGTGCACTTTCTTTGAATTAATTTTTATGTTTGTATAGTCCATAGATAATGGTCCGTCTAAAAAAATACATAAGTATCATTAAGACAACACAGTTGTAGATAAGGAAATAATTTGTTAATGTCAGTCTATGACCGTTTAATGGGTCTGTTTGTTCTACAATGCAAATTTATTTAGCTGAAATTAATGTATAAATTTTTGTTTTCACTTCCATTAAAGGAGAGATGTCAACGAAGAAGATTTTGAGGAAGAAGTAATTGTGGGAATCCGGATTTGTTGGGGGGAGGATGGGAGATGACAGTCAAATTTTTATCATCACAGCACTTAAACTTAGCTAACCATAGTCTATTTCACACACACAGTATGTTTGTTCTAATCAAATATTGGTTTGCACATTATGTATTGTTTTTGTCATTTAAGTACAATTGGGTTATATCCAAGTTGTTGTCCACACTATTTACAAGAGGACTTAAAAGAAACTGTCAACATGAAAATGTTGATTCTACTACATATATCTTTTTCCCATAACTTGGAAATTGGGGGAGTAGGGAGGCCGATGACTGTCAAATTTTTATCACTGTTCTGGTAATTTTTATATCGATAGATGACGTTTCCTTTATTTTAAGCTTCAAAGATCATCTGTCAACACAAAATATTGATTCTGCATGTATTTCCCTTCCACGATTTTCTTCCATTCTTTCAATAGTTCTAATAGTTCATTTGTAAGTCAGACTATGGTTTGAAAACTAATGCACATCTACACTTTTGCAAGCTATTAAGCTTCCCAACAGTTGCAATTGCGCTAGCATCAATTTTTATATTCTGCTTGATGTACACATTTGCTCGAATTATTTTTAAGTTATACTTACATTAAAACCTCTCTAGCATGACTGCTGTTGGTTCTTCCTAGAGCTGGTATTTTGCAAGGCAGTCATCTTAGAGAAAATAAAAAACCGAATAACCAAAACAGAAAGTGTCAGAAATGCTTTTAGAGAGGAAAAACGGAAAGTTGGCGCCCGCTTAAAATAGAAAATTCTGGAAGTTTGAGAGTAAACGTGAAAAACATCAAAAAGCTTTAAAGAGAAAATGCAGTTAAGCTGGCAAGAACATCCTAGAGGTTTTAGTCATCAATTCCAAAAGTGGAAGGTAAACAGAAGAATATTACAGAAGTTAATAAAAACATTGTTGTAGATGTTGTACCTGAAAATAAAGTCATTCATTCGTGAATTGCAAAGAACTATGACGGTTGAAGACCAGTAGCTCTCATAGGAGTTATGGAAATAGCAAGAATTTGAAGCGTGAAGGAGAGAGTCAGTCATGGGAAAAAATCGACGCGCTGAGCCCGGAGATAAGACCTTAGAGGTCTCTGATAATAGCAACAAATATAGCCTTGTTGTCATGGACTGCTTTATCAATTGGACTAAAGCGTTTGCGATATCAAATTAAGAGGTGCCTGCGGTCGCTGAAGTATTAGCTAGAATTTTTTGATGGCTTGAGGTAGCTTTGGAGAATCATTTGGATTAAGAGCGTAATTTCTAAGATACATGTGAACAAGTGTAAAGCAACCGTAGGTAATGTGCATTGACAGACTTGCACTTTATGCGGTATAGTGAACCCTCTAAGTAAACGAAAAATAAGAATGGTACATTAGATGATCTGAAAATTAAGTTTCAAAAATTTAACGAACAGATATCCTAGTGAAAAAAAAAAACTCAATTAGAAGCAGTAACTGACTTGCTGTGTGACCAAATTTTGTTGGTGACTGGGCTGTCTCTTGTCATCACCTGTTGTCTTGACATGTGAAGAACTTTAGCTACTGATTGTGAGATATCAAGAAACTGGCGAAACCGAAAATCCAATCAAAATCTAACAAAATGGCCTTGAAAATAAGGTAGTGTAGTGACTGAGTTTTCTGCAATATAATATGGATTTATACTGCAATATAATAAAATCTTTGTTGGTCATAGTTAAAATTAAATTAATTGGTTCCACTCAAGTTGGTTAAGAAAGAGAAAGACTTTCTTTCTCTTTTGTATTCTCTTACAGAATGTATCAAAATTTTGTACTTAATTTCTCTATCTTGTAACTAGACGGGATTTCTTCCTCTTCTTCTCATGGGTTTTGTTATTGTGATTATTGTAGGATTTGTGATTAAGTAACATTTTAATATTATTGGATTGTATCCAATTGGTTTTGCTACAATTTTCCAATGATGTTGAGACCTTTCAGACAAACATCGCAAGTTGGGTATTCTGTTACATCCATTTTGGAGATTGTATAGTTTTTTGTAAAAACTTGTAGCTGCATTCAGTTCCTCATCTACATGTGTGCTAATATAAGTTTTATACTCAAATATTTGTTTGCACGTTGTTCTGATGATTTAGATACTATCGGATTGTATCGGATTTGGTGTAGTTATTTCTTAAAGATTTTTTTTTGTCTGGATTGTTTGGATTATGTCTAACATTTGTATATGTCGTTACTTCATTTTACAAGTTGGAAATAGATAATACTGAATCATTGGTTACTTGGTTTTGGGCTGCCTTTTTTAGTAAAAAATGCAAATCAGAAACTGTTGATATAATTTTGGATTATTGGATTGCATCAATATTTGTTATTTTTCAATAATTTCCTATAGGTCACTAAATCATCTTATGACAATGACAATACCATCGGATTAAACCTAATTTGGAGAGTGTAGAGATTTTGTCCTATTTTCATCTACATGTATTTTCATAGTCAAATACTTGTTTGCAAGCAGGATAAGTGTTACGGTCATCCGGATACCATCGGAGTGCATCAGATTTAGTGTGCGTTTTCTTGAAGATTTTCTGTGCTTGCCAGACTGACATTGGAATTGCCTTTCATTTGGATATTTACTTGTAAGTAATAAATGTGATGTTTATTTGAATATAATTGGATGATGTTTACATTTTTATATAGCGTTGTCACACGATTTATCAGCCTTTATATGTGTGCTAGTATAGGTTTTGTAGTTGACTATTGATTTGTAAGCCAGACAGACATTGTTCTGATAATTTAGATGCTATTGGATTTAGTGTGCATTTCCTCAAAGGTTTTCTATGCATGCTAGAGATACATAGGCAATGTTTTTCAATTGGGTATTCACTTGTAAGTGGGAATGTTAAGTCATTTGAATACAATTGAATAACTACATTGAATTATGTCTATATTTTTATAGTGTTGTGACTTATATAATCATAGAAAATGGGATTATGTTAAAGCTACGGAAGGTCTTGTAGATTTTTGGTGGTAGTATTGGAATTATTGTTAATTGTAGGTCGCCTTTTTTAGTCAAAAATGCAAGTCAGAGCTGTTCTTATAATTTAAGTTATTGGATTGCATTCAATTTAGTGTACACGCTTTCATAAATGGTTTTGTAGTCTTTTTAAGCTTATTATTTTGTTATCATATTTATTCGCCGTTAGACTATGTTATGATAATTAGAATAGTATCAGATTTGTACATTTGTTTTTGTGTAGCCTTTAAGTCACATTCTATTTCTTATCTATATGCTCAAGGTATTTGTTTGCAAGCCTGACATATATCGTTTTGTTAATTTGGATTCTATGGGATTGCATCAGATTTACTGTGTACATTTTTCGAAGATCTTCTTTGTCTCTCAGAGTTATATTTTGATTGTTTTTTAATTGGATATTTATTTGTAAGTTATGCTCATTTGAATATAGTTGGATAACCATATTCCATGTCTATATTTTTATATGGTGTTGTTATTCCATTTATAAGTCTATATATGTATATTTGTGTAGGTTTCATAACCACCTATTTGTTTTGAGCTGGTCATATGCCGTTTCAGTAATTGGGATACCATTGGATTGTATTGGATTTTAGTTTGCATTCCTTGGAAGATTTTTTGTTTCTGTCAGAGTTACATTGAAATTGCTTTTCAATTGAATATTCACTTGTAAATGTTAGCTCATTTGAATATAATCGGATAATTGTATGGGATATCTATGATGTTATATAGCATTGTCATTTCATTTACAAGTCGTAAGTCGTTATAGGAAATAGGATAATATTGAACCAAAAGAAGGTTTGGTTGATTTTTGGTGTTAGTTTAATTTTCATTGTCCCGTGAAAAATTCTACGTTACAGGAATGTATTCAATTTAATGTATGCGCTTTAATGTGGGTTTGTAGTCTTTTTTAGTTTGTTATTTTGTTATCATATCCCATTGATGATTAGGCCATACTATGGCAATTAGAATACCATCGGACTACATCTAATTTGGAGAGTGCACAGTTTTTTTTTGAAGACTTGCATGTGTGCTAGTATGGGTTTAATGGAAAATCCGATGGATGTTCTAGTAGTTTGGATACTATTGGATTGTATTTTTTTTTCATTAATCATAACCCTTTGTGTCTTATGGCGTTGGGTTTTGTAGCCATTTCTTGTATTCTGGTCTGTTGGTGGCCAGTTTCCTTTATTCTTGCTCCGTCTTTCCTCTATTTCTTCCAAGTTTGTAGATATAATCCATCCATTGCATACGTGGTCATCCCTTCCTTTTTTCCCTTCTGGTCTTGCCTCCATAACATGTTTTGTTATTCTTGTTTCGTCCATCCTGTAGACATGTCCAAACCATTGCAGCTGTTTTTGCTCTATTAGTTTTTCTAGTGGTGTGATATCCAGTGTATCTTTAATTATTGTGTTTCTGATCCGGTCTATCCTTGTTTTTCCTGCTACTTTTCTAAGGTACCTAATTTCTGTTGCTTGGATCTTGTTATGGTTTCTTTCATTGATTGTCCAGCTCTCTGATGCATATGTTAAAGTAGGTATAAAGATTTGTTTATATATATTTATTTTGGTCTTCTTTTCAATTTCTCTTTTCCTTACTATTGTTTCATTTAGTTGGTAATATACGTTATTTGCTTTCGTGATTCTATTATTTATTTCATTATATATCTTGCCAATTGTACCCAGATATTCGAATTTATTTACTTTTTCTAGTATTTTTTCATTACATTGTATATCTTCTTGGGCGTCTTCTTGGTCATCTTTACTTATATACATTATCTTACTCTATATTGTATTTTAAAAAAATTAATTGTGGTTCAACTCCAATGACCTTAACTCTCCTTTTGTCTTCTAGAAATTCGAAGGTCTTTGTTGAAGTCGTCAAGTTTACTTGGGCAATAGTTTATCTGGTATCTTTGGTATCTTTTTTGCTCAAATGTTTTATTTTGTTTTTATTAGGGTTTGAGTGTTGGTTGTCGGTTGAGGTAGTTTTTGATTCTATTTGCCCGTTGTAGTTATTATACGTCTATAGTTTATTAGTTGTGGTCTATGTAATTTCGCTAATTTCTTTGATTCGGGGGTCCTTCGCAACTTATTTGCTGAAATTGGGTAAATTATTTTACTGTTGTTTTATTTACGTAATCATTTATGGTTTTCCTGTTTTAAACGTTACTGAGGGCGTTCCCGAAAATCTGAACATTATTGGGTATATTTTTTGGAACGTATAATTGTGGAGAGAGTGTAGTGTGTGTGGTTTTATTTTCAGTTATGGCTGATAGCTACAGGAGATTGATTCTTCAGTTATGCTCGTTCAAAAATTCTTTCTAGTGTAGCAACTTCCTATTGTGAAGGATTGTGTTACGACTTGAAACAACACGCAGTTTTACTACTTTCAAAACATAAACATAATCAGACGGTCAACGGCCATTTAATTCATCGTTCTTGAAGCCGAGCATGAATGGATGCCGTGAAGGTATCGGCAAGGGTTGTAGTTGTAATTAACACGATTATGGGCGGTTGGTATTGTCATGGTGGGCGAATTTGATGGCACGGCAAGTTCAGAAATGCGATGCGTTTGCTGCCGTGACCTTGACATTCTGCGAGCCAGCAGCGCTCGAGGTTCTAGGGTTTCAGAGATCAGCGTCTCGCTGCTGCTTCAAACCGTGAATAAGCGTTTGCTTTTAAATTCCTGTCTGGAGGTGAACGTTGCTCCGCGGTATGGGTCTGCGCTTCCGCCATTTTGTGCCGCTGTGGTGATGTCATATCGGCACGGTTGCCAAATTCCCGCGCACAGATTGCTCTTGCCATCTTTGAGCGTGCCTTGGTTTTGCTTCGTTGCGCAATTCGTCGTTACCGTTCTCGTTTTGTTTTATTTTAAGTTGTTTGGTTGCAATGTACGAGGTAGGTTTGAAATGAATTTGGATTTTCTATTATGACTCGGAATATGAAAAGATCTGTCATATCCTTTGGGAGATATCGATTTTTTAAGTGGGGGTATTGCGAACGATATTGTGAGAGGATTCGGAAGCTATTAAAATTTGAGTGAGAGAAACAACTGTTTGTATTGAGCACATTTGATGAGAGCTACTCAAATATCAGTAATTTAACGTAGAAGTCATGATGTATGTCAAAAATTACAATTTCTGGTGATGGTTTTCCATTACGATTCTTTGGACCCTTTCGAAATATTTTTTAATTGTTGTCAAACCAGTTTTTAATTATTAAAACATTTTGTCTCTTTTTGCATATATACATTGCATTTCGATTTTTTTTACTTGGATATTTCTCGGCTATAAATATTGTGATGTATGGATCACATAGTTGTTTCTCTGCAGCAAGAACTACAGATTTCTCGCAGGTGAGAGGTAAAAAGGCCATCCCTTCAAGTTATTGTTTTGGCCTATTAATTAGTAGATCAGACATTAGACAGTAGTTGGTATGTCCCAGCATGTTTATGTAGGGAATGATGCTCAAGACCTCAAACAGAGGTGAGAATATATTATTTTGATTCTTGTTAGTCTACGTAAATTTGAACCGAGAACCCATTTGGCGTAAGCCTGGCTCTCTTACCACTACCCTTCCTGGATCTTGTACTCCATTGTACAACAACATTTTGAAGCGAATTTGTCCTTGAATGGAGCTTGTTCTTAGGCCACAAAAATTGGTTAAAACGTATTTGCTATTTTAGCAAATTTTATGACTATAGGAATTGAACGACTTACTTCTTGCAGCGTTCATTGACGAGCGATTATTCAAACTAGAGCGCAGAACGTTATAGAGTTGTTAAATTTCCATAAAAAGTCAGTAAGGTCAAGGTTTCGTGTTGTGTGCTAATAGAAACAGAGGTCGCGGGTGCCTTTAAATGAAATGAGTAGTGAAACTGCCGAGGAGAGTTCAGGACGCAGGATTAATATTGTATTGATTATATTTGTTGCGTACATGATTGATTACAAATAATTTTTTCAGAAAAAAGGAGTTACAGTTTCTAAAATGGAGAGATAATTACAGAGTTTGTCGTTGGGCCCTATCTTAATGTGAACATTTTGAAAATTGCATATATATGGTGTATCGTTGGCGTGATTCCGTGGTCCAACTATTGGTGAAATTAAGTTCCCATACAACTAAATATTGTCAAGTAATTAATAATTAGATTTGGATATTTTAACGTGGTTTGTATTTTTTGACAAAAGGACGTTACTTTGTTGCGTTGTTAAATGAAACTCATCTTCTGAGGAGAACTTGCATGGCCGCAGCATTTTTTGTGGTTTGAGGACGAAGTGGTTCTACGGCTAAGGCAGCGAGCAGCATTAATTACTGTCACCCGTCCAAAGACCTTGAGGAAGTAGTATGCCTTGGATGCTTCTTCCTAGATTGGATGTCGCACAACATTACAAGTTTTTCCAGAAGGTTCTACATGTTTTTGAGACGTCTTGTGAAGTTTGGATAAAGCTGCAGCCAATAATGTTAAGTGTTGTTTGGAGGGTTCTTTCGAAAGCCAAACCAACTTGTCATAATTGAAAGTGATGCTTCTGGTTTTTTAGATTTAGTGTACGTTTCAGTGGTTTGATATCAAAATTAGTCTATCGTTTGTATGGCGTTTTTCTACACAAATCACTTGATAAAGCCTTTTTAGATCTTCATCGTTGTGTTTTTGAGAGAGCTTGCAGTACAAGTATTTGGTGCGCTGAAGCTACCTCTAGAACGCCATTTCAGTGATCTTAAATTTTCCTGGTTCATGTTTGTCATAGCTGAGGGTTTGCTATATCCGAGCTTGTTATAAACGAGTTGCGCTGAGCTTAAAAGAAGTTAGAAAGAGGCTCAACGAATTGAATTTTAAAATCTTTGTTTTGATTATTGATCTTTCTTATTTCATTTTTTAAGGGATAGCCACCCAGCTGGACCATAGTAATTTAGCTTTTGCATCATCTTTCACTTTAAATGCATTTGAGAAATATATGAAAATGTGACTAAAGATATGAAGGCAACTGTTTTGAAATAAACAATAAGACCGTCTAGGCATTCTAATAATGGAGGCAGGTTTAAAAATACGGTTTGTTTGTACAAGTCGATCCAACCGCGATTATTCTGTTTTTCCGCTGATCTCTAAGGCATTTAGAAATCTTGATAAGGAGTAAGAAGCAGCTCTTACGCGATTTGCTATTTTTAAGTACCTATTGTGTATGCTTTGCTTTTATTTTTATTTTACCGCTTCTTATTTTCCTTGGTGCCAGCTGCGGTTGATTATATTGTTTATAATCATTCAGCCTCTACCTCTAAAATATGCAAATATTTAGTTCAACGGGTTTTTAGCTTTAATTAGAGATCGATGTGATCAGATCGAATTTTGGTCTTACTGGAATCTGTAGGGTTTTTGGAACTTCAATTGGTATTTGAAATTTTGTTATTACATTTTATATTATTTTTTATTTCGCTAAGGGAAGATAGAAAGCAGACAATATCATGTCTCGTACTAACAAAACTTGATTTCTTTGCACTGTTGTTCTTTTAACAATCGTTGAAGAAGGAAACCGAGAAGTGTGGCCGTGTACAGGGCTTGTCACAACGTC